>JAECWT010000086.1:0-1230759 GCA_018150885.1 Drosophila tristis | reverse complement strand
CAGTGTTGTTAATGTCGATTTTTTATTGTATACATATATATATATACTCTCTCTTCTCAAACTTCAGCCGTTATAATTCACTGCCAGCCTAGGCGAATCTTTTTTTGTATCTTCAAAATTCTGAATGTGTGAGAATAATAATTACAGAAACCAATTTGGGAGTTCCTTTTTATTTGATAAACTTTGAAACACTGGAATATTTATTTACATGCTTTAAATTAGAATGAAAAAAAAACACACACACACACAAACACTGAAGAAATGTGAGTAGGCAAAAACATATTTACATTGCAGTTTCCGAGTTGCAGATGGGAAAAATATAAGTTGACGTGGATTCCGGTCATTTGGCTGCATTTGTCTGCACTCTGGGTGATGAGCCATCGATCGGCTTGGTCGACGACTTCTTGGCGAATGGCCGCATCTCACTGAAGTCCGCCTTGAGGGCTCTAAAGCTTTTGCGCAATGAGTCGGAGACCTTTTTCGTGTAGCTGGTGCTGTTGCTGCACAACGAGAGCTTGTCCTCGCCCAGACCACGCCGATCGCTGGCCAACGGACGCAGTTCATCCTCCTGCTGGCCTCCAGCCTCATTCAGGGCATTCCTCAGATACTTTCGATTGAAGTGCAACTGAGGGGTGCCCCACTTGCGCTCCACCTCCAGGCCATTGCTCGTGCTGGGATCATCATCCGAGTCGGGTGTGGAGGCGGCGACGGCGGCTTCGGGCTCCACCGCCACCTCACCCATACCCTCCTTATATGTGCGCGTAATAATCATATTGGCCGGCACACTCTTTCCATTGACACCCGCATTCTTTGTCTGCTCATAGTCGATGGGCACGGGCAGGCTCTGGCGTGGGGGCTTGGCCCGGCGGGGGGACTTTACCGCCAGCACGCTCACCCGATAGTGCAGCACCTGCTGAAAGGAAGAGAGAGAGAGAGAGAGAGAGCGCGTGTCAGTAGTCAGTTCGGAGTTCTGTGTGGGGGAAATCATCGAATGGGATACAAGTAGAACACACCTTTTCGGGGTCCACGAAACGGGACAGCTCGTTCAGGGGAATGCTCACGCAAGTGCCGTCCATGAGTATATCGCGATCGTATTCGCTGTGGACGGGGAACTTCTGGGTCATGGACAGCGCCTCGTTGTCCGGCTGGAGCAGGGTCACCTCATAGGCATAGTTATACTTGCTGTCGCGCCGATTCGACGTACAGGTCATGGTGAACAGGACGCGCTGCTTGTCGTAGATCTCGTAGAAGTTGAACATGTCGTCGTGCGCCTGGAAGACATAGTACCCGGTGAGGGGCTTGCGTCGCACGGCCATGTTCCACACCAGATCCGAGCTGTTCGAACGGAACAGCTTGTCGGCATGCTGCTCCTCCAGATGCTCCTTCCACTGCACCTCCCTGCCCTGCCACTTGCAGTCGCCCCACACGCGGCCCATAAAGCATTTCATTGGCTTGTACATGCACTGCTGCTCATGCCAGGGCAACAGGGCCACCGGCATACGCACCTGGCAGCCACCGGCCGCATGGCTGCATCGGAAATGGGCCTTGGCACACAGTGCCTCGACGGTCAGGGAGCGCGAGTTGGTGAATGACTCCTGCAATGATGGAAAGATAGAAATGTGTCAAAAGATCACTCGTTATGCGGCTGGCTGTCGACGATGATGTCAATCATCAGATATTTCATATTCAGTTTGAAGTGGTTCCCACTGTCATTCCCCCTTACCGCGCCCCCGCCCCCAACACCCTCGTCGTACGTCACTAGATAAGATTTTGGGATACCGATAAGTCAATAACGTGGGACACGTCCGCTGACGTCAATTTACCTTGCATAGTGGGCACATGAGCAGAATGCGGGTGCACTGCTCGCAGACACTGTGCCCGCTCTTGCACAGCAAAATGGGAGCCTTCATGGCGCCGGCACAGCCTGGACAGCGCAACTCCTCGATGAGCCCCTCATAGTGCCGTGCGGACACAGTCGGTGGTGGTTCGGCTGCTGCTTCTCCTCCATCTGGCGTCGCTGCTGCTGCTGCTGCACTGATTGCCGTCTCTGTTAGACTTTGACGCAGCAGCGAGGCTTCGCCGGATCCATTCGTCAATGACACCGGACTGCGCCCATCCCCGGAGCCAATGCTTCTGGTGCGACTCAGCATGGGCGGCTTTGGAGGCGGAGACATCGGCGAACGCAGCGTCACCACATTGGGGCTGGGTAGCGTGGCATATTTTACGTTCAGTACGAGACTGTTTGGAGGCTGAGGTTTGCTCGGTTCCGCATCCGCTTCCACTACCAGCTGCTCCTCCAGCTTCTGTTCCTGCTGCTGCTCCTCCTCTTGTGGCTCCTTCTTCTCTGTGGCCTCCTCAGTAATGGTGCTGTTCAGAAAGATGCGACGCTGTTCGTTGATCTGCTCGATGGTCTTCAGCTGACCGAGAATCTTTAGCTCGTGGTCGCCACTGGTCGAGCTGGATGAGTCGCCGGCTATGGGTGTTGTCGCCTCCAGTCCATTGCTCGCCACAGATGCAATTTTTTGCTCACTGCTGATGGTGCTCATGGTGCTCATGCCCAGATATATTATATTGTGTAATCACGGCCAGTTGCTCCAGCACAGTGTGTGTGCTATTTGTGTTGGCGTTGGCGTTGGCTGGCCGTCCGTCTTCTTCTGGTTAGGTTGTGGCTTCGGGTTCGCTCGTATCTTATCAGAGAGACGCCTAACTAAACTAACTTGGCTGGCAATCGATTTGGATTTCTGATATACCCATAAGTACCATACCCGCACATATCAAATGAACGACGACAGCCCATTTGCTTTTGCTTTTGCTTCTGCTTTTCCTTTCAATTGTATTTCGGCCTGGTCTGGTTTTCTCTTTTGGTCTCCTTTTGGTTCTTCCTCTGTCCCGCTGCCGATTCCAATTCCGTTGCCGTTGCTTTCGGCCACTATTGTGGCACGCCCCACAGCCAAATTGAAATGTTTGTGCATCTGAATTATTGGCCATTGGCGCGGCTTCCTCTCCATTTTGCGACCTTTCGAATGTCCGTCTGTCTGTGTGGCTTGGCCTGGCCTGCCCCTGGCTTCTCGTAATGTGGCTTGAACTGTTCCGCTCCGTACGCTGGCCAAATGCCGCAGCCATCAATGTCAAGGTGTTGACGTGCTTTGGGGTTGTTATTGTTATATATCTGTCTCATATGTCTCTGTGCCCCTGTCTCTGTAATTTCTCTAAGCCCCAGCAATCCCAATGCTGCCCCGTGGAAAGCCCAGGCCAGGCCACGCCGCGCCAAATCAAAGGAAGAAAACAAAACACAAAAGCAACAAAAATGCGATACTTCCGATCGAAAGGCCATGCCATGCAGCCCCTGCCCTGCCTACCAATCAATCAGCTGCTAGCAGACATATCGAATGGGTTTGATTTTTCGCTCCAAATGGTTTGGTTTTAATTAAATCAAGTAATCAAGTTAATTGCTTAAAGTACCGCTAAAGTAGTATTGGTAAGTTTTTCCATCAGGTAATGGCAAATGTTACATTTCGATATGTTATCGGCAGTCGAAATAGATTTTCACATTTTCTGGTTAAATCTTATGGCCTAAAAGTTACAGATTACTGCTGTTCTTACTTAAAATCTGGCTGCCGACAATTTTTCATTAATTTTGTGTGCCAAATATTACACCTTGTTATTATCGGCTGTCAGTCGATCATGTTATCGAACTAGTTTTAGTTCTTCTCTGCAAGACGTTGAATTTTGAATGAATATTGTTTGGTTTCTGTCCACTGATATCCATAGCTTAAAGTGCTTTATATTTACTTTTGCTATAGAAAATCCTACAATGATTTTCCCCAATAAAATTAAACTAAGCAGCGATCACTGCCACCAATTTGGAGAATTCAGGTTGGGTTGTTGCGGATACACTATGCGGTTTCGTTTATGATAGATAAGACAACCCCAAGACAAGAGTCCGGTCGGGCCGTTGCACGCGTCTTCCATGCACAGAGCGTACAGCCTAGAGACGGAGCCTATTTACATATGAAATCTTATCTGGGCACTCAACTAGTTAGCTTAAATCGTGTAATAAAAGAATTACAATACAGCTGAACAGCTGGCGGACGACTACACCACGCCGTACTATAACATAACCCGACGCCGGACTATCGTCAATGTGACGGTGAAGGTTAAACGGCCGCGTCGGCATTGGCATTGGCATTCAGTCGTCCAGTAAATTGCGGTGCGCGCGCAACCCAGGGCAGGCAGCATCCATTCCATTCCATTCCATTTCACTCCACTCCACTCCATCTGCCGGTTAACGTAAACGACCGCTTACGCTTACCGCCTGTCGCATTCGTCATCTAACCATGGCCCCACCACGTCACATACTTGAGCTTAGCCGAAAGGAGCAGCGTCAATTCATTGACTCCTTCGACATGGTCATCAGCGATTGCGATGGCGTTGTCTGGATGCTGGTGGGCTGGATACCAGGCACTGGGGCTGCTGTCAATGCCTTGAAATCGGCCGGCAAGCAAATCAAGTTTGTGTCGAACAACAGCTTCCGCACCGATGAGCAGTACATGGAGAAGTTCAAGCATATTGGTGCCAACAATGTCCACGACGACGATGTTGTTCATCCCGTCAAGACGATTGTGCGTTATCTTAAGAAGCACAGGCCTGGGCAGCGCGTCTACTCCCTCATGTCGCTGGAGGCCAACGAGACGTTGCGTAAGCATGGCATTGACTTTGAGTCGCTGGTGAGGATGGGTTGGCAGGGTGTGCGAAGTAAATTATTGATTGTATTTTGTTGCCTTTCCAGCAAGTCAAGGAGCATTTAACAGCTGCCACTCTGGTAGATCATTTGAGCATTGATAAGCCAGTGGGCGCTGTGCTCTTCGACATTCACCTGGACATGTCCTACGTGGAGCTGGCGAAGGCCATCAGGCATCTGCAGCAGAACGATGATTGCCAGCTGATAGCGGGAGGAAGCGATGTCATCATGCCACTGGCCGAAAATCTCAATGTGGCTGGATTCTTTGACTTTCTCGAGCATGTGAAGCGCTATACGCAGCGCGAGGCCACCTTCCTGGGCAAGCCATCGCCCATACTGGGCGAGATGTTTGGGGAAATATTCGAGATTCGAGATCCCAAGCGTTGCATCTTCATTGGCGACACTCTGGTGCAAGACGTCCAATTTGGTAAAGCGTGCGGCTATCAGTCGCTGCTCGTCCTGAGCGGTTGCCTCACCAAAGAGGATATGTTCAGTGCTCCCGTTGACGCTCAGCCAGACTATTATGCCGACAGCCTGGCTGACTTCACGCAACTGCTCCAGAATATACAACAATAGATAATTATGAGTGGGATGGACTGCAACTGGAACTGGGGACTTCCTTTATTGGTCGAGTGTCGGGTGGCGAACAGAGTGTAAAACGATTTCAAATCTCCAGGTCATCGGGATGATACAGTTCCGTGAGCAGACGATACACATAGGAGGGGGCGTGGCCACCGCTAAATGAAATATATTACATCAAAATTGTTTGATTTACTTGTTGAATGATAAAAATTGACTTACGTGTTGGATATGAAGAGCGTGACCAATTCCGGTGGCACATAGTCGAACATGGGACTGTAGACCTTGGCCTCGCGGGCCGGTATCGAATCGTATGGGATCACATCCTCGGCACAGCCGACCATATTGAAGGCATCCTGTTCGCACAGATGCAGCGGCGACAGTTTGTACATGGGCGCGAGGACAATCACTGGCACGGAATAGTGCTTGGCGGCTAGAGCCACCGTATAGGCACCGCAGGCAGCACGCAGACCACCGTTGGCCAGGACACTGTGTGTGCCAATGATGACCTTGTTGACGCGCGACATCATGGCAAATATGGCCGCATCTGGGATGACAATAATCTCCACATTCTTCTCGGCAGCCAAGCTGGCGGCCAGATTGTGACCCTGCACAAAAAGTTAGGAGAGAAGAATCAGTTGCTGGGATCCGCCCTTTGGAGGAGATTAACATTTACTCACCCGACAGGCCGGCGCACATTCCGCCACAATGATGGTGAGGAACTGACGCTTCTTGATGGCTCGCTTCAGGAAGTTCTCCACACTGCGCGAGTGTCCCAGGGTGAGGATGATCTCCGACGAGTGTATGTGCTCTTCAGCCTGGACGCAGATGTTCTCCGAGCTGGTCTCCAGCTCCGTTTCCACCTCCTGCAGATGATCCAGCAAGGCCTCGCGCAGCCCCTGCTGTGGCACCGAATAGTCGACGCTCACATTGCTCTCACTGGTCTGGGTGACCAGTTTGTGGAGCGACAGTGAGGCCTGTGAGTCATCTGCAAAGTGCTGGACCTTGGCATGCAGCAGATCGAACTCCTCGCGGGTAAGTTTCAAGATGCGACGTGCTATGTTCGAGGTAACAGTCTCCTGTGGCAGGGCCGCCTGCAAGATGCGGCACTGAGCCCGCACAATCTGCATGAGGGCACTGCAATGGCGAAATATATATTCATTGAGAGTTGTACAGAGCCATCGGCAGGCATACTGCGTATGCGTACTTACTCGGCATTCTTCCAGCTCTTGCTGATGATTATGTATTTGAAGATGTCTAGTGTCTTGTTGGTTATGCCGTAGGAGCCCTCCACCAACCTGTCAAGGCAAGGGGAAATGTCAGCGCTGGTGTACTTAAATACTCGTTAATGGCTCACTTACCCCACTTTAATAGCATGTATTAGCTGGGTGACCTCTTTCAGTGGCTGTTCGCGCATTTTGACCCCCAAGTGTGTTTAATGCTTACAATTCGCGTCAATAGTTAATAAAATAGTTAATTTGGTAAATAGACGTGCTACCACGTATGTTATCGATATTCCATGCGACAGAGATATCGGCTAGAAACAGCTGTGTGCTGTGAAAATAGTACGTACCAACCACAAGCTGAACAAATATTAATGTGCCGCTTCTATGTCGTTATTATATGGCATGCATAGTAATGTCAAATGAAAACTGTTCAAATGTACGTCAATTTACGTCCAACAGGTGGGTGACCTTGTGGAATTTGATTGATTTCTTCATGGAAGAAAATGTAGCAGTTTTTACTACGTGCGAATATCTCTGAGTGGGCAACACTGGCGGCATATGTGCAATCGGTTATCGGCGAAGAGAGGCCGCTGTCGCCGCCGCAGCAGCAGCAACACAACAATAAAAAATACAACAACCACACAGCAAAAATGCCCAACGATAAAAACTTGCCCTGGCCGCGAGAATGGGCTGCTCCGAAGCTTCAGATTGTTGTTTACGTGTCTTCTTCCCAAAGCTGAGGACGCTACCACATTGACCGACGCACGGTTCGGTGGCAGTAAGACTGCCAGAAAAAACGAAAAGAAATTTCCGCTTAACCTCCGGTATCTGTATCCGGATCGATCCGTGTTTGCTCGCGCTATTTATTTATCTGGCTGCTCTGTGTTCTATTCTATTCAATTCAATTCAACTCTATTCTGTTTGTTTGGACTCTATTCTTGGCTATTATACACTTTTTGTTTGCTCTCTCCCGCATACGAAAACCGTCGCAGCAATAGCAATGAATATTCATAGTGAGTAATATACCTACCCCACGCTACATATGATTAGTTGGATCCAAACTCTTCATAATTAATGTCATAATGCTGTTACCCGCTCCCATTTCTTATCGCACTACAGTGAACACAAACACTCTGAAGTACATCAGTCTTTTAACGCTAACGCTGCAGAATGCGATCTTGGGACTCAGCATGCGCTATGCCCGGACCAGGCCCGGCGAAATTTTCCTAAGTTCAACTGGTGAGTGTTGAGTGGAATGTTGGCAAGGCCATTTACGTGGGCAGTTCCACGCAAGCATCAGCAGTAGAGCCAAGCCAAGCGAAACATGTTAATATGGGCAGCCCTAGAGGAAGCGCCTGATAAGAAATTCAACTTACTTCCGCTTGTGTGCAATGAATCTGTATAGCGATACGCTGCTACTATTTTGGTCATAAATTAACCAAACCATTAGCATGTTTCTCTTATCTCAGCAATTCTACTGATTACTTTGATTACCTTTTATTGTCTGTCTTCGTCTTTTAGCTGTTCTAATGGCCGAGTTTGCCAAGCTGATAACATGCCTGTTTCTGGTATTCAATGAGGAGGGCAAGGATGCCCAGAAGTTTGTCCGCTCGCTGCACAAGACGATCATTGCCAATCCCGTGGACACGCTGAAGGTGTGCGTACCCTCGCTGGTGTACATTGTGCAGAACAATCTGCTGTATGTGTCGGCCTCGCATCTGGATGCGGCCACCTACCAGGTCACATACCAGCTAAAGATCCTCACCACGGCCATGTTCGCCGTGGTTATTCTACGCCGCAAGCTGCTCACCACGCAGTGGGGTGCCCTGCTGCTCCTGGTCATGGGCATTGTCTTGGTTCAACTCGCCCAGACTGTAACCGGCACGGGTGGCAGTAGTGACTCCTCGTCGGCAGCTGGCGGCGATGCGGCAGCGTCGTCTAGTGCGGGACCCGAACAGAATCGCATGCTAGGACTGTGGTCCGCCTTGGGAGCCTGCTTCCTGTCCGGTTTTGCGGGCATTTACTTCGAGAAGATACTCAAGGGAGCCGAGATCTCCGTGTGGATGAGAAACGTGCAGCTCAGCCTGCTGAGCATACCATTCGGCCTGCTCACGTGCTTTGTTAACGACGCGAGCCGCATCTTCGAGCATGGTTTCTTCCATGGCTACGATTTCTTTGTGTGGTATCTGGTGCTGCTGCAGGCCGGCGGCGGCCTCATTGTTGCCGTTGTGGTCAAGTATGCGGACAACATTCTGAAGGGTTTTGCCACCTCCCTGGCCATCATCATATCCTGCGTGGCCTCCATCTACATCTTTGACTTTAATCTCACTCTGCAGTTCAGCTTTGGCGCCGCCTTAGTCATCGCCTCGATCTTCATGTACGGCTACGATCCGTCGTCGCGCTCTGGTGCCAAGCCAACGGCCCAGACGCTCTCCGACGAGGAGAAGCTACTGCCGCGCGTCTAAAATCTGATCTGATCCTCCCCCAATATATCTAGATCGAGATCCAGATCCACAAGATGACCGTCTGTCAACAGTATTTGTCCCAAGAATCCGGCGACCCTGCAATGGTTACATTTGATGTACTTGATATTCCTACTTCTGTGTGTGCATGTGTTTATGTTTTGTGTGTGTTTTATTTAGTAATTATTGTGGAATATATATGAGAATCCATATTGGCCCACGGGGCAGTTAACAGTTAACCAGTTAACTCTCAAAATTATGTACTATAATCATTTTGTTTGAATTAAAGAAAACAAAACAAAAAAACTCCAGAACTGATTTCTTCTTTGAACATTTATACGATCTTAGGTGCGATTAATCTATGGGGTAGGAATGCTTTTAAACTATAGCCTTTAATGTATTTCACTTCGTTGTATACATTTGCGGAAGCCCAGCAAAAGGAAATTTATTTAATATAATTAAATTTCCTTTGAGGTTCCATTTTTTACCCTCTCAGAATTCCTGCAGAGGGTACATTTCTTTCCTTCAATTTAATTTAGATTTAAACAAAATTTAATTTAGGATTCGTTGTGAGAGTACATTTCTTTCCTTTGGGCTTCGGTTTATACATTTCTCGAGTTTCTGAACGTTTATTACATCCGAAATGCCTTTAGACTTTGTTTTATACATTTTCGGAATTCTCGCAGACAAAATTAACTTGACTTCTTCTTACTTTGAATTTAATTTAATTTAAATTAAATCTTCTTCACGAATCGTGGTATACATATTCAGAGTTCCCCTAGAGGGAAATATCTATCCTTTTCCAACATTTAAATTTAGTTTAAGTGTAGTTTTATACATTTTCAGAAATCCTGGAGAGGCTACGTGAAATGTACATCTAAATTATATTTCCTTCAGGGAATATTCCAGAAACTATGTAGGAAATTTGTCTACTTCTGACTAGAGAAAGACAGTATCGTCATTTCTGTATCGAAAACATTTTCGTACACAAAAATTAATGTCTTTTGGTTGAGAAAAAAAAACTTAATATAAGCGAAACAAAAAATTTTGAGACTTCGTGTTCATCCAAAAAAAACAAATAAAAAAAAAACTTTCTACGTGGACGACCAGCCCAGAGCCACGCTATTTGTACGTGACTGGAGGCTTAGGATCACTTGAAAGACGCGCAAAGCCGGTCCGAGCTTAAAGCCGAAGCCATTTATCAAATCTTCGCGCGTGAGCAGCATCAGCGAGGCGCCATCCACGTCCTGTATGTTAAATGCCTGAGCTTCGTTCGGATAGAAACGGGCAAGATATGTTGTCACCTCCTCAACAGTCCAGGTGCACACCGGAGTCATGGGTTCATCCATTGGTGGTTCGGGTGGCAGCTGAACACTGACAATAATGATTTCATCATCATCGCTGGCAGTGGGCACCGCCGCTTCCAACGGCTGCTGGTCCATGTTCTCCAGCGGAATTTCTGAATCATCATTTGGTTCTCCCTCGGGGAGAGCTGCTTCGGGCTGATTTTCTGGCCCATTTTCATCCAATGGTTCTTGTAGAGGTTCATCCAGATTTATTTCTGGCTCTTCGTTGGGGTCCTCGTTTATCTCCTCTACTACAAAGGGCTCCATTGACACATTCAGTTCATCAGTAGCCATACGATTTTTCTCGCTCTCACTCTCACTCTCGCCTTTGTTCTCGATTTTATCTTTTTTGAGCTTTTCCTCTTCCTTTGGTTCATCATTATTGGTGGCTCGTTCTAGGGCTGTGGCGGCGACTGAGACTGGGTCTGCGTCTGCTTTGGTCAACTGCTCCTTCGATTCCTGCTGAAGTTTTGACATCTTGACTGGTGGCGAGTGATCCAGATCAGCGGGATCCGACTGGTAGCGCCTCTTGCGTCCCGTGTGTGTTTTGCGTCCAGAAACTTCACTGGCCGAATAGTTGTTATGATTGTTAGTGCCGAACTCGCAGCCGTGACATTTCCACTGGCTCCCGCCAAGACTAGAGGCGGTCAATGGCGGATCGTGGCAATCGCGGTGGTAGGAATTTACGCACTGTGAGCATATGGCCAGATCTTTGCCCTTAGTACCGCAAAGGCGGCAGTAGCGGCAAGCCGGGCACTTGTACTTCTTGCGTGCAACGGCCAGGACATCAAATTTTAGCGGAAGGCAATTAAAATGCCCTGGAAATGCATAAACAAATACATAGATGTAGGAGCGAGCATTGAGTTGGATGGTAGGGGCACTTACATTTCTGCTGGCAACTCTTGCATGCGAGAAAATTACTCTTGTGGCCAGAACCACGCTTCACTTCCATTTTGTTGCACTTTTGGCAAACATCGAACTGACGAGGCGGCTGGCCTGGCTGACCGAATTCCACATCTTGGGCATCACTAGTGGCGACTACTTCTGGCTTGGACACAGCAACCGCCACACGCGGTGCAACTTGCACTGCCACTGGCACTGCGGCTGGGGCCGGAGCAGGCAAGTGCGACGCTTGCACAGTGGTATTCGATGGCGTGGAGTTGCGGGCCCCACGTGAGACATAATTGTCGGATGGATCATAAACTTGTTTGGGCTTCTATTAGATGCGAGATGCAAATAAAATGCAAAACTTGTCAATACGAGGGGTTTCTGGCAAATCGGCGGGAAATGTAACCTACCTTGACGCGTCCTGTGGTGCGAACGGCGGCAGCCGATGAGGCGGTGACTACAGTTGCAGCAGCATCGTTGCTGTTGCTGCCGGTGCTTGAATTCAAGTTGCTAGTGGCACTGGCACTATCTTCTTTGTCCTCGTCCTTGGAACGCTTCATCTTAGCCGGCAAATTGCGTTAAAAGTCTGCAGAACTATACGAAAATGTTGTTACTTGCGCGCTCGGTTGCTCAGTGTAACCGTTTGTGTTTAAGGAAAATACCAGCCTTGTGCTATGTTCTACTAGACTGACGTATTTATCCCCGAAACACTTTTAAATTGCACCACTCACTTGTATCTGGGAGAAAAGCCTATTGCGTGATAATATCTAATGTAGAATGTTTTTTTGACACATGCTGTTGAATCATTTACTTGAATGCGTTAGGGAATTTTTTCACACGCGCTAGTGCATTTGGGGTGTTCAAGCGTATGCGCTCAAAATGAAAAATTATCATACCCCTATTGAACGAATCCAAAAACAGGTAAAAAACGGATGGCAGTGGAATGCAAAAAACACGAATATTCTGCACGCAAACTGCTGATCCTGGAGCATCGACGAGTCCAATGCAATGCAACATTATACAATACGTACATATGTATACATACAATTTTATTTATGAAACCAGCTATTAGGCGATCGATCTCGTTTCTCTTTCACCGTAATCATATTGCCCGTGTCCAAATGCCTGTGCTGTACATCAATGCCATCTCCATGTCAATGAGATCCTCGAAGAGTGCAATGACAAGCCGAATGCATTGCTGATCATTTTCTACGTCAGTAGACAGCAGGCCAGGCAAAACGGAAGAAATACCCCATACAATTTGAATGAATAATTAATTTAAGCTCCAGCCAGATAGCCAAGATACACCGCACTCTTGTTTGAACAAAAATATAATACAATTTATCGTTGTCTTTTAATGCATGCCTTAACATTAACGAAGCATTGAAGCACTACAAACATTCAATAGGTAAATAACTTAATTCCGGAATTAATTTACAATTGTCTATATAAATATTTAAGTATTCCATTTCACATTCTGTGCGCTCTTTTGGCAAATTGCCCCTGAGTCTTTCAATCAATTTTGATCCGCCTTCCATATCGCCAGGCCAAACGCACCAAATCGCGATGGGCCAGTGCCCAGGCAAGTAGACACACAAGACCGGCTATCAAGCCAATGCCAAGATGGGTGAACAGAGCAGCGCTTTGGTACCAATAGCAGATGAGGCCAGACAGAATGAGAGTCCCGCCAAATAGTTTGGCTGGCTTAAGGCCCAGCAGCGGATTCAGCGACAGAGGCTGATACTGCTGCCTGATGTAGTAGGTACTGTACAGGATGCGGCCCAGCATGTTGATGCAGTTGGCGAAGATGAAGCCGACGGGCCCAAAGACGCCCGTCAAAATGTAGGATAGGACAAGGAAGCTGACCGAAAAGATGGCCATCAGATAGTTGTACTTGTCAATGTCCCGACTGGTGTTGGTGGCGAACATGTATCCCTCGCTGATCCCATTGACGGACAGCAGGTAGATGGCCAGACAATGCCACTGCAGCAGGCTCTGGGGCAGACCGCCGGCAACAAAGTCTGGCCCGCCGTACAGCAGCAGCACGGGATAGGAGTAGCTCTGGCCAAATGTAAACGCCAGCATGCCAATGGAACTGACGCCCAGCAGCAGATTGTTCAGCACACTGCTGGCCTGTCGCACCTGGTCCTGGGGCTGCTTGGCCAGACGCGTGTCCCGCGATATGGTCTGCGTGAAGTAGAAGTAGGAACTATCCTCGATGGGGCGAAATATGAAGCGTGCTGCCATGCTGCCCAGATTGTTGACCACGTCATAGGTGGCCTGCTCGCCAAAGCTCAGCACGGGGGAGACCGACATCACATACTTCTCGCCCTCGGTGAGGATCTGCTTGAGCACACCCTGCTTGATGAAGCTCACCGTGAGCGTTTGCAGCTCGCGATTGAAGAACTTCCCAATGGGATCGAACATAACGCCCGGCAGGAACTCAGTCAGCCGTGTAAAAGGGAAGTCGTCCATGTGCTCGAACAGTGTCAGCTCCCAGGATGTCGGTGTCGGCTGTTTCTTGCGAGCCTGCTGCATTTTGTAGTCATTGAAGCGCCCAATGTAGAAGTAGAAGAATCCAAACTGGCCGAGCACTATGGTTACTGCACTGGCCAGCTGGGCAATGCCAAAGGCAGTGATGGCCGCACTCCTGTCGCCAATCACGATCCACAGAAAGATGGCCGAGCGCACGAAGATGTGGAGAGTGTTTAACAGAATTTTAAGCTTGACAAAGCAAAAGACCTGCGCCACGAAGACGGTGGACTCGGCAAACAGTTCCAGGACACAGGACAGGGCAACGGCATAGCAGGCGAACTCATATTGGGAGGAGTAGATAGCGTCCACGGTCGATAGCCAGTTGAGCCAAATGTATAAACAGGGGCCACAGAGTACAGCACAAATGGGTACACTGCAACAACAGATTTGGCGCGCATAGAGAGTGCGAGAGAGAGTGAAAGAGTGGGAGAGTGGGAAATTATTGTTTTGGGCTTTGAGTTTCGTGGATTTTTGGATGCTTACGTAAGCCACATCTGGTTGATCAATTGAGCCCACGAGCACCTGTCGCGTTGCTGCGAGTTAGCACTGAGTGCAGCCCGATTGATCGCCTCCCGGGACAAGAAGAGCAACGTACTCTCGAGCAGCAGCAGGCGCACATTCATGATACCCAGCACCTCGCGACCCACATTTCGCACAATGTACGCATTGATGCCGAACGTGAGGATGCGGCATAGTATCTGGGAACAGGAGATAAGAATGGCAAAGCATCAGAATGGTTGTGGTGACTAATTGCTGACGGTTTTGGGTTGTGGGCTGTTTGCTGGGGGCTGGCTGACTGATACTCTCAAAGCCAATCCCCCTCCCTCAACAATTGGGGCCGAATTCGAACTGCGCTCACCTGAAAGATAATACTGAAGCCAGCGCCCAGTAGACTGCTCTCTAGCACGTTGCGTGCCATTGCTCTGTATTAGTGGGTCGGCGGCATTGCATACAGACGGCAAATCAAGGTAAATTTGATAAAATAACAAGAAAACTGTTGACGAAAATCGAAATCATTTGACAGTGCTGGTAAGTGGTCAAACAGCTGATCCATCCAACCAAGGCCTGAACATCTGCGCTTAACAGTACAGCGGAAAAATAACATTGCCTTATCGGTCTGTTAACAAAGCGCCGGAAGAACATCGATGTTTTCTCATACTTCCTACTTGAGATTTTAAAATTTTGGTTCTAATATTCCCATTCAACATTACTAAATGTACTTTGAGAAACTGTAGAAGTTTTCGCAGTCCATAAATATGTTTTTTGGGCTCATTGATATTCGGCTGCAGAAACATGTCTTTATCATATGTTATCGATTTCCACTGTTAACACTTTGGCGCTTCAGTTGGGATTTTCAATTAAGTAAATTACCAGCTTAATTAACTATGCCCAGCTCTGGCACTGGAAACGGCTCGCTGTAAGGGGGGGGATGGGGATGCCTGACGTTCAACTCAAACTGGCGCACAAGACAGCTGACGGCGACGCAGAGGAACGACTAGTGGCCCGCTGTGAAGACTGAAGACTTGTCTGGCCAAGTTAGTCTGAGTTTTACCACGGCCCGAGACGGTTTAAGCCAAGCGGCGCGATCATAATACGGTATCCGAAAACGAGTACGAGTACGAGTCCGAGTCCGAATCGAGTCGTTTACTTGCTCCGAAAGAAAGAAAGGTGCGCGCGCGCATGCGCTGTCGTTCAAACCAAGCTGAAAGTAATATTAATAGCAATAAGTAAACCGAAAAAGCGAGTGGAGTGTTCTGCAAGACAGAGCGTGAAGTGCAGCCGACTGCTGCATTGTTTTTGTTTTGGTTTTGTTCAAGTTTTGCATTGTTGTTGTTGTTGCTGTTAAATTGTTTATACAGATAAATATGCGGAAAATCTAATCCGTTCAAAACGTAACAATAAACGACGTCAACCGGGCTATTGATTACAAGTCGTGTGTGTGACACTTTTGCAGTGCAGAAAAAAACACAACACAAAAACAGGTTGTTGTCATTGCTATTTATTGTTGCTGTTCCTTGTGCTTAGGGCACTTTGGCACTCACTCACCTGCTCGCTCGCTCGCTGGCAGCCTGGCAGAAACGCGGTCATGCCGCTTAACCTGCCCTGGTTATAGATCCCGACCCACAGAGTATTTATCAGCAGAACCGGTGAGGGAGGCGGAACTGGGCGAAGCGGCGGCCATAGCAGCTGCCTTCATCAACTACAATCCAGGATGTCGGACATTTACTACTGCAGTAATAGCCAGGTGAGTGATCTATCTAGGCATTCCCAATCTCTCATCAGAGGAAATCATTTGATGCGACTGGAGAAGAATTTGTCCAGCCCCTAGGAAATGGGCAGCTGGGGCTGCATTAGCATTTTTCTCCCTATTAAGGACTTCCTGGTTGTAAAACCACAGAAAATAATTGTTGGATTGGTTTAAAGATTGATTTATGTCTGCCCAAAAAGTGGAACAGATTTGTGAGTTTTATATTCCCGATTTTCAAAGATTTACATACATATTATTTATAGCCTTGTGGTAATTCGATTTTACATTTCCCAAAACAAATACCAATTCTTTGCTTATAAAATATCTTGCTGAAGCGATTATATAAATTCTCAAAAGGGCAAAGAAAACCAGAAATCGGTTAATCTGTCTGAGAAACGTTGAAATTGTTTCTCTCCTTTTGGCGATCTCGCCTAAACGGCTTTCCCCAGCGCCATCGTCATTTGTCATAATTGGAAATTGGTCGAACAGACATAATTAATGAAACAAAAGTAAAAGCGCCAGGCAGTCGGACAGTCGTAAAAATAAAATAAAGCAAAACTACTGTTTGATTTTGTCATCTTGTCGATTGCATAATGTCTGCTGCACCAGTATTGATGGTCTAACGGTATTGATAGCCTGCCACCGATTTCCAACGTGCGGGGGTGGGGCATCCAATACTCTCGATGTCTGTAATTCGAGTATTTGCTTAGGCTCTGTTCCTATTTGTTGTTGCGGCGCTATTAAATTTATGGAAATTATAATGATAGTCAGATAAAAGCCACGCCTCCTCTTTGGGGGGCAGCTACACACATAATCAAAGAGAGCTCCGGTACACCGAAAAAAAAGGCATTTCCAAATTATCAAAATTTCTGTTTTTGGTTTGGTTGTGGAAAAGTGTTTTCCGATTTTGGTTCATTCATTTTTTTCAGTGTAAAATCCGAGACTCGGTTGTGTGGCTTTTTCAAGTGAAAGTGCGTCCCGTTATAAGCCAATTTTGACTTAGTAACTTACTTTTGCTGCTGCTGCTGCTGCTGTTGCTGTTGCTGCTGCTTTTGCCTTAGGCGCATGGCTGTAAAAATTATGCCCGCCTCGGCCTCCTTCATACTACAATGCTACTACGAGTATAACCAAAAGAAATCAAAAGTTTTTACTGTAGTCAGAGTGCGTCGTCGTCGTCGTCATCATCTTAGTCTTGGTCTTGGTCTTGGTTTTGGTTTTGGGCTTCTCTCCTTTGCTGCTGCTGCTGTTGCTGTTGCTTTTGTGATTTTAATTTGCAGCTGTTTTCATGCAAAAATTGTGGCAGTTGGGTTATTATTGTTTATGTAGTGGCTTTTCTTTTTGGTACATGCAGTAGTAATGTTGTAGGTATTACTATTTCCCTCTTCGGTTGCTCCCAGCCACCAACCGCTTTTACGAGCTGTGGCGTGTATAAATTTGTTTGTGAAATGAATCGTCCGTTGGGAGACTTTTGTTACCATAGCTGTTTCTCTTTCTTTGGTCTTTTGTTTTCTTGGCTGATGAGAATATTTTCCAAAACACTAAATATGTCGCCTTTAACAATGAAGGTGAAAAGAGAGGCTCGCCAATACCGAACCAGCGAATACTCTTGGTATTATAGTGGAAGTGGAAGCTGAGTTATTACGGATTAGTTTTCTTTTAGTTTTTTATTGTATACACGAACATGTTTAATGTTTGTCCAATATTTGGATACACAAAAACAAAACGAACAAAATTACAAAATTTTTAATTTTTACAAAAACCCTAAAAAGAACCTGGTAAAAGTCTTGTAAAATGTTTAATCAATTAATTGTGCATTTAATGTGTAAGAAAAATGAAAATTTATATTCCAAAGATTTTTCTCAAATTTTCATTCATACTAAAGTTGAACCAACATAGTTTCCATAAACTTCCACTCGACGATAATTCTTTTGTTCCATTGTTTTTTCTTTCTCTAGTTTTTAGAGTAGAAATCTGTTTGATTACAGTAGATGTTCCAACCAGAATTTAAAGCAATTATCTGAGCACAATTTCCTCAAGTTAACTGCATCCTAGAAGATGTAGTCCTATAGCGTATCTATGGTTTCTTTTGACTGAACAAAATTCATCAAATTATGCTCATTAGAAGGCGGGCGTGTTGGGGTGGGGTGGGGTGGGTTCTTGTGGGGCCTGCTAAGTGAACCAAGGCCACAGATTATCATATGACAAAGTACGAACAGAGAAAAAAGAGCTGAAACCTTTTTTAAGGGTATGGGAGGGGAGTATGGGTACCAAGGTTTTGTTTGGCGTTGACCAGAGTTTTGTTCGGCTGTTGGGGTTATTTATTGTTGATTGTTGCAGGGCGTGTGTGGCGCACAGCATAGGGAGCTGCTCATTGTTGTAGTTTTAGTTGTTGGCGCTGGCCGCCAAAGGCATACTATGGACTGGAGTGGAGTGCACAAACTACAGACTGACTATTGAGCAATTTGGATTTTATGTTGGGATTGTTATTTGCAGTTGTCTCTCTCGTTATTTCTTTTTTGCCTTTCTGGAGTCTCCGCCCGCCGCAATTTCAGCCACTCCGATCGTACACAAGTATAGGTGGGCATATGTCAGAGTGTGGGGCAGGCAGCCAAGGCATTCCAATAAGTCTATGGGTCTATAAGTCTAGTCTAAGGCCTCTCTCGCACCGCATTTTATGCGCCAAAAGTGATTGCAGCGACAACCAACGACAACAACAAACTCGTTTGGCTTAGAAACAAACGCAACAACTTTCAGTTGTCTGACGCCGTTGGCCCCCCATCTAGCCCCTAGCCCCTAGCCACTAGCCCATACCTTTGCGGCTATTTCTCGTATGGGGCTTATCTTGCTCGTGGAACCCCATTACTGCTGCTGTTGCTGTTGCTGATGCTGTTGGCTGCTGTTATTTTCGGTTTTTGTTCAAACGTTTTTTCTATCGCTCTTTCTTCTTTTTGCACAATCACCTCAAACACAACACCCCAAAGGCAACCAAAAAGGCTGACGCCATTTGGAGAGCGCCAACGCGCCCGCGTGCGCTCCCTCCCCCCTCTTCACATAGAAAAAAAGAACCCAATCCAATGTACCGATTAACAGCTGTGTAAAAGGCGCTTACTCTTTTATGGTGCCCCAAAACGTATTCATCATTGATGATTCCCAAATGTTAATTAGCCTCCAGGCCCCATATGCGATACCTATAAAAATATAGACAATTGAAATGTCTGATTTGAGTTCGATCGTTCCTATGCAGCGCAAAGACTATGCACACTGGACTCAAAAAAGGAAAGATGTGCAAGGTTTTATCGACTGCATCGAGCAAAGAAATTCTTTCTTTTGTGTAAAGCCTTGGCGAAAAATATGTAATATATCGTATTAATAACTGAGTTGCACATTTTTACTCTCCCCCTACTCATATTTCTTATGCTTCAGTCAGCGTTTTGTCACACGTTGTTTGTGGCACAGTTCACTCTGTATGTCCGTCTTGGCTCTTTGTTGTCACATTTTGCAGTCATGTGCAACAGGTTCACAAGCAGCAACAACAAGAAAAGGCAGCCAGCAATATGAAATGAAATGTTGTTGCCATTTGGCCAAATGCCACAAGACAGCCGGCGACAAAAGCAACAACAACCACTTACCACTACAGAGACCCAGACTAGAAATAAGCTTGCGCCAAGCTTTGATTTTCATACCGTGTTAACCATAGAGTGTACAAAGGGTATACTGCTTTCTGTCAAAGGAATCAACCGTATTTATGCTGCTTGGATTTAAGAGAGCACATATGTATGTATAAAGAAGTGTAGGAGCCAAATTTTGGTATAATTATATCTGTGTATATTCCTGATGCCATTTGATTGACATTTTTTTGTACGACAGTTCGAATAGGGTGTCGGCACGGCTATTGAGAGTTCTTGATGGTTTTCTTTTAGCTCAAATCAAATGTTTCATTGAGCGACCTTTTGACAGAGCAAAGCAGTAGAAGCATCAGCAGCAGCAGAGCGCTCTGAGACACTCTCTCATACCCCAGCCACATGGTGGGAGAGAGAGCACGAGCAATCTCATGCTGGCCATCAAGCAGTATCGATAAACGCTTTATGGGTGGGAGTAAAAGGAAACAGAGTCAAATTCAGATTCAGAGTCACAGCAAGAGCAGAGCTCAAGAGAACTTTCTCTGGCTATGGCTGGCATTTGTTGAAGGGGGCTTGCATTTATCGTAAAATGTCATTGAAATAAATTAGAAGCAGAAAACAGAAGAGGGAGAGGTGGCCAGTGGCAGAAGAATAAGCAGAAGACAAAAGCCACAAAAGCCGAGAGCGCTGCTGTTGCCTCTGTCTCTGCGTCTACTACAGAGGAGCCTCAAAGAAAGTAGCACAAATCATTGGCTCTTGCCTCTGCTTCTGCTTCTTCTTTTTCATCATCATGATCATGAGCTGCTGCCACTGCCACTGGCGCTGCTTCATTATGAGCTTTTATTAACTGCGATTTATGGGGGAATGTCTTTTAATTTCAATTTCCTTTCGTTTATGTCTGCACATGTGTGCTTCGCCCTTTACTTTCCAATTGGCAATGGTTTATTAACAGTGCTCACACCGAGCCCCACTTCGCCCGGCTCCACCATTCGATTTCCATTGCCAAATTATTTACCTCCACACTCTTATACAGCTCTGTTCAGTTTGTACGCACTGCTTGCAGTTGGCTGCCGCTTTGTCAGCCTTGAACTGCCTGACGACGACGCTGCGTGGGCAAATTCTCTGTTTTGATACCCTTTACTGGAGGTATTCCACTTTAATGCAGACATTTGCAATGCATGAACGGAACACAACCGGCGCCTGTCTGGACTTAATTTTTCAACAGACTTTTTTTTTCCTGCTAGCTGTACATGAATTAGCAACACGATGTTATAAGATTAAATAGTTAACGCTAATAATTAAATAAGTCTTTGTGTGAAAAGTAATATCAGAATCTGAATCAGAGTCTCTCGCACATGACGCGACACATTAATCTTCGAATACGGCAAAAGATAATGCCTGAGAGTATCTAAGCAATCGGCCATCGGTAGATGGTTTTTTTCCTTTAAATAATCTTTTTAATCTTTTACCTTTTCTGGCATTTTCCCCAATGCAGTTTTTTGTTTCGTTATTGCTGGCCAAAATAGTTGCAAAATTTCAATTAAATATGCAAATCTCAGCGGAAATTAGCTTTTATGGACAAAGTGGAAGCAGTTTTGGGAAATTGTGTGAATTATAGACGCGCCACATCATTCGGAGACGACTACCTTGAGTAGCATACAAATGACCAAAGAGATTATTGCTGAGACACATGCCAACTTTGCTAGACGAGCAGTTCATCAACCCATTTTTTTTCGATGTTTTCAACTATCTGATATTCGAATTAACATTGCCATACCTAGCAACCCACCCATCAGCAACTAGAAACAGGCACATTCCCACTTTGTCTTACCAAATCGCATTCTGAATAAATAATTCGCCAGCCCCAGGCAAAAGGAACCAACCGGCGCGGCGGCAATGACAAATGTTAAGAAAGCGCCCATAGGCATTCCCATAAATCGCGTTATGCTATCCACTGAGCGTTGTCCGAGCGGAGAACTTTCTACTTCATTTGGAATGCAAAACAAATGTCGCGCTTGGAGATGGTAAAACTTCATTTCGTGCGTGTTTTTTGTACATCTCGAAAAGGATTCATACCACCCAATAAAGGGGGATAGAAGTTTACCATGCCACGATAAAAAATGGTTTTAATTACCCCTAAGTGACCAGAGGAGCAAAGGTTAAAATTCATGCTCTGAATTTATTTGAAATCACCGCCAAAAAATCGAGTAAAAATGATCTAAAACAATGATGAAAATTCGTAGATAATTTTGTTTGCATCTCGTTCGAAATATTCTCCTCCCGCACCGCACCGCACCGCACCCATCGCTAGGCAAAGGCAAAGCCTGTTCCAAAGCCAAAGCTCGCTTCGGTTTTCGGATGAGAGCGACAATTTGTAGACGACTCTTTTGCTGGATTGCATTTTGATTTGCTTTGCCATAATTGTTATTGCAGTTGCAGCTCTTGTTGCTGTTGCTGTTGTTGCTGTTGTTGCTGTTGGGTAGTTATATTTTGTGGGCAGAGCGAATGAGAGTGAGTCACAGAAGTTGGCTTCACCTACCCAAGACCCAATTTATGTGTAGTTTGCACAGCGACACACACACCCTAAAACGGCAACCCAGTTTCATAGTTGCCAGCCTGAAAACAAAATCAGTTTTTCAGTCACGTCTCGTCGTCGTCGTCGTCATCGTTGCAGTCGTATCTGGCAATGCCATCAACTTCATCATCTATGTACCTCTAGAGTGTAGAGTGTAGAGTGGCAGAGCTTCACCACGCACGTACCGGCAAAATCCAAGAGGTGTAGCGGTAGCCAAGGAGAGAGCTGATGGCGTTTAGAAATGCTCCTTGAAGGGGTCAAAAACTGTTCGTTTTTGGTTGAATTTTTTTCGGTTGAACTCCCCGCCTTGTCGTCGGCTTTGTCTTCTGTGCGCGCGCGCTCTGTGTCTCCCTCTCCACATTGTTCAGTTGCAGCTTTCCCCCAGTTCGGCAAACGTTCCGTTATTAATTCGTCACGATTGAGTGGCAGCTGTGTGCCTGCCTCGTCTGTGGCGTCGTCTATGGCCGCCGCCTGCTGCTCCAAGCGACGTCTGCGGCTGCCACAGAGGCTGCGCTGCGCTGCGGCTGCTTAAAGGGAAATTAGTGAAAAGCTGTCACAGCTGCTGCCGTTGCCGTTGCCGTTGCCGTTCCCCAATTGCCTCTGCGGCTGTGCCATTGGCAGCACGTGGCCCGTGGACTTTGCTTCTAAGTGCAATGCAACCAACATTGCAACGGCTCGAGCCAGAAATGTGATACTCGAACCAGATACGAGTAGTTCCCCGAGTGTGTGCCTGGGCCATGGCTGCTGTCGTAAAGTGAACGCAATGAAACTTGACCAGAAGATTTCCTCAGCCCTGCTGATGCGTAAGCCTAAGCCTAAGCGTAAGCGAGTATATGTACATATGTATGTGTATGGGATTGGTTGGATAATTGCCCAACCGATGGGCGACTTATTGAAATTCGACACACATTTGTGCCCACCCATTGCCGAGTTGGTAATAATTGCAAAATTCTCTGGCTGTTTTTCGCCGTATTATTATTCAGTCCTAGCCAAAGGTTACCCTCTGCACGCCGAGTTGGAATCCTCGTGGAAATTTAAATGAAAGTCAAACATATGTGTGTATGCAAATGTATGCCATGTTTCCTTTTTTGATCTGCATCAAAGCTCAGTTTAATTACGGTTTGGCATTTTGGCATTCACCCGTTTTGTAGCGTGCCTCACATGGATGGTTCCCATGGCAAGGGCAAAAATCATGAATTCGGTCATCAACAGGCATCGCATCGTCCAGCTTTCCTTTTCAAAAGAAGAGCCAACAACAACAACAAAGCAAAAGCAAAACAAAATTCATGTTGCAACTTTCTTCGTTTTGTGGTCATAAGGTCATCCAGTCTGTCTGTCTGTCTGTGTGCCTGTGCCTGTACCCCTCTCCTTATGGCCTTCGCTGTGAAAGTGCACTCGGCGACATGCCGCGCGCACAGAGCGTTAGAGTTCAAAAGACTCAGGCCACGAACTCGTTTTCCCATTGACGACAAGTGTCATTCCATGCCATGCCATGCCGTGCCGTGCCATGCCACAGGCTTTTAAAGAAGAGCCACAGCGAGGAGCCTGCCTCGCATTTTTGAATTGTTTGTCTTGTTGCAGGCGAAAGCGAATTTTTTTCTTCGTGCCAATTGCAGTCGAAAAACCAAAAACAATTTTCAAAGCCAAGGCGAGGCACGGCGCAAAATGAAAGTGTTTTTGTTGCTGCTGCCGTTGTGTTGTTGTTGTGTTCGGCTTGTTGGTGGGGGCCGTCTCCGTCTCCGTCCCCTTACCCCCCTGCGACCACGAGGAAACACGTTTCGGCAACATTGGCGTCAGGCAACATGTTGCGCGAAAAACATGTTCACAGGCCGGGCCTCCCCCCATCGGCAGCGGCAGCGGCAGCTCCTTGACTCCACTCAACTCTCATCCCCAGCAAAATGAATTTTCCTAATTAGTAGCCGTGCGAAAGAAAAGCGAAAACGGACAGTGGCACAGCAGCAGCAGCAGCAGCAGCAGCTGCATCAGCCTATAATTTTGTTTGTTTAAAAGAAAACTGTTAAAGAAACACAGAATTGTGTGCATGCATAGGATGTGTACAGGAGCGACTCATGCACCTGGGTGGAGCTGGCGATGAAGTATCATCAATGAGTAACGCAGTGACATTCTGAATTTCCGATGCGGCTTTTCCTCAACACCTCAAGATGCCTGGCGGTGGTACGGGAAATCAGAATATTTTGTTTGCTATGAGCATATCCAGCATAAAATTGTCTGTAAGTCAGTTGGCAAATTGTTTAAGATTCAAAATCGAAAACAAAATTCTTTGTTTTTCAAACTTTCCATGGATGGAGTTGGAATTCCGTTCCACAAAAGAAATGAAATGTATCTGCCAGCTATTGGCAATTGTTAAAAAGTCTTTTTGGAACCAATGGTATGCATGAACATCTAATTTCACAGTGTTGGACCGTCTTGGAGATCATCAGTTAACGTAGAACAGAAAACAATGGGAACACGCGGGCCCCACAATCAAGCCAGAGCCAGCGAATAATCAAAAAATATGTAAATATGCTAAGCAAAATGAAACAAGTAAACAATAAACAGCGATAAAACAACAACAGCAGCAAACCTACAACAAATAAAGGAAACGCAGAAACTTTCTTTTACGCTGACGTTGCGCAGTCGCTGTCGCTGTCGACGCTGGACATTGGGGCGCTGTTCGCTTGACATTGGACTGCTTTGACTTTGGTACTGCTTTGACTTTGGCTCTGCTTGCTGTTGTTGGTGTAACTTTTGATGTTTCTGTTGTTGTTGTTAAATGGTTTTGGTTTTGGTTTTTAACTGGAGCATACCATATAAATGGCCTCGGGCGTGTGGGATGGGATGATGGGGCGTGGCGTGTCGTGTCGTGGCGTGGCGGAGGGGCATGTGCTGCTACACTGTGCTAAATTTGGCAGTTGTTGCTGTTGACCAGCTCGGACAATTAGCACCTGTTCGGTTGGTTAGTTTCGGGTTTCTCGCGCATGTCTACTCCATTACCAGCTTTTGTAAGTCCAAAATGCTCGCGCACTATTGTTGAACAAAATTTTTCCAAATTTGTTTTGCAGATGAAAAAGTCTCGCGATGTGGACAAAACATCATCCCCGGGGTCACAGGTACACACCAATGCGAATGCGGTATGCAATATAGCGGCGGCGACGGCAACGGCTGCTGCAGTGGCAGCAGCTGATAAAAAGAACAACAACAATATTTGCAGCAATCGCAATAAAGACAAATCCAATTTGCAGACAAATGGAGGAGGAGGCAAAAATTGGAAGGTAAGCATAAGCGTAATCGTAAGCGTAAATTGTAATTAAATATGAATTTGTGCGATAATTAAAGCAAAGAGAAAAAACAAAAGGAAAAGCTACCAATTTGCCGAACGAGAGGGTGGGAGAGAGAGACGGTATGAAGGAAATGTGTGTGTTCGCGGTGATGTAACACGAAAGCTTACACACTGCCAGCACGTGCGACACGCATAATGCATTCGCGTCAGCACAAATGAAGAGAGAAGAGCAGAGTAGAGCAACGCAGCACTGCTTCAAACCGTTATGCGGCCGAGTAACTTTTGACCCCCCAAACTTTCCTGCCTTTCTTCTCTCTTTTGAGAAAGACAGAGAGAAAGAGAGAGAGAGAGAGAGCGAGAGCGGTACAATTACAACACAGTGCTAATAAGTTTGCTCAATAAAAAAGCGTTGACCGATGCCCGCGATTATGAAATGAGGAAACCATTTGTGTTTAATTACACTTTTTTCCCCTGTTCATTTATCTTATTATTGTTATGCTACTTTGTCTCTGTCTGGCTGGCAGCAGCATCAGCATCACGCATCAGCTCAAGAAAAGTGGGCCATGCGATGACCTGTTTACAGAACGGTTTAATTATTTTCTAAATTGTGTCTGCCTGTATTCTGTTTTGCTGCTTTCGCAATTGCAACATAAAAACAAAACCGCATTCGAGTTCCCCCTCGCATCCGTTATGTTACGTGCTAGTTAAGCTCAAATAATTAATAAAACAACAGGCAGAGGCAGTCTTTTAAAGGGAGAGTAAGCTTAGCTTGAGTTAAGCCTGTTGACTGCTTGAGACATCAATGCACTGCTTGGGCGTACTAACTAAGCGGTTCGATTGGGTGACTTAACAAAAATATTGGACAGATTTAATATAAAGTAATGGGAACTGCTTCCATAGCTCGAAATTATCTATAATTACGAAATGGCATCGCAGTCTTTTGTTTTCTGTCAAGAGTTTGGAAAAAGACTTTAACAAACCAATCATCAATTTGAAAACGATAAAACAGAGAAGTAATGCAGTTGCTGTAATCGCTGTTAAAATTGATCAAAATGTTCTTAGTCTGTTAGGCTCGGCTTAGTGTGGGTAAACGCTGGCAGGAGCCCGGCTCAGCTGTTCCATTTCATTAGCGCGCACCATTCGATTCAATTAGAGAAATTAAATTCAACCAAAACGCAAAGTGAAGTCGAAAGAAGGCTGGTAATTTCCTCAATTAAAAGCAGAGCAGAAGCTTCCGCAAACTCCAATCCACTGTTGCATGCCACATTTGCATGCACCAGCCACATAAACAACAACAAACCACAATTCAAGTCCATGTCCATCCATTTAAAACAAGTAAAGATTTTTCTGCAAGCGAACACCATCCCGCCCCACCCCGATGATGGGGATGGATAGCTGATGGAATGGGCTGTTGGACTGTTGGGCTGTGGTTCGTTCCGTGTGTGGATTTAACGGCATGATTTGGCGTAAAATCAAAGCATTTAAGGCGCTTTAGTGGTCATTGACCAAATTGCCATCGACTCTGCGCTCGCTTAATTATTGAATCTGACCAGCAATGTTTTCTTTTCGTTGCGCAGGGCATCGTCCACAGCAATCCAAATCCCAATGGCAATGGAGGAAACGGCAGCGGCACCGGCACCGGCAGCACAGCCCTGCCCCCGAAGGTCTTTCACAATACACGCTGTACGCGGCACCACAAGCCCCATCACAGCCACACCAATGGCGCGGGTGTAGGAGGAGGAGCGGGAGCAGGAGCTGGAGCAGGTTCCGGAACGAACGGCTTGGACATGGCCCAACAAAGAGATCGGGAACGGGAAAGGGATCGCGACAGGGAGCGAGAGCGGGAGAGAGAGCGCGAACGCGAGCGCGAGCGGGACCGGGAGAGGGAACACCACCTGCATATGCAAAACCATGCCCATGGCCTGAGGAGAAAATCGGAGTCTGTTCTGTCCACGGACTCGGATATACGCTTCACCCGCCGCAAGCTGGGAGATGGCCAGAAATGTGGCTGCGCTGTGATCGCCGGCTTCCTGATAGCCCTGCTCGTGGCCGGGGCATTCGTTTATGTGGGATGTGAGTGTGGCTGTGGAGTGGCTGCATCCACTGTGCACAGAATTAAATGAATATTCTCTTGCAGACACCTATTTCCGTCCAGAGCCGTTGCCGGATCGCGTCTTTCGCGGCCGTTTCATGGTGCTCAACGACAAGTGGAGCATGGATCTGGCCAATCAGAACTCCCTGCGCTTCCAGCACAAGGCCAGGGACTACAGGGAGCGTATAAATCTCACCCTGAGGCGTTCGGATCTGCGGGAGGCGTACGAGGGCAGCGAGATCTTGGCCCTAGACGGGTGAGTAGCAAACAAACACCACAGAGATGGCCCTCCCGCATCACTAACAGGAAAACCCCTTGCCCTGTCCCACCCACACACACAGGAGCGAGGATAACAATAACATCATCGTGCACTTCAACATGATCTTTGATCCGTACGCGGGTCTGGTCAGCAGCGGTGAGCTTCTGGCGCTCTTCCACGAGGAGATGAGCGACCAACAGCGTCGGCATTTCGCCAATATGACCGTGGATGTGTCCAGTCTGAGCATCAAGGAGACCACCGGCCTGATTGAGGAGCCCATCATGTCCAGCTCACCGCTGGGCGGACACGATGAGACCACCGAGCCGGTTGTGACCACCACGCCGGCGCCACCGCGTCGCTGTGAGCCCCTCCAGCTGAGCTACTGCCGCCAGCTGGGCTACAATGTGACCACCTATCCGAATCTGCTGGGCCATGCCAGCTACGAGCAGGTGGCCGACGATTTGATCGTCTTCCGCGAGCTGGTGGATGGGGAATGCTATCGCGAAGCCTACGACTTTGTGTGCCGCCTGCTGCAGCCGCCCTGCGACACACACGGCTCGAGCATGCAGCCCACGCCCGGCCACATGTGCCGCGAGTACTGTGAATCCTTCATGGCCGGCTGTGGGAGTCGATTGCCGCAGCGATTCCGTCAGTACTTTGACTGCGAACGCTTCCCAGAGTCAACGGGCACACAGTCCTGCCAGCAGAAGCCGCACTGTGTCAGCGACATGCAGAGCAACGTGCAGAGTCCGCGGCTCTGTGATGGCTACGCGGACTGTCCGGATCTGTCCGATGAGCGCAGCTGCGCCTTCTGCTCCCCCAATGCCCTGTACTGTGGCAGGGGCCGGGCATGTGTGCCGCGCAAGGCGCGTTGCGATGGCAAGGCCGATTGTCCCGATGGAGCGGACGAGAAGGATTGCCGTGAGTGTGCAGAGCGCAGAGCAGAGCGCGGAACATCCAGTGGTTAAGCCTGCTCTTTCTGTTCTTTCTATCCCTGCAGTTTCCATTGCTCCCCTGGCCGCGGATCTGCTGCAGCCGGAGCCCCTCGTTCCCTATCTCTCGAAATTCCATGCCGCTGGCTATGCTGTCTTTTCGGAGAAGGGCGTTGTGGGCAAGCTGTGTGCCGAGGGACTCGAGGGCGATGCCAAGCTGGTGGTGCGCCAGACCGTCTCCGAATCCCTATGCAAGTCTTTGGGCTACGAGTAAGTTCGCGGGAAGCCCCCAAACCCACTATCATCCGCATTGTCCCTGTCACTGTCACGTTTCGGTTCCCTGCAGATCCGTGGAAATCTTCGACGTGCAAAACGACACAGAGCAGCTGACAGACTATGTGCGCGTCCTGGATCCCCATGCGCCGGAGATCAGCTTCATACGGACGCACTGTCCGCGGCGGCAAGTGCTGTATGTGGGCTGCGGCGACCTCAGATGCGGCGTTCAGTCGGCGCTCTTCAATGCCAAGCAGCATCTGTCGCTGCCCAAGATGTCGGCCCCTGGGGACTGGCCCTGGCTGGTGGCCCTCTTCCGCGAGGACATCCATGTGTGCGATGGGACGCTCATCTCGCAGGACTGGGTGCTCACCACGGAGGGCTGCTTTCAGGGCCAGCCCAGGGCCACCTGGATGGCCATTGTGGGCGCGGTGCGGCTCTCCGCCAAGGCCCCGTGGACGCAGAGGCGGCGCATTATTGGCATGATTAAGAGTCCCGTCGAGGGCTCCACAGCGGCGCTGGTGCGGCTGGAGACGCCGGTCAGCTTCTCGGATCATGTGCGTCCCATCTGTCTGCCCGATGCACTGCAGCGACGACAGCTGACGGCGCCCGCGGTCCAGAGGCGTGCCTATGTGCCCGTGGCCGAGCGGCTGGAGGGCCAGCAGCCCCTTAAGGGGGTTCCAGTCCAGCGCAGTCCGCTGGCCCAGGAAACGCAGCAGTTCTTCCTGATACCCTCGCAGGAGCAAATGGAGGGATCGGGCAGTACCGAGGAAGCGCCGGACGATGAGGCGGAGGAGGATCGACATTATTCACAGCAGTCAGAAGCCGCCGCCTCGTACATGCCCAGGGCAGAGGCACTGCATCAGGAACTGGATTCCTATCCCCTGCCCGAGCATGCCCCGCAGGTGAACTACTACGGCGGCAGTTCCTCCTCCTCCTCCTCCGCGGCCTACTCCTCCTCCACAGCCCGCTCGGCCACAAAGCCAGCCGCAGCTGCCGCCCAGCCTGTCCAGTCAGCAGCGCAGGAGCAGATCTGGACAAACTGCAACACGCTGGGCTGGTCCCGGCAGCGGGATCATCTGCAGCGCGTCCAGCTTAAGATCGGCGACATGGCGCCCTGCGAGAACGTGTCCATAGCCACCGTCAACTCCATGTGCATGGAGGCCACCTACCAGAAATACGACTGCACGGTGAGTAAATAGAAATAGAAAAATAGAAAAATGAATGGCTGGCCAGGCGTTAAATATTTGTGATTTGCATAGTGCATAATAGGTACATAAATTAATTTGTAGGAAATATTATTGTAGGAAATATGAAAATATTTAATTTAAATGTGAAAATAGTTAATTTAAATATGAATTATATTTAGATCAAATATTTTCATATCAAGTAATGGTGAAAACACTTTGTTCTTTGTTCACTTTATTTTACTTTTACTTGATTCTCTTTGTCACTTTTCGCTTGTGCTTCAGCCTGGGAGCACAGCTGCTGCATAGATTATGTTTGATGCTGAAACTTATTGCTCAGAGAGAGAGAGAGAGGAGAGACTTCTCTGCCAAGTGATGCCATCAATTAATTTGTTTACAATTTATTTGGATTTCATTTGGTTTCAAAATAACAATCTTACTAGGAACAGCGGTTCAACCTTTATGCTTACAGATACATTGAGTATTTAGAGTATGTACAAATGCATGTACGAGTGGGCTATGTACAATTAGTTTTGAGGTGGCGTCCAAGCTAGATGCGAATGGAGCGCATGCCAGTCGGCGGAGTAATGGATGGCGTTCGCCTGGGCTTGGCACAGACATCCAGACGTAAGCGTTTGGCCTGCGGCTGGTGCAGCTCCTCCCGGCTGGAACTGATTTCCGCCTCCCTCTGCAGTTGCTGCTGTTGCTGTGGCTGTGGCTGGGGCTGCTGTTCTCTTAGGAAACAATTCTGACGACGCACCGGAGCGGCCTCAGTGCTGGGGAATGAGCCCAGGAAACAGTTCTGGCGATAGACAGCCACTGGCTTGTATTCCTCCGGCTGGTGCTCCTCCTTCGCTTGTTCCTGCTCCAGCGTCCGATCCGTGGGCGTCGTCTCCTGATCTGTGTGACGCTTCCGCTTGATGGACTGGTTGGCCAGGCTGTGGCCACGTCGCAGCTTCTGCCAGCTCAGACGCAAATGGAAAGTAATCTCCGGGCAGGGGAAGAGCAGCAGAAAGTATTCCAAGAGCTGCGGCTCAAAGATGTACCCCTTTCCATTGGTCAGCAGCAAGGCTTCTTTTTGTGTCTCGGGAATGCCAAAGCGGGCCATGGCTGGAAACAATTTTTGAATAGATTTTCGTAGCTTTGACTCTCTTTTTTGTCTGTCTGCTCCGTTACTCACCTTGGACTATGACCTCCTCATAGCTGTTGCCCGCTTCGCAGATTATGAAGCTCGTCTCGCCCTGGAAGCCGATCTTCAGGCAGCTCTTGATATCCGCCGACATGTTGATTAGTTATTCCTTCTTGTTGTTGTTGTTCTTTTTCCTCCTCCACTGCTGTCTCTCGATTGATGATTGTCGCGTGCGATCGCTGGAAAGGTTGCCGAATAAATGCAATTCCCGTGGCCAGCTCCCTTTCTTTATATATGCTGATCCCTTTCCCTCCCTCCACTGCCTCTCTCTCTCTCTTTTCATGCTCTCTGTTTGCCTGTCCGCTGCAGCTGCAGTCGGGCTGCTGTTCCATTGTAGGTAAACGGCGGTTCTTTTCGCTCCTTCTGTCCCCCAGGTAGTCGTGCGTAACGGTGGTTAATGTTGTTCCTCCACAGAAAGCGAGAGAGAGAGAGAGAGGGACAGAATGCGAATGAGAGCGGCAGGCAGGCAGGCAGTGGGCGAGAGAGACAGTTAGAGAGCGCACTGGAAAGTGCCGCTCAGCTTACTCATTCACCCAAACACAACACGTTCCTTCATGTCGCGTGCTGTGTGACGTCATAGGTAACGCCAATTGGGTGGGGCTACATTGATTAAAACTGATTGTGAAATGGCATTAGAGTGCCAGGGACCAGGAACCTTCTTGAACGGGGAGTTGAAGTTTCTAATGCATATATGAATACATATGTACATATGTATGTATATATGTACATATTTACTGGTGATGAAATGAATATTGTTTTTATCTTTTTTAAACCTAACTGGCATAGGAACTAGTAGTAACTGAGGATTAATACTAAATAAATAAATAAATCAGTTAATAAAATAAAAGATCTTAGTAGCAGCTGTTTTCTCATGTGCTGTATTTTGTGTGTCTTCCACAGCAAGAGGAGTACTCTGGGGCGCCCGTGCAATGCCTGATACCAGGCACCAATCAGTGGGCCCTCATTGGCGTCTCCTCCTGGCGCATCGCCTGCGGTCCGACAGGTGTGGAGAGACCTCGGATGTACGACAAGATCGCCTCGAATGCCGCCTGGATACGAGAGACGGTGAATGCGATATAGCCCCCTTAGAATTTGTGTAAAAAAAGGAAAGAATCATTGTATTATGTAAAAACGAGAAACGAGGAGAAAACTTAACCGCTACTAACTGGGCTCCCTTTATTACCACATACTGTATCTCTACTATTCTCTTTATACGTAATCTATTCTATTTTATTTTATATATACATATTTTTTTTTTTGCTGTTTTGTGTAATATTTATTAACTATGCTGTAATTGTATGTTAAACATGTCGAAAAAGAAGCACATTTAGTTGTTAGAAATTACTTTTAGCTGTTTGTAGAAAGATATTGTTGAATAAAACTGAAATCAAGTGAAGCCCCAAGGAGCAGTTCTGGCAAGGGTCTCCAGATTCAAGTGGCAACGTGCACTGGCAATGCCCATTGGCCATTGCTCTGCAGCCGATACTGAACACGATCGGCGATCAGGCCCTGGCCCACTTTGAGAAAGTCCCAGCGTTGGGGCTGGAATTTCCAGCCGGTGCTACAAAGATTGCAAATGAGAATTTCCGACTGGGTAGCTGGGTACGGTATGGATTCTCCGGCATGCATGGACTTACTAGCTGGCTGGCCTCTCGATGGGCTGCCCAGAGCTCAAGTGCTCCTTCAGGAAGTTGTCGTGCTTTGTCTTTTGCTGATCGTAGTCCACGGGCTCGCCGCACGGAAAAACATGGCCACGTATCTTGGCTGGCAAATCCTCTTTGGCCCACAAGGCATCCATTTCCGATTCGGGAAGCTCCACAGCGGTGGCCCCAATCAAACGCACCTGCCAGGTGGTATCCTTGCCATCAATATCCTTTACAAGCGGCAGATAAAAGGTAATGCTGGCCTTCGCATTGGCCTGCAGGTTCTTGCAGTTGCGTGTGTATCGATGGGTGATGTAGAACACATAGTTGTCGCTGGAGAGTCCCCGATATAGGACAGTTCGGTTGAGCACACCAAATTCGTCGTCTATGGTGGCCAAATTCATCTCTTGCACCGAGCCATCTGGTTTCCCTTGAGCGATTAGAAGATGCTGAAACAGCTGCACAGGATCCACGGGAGGGTCAATGATTTTGGCTAAAGCTGATGTTTGGGCCATATTCCTGAACAGAATACAAATAATTTCAAAATTAACAAATCATGGCGCGCTTTATGTGTCAACTGTTGTCCCAGCGTGCTGTAAAGCGCAATATGTGCGTATGCAGAACCGATTGTTGTATCGAAATGACAGCTGTTCGTCCGCTGCGTTTACCAGCACTGAATAATAAATAATACAAAAATAATAATAATAAAAATTTCAGCAACATGGGGAAATGAATTAGCAACATTGTTGTGCAACTTTGGCACGGAATGAGCAACAAGTCTGAATACCTTGGGAAAATGGATATTATGAACTTGAGGTATTGTTTGTAATTTCAGGCTCCAATTAATTCAGAAGCTACTCAGTCTCTTTTTTAAATACATCAACGAAATTTTGTAGCTCACGGGTACCAATAATAGGTATCAGAACCGGGATAAATGTATATACATATACATATATAACAAAACATATGCATTAATAGGTGAAAAACATTTAAATCTAGGATAGAATCATAAATAAAGTTTCAATGGAGCTTGGAACAAAACATTTAACATCAATTAAAATAAATAAGGTATACAAAAGTACATACGCATAAAAGAAACTTGGTTGACCAGCAACTCTGCAACGTCACATTTAGTCAACATTTACGTTTTATGCTTTGGCCGCTTTTGCTTGAACCTTAATATGTAAACAATCCAATGAAAAATAGTTCTGAAAACTAGCCAATCCTAAACAAAATTCAATGAGGAATTAGATAAAATTATTTTTTTAGGGCTGAGAGGGCCATCTATCTAGTAATATTAAACGGAATATCAAAATCAAGGAATATCAACGTTGAATGTTTTGAAAAATCAATCGATACTATCATGATAGTCGCAAAACCGTCGATAGTAGAGGCTAGCAGTAAAAAAATCGATACTATCGATAGTTCCCTCCATGGTTTGACACCTCTAGTCAGACGGTATATTTTGTCGATAAACACACGGTCACACTACACACGATAGCCGAATTTAGCTAAATTTGCTGTTTGCTAACAGCGCAGCTTTTGCTGGCTGAATCCCAAAATTACCGACCATGACATCCATCCTGGACATGAAGGCCGGCCCGCCGGACTATTGGGCCGAGATTAGCAACTTCTTTCTGCCGCTAAAATATCTGATAACCAACGACCGCTTCGATGCGTTTGTGCAGGATATTGACTTGTATTACCTGATAAATGCGGTGTTTTGGATTTTTGTGGCTCTGTCCTGTGGCTTCTATGGGTTTCAGCGTGTATTTCTGGTAAGTTCAAGCTCTCCAGATGCAGTGCAATGTTCCACGACGGCGTTCACTCTCTTTTTGAGGGGTTGCAAAATAGTTTCGCGTTTATAAATAAACAGAGGTGGTCAGTGGCGGTCTGGGGGATGGTCGGTGGCCTAAATGGGGCACATAAAATTATGAAACACTTGCCACTTTGAAGCCACAAGCTCATTAAAATAGAAAAGTAATGCAAACAAAAACAAACAATGAAAAATTAAACAACAAGTTCTACCTTCCGAATTCCGCCCCTGGCAGACAAACGGCGATAGCATTAAGCACCGACCACCAACGACCACTGACCGCCCCGAGATAATGCATAATGCATTATCTGATGCGGCGTCAGACCACTGCTCGACTAATTGCCTACCACCCATCCCACCCCCACTTTCTATCGTTTCCCCTTTATTGGCAGTTCTTCCTCAAGTCGTCGAATATGAAGTACTTTAAGCGCAAACAATTCGCGAGACTGATTTGGAACATCGCCTTCTATGCAGCCAGCTGCCTGTTCCTGCACTTTTACAACGAGTTTATGATACTGCCCCAGCTGATGAAGAACCAGGGACGATACTCTCTATTTTACTCGTCGGAGAGTCTCATCTTCTACCGGTCCCATCAATTGGAAAAGTTTCAGTTTTACTCAATATTCATCATCACCTTCTACCTGCATGGAGCCATGCTGGACTACAAGGAGGCGGACTTCCTAGAGGTAGCCTCCAAGGGCCTCTACCTGATGGCCCTCGTGGCCATCGATGTGTACAGGCATGTCTCGACTTGTTTTACTTTTATAGCATTTAATAATTCTATCATTTTGGTCTCCCCCCCATCCCCTATAGATATGAGAACTATTTTGTGGGCCTGAATCTCACGCTGGGCCTGTACAGCATACTCACCGAAGTGCTTGCCCTGCTCTCCCTGCCCAGCTCCAATCGTAATCGGCTGGTCTATCAAATATTCCTAGGCCTGAGGATTGCTGCGTGGGCGCACGTGTTCATCAATCTGCTGCCCTTCAAGTATTTCATTCCCACTCTCTTTGCGAAGAACTTCAAGTTGCCGCTGAATGTAGCCATCTGGCTGTGGTACGGCCTCTCCATCTGGAACTCCCCGGTGCTGCAGTACTTCTACCATCAGATCTATCATACGAATCCATCGGATTGCTCCGGTGAGGGATCGGCGGCGAAGTAAGGCCAAGACCCTCATTAACTCAGAGTCTGTTGTATTCACTAAGATCTTTTCCCGCTTAGATGCATCCTGGTCAAGGACTCGATTGAGTACCGTCACTACAAGGCGCTAAAGAAGGCCTATCTTGAGGTGAAGCTGGCCCACGAGAAGGCCACGGCTAATGCCTTGCCAGCCAGCGAATCCGCCTCGGCCTCGGCCAAAACCTTTCAGGCCATCAAATGTAAGTAGATCCCCAACTAAATTGTAAGATGCTTTTTAATCCAAATACTTGAATTTCAGGCGTGATGATGCTGAAGCGTAAATTGAAGCGTATACGGGAGGGACGTGGACACGAGCCGGAGGATGAAAACGAAGATCTGACCACTGATACCTAAGCTTGCAAGCAGCAACCAACACCTCGCAATTAGAAAAGACACCACATGACAACTCATATACACACCACAAGCACAGAGACACACATTTCCTTAACTCAAAAAAGACAAAGTTCTGCATAGGCTAAAATTTCACAACAAAAAGAAAAACTACCTCCCTCCCACTCCCACTCCCAGTCTCTTTATGTATGTTCCTTTCTCTCTCTATGACAAACGCTTGGCAAGGGTTATGCGTGTCTGGTTAAAAATCGCGTGATTTCAATTACAGTGCGTTTTGCCAGTGTCAAGCGTTTGCAAAGCTTTACAAAATTGTCTGTGAGGAAGTTCAAAAATGCTGAGCTATCCAACCCTACACTGTTTTATGTATAGTATTTAAAAAAAAAAAATTGTTCCTCATATTTATTGGTTCCTCATTATAAGAGCAAAACGCAATGTATTAATTAACCAGAGAACTTATTTTTGTTTCCGCTCAGACCTTTAGAGCTATTTGGCACAAAATACCATCTATGTATGTCTTATAAATCTGTGTGAGACTCTGCTCTAATACTAATACTAATTTATAATAACCCTAGAGGCTAATCCATTAGGCAATCAACTAATTTTTCCAAGTACATACAACTATGGTTATAATTCGCAGTGCCTTTCTTTAATATCTTTGTGAGACTTCCTTCTCATAGTAATAATAATTAGTAATAGCTCTAGAGAGTCGTCATCCTCCATCCATCAAGTACTTTTTAAATGTTAATCAAACGTTGTGCAATGAAGGAAAACCTTTCAGTAGATCACGATTTACTAGACACGCATAAACTACACTCAGGCTTGGGCTAGAGGTGTAACGTCATTATTATATCAGAGGGATATATCAGGCCCAGAGAGAGAGAGATGCTTACAACTCTGTGGCCTTGTCCTTTCCCTCACAAACCCTCGCTCCAAACTATCTCTCTCTCTCTCTCTCTATCTTTCGCAGACACACACTCTCTCTCTCTCTCTCGCTCTCTCTCCTTTAGATGTGTAAGTCGCCTTCAACTTATTGTTGTTGTTTATTCGCTGTGACTTAATGACATATTGAAATATTTTAATGTTTTTTTTGTTGTTGTTTGTTTTTTGTTCCTTTTTAATTGAAATATACTATATATGGGGCTAAACGAGCGCAATTGAAATGTGTGTTGCTGTTGTTGTTATTGGTTGGTTCAATTTGCACATTCTCGTTGTTCTTTCGTTTCGTTTCATTTCGTTTCATTTCATATTATTTCATTTTGCTTTATTGATATTTGAAAAGAATTTTCTATTTTAATTTTTGTTTCTTGCCTTTCCCCTTCTTGCTCTTTGCTCTTTGCTCTTTACTCTTTACTCGTTGCTATTTAGTTTTCTTTGTTTCGTTTAGTATTCGTTTTGATAACCTTGCAATTGAGGGTATTCCTCTTTGGGCCATACACATACCATACACGTATACACATTGCATACCGTTTCTATATATAAATATTTCTGATCATCATCTCATTAAAGACGATTCTCTTTAATTTCTCTCTCTGATTTTCTGATGGGGACTTGGGCTTCGGATCACTGTATAGTAAGCGAACCAGAGGACAACTTCTAGTGCCGATATCTTTGCGGTCTCACAGGAATGCCAAATGCAAATGCTTAAACAATGAGTTTTGTTGTGCCCCGAGAACAGCAACAATGGAATTTCAGATAGATCGATTGACTAGCAGTAAAACATAATCGAGCCAAATCAAATCAAACACAATGAACTCTTTTGTTTGTGCCCTTTTGTGCATTCAATTGAATCAGGAAGAGATCAGAATCGGAATGATCTTGTAATCGTTTGATCAAAGATTAGCGGCTCTCTTTTTCTCACTCTCTGTGGATCTGTGGATCCAAATCAAACTTTACACAATAAACTGTTTATGCGCCTTTTTGTTTGTGCACCAACATTATTCAGTCGAATTGAGGCGAGATCGGAGAGCTGCTCTTTCTCTATCCTCCCTTTGCCAATAAATGATTAGCACGCGATTCAATTGAGTCTAAGATGGTTACTTGGTTTGACTATACAGCTGTCATGTATGGGAAGCACTGTGAGCTGGGAGCGCTCGAAAATATTCATTCAATTGCAAGGGTATTTCATGCTTCGGCTGGCCGAACTTGTAGTTTTCTTTTCTTTTCTTTTCTATCATTTTGTTCTTGTTCTTGTTAACGTTGTTTTCTTTGGGTCTTTGGGGGTTTTCTTCCTTCTGTGAGAGATCTCTGCTATCGTTTCGTTTGCTTTGTTTTTAAAAATTATTCTCACTAGAAGCTACATTTTTGTGTTTTACTTTTAATTGTATTTCGTTTTTGCGGTTCCTTTTTTTTCTGGGTCTTGCTTATGTGTTTCTCTTGGGTTTTAATTTAATTTTAAACATTTTTTTGTTTTTGGTTTCTTTCCAATTCTTGCAATTTGTTTAGAAAATGTGTGTGAGATTTTTTTTTGGCTTGGAATTTTCTGTTTTTTGTTTGTTTTTTTTGTTGTTTTGTGATGAACAAATTTTTTACGTGCCGCGAAGTATATTCGTATTATTTGATTTTTGTTTTGTTTTCATTTTCGTTTGTATTAGAGGATGGTTCTTTAGTGGGGGGGTATATGGGGTAATGGGTGATGGGTGAAGGGTGGTGTGGTGGTGTGGTGGTGTGCCTCTGGCATTGAGCAAAAAAAATTGTTCTCTCTATTTTTTACAATTATTTTTCTCTTTCCGCTTTCCGTTCATACCTTTTGTGGCTTTCTTTTATACTTAGTTTTGTAAATCGTATAATTTTATAGTTTTTCTTTCTTCTGCTTTGTTTAAATATCTTTTATCTTAATTGTTTTTTCCACTTTTGTTATCTTCTTAAAATGTAATTCAATTCGTTATGTTGTTGTTGTTGTTTTTGTTTTGTTTAGTTTCCGCTGTGTTTTTGCTCTCTGTTTCTTCTTCGTAATTTTCTTGTTTTTAAACATTTTCACTAAACTTTTGTCCACTGCAAAAAGGTTTCCTCTTTTGCCATTTACTCGTACATACATACAATATACATACATACATATATATATATATATATATCGCCTATCAATGTTCATTTCTCTGCTGTTTTTGTTTTGTTTGTTTGGTTTTCTTGTTGTTATGTTAAAGTTAATGTTAATGTTAGTTTTATGTTAATTTTACTATTAAATATATGCTTTAAAATTAGTGTTAGTTGTTCGTGTTGAACGCTTCTCCTCCATCTTTCTGTTAAAGGTACGTTATAAAAAAAATGTTTTCTTTTATGCAATTTGTTGTGTTCATAATTGTAGGTTTAGTTCTGTTAATCCCCAAAATGTCCCCCGATCCCAAATATAGTGTATATGTATATAGTACGAGTATATCTATCTGTTTATGTATAAACTCTGCTCACGCACACCACACACCCAATGTTTTGTGGCAAACTGTACCCACATATACATACATACATACATATGTATGTCTCCAAAAAGTACCCTTCTCAATGGGAGCTGTTTCGTGTCTAAGTTGCGAGCCCAAGCGCCCCTCCTCTGGGGCTCTTTTGGGTGTTTTCCTTTTCTGGTAAAAAATACTCCAATTATTTTTTTTTATATTTAAAAACTACTTTTTGTTTCGTTTGTTCCAATTTTTCCCCATACAAATATGTCTTTAAATCATTTACATTTCGATTTTTGGCTATTCTCATTCTAATTTTTAATGGCTAGTGATATATATGACACACAACATGCAAACATAATAATTATTTGTGGAATATTTACGCCGCGATTTATGCCCTCATTAAGTCCTGGCATACACCTGGTCCGAGTGCCCGGCATTTCTGTGCGTTGTACTCATGAAACCTTAGAGGTTCATTTAGTTTGTGGCGTCCATAGTTTCAGGCAACTTTCACAAATGTGTTAATTAAGGAATTACTGAAATATTTCATATAACATGACATTCCATTAGTCCGCATCTGTCGGATATTTCTGCTGCGAATCAATTTACTCACGGCTCGCATTCATTTTCAATTAATCAACTCATTTTGATGCCTTTAAAGGGGTACATTAAAACTGGGCACACGTTTGAAACACACACACACACACACACACACACAAAAAGGAAGTATCTTCGACTTCAGCATGAATAGACGAGCCGCATATTCAGCCAGGTGTCCCATCGTTTTCCGTGCAAAGTTGTCTGCAAGCTGCCACACCCAGCTTAAAACCCTTTTATTTGAAAGTTATCGCTTTGTATTGGTCCTCTAACTTGGAAGGGTGTTTCAACTTCGGTGCGAGGCTAGCCAGCCTACCTATTGGTGCGCCTCCAATCATTTGCACTTGTCACAGAACACATAACGCTGAAATGGGACTGGGCATGGGCATGGGACGGGGACTGGGACGGGGACTGGGACTGGGACGGGGAATGGAAATGGCAACAAATGCCAAAAAACGAGAAAACTTTCCGAATGAAATCAAATTCAAATTAGCCAAAACGGACGCCCAAGGAAGGTGAGGTGGCCTTGTGGGGCAGTGTGGCGGTGTGGCAGTGTGGCGCGGCGGCACGATAATGAGCCAGATGAAAATGAGCATCCAGCAACGGCAACAGCAACAACAAGAATACCAACAACAGCCCCAACGACTATAACAATTCAAATATAATGAATGAAATTATGTTGAAAACATATTTTTCCTCTGTTCGAGGCACACGACAACAACAACAAAAAAAAGAAACGACTGTGGAAAAATGTCGACAAACTTTGTCCTGACCATTTTCGCGGTGGTTCTGAGCGGAGGAAGGGCGGGAGATGGTTAAGGCGGCACAGAATGGGAGTACAGCAGAAACAGGACCAGAGGGAGGCTGTTTTCCTATTAGCAAGCAATAAATTTGTCGCTCCTATTGAGCCAAAAGGTAGGAGTAGGCCACGCCAACGAGCGGGCACGGCACAGCACAGCAGAGTCAGAAAACATAGATAGGACATAGGGCATTAAACGATCTGGGGGAGGGGTATTGGTCGGGGTGGGGGAGGGGAGGGATGAAGAAGAAAAGCGGCACTGAATCCAAAACAGGAAGAGCCAGGGGAGGCATAGGACATGGGACATAGGACACAGGACACAGGACGGGAAACGGAAGTGGAAGGCAACCGGTGATGGCTGCGTAGTGGAAAATGTCGCCCAAGGGTGTAAAGTTGCTTTTTGGTTGTTCGGGACGCTCACTTCTGGGACGGGGCGGGACGAGGCGGTGCGGAACGGCACAGGACAGCACGGGACGGGCAGTAGAGATGGTCCCGAGCTGGACAGCTGGTCTATGGAGAGGTGGAGCGTTTGGTGGTTGTGCGGCGAAGGCCGTTTCGGGAGGCTATAACTTTATGATTGCTTTTGTATTGCCTTCTGCGTTTGGGGGGCCCGACACGCGACACTCTGGCTCATAGATAAAATGCTGTTACAGTGGAAATGGCCAATGATGGACATTTCCGGGAAGCCTGTTCTCTTTGTTCCCGAGGCGGATTAGAGGAGTGAAAATGGTGTGAACGGCCCACGAATGCATTTGATTTACCTGCCTGGAGTCGGGTGCTACCGGCACTTAATTGAGTGAATTAATTGTGGACATATGGAGCGGGAATGGAAGGGCTAAAGCTAGGTGCTAGCTGTGTGTCTGTAAGTATGAATTTATGTTTTAATTTATCGGATCTCTACTGTGAATACTTTTGGGCGGTGCGAAAGTGAGAACAAACAAACCCGACTCCGCATCAGCCGGTCAGCGAGCCTGAGGGAGGAGTGTGGGCGTGGGCGTGGGCGGGATGGAGCCGGAGCTGGACCCCAAAACAACCGAAACATAAATGAATGAAACAAAGGCAATTACAACAAAGACAACAAAGGCCAGATGAGAAAGAAAAGCAAAGCGAGCCGGGAGCCATGGGAGGCATAAGGATGGGCACAGAGGCGTGGCAGGGGCAGTGGCAGTGGCAGAGGCAGAGCAACGCAAAGTGGTGGAGCAGGGCTAATGTCCTTTTTGTGTGTGGCCACACTGTTTGTATTGTTATGACTCTGTTCACCCTTTATGCTCCGCTCCATGGCTAGTCGCCCCACTGCGTCCCACTGCTTAATACTTTTTTTTGATCTCACACCACTTTGTCGTTGCTCTGCCGTTGCTCTGCCGTTGCTCTGCCGTTGCTCTGCCGTTGCTCTGCTGGCGCTGCTCTTCCACAGCTGCAGCTGCATTCCATTTTTCACAGCTCGCTCAAATTTTGCTGCTCCTCCGCTGCTCTTCCATCTACAGCACTTGATTGCCTCTTTCATCTGGCTGTGCAGCAACTTTGTTGTTGCCTTCGCTTGTTCCCGCCACAATTATGATTTGCGGCATCCTCTGCCTCTGCTCATTGGACTCTAATTCATGGTGTGCGGCCATTGATGGGCGGATGTGGCCCATTAAATGCCTGGCCCAAGTGGTTCCTGCGCTCCTTCAGAAATTTGTGCACTTTTTATCTCTCCAGAGGATTGCTCTGACAGCTCCAAACATCGTCTACAGCTCCTCTGCTATCACTCCAGCTTTCATTCCTCTCCATCTTCAGATATCATTTTTCGTTAATGGTTTTTCATTTTGTCTGCAACGGAGCTCGTCTGCCTCTTTCTCTCTCTCTTTCTCTCCCAGCATCTCCATCTCCATCTCAATATCTCTCTCCTGTTTATCCTCTTCGCCTGCATTTCATTTAATTAAAAATTGAAAAGTGTTGTGTATGTGCGTGTGGGCTGTGGGCTGTGGGCTGTGGGCTGTGGACTGGGTAGGCGATACTGTTGGCGGAAGGATGTGACGAGAACAATTGCTGTGCGGTGACTGTGATTGACACTTGCCTCAGCTGACACCCACAGCAACATGCACGCATTCGGAATTTGTCCAACGCCATTTGCCATTTTGTAGGCTGGGGGGATCGAAAGAAACTCTCAGTCAGGCTCAGCCGAGTAATGTGTCGAAAGCGAATTCCAAAATTGGGAAATTTATAAAAAAACCCATACAATAAAACACCAATAAAAGGGGGTAGGATAGGGCGTCCAATGTGTCTATAAAGTCTTCACAAGGGAACACACTTAGAGGCAAAGAAAACTTGTCGAGGCAGAGAATGATTATACCCACACCCACGCCGTACACCGTTCGACTGTAGTCGAAACATTTGTCGCCTGCTCGCTGTTAAAATTTCCCTTGCTTAACAGTGGGCCTGCTGCAAAAGCCTTTTGGGGCACAATTTTTACACATTGTTCGGGCTGTGGTCTCGCACTGGCATCTAATAGATCCACCGCCCCCAATCAGGCGTCGTTTGATTTTATGAGCCATCAAAAGTGTAAACCAAATCGGCATATAAAAAATGGAGCAGGGCACTTTTTCCCAGCCTTGTGTTTTTGGCGGAGTCCGGGACTGGGACTGGGACTGTTTTGCAGGTTTCAGGTGACGTTTCTTCCTCTCTACTCGCATAGTTTTTGAGTTTTATTTTAGTTGAAAAATTATGCAGCTGAAAATTAGCATATATTATGAGAGAAACAGAGAGGGCGCAAGGCGGAATGGGTGGAATGGGGCTGGAATGTTAATTGAGCGGCAAAAGAAACGTGAGGCCACCGCTTGCCGTTGTGTGTGTTTTATACACTTGCAGAGGGCGGCATGAAATGCATCGAGGCAAATAAAATATATCCCATTCTATAAATAATAAATAAATAATAAATACTCTCGATCAGACCTACTGTGTGTCCTTCTCTTTGTATGCTAACTAGTCAATCAGTTTTCAGTAGCTGCCATAGGGAAAAACGAGCGAAAAAATGTTGTTATAAATATTAAAAAATAGTTCTGAAAATATGAATTATTTAAGTTGTATTCTCTGCAAGAGCATCTAATGTATCGCATTTGTTGCGTTCCGCTGCTATTGTTGCTGATGAGGTTGCTGTTGGGGTGGCTGGCGTCGCTGCTGTTGCGGCCAATTAGGCAGTGCAGGCGCCAAAATTGAATTTGAATTTCTAATGGCGATTATTTACTATGCGCACACGCGACTACACGTACGAGTACAGTTGGGCATAATAACGAAAGCTTTGTGCTAACTAATTGCCCCAAGGCGTAATCGTAGAATTGGGTTTGGTGGGGATGCGGATGGGGTAGGATCGGATTGGATAGGTTAGCCTGGCCTGGGCTGGACTGGGCTGGGCTGGGCTGGGGGGTGAGTGCTGGTTATTTGCACTAATTTGCATGCATCATTTGCAGTCTCTCTCTCATGCACACACACACGCACACTCTTTCGCATTTTCTCATGCAGTCTCATACAGTTTCACACACTCCCGCACACACACTCCCGCACACTCGCACACTCCCACACACTCCATAGCTCTCCCACACTTACGGACATACTTTCCAGAACGTTGTTGTCTCTTTTCATGTCCATTGGTTTTTTTTTGTTTTGTTTTTTGGCTTAGCTAACTAATGTTGTTCTCTCCCACTTCCACTTCCACTTCCACTTCTCCTCACTTTTGTTTTGTTTGTTTTCCAGTTGGCTTATCATCAATTATTATTCCGTTGTTGTGTTCTGTCTGCTGATGTCTGGCTAGTCTAATTTTTAATTTCTCTAAGTTTTGCCGCTTGCCACTAAATTACCTTCAAAAATGTTTCCTCAATTATCTACTGAATCATTTGCTGCGGCTTCAATTCAGATAAATTTGTGTGGTTTCTTGTACGTTTTTGTTTTTGTTTTGTTTTTGTTTTTTGTTACTAAAAAAAAACCTCTTTTGTTTGCATTTTTGGTGTACAAATTAATTTAAGTTAGTTATACCTTTTTTTTTCGTTTCGTTTCTTTTCGTTTCGTTTCGTTTCTTTGTTTCATTTTCAGTATATAACAAATACAATTTTTTGTTTCACTTTACCTATTTTTGGGTTTTACAGTTATAGTTACTTCGATTCTCTTATATTTTTTGGGTTTTGGTTTTTTTTTTCTCTTAAACAATTTTGTTGTTGTTGTTTTTGTTGTTGTTGTTGTTGTTGCGATTGCTATTGTTTTTGTTGTTAAAGAAAAAACAAATGCGAATTCCATTCACCATCTCTTTGTTATGGTTTCTCTTCTGCTGGCTTTTTTTCAGACTGTTTGTGTGTGTACATACATATGTATATATGCATACATATATATATATATATGCATATGCAATGGTAATGGTAATGGTTAACGCCTAACGCCGATCGACGGTCGACGGTCGTGTTCGTGATCGTTGGGGGGCCGGCTTACAATACGGGCCGCGCCACATTCGGCTTGGCCGTCGTCGAGGCGATCTCAGAGAGCTTGATGTCGATGGGCACGCGGGTGTCGTAGAGCGTCGGTGCCTGCAGTATGATGCCGGCGGTGCCCACGACCACGGCTATTGTGAATATCCAGAGGAACAGGCGATCCAGCACCATGGCCACGTACTTCCAGTCCTCCTTCACCTGTTTGGGGTTTGAGCGGATAATCAATGGAAATCGTTAATGCCAAATGGAAAACTATTCACTTTGAAAATCCGCTTAAGGGATGCCATTATTATTTATTGGGTTTATTTTCGCATTGGCTAAGGCCAAGCACGGTCCGCGTTGCCCATGGAAATGTGTCTCACAGCCATTGAATCTTTGAACTAATTCCCCAGCGATGGCCCTTAGGGGCGTGCCACAAATGACACGCACTCAATGTAAATGCCACAACAAGCGTTCCGCTGGCCGCGTTCCTGTGGCTTCTGCTGGCAGAAGAGGGTCCTGCCAGCTCCTGTCCTAAGCTCGACATGACATTCCAATAATGATTGAATGTGTGCGTAATTTTAATAAAATACTTTTATTGGCATTTTGTTCAATGCCACAAGAAAACATTCATTATGATGGGAGAGCGAGCAATCATCCAACCTACAACCCCCAAGCTCCAACTACGACAAAAGGTCGGCAATCCATTGCTCTGGACCTTAGCGTGCTTCAGCCTGGACGCGGGACGCGGGACTGGGACTGGGACTCGGCCTGGGTCGATGCCATGCCTGCTGCTCAATAAGGCGCATGAAAAGTCATTAAAACTTTTGGCGCAGCCGGCCAAAGCCCGACCATAGAGACAGCCACATGCAATACATAAAGATTCTACGAAAGTACAAAGCAGCCACATATATATTGACTCTCGACAGGACATTAGAACACAGACTCGGACTCGGACTCGGACTCCGACTGCGACTCCGGCGCGGACTGAGACACCACCAGGAACAATGAGTTCGTTTAAGGTCAACAAAAGGGCAGGGCAGGGCCTGCGCTGGACTGGGATGGGCCGGATAAGCCATGGCTGGAGCAAGACACTGACAGTCAGACATCACCAGCAACTGTGTCCTGGTGGACTGGCCTAGGTATCCCTTCACCGGAATCCCCTTGCATTTCGTGCATCGATTATTGACGTGCTCATAAATCCGGCCTAAGGCCGCTCTAATTTATTACGCCAGGCTTATTAACATCGAAGCCCACACCGACTTCCGTGCCTCCATCACCAATCTCTGTCTCCATCTCTGTCTCCATCTCCATCTCCATCTCTGTTATGTATCTGTATTCCTCTCTGTCTTGTCTAAGCCAAATGTTAAGCGGCTTTCGGGCCACTTCCCTCTCTTTGCCTGCTTGATCCCTGTGCCCTTTTGCTGGCTGGCCTCCCGTAGTGGGGGAGGTTTCGATTTATAGGATTTCCTTTTCATTAACGAATACCCCGCGAAGAGCATTAATGAAGCGAAGGGATTCGTTTTTGCTTTGCTGTTTTCGAGCTTGTATTGTCTTAGGCCTAATTGCAAGTCTATGGGGGCAGCATTGACGGCTATTGTTTGATTAATTGTTTCGTCAATGATATGGGAATGACTTTGCCCAACACGAACATTCTTTGTGTGAATACTAGGGCTTCTTTTCTATCGGTTTTAATCCTTTTCTGTTCGAACTTCGCACACCAAAGTGCCGCAATAAATTCATTTAAGCTATTATTTGATCTATTATGGCGACTGCCACAAAGAAGTGGCAAAACTCTTTTCATTGCGGCTGTTTGGTCTTTGTAATTTGAAAAATCAGCTGGTCGGATCTCTTACATATTTTAATTAAAGTTAAGTGCAAATGCCAATGCAAAATCTATGCATAAAAAAGCTTCGAAACCCAACAAATACTTGTGCAGATATTGTGCACATCAAAGCCATGAAAATCAGTTCAAGTGCTGGGCTAAAAGTACCTCCCCGCAATCAGTTGCCAAACGGCGTTTTTGCTTATTTGTGTTGTTGTATAAACAAATAAATTTGCGCTGCATATTGATCCCAAAAGTATGCACTGGAAAACGCATTCAAAGTGCGCCCAAGTGTGTCGGCTAATCAAAGGGCAGAATGGCAGTTGCACTGGCACTTGTTTCGCCTACTCTGGCTGGTATATGGACTGGACTTCATAGCTCACTCTGGCTGGTGTATGCATGGCCTCCATGGCAGGAGATGTTGCCATATTTTCCTTGATTCTGCGTCTTTTTTTTTCTCGAATTTTGACAATTGGGTCTGGGATCAAGGCGCTCAGCAGGGCGAGCGAGTGAGCAGAAGGACAAGCGCTACCTTCGCCAGTTCCATGAGAATGCATCTCTGGCCAGCTGACTGATAGCACATGATGCGCCAACTCCCTGAGACTGAAGGACCATGAATTTATGGCAATTCTCAGGCCCTGCTACCAACTGGAACACCATTTTAACCTGTGCATAATGATGCTGGCATGCTGTTCTGCTGTTCTGCTTACCCTTGTGCTCTCCTCCTCCTTGCGCGTCTGATCCGCTATGTAGTTGACCCCGTCCATGGCCTTGTGCAGCTCCGGGCAGGTGTGCCAGCGTTGTCGCACATTTCCGCGCCCCGAACAGCAGTGTGGGCCGCCCTCGCGCTGGCAGGCGGGCAGTATATCACAGGCCGCCGCCGGCGGCGGTGGTGGCGGTGGCGTGCCAGCCGATGCTGCCGCCGCCGCTGCCGAGGTACTTGGTCCTCCTCCAGCAGCTGCTGCAGCCGCTGCCGCTGCTGCTGCCGCCGCTGCTGCTGCCGATGTGGTGGGTCGATGCTGCTGGAGCAGCTCCGAGGATAGGCAGGCGGCACCGGCGCCCATGCCCTGGTGTATCTGGATGCCGCTGCAACAGGAATCGGCCAGCGTGGAGGCCGTGGCCACCGAGTTAACTGTCGTCGTAGACTTTATCACATTGGGGTTCCCATTGCCTCCCATTCCCATGCCCATTCCCATGCCCATGCCCATGCCCATGCCACCGCACATGCCCATGGCCAGGTCGCTGGTGGTGGTCGAGGCATGGGCCTGGTGGGCGTGCTGCGGCAGCGGCGAAAAGTTCGCCGAGCAGCTCGACTGCTGGCGGTACAAGTGATGGCCGCTGGCCTGCTGGTGGGTCAGCGTCGAGGTGGAGGACGACTTCCCCCCGCCGGCCCCGTAGTGATGGTGCCCGTTGCCGTTCTGGCCATTCTGCCCGTTCTGGCCCGTCTGGCTGGAGGTGGAGGTCATCTGGCGGAACTTCGTTGGCGTCAGCGGATGGTCCAGCAGCGAGCCCCCCGTCTGCTGGTACTGATTGTGGTACTGGGCATCGATCAGCGAGGATGTGGTCGACGTTTGCTGGTTCACCGTCGAGATGGTCGGCGGATACAGGGAGCTCAGGTGGCCGGTTATGGTGGATGCCCCACCACCGCCACCGCCACCGCCTCCGCCACCACCCATGCCCATGCTGCCCATGCCCATGCCCATGCCCATGCCGCACTCGTCCATCAGATTGAGGGTTTGTACTCTGTGCTGCAGGTGTGGCGAGGTGCTGCGCGACGTCGTCTTGGGGCTGTGATGCATGCTACACGCGGGTGGGAGAGATTCGAATGGGTTATGCGAGCGCTGGGTGAGGGAGGAGAGCGAAACAACTTACCGCGACAGGGCCACGGGCGGTGGCAGCGGTGGTATTTGATCCCTCAGTTCGAGTCCATTACAGGTGCGCACCATCAGGCGGCGCGAGGATTTGCTGCAGGCGCAGAGTCGGGAGATGCGATCGCACAGTTAGGAGGGATATATGCGTGTGGCTTGTGGCTTGAGGGGGGGGATATACTCACATCATTTCACTGATCGGATATAGGGGCCGCCGCATGACCAGGAAGCGCGGCAGCTGATTGATGAACACCGTCCGCACCCACGGGGCCATTGTGTGGGTCTGGGGCGACCGAAAGTGGATGTTCAGCACCAGGACTGTCACACAGATGCTGTGTGTGGCGAAAAGGGTGCAGTAATCAGTAATCAGTAAGCAGCAGTGCGGAGTGGCAAGGGGGAATCATGTAGAAAGAACTTAAGTGAGTTGCTCTCTTAGTCTGGGTAATTAACTTTCGACGCCCACGTCTAATTAGGCGCTGGTCGAGGCGAGGCGAGGCGAGGCGGGGCGTTGCCTACGCACAAAGAACGAAGTGGCGGAGGAGCAGCAGCAGCAGCAGGAACAGGAACAGGAGGGGAGTGCCGTCTGCCAGCCTTAATTACATCATTTGAGGCAGGGTCCTGTTGCGCCACTGGCGATTCCATTGTTGGCAGACCTCCGACTCGGCCTCAGCTTCAGCTTCAGCTTCAGCTTCAGCCTCAGCCGCAGTCTTAGGTCCGGGAGTACTCCGACTTGAGTCGACTCGACTTTTGTTTACCATCAATTAGGCGGTCATCAGTTGGTGGTGGGGCAGTCGAGCAGTAATGGGGGCGTGGCAAATGACTGTAAATTGCGGCACCCATTTATGGGGAGGCGACGAGGGCGTGGCACTAAGCCAAACACAATCAGCAGGAGACACAGCAAGAGAGGGAGAGAGAGAGAGTGGTAAACCTCACGCCAGAGTCAGAGTCAGAGCCAGAGTCAGTGGCAGTGGCAGTGCCAGCGAGGCTACCGAACGAAGTTTTATTTTTAGGTTCCGTTTCCGTAGAGCAATCGCAATCGCACTCGTCCTAGCACTCGTCGTCGTCCCAGCACTCGTCGTCGTCCTCGCACTCGTCCTCGCACTCGCACTCGTCCTCGCCATCGCATTCATTCGTTATCAGTAGGAAATCGTAAGAAAAACTCACCTGAACGTATCCAGTATCATGGTGAAGAGCACAAACTTTCCCAGCAGCGGCACCACCAGCGATGTGGGCGGAATGATTTCCGCCAGCAGCAGGAAGAACACGGTGAGCGACAGCAGAATGGATATGCTTAATGAGACCTGCAAAGCAGAGGGAACGAAACAGCATGCAAGTCAAACAGGGCTCAAGTGATTTGCAGCCAAAGCAGCTCCCAGTGCTAAATATACATATACACACATAGACACATGTACACAAGTGTGTGTGTGGTGGGTGCGGAACTGGAACTGGAGCGGGGGGCACGGGGCACGGGGCAGGTGTGGGCCGGGGAGACTTTGCAAATTGAGTTGCATGTCGGGAGAGAGGAAAATGTAAAGCGCCAAACTTCCCCAGCCATAAAGAAGCGACAATTTTCAAAGAGGAAAAGCGCTGGAAAGGAAACTCTCACTCCTCTCCCTCTCCCTCTCCCTCGCCATGCCCCGATAAGGCAGATCTCATTTACAATGCATAAATATTACCCAGATGCTCCTTAAGCTGATTTAATTTTAGCACTTGTTATACCACACGTTCGGAGAGTTCATTTGGAAGCGGCTGAAGGATGCGTCTGAGTCGTCGGATTTCCGGCTACGCGCGGGTACAAATTGCATCTCCTTTGATTCGATTTTCGATGCTAAATATCGTCGATAATTGCGAGGTGTTTCGTTAGAGCCCTTGCCGCTGCTCTCCAGTTCCGCTCCCAGCGTGTAAAATTGCTGTGCTTTACGCTCAGATCAGCCCAGCCCCCAGCCCCCACCCAGCAACAGTTCTTTGTTAATTGAATAGACTCTATAGAGTCCATTGAGTTGCTAAATGGTTGGCCCCATCAATAAGCGGATAGCCATAGCCTGGGCTGCTGCCTGGGCGTGTCGGATCCTGGCTGGCCTCGTGCTGCTGGCAAAGTGAAACTTCAGCCGACCCCATTGCCCATTTGCTAAATGAAATCAGAGCTAGCAAGCATTTTACTCGTACTTCTGCAAATGCAAATGCAAATAAAACTGAAAATTGATTTAAAATGCTCGAGCGGGCATCAACTGCAAATAATAAAAGAAGCCAAATGGGCGTATAAAAAAGCGGTTTCTCGGGCCATTTCATGCTGGCCCAAAAACTGTCCACCAAATCATATGCATGAAGCAATGGGCTAAGAGAAACCGCGACACACTTTCCAGTTGTCTCAATGGGGCGCAAGATGATTTCTGAGCGGGAGAGAGAGGCGGAGAGAGAGAGAGATCCAATAAGGGAGAGAGAGCGGCGGAGAGGCAGACGAAGGCCTTGCCAAGTCGAATTAACTGCTAAGCAGCAGCATCCAATGGCGAGTGGTTTTAGTGTTTGGAAATGTCACGACTGTCATTACTTATAGCCGGAAATAGTTTAAGTTTCATATCAGGGCCACGCATAATTTAGGCAGATATAAAAATGGAGCTATCATATTTTGTTTTTTTTTTCCAGAGATCAATCAGCTGTAGCTTACAGTGTTTTTTTGTAGTCTAGTTTTGTGTGTTTTATTGCAATATTTTATTGAAATTTTATTTTCGATGAAGCTTGAAGGGTATCTAATACGTCTGCTGGAGTATCCTTCCTATTCGTGCTTAAGTTCCTTGTAATGGAGTGTGCTCTGCCTCTGTGTGAGTGTACACAAGTGACGTGTGTGTGTGTGTGCAAAAAGTAATTAAATGTCGAAAATGAGACGCGCGATTTGAGTCTCTTGTGTGCACGGGAAGTATGTACATCGGGACGGGCGGCATGGGGGTCGGTGTGTGGCTGTTTGTCAGCCTGTCTCTGTTTGCTGCGGCATAAATTTTCGATGCTTAATGATTTTATGATAATTAGCCTTAGGTTCTGGGGGCCAGCGCTTGCAAAGCGATTAGTGACGTTGCCTAATTGAGGTTACAAGTTGCAAAAGAAAATCCTGTGCCATATCGCCGGCTCTTTCACTTCACTTCACTCCACTCCACTTTTCTCTTCTCTTCTCCTGACTGAGTGTTAAACATGCATGTGAGCATAGAGATGGTAGTGTGACTGCTGGGGATTACAAGTCAACTGCCATACTGAACGACTAAGCGCGGTATTGTTTCTTTTGCAATTTCGCTGAATTATTGTTTCCAAAGTGGAGCGAAGAAGATAAGCCGGCGGCGTCTTGTACATATGTATACATTGTATATATATTTCAGTTTTTGTTCGGTGTAATGCGGACGTGTTGAAACAGGTTTAAAATCAGAATAGCTTGAAGGTTCCATTAGAGAGCAGAGCAGATCGTGAGAGCGAGCGCGAGCCCGCTCTCAGAGCGCTGTCGTATGTCGCTGACAGAGCTGTTAGCTACAGACTGTTAGCGGAGGGCACGGAAACAGGCTGTTACTCTTCGCTGTTCGTGCTTGAACATTTCTATTTTAGGCAGATAACTCTAAATAGATGATATAGTTTTGGTTTTTTGGTAAATGGGAGCACGACTTATCAAAGTTAAAGCCAACTCATTTCACGCTCCCATCGCTGGCACATTGATGCGAGGCGCATTATTTATGCAAATGCTCGATGTAATTAAGGTGGCAAATGCATTTCGGTTACAGTTTCGTTTTTCCGTTTCTGTTTCGGTTTCTGTTTCTGTTTCGATACGGTTCAGTTCACAACGGGGCTTTTCGGCCATCATCATCGGTAAAACTTCTGAGTGGACAGTTTCAATCTTTACTTGGTCCATCCGTCTATCTGTCCGTCCGTCCGTCGGTCTGTCTGTCCGCTCTTCTGCCCACCCGCACATAAAACGTAATTGTTTTAACAATAAAAATACAATACAAATACAAAACCAGGCAGGATCGGCACTGAAAAGGGTCTCTGCACTGTCCAGTACGGCTACTTAGTATTGGATGGGCGAGAGGCAGAGGACATGGCACGGCCCCGTTCGCTTCCTGCCATCCCGCCATCCCGTCATCCCGCCATCCCGCAATCCCGCAATCGGCAATTGCATGAATGAAGTGCGTTGTGGCGCATATGCATGTAAATTGGCAATTCCAATTCCAATTCCGATGCCATCGCAATGCAAAAAGCTCCAAACTGAAACTCGGACTTTTGCCGGACGCCGGATAGTGGACAACGGACAGCGGACAACGGACAACGGACAACGGGCAGCGGATGGCAAGCCATAGTGTTGGGACCTACGTGCCCAGGGTGTGCAGAGTTATTGTAACTGGTGGCACTGGTCAGTGCCAGTGTCAGTGTCGGTGGAAGGAATTCGGCAAGTTTTCAGGCACTTCTGTCCCAGAGTTCTTTCTGTCTGCCGCTGCCCGCTTTTAGGCGCAAATATTTGCGCATATGTGTAAGCGCCCACGTATCACCCCCACTCCCACCGGCCGTGTGTCTGGTATGGTACTGGTTTGTGTGTGTGTGTGTGCACGGCCATACCCTTTATGGCCACAGAGAACCGGCAACACCGCCATGAAATGTGTCCACACGGCAGAAATTGTAAAAATGCCAATATAAAAACAAAGCAAAAGAGAAAAATGTTCAGCAAAAAAATAATAATAACAAAAGAATTGCTTTTTATACCCAATACCAACAGCGTACATATATGGGCATATTAATTTCGAGTAAATATATGTAACAGCTAGAAGGAAGCGGACTCCATCAAGTAAATATGTATTTACATATGTGTGTGTATGTATGTGTGTATATATTCCTGATCAGCATCAATAGCAGCCCGTCTTGTTTGTAAACGGATTTAGGACTCCCGTCATAATGGATTAGTATCGTAGCCAGAATAAAGAGAACAAGTTGCAGGGGATTTGTCATTTGTCATTTGTCTGCTTAAGCGACTTGATGTTTGCGTAACATTTGATGGCAATCAAGATTTTGGATATACATACATACATATGTACATACATACCGCAAATGCGCGATTTGTAATCAGAAACAAATAAGAACTTTCTATTGCGTGGCTCTCTAGCTCGCTCTTTTCCTTTCCTCTGACTAAAGTGACTTCGTAGCTTAGCAGAAGGCGGCTAAAATCTCTCAATATTATGCAGTTCCATAATTGCAATAGGGCCAACAATTGATCAAACAGTTTGTCCTAATACCCCCCCAGAACAGACCCCAGTAGTCTCGCACGTCCCTAGCTCGATAATGCACAGCCATTTGCATAATGTCTATTGGGGATATCCCATCAAATGCTCATCGCTGACAATATTTATAACATAAATTGTGCTCCATGAGCGATGTCGTCCAGAATCAGCAACGTAGCTCCGTACGTTTCTGTCTGTGCGTACTTACAGTATGTATGTATGTATGTACATATTTATGTATGTACCATGCTGCGTAGTGGTGCTCGTAATCCACAAACCGCTTGCGCACACAAATTATTTTTGCATTTTATTTATTTTGAAAATTGGCCGTAATTTATTCATAAGTCTCCGGCAGCATGTAAATGTTTATATTTATGCATAATGCCATTCGATGCTGTTTTTTTTTGTTTTCAACGCATTTTGCCACAGTGTTTTTTCTTGGCTCTCTTGAAAGAATCTATCAATCGGTTAAGAACCGCACACCCTACCGCAATGTGCGTGTGCGTATGTGTGTGTGTGTGGTGTGCGGTGTGCGGTGTGCAGTGTGCGGTGTGCCAACGGTAAAAAGAACGCGTCAACTTTTGTGCGCCTGAATTGTGTTTGGGTATGCATTAAATTGCACTCATTGTGTAAATTTATTTACCCAAACTTAAATGAAGGCAAACTCTGCCCAACCATAAGAAAAAATCGACAAAAAAAACGACAACAAAAACGGCAACAAAAACGGCAACAAAAACGGCAACAAAAACAGATAAAAAACATCAACACTGCGAAATTAAAATCAAAATGAATAAAATGTTGAAATGCATTTTCATTTTCATTTAAGTGTGAAATTATTTTTTCTTTTTAATTAAAAGCACATTCTGAACTGATTGGGTGGGTGGAGGTGGGGCCAAATGGAAAACGGACAATAAATTATGGCAATTGGTTTAACGAAAAAACAAAGCAGTTTGTGTGAAGCGGACCGGGGGCTGGCTGAGTTCTGGAGATGGCGCAGATGTGGCTTGGGCAAATAAAAATAGAGTGGAAACTGTCAAAGCGATGCGTAGCACAGAGGGTCCAAAGCTAGACGTACAAAAATAATATAAAAGAAGAAGTGTGAGTGCCGGGACGCACCACTTATACCCGTACTAATTTTTTAGTTTTAAATTAAAAAAAAAAATTTTATTTACATTTTTGCTACATCTGTTATCTACATCATTATTTTACATCTAACATGTAGATTATGCATGTACCATTTAGAGTCTACATCTCCTCCTCTAGGGTTGCTCGCCCGAACGCGGCAGAGTGTGCAGCGGGGGAGTAGTGTGTCTCTGGCTGGAGGGGCGGGGAACCAACAGAAAATTAATTTCTTCATTCTGGCTATAATTATTATCCGATCGATTCATATTCGGCAATCGGTAGATATGGGCATTCTCTACGATACTGCGTTTTTAGTTTTACCGTATCTTTAAAAATGTGCCGCCACGATTTTCGTCCTTGTGGGGGCGGAAGGGGCGGGGCAAATTAATCACTGGCAGTGTGATATCACATGAGTCTGAAACCAAATTTGGTTGCCCAGCTCCTATAGTCTCTGAGATCCAGGCGTCAAACAAGACGGACAGACGGACAGACGGACAGACGGTCAGACGGCAGACGGACACGGACAGACAGACAGGCTCATGACTCGCTATGATGCGATCAAGAATATATATACTTTATGGGGTCGGAAAATTTTCCTTCTCTGTGTTACACACATCCACTTTTCCCACAAATCTAATATACCCCTTAACTCTTTTTTGAGTACGGGTATAAATATAAAGTGTGCCTGGGTCTCTTACGATATACGAACAGCACATGTCGGAAAACACTGAGCAGGCAATGGCTGATCTTTCTGCATTTCGTAAGACAACTACAAATAATAGAGGAGGGGAAAGCTCAAGTTTAGGCCTTTAATTTGTCTGCTCTTTTGAACTGTCTTCCTAGTTGATGGAGTTGATTGCCCCTGATGGTGAGTCAGGCATTCCAAGGGCACCAAGCACTCACCTTCTCGCCACTGTCCGATGGCAGATAGAACACCAATATGGTTAGAAAGCTGATGCCCATGCAGGGTATGATCAGATTGACCGTGTAGAAAAGCGTCTTCCTGCGCATCGTGATGTTGAATGTGATGTCCAGATATGGCTCATCGCAGCACGTGTAAAACTTCTCGTTGCTGCAAAGAAATAGATAGAGATGGCATGTACTCGTATGTGTATGAAAAATTCAAATTTATCCATATAGTATGTATATATTAAGGCTTATTCGTGCTCATATTTTTGTTGCTTTGCTGCTTTCGCATGCGGGGCGGGGGCGCATCCGCAGTGCCCGGCACACAGACAGCCCCCCCACACATTTATTTATTTACAGATATAAACACATACTCGTAGATATATGGCACTCCAATCACATAAATCATCAGCCAGCCGCATGATAAATATTGCAAAATACTGACAAAATATTGGCCCAACTGCTGAGTGAGTGTCAAACCTTGAATTGGGCAGCGATGCATGTCTAACTGTAGATAATAGCCACACGTGACTGCCATGCCAATCCATGACACAAAGAATACAATTCTAAGCATCAATTTTGGAACATAAGCCAAAGCAATGGGAATTATGCTAAAATCGATCGAGAAACCAAAAAACCAGCAGCACTTATTAGTATTTACTTGGAATATGATCAGATACGAGAAGGGGAATGTCAAATGTGAAGCCTAAACGTCGCCTGTGGAACTCGGTAAGCCATTTGCGTTAATCAGCTTGAAAAACATTCAAGCCGGTCGGGCCACTTGCCTCACTCATGCTGGCCCCAGCCCACTCCTTATTGCCTGACAAAATGCATAATTTAAAAGTTAATAATCTCTGACTACTGCTGCGAAGTGGCAAGTGGAAACTCCAGGAGGCAACAGAAGAACAAAAAATGAGGCGAACATTTTTGTAAATTGAGTCAAGCAAACTTTTTATTTTCTTACAGTTCGTTGTCGTTGCTCCTCAGTTGGTCGCACTCCAGAAACTCTTGAAACAGGATCTGCCGAGAGGCCGAGAGGCTGGGAGGAAGGGCGCCGCACAGAAAAACAACAAAAATAATACAAAATGTGTAACTGGCGGGCATGGGAAAAAGGGGTAGAGAGATGAGATGTAGGGACGGCCTGGCACGGGTTGTGTATGGTTGAGCCATCAATAATTCCGAGCGGCTTGCGGCTTCATTTTGAATACGAAAATATTGTAAATAAATAATAAACAACCAAGGAAAATGGCAAAGAAAGCGGCCGGGGCACAAAGGCAGGCAAAGAGGATTAGAGAGAGGGGTGTGTGGTGTGGTGGTGGGGGGCAAGGGTGGCAAGGACAACGACAACGACAAGGATGTGGCCGGCAGGCAACTAACTGTTTGTGGCAGTTGACTTTGCCTCCAAATAGAAATGAAGTATGTGGCAATAGGCACACAAAATGGAGGCCAAAGCGCCAAAGGGGAGAGTGGGTGGTGGCGTTTTTTTTTGTGGCAATGTAGGTGTAGGTAGGGGGGGGGGGGCGATCCGGGATTGAAGGCCAACATCTTGTGGGTTAGTTTTGATGGCTGCAGCAATAAAATATAATTTGCCAAGGCAATTCCGAATGCCAGTCACTCAAAAGCGAATTGGGGAAGCGACAGAAGGTGGAGAAGCCAAAAAGAGAGCACGAGGAATCGCTGCGGGAAGAGGAATACTCCAGAGGATATGTAGATGGACAGTAGATGAAGTAAAGGAATCCCGTTTGAGCGATTTACTATGTAATAAACAACGAAAAGTGAGCAACTGTACATATGTACAGGCGTACGACAAGATAATTAAAATCGAGTGTTCACATTTAAAAAGAATTACGGCTACAAGGCCCTTCAATGGGAAGGTGAATTATTTACACTGAACTTCACATGAGAGCTCGGCACGCAGCCACTCATACATATGTTTCAGTGCGCAGATAACAGACACGAAGCCCGCTGCGGCGACCGAGCAGAATGATGAAGCAAAAGCTTCGGCTGTTGAGCTGCTTTGCGTGTACCGACTGCGCTGCCTCGAGATCTTCTCCCATGCACATAGCATACGGCAGATGCCGTTAGTCGCTGCTATGCCAGCTCTCTTTTACTTTCTGTGTTGCTGAGAACATAACATTGCAGCTCTTTCCAAACCGGTTCCTCTCGCCGAAACGCAGTGAGTGGTTACTCATGCCCAACACCAAGTCAGTACTTATGCACATACATACATACATATGTGTATGTACATCTGTCCCCTAGTGACTAATATTCTAGCTGTTTCCATACAGCACAGTGGAATGAGGAGAATGGAGAATGGAGGATTCTTGCAGCCGAACTCTTTTGTCAGTGAATATTTCTGTGGCTCCAAACAAAAGCACTTGGGAACTTTAATTGACACATGCAAGTCGGTATGTTTGTACATATGTACCTACTTGTATACATATCAACTCAACTCCCTTGGCGATCCCCAGCAGTGAGCAAAGTGTAGTATGGATACAGATTAAGTCTGCTACAGTGAGCCTTAGTCAGAATGCGAGGAGTGTCCACGCGATGGACTGGACGACCCTGTCATTTCTGTGCTGTGAAACTTCCTTTAGCTTATGCCCCTTAAAGATGGGGCCCCTACAAAGACAGACAGACAGACAGGACAGGACAGGACAGGCTTGGCCCAAAACTTGAAAGACCCTTAAGTCAGCATCAAATGTGTGTGGGCGTGGTCGTGGAGAGGGGGTTAGTGGCGGAGAGGGGGCTGTGTTGTGCGTGCAAAGGTCTGTGTAATAAGCTCGGTGACGGCTTGGTTAGTTGGTTAGCAACAAAACGGAGGAGGCGAAGCACCCAAAAACATACAATAAATCATAAAATAGGCAGAAAAAAGCACGCACACACACTGGAATGGAAATGACTAAATGGACACGCGTAGTCCTTCCCCACACACGCACAAACACACACATAAACACATCCCTGCGTGTGTCTGGGCACGGCGCCGAGAGATGGCGCCACGTAGAAACAAGAAAAAAAATAGACGGCAACAAAGTACCAGTCCAGGACTAAGAAAACTTCAGTTTGATTTGACTTGCAGGCACAGGCCATTCCCCCATAGACATATCATACTCCCACCCCTGCTGCTACCCCAATCCTGAGCCCCGCTCTCCCCACTTGCCATTGCTCACAGGGCCCTGGAGGAGCGTTGGCAACAATTCATCAATGCGTTGAGCCGCACGCGGCTTGTGCGTAGGAAACGAGCAAAGAACCCCAAAGAGAAAGTAAAACGAAAAACGAAAATGCTCAAAGCCAAATACGCTGAAAGGGAAAGCTGAAACTTCCCCATCCCCCTCTTGTGGTGTGTGTGTTTTGGAAATGATTTTTACCAAGAGCAACTGATTTTAAATCAAATGCTATTTAGATTTCTACTCCCCCACTCCCCACCCACCAAAAGGTTTTTCTGGTCAGCAACAAAACAAATGAAGTGAAATTCCAGCGAAATTGAATGTGGAGGGAAAGTGGCACGTAGCTCGCACATGGGCGGGCTGGACACACTTAGCTGACCAGAAATGGTCAAAAAGCTGATTGACAACAGCGCGTGGGGGTGGTGTGGTGTGGTGTGGGGTGGGGACATCGACACCCCCCAGAGAGAATGAATTTCGGGGCCACGAGGAGAACTGAAGCCTGATGATTGCTGTTTGCTGTTGGCTGCTTGCTGTTGGCTGTTGGCTGCTTGCTGCTTGCTGCTTGCTGGTTGGAGTCAAAGAACAAACGCATAAATACAGAATGATTGGCAGCATAAAAAAGAAACGAAACGAACACATAAAGAAAGTCCGAAGAACGCTCCCCAACGTCACCCAGTCCACCAGTCCACCAGTCCGCCAGTTCCCCAGTTCCCCAGTCACCCATGGGGCGTCTCATAACCATTACCACCTACTCTCAGTGGGGGCGTTGAGGAGGGTGTGGGCGGTGGGCGGCAATATGGAGGCAATGGCTAAAGGTCTCAACGCTTGATTGATTTCAACAACTTTGCCCTGATAGATTCCGAAATCCGTGCAAAGAAGAAATAGAAATTGGCCCCAGAAAGAAATCAAAGTAAGTAATAGAATTTTAATAACTAACATAAACACGCTTCGGTGCATGACTTGAAAAAAAACACAGAGCAAATAGAACAGAGACGAGAGAACAGCAGAGAACAGAGAAGAGCAGAGAACAGAGAAGAAAGTTAGTCTCCAAGGGACTGGGGACTGGGGACAGAGTGTGGCAATTGAGGTGTGACCTGACCGCACGGGCAGGGAAAGCTGGGGACTGCGAATCTCTGGAAAGTTTGCTAATTATGATTTTAATCGATCTTTTGGGGGTGGCTAATAAAAAGATTGGCAGGGCTGGGGAGCAGTTGAGCAGGGGAGCGAGCAGGGGACTGGAAACCACAAACTCGACCAAAATTGTGCCTGGTAATCAAGCAATCAAGCTGTAGTTAAAAATAGGGCACAACGGCAGTTCAAATGGAGTCCGCAGAGGACTTGAGAGCAGAAGGGACTGGGCGGACCAGTTTTGGGTTGTGTGTTTGTGTCTGTGGTGCGATTTTGTATGTGCCTGGCGTGTTGATTCGATGATTCGTGTTGTGCCGTCGCATTGGGGCAATTAGACGTAATACAGCCCCCCAGGGGATGGCAGCCCAATAAGCAGATAAAGCGGAAAGCAAAGAGGGAAGGAAAATATAAAAAGCGAATGAGACTCATAAATATATAAGAATGAATGGAATGCTGATTCCGTTGTAAAGTGTAAAATGTAAAAACCATGAGGTTTCCACTTTAAAAAGAAAAAGAAAGGAAAAGAAAAGAAGAGCTGCAAGATAATCGGTTAAGAAATAAAGCAGAGAGCGGAAGAGCGCAGCGAATTGGATGCCACTGGGAGAGTAAATTGGAGTCAATCGGGTGATAAGTAGGGAATGGAAAACTGCAAAAAGTTGAAAAAGAGAAAAATTTTTTAAAAAAAAGGGAATCTTTGTGCAGGAAAGAATTTATGATGGCGAAATATCAGAAAAAATCAGCCAAATATTTGGCAGCCAAATATCAGCCAAATATCAGCCAAATATCAGCCAAATATCAGCCAAATATCAGCCAAATATCAGCCAAATATCAGCCAAATATCAGCCAAATATCAGCCAAATATCACCAAAATCAGCCAAATATCAGCCAAATATCAGCAAATATCAGCCAAATATCAGCAAATATCAGCCAAATATCAGCCAAATATCACCAAATATCAGCCAAATATCAGCCAAATATCACCAAATATCAGCCAAATATCAGCCAAATATCAGCCAAATACAGCCAAATATCAGCCAAATATCAGCCAAATATCAGCCAAATATCAGCCAAATATCAGCCAAATATCATCGATATCTGTGCTGCCAGTGCCCCACAGCTGAAACTACAAACTGTAAACGAAAGCCCCGCCATGATTTTGTGATTGCCATAAAGTTTTGAGTCCGAAAAGGGAAACAGGCAGACCCTGGCTTTAATTTGATGGCCTCTGATTACGGACTTTCGATTTCTTTGTTGTCTCCATTGGCACCTTTACAGGCTCGGGTCTCAGGTCTCTCGCTCTCTCTCTCTCTCTCTCTCTGTATGGCTGGTTGTCAATCAATGCCTGATTGTCTACCTGGCCCTTACCCAGCTGCACGTGCTGCGGCCTGCCACGCCTCTCATTCCGAGGCTCTGCCCCCTAGACTTCGTTCGCCTCGCCTCGCCACGCCATTCAGTTAATTTAACTGTCGATGCGCATTAAAACGGAATCTTGTTGGAGGCTGTACACAAGCTGTAGGAGTCTAGTCGGGGGTGGGGTGGGCTGTGCTGGGCTGGGCGAAAGGATGAAGAGGTTGGAGGCTTCATGGGAAAATTGCTCTACGTGCTGTGAATTGTGTTGCAGCATTTTAGGAGCACCAAAAGCCTGCAGACAATAAAAGCTGTCAAGGGAGTAAGTCAAGCCAAGGGGCAGGGGCAGAGGCAGGATGAGGAGACTGCGTCGTGCTGCTGCCTGGAATAAAGCGGCAACTAGGTGGGTTAGTGGCGCCAACGCCAGAGGCCGCTTTTGTGAGAGTGTCACGCACTTGTGGCATAATTTACTGCGAATGCGACGCCAAATAAACCTTCGCACACACACACCACACACACACACCACACACACACACACACACCACACACACATACTCGTACACACACGCAGACACTCCCCCGCCCACACTTATACCCACGTAACTGGCGCTGTCAACTTTTTAATTCCCGTCAATGACTTGAGCCTCGTTGCCAGTGCTCATCGCTCCTACAATTCTTTTTCGCGCAGTGTATTTGAGCTGCGTCATTTCCACTTGTCACGTGCTGCTTAAGGGGGCGCGGTGGGTGCAGGGGTGCCGACATTCTGCCTGGGTCGTGTGCTTAAGGTTGTCAGTCAAAGGACAACTGAATCAGGTGGGAGTTTCCCTGATATACACGCACTTGATATGATTGTTAGCCGCACTACGCACATACATATGTATGTATGTATGTACGTTTGGCATGGTGTACCGTGAATGTTCAATTTTAATTGGGTGGGAACACTGGCCAGCACAATGGCAGCCAGCAGCACGTGAAATGGCGAAGCTGCCGAGCTGCAGTTACCTTCGAGAATTAAGACTTAAAAAGGATTCATTGAATGGATGCACCAAGAAAAAGCATAGTTAGGTTTATTATGCATGGCATCAACTCTTTCGACTTCACTTATCCATAATCTGAAATCGCTTAAAAAGGTTTAGTGGCCTGAGCTGCGGCAGAATCTGTGTGGCAGCTACACAAAGCGAAGGAGGTACAGTTCTGGTATGCCTGTATTTGCGCTCGAAAGGCAAAGAAGAAGATAAATAGATGCGAGTGAATAGGTGAGCAGTGGACTCCAATGGGGGCGGGGAAAGTTGCATGAGAGTAAAACTGATTTATATACCGTTTCTTGGCTCGCACGCAACTTCGGAATAGTTCAAGGCAACTCTTGTCCCTCGCTCGGACTTTCCGGCGTTTCCTTTTATTTTCTAGCCTGCTACCCTTTCGCTCTCTCTCTCTCTCTCTCTCTGCCCGCTCGCTCCGGTTCAGGTGAGCAGCTTGCGGCTTTTGTTATTGTCGCCTGGCCTTCATATTGTGCGGCAGTAGGGATGGCGAGTGGGTGGGGGGTGAGTGGGGGGGCATGTTGAGGCGCACCCATAAATAACACTTTCATGACTTTCACGGGCAATCTTTACCACAGGCATACACACATACATACATAGGTTTGTATGTTTGTAGCTATAGCCAAGGCTCGTAATACACGTATAAAAATAAAAATGGCTTTGCAGACGCAAGTCGCGACTTGTTTGTGGCTGCCACGCGTGCCAATGGTGACAACAGCAAAAACAGCATAGAAAAAGAAGGAGAAGCAAACGCAGAAGCTTGTTGTAAGCAGCTACATGGGAGTCCGCTTCCTTGACTTGGTCAACGATTTTCTGCTTCCTTTGAGCAATTGAGAATTGTAATAAAAAAACACACACACAGAGCCAACACATCAACAATTGAAAAACAAATAAAAAACAAAATCAAAAAGTGTTCGAGGTGGTGGCACACATGAAAAGGGAGTTACAGTAAGTGGCATGGGGAGCTGGGAGAAGGAGAAAATTAAATTAAATTAAATTCAGCACACAAAATTAACAATGGCCCATGAAAATATATATAGTTAATGGCCCAGATGGCTGTATTTGAATATACTTGATAAATGTTTATATTTATATTTATTTATATTTATATTTAAATATATATTTATATTTATATATATATTTATATATACATATATATATTTATATTTATAATTATATTTGCTATACTTTTAATTAAAAATTCATATATTTTCGATCCGTTCCGATCCGTTGGCATGGAAAAACCAGTTGTGAAATTTGAAGTCGCGGCAACATGTTGGGACACTGAAACATCCCGTAAATAACTGTGTAGAGCAGCCAATGATTTGTTCTCGCCACTGGGAGAGCTCGCAAGAGCAGCGGAATGGGCATGCACAATGTTAGGGACAGGTTCGGTGGCCCCACCCCGTGCACTTGTACCGCCCATTGTCATCAACTAATTAATTAGTCTGCCCTGTCCAAAATCGTGTTCTCTCCCCAGCTCTCACGTGTTCCCGTTCTTCTTTGGAGCCCATCAAAATATCTGAAGAAAGCGGCAAAAGTTTCTTTGGCTGAAACAAAAATTTCTTGTTGGGGGCCAAACACATTAAATACGAGACCCTTTTGGCCCCCACCCGCCTTGATGTGTGCACACAAGCATAACTGCTGCTCCTGCTCCGCCGCCCGCCTTAACCTACGAAATGCTGGGCGGTTGGGGGGTGCTCGGCAATTAAAGAAGCGTCTCTGGAGCTGCAGCCAAAAGGCTTTCGCTTTCGCTTTCACGTGCAGAGCGAAAGTCAAACGCACACACACACACCAAAGAATATACCCATACAGGCACAGATTTATGGCACCCACCCACACCCGCACCCCACACACATGGCTGACCAGACAGAAGAAAAGAAGTAAAAGCAGCAGCAGCAGCAGCAGCAGCAGCAGCGTCAGTTATTTCCGCTTCCGCTACACATGTACATATATTTAAACGTGTGTGTATAATTTATTTTTGGCAGCTCCCTGGGCCAAAGTTTTTTAATTTAAAAACTTCAACACGCAAAAAAAATATAAGCAATGAATGCGAGAGGCGAGCGGCGAGCGGCAGATAGTGAGGTGAGGTATGCCAAGCACTGCGCCCTTCCCTGTCTGCTGCATGCACAGACACACACACACACACACAGACATACGTAGCCCCACCCACGCCCGAAATGATCATCATTATCCGCAGTCACCAGGCAGGACATGCCTGCCGCCGCAACAACAGGAGCAGAAATCTCTCGCACCAACTTGCAGCCTTGCATCCCTGCATCCCTGCATCCCTGCAGCCTTGCAGCCTTGCATCCTTGACCTGTGTGTGCCCTGACATCGTGAAAGATTTGTGTTTGTGTTTTGTGACAGCGTCCAAAGGCGTCCAAGAAACTTGCCAAAGGAGTTTCTGCCAAAAGTATTTTCTGTCGCCTCAGTGCCAGGGCAGTGCCAGGGCATAGCCAGGGCAGGGCATAGCTGCATCCCTGGCGACCTTCAGTGGCGTGGCTGAGTGGGTGCTCCGCCCACTGGTGGTTTTGCATGGGGTTAAACTTACCGCACTGCAGGAACTTCGAGTATGTCCCACTCGACGGATGTATAGAATTCGGATAGATCCACGCCCACTTCCACAACATTGGTGCCATTCAGCTCATCGATGTGCCGCAGATCCACCTGCAGGAGAGTGGGAGATAGAGCGCAAAGAGAGAGGGGGAGTGAGTGAAATGCACTTGCAGAAAAATACATCAAAATAGATTATGTTATACATCGGTTGATGGCCAGCAGCAGGTAATAAATATGACTTTAAATTTATAAGAAAAAGAAACGCTAAACTTCCATTGGGGCAAAATAAAACTGGGACTTGGTTGCAGGTTACTTTCGCCCGCCCTGAGGCACCCCCACCCAGTACTGTGGGGCACCCCATTGATTTCCCTCAGTGCCGATTGCCGGTGATTAGACAATTACTGCGTTACGCCGACAGGGAACATAATTGGACTGCAGACAGTACCTGGCAATTGCGGCGCTCGCTCTCGCTCTGGGCGGTCCTCGGGCCCCAGGCCCGAGCTGGCTGGACCTGTGCTGTGGGCCCTGGTTCGCCTGCCTCTGGCTCTGGCTCTGGCTGTGCCTTGCCATTCCGATTTGACTGTCAACGTCAGCTGCACAATACCCGAAGGCAACTCACACCGAATTTACCTCCCAACGAATATTTGGAACAAGAAACGAAAACGAATCAGGGAGCGCTGGCAAGGCATGGCGGGCGCTGCGGGGACGGCGCATGCAGCTGGAGGCAGTCAAGGTAGGTGCAGGCAGCAGCATCGATACCCAAATGGACAAACATACCAAGGCCGCACTTCAATTTCAGCTCAGTTCAGTTCAGTTTCAGTTTTGCTTAGTTCGGCACGAATGCAGCTGACAGGACATGGACAGGCGACAAGACACTACTGCAATTGGCATGCCACAAAAGGAAAGGAGCCAGCAGCCAGCAGCCAGCACCCGGCTGGAAGGCTGCAGGACCCGGCATCTGCTGCTGACTGACATTCTTTTGCTGCTGGCTCTGAAAGCAACCTGCCAGAGGAATGTCCAGCCAGCTGGGCACATTCGTTGATCTAATATCTGCCAAAGGGCTGGCCGGAACACTGCACCGACCTGCTGCTTAGCTGCATTATTTTCCATGGATCATCCTGGCCAGTGCCCAGTCTACTGGCTGGCTAAAAGCAATTGATGCAACGTGAGAAATCAGCTAATTGCGAAAACAAACTCGCAGCACAAAATTGCGCACTGGCTGTGAACGGAGCGGAGTTCAAGGCAGAAAACTACTCGTAAGCAGCTCTGAACCAAACTGAATAATAAAGTCAGTGGCTCAGCCTTTGTGCATTTCACTTTGAATACAAGCCCACAGGTGCACAGGTGCACAGGTGCACTCACAGCATCAGCAATTTTTAATTCTTTCCTTTCTGCAAGTGAATTTGCCAGAGTATTTTGTCTGCCAATTTACGCCTCAGCGATTTCGGATGGCCGAGGTGTGGGTGTTCGCTGGGGTTCGGGCTGAGAAGCAGACACCTGGCGCAGGGTGCACTGCGGCATGTGACAGGGCCAAGTGGCTGCACAGGGAGGCGGGGCAGTGAGGCAGCGAGGCAGCGGGGGAGCCGGCTTGGAGGAGCCCTGTTGGAAGAGCGTGAAATTTGAAAAGTGACGCTAATACGATTTCTTGCTCTCCCTCTCTCGCTGCCTCTCTCTGTGTGTCTGTGCCGCTCCTTGTTCCCTTTCCCTTGGTGTTTTTTTAGAAAATGTGTGCGGCCGTGTGCCGGGGCCAAATCAAGTGTGAAAATTGAGCCTATGAACTTTCGCTCTCGCCTTTGTGCGCCTCGTGCACACATGCGAGCATCCCGTCATTTCACATATCGCTTGCTGGCTTTGGCTCATTGACACGAAATTAGGAAATCGACGTCGGCTGCACATCAATGAATCAGACGGAGCCGCCAGGAAGAGACAAAGCACAACTCGAGTCAGAGGCAGAGGCAGATTCAGAGGCAGACTCAGAGGCAGAGGCAGAGTCAGAGAAATGGCTACAAAAATGGCTGGCAAGATGGGCGGCAAAATAATCAGACGGAAAGAGGAAGCGGATGTGGGTGCGGTGCGGTGCGGTGCGCCTTTCCCAGCTGCTGGCGCTCAGGTTGCTGGCGCTCAGGTTGCTTCTGGAACCGCCACTGGGATTGCCACTGGGATTGGAACTGCTGCTGCAACTGGAACTGCAACTGAAGCTGCTCAGGCGGAAATTGTTATTTTAAGTGGTAGCGGAAATTTCACTATAAGGATGCAACGATCTAATGAAATATTTCCGTTTTAGTGCCAGTGACTCAGACAGCGGCAGAGGAGGCAGCAGTGGTGGCCACTGCCACTGCCACTGCTGGCATGCAATACACATGCAAAGCTACGCACATACACACACACACTAACACACACCAACACACACCAACACACACATCATGGCGAAATAGAGAGCATGCCTTTGAATGGCGGCCATTCCCCTGGAGAGTTTATAAATAATTTGTTTTGCCTCTGTTTGATATCGTTCATTTTGCGGCTGATTTATGCGCTGGGCGTTGGAGTGAGCTCTCCACTGCCACAAATTACACACAGAGCGACATACACTGTGCGCAAAGCAGTCAATAAAACAATTCAATGAAGTAAACTCGAACCCAGAAGACAAACAACAATTTCAGCGCAATTAAATACATTTTAATGCATTAACTTCGCGTGTAAAAGCGATAATTCTGCTGCCATTCTCTTGGCCCAAGTCAAAGGTATTTCTTTCAGTGCTGGCACACACACGCACACGCACACTGCTGCATGCCACGAGTATACAGCGGGCAGTGCTGCGCTGACAGCTGCGCCACGCGCGCTGGGTGTCGTGTCAGCTGCTTGTTGGCGCCTTGCCGTTTTAATAGTAAATGAGCCTTTAGCTTTTTACCAAACTAGTCGAAAGTGGACACACATATATGCCTGGGAATATACATGCATATATATATATACTTGTCTTATCTTATCTGTTGCTCAGTAGTCGGATTACCAAAGCGGAGTGGCCGGAGTCCGGCAATATAATACGATTGAACAATGGCAACTTGTGCCTTGTGCTGCCAATTAATTTGATCCCAGTGCCAGGCTGCCAAAGGGCCCTGACAGCTCAACGAATTATAATTGCCACGTCCTGCAAAGCAAAGGTGCAATTTGATATTTAATTACTACTAAGGGCATTTTTGCGGCCTCACTAGCGTGCGTGTGTGTGTCGTGTGTGTCGTGGGCTCTGTGTTATTCAAATTTCTAATTTCCAAATTTACTGCAAGCCATAGAAGTGGAGGGCAGGCGGCAGGGTCTGGCTGCCATTGCAACGAGAGTCGTTGAATTGGAAATTTGCATTTACATGAATAGTTTCGGCAATTAAATTGTTAAATCAGAACCGAAGTGGAGCAGCGGAAGCTAATTGCTGCCAGGCACAAATCAGACACGAGTGCAAAGGTGTGAAGCAGCCAGCAAACCAGCCAGGCAAAGGGCCAACAGACTGCACACAAAATTAACAATATATTTTCACTGCTTGACTGACTTGTTGGCTGCCATTGAGCCCATGGCTAAAGAGGCTCTTTGAGGTATTTGGGCTGCCAGCAAAGATCGAACAGTCAGGCTCTTGCAGCTGCATGGGGCCAGCCCCTTCGTGCCGTTTCTTTTTGTGGCTTTTGGTCAGGGAGCGAGCTTCAATCTCCACTAATGCCGGTTCATTATTAGCAGGCCTGGGCAGGGCGCATCCCGCGCTTAGTCCACATGCCCACAAGCGCAGAACATTCCACGCCGCGGCACGCCACCAGGCGGCAGCCATCGAAGAGCCGCTGTACCCCTTGCTGAATTTTACGAGGCCTCCGACTGCTTGGGTGTCGCTTTGTCGCCGACATTTGGCCGGGCAGGTGTCAGGCGGCCTTATTGTCCTGTGGCTGTGCCCCCTGTGCCCCTGTGCCCCCTGTGCCCCCTGTGCTGCATCCTGGCTGTCCCTATTGCTGTTTGCTCTTTGCCAAAAACCACTAGAGACATTTTTATGAAGCATCCTGGGCGCTTGGGCGTTCCTTCCCACCGAATCTTTCTCACTCCCTCTCGCTGTGTGTCTCTGGGTGCCTCTTTGGCTCACCTTGCCCACGCTCTGGGATCTGCAGCTAGCTGTCTGCCTGGATTCCAAACGTATTTTCCAGCCCCTGCGCTGCGCTGCCCTGCCCTGCCCACACTGTCTCGCTGTCTCGCTGTCTCTCTGGCTGTGTGCTTTGTGGTCATAAAACGTGAGAAATTCTATGCCAGGGCCAAAAGGAATTATGAGCGCATTTCGGTTTATGACCACTAAACCAGGCTCAGACCTGGCCACAGCCACAGCCACAGCCACACAGCCACACAGCCACATCGAGGTGCAGCAATTTGTAAATGTGTAAATGAGACAGCGGGAGATAAACAATTGTGGGACGCCTGCGAATGCCCTGTAGCCCTGTGGCCCTGTGGCCCTGTCGTGGGGTGGGGTGGGGCGCCTGTGCACTGCTCAATGGCATCCCTGTATATATGTGTGGTTGGTTGTGTTACTGGCAATATTGGCAACACATTTTAAAACCAATTAGCCAAAGGCCCACAATGGCAGCACCTCAAACGGCTCTGATTTACGGCGGCTAAAGCTCATCTGATTCAGTCAGATTTATGGATCCAATGCATATGGATATGGATATGGCTATGCATAGATGGAATTCGTTGAATTTATTTGATGGGCATCTCAGATAGGTGAAGCCTGGGGCCAGACAATCGCTAAGTTATTGACGCTTTGCCACTTATAGATCGTCGCTGTCTCACTCACTGAGTCACTCAGTCACTCAGTCACTCAGTCAGTCAGTCAGTCAGTCAGTCACTCACCTGAAAGCCGTCGTAGGTCCAGCTGCCGAACTTCATGACGCAGGTCTGCTCATCGAACGGAAAGTACTCAACATCAATTTCGCAGGAGCTCTTGTAAATGGCTGGCGGACGCCACTCCACACGTCCCGTGTAGTTCAGAGTGGCTTTGGTGGCCAGCGTCACCTCGAAATTGCCGTCGGCGCTGTAAGCCATTGGAAGCAGAGAAGGAGGAGAGCAGAAAGAACGAGCCAAACGAGCATGTGAGATGTATTCAATTAGAAGGTATTTGCCACCAGGGGCTACACCAGGGGCTGGGGCTACACCAGGGGCTGGGGCTGGGGCTACACTCACTTGTTGTAGAGCACGATGTCCGGACGCCAGATGTGATCGGAGGGTACGTGGAGCATCTCGACGCCGCCATACTCCTTGGGCTCCCATTTGAGTTTGTAGTCGTACCAGGACTGCTCCACCCACAGATTGGTGGTCATGATTTGGTTCTTTAGATTGACATCAATCAGTTGCGACAGCTTCAGCTTGATGCGAACGGTGAGAGCGTCCGTGACATTAACCACCGGCCGCACAAGTTTGTTGTAATTGCTCAGCAAATCGTCGTACAATCTTTTGGCATCCGGATTCGCTGTGCTGCCTGTGGAAATAAGCAGCAAATAAATAAGTTAATTTGGAAATTCGGAAATGGATGAGCAGTGCGCGTAGATGGCGGGATATGGTGGGTCAGACTGCGTTGTATGTGTCTGTGCTAGCTGTCCAGGGAACACATTAAATACACGATTATGCTGAGGCATTGAAGCGCTGCCCCAAGCAAGGAAATAGTTCCAAGTGCTGCCCAAACCAAGCCGAAATGGCGCTGCTGCTGGATCGTTTATGCAACGCAAGTGAAGCAGCTGCGAATTGATAATTTGATCGCCGGCTAACCATTCCAATTGGGCCTAATACACGCACCATTGTGCCATCCATCCAGACCGTGGCAGGCGATGCCTCTTCCGCTCTCTCTCTCTTCCCCTCTTCCCCTCTTCCGATCAGTATCTGTGTATTGTGTACCGTCTGTATATGTGCTCACATTATGGCCATTGTTCGTATCGTCGCATCTCCCGCAACCGCCAAAGTCAATTAATGTGCGGCACATTAAATTAATGATATACGCTGATAACGGATAAACATGCAGAATATGCTTGACCATGCCCGGCCACGCCCCCAACCATCCATCCATCCATTCAGCCATCCATTCAGCCATCCATTCAGCCATCCAAGCCCATCCATTCAGCCAACCACCCACCATCCACCACCCATTAACATTGTCTGGCTAATCTGACTGTCGAATGGGTCGCTCTGCTAATTAGCTTTTCGCTTTTGGTGGGCCTCTTGTGGGCTGGGGGCTGGGGGCTGTGTGCCGGGATCTTTTGGCTTTCACTTTCGCTGCGGTTGCCAAAAAAATAAAACGACAGCAGAACAAGAGACAGCAAGCAACGGAAAGGAAGATGGCAAATCTTTTAATTGATTTATTGTCTCCTGTCCGACATAATTTGTATTGGGCTGTGCGCTTTCAGCTCCCTTCAGCCGCCATGCAGCTGCTTCCTCGTCTCGATTCCCATTCGAGGGGACGAACTATTTTAATGCGCTTAGACTTTGGCCGCAAGCAATTTTATTGCTCGCTCGCTTTGGTCTCAGCAGGATCGGCAGGGGGCACATCACCATCGCCATTACCATCCGGTTCTATGTAATAATGATAAGCTGATTAGCGCAAGCTTCGCATAATGACATTGGCGACATTTTACAGCTGCCTCGGCGATGATGCCGCGTGCCCGTACCCCCCAGCCGCACCCCTGACTAGGCTGCGTCTGACCCGCTCTAAGCCCTCGGGCTGTGCCTCACCCCCCAGGCGAGGATGCCAATCAAGTTGGCTTCCAGCTCCCGGCTCCCGGCTCTCCTCGTTCCGCTTTGCTCGCCTTGCTTGGCTTGGTTTGCATGCCAACCCGGAGAGCTGAGCTGAGGGAGCCAGAGCCAGAGCCAGATGCAGAGCCATAGCCAGAGCGAGAGGAGCAGCAACAATGGGGCCAACGCTTGACTGAGCTTTTGTCCGCCCACCCGCCTGGCTGTATCCTGTCGGTATTCCTTTCCTTCCCTTCCCTGGCCTGACCTGGCCTGGCCGGTCGTTATAGCTTTTCGTCCAATGCTCTTTGGTGTTGGTGTCGCTGGCATTGACGGCGCATTAACTCATTTCCTGCATCATTAAGGGGCACCTGCAATTTTCGCACATTTACGCCACAGACGTGTCCAGGATATAAGCGACGCCATCTGCAGCAACCCCCATCAGCATTCGCATCAGCAATCGCATCCCCATTCCCCTCCCATTGCTCTGTGTCACCCACAGAGGACAGTGGCGGCTGGCCATCGGGCTGGGAGGGCTGACAGGGCCAAGGCAATTTGAATAGAGATTGACTACAGGTCGGGATTAATTGCTGGCCATTGAGATCGATCGCCGGGCAGGCACTAAGCGGATTGAGTGCTGCTGCCACCCCACTGCAGACGGGGCACGAGTCCAGCAGTAAATTCAAGAAATATCCACGAAATAGAAGGCGATGAAGCACTCGAATCAGTTTCGATTGGCTGGGAGTGGGCAGGACATAGAAAGCTCACACGAAAATAAATAAAACAGCAGCTATAACTATCGTGGACACAGAGCACGACATCCGAGTTCGCTTCAGCTTGGAATTAGCAAGAACTTCGCAGTATTTTCCGCTCTCTTAACTACCTTTGCCAGGGCTTCTTTTCATGGCTTCTGTCTTCGCTTTCTGCGGGCTATGTGGTGGCAGGTACCAATAATTTCTCCATTATTTGGCTAAGCGCTGCAAAAGGTAAGTTCAATTGGAAGAAAATACATTTAAAAGTAAGATCCTCGCTGCCACTCGTTTCTCTTTCTGTTTCCAGCAACTGCCCCATGTCAAGCAGCTTTAGCCAATTATTGATCTGCCCCACAGCCCACAGCTGGTCAGCGTCACAGCCGCAGTCAGAGTGAGAGTCAGAGTGAGAGTCAGAGTGAGAGTCAGAGTGGGAGTCAGAGTCGCATCTGCTGTGCTGACTCTTGGCTACATTTGGCGGCTTGGTCTGCCCATCTCAAACGAACCTTGAGGCAGTGGCAGCGAGTAATTTGAGCAGCACATGGCTGCTGCTGCTGCTGCTGCTGCTGCTCCCAAGCCATTGCCATTGCCACTTACACTTTCACTGCCACTTTCACTGCCACTTTCACTGCCACTGTCACTGCCGTCGCCTGCTCATTCAGTTGGCAAGGTGTGCGTTTTTGGTGACGACTTTTATGCCACACACACACATATATACATACATACACGTGTCTATAGCTTTGTATTGTTGCTCGCTTGGGAATCGTTAAGTTAAACGGACCTTTGCGGCGAACGCTTTCGCCCCTGCCCCTGCCCCTGGCCAACATCCTGCTATGGCAGGAGCTGTCATAAGCGGCGTATGCTGTGCATTGCCTCATCATATCTGTGTGTGTTGTGTGTGGCTGAGTGTTGTGTGTGTGTGTGTCTGAGTGTTGTGTGTGTGTCTGTGTGTTAATCGACTGGCTGCTGGGCTGCTGGGCTGCTGGGCTGTTTGTGTCTGACAATCGCATTAAGGTAACTAAAAAAAGCATTTTATGATTGCTTTGCGTGTTCTCTTTGGCCCCCCTGCCCCAGCCCACGCGCGTAGCCAGCCTTGAGTCGCTCTGCTCGCACACTTAATTGAATGAAATATTTGGGCACAGGAACAGCCAGTGAAGGCCTCTGCTCGCTTGCATATCCCTGGCATATCTGCAACCGAGGGCATCTTTCCTTGAACTGGTCGCTGCATCGAGTCTAACGCTTGAGCCATGCAGCTAGTTGCTGGGCAAATATGTGCAATTAAATTTCCATTTGACTGGCTAACCTGCAGTCGGGCCCGAAGTTTGTCCAGCAGCTGAGCTGGCGGGTCGCCTGGCAATTGACGTTTGGCTTTTAATTAAAGCATTTGGCATCATTGTGATTGTCGCAGCCGCAAGTGCTCGTGTCCCTTTTGGCCACAAGACAAATACAAACAAATTTGGCTGTCTTCATGGGAACTGCTCGCATCCCCGCATCCCCGCATCCCCGCAGGGGGATGGCCCTATGATATGCATGAAATGTGCAGAATTTGTCCTCACATTTCACTCCACTCCACTACCTCTCGCTCCTGCCCCAGCGGACTGACCGACCTCGCTCCAGTTGTGTGTCCGACTCCTAAACAATTATGTGCTCCTCTTCCGGCTTTGTTCTGTTGTTCTAGCACTATCCACAGCCACAGCCACAGCCACATCCTCTCTCCCATCTCCCATCTCTGCGCACACACACACACACACACATTAGGGTTTTCTGCATGTGCCACCGGATCCTTGTCCGCAGTCCATGAACTTCTGATTAGTTTAGCCTTGCAGCACGGAGCAGCGTTTCCAGCGGCGACAATATTAATGAATATACAGAGGCATCCACGCACACGTAACAACACTCACAAGAACACTCACACGAACACTACTCGCACACACACACTCACACACACACTACTCACACACACACTCGCATGAATACAGTTCGTTTCGAGACTTTAAGTCGGAGCTTTGGAGCACATCTTTGGCGAAAGTCGCCAGGCAGGAAGGCCAAATGGGCGGCGATTAATTGGGGCAAGCCAATTATTAATTTCCAGCAGAAAAATACAACGAAAGGGCCGAACAGCTTGGCAGTATTTTAAGCCATTTAATTGCGAAATATATTGTCTAATTGGTTTTCTGCGGAAGGCGTGCTCGGCGCACTAAATATATCAAAGTAATAAGCTCTGGACCCCTCTGCACACCTTCGCCAGCCAATTAGGCAGCTGACTAGGCTGACAGGTAATCCCAGGTACTTATTTGCATTGCATGGGGAGCAACATATTCATTAGCTGTCTTTATTTTCGTGTGCTGAAACTGATACGCTGCCCCGATTCATCGTTTGCCCCTTTGCGTAATGAGCCCCTTAACATGTTGGGGGCTCAGTTCGGCTTAGCTGCCACATGCAACCAATTAGCTCATTATGCCCTGCCCCCACTATCCGGCTGAAACGCACTGTACGGGTACGGGTACGGGTACGGTTAGGGGCAGGGGCAGGGGCAGGGGTAGCGCCACGAGTACGGATTACGTATACGATGCGTTGGAAAGTCTTCTTCGCGCTGCCTCTAATTATCCCGTGCTGCGCGCTGCCTTTAATTAGTCACCGGCTGGTGGGCGTGGCCTTTGTTGAAAGATGTTAACGAATGGCATTTGAAAGTGGCTCAAAGTGGCTCAAACGATGGATCGCTGCTGCGGTGCATCTCTCACTAGTCCTGAGCAGAAATTCCCACGCAAATATTTATGTGTGGGTTTTGTGCCACAGATTTTGTGGCATGGAACGAGTGCCAGCCCACAGGCACGTGTTTCTGCCTCATCCACATACCCATCCCGATCCCCTTCCCCTGCCCCATCTCCTTCCCCATCAGCATCCTCAGCTTCAGCTTCAACTTCCTTTTCGCTTTAAATTTGTTCTGCTCTTTTTTTTGTTTTGCAACTTTTCTTGCTCTTTTCTAGCGCTTCTTCTTCCACTGCTCTGGCGGTTCTTTTTCCAGGTTTTTGGCTCTTTTTTTAGTAGTTTTTGTTGTGCTCGTTTTGCTTACTCAACTGCAAGGGAGAATGCAATTTTTGTGTAAACAACGCCATAAATTCCAATGGAACTAAACAACAAAACGTTGGCATTGGCAGGCAAGGCCGAACAGGTTAGGAATAACAGCACGAAAGGGACGGGAAAAGCGGCAGAGAGTGCCAGAGAGTGCCAGAGAGAGCGAGGGAGAGCGTGGGAGAGAGTGTGGGAAGAAAGCACTGAAATTATCATGAAAATGTCGGTCCACTTGGCTTATTGTTTGCGCGCCACGGTCCGAGCCGCGTCCGCGAAGGGTTTGATTGTTCTGCACGAATATTTACACCCAATTATGTCGAATGAATGTGAATGATCCGCGCAGTCTGAGTACTGAGTGCCGAGTCTGCGTCTGGGTCTGGGTGTGCAAAAAGAAAAGAACAAAAAAAGGGAGCAATCCAAAGTTTTGCTGCAGTTGCAACTGCAGTCGAGGGCCAGCGGGCGCATGAATAATAAAAGACTGCAACAAGCAGGGCCCCCCGGGCACAGGCCCAACAATGTGGGGGGTGAGGTTCGAAGGTGGGCGATAACCTGCCCTGAACCAGCGACAGGGCGTTCCTGTTCCCCACAGCTCTTGTCAGGTGCAAGAGCACCGCCACGCACTGGCCAAGTGCTGCTTGCCATTGCCTGAAACTGGGGCCACAGGCTGTAGGTGTGGCTGGCAGGTTGGTTGGCTGGCTGGCTGGCTGGTTGGTTGGTGCAGCTGAAGGTGCGACGCACATTGGGAAACACAAACACGTTCCACTCATTCCCCCAGCGTGCGAAAAATCAAGCCAAAAAACCAGAAAAGAAGTAGAACAAATTGGCAGGGGAAATGCGCAGGAAAGGGTGGAAATGAGCAGGTGGAAGCTGCGCGCTGGCTGTGTGCATATAATATGAATAATTTTGTTTGTTGTACACATTTTTTGGTGCTGCCGAGCGACCCCAGAAGATGCCCCTGCAACGCACCAAACAAAGAACAAAAAACCAAAAAAAAAGCGAGCAAAATCCACGGAGAATGCTGACCAGGCCACATGGTACAGCCCCCCTGCCCTGCCCCTGCCCCGAGTGAGTGCTTTAAATGTGACGCGATACAAAAGGCTCCCATGGGCAGCACTCCCAGCACTCCCAGCACTCCAGAGTCTCTGCGGGCAGAGATTTGTGCTCTTTAATGCTTTTAAAGGTCCCTCTCTCCGCCTGCCTTGCGATGGCTGCCCAATCAGCCGCCTGCACCACTCGCCCCCGCACTCAGATTCGAGTTTGGGCGCTCCACTCGGGTGTGTGCACGGAGATATGACCAATTACATAGCCATCAAATGCAAACGAATGCAATCATTCACTAACTGACACCCTGTTCCAGTTACCATATCACAACACCCCCTCCCCGCTCCCCCCCATGCTGTTCCTGCGCCCGTCATAGCCATCTCCTGCTCACATCCAGCACACACATAGCCAATAGCGCCAGCCTCCTGTCAGCCGTAAATGCTCCGTCCGCAGCTTAAATGGCAATATTTTTGCCAAGTGTCAGGCGATGCCCATCAACTATTCGCCCCCTGCCCCTGCCCCCCCCCTGCCGCAATTTTTGTTCGTTTTGTAGGTGTTGCAACCTGATGAATTGAGCGTGGAGCACGTGCCTGATCCCCATCATCATTTTTTATGGCCATGCGTCAAAAAAGAAACGAACGAGAGCCAAGGAAGTGCCTCAACACCGCCACCCCCCACACCACACCACCATGTGAGCACCCCCCTCTCACACTCCCTGCCCCTCCCAACTGGGTGCCAGAATGTCGGAACGTTTTTGGGTGCTGCAATCGCAACGACAGCACCCAGGAGTCCCTCGAACAAAGAGCAGCAACCTGCTCGCCCGAACAGTCCCCACAGTCCATGGCTCCGCGCAGCAGAGTGGCGGGGATTTCGCTGTTAATGTAAGGAACTCGAACTCGAATTCGAACTCGAACTCGAAACCGGAAAGCGGAAGTAGGAAAGCGGGAAATGTCGGCGACACGCACAGCCCAGCACGCGGCAGGGCAGGGCAGGGCAGGGCAGAGTGGCGCAGCTGCCCCCTCCACTTGGAATAGTTAACGCATTTCTAACGAGCAAGGCCAAAAGAATGCGTACACATGTATATAGCCATGTATAATGGAAGCATAAAAGGAGCAAGCAGTAAGGGGGAAGGGGCGGGCCAGCGCACGCGAAGCTTGAAAATGTCTGCAAAATTCACTAAACTTTCTTTATTGGCACATTTTTTGTTGGCTAACTTTGTTTCTTTATGTGTGCTTGCCTTTCTTCTGGGCTCGCTCGCTGAGCAGGAGTCCACTTGGATCTTTCCCCTGACAGGCAGCAGCTAATTACTGAGGCACAACAAAAGAACGAAGACGAAGACCTGTGAATATTTTCGGGGCATCTAACGCGAAGCAAAAGAAAATAGTAAACCAAAACCAGAAGCCACATAATGATACTTGAAAGCTTGTGGAAATGCTGTGCAGATTATTTGGGGTTCGATTGCGCATAATGTTGCATGGATGGGGGGGTGCCGCACTGAGCTCGGGGGGATCGAACCCCCATAATAGTCAGCCCCGATTTGAGTCATTTAAAAAGTGGCAAAGAATTTTGCACCAAAAGCGGGCGGATAGAGGGTGGGATGGGGACGGGTGCGGACATGCTATGCTGAAAGTTTCATTCAGTTCGCGCTCAGTTTTTGGTGGCATGTGACATGTGTGCGTGTGTGTGTGTGTGTGTGTGTGTGCCAAGCAAATGACAACGTAATCATGTTGCCTCGCGCTGCCTTCGCTGACAAGATAAAACACGCACACAGACACAGTGGCACAAGCGGACGCACCCAACGGAAGCGGAAGTGCAGCCATTGACAGAAGGCAGCAGGCAGCAGAAGGCAGCAAGGAGCAGAAGGCAGCAAAAAAGATGACGACGCTGATGATGACGGCATTTGGGATGTGTGTGTGTGTGTGTGTGTGTTTGTGTGTTTGTGTGTGTCTGCTACAAATCTAATATCGCCTAATGCTAAAAAAGCTTTGAGCTGAAGAGCCCCCCAGCTGTTTTCATCTCCTTCGACTCATGTCACGCGCGCGCCCAAACCACACAGATAGACAAATACACACACACACACCCATCACACACACACACACACAGCTACATGTCAATGTCAAGTGGGCGAGAGCGGGGGAGTGGTGGGCGATGGCAGATTGGCAACGCTCGATTGGCAATAAATTGAAATACGCGACCATAAAATCACTTAATTGCGAATTCGTGTCTCCCTCTTCATCTGCCTCCCGTTTCCGTTCCCGTTCCCCTTACCGTTCCCCTTACCGTTCCCGTTCCCGTTCTGCTTCTGCTGCGCTCTTCTCTTCCCCTTTTTTTTTTTTGGTTTTTTTTTGGTTTTGTATTTTTGAGTGCCAAAACGGGAAGCGGCCAATTCGCGTGTCCCCCAAGGCTGCTGCGCCACTCGTCTGTCAGGTTGTAATTGCATTGCAGCCGCTACTGCTGCACGCACGCATCCCCAGAGACTCCACCGCCCACCTCCCCCTACCTCCTTCTATCGAGCTTGTCACTCATCGCCTTGAGGGGGGGGGGGGGGGACACATGAGGGTGTGTCTGGAGTGAGGCATGAGGGTCATTTATGGGTAGCTCGCTCCAGCCAGCGCTGCTCACTCGCTCGCTTTTCCAGTTACTTGATGATTATGGCAAATTGATTTGTTTGCCGCGCACTTTGTGGCCTTTAAATGCCACCACACACACACACACATCCACAAAGAGCAAGGCAGACAGACAGACAGAGACAGAGACAGAGAGAGAGACAGAGACAGAGAGCGGGCCTGAAACTGGAGACCAAAAGCGTTTCTGTGACTGAAACCAAAGAGAAGGCCCCAACACACATCTCGTTGGCTGCTGGGGAGTTAATAGTCGCATGGCAGCAGCTCCAGGCACAGTTCGGCTGGCTGCGATGAGGTTAGTTGGGGGGCAGCAAGTTCCCTAGAATTCAGGGCACCTTGGCAAAATAGTGCAAGATGTTTCCAGTCCTTTTTTTATGAATAAAGATCTCCGTAACGAGCAGCGGCATTCCCGCAACGAAATCTGGCTGCTTGAGCTCTCCAGAAAGGTTTCAGGGCCTGACAGTTTCTGCTGACATTGGAAAAAGGAAAAAGGGAGGCCGTGGGCGGGCAGTCTCCCTGCGAGTGAGAGAGACAAGTTGGAAAGCCGTAAAATGCGATGCGTCACAGAGCTGAAGATTGAACTGCAAGATACATAGATGCAAAGGCACGCAGATACACAGAGACACGCACACAGACACAGTTACTTGTAGATATGTTGGCCACGCACAGCCATATCGTGCAGCTTTCAAGTGCAGCTGGCAACAAATTTGAACAAAACTCAGCCAGGAGCAAGGTGAGCGGCTGAGCGGTTGAGCGGCTGAGCGGATGAGGATGCGGGGATGGAGCTGGGAAAAAGTTCGCGCTTTGATAAACAAATACAAATGGTGGAAGGTAAAGCCGGTAACGGCAACGGCAACCTAACCCCTACCGAGCAGGCGACAATCCAGTGCAGCATTCTACTTATAGCCAGCCAGCCAGCCAGCCAGCCAGCCACCAAGCCACCCACCCAGCCAGCCAGCCACCCCCCCAGCCACCAAGCCACCCACCCAGCCAGCATGCAAAACCATCAACGTCATGGCCCAATCCCAATCCCAATCGCAATCGCAATCGCAGTCCCAATCCCTCTGGTGCAAGTAAAAATGCAGCACAAGAAATGAGCTGAGTTCGTGGCTATCAGGCGTAAAGTATCTGAGTATCTGGCAGATGCGTTGCGCAGCAATAGAAACAACTGTTAACTGGTTTATCTGGTGGCTGGTTGCTGCTTACTGGCTGCACAACTGACAAAGTTGGGTGCCAGAGCAGAGCAGCGCAGCGCAGCGCAGCGACAAATGTAACTGTCACTTTGTGCGAAGCCATTCATGTGGCTCATTGTGGTGTGCGTGTGCGTGTGCGTGTGTGTATATATATACATATATATGTATATATGCAGATGCAAATTGTTTCTTCCTTTTGCCCGCTGAGGGGTGCCAAAAACAAACCCATTATGCAGCACACATCTGCCCGACATTGGCACACGAACCCACAATCAGGCATCTCCATTCACGTGCGTTGGCATGCCCTTGTGCAAGAGTGTAGTAAAGTGTATTTGATTATCGAATGAATGAATTGCCGATGCCATGTCCGAGTCATAAGCTGATCAGTCATTTTGGTCGCAGCTCCAGTCAGATTTAAAGATTAATACAGGACTAAGACAGGCTGCCCTTGGAGCAGCTTGGCAGGCTGTTCGAGCCTCTGCCTGGAGTATGCCAGCATTAAACGGCGATCAGTTCGAATTTCCCAGTTCTTTTGTAGGTTGGCTGCGTCCGGGTCTGAGTCACAAGACATTTGGCGGCGGAGGAGGTGCGAGGAAACCACTTAACTGAAACTGGAAGCTGACCAGCGCCCCAGCCAAAACATCGAGCAAACAGTAATCTCTCTTACCGAGCAAAGCAACTAACCAGCTACCCCCAGGCAGCCACCCTGCACCCCACACCCCCACACACCGACAGACCGACACACCGACACCAAGGCACCCGACCACTTTAACCTCAGCTCAAGCTCCGACTGATGCCGCCCTGCCGCTAGCATTGACACGGACACGGACACAGACACGGACACGGACACCTTGCTGCGATGTGGTGTGGTGTGGCGGAGTAGTGTGCGCCGTGACACGGGGCGTTGGTCTGGGTGTGAGTGGCGTGCTTATGAGTTCATGAAATGCTCTTTGAATATGCATGAGGCCCTAAGGAGCGTTGAGTGCTGCTCCGGCTCTGGCTCTGGCTCCGGCTCTGGCTCCTGCAACAGCAGCAGCAGAAGCAGAAGCAGTCGGGATTTTGGTTTGGCCCGTAAGAGTAGGCAAAACACTTTTTTCCACACCGCTCAAACACGAGCCTGCCCTGCCCTGCCCTGCCCCGCACTACGCTGCTCTGCTTTTCCCAGCTTAGACGACCCTGCCGCCGCGCTCTGCTCCCTTGAAATGTCGAAATGAAATTAAATTAGAGAAGTTGGCTAAGGAAATTATGGGAAATATTTAAGGCAACTGGTCTTTATGGGGTGCGGCGGAGAGTGAGCGATGAGGAAGCTGCAGAGGATGAAGCGAATATTCACTTCGCTCTCGCTGGGAAGTTTCTTTCCTGAAGTGGATAAACTTAAAATAAGCTAGAGGGTTCCTCTGACCACATCAGCAAGTCCCCAGCCACCAGCCACCAGCCACCAGCCCGCAGTCTCCATCGCTGTATCAAAACATTGCGGGGGTAACTTGCAACAAAGTTGAGACAAAATTTCAACGGTTCAGCTTCGGCCATTTCAATTCATTTTCTGTTCGCCCCCGGGGCGGGCAGGGCTGGGGCACCAGCCAAGGATATTATTACTCTGTCTCGGAGGGCTAAGACGGAGTGAAGTCATCAAAAAATGCAAAGGTTAATGCAACAAAAGGTAACTTGCCACCAGCAACGACTCGGAAGCGCCGTGTGCCAGGCATCAGCAACAGCACTGCATGTGGCAGCCGCCATAAGCGACTTACTCACCATATACATTCACATCTGTACATGTGTGTGTGCAGATATGAAAAATGCACGACTTGGCTGAAAGACAGCATCGCGCAGTCGGATAAGAGCAGCATGAAAAGTGCGGGCGGGGAGCCCGAAAGGTGCGTTACAGGAGGGTGGTGGCACGACAGGAGGGTGTTTTGTTGCTGTTGCTGTTGCTTTTGCTGTTCCTTTGTTTGTATCTGCTTTTCAATTTCTTGATATGTAACGGCTCGAGCAGGTTACGAGTGCTACGACGATTGATAACCATTGGGCACAGATTGTCACGTGGCTTTGTTGCGCCTTTGCGTGGAAGGAATATCACTGGGGCGACTCGTTTCAGAACCCTTTCTCGGTGCAGGATTTGTATGGATATTCCCTCAGGATAGGTGCATGTCAGGACGGGTGGTGGTCCAAGCCTTCGAGGAAAATTGCTTAAAATCAGCCTGGAGACAGGCCACACACAGTTCGTATTTTGTGTAAGCTGCTAGGGGTCTGTGAGTGTCAGTGCTGTAAGTCTCTGTGTGCTGTAAGTCTCTGTGTGTGACAGACGCATAGGTTGGAGGGGTGGGAGAGGGGGGAGGGGACATAAGTAAATAAATAACTAAGAAGGAAACTCAAACTTGAAGATAAATGCAATTTTCAGCTGCAGCAGGAAGAGAAAGAAGAGCACCGAAAAAAACAAACCGAAGCCCCAAACCCAAACCCAAACCCAAAAAATAATACAAAAATCAAGTGGAAATGATGGCAAAAAGGAGCACAGAAGAAGAAGCGGTTGCAGTTGCGGGGAAAGAAGCAGCAGCAGCAGCAGAAGAGGCAGAAGAAGCAGAAGAAGAAGGAGAAGTCGAAGTAAAAGCAGAGCGCTGGCCATTTCCGGTGGTGGAGTCAGTGTTTCGACTTGTTCGCCGCTCGTTTCGCAGGTTTTTCTTTGCGGTGTGTGCGGCCAAGCTTCCTTTCCTTTCCCTTGCCCTTGCTTTGCTCTGCTTCGTTTTCATTTTCCTTTCGTTTTCCGCAGTGGCGAAACTCCTTTGTCGTAGCTTAACAATTTTCAAGTGTCCCCGGTCCTGCGATGAAGCCAAAGTGGTTGGCGGGGGGAGCTGGGCTATGTCTCCCGCTCATTTGGCAAACTGGCCAACATTAATGTTTGCCCGGACAGCGCCAGAGCACAGTCAGCACACGAAGCAGAAAGCAGGAGGCATCGGGGCAGTGGCAAGGGAGTTTCAACAAAAAAGAAATGGCTGCTGCAACTGCAACAGAAACAGCGACAACAACTTAATTTATCAAAACGCTCTCCCACCGCAGCCCCCTCCCCCCGCACAGCTACGTATACGTATCGCTGGCCGAGTCAAAGAGCCAACTAACCTAATTTTCTGCCAAATTGCCGAGCCGCGCCGCGCCCACTTAAAGCTGCCTGTCGCTGAACCAAGCAACAAACTGGCACACAAGCCCGAAATAAATATTTGCCAAGGAGATATCAAGTTAGTTCTGGGAAACAAAACTCAACAGAATAATTCCAACCCCGAAACAAACCTGAATTCTTCAAGAAACAGAAACAGAAGCAGAAGCAGAATATTTGTTGCATGTTGCATGGCTGTCAAGACGAATTCAAGGTGACAGCAGCAAGAATTCGGAGGCGTTACGCAACTGCCGACAGCAGGGACTTGTGTGCCTGAACCTCTCAGTGTCCCGCACAGACTCCGAGTGGCATTGATGTGCATTATGTAGGTACAGGTACACACGCGTATTGTATTGTCACATGTGCTGGTTGCGCAACGGCCACATGCTAATCATCTGCACCAGTGGATTGTCGAGTAAGACACACAGAGAGAATCAGAGCGGCAGCTATCTTGCTCGCACTTAAGTTTATTCCACTGACGACTGATTTTTAAAGCAGATAACATAAACCATTATTATTTACTATGCCTGGCGCACACAGATCTGCCGCTGTCCAAACACAAATGTCCAATAAATGGCACAAACATGAACCGCATCGCATCGCTGTCGATCAGCCATCATTTGCGTCCGAAAACCAGCAACGAAATGCCGCAATGTTAGCCTCATCAACATTGTTTTGGGGTGCTGTGGCGGGGCCTTTGGCATCAATCAAATTAGAGAAACGCGCACACAGACACAGTGCATACCTATTAAATGAGCATTTGCCCCAACAATTTATAATCAAAAATTTGTCAACACATTCTGTGATGCTGCAGTCCTTTGGCAACGCCGTCGATGCATTCTCATTTGTGTAATTACATTTGCAGCATTTCGAAAACAACAATTAGCGACGCGTTCGCGGACGCGGATGCGGATGCGGCTGCGGACGCGACTCGTTTACAGAATGCCATCAAAACTTTCATGTTGCACCACGAGATAGGAGGAAGTAGCAGCAGCAGCAGCAGCAGCAGCAGCAGCAGTCAGGGGCGGGAATCAGAGCACTGCCGCAGCCAGGGCAAAAGGCAACATCATCAATCATGCATTTGAAAAGTTTATTAAGGCCCACACCCACACACAAGGGGGGCAGTGGGGGGAGTGGGGAGTTGCTCCAGCAGGAAAGGCAGCAAAGGGCAAGTGTACTTAAGAGCTGAAAACTTTTCAATGGCTTTTTGCGCTTGCCAGCAAACCAAGCTCAGGCCCAGCGCCAGACGAAGGACGAAGGACGAAGGACAGGGGCAAAAGTTAATGCAACTGAGCGCACACAGACAGCCAGTGTTGGACAGCGATTGGGGTGTGGGTGTGGGTGCGGCCGTTAGAGATGTGCATTTGTTGATTGACACCAGCACCGATCGATAGGTGACGAATGCTTTGCTCTTTGGGTGCCAAAGTTGCGAATAAATATAGTTTTATGTGGTTTTAAACACTCATTTCCAAGCTAACTGAATACTCGTATTTTGTCTGTGGTTTGCTAACCGAACGAGGACTTATTTCCGAGGTGCTCCTCTGTGGCAGCGAAAATGCTCCTTGAATCCGAGCAGCCAAGTAACCTAATGGCAGCTCCCAGCGTTCTCCCTCTGATACTTTCTGCAAGTAGTCTGCACGCAACCCCAGCCCCTGCATCCTACTGTTGTTTCCATCCCTCTGGGGGGATGAAAAAGTGTTTTTTTTTTTTTGCTGGTGGTTTTCACTTTCGCTCGATTTACAGCCCGGAGATGCAGTTGGCAATAATTTTCGCAGCACTTTCACTGCCCGTCCCGCTAATCGGCCCGTGTCGCAGTGTGTGTGTTCATCAATTTTCAATAACAATAGAAGCCAAAAGAGTGCGATGGAAGGGGCAGAGGAGAGCGAATGACAGAGTCAGAGCCAGAGCCAATGCCAGAGCCAATGCCAGAGAGAGCTTCGGGCTAGAGCTCAAGACAATGGCAGCACGTGGCGAATTTACGATGTTAAATCTGAGCAGAAAAAGACCAACAGCAAAGAGCAGTAAAAAATGCAGAGAAATCTTCAATTCGCTCGCGAATTTCCGTAAATTGCAAATGCTGGCAGCAAAAGGACGTCCGTCGGCTAAAATATTTTCAATAACAAAAGCGATAGATCAGTTTGACTGTTGACTATTGAGACGCTGAGATGCTGAGATGCTGGGATATATTTGCTGAATTTGTGCATTTGGGGCGGCCTTCAACAGAGCTGCAAAATGATGCAGCTTGGATTATAGATTTCTGAATTATATATGGAGTGAGGAGCTGTTTGAAACAAGAGCTGCAATGACTGAATAACATTTGAAAAGCAATTGCGAATTATATAAATAAGGAATAAGCCTGTGTGGATTGCTGATGGCAGAATCTGGAGCTGAATTGGCAGAACAGACTTTGGCGGAGTCAGGAAATAGTCGCAGAACACTTGCAATGGCTGTCTGCATATAGTGGTAGGTATGAGGCAATCGCCAGCAATTATCCAGGGGGAAAACACTTAAAGTCACTTCCCGCTGATCCATGCACTTGATGGTCCATGTCTAGGTCTTGCTCTCGAGCATGAAAAGCTGAATGAATGGCGTGGTGGGGCAATGGCAAGTGTGGCAACTGTGGCAAGTGTGGCATGTGGGGCATGTGGGTCATGTGTTGAATGCCGTGTATGATGCGAAGTTATCGCTGTCTGAGCAACTCTCCGCATCGATAGCTGGCCATTGTGGCAAGCACACACATCGACCACGAACGCCGCAGGCATCCCTGAAGCTCTCCGTCATGCCGGGTCCCCCCCCCCCTCACAGTCTTTCCTACACCTTTCACATACATATGTACACTGTACACACATATTTGTATATAGCTCTTCTGGCTTATTTCTGTCTGTGTGTGTGTGTGTGTTGTTTGGTGTGTGCTAAGTCGCGCGGAGACGACGACGTCGAGGACGACATTGCCATGGTGCGGTGCGGTCATGAATCATGCCAAAAAATTGCAGTCACCGTCGAGGATGGCGACCCAAATTCTGATGGCACTGCTCAGGCTCAGGCTCAGGCTCGGGCCCAGGCCCAGGCCCAGGCCCCTGCCGTGGAAGACTCCGACTATGAGTGGGGCACGGCTGCGACTGTGGCTCTGTTCCACTTGAGGCAACGCAGACGTCGAACGATGGCGAACGAAGGACAAACGATGGACGTCGTGGCCATGGAGCTCCTGTGCCACAGCCGCTGCTGCTGCTGTTGCTGCTGTTGCTGCTGTTGCTGCTGTTGCTGCTGTTGCTGCTGCTGCTGCTGCCTCCTGATGCTGCAATGAATTTGTCGCACTGCTTCAGCAAAAAGTGGGCGTACTTCACTCACTCACTCACTGACTGACAGACTGACGCTTAGGGGCGACGACACGCCCCATTTTTGTAAGTGCCGTCGTCGTCGTCGTCGTGGACGTCGACGTCGTGAATGCTGTCGGTAGCACTTCATTTTTCAATATTAGCGCCACGTAAGTGCAGCCGCGGGGGCGTGCCAATTGCATTAGTTGAATGAAGTTGGCCAGGGGGTTCGGGGCTGAGTTGCCAGAGTTGCAGAGCTGCAGGGAGGGGGAGAGATCTGACGGGATAATGGGCGTTGGAGGACATCGGTATCCCAGCAGATAAAGCATGGCTGTTTCCACCCTGACAATGGGAAAGCTGCAATACCCTTTAGAAGATAACTTGAGGAGGGTCAGGGTATGCGGGCAGCCACAAGGCAGCATCTTCGACCGCAGTGTAAAGCGACTTGATGAGCGTGAATATGGGAGACCAACTACTCAGCCTGCTGCTTATAATTTTGGGCACATCAACTTCTGTGTGCTGAAGCAGGTGGGGAAATTGTAGCGCCCAATCGAAGACAAATTACGATCGAAATCTTGCTGGTCAAGTGATCATTAGAAACCCTTAAATACAAAATCAAATAGCTTTTCCCCAATGAACTGTGCATTAATCACCAAGTAGGGAAGCGTTGGCTGTCCGAGGACGGAACTCGAGAGTGCTTGCTGTGTTATTTGCCACTTTCCACATTTAAAGTGGCAAACTATCTTCAAGATTTCAATGGGATTCACATTTGTGGCTGCAATTTGGCATATTATTTACAATAAATAATAAATAAATATGCCAAGTAAATGATGTGTATGCCTTATGCAGTTTTCTCCCTCGGTAATATATGCCGAAAAGTTATAGTTTACTCTCTGACCCACCAATTGAAATAAGTAGTTACAGATAGGGGAAAAAATAAATAAAGGAGAACAGAAGAGCAGCCAAGGGCAGGGAAGTGGCAGGAAGAGGCGAGAGGAGGCGAGTAGAGGCGAGTAGAGGCGAGTAGAGAAAGAGAGTGGCAAGGAGAAGCTTTGGAAAATTGCTCAGTTGTCGTCGTCGTCGTCGTCGTCGGTCGTCTCTTGGTTGATGTTAAAAAAAAAAAAAAAAAAAAAAGAGGGCGTTAGTTGCACTCTCGGCCAGGGTCCCTTTATGTACATGCACATACATATGTACGTCTATCCACATAAGTGTTTGTCTGTGTGTGTGTGTGTGTGTGTGTGTGTGTGTGTATGATAAAGTGTGTTTGTGTGTGGCTCGTTTAATGGCCACAAAGCGGAAACTGGAGCGTGGCAGTTGCTGCTTCTTCATCTTTGCTCGCTGCTGCATTAGCAGCCATTTGCAGCAGCTATTGATGTAAGTGCATATGTGTGTGTCTGTATGTGTGCTGCTGCTTCTGCTGCCACTGCTACTGCCACTGCTACTGCCACTGGGTGTGTGTCGTGCTTTACTGCCATTTATATTTATGTTTGCCTGCGTTCGCTCCGTTTCGTTGTCTCCCGCTGCCCAACTCCACCCCCCACCAGCCGCCGAAAAATAATGACATGAAAAATTGTGTTTCCTGCTTTTGGGCGCTGCTCTCTGATTCGGCTTGAGACTCTCTGTTTCTGTTAGCATTACAACAACGGCCAGCCAGCCAGCCAGCCAGCCAGCCAGCCAGAGCCAGCCAGGAAGATTTTCAAGCAATATTTATGAGGTTTTAAATCGAAAGAAATTGAATGCTTTTTTAAGCAGAATAAAGCGAACGCATAAAACGAACGAAACGAACGAAACGATCCACTCAAAACAAAATTCCAAATTTATGTTTACTTTTGCATCTGGTTTTGAGTTCCTTTCCCCTTTCCTTTCCCTTTCCCTTTCCTTGCCTTTCTTTTTGCGCTGAGATTGTTGTGTTGTGTCAAGTGTCTTTAGCACATTGTAAATACCGCTAATTGCCGAGGAAATAATATTCGATGTGTACATATGTACCATACTCCAGTCCGGAGGATTTCTGTCTTTCTTGCTGAGTGCCTCCGCTCCGCTTGGCTCCGTTCCGTTCCGTTCGGTTCGATTCCTTTTCGATTTTGGGTTTCAGTGAAAGTGGATTAATCTATGGGAGGGAGGGAGGGAGGGCGGTATGCAGGGGGAGTGGGCACATTAAATGCCGGGAGCGGCGTCAACCGTGCGGCCGCACGACTGGCCTTGGCGACGCGACGCGTCACGACGCGCATAAAAAGTGGAAAATCAAATCGGAAAAACACGCACAAAAGGCGTTGGCCAGGCCCGAAAGGGAATGGCATGGGCCTGGGTCCTGGGCTAGATCGCAATCAATGCGTTGGCGGCTTGGGTGGGGCTGGGGGTTCTGGGTTTGGGTTTGGGCAGCTGCTTTGGCTTTGTGGGCGTGGCTGCCTTGTGCCAGTTTCGGCTATGCAGCCCCACGCACACACGGATGGCGAGGGAGACAGACACAAACGCAGACAGAGACACACAGACACACAGACAGAGACACAGATAGACACAAAGCTGCGGCCTCATTTTGTGGACGCCACTAAAACTGAAACCGAAACTGAGACCGAGACCGAGACCGAAGCTGCAGCCGAGTCGGGTCGGGTCGAGTCGAGTCGCGTCGCGTCGAATCGCGTCGAATCGAGTTGGATTGAGTGGATTGAGTTCAATGTAGTGCGAGGGAGCGTCGTGTGGTCCATTGTCTTTTTTGTTGTTTTGTTGTTTTACTCTTTTCGGCCTTGCTCGGTCGCTGCATTAGCCATGTTTGCCTTTCAGCCATTCTGCCTGCCAGTCGGTCCATTGCCAATTCATTCCCAGCAGCATTTTCCGCACAGTTCTGCACTTTCCATTTCAAGCAAAACCAAATAAAATGCTCCCTACCCTGTACTCGAGCAATGTGCATAAAGTTTGGCCATCAAATTAAAAATGATATACAAAATAAGCGAAACACCACGAACTATTTTGTAAGCTCTTTGAATGGCGGTACATCAAACAGGATTTGCAGTAAATAATTCAGGAAGAGCTGTCTAACAATTTTAAGCTGACTGTGAAGCTGTTGAACGGGTGAATATTTTAATTGAAAAAAGTATAAATATATTTACGTATATTTAGCTTGCATTGGGTGACTTGCGATTGGTGTGGTTAAATTTATTTTAAAGCTGAAAGCCACACAAATTTAGTTTAAGCTGAGCTTAAATGCCAGCATTGGTTGCTTGGTTTTTTTGCCATCACAGCTACGGGTAAGCACTATAGTCGGATCTACCATGTGGATCAGTTTTCCCAACGCTGCGCTTTCCGTCTGGCCTTCTCTGTCTCTGCCAATGGGGTATGCTGATGTCGAGCCGCGTTTTATTGTATTTTTCGCTTGGGTTTTTTTTTTGTATTTATTTATTTTTTGGTGGCAATTTCGGAAACCAAAATTAAGCTGTGGCAATAAAGTGTGTCTGGCAGCTAACCTCAGTGCTCGTCCGCTAGCTATAGTCTGATCTGGCCATTCCCCATTTTGGTCAGCTGGCTCCCTTTCTGCTGGTCTGCTTCTGTGCTTGCCCTACTCCGCCTCCGTAACGAACTCAAGGCACTCGAGCGCTTCAACGGACACACGGACACGGATACGGTTACGGAGCCATGAGATGGTGCGTTGCGCTGCGCTGCGGATGGATGGATGGATGGATGGATGGGTGGGTGGGGGTAGTGGATGAGCGGACATCCAACCGAACGGAGCTCTGAGAATGTTTTCAGTGCTCAGTGTTGAGAGGATGTCGGGCGAATGTCATGCGATTGTTTTGTGCCAAGATGCGAGCACGAGCCCTTGCAGACGACGGGCATTGTTTGAATGGCACTCGAATGACGGGGGATGCTCGTTGTGTTGTGGGATGCCGTGGGATTGAGTATGTGGCGGTGAGGGTGAGGGTGAGGGTGGGGGTGGGGGTTCGGCGAGAGTGTTGGCACAGTCAAGATTGGGTCGAGGCTAATAAATACAAGGCACTTACTTGATATAAATGAAAGCACAAGAATCATATCTATGGTCACTTGAAACCACTTCATCTCATTTCCCTCTGCACGCTTTTTTGGCTTTTGCTGCTGGTGGTTGAAGAAGCTGATTGTGGTGGTGCCTGGTGCCTGGTGCTGGTGCCTGGTGGTGCCTGGTGGTGGTGCCTGGCTATGGGATACTTCGTCTGGGCTCTTCGATGACGATCGAGGGACCGAGGGAGTGCTTCCTAAGGCGCTTTTTTGTCTAAGGCGATTTTAAGGCGCAGGCGCGACAGTTGAGGGAAAATTCAACTTTCTTCTTGTAATTCTTCGTAATTGTAATTGTAATTGTAATTTTAATTTGTAATTGTTGTAGAGCTTGGTTTTTGTTGTGCGTTACATGCATTTCAGTTGCTGTTCTTAGTTGTTGTTAGAGTAGTTTTCGGTTGTTTTCCTGGCAGCGTTTATTTTACATATATTATTATTCTTTTCGGAATCATGACAACGCCTCGCTTCCTTATTTCGTTTGTGGATTGTGGCCTCTGGCTTGCGGCTTGCGGCTTGTGGCGACTCCCCTTAAGTGGCTGTAGTATATAACAGTTCTCTATATATTGTGTATATATATATGTATATATATATACGGTATACTATTTGTTTATGCTGTATGTATAGTATATATGCTTGTAAATATATTTATTTCTTGGCAGTTTTCGATTAAAATTCTTTAAATGTGCTTTTTGGTGGCCTCTGCTTCGGTTCGACTTTTCCCCTTTTTGCAGTTTTGCTCCTGTTCCTCGTTGTGCCTCCTCTTCACATTGTTTCATTCCTTTGCCTTCTGCTCCATCACGACGCTTTTGAAAAGAGAGAATGAGAGAGCAAACTGTGAGAGATGAAAATCATTTTGTGGGCATTTAATTATTTTTTTCTGCATTCACAAACATTTATCACTAAAACAATGACTCTGAACTCTGGTCGGATCCTTGGGATGCCCAATGGAAGGCTCTTGTTAAATGTGCTTGACGAAACCCAAACACAATTCAAGATGTTCTCGGCAGGGACTCGTTTGGACTTCAAGGAGGTGAAGTTCCTCAAGTGTGTCCCCCAGCCACCTTCCATTCGCAGCTGTGCCCTTCCGCTTCCCATTTGAAAAACAATAAAGTTTTCCGCAGCAGCAGCAGCAGCAGCAGCAGCAAATCCCAAGTACATTTTCTCATTCGGCTTTTGTTTCTTATTTTTTCTATTTATGCAAATTGATTTTAATCTTAATTTTGTGCTTGCGTTTCTGACCCAAAATGGAAATATTTACATACTTACATACCACATATATACATATATATGGATGAAAAGATTTTTTTTTTGGGGCGGCGCACATTCTGTGAATTTTAATTGCTAATTTAACGTAATTCATTTACCGGGGATCTGAAGGCATGCGGCTTTTTTCTATGGAAAACTTTTGGCCCGTCTGGTTTGGAACGTCCGTTGGGTCTGTTAATTTAATTAATAACTCTTAGAGAGACTTGACGAGTGTCCCTTCTTTCCCTATGTGTGTGAGTCCAAGTCCTTTGTTGGCTGAGTTCGGATTACCCAAATGTCTCCTTCCAGCCCGTGATTGTGCGTGGTGCGACACAGAACAAAGAAAACCACAAGTATTTTTGATGAAAATTCACTTGAAATTATTAATTAAACATTACAATTAATCACCACAGTAAACAATAAATCAAAGCCCTGCACTTGTATATATTTTCTGACGTTTGCAGTCCCCTATTAAAATGTAGTGTGCGTTTCCCCTGAAAAAAACAAAGCCCAGGCGCAATTAATATTAACCAAGAGAATGCTTCAGCCATGTGGAATTTCATAGCCTTGAAAATGGTGCCAGAAGTACACACATAGTTGAAAATGAAAAGTACAGCGAATGCTGGTCTTATGCTACATTATGGCACAATTCAATTAAAAAGTCTTTAAGGGCTCCTCTTGAGCTCAATGAGCAAAATGAGCACGGGAGAGCGGTGAGGGCGAAAGCATGAATGAGCAATTCAGTGACGGCGGGAAAAGGTTTTCGGAAGTAATTTAAGAAAATGTCATAAGAGTGTGCATGACCTTCCCACCTTCTGGCCCCGGTCCCGGTCCCGGCCCCTGCCGCAGCCCCTACCCCAACCCCAACCCCGCCTCTGCCTCTATTAGTCCCCTGGCGACCTTACTTGACGCGCTGTCAAATATTTAAAAGGCAGCTGCAGGGGCAGGGGTGGGGCTGTGACATCAGGCGGGCGGTAGCTAGCGCTAAGCGGGTGGCCGCCAGAGGCAGGACATAGCAGGCTGCGACTGGCACTGGCACTGGGACTGGAACTGGAACTGGGACTGGGTGGCTCGAAGACGACACGTTTTTGATGCAACAAAAGATGCCAAGTGTCAATTTAAGCAGCCGCACACTTGCTCGAGAGCCTGGCCAAATGGGAGTGGGCTGTCAAATAAAAAAAAATGTGCCACGGGCATCGTTCTCTCTCGTTCTATCTCTGCCTCTGCCACTGCCACTGCCACTGCCACTGCCCTGCCTTTGTGTCCTCCCACTTGATTCTTGAAAAAGCCAACGTTGAAAAGCGTTTAAGGCATCGCGTCCCTTTTCGCCCGAGCAGCCTGCCAGCGTCCTTGCCTTTCCTTGATGATTTGACAAGGCAACGCAAGGCTTTTGCACTCCCTCTTTGTTTTCCTCTCCTCTACTCTCCACACCCCGCCACTTCCCGCCATATCTCTGCTCTTGCGCTGTGTCCTGTTCAGGTCCTGTCCTCGCCTGTTGTCTTTTCATATTAAATGCATTGCGAAATATTAAAAAAGAACCCGAGAGAGAAATTCGATTTTTTGCCGTCAACTTCCGTTAGTCTGCCCGCCCAATTTGCCCCGTCATCATCGTGATAGTTGCCACCGTCACCGCCGCAGCCACCGCCTGCCCTGCCCTGCCCTGCCATGCCCTGCCCCTGGCCCGCTGTGGAGGGGCCACCACCACATTTGTCGCTCATTATGAGCGCTCATTAGGCGGCGCTCAGGGCATGTTGCCTGTGACAAGTCTGCAGCAAAAAAAAATGTATGAGAAAAAAAATCGTTTGGCTGAGAGTCGCGCCTCTGACGACCCCTGACCCTTAACCCCTAATAATGCAGGGCAGGGCAGGGCAGGGCAGAAGGGGCATAATCACTATATTATGCAGTCTGACAATGTCATAATACGAGTGCGAAAATTATCTGAGACGTTTATCTCAGACGGCTGTGCCACGGCCAGTGTTTTCTTTCGATTTGCAATAATAATTCATTGTCCCAGCCGGACCACATGGCGTATACTTGATATGCATACCTCTTGCCAGGGCTTACATGTATTTAAATGCCATTATTAAATGCATTGCAATCAAGAGCAAGGAATTAACTTACAGATTTATGCCATGAAAATTGTCTTGTGCTGAACAATGAACGGAACGGACAGAGTTGCGGGTACTCGTGCTCGGAGACAGCCTGGAGGGAGAGTACTCGTGCTCGGAGACAGCCTGGAGGGAAATAACAACGGCTAAAGCAACAATTTCATTCACATCAGCCCCAGCATCATCATTAGTATCATCAGCGACATCATCCTTTCAGTTTGGAGCTCTCATTGGCATGCTCGGCAGCAACCGAGCAGCAGATACTCCCCGCCTTGCCACTCCTGCGAGTTCGAGATTCACTAATGTTGTTGTCCGGGACTGGCTGGCTGGCTGCTGCTGCGTCTGCTGCTGATTTTGCTATTATTACATGCATATTTCGTGTAATGAGTGCGATTAGCATTTTCAATGAAGTGGGGTTAACAATGTGCCTTGCATTTCTATTTGGCTGCCCCAGCCCCCGGCTGGGCCAACGACGACTCCAGCGACTCAAGTGGCGATGAGAGACAGCAGGCGCTGGGGCTCTGGGGCTGTGGGCCAGGCACGGAACGTACTGGCTCAAAGCTCAGATGCTCCAAATGGTGCTGCGTCATCAACATAATCATCAGACATCAACATTTCAAATTGAGCAGCATTATTGGCCCACCCACACGTGCATGTGCGTACGAGTGTGTGTGTGTGTGCACCCACACACATAATGACACATTTATATGCACACATGTACATACACATGTTCGCGCACATACACAGACGACTGTCTCCATGGCCACACGAAAGAATACCCCCATAAATAGTCAGTGCAGTGATCAATTGCCAGGCAACTGTGCGAACACTGAGATGAAAAGGTTGCACTCGCACCCGCTCGTACGCATTTCTCGACGCTGTTTTTTTGCTTTAATTACATATGTGCTATACGCAACAATCAATGGCCTTGCACAACAATTAATTTAAAAGGCTTAATTATTTGTGAGGCAATTTATTTGTTGAATGTAGGTGAATGCGCGCAAGTATACCGCAAAATGGTTCTATGCTCGTGTTTTTGCGAGTGTAAATTTTCGATTTGCAGTCGCATTTGTTTCATTCTAGTCCTGTCTCAGTCGCATGATATTTCTGCCTTTTTTTATGGCCACTTTCCGTAAACCAACCCCAGCCAAGCGAGCGGGGGACAGGGTGTGCCCTGCTTGGGCTGCTAGATGAGCACTGGCCTTGCTGTGGGATCTTTAAGGTTTCCCACTTTTCTGTGCTTTCCTTTTTTTAGGACATGTACATGTGTGAGCGCAGTGTGGGCCACAGTGGGACCGAGGCTAGATTTTCGCTTTTAACTCATTGTCTACTTATTGCTTAGTGCCCCAGCCTAACCCCCTCGAAAGCCCTTGACTTATGTGTGTGTGTGTAGGCAGCTCCTTTGCGTGGCCTTGTCGGCAGTTGGCAGTTGGATGTTGGCTCTTGGCTCTTGGCTCTTGGCTGTTGGCTGTGGTTGTTGCTCTGCATTTTTGTGGGCTGCAATTCGCACACTCACAGGTGACAGTCGTCAACCTGCAACATGGTCCCATCTGGCACCCTCTTTGCACCGTCTCCACGCTGTCTGCCCTTCGTCCTGCATCCTTCCACCGCCACATCAATTTCGCATTCGCCTTCGTCTTCGCCTTCGCCTTGGCAGTTGATTTCTGTCACAGCTGTTGTCTGTGATTTGTGTGTTGCCTTGTTTCTCCTGCCTTCCCTGCCTTCCCTGCCCATTTCTTTGACTGTTGTCTTTTATCTTCGGGCTGCTTCTGTTCTGCTTTTTGTGTGTTGTGCCTACTTATTCGGATTTTTCCTTGGGATCTTTCTCATCTGCGAGCAACGCGGCAAACGTGGGCTCTGAGTGTGTGCGAGTGCACGATTTATTGCTCATACGCACTGTGCGGCAGCCATGTTTCATTTCTTTTGTATTTATAAGCTGTTTAAAGCGTTTCCAGGCCGTCCGAGTGACAAATTACGAGCTGGAGAATTGATTATCTTGTACAAGATTATCCCAAGTGTCTATGTGTCGGGTTATTGCCATTGCCATGGCCATGGCCAGGGCCTCCCGCCCCCCATTCGCTGCGGCTCAGCAAGCCCATGAAGAGTGTTTGTGTGTCTGGGTCTGTTAACGCAGCTCAAATGATGTGCTGGAATATGCCAGTGTAAGCTGAAGGGCAGCGCTTTGCATTACCTTTCAGAAAGCCCTCGAGTTGGAAGTCCCAAATATTGCATGGGGTTATTTTATCTTCCAGCAAATGATCGGGAAAGGGAACCCAACATAGTAGTGCCCATAGTGCCCATCACATTGTTATCTTCGCAGCCCAATGCTGTGCTCTATCTCCTGCACACCCTCATATCTCTGTGCTGTGTGCCCCCAGTAGTATCCAGCGCTGCATCGCTAGCCCGCATCGTTGTCCCATCCCAGCCACATCTTCAGTGTGGCTCGAAATCATATTTTCATCTTTGCTTGCGTACTTTAAAGCACTTTGCTCAACTTGCTCGAGCGGGAGACTGACATTAATGGCTTAATGCCAGGGCCATTTGATACCCACTTGATGCCGTCCTGTTTAGTTACCCCTTTCCACAAGCCGGTCCCGGCCCGGTCCCTCTCAGTCTCTCCCAGCCATCCGACTGCCTAAGTTTTTCTTCATTCCATGCCATGCCATGCCCTGCCCTGCCCTGCCATGCCATTCCACAGCCATCTTATGGTACCATCCCATCCGTTTTGCTTGTTTACAATATTTTTCTTTTTAATGCGAATTGCAATTTCTTCCTTTCATAACTTGTTATGATGAGGCGCAGTTTTACTCGTTTCCGCTTGGACAGGACCCGTTCGCGTGGAACTTGTTATCGCTGCTCGGCTCCGTGCCCCTTCGCCTCATCGTGCCATCTTTCCAGCGCTGCCGCCCCCCAACCACTTGCCTGCTGTGAAGCACAGGCTTGCACATTTTTGCAGCTCAAGTTTGGTTTTTTTTTTTTATTGACAGAAAGCTGAAAAGAAGCTGCAGCTTTTCTCTGGCTCGCTCTCGCTCTCTCTCCCACACTCCTGCTCTCCCACTCTCCCACTCGCTGGGGCTTGTTTGGCTCGTGCACAAAATGAGACACTTGACCAAAATGGTTGTCATAGTGATGCTGTTAGGAGCACATGCATACAAACATACCCTTGCACAAAGCCTGCCCGCCTGTTGGCAGCACATGAGAAGACAATTCCGTCTGTCAACTGATCAAAGCACTCAACTGCCTTATTGTATTACAATTAAACGACTATCAAACAGCATGGCCAGGCAGTTGCTTCCGCACTTGAACAGAAAGTGTAGCAAAGGAGTCGGCTGCAACAGCGGACGGCTGCGTTCTAGTCTGTTGCTGTTTTAGCCAGACCAGACCAGAGCAGACCAGAGCAGACCAGAGCAGACTGTCGAGAGGCTGGCAGAGAATTGGTTTGTTTTGTCATTAAAGTTAAGTTTTCTGTTCTCGGTCTGTCCCCGGCAGCAGCATAGCCATTGGCTCAGGTGAAGTGACCAGAAGGAACAGCGGCACAGGCAGAGGCAGCACAGGCAGCACAGGCAGCGGCAGAGATGCCTGAAGGAGGATGCTCTAATTAAATTTGCCCGGCCGCTTCATTATGCCACTTCTGGCCATGCCCCGACCACGCCCTTCCAGACGGACCCTTCAGTCGCCCTTGGCGCCTCTTCACATGTTGACTGAAGCAAATAAATCAAGTTAAATAATTGCCACTCGTATTGTCAACTCATCTGCGCATGCAAGTGTGTGTGTGTGCGTGTGTGGGCTTGTGTGTGGGCTTGTGTCAGTGTGTGTGCGTGTGTGTGGGCTTGTTGTTTTACATGCCCATGGTCCAATGTTTCTCGCCCACACACATGGGCGTGTGTGCATATTTATATTTGTACACGCACATAAGCACAAAATGAAAATATAGACAGGCACGCGCGTTGTCGCCCATGCCCGGATGGCTGCAGCAGCAGCAGCAGGCGCTCCAGCAGGAGGCGCTCCAGCAGGGCGTACAATTTTCAGCCAACCAACAATGTGGCGAAAGTTTTTTTGTTTTCACATTAATGTTACCGGCTTACAGCCCAAAATCCCTAAGCTCTAGCCCGCACTTTTTAAAAGCAGGCCAATGCCGAGCTCCTATTCCCCCGCACCTTGCAACAACAACAAATTGCTCTATAAAATTTCGTTATAATTAAAACATTTTGCTAAGCATAAACTCAAACACACACACAGACACACACACGCACACAGCCATTGTCAAAGACTCTTTCGGACTCAGTTGGGGTCACTTCCTGTTGGCGCGCAACTTCCGGTCCGAAAGGGCCTGCCACGCTCCCTGGATAGGATTTTTGTGACGGGATTTCAACTATGCATGAGCCAGCAGCTGGCCCAAAGAGAATAGACGAATAGACGTATCTAACGGCACTCACCGCCATTCAAGGGCGAGCACTTCGGACGCGATCGCGCAGTTGGTGAATGGTTGCAAATAAGTTTTAAATGGAAGTATTCCCCAAGGGAAACAGGTATTTACATTCGTTGGCTTCATTAAAGAACAAACGATTTATGTGACATTTCCATGCTTAATTTTATTCGCTGTGTTAGCACACGGAAATATTTGGTGGTAACAAATGTCGCGAGCTTTGTTCAAATGCTTTCGGGGTGCTCTAGCTCGACCTGCAAGGGAAAAGGAAAAGGTTTTGGCATGCTGGAATTTATTCATTGATCTCACAACACTTGACATTTCAATCCGGCCCTGCTCCTATTCTTTTGCCAGTGTTCCCCAGTGTTTCTGCAGCCACTCGCCGTTCATTCCCTCTACTCTGGGGCCATGTAGCTGTTTGGCCATTTCAACTTGGCTAAGCAATCCCCCAAACTGCTCTCGGCTTCGGTTTGGGCTCAAAATGAAAGCAAATTTTCCGCATTAAGTGCGCCTTAATTGAATAATGTCATAAGCTGCCTCTAATACAGGCAACGTGAGGAGCGAGCCGATCGGTGCGTGGTGGGGCCAGCAGTCGGTTGGTTTGTGGTTGGATGCGGTGGGGCGCGTCCTGCGGTTGTCGTATCGTATCCTGTGTGAGTATGTCCTATAATGTGTGTGTGTGTGTGTGCAATCAATTATGCTTTTTATGTCAAACGCCATGAGCGAATGATCCAGCGAAAGCAGGAGTGACAGAGAGAGAGCGATAGGGAGAGAGACGAGGAGGCGTGGTAATATGGCAGAGTGTGTCCATGAAGCGGCACAAACATTAGCATCAACAACAGGCTGCTCCTCCCCACAGTTGCTGTCATCATTCAAAATTTAGGGCTAATTTCATTTGACAATTTTCGAACGAAATGAAATCACAAGAAATTAATAAACACAAATTTAGCATCAGAGTCCGACTCCGAATCCGCATCAGTATCCGCGCATCAGTGAATATTTTGTCACCAGGGGACTACAATATTTGCCTGTTCAATTTCATTTCATTTAATTTGAAATTACTTTTATTGGCTCATTTGCATATCCGACAGTTGCTCTCCGTTGCCGTCTCCGTTGCCGTCTCCGTTGCCGTCTCTGCTCTACGTCTCCGTGTTTCCTTCAGCACTAGTTGGCCTTGGCTTTTGGGGGCCATCAGCCAGCAGCCTCAGAGCCATTGCCATTGCCATTGCCATCTCAGCCGTCTTCTATATCATCATCATTGTCATCATCTTTTGTCGTCCGCCTTGGCTCTTTATCCTCGGTTCCTAATTCCTCAACGCCGCGCTTAACGTCCATTCATCTTCATCTTCTTCATGGCTTCTAAGCTTCGCCCCTTTGTTGGGGCCCCGTCTTCTCTCATTCGCACCCGCCCTGTGTCTCTTTTCCCGGCACTCTTTCCATCTTGTTCGCCTCAGTATGTGTTCTAGGCAAAAGTGTCGAACCTTTCAACCTTTCAATGCTTAAAATTTCAGCAAATATTTTCTCTACTTTGAGAAGATTGCATTGGTTGAGGGATGCTGCCACATCCCCTGCCAGAGAGCGTGTGAAATAGGAGGATAAGTGGGCTTTGGGTGGACACTCTCACATGGCTAGGCCCTGCCAGCGCCGCCTGCCAGTGCATAGTTTCTCCATACACACACATCAGGGTACGACGGTTTCGTTTCCCCACTTCCTTTTGTCATGTGCCAGCTGCCCCAATCAACGCCCTGTCCTGAACTATTAGCCTCGTTAACAGAAATTAGCACACATACACAGGCAGCAGGCACACACAAACACAAAACTGGGAAGAGAGAAACGCACACCCAACCCACCAACCCACCAACCCGCCAAGCCACCACTCAGTGAGATGAGATAGATGCCAGCATGGAGAAGGCTTCTCAATTTACAATTATCCATGAGGCAGTGGCTGAAACGTCACTGAAAATTCGTCAGATCTGGACGGGAGTTTTTGCTACTCTATCAGAAACGGCTTACATGGGAATATTAATTAAGAAAGTATACGGATACTGGATACTGGATACCGGATACGGAGAGCTTCCTTATCAGCAAAGGTACAACCTGCGGCCAGCGTTGCAGTGGCCCTAGAATTATTTGGGAAATTGATAAGCGAAACATAACTATTAGTCCGAACCCGCTGCATATATTGAGCGTAAAGAATTATAAGTTATATATATAAACAGAAACTGGTGATTAGATACAAATACGAGAAGTATCAGAGAAGTGAGCATCCATATTTTCCATGGGCCGGGAGTGCAATGCTTGGAAACAATATATTTGCAAATATTTATCAGAACTTTTATGCTAGACCCGATTTCTTTAACGAACCGGCACTTGAACCGGTTCACAGAACCGTTTTTCCATATTCGTTTCACTCGCAGGCAGCTTTGTGCCTTTGACTTGCCCCGGGGCGGGGCATTGTTAAGCTCCTTCAACAAGCGAGAGGCAAACGAGAAGCGAGAAGCGAGAAAAAATGGCCGCGCTCCATGCTGGCCAAGGAGAAGGATGGATTCTTTTGGCGAATCCTTTTTTGTATGCATTGTTTGACTGGGACTGGGATTGGGACTGGGACTGGGGACTGGGACTGGGATGGAGGTGTTCGCGCTGGCAATGGCGTTGGCGAGGCTGGTGGAGGAGCTGCTGCTGGGGCTGGGGCTGGGGCTGGTAATGGTGATGGCACTTGGGTGGTGTCGTGTGTTCCCCGTCATGATTGATGCCCAGTTTGCACGAGATTTCGTTTTAATGCCTTTGACAAATCCGTTAGCACAAGCGGGGAATGGAGGGCGGGGCGCAGGACCTTATCGCCATCGCTCTATGAAAGGACAGGACGAAGCAGCAGGGCCGGGCAAGACAATCCAGCCGAAAAAGAAACGCAGCCAACAACGAAACGGGAGAAAGTCGTAATGACAAAAACATTGTTCCATCCGCCTGCTCGTCAGCGTCGTCTTCCCCGTTGTTGTTTTCAATGTGTGAAGAAAGCAAGCAACGAAAAACGAAAAACGAAAAGCAAAGCAAAACAAACGAAACGAAATGAACGGCGACCCCCCACTCGAATGCTTTAAAGCGATTCTGGAGATGCTGCAGCAATGTTTAAGTGCACCAGAAAGCAGAATGCAGAGGGTCCAAATGAATAAAATCCCCTCAACAATAAGTGGGCTGAAAAGGTAAACCTATTAACTTATTTACCTGCCATAAAATCTACAGCCTGCACACGTAAATCTATTGCCCATTCAGTGCGCAAAACTCTGCAGAACTGAGTCTGATGTTCATAATTGATTTCATTTGATTCACTTGCACATTTCGCTTTTGCAAGCGCTGATATTTTATTTATTGCTGCTTTTCATCTATTTTTTTGTCTAGTTGTTTGGCTTTTATTTCCGTTTTTGTGCTGCAACATTGTTGGTGCAATGTTGTCGGTGTGGTTTTGTTGTCGCGGTTTCTGCGGTCGGCCGAGGATTCTGTAGATTTGCAGAGCTTAATGGAAATTTTCAATTTTCAATTCACTTTGACACTTTCTGACAAACTTTGGTTGCGGACGCCGTCAAAAGGCATCGCCGACAATATCAGCCACCAGTGTGGGGCTTTTTGGCGGCTTTAATGCCACGCCTGTCAGCCGCACTTGCCTTGTCGCTGCTCTCATTCCTGTTCCTGTTCCTGTTCCTGCAGAGCCTTCGACGTTAATTTCCCAAAATGCTGTCAGCAATTTTTGGCTTGGACTATTATTTGTTGTTTTTTGTTGTGCCGCTTCCTGCTCTTTGTTTTGTTGGGGCCGTCGTCAGCTGCCAGTAGCACTTAAAGCCAACAGCAATAAAAAGCAGCGTCAGTGAATGGCAAAGGTGTTAAGCTCGACCAACTCCCGGCCGATGCCAGACGCAGGCAGCGTTACCCAGCAACCAGCCCATCTGCGAGCCCATCTCCCAGCCTGAACCCTGCCCATTCCCGTTCCCATTCCATCGCCGACACCCCGCCTGCTGCTGGCCTCATCATTTTGTGAATAAAGTCACGTTTTGCTTATTTAACATTTCGTTGATTTCTCCACGCCTCACAGGCAGAGTCGCAGTCAGAGTCAGTCCGTCGCAGCTCCTGCTCCGCCAGAAATGTCCCTCAAGCCAAATGGCATCAATTTTTTAGCATTTATTCATTTAGTTGTTCCGCCATTGGTTATGCATTCAATTCGTCTCTGTGTGCGTCGCAAAGCCCCAGCATAAACAGCGTTGCTTGTCGCTGAGCATTAACGATAACTTATCGATTACTTTGCTGATGGCTTTGATATATGTATGTAAGTATGTACACACCAGGCAGAAGGCAGCAGCAGGCTGTCCAAAAAGTAAAGTTAAGTCCGCACAAATGAGGCCTCAGCAGTTCAATGCCGTTTGAACGGCTCCATCGAGCTTCAGTTATATGGTTTATTCGATGTACATTGTACATTGTACATGCATGTTCTTTAGTAGTTATTTTACCCATTTCCATCTGTGCGGCAGTCTCATTTAATTAAATGTCTTGTGATTGTTTTTATTTTGCAGTTTTATTATCTGCGATAATTTACCAATAGCAGCAGCAGCCCCATTCGAAGGCCCAAGTTTTAAATTATCGTGTGGTAAAAATTCTCATTACACCCCCGCCAATTACAGCCAACCAACCCACCCACCCAAGGACACACGCATACTTTTTGCCACCGGGAGCGAGGAAGTGGTGCGGCACAAAATTGCCAATGGCACAATTTTCTTTTGTGTTGTTTGTTGCTTGTTTCTGTATCTTTTTTTTCTGTTGGTAAATTGTGTGAATTTTAACACTTGATATTCTTTTAATGAATTATTTCGTCCATCCGTTTCCCCTCCCCGCCAGTGTTCCTTTTGGTTATTTGCATTTTTCGACTATTTTGCATGCCCCGGACCAGGGTGGGTTACGAAGAGACAGGCCCAAAAACGGGGGGGAAACTTTTGTAAGTCAGCAGGCAGCCGGAGGGCGTAGAAAACTTTTCAAGCAAATAGCTTGCAATTGAGTTATTTATTGTGTGTGTGTGTGTGTGTGTGAGTGTGTGTGTGTGGCCCAAAAATGGCCAAATTATTTCTCCTCTGCTCCTTGTTCCCCTCTTTTGTGGTGCAGTCGAGTCCAGTTCCAGTTCCAGCCGGCAAGTAGCTGTTACCATTTTGTGCTGCTGCTGGTCAACATTTTTATAGCCGGTACTCACAGAACAAAGGGGTATATTAAAATAGTGTAAATGCATGTAACTGGTAGCTGCCATAAGAACGAGTTTCCGCCCATGTACGTACTTCGTACACACAAACAAATGTTGTCAAACATTGCGGACTAGCACCAATTGCTGCACCAATTTAGAGGCCATAAAGCTGGAGCTACTGGAAGTCTGTAGCATCAGAGCTAAGCCCATTTAAAATGTTGTACATCACTTAAATGAAGAACCAGCAAGAACGATCTCATACAGCAGCATTTTTGAAATCGGAACATTATTATAGGTGCTATTTTTCTAAGCCGCATAAAAAGAATAGCAGTTGGGGCTAGGCCTAGTTTGCTGGATGAAACATTTGAGCTTAGAAATGGGCCAAGTGCTCAATCCACGAGGCCAACTAACAACTACCGATTGACGAGTATGTAGAGCCCACATGCACACAATCGATCAAAAGAGCATCAAAAGCTTCGGCCCCCGAAGACAGTCTTCGTTTATTGTTTTGTTTTTCTTTGCTCGGTGCGTTGCCTCGCCTTCTGCTAGCCTCTCTGTATTTGTCTTGTGGTTGCCACTTTTGATGTTTTGACCATAATATGTGCTGCTGATGCTGCTGCTGATGCTGCTGCTGATGCTGATGCTGCTGCTGATGCTGCTGCTGATGCTGTGTGCGTGCTGTGGCTGTGACTGCGGCTGCGGCTGCGGCTTTGCCTCATGTATTTGTCTGTGTGGCTGAGTGCAATTTGCACGCGACCTCGGGCAAAGCCTCCCCAAAAATAAGAATAAGTTGCGGCATATACACTTTCAACATAACTGATGTGTACATCATCAGTTCACATCGTGAATTAAAATTACGAAACGCCAAAAGCACAATTACCTAACAAATAAAGTGCACCCACGTGAGCAGCACACTCGTTTATCGGTTACCGGATTTGAACAGCAAAAACAAACAGCAAATAAAACGAAACGAAAATTCAAAAATTCTGAAAAGTTCCTGGAGCTGGTCAGAAAAAATAGACAAAAGGCAGAACTCACAGGCGCACACACATGCAGATCCACAGCACACAGTGGGGCACAAGCACACAGACACAACTGAAGAAAATGAAGGCGCAGTTCTGGCTTGCTGTGGTCTGGTCCGGTCCGGTCCGTTCCGTTCCGGTCTATTCTAACGCTCGATTGCCTTTTTATAACAGAGCACTTGGCAGCACACCCACCCATCTGAATGTAAGTGCTTAAGCGAGTGTGTGCTGGAGAGTTTTTGTGAGCAAATGTGCTGCATAGCCACAGGAGGCGCTTTAAAAGTTCATTGTTTTTGGAGTATATGGCTACTTCTGTTGATCTAAGCGATGAGAAGAGAAAACCTCCACACGACATCCATCCCCTTGGGCGCTGAATCCAGTTGGTCCGTTCTGCTGCATACCTTAAGAAAACTTGGTGCAAAAAGTTTAGCGCAAATCCTCAGCAAGTTGTAGGCTAAGAAATTACCCCGAAGCCAAGAACCAAAATCAATTTGGCACATGGCGGAAGCCAGGCATTCTCCAGTGACAGGCAGAGAGTGGTGCACTCGTGAATGCCCGGTGCACATACATAAATATGTGCATATGTATGCAGTATAAAATTTAAAAAAATAACCGAAATTAGCCCCTTCCTATGTGTAGGTTTTGGGCATTCAAGAGACAGAGAATAAGTTTTGTGTTCAATCAATAAACATGAAACAAGTAAAGACAAAACAAGTTCTTTATTCTAATGCGATTAACTAAACTAAAATCCAACTCGAAATCCCCAAAGCGTATCCCCCCACACAGCATTAATCATCTCTGCTCTGACAAGCCTGCGTACATGTATCCTTACTCCAGCCCACAAACCAGGACATGCCGTGCTCTTGACCCGACTACTGGCAGACGTATCTGGCGACCTCGAGGCACAAACTCTTCGCACATATAATCTATACGCGTGCACTCGACTTAATTGCCGCACAGACCACACCAGCACACACCTCCCGAAGCCAAGCCCTAACCCATGTGCGCCAAACCAGACCCGATCCGACCAGAACAGAACAGACCCCTAACCAGCTCATAAGCTGGCAGCGGCTCCTCCGAAAATAAAAGCTTCTCCACTGCTGCCACTGCTGCCACAGCTGCCACTGCTGCCACTGCTGCCACTGCTGCCACTGCTGCTACTGCTGCTCCTGTGCGGAACTTTTAGCAATGCATTCCAATTTATATTAATAATAATAAGTCATGATAATTTTATATGTGCATCGCGTCGGATGCGCAATGTTCTGGTGCTAGTTTTATTTCGTTTGGCCTGGGACATATTTTTCTTGCCTCTCCACATATGCATGCACATATGTCGAGCACGTTGGTGTGTGAGTGAGTGAGTGAGTGAGTGAGCGAGTGAGTGTGTGTGCAAGAGAGTGTTTGAATTAGCAGATGTACGTGTCACATTCAGGCCAGGATAACTCGCGTTGCCACTCGCATTTGCACATGCCAAATGCTGAATGTCGAAAACGAATTCCTGAGTAGTTTTCCTTACATTTTCCATTACTGCTTCTCATGAATTCTCTTTCAGCGCTTGGGCACTTCCTCTTTCCGTATTCTCTTTCCGTTTCTTGTCCAGTCCGCAGTCCCAGCAATTTGCATGAAGTTCACGCTCAGGCACAGATTTCTAGACTCGATGGGTCGACCACCACTGGAATCGAGCCTAGCTCAGGGCTCAAGGAGTTGTCGAACGCATATGCTACATGGATGTGTGTGTGACGCCTCAACTGGAGATGAAGTGGATTTGTTTAACGGCAGCAGCAGATTGCTCCACTGAACTTTAGCTGGACTCGATCGTCGGATGCTTCGGCTTGGTATCTTCCCCCGACACCAGCGACAAAATCTGCTGGACGATGGCATCTTTGGTGCCCCGATCGTCATCCCATAAGTATATACATTTGATATATTTACTCGCTACCCATAATATGCTAATGTATCTCTTAGTCTGTATTATGTGCTTAATCTTGAGACTAACGGACAGAAGCTTCTGGCGCGGGTCTCTTGTCTGCCCCTCTTCCTTGATTTCACTTACAATTTGTTTTATTTTATTCACATTTCACCCTCTCCATTTGTTTCACTTGAGAATGGGAGTGGTGATGGTGATGGCGCTGTCGCTGGCTGTTTCCCGCTACTGCTCCCTCCAAGTTGTACTTTTCTTTTCTCCTGTTTGGTACGTGAGCTCACGTCGTCAGTTGAAGGAGACATGATGCCTGGAAATTGAGTATACGACATGTTGGCATTGTCATGATAAAGACGGTAGTCGTGAGAGCGGAGGCCTGCGATATTGTCCTGGCATGCAGCCAGCAACAGAAGAACCAGTGGATAAAAAACAAACTCTAACAGCAGCAACAGAGCAGAATACTCAAGTCGACGCATTAATTATTGTAATTAGAAATTTCTCAGACTCCAAGGCGTAAAAAAAAGAAGACAAAATGCAGAGAAATTCATTTATTTTTTGGCCATCAGATAAAAGTTGAAGGAAAACCTAAAGGACCTTAAAGAGAACTCAATGTGGTGTTAAATTAACCCTTAAATCATGCTCGTCACAAGGGTGTATGTATGGGTGTGTGTGTGTGTGTGTGTGTGTGTGTGTGTGGGAAAGACAGAGTGGAGACGCTAAACAATGTGCAAGAAAATTAACTCACAACAATTTCGGCAAGAATTGAGTTGCCGCCCCGCTGTCGGTTGGTGCCCGCTTAGAAGCTCAAATTTCAAATTGCTTACTTTAAGTAATAATAAGTAATAAACACACCCACGCACACTCGCCGAGACACCCAGCAACACACTCGCACACATACTCGTAGCCATTTGCGAAGCACTCAACCAAAAATGTCTGCCTCTGATAAGTAAGAAGGAGAAACAGAAAATAAAGTGCCAACAGCGAAGAGCTCAAGTGGAGGCCAACACCAAAGCAATCTTGCCGACAGCGATGCCACTTTGAAGCGAACATATTGCTCTTGATCGCAATCGATCGGTGTGTGATTCGTGCAAGTGCGAGAGAGCTGCGTATTCAGTTCAGTAATCAAAGCAAATACGCATAAGCATATATTTGTTGGCACGAGAATTTGTCTCACATCTGTTCAATGTTTTGGTCGGAATGAAGAAACCCATCTCCTTGGCTGTCTTTTTTCATCGTGCAGTAGCCCCCCACCTGGTGGACTGAGCCATGTACAATTCTTCCCCATACAGTGGCACTGCCTAGTGGCAGAATGAGTGCAAATAAAGGGAATGCAAGAGTGCAGGAATATATTGCATAATTTACATGAATCAAATGATTGCATATATGTACATACATACATATGTAGAGTGCTGCGAAGTGTGTGCCACGACTTGTGCTACTGTACTGATCATATTATGAATGTAAATATTAATTTCGAATACATGTTTTCTGTTGAGATGGAGCTATGGAAACTTAGGCATAACTATTGATGGAACCGGAACTACTGAGAAACTCTTTAAACCGCGTTGGCCCATGGCTGAGGATGGCTAAGGAGGACAACTCCGCATTTCGAGCTGGGCCTGGTGCTGGTGCCGAGCTTTTTGTCACGCCTGTTTATTGACTTTTTCCGTTTCCATAAGCAGCTGCCTTCCCAGCTGCTACGTTTCTCTGTTGCCATTTGCAACGTGTAAATATTGTTTTAAATTCTCTCACAAAAGCCGAAGCGATGTGAAAATGAATCCAAAAGACAAAGACAAAATACACATACGAAAAATAGCAGGCAGACAAATGAACTTCGTTTATGTCGACTGGGAATAGAAATGGCAGTGTCAGCAGCAGCAAGAAAGGGATTGGGCTGGCACACCCAGAAGTGGGTGTAGCACGGTTCATAGTTATGCCAGCGGAAGGCAGCGGGGAGTGAGTGGTGTGCAGGGCCAAACAGTCAGTAAAAGTTTTTGATTTGTGTGTAGGCACACACACACACACACACACACGAGGCAGAATAGGATACAGATACATACGAGCAGATACAGATACACGCGCTTGTCCCAGTGAAAGTTACAACTTTCATTTCGTTTGTGCATTGGAGGAAGGGAAGAGCAAGCCCAATCAACGTGGGACATATAGTGGGGGCAACAGTGATAAAAATCCAAATATCATAGGAAATTGAAATGAATAATGCTCGAAATCGTTGCTGGGTCTTAGCTAAATACTTTTTAAAGTGCTCATTCCCTAAAATGAACTATTTAAAGGGTTCCTTTTAGTAGGTGAGGTCACTTTAAAGTTACTTTGCCCATTAAATGTCGCAGTCCAGCAATTCCGCTATACATATTGCTGCTTGGGAAACAGTTAAAGAAACACCAAATACATAAATTTCATGGCAATATCTGTGCTGGAACTTGAGTTCTCTTAGGTCGGGACGAGGCATTCAACCATGGGACTGAACCCATTTTGTCTAATCCCAATAGCAACAAGCATGAACACTTAGGCCAAGCAAAAACGTTTTGTGCAGACGCACAAACACACACAGTCAGGACATGGAATACATGTGTGTACTACATATGTGTGTGTTTGCTTAGAACTTGTAGGAGGCTTTCCCCAGGAAGGTTCGTTGGGTTGTGTGGCCTTTTGTTTTCTATGGCTTATCTTCATAATGTGAATGTCGCCGTCGCCGTCGCCGTTTCTGTCTCTCCATAGCCATCCCCGGCTCTCATTGCAGAAAGTAACTGATAGCAGTTACAACTTTTTTCCACGAAACACACACACAACACACACACAACACACACACAACACACACACAACACACACACACAACACACACACAAACACACACACAACACACACACAAACGCACACATAGACACGCTTGTGGGCCTGGTACTCGTTTATTTTGTAGCATACTTTCGTGAGCAAAAACTTTAATGAAACGCCAAAGCGCAAAACTTTCGCTTTTTTGTTTCGTTTTGGCGAATGCGATAAAAATGAAAGACAAAGACAGAGACGGCTAGAAAAACACTAAGGGGCAGAAAGAGCGCGAGAGAGGCCGAGTATATTTATCGCTCCACACGCATTTCCTGTCTGCTGGCAGCTGCATTGGACAGCCCAAGAAGCCCCAAACACAAGAAATATGAGAGGAAGCGGCAAGCGAAATGTTTGCCAAAGCGAGGCGCTGGGGGAATAGCCTGGGCATAGACATAGATTTTTCTCTCGGATTTCCGATTTACGCCAAATGGATTAATCATAGGCCTCTTTCTCTGCGCTTCGCTTCTCCTCTCAACTTTCTCTTTTCTTTTTTTGCTGCAAGACTCTACGTCGCGCTTTCACTACGGTTTTACAGTGGGCCATATAGCAAATTACAGCATGAAGGTTGCTGCTTGATGGCTGCTCCTCCAGCGAGCTTGTTGCTTGCCAGGCACATAATCTTCCTCTCAAGCTCTCACTTGTCCCACACAGAGCTGGCAGTGAAGGCAGTGAAGACGACGGCAGAAACCGTTGTTATGCTGCGAATGCCTCAAAATGAGCCAACTCAATGGGCTAAAACTACCAGCAATGGCTGTCAGCTATTACGCAATTGATGTCAAAATCACGTGAAACTAAAAAACAGCTGCCAAATGGGCGTTAAAGTACACGCGACAGCCGATAAAAAAGGAGCAAAAACGAGGATCGATGGCTACTAATATTATCTTATGCAACCTGCTGGAAATATATACTAATTCCGTATAGATCAGTGGAATGTTTGTGGCAGTGGATCACTTTCAGATATGTACTAAATAATTTGTACGCTATAAATCGAATTTGCTTGGGGCGTGCTTTGCCTTCTACCAATTAAACACCTCAAGGAAATGCGAAAGTGGCTTCAGCTCAACATTTTTCAAACTATCAACCAAACATGGCATGTCAAAACTAATATTAAGACCAACTGCCAACTGCAAGAGGAAACCGAAAAAAGCTCAACTCAAGCGCCGGCAAACTTTCTGCTGGCATAGAATAAGACAAGCAGGGAGGAAACTTAAATAAATAAATACCAAAACAAAATGCCGAAAATAAATTCCGAAATTGTTTCGGCTTTGCGCTCGCAAAATCTCACAAAAAGCCACAAAACAATGCAACACCAACAGCAGGAGGTGCAGCAGCAGCAGCAGCAGCAGATGCAGCTCGGCAATTTCCTTACCTGAGTGGTGCCGTTGGTGGCCGGAATATTGGTCATACCCTAATCGAGGATACCATAACTCTACGCAGAGGGTTGCGACTCCTAAAACCCACAGCGGCGTACATTTTCGTAATCAGAACTAGCAATTAAGCTACAAAATTCGTGATCCATCGACACTCCCTATGGATGCCGAATTTAATCAACAGGGATAAACACAGTTGGCTTTTTAACGATCGCTTTGGAAGGGTATTTCGGGCTTCCTATTTTTTGCGTGCTGGCAGAAACACAAAGTTTATGTAAAAGTTGTCCAGACCGCCTATTGCGTGTGTGTCTGTGTGGGGCTGAGTGTGGCTGTCTGCCTGTATGTGTCAGGGTGTGCGTTGGCAGTCAGAAGTTGCAACAAGAGACAAGTTGAAGGCACCACAGAATGCCAGAGATGGGCAAGGAGCCACACCAAACAGGACAAAGCATTTAAGCAGGGCTCATCGGACTGTAAGCTGTCGCCGTAGGCATCGTCCCCCCGTTCATCCCGTCCCTGCCGGCTGCATTAGCATTAGCCACTGTCCAGAGGCACCGACAGGGCCTGCAATGATGGTGCAATACCGGAGAGTGGCTGCGAAAGCGGTGAAGTGGTTTAAGGGGGGCCAGCGACAACAGGAAAGATTCTCCCGACTGAAGGGTATAAAGTTTTGTGTTCAGTGCGTCGACATTCTGGTTGCAATTTGCAGATAAGGCAGGGACACCGAAACTCTTTCGCCATCTCCATTTTTACCGCTCCCACTCTTTCGCTTCTTTTCTCTCCCTCTCTCCCTGTGTCGCTCTGTGTCTCTGTCTTATTCCTTAGACAACTCTCCCATCAAAAGTCACTCAACGTTTGCTGCTTCACACTCTTTTCCCCTTACCCTCGCCCCTCGCCCCACGCCCCACGCCCTCTTTTGTGTAAATTATTTTAAAAGTGTCCTAAAGTTTTCGCGAGTTTCGGGATAGAGCTAGAGGCATCGGGAAGGCTTCGGTGGGCTAAGTATTTAAGGGAATTTTAGAGCATGTGCCGCTCCCCAACTGGCGCCCCGACTGCAACGAAAGGCGCCACTCGTTTAATTCGTTCGCCTTATAATTTTATTTAATTTCATTATTTACTTGCTCTTCATCGCGACAAATTTAACTTGAAATTGGGAGAAACGTGGAAACAACTTTAAATAATATGGGAATAGTAATAAAACCGGAAATATATAATTGAAAATGTATTTCTTTAATACTTTATTGGAACTTGGAAGAATGTGTGCACGTAGTTTCATGGTCATTGCCAAATTTAGTTACGAAATATATTTGATGCAAATAAAATGAGACCCTCGTCCAAGAGAGATTGATTCGCCCCTTGGACAGAAAGGCGTTGAACCGCTCACAGCTGCTGCAGCTGTTCTCTGCCGTTCCCCGTTCCCCTCTGGCAGTCTTTTCCACTCCAAATAACTCAAGGCTAATTCCGGGCGTGGCGGAGAAGGTCCTGCCCAGTTCTGCCCACTGGGAGTGGATGTGGCTGCTCGCGAAGAAATCTGCTAAGTTATTTCCACTGTGTGGAAAAAGTAATTATTTTTGATTTATGACAAGTCAGACAGCCGCTTGGCCCCACCTTGTACACTCCCTCGGCCAAAAAATAAAAAAAAAACTGCATTAAAAGTGCTTTCTGTCTCGTCTTCTCTCTCCCCTCCCCACCCTCGCTCCCTTGCTATCTTTGTATCATCCTGGGGGAAACTGCACCAGCTCAGGTCCCCAGAAAACCCGGTCCCCACATCATTTGTGAATGATGTCAACGCATGCATAAAACATGGCGGACAGAAAAAAAAAAAGGAAAAAAAATCGGAGAATAGAAAGAAACTTATGACAACAAACATAGGACTTACAACTATGCAAATTGCGCGCTTTTAGCAGGCAACAACTAAAACAACACGAGCCAAACAAAAGCTGACGACAGGACGGGCGGGATGCAGAAATATTCATAAGTGCCAGGTAGGGTAGACAGGGTAGACAGGGGTAGACAACGATGCTAACGACGAAAAGCGGAAGTTTCTGTCGCATTATGAATTACATATTGCACAGGCTTTGCACTGGGTTGGTGGGGTGGCCCCGAAGGGTTGGTTGTGGCAAGGGAGCACGCGTCGTATGCGTAATGCGACGATAGGCAGCAAACTATTTTAATTATTGCCGCGCAAAGGCACAAACACAGCAAAAACGCTGAAATATGTGCAGTTAAGCAGTAAAATGTTGCACTGCAGTGGGGCGGCTGGAGGGGAACTTTTGCACTAAACATGCCACGAAATTTTGTGCATCAGCGCACAAAGATATAAAGCAAGAGGGGAGGCAAGTTCCGGGGCGCAAGAAGAAGCTATAATGCCAAACGAAAGGGAGCCAGAAAAAAAACAGAGAGCGAGCAAGGATAAAAGAAAGTGCCAAAAGCAATAAATGGGAGACGCAGAAAGAGCAAATATGTGAAACTATGTCAAAGGAAATAGGAGCAAGCTAAGCAAAAAAAAAAGAAAGGTTGGGGGCACAGGGGCAGATGCTTTCAGCACACCTGAAGACCGACTACGATCTCTGCTGTCAGATGTACTGCTGATGTCTAACATGGCCAGCCGATGTTGATTTCTGTTTTGTTTTTTTATATTTTTTTCGCACGATGTCAAGCTATTTTCACCATTTATGACTGTTCAAATATTACCGTGGCATACCGAAAAATGCCAGATAGGGGTAGAAAAATGTCTGGCAAGTGCCGAAGCATACTCCAAAGAGTTGCACACGGACGAGCTCTGGCTAGGAGGATGCCACATAGCACCTGTACGGGTACGCACATAGTCGCTTTGCTGTGCATGCGAATGCAAACTCAACTGCTCAGAAAAATACTTGTGTGCCGTACCTTTTTTTGTCGTATCTATGCAGCTGTGACAAAAATGATAGAGCAGGGCAATGCCAGCCTCGCCATGAGTGATATATGTCCACCTGTTAGTGTCAGTTGTGCCAGCTAGTGGGTTGACAGGCGGCCCGGGGTCCAAGAAAAAATGCCAAAGCAAATAAAAATAAAAACTAAATTGAATTTTTTTGCACACGACAGAAACGAAAATCAGCTGCAACGCTGACACGCCCATCTGATGCCACAAGTGCAGGCTTGGGACATTTTATTAAGCTGTTGTTACACCCGATGCCCAAAATTGCGAGTCTGCATTGGGCATATAACATTCCGGACAGCATAAAGCATATGTGTATAATACATTGATCAGCATCAATAGCCGAGCTGCATCACAGACTATAAAATATCACACGGACTATATTCAAGTTTGCTTAGGGGGTATCTTTGTGTCGTGACACGTGTGCCAGGCCATGTAAAATCCGAAACGACTGCAGCGGAAACTGAAACTGACGTCTGAAAGCTTTTCTCGATTGCAAATTTTCAATGCAAATTTTCAATGCAAATTTTGTTTTGTCTTTGGCCAAATGGAGAGCTTGGTCAGCACACCCAGCCACATAACCCCTTCCAGCATGGCCACAAACTTGTCTGTAACGAAAGCAATTCGGTTTGGATAAATTAAGGCAAGTCAACTCCTTCTCCTTCCCTCTCCCTCTCCCTCTCCATCCCTCTCTTTGCCTGCGCCCTGTTTCTCATCAGAGCTGAGTAATTTTTCATTTTTGGTCCTCGCTGACAGTTTCCCTGGAGAAAGCGAGAGTAAGTGGTGGGGCGGTGCTTAAAAATTCAGGCGAACGGCATGAGAAATGCGTAAGCACCAAATGAGTCGCACCTGGGCGCACAAGAGTGGCGGGGGAGGGGAGGGCAGGCAGGAGTAAACGTGTTTCAGAGGTGAGCAGAGCAGAGCAGAGCAGAGAGATGGTGTTCCAGAGGTGGGCTGTGGCGTTGCAAAGTCAGTGAATAAATTCATGAAATGAATGAGTAAATAGCTCGAATAACTAACAGCGCGGCGTCTTCCCTCTCAATACATTTATTTCATTTCTCTCTCTCTCTCTGCCAGGCTCCATTGTTATCTTTGGCGGTGGCGCAGCGAGGGAATGGCAAATGGGGGGCATTTCACAAAATTACCACGAAGTTGCTGTCGACAACAAGCAGCGAGATGAAGATAAACTTGAAGGCAGTGCAGAAACGAAAGAATAATTGACGTTGCAGCTCTGGAAGAGCTGAATACCCCTAGAAGGGTTCGGAGTCCCATCAACTGGGATGCACGACAACGATAACAAGGTTCTTTTATTACAAATATCTCGGTCTTACTTGGGCTTAAGATTCATCTATCGATTTCTTCGTTCGTCGCATATTCTGAATTATTTTGTACATAGACAAATCTCACATAGACAACCTGTGCTTCAGATAATGATTTGATAAGCAAATACCTAATTCCCTCTTGACTTTTATTTTATTCCGAGTTGATATAAATGTACATTTACATTTGTAATAAGTAAGTTGTGCATGTACGCCCAATAACATTGGGGTTACTGTTCACCATAAACCATAGATAAAAGTTAGCTAGTCAGCCTGTCAGCCTGTCAGCTGCCTTACATTTTTAAACTGTGCGTACATCTGTATTTAGATCTAATGAAATCTTTATTGCAATATAAAAACCCCCCAGCCAATCCAATTCAGCTGATCCCAGAATAAAACTCATATGCCAGGGTACAAAAGCTGTGGTAAGTTGGCGGGGGATGGCACGGGGCACACAGTAAAAAAAGGTGTGAAAATTCTGAAAAGCACCTCGCAAAGTGTGTGGAACAGAGAGATAGTTGTGGTGGGGAGGGAGAGAGGTGGAGAATGGAATGTCCTTTGGCATTCGAAAATGGCATTATCAAAATTTACATACTCGTACACGCATATCCTGATTATCCTTTAAGCATGAATTATTGAAAGCGTAAATACCAAAACAGAGGCGACAGTCGCAGACAAGCGAAGACGGACAAAGAGCCAAAGCTGCTCGCAGCGGGTACGAGCGGGACAACAATGCGACAGAAGTTTGTCGAGAGAGTAGCTTTTTGGGGATGATGATAATGATGATGTGTGTGGCAACAGAGTGAAATGGAGAAAGATGGTGGCAGATAGTGCTGAAGGAGAAGGCAGAAGGGAGCAGGGAGAAGGGAGAAGGGAGCAGGGAGAAGGCAGAAGGGAGAAGAACGAGCTGAGACAGACGACGGCTTAATTTTCACATGACAAACAAAAAAAGAAAAAGACAAACTGAAGACATTTTTGAATGGCAAGTAAGCAAAATCAAAAAACACAGGCAAAAGGGAAGACAAGAAGAAAAAAACAGGTTGAGTGCAGATTCCAAAGTGGCTTGCTTTAGAGGCGAAAAACGGGGCGAAAGGAGGGGCAGACCAGGGGTAGACTGTGGGACGAGCAGTTGAGCGCAGCGCCTAAGACAACTGCCAAATGGAATCACCAGAGGGCAGGTTGAGAAGTTTACGGAAGTGCCAGCTAATTAAATGGGAAATACACGGATCAAGAAATGGAGAATTAAAAATTAATTAATTCATAGGGGAAAATAATCTTGCAGCGGAGCTAAAATATGATTAGAAAGAGGTTAAAACATAGCAAAGTAAGGTAAGAAAACTAAGAAAAATCAAGTAAAAAGAAGGCTTTAAAAGAGTTGAAATAAAAGAGTGCCAAACGGGAGAAATGACGCAGTGCTCTCATTCTAAATTGGTTCCTCGTTTTCAGCTTTCATGGTACATATGATATGTGCATATATATTTACAGCTAAATGAATTTTATTTACCGTTCGCACAGTGACTCCTAGCACTTCATTTCAGCACTGCTGAATCACCTCTCGCACCATATTTAGGCAAATACTTGTACACGCACTCACACTCGGGGACAATCACTCACTCACACTCGCACTCGCACTCACACTCACACTCACACTACTCAGTCATTCACTCACTCTCACAAATAGAACTCATTCACTTGGATAAATGCGTGTTCCTTGTGTGTGGCTGTGTGAAAGAGAACGTTTTGTTTATTTGTTTTTATATTCGCTCATGTGTGTGTGTGTGTGTGTGTGTGTGGGTGTGTGTGTGCGTGTGCGTTTGCGTGTGTGTGTGTGTGTGTGAGGTTCAACATCCTTTGGCGCCTGTTCCTGTACGAGTAACGAGTATATGTCAGGGAAAATCCTGTTAAAAGTTTGCCATAAATCCTATTTACATATTTCCATTTCCATCGTTCAAGCCTCAAAAGAGTTGAGAATATGTCTTGGCCACGCCCAAGGTTATCCCACATGGGTTTCTGTTTGTGAAGAAAAGAGGCGCAAGAGGACGAATGCGGCGAAGAAGAGTAGTAGGGCAGTGGAGTAGTGGGGTAGTGGGGTAGTAGAGGAAGAGGCATATCAATTGTTTAGGCAAATAAATCATAAGACTTCCTACAGGCCTTCATTTTTAGTCTTCCCCCGAAGGCTCTTCCTGCCCTTCACTGTCCTTCCCTGCCTCCTCCTTATCTGCTGACCTCGTTGTGAGCCAAATTTAAGCTGCTTGCTCACAGTTTACAGTCCCTCACGAGAACCATGGCCATGATGGTCTTACAGTGTTTCCTTCCTCAACTTCCTTCCTTCACTCGCCGACTTGCAGAAGCCATTCAGCATTTCAACTTCGATTAATGTTGCCAAAAAAGAAACGAGGGCGTGGGCTGCCATTGTTCTGCTCTTTCCCTCTGCTTCCACACTTTTGTTTACCAGTCATCAGGGGGATGGGTATGTGTGTGTGTGTGTGTCTAGGGGGTGTGGGGTGTGGGGTGTGGGGGTAGTTCCTAAAAGGCGAGAGTCATTCTCCCCAAAAACCCATTCACTCACTTAGCTACAAAACTCATTCCATTTATGAAAGCATCACAAGATGCTATTTATCCACACATACAGAAGGATGGAATTGTATATTGCATATACCCTGTACTCCGCCAGAGCGGTAGGGTATATATTGTAGTGGATAGTTATTATGTCTGACTTCTCCCATTTAAATTCTCATTCACTGAAATTCCTTAATCTGTCCATTGGGTATCATTTAGTCGCTATGCAGCCACCAGCAAGGCGTGGCTGCTCGTGTTATCTGCTTAATCCTTAGCCAGTCGGCACATTTGTTATGCTAAAGATTCATTTTGCATATGCTTCGCAGCCTTATCCTCCGAATCTGTCTCAGACGCCACAGTCTTAGCCACAGTCTCAGCCTTAGCCTCAGCCTCATCCTGTCATCCTTAGCCTTGGCAAATACATTTTGAATAATTGTCTTGGACAGTGGACAGTGGACTTTGAAGCTTTGCGTGCCGGAGTGTGGGTGTGCCCAATGAAAATCCTTGTCGGGCAAACTCAAATTCAAATGCCTGCAAATGGCACAAACCTTATGCATATTTCATAGTTTCCCCATTCTTCACAAATCTGTGTGTTTCACTTTCCTTTGTTCGACTCTTAGCATTTCCGCCTTCAGCGGCACCGAATCGACAAATTGTTTACAACTCATTTGAGTTGTACGTTGGATAAGTTGAAGAAAAATGGCAATGCAGAAAGGGCACTTGCTTAATGGAAATACTTAGTCTAATTGTTATTGAATAGAATTACACAGTACGCTGCCCATTGCTGCAAATTAATTTACAGAGCTCCGCAAACATCTTCGGCAACTTCATTGTTTAATTTGTGTTTGAGAATTAAAATATTTATTTTAATTCGGCAAAATATTTGCGTTGTTTCGATCAAACATTTGCCTGAAAATATCCACAAATATTTGTCCATCTGTCTCGAGTGTTCAAGCAGTTTCTGTGTGTAGCTCCATGGGCAGTGGCTGTGGGACATTTGTCTTTATTTTCCTTTAGGGTATCGTCTAAATATTTCTTTCCTGCCATTATTGTGCGTCTCGACATTCATTTATTTGTAAGTTTAGCATTTTATCGAGTTTTCGTCTGCATATATCGTATTTGTCATTTTTGCTACTGTGATTTGTCGGCTCCTTCCATTTGTGTTCTCTTATTTGTTTAATTCTTCGAGTCGAGTGTGCAAGCATTTTCCGTTCGGTCTATGATATACGAGTATGCGTACTTTATTTTCATTCTTATTGTTCGGTTCGGTTGCGGGAAAAGAGCACTCTGACAGCCCCAAGAGCTGTCATATGTATATGTATATGCATATCCACACACAGACACACATAAGCCGCCCCTTTTGCTCGTTGCTGGCTGGCCCGCTCTGGTGATTCCCCAGGCTGTGGCAAAAGTTAACAATGTGCCACACACAATAAGGCGACTTTGTCTGGTTCTCCCCAGCCCAGCAGCCCAGCAGCCAAGCACCGCCCAACACCCGCTTTCATTACCATTTCCTCTTAAATTACCAATCCAGTCAAATTCCCCCACCCATTCCTGCCAACCACTTCTAGTTTTCTTTTTTTTATTATGGCCAACAGAGTGGCTAAAAAAAGTAATTTCACACGTTTTTTTTTGCTCTTTTATTTGCGCTAAGCTCTTTGACTTTGTTTTCTCTCCAACAGTTTATACCCACAAACGTTAATTGAGTTTTGTTTCGATGGAAAGTGGAAAGTGTTTTTCCAGGACATGCAGCAGGGCCATTGCAGTGCGTTTGTGATTTACTCGACGTCGATTTAATCTCTCGTTCCCCAGTCGTTGCCGTTGTCGTTGTCGTTGGCGTTGTCGCTGCCTGAGTCACTCCCATTCGAATACTTCCAAAAAGATGCCACTGGGAGGCATGTGCCCCAAAGGATACGTGGGTGGATGGCTGGCTGTCTGTGTGCCGTTCTGCACTGCGTTTACGCAATGGAAATTGAAGAAGAAAAAAACCAACTGAAGAAAGGAAGGAGAAAGAGCCAGAGGTAGAGGAGCACAGCCAGAGGCAGTGCCTGTGCCTGTGCCTGTGCCTGCAACTGACAACGCTTGATTTGTATAGGTAAATGTACAGGGAAATACTCGTCAGAATATTTCAAATTAATTCAATTTGATTAAGATTTTTCCATGCTCCATACTCCAACTAAAAAGTGTACTCTACTTTTATGCAAAAGAATTTCAATTGAATGTTGCTAACAAAAGTCTAATTTGGCATTCGCCATTTGCCAATGCAAACATATTTTTTCCGCATACTCGCACAAAATGACATTTTATCAAAGATGAGCTGCACCTGAGTATCAGTTCAATATATGAAAATTGCTGCAGTGACACAAAAGTATCCATGCATACATTGATACATTTACATATTCAAGTAAATCGGATTTTACGTGATAGAATTTTATATATTAATGAATTACATTCAAAGTTACTTTTGTAGGAGAACCTTTGTGAATTTTCAAAAATTATTAACCAGACATATTTAAAATCGGTTTTGCTGAGGCTTCCCAAATTTGTCTGGTGAATAGTTTTTGAAAATTCACAAAGGTTCGCGTACAAAAGGAACTTTTATATGGATTTCCCTGGAACATTTATTTGGGGGTCTGCTGGGAATCGAATTACTCAAGCGGAAAATGCGCCGTGCTTATAATATAAAATCTTAAGAGAGAAAAAAGCTTACGCACACATGCATACAAAGATACATAAACAGGGGAGCACACACACACACAGACACACACACAGACACAGCCCTACATATGCACGAGGGCCATCGTCATCATCGCAAATCTCAAAATGCTTCCTGCGGCTCTTTTCGAGGAATTTTCGGTGCTATTAAAAAGTTTACGCGAATCAGGAAAACGGCCACCGAGCCAGCAATGAAAAGAGGATGAGGGCGAGAACGAGAAGGAGGACGGAACACAGCGCCGGAGTGGCCAGGCCGGACAGCGGGGCAGCGTTGGCAGGAAGTAACGAAAAAAGATTTTAAATATATTTATTATAATTTTTTATTTTCCGCATTTTGTGCGTTGACTGCGGCCTAGCAGAGTCGGCTCAACGAGAAGGAAACTGAAAAAAACCACATTGAAAACCGCAGGAGAAAGTGCGAAAAATGTGGAGAAGGAAGTGGAAAAGCGTAGGAAGGTGGAATGTATGCAAGGAGTGGGATGGGAGTGGCATGGAGAGGGCTGCAGAGGCATGCAGGAAGAAAAGTATATAATGGGTAGGGAAGATTGTAAAGTTCAAGTGGAAATGAAGGTGAAAATGGGAAGCAAGATGCACAAAGAATACTGAGAGGAGATTCTGATGACTCGGACAATCTGCGGATAAAGTGGAGCAGCGGCGAATGAGATCCTGAGCACTCTTCGTATGAGTTTTGAGTGAGAAGAAGCGATTAAGAGACGAACAACTTGTGGCAAGATAAGCTGGAAAAGGCCTGCTTATTAATGTTGGCAACAACATGCGGAACTTGCAGATTACATTGCAGGAATAATGCTTTACTGTTCATATACTATTGCATATCGGGAGCATTATTATCCCAGAATTTACTGTAAAATCAGCCCTCGTTTCGTAGCTAATTGGGCGCAGATATGCGCCCGCCCTGAAGCTGAACAGCCTCATTATTATTTTGTTCGGGCTTTCGCCATTTTTCTCCAGTCTCCGCTCCATGGTCATTGTCCACCCTCCCCCGTTCAGAGCTCCAACTACCCATCACCACTGGCACTCTCTTGTTTTAGCCAACCCCTGCCCCACTCCCTTCTCTGCTCTCTAAGTTTATTTATATTTATATTTATTTGTATTAGCTCGCCATCCACTTTCCTCTCACACTCTAAAGCTTTGCACATTTTTCACATATCTTATTTTTCGCTCTTTTCTGCTCGCCCCCCCCTCACGCACTCACGGCTATTCTCTGGACTTTCCCATTGTTTTCTGTGGCGGCAATTAAAAAATTCGTTTTTTATGAGCAAACAAAATTTTTGTTTACAACAAACAACAATAAAGTGGTAATAAAAAAAAGAACAGCCAGGATGTTGGCCGGGGGCCGGCAGCAACAAGAAACAAGCGAAAAAGTGCTAATTGGTTAATTGTGTGTCTGTGTGGGTGTGGGTGTGAGTGTGGGTGTGGGTGTGGGTGTTGGTGTGTGTGCGCGCAAGTGAGAGAGCGCGCACCTGTGTGCGTGAGCATGCCGAAGTGGTGGTGGTGGGGGGGGGTGGGTGTTTGTGTGTGGCGCTGTCCTTTCAATAATTCAGAAACTCAAATTGACCCCCCGCTCACAAAAGCGAGGGTAATAAAAATGTTTCCAGCTCAATTGGAATTTAAACAATTTAGCCTACAGTTTACAGTTAACGGGTTTGTTCGTTTTCTTTTTGTTGTTTCGGATTTTGGAAAGGCGTCAGCTGCAATGCAGACAAAACAGTGGCACGCCCCCAGCCACAATCCCATGCTCAGTGCCGAGTCACCAGTCACCAGCCCCCAGATACCCCGTCCAAGTGCCGTTTGTTAGTTTAAACTGATTTGCAATGTTTGACATGGGCCATAAAAAGCAACGAGGCAAATGGCAGAACGGCAAAATGGCAGAATGACGACGGCGAAGGATAGCGGTGAGATGAAGATACCAGAAGGAGTATGAGCCAGGACCAGGAGGGCTGAGCGACGGCTCTGGGACTGGATGGAAGGGGAGCTTAGCAGGCGAAGGACATTAGTCGACTTGGTCAGGTCGGAAAGTGCCAGAGATGAGCTCTCGCCTGCACGTCGAGAAATTTAGGAATTTCTCAAAGATTTTGCAACGAAATGGCAAAGTATAAAAATGCAAATAACATTTCCTACATATTTACATGTACATGTGCGGTACGTACACATGTAAAAACTAAAGTGCACTAAAATGTATTTATATATATTTTATATTTATATATATTTTATTTACTTTCATGCTTTTCCATCCATTATATTCCTTCTGCTTTTGTTGCCACCTAAATATTGAATGGGAATTTATGAAGATAATTACTCAGTTAATTACCCAAAAAGACTACTCCCTTTATTCGATTCGTATTATTTACGAATACACAGGCCAATTTGTTTACTTTTCTCGCAGTTTTCTCGCACAGTGTGCGAATGCTCTTTCATGGCTTTGGGTTTGGCTCTGGGTTTTTGCAGCTGCAGGTTTCAGGCCACCCTGGGGCTCTGTTTTGGGCTGAATTTTCAGCGACTGTCATGTTGGGTCCCTATCCGCCAGGCCATCCAGTAAGCTGTGCTCCATCCTGGTCCTAGTCCAGGTTCGCTGATTCTCTGGTTCCTGCTCTTGGTCATTTCAATAATCTCTTCATTTGGCTTGGGCCAAAACGATTTTTTTGCATGTTAACATTTTATATGGCTCGTTCACGTTTGCCCCAGCGCAATTGTTGGCTGTTCCGTTTTGTGCTGGACTCTCCTGCTCATTCGCCCCATTGTGCAATAATTTTGGACTCGCCCTTTGTTTTTGCAGCCAACAACAGCAGAAGCAGAAGCTACAGCCACAATGGACAATGAAACAAAGAGGCAGCGGGAACGGGAACGGGCCAGTGGGAGCTACACTCTAAATGTTAAGTTCATTCATTCATTTTGCATACACAGACACATTTGCCAACTACCCCCACCCCCACCCCCACCCGCACCCCTGCAGCAAAGCTGCTTGTTTTTCGGCAACAATTAAAACGATTTAAATGCAAAATAGTCAACGCCATGGAAGGCCCCGGCCCCGGCCCCGGCTCCGCAGCAGGGACAGGCCCCAAAGCAGTGGAAACAAACAAGAATTGCTCCAAGTGGGTCATCTGCTGACGACTGTATAAGCCAATTCCTGGCTAACGATTCTCTCAATACGGAGGAGCGATAGGGGCACAGCCAACAGCAGCTATAATTGCAGATGGAATTTGTGGAGTGCAAAACCTAAAATATTATCTATAAGAAAACCAAAAAAAAGGAAAGTAAAGTTAAGTAAAGTAAAGTACTTAATTAATAAATATCTCATAGTCGAGAATGCTCCAGAGTGTCCCAGGATAGGCTGCAGCACAAACAAAGTGCCCATGGAACGCTCGAATTTCCCACAGTAATCTTTTTTTGAATCATTTTCGCACAGGTTTTCTGGTTGCTCCCACTGCTGTGCCAATGACTAATGTCAAATGCAACGATTTTCACGTGTGTATCTTGGTCAGAGGAGCCTGCTGCTCTGGGGACAATTTCAACATTTAATCAGTTCGTTTAATTTCCATGCACAAATCATTAGTTGTTGGTCTTATTTGTGCTGTGTGTGTTTTGGTCACAGTTCGGGGATCCCACTCGGGCCTTGACTTTATGCAACCTCTGGTTACCCGCTCTGGCTTTTTCTCTCTCACCCCCGCACCCACTCTCTCTCTCTCGCTCTCCTGATAGCATGTTTAGAGTGCGAATGGCTTTTGTTTGATTTTGTTGGCATTGCCAGTGCTGTTGCATTTAATTAAAACCCTCGACTTTAGGGGTCTGCACACGAGTGCAGATTGAAGATGGCCGGAGAGTGGTGCCTTGTTGCAGTGGAGAACAATGGCAACAATGGCCACAAATGAATAAATAGAGGCGCGCTTGCTATTTTGGCAACCACGTCGCCAGCAACACTAACAACATCGGCAATTTCAATAGCATCGGGAGCCGAATCATTTCGTACGCTAGCAGTTCGATCCATCGATCAAGAAACACACACACACATATGTATGTATGCCTGTGATGTATCCAGAATCTAATTAGAAACTTTACAATTAGTGGTTGAATTATTTTTGGTAAATAAAATAAATAATCAAATGCAATCAATCATAATCGGATCTCTGGCTGGCTTTTGGTTTTATGCTGCTTATCATGCACACAGACAGACAGTAGATTGTGTCTGCATTAATAAGCATTAATCATGCCCGATAAATAATACATATTCAGACTATCAGCGGCTGGATTAGGATAAATCTCTGGCTGGCAAGCGTTCTGGGAAAAGGCATCATACTCGCCACAAGTGAAAGAGCATAGCAACGGCAGTTGCACTGCCACCAGAGAGCCGCACAAACGCTTCCACACACAGGAACATTTTGCCTGCTATGCTCAAACACACAAACACGATAGCACACGCATTTCGTAATCGCTCAAAATTGTTTGGCAAACATTTTAAGCATTTTGCATTGCGTATACGCACAGGAGGCATTCTGGAAAAGTTTTTGGGGAAACACGACTGAAAATAAAGGAGGGAGTCTAGTCGAAACGTATGTTTCTGCCTGATTTAATAATGAGGCATGGTCAGAGGTCAGGGCGTGGTCGCAAAATAAACATATCTGCCAGGTGGAGGCAATGTTTTTATTAAATGCAAAAGCAATTAAAAACTTTGTAATAACGACTTCATCCCAGATATGATCTTCAAAACAACAGATGGGGGAAAAAGAAACCAGTAGAAAAGTCACAGGAGCTCGGAGGAAATCTCCGCTGTCAGAAACTTTGTTCAAGACTTGGCATTCATTTCAATATATGTACATGGGCGATTACTCGCGGAAAAGAGGCTGCTCGGCTGCTAAAAACTTGTAAACTCAATGAAATTAAATGAGTGGAATATTTACTATAGCAGTTTACTTAGCATTTACTTAGCTTGAAAGTCTATTCTTAAATGAGAACATTGAATATTTATTTCTGCACCGAAAACTCTTCAAGTTGCAATTTTCAAATTAAAACACACACTTTAAATATCGCAGAAGGTCAAGCTTGTCCACGGCTTTCTCTTAAAATACCAGACCACTATATGTTCGCTGTTGCAGTAACACAGCAGAGGAAAGCCAGCCCAGATGGTGGTCATCCTCTCCCATAACAAATCTCCCTTTTAAGCGGGACTGAGCGCCCACTACTGCGTGCGTAGGGGAAAACACCTATTTCGTGCTGTATTTAAATTTCACTTTCATTGCTTCGGCTTAGCCCACATTCTGTCTGGGGAGAAGGCTTCAATTGGAAAAGTCCTTACGTGTATTTGCCTAGCCGAAGAAATAAAACATCAACTTTGGTCCTAATGCTAATCTTACCTTGGCACAAAAAAATGTTTCGCCTCCTTTTTTTCGTTGCGGCTGCTGGTGGCGTGCACCCACACCAACGCACATGCACTCACGCACGCACCCACACGCACGCGTACACGCACGTGGCTCTCAGACGGACGCGAATCCGTTTCCTTGTTGTGGCTTTGCTGCCTTCCCGTGCTGTTTTCCCGTGGCTCAAACTTGTTTAGTTTTCAATTTGTATTTAGTTCTGCACTCCCACACATTTGTTTCAACGATATATTTAATATTTGTTTTATAGTTTTGATGATTTATTCGTTTTGTTTTGTTTTGTTTCGTTTCGTTTCGTTTGTTTTTTGTTTCGTTTTTATTTCGTTTGAACAACCAGAAAAAAATTGTAAAAAATATTTATTGTATTTGCTGCGTTTTGCTGTGGTTTGTTTAGATTAAAACGGGGCTAGGGTTCGGTGTGAGGGTCACTGTCCCTCGGCTAAAGCAACAAACAAAAAAATTAATGGAATCAAAACAGTTTTTGGATAAATATCATATTTTGACCCAGACCCAGACCCAGACTTCCCTTCCCCCCTACTTCGTCGCTGGCCATGCAACAAGTTGAAAATTTATTCGGAATTTGTCTCTTGATTGTTACGAAACATTTGGTATCAATTGATTTCTAATTTCCATCTCCAAAGCGCTGTGGAAGCAGCTCTACAAATGGAAATCCCTGTGTGGCGCGACCTCCGCAATGACCGTGTAACAATTTTGGCTTTTCTTTTTCGTTTTCTCTACTCTTGCTCGTCTTAGTTTTTTTTGTTCTTTATTGTAGCCTCCATTTCGTTTTTCTTGGGTTTTTGCTGTTGCCAAATGCCAAGAAAACGCGCGCACAATTCAGACTTAAATGCAAGCAGCAGCAGCCAGCTGCAACATCAGCCAAAGCTGGCACTGCTGCTACCACAGCCCCTGCAACTGCAACTGCAACAACAAGGACAGCAGCAGCAGCAGTGTCCCTGGCAGCCTTCTTCTGATGGGCGCGCGCCTTTCCTTTGTCATATTTCATAGCATAACTTTGGGCGCAAAGAGATATTTTGTTAGTTTTGTTAAGAATGTTGTTAGGTAATTTTCTGGATCCGTAAACAACAACACCAACACCAGCACAGAGTCACATTTTGGGCGAAAACATAGCAACACACAGACGCACACACACACACACACACACACAATCGCACACACAGAAGCCAACACACACCGACACAAGTACATTCTCTGGCAGCAACTTATGTAAGCGTTTTGTGCGCGTTTCCTACGCGTTTTGTGCTCTTCTTTTTCGGCCTGCTCCGGACTGTTGTTTTGGGCTCGGGCTCAACGACAAAGTTTCAGAAACTAACACTTTTTAGCCCCATCAAAGCTGCAACTTGGCCAGCCAGCCAACTGTTCCGGGCTGCGGTAGCTCCAGCTCCCCTCCCCGCCCGTCGCCCAATCAAGGGGCTATCAAAATAATAAAGCTCAAAAATCGAGGGAATCATAATAAAAATAATAGAATTTGAAACTCACTAAAAAAAACCTACGCAGCCAGCTGAGGCAGTCACATGAACGATTCCAACACACCGACAGAGGCAGGCACAGACACAACATGCACACACACTCATGCACTCACAGACAGACACAGACACAGACACGGACACAGTCACAGTCAGACACAGGGACACAGCGCGACGTGTGAAGGCGGTTTAACAAAAAAAAAAAACGAGACTTCGACGACGACAACGACAACGACGACGTCTTCGCTGGCGAGTTTTCCGCGTTTTTTGTGCTGTTTTGGCTGCTAGCTTTTGGGTTTTGCTCTCTCAAAAGCGAAACGCGTGCCGTCAGCGCTGAGTCCTGTTTCATACTGTTTGGGCTTTCGTACTGCCAAGGATGTTGATGCCAATGCCGATGCCGATGCCAATGCCGATGCTGGTGGTGCTGCTTATGATGCTGCGCCTGTGGCTGCTATTTTCTGTTCGACGATGTTGCTGCTGCTGCTGCTGCTGCGGCTTCTGCCACGACTACGACTACTGTTAGGACTGCTGCGGCATGAGAATTTCCCTGCTGTTAAAATTTCCCTGGCATGCGCACCGTGTGCTTGGGTCGCATGTGAATGCAGTTTTGTGACAGTTTGTCTGCTTGCCGTCATACACTGCGTACACTGCGTATGCTTGATATTCGTCGAGCCAGTGTGCGCTGGAGTGGGCACTGGGAGCGACACAAGGGTGCTGCAATTAGGTGGCAGCAAATGATAATCGGATTTGATGGCAGTGAAATTATCTGAGAGCCAAGATCCCAGCCCACATGTGTTCTGGCTCTAAACGGGAAGCTACAAAATCCAATAAAATATGTTCCAACAAATATCTAATAATAATTAATATGATTATCTAAATAATCTAAATAGCTGAACTCATAGAAACATAGACAAAGCACAAGAGGCCCTAGGCTAACATAGGAATACCTAACCCATCTTAGGGGTTCTATTGCCATGACAGACTCATTCCCCAAGCCACTTAGCGCACTCAAAGCACTTTGCATTACAGCAAATTAGCAGTTCCCAGTCGTCAGCGACCGATCAATTTCGATTTAAGCAAATCCGCCATTGAAGAAATTCGCAATCGAATTGCGAGTCGCCTGAATTGGCTCTGCATCAGACACCGCTGAAAGGGTAAGTAGCAATTGCATGCGGCTAATGCTACCCGCAGTTGACCACAATTAAGGTGATGCTCGGCCAAATCAATGTATTTATGAAAACGTCTGGCACACTGCCCGCAGTTCGTGTGTTGCGTGCTCCCTGCTCCCCGGACGGACTCGCCGGGCCGCGGATGCGAGTATTACACATGTGCATGGCATTAATGCAAATGAGCTGGGAATGCTGGAACGGATGCGGAATGCTCGACTTGATGCCGAATTGAATTATGTTGAATACCAAAAAGGTTAATGAAAGAGAGCTTGCCACGGCCAGGTCCCTGGTGCGGATGGGGACGCGGATGCGGATGCGGATGCGGATTTGGTGTCCTACCCGAATTCGGATTCAAGCTGAATGAATTGTGATGAAGCACCAGCAACATTCGGCCAGATACTCGTGCACAGATCTAATGCAGGACACACAGGCACATAGAGATGGGTCAGAAGAAGAGTTAACCACACATAGATGTGGATGTGGATGTGGAAGGGGATGTGGATGTGGATGGGGATGTGGGTGGGGATGTGGAAGGGGATGTGGATGTGGGTGGGGATGTGGCTGTGGGTCTGTGGGTCTGTGCGGTTAGCATACATGCAAATTGATGCTTTTTGTTGGGTCTTGCATTATCTTAGTTTCAGCTTGGGCTGGCGGTAGGACTCGGGTTTCCTCCTGGCGCTCACACAATGAGTGCAAAAAGACAATGTGACTCGGACCAAAGTAATGGCAGTAATGTGCGCAAGAGATTCATGGTGGCCAAATGAAAATTAGAACTAACGATGATTGACAATGTTTCGGCAGGTCGGGCGGGGTATCGGTCTCCGTCTCCGACTCCGTCTCCGACTCTGGCACGAACCTGCCTGACTGGCAGCTAATTAAGCCCGACGGCCTCGGGTTGGAGTGTGAATCGCATGCGGCCAGAGCATAATATCAATCGAGAGGCGCTGGAGTTAGTGACTGACCTGATTTCTGCATCAGTTTGATGGAAGTTTCAAAGCGAACGAACACATCTGTAATTGATGCAAATTAATCAATTAAACGAATCAATTAAGTCAAGCAGGTGGACTTTATCTTGGCATAATTGTGCTTTAAAGGTAGAGTCCACTTTTGAGCAATCAAACCCATCAACGGGACGTCCATCCCCGCTTTTCCATTAATACTGCCTAAAAGCTTCCACAAATAGCCCCACATACGGAACTTATATCGTTATGCAGGTATTTCCAGGTGACTCCAGCGGCAGTCGAATGATTGACCCACTGTAAGTGATCATTAAGTGAGCTGCCAAGACCCAGCAGCTGGAGTTCATCTGCCAGCCAGGCCACAACAAAAAGGACTGTCCTTTGTTCGCATGCCTCGAAAATTATTATTTATGTGTTCGTCCTGTGCGTCCTGTGCGTCCTGTGCGAGTCGAGCCGAGTCGAGCCCAGACCCTTATCCGAGGCGCCGCGCAGTGAGTTTCTGTCCTTCTGGCTGCCTGTCTGTCTCTGCAGTTCGTCTAACGAGCCACCGGCCATATTGTTATCAAAAAACAAGATAAGAGTGGAGTGGAGTGGAGTGGCAGCGCCAGGAATCAGTTGTAGACATTGAGCAGGGGAACATCCGGCGACAGAGTCGACTACAATTAAATTAAATAAACTAGCTTCAAATGTTATGTAAATGCAGCGCTCGACTTTCCACTAATTGAGTCGTCGTCGTCGTCGTCGTCGTAGTTGTTGTTGCTGTCGTGTCGTGTCGTTATCCCTGTGCTTCTCATCGCTGCGTACGTCTTCGGTGCGCCTTTCCTACCCAGTACACCCCACACTCAGAGTACCAGAGTATATTCGCTTGCTTCAGGTGGGAGGCACTTATGCAGTGGATTTTTATGTTCATCAAATCATCCGAAAATCCATCAAATTCTGAAACCTAAGTAAGTGTGGCCACGCAGAGGGAGGTATCCTCTGGTCGCAACACCAACTGGGGCACTGCTGCTTGTACTCGCTTTTTGTCCTGTCAACAGGGCTGAGTGTAAGGAAGAGAGCGAAGGGGTGGGCATACCCATATCCGCGGCTCAGCCTTTTTAGCGTTGTGCAGTCGGGCGGGGTGTGGAGCATAATTGATGGATGGACTTAATTTTTATTGTGCGACCTTGGGAAAGCCCAAAATATCCTTTCAGACAGCTATCGTGCGACCCAAGTTATTAACCGGGAAATATCAATCAGCATTTTACACCAGACTGCCTTCGGAGGATGTGTCAGGGCGCTGGGCGAGGGACGGGTCTCGGGACGGGTCTCGGGACGGTTCTCGGGACGGGTCTCGGGACGGTTCTCGGGACGGGTCTCGGGACGGGTCTCTGTCTCCCTTCTCCTCTCGTTATCCTTTGCCAAGCATTCAAAAACAAAACATTTTAATTAATTGAGGCGGAAAATTCTGTGGCTGGTCTCGCTGGGTGGGAGTGGGCCTGCTGCATATTGTCAACTGCTGGGCGCAGCTGCCATAGACCTTTGGTTTGAGCAACGTCCCAGGCCCAGGCACTGCCACTGGCACTGGTTGGGACTCGTGCTGGGATTGGCACCGGGACTCGGTTTGGGGTTGGGGTTGGGGCTGGGGCTGGGGGCCCGGCCCTGGTTATTTAGGCATTTGACGCGGGCGTCAAGCCAAAGCGAACTTGGCTTTTTGATGAGTTGCTGTGGGGCAGCGGGGATAAAGCGGAGGCGCTTGGCTCGTGGCACACGAGCACCCCCTCCCAGGCCCATCCGCAAAGGCAGCGTCGGGTGATTTGCCCCACTTTGTATTCTTAATGGCCCAATGATGAACGCCGTGTTTATTGAAATAAGTGCCCGAGCATGTGGCATGTGGCATGGTATTATGATGAATTTTGTTATTGGTTTCACGCCGTCAAACGCGAAAAAGATTGAAAATGTTGTGGCGCACACTGCAGGACGCGGATGTGGATGTGGATGCGGCTGAGGTATTTGCGATGAAAATAATTCCGCATAATGCGGAGGGATATTTCAAATTAGAAAGGGGCACGGGCTACCGAAGGCAGGGCAGCTTGGTTTCGGGTGTTTCAAATTGGAACGGGCGTAAAAGTCAGGCAAATGTTTGCCTTTGGCTGGGACATGCTATGATAGGGGCTATGAAGGGGCAAGAGCAAGCAGCAACTGTCTGAGTCTGAGCAGAGACTACTGCGAGCATTGATTTGTTTTCCAACTGTGTGTTTTCGGTCTATCAATCCTTGTTATTCAATTCGCATTCTGTTGGCGTTCTCGACGACTACAATTGAGGCACATTGAAACACTTTGAGGCAAGCCCAGACCCAGGCCCGCAGTCACCTCATGAACAACTAAGTCAAGCCAACACTGCATTTTCAATGGTTCTTTATCTCAATTTGGCACATTTCGGTGTGAGTCTGGGTACGGGGTACGGGGTACCGGGTACCGGGTACTGGCTGCTAGCAAGCTGTCTGACAACTGCAGCGACTCGAGCTCAGCTCCTGTTCAGCTCAGCTTCGGCTTGAGTCCTGGCGTCCTGGTGGCCTGGCGGTAGCGCGTGCCCCCCCCCCCGCATTCTGCATGCCACTGTGCACTCAGAGCCCATGGCAAGACAGTCGAAGATTCCACTCAGCGGAGCTTGGACCAGCAGCTTCCCACAACATCCAAACATTCACACATACGTACATATATCTCTCTTCTGACACATTCACTTTCTATCCCTTTCACTGTCTCCCACTCCCACTCTGCCACTCCCTCTCTAACGTTCTATAATGACCTTTGTTTTGATTCTGTGTGTGTGTGTTAGTGGGCGAGGCCGTGGGGCTGCTGCTGCTGCTGCTGCTGCTGTTGTTGTTGCAGCAAATTGCGTGCGGCGCCTCGACGCAACTTTCAAGGATGCCACTTACAGCACTCTCCCTCTCCCTCTTCGTACCCACCCACTGTGCCCTCAGTGCTGTCAGTTAGCTAACGATGTTGCCCGTTTACCGTGTGTTCTAGTTGCCCCTCCCGCCCCACGCCACACCCCGCCGACCCGACTGAAGATCAACATTTGAGTGCTACAAAACTTTTGTCATTTACGCGCCGAAAATTTGCTCGCCTTCCTCCCAACACCAACAGCAACAGCAACACCAACACCAAGCCCGAGCTCAAGCCCCAGCCCCAGCCCAGGCCCAAGCCCACACCCACCCAGCTACGCCCACCAAATGACACCGCTCCGCCAGTCGCGTACACGGACGTCCATTCCGGTACGTTCCGTTTCGTTCCTTTTCCATAATTGAATTTCGCCGACGAACCAGATGAACATACAGCAAAAAAGAAACCAGTCGGAACGGTGGAGCTGCGGCACACGTGCCTCGACACTTAAATACCCGGTGCTCAGTTGCCACAAACATACATATATACGTGCATATATACATACATATATACATAGGAAACATAAAGTTCATCACTGGCAAGGCTGAGGGGTGTTTTTTCGATCTCACTGCGGGGGAGAAAGGCGGGTGCTGCGCTCTCGTGGAGCAATCGAAACTCACCCTGTTGCAATGTTCTCTCGTTACAATAATTATGGGATCAAGACACGATAGATAAAACCATTCCCAGTGATTCTGCTGCTTCGGTTTTATTTTATCTTTAAAATTCTGAATTTCAACTAAAAATTTCGGATTAACTTGTCTCTGGGAACTAGACGCCAAATCAAATGAACGGACAGACAAAGGTGACATGACCAGCCCAGATGCTGATGCAGAAGAAGCACATGCATATATGTATTTACTTAATGGAACTTAAGGAACTCATCTGTCGCAATGGAAATATATATAAAGCTAATGACAAAATGGCTGCTTATTTCTTGCTTGCAACTTAAATATTTCCTTGTTATGCGTAGAGTCAGTTGCGCACTTTTTGCACCCAATAATATGGAAATGTTGTTAATTGTTTTGTTTCTAAGACACCAGTCACAGCTCTGTTTCAGTTTTAACCATGTCAGATTTATGAAATTCTCAAAAAAGTAAAGACAGAAACCTATAAGCTGGGTTGGGCTTTAAAATATTCTTTGTTTGTTCTTTGTCTTTTATGAGCTGAGATTTCCTTTTAAGCTTTGCCACTTTTCCGATAGATCTCATGCCCCACAGCTTATAGCTTTCGATCGGGCTATGGAGCACTGCACAGTCTTTGCAGGGTAGCAAGAAACGAAGCCTTCAATGGGTAAACTGGACACGCTCTCTAAGATGAGCTGTTACAAGCAAAAGCAAAAAACAAGAAGTAAAAAAGTGTAAAATTAAATGAAAAATAAACAATGAACTTGGCGCAGTTGAATTGAATTGAAGCTCTGCTCTTGGCAGGCTTTGAGCAGGAACCAGATAAAAGAAAGAAAGCAACAAAAGGCAGAGCAGAGACAGCGCTGGTGGAGAGGAGAATGGCACAGCGAGAGAGGGAGAGAGAGAGAGAGGGAGGGAGCGAGGAGCGAGGACGAGAGATTGGTTCATTGTAGTGTGTGGCTATGTTTGGCCCGGCATGTCCCGGACTCGTTTGTCTTTGCCCGGATCTCGTTTTTAACACATGAGAGTTAAAAATGCTGACATGGTCGGCGATGGGGTCAGGGCAGGGCAGGGGAAACACACACACACACACACACACGCCCACTCAGCTATTGGAGGCTATTTCTATGAATTACAAGCGGCACACATTCCCCACAAACTTCAGCACTACTCTCGCTCGCTCGCTCGCTCGCTCTCTCTCTATGTGTGTCATTTCCGTTTCCGTTTTGCACTTTCCACTTGCTGGGTGTTTAGTGCTGTCGCTTCCCGCCACTCCCCATCAATCCCCCCACCACCTCCTTTGCGCTCACTCCCCGGACGACGACTGCTCGTGTAATTGTTGTACTTCGCTTGTACTTTCTGTTGTCGCTGTGATTTGGCCACACACCCCGCCGTGCTGCTGCTGCCCTTGATCCAGCCCAGCCGAAAACTTCATGCCACGTGTTTGACAAGGCAACGAAGGCTCGCATGCAACCTAATTGAGTTTCCAGTTTTAAGCTTGCCCCGTGTGTTGCAAGTTGAGCGCTGCCACTGCCGCACGCCTTCCCGCTGCCTACCCAGCCCAGAGGTAGGCTCTCACATGCCCCGCACACACCCGAACACACACCCCGCCTCTCCAGCAGCCCAACCAAAAGCTTTGGTTAATTAAAAGAGAAGCGAGATGGCAAAAAAGATAAGGGAGGAGAAAAAGCAAAAGAAAAACAGAAATAATGATCCCATCAGAATGTTAAACGGAAGGCATTGGGGCCCGGGCTGAGGTGGCGCTTACAAAAATAATCGCCCACACATTAAACGAGTCTCAAACGGCTGCACAGTGGGTGCAAAAGGTATTTAAGTTCATTAAAAAAAATCATAAACAGTTCAAAATTAAATTCAATTTTCGTGCAGTCCGAAGCTCGCTGGAAAGATCCTCCAGAGTCGCTTTGCCTGCGGCGTTCCACTGTCGCCCATCTGCAGCTGTCATTAGTGCAGGCATCAAATTTGGAGCGTAAAGCGATTTTATAAATTCAACACACACATGAGGCCATTAATGCCAAAATCCGCCAACGAGAAAATCAAAGCAATTTTTTTTTATTAGTTGCAAGCCATAAAAAAAAGGAGGAAAAATGCAGAATTCTGCGCTGCTTGTTGTGGCTGTGCATTAATTAAAACCCCACCGAAAATCGACACGCATAAAAGTTGCTAATGAAAAGCTAATGGCTCAAGGAAACGCGTTTAAGATATTGATGGTGCGTGGCTGGTGTGGGGGTGGTGTGGGGGTGGCGGGGATCACGCCACGGAGGAAAGCGGCAAAAGGTGTACGAAGAACTCAGATGGGAGGAAGATGCGGATGCGGATGCGGATGTGGGGATGGGCTGGATAAATTATTGACTCCACATAATTTGTCTCGCTGTCTCACTGTTCCCATCAGCCACTCTTGCCTCTTGCCTGTTCCTCCAACTCTCTATTTCTCTCCCTTACCTAAGTTCTTCCTTCTATTCTGTCTATTAATACGAATTTTATGTTTCTTTTCTTTTCTCTCTGCTACAGGAAATTATTTTGCTCGTTCTGGCTATATATACTGTTGAGATCGGAACGTGATGCTGCTCGAATCATAATACCATTGGCAAGGGTATCGAAAAGAAAACTCTGGAAAGAATGAAGCTGGCGGCAAATCGAAGCGAAAGTTTGCTCAGTGGGCCCTGCGGACGGGCGAGCTTCACGTGCAAACTGCCATTAAAACTGACAAAAATTACACGGCACAGGGGCGGAGAGGTGAGTCAAAGCCATCAGTCCACTGGCAACACTGGCAACAAAGTTTGTCCGCTGCTATTCTTAATCAAAGCCACGACAAAAGGTGTCAAGCAGTCAAGGAGCGGCGCATGCGATGCTGGAACTGTTGAACATTTATCGATCAAACTGATGGCAGTCGATCTACGTGGACAAATTGATGGAAGACTTGAAAATGACATTAACAAATGGGAGAATGGGAAAACGGGAGAACAATGGGGATTTCGAATCAAAAGTATTAACCGAATACTCACCATAAACTAAGATCTGTAGTGCATAAGTCTTAAACCGAGTCGTACTCAAGACCCTCAAGCATGCACAGCCGAACAGCCCCAAGAAGTTAAACTTTCTCCAGAATCCCAATTCCAACCTTACCAAAATGATGATGTACCTCATCATTTCTCAATGCACACATCAAAGTAAAATGGGAGGCAACGAATACGACTGCATATGGTACATAGATGTGCAGCAGTGTTGCGATTCCCTGCATCCAAAAAGAGGACGCTGCTGCCCCTCGTGGGACATGCACAGCGGCGCCCAAGTTCAACGAACATGTGGCACAGTGGCTGGCTGGCTGTTTCTGCTTGCCAACAAGCATCTCGCATGAGCTGGGCTGCTAATAACCTTTCCATGTACTATCTATCGGAGCAAGTGCTGGTGCCCTGCAGTTCGGGTGGAGTCCCCGCTTGGCTCCTGCCATTGCCTGCGAGCAGAAGGAGCTGCAGACAAAAGAACTGAACGGGAACCTGTCATTGGTTATTGATAATGACGACGTGGTCAAGGCGGTGTGGGGGCAGTTCAAAACCCTATTCCGTATTCAGGCTGCTGCTGTCGAGTTCTTACCATTTTAATTTCCAAGTAAACCCTTTCAGACACCAAAACTTGGGCCGCGTTCCCCCTACTGGGGGGAGACAATCAAACGGAATGCGAGAATCTGCAATGGGCAGCGAAATTTGTAGACAGCGGAAAACAAAGTCCAACTGTGGGAAACTCTTTCTGGTTTCCTCCTTTTTCAGCTATTTTATTTTTTGCGCTTTCTTTTCTGTTCTGTTGGTGGGCCAGGGGAATTGGCTTTTGGGCTTTGAGCTCCTCACAAGTGTGCCGAAATGTCCCAGACACTTGTCATGTACGTCTATGAGGGGGTTGGGGCGTGCTGTCATGTGTGTGTGTGTGTCCGTACGTTCAATGCGGGTTGCGGCAGCCTCTGCCTGGGGGCACTCTCTCTCAGCTGCCTTCAGTCAATCAAATGAGCCGCTAGCCAAGTGGCGCGGGAAGCTACAAATTGTAGGTAGAACTGGGCAGCCGGGAGGCATCAACAGAAAAGCTTTAACTAACAGGCTTGGGCTTGTGGAGATCCAAAAGAGACGGACAAATTTGGGGATTCATTGGGAAGGGGCAGAGCAACAGTCACAGGACCTTTGGGGGCACATCCAACCCAATGCTCGCCCACAAACGCTGCAAATTGATTGAACATTTTTACTAATTAACAGACAACCAAATTTATTGAGTACGGGCAACGATGCCGCGCTCTGCTTGCCCTTCAATTAAATGCCAGAAAGTATGTGTATTTTTTCGTGAAGCTAAATTTGAATATGTTGTTGGCCCAGCCAGTGTCCACCGTCGCCAGCCAGCTCTACTTTGCCATGAGCACGTAGGCGTCAAAGTGGCCGGAGGACAGATCGTCGGTGAATCTCAGTCTGCGCACGGGCAGGCCATGGTTGCCGGCACTCGCGTACAGCTCACCGGCGCGATAGACCTCAAAGCGGAAGTGATAGAGGCGACCGGCGGCCATCAGCTCGCAATAGCCGCCATAGCTGAAGGGCTGTGACATCTCGGCCAAATAGGCAGCAGGACTGCGATAGTTATCGCCGCGGGAATCGTGCGATAGGATCCTGAACGACTGCCAGTCGCTTGCCACCAGCTGCACGATCTGCTGCCGCACCAAGCGCGCCCGGTCCTGGGAGTTGAAGATCAGAAAGGAGAGCGCCCGGAACAGGCAGGACCCGTCGCCCATGATGGGCACCACATAGTGGGGCACATACATTCCCTGGATTTTGAGCATTTCTACCTGCATGATGTCCGTAGAATCGCCACTTCCACTTGCGCCTTGGGCTCGATCTTCATTTATCGTCTGCGGTGGCTGAGGTAGGTGAGGTGGCTGTGGTGGCTGTGGTGGCTGTGGTGGCTGTGGTGGCTGTGGTGCCAGTGCCAGTGCCAGTGCTGGCTGTGCTGGCTTCCGACTGCTATCGTCCGAGGGTGGGGCAATGCGCATCCGAGGTTTAGTTAGCCCGATTTCTAACACCATCTACCTAAAAGCTAGAATTCCTGTACAGGTTAAATTTGTGAGTCCAATGACACATGAAATATAATCGTGTACTGAAATATAAAATGGGGCAAACTTGTGTCAACTTCCCTTTCGAAAATTTAAGTAGATCCCTTAAACTTTTAAAGAAAATTACCCCAAGTATATATACAGTCCCTTCTTATCCCCTGCCCCTTGTTTGCACTGCTCAGGGGTTCTACTGGCAGTGGCAGTGGCAGCAACAAAATCTCTGCCTTTTACCGAAACTGGAAACTGGAACTTTTGTGCGCATTTTAAATGCAAACGCAGTTAAATCAATTGCCGCCTGATAGCAAAGTACACAGGGCCGACCTCTGTTTGCTCAGCAGAGCAAAGGCCACGAAAAATGAGGCCATTGAGAAGAAAATAGGACCTAGGACCCCGGACCCCGGAGCCCTTGCGGCACGTGCACACACCTCCTTCGTGGCAACTCTCGCTCTTTAATTGTCGACTAAAGGGCAACGGGAAACAAATTTACACTGGCGGCAAAGTGAAGTTTCTCCCCGAGGAAAAGCCTTCTTTTCCAGCTCACCTGTTAGTTTTGAGCTTGAGCTTTCCGCCTCTGCAGACACCTCCACCTGGTGGCAGCTCAGATTCCGCATACGCCGCATGTCTCACGCATTTTTGCGGCTTGATTTTTAAGATTTGTGCCCAGGCGGGTCCAGGCTGTTTCGTGTGACATCTGCGGCTGCAGCCTCTTTTGCCTCAAAAATTTGAATTGAATGGCGTTGATTTATTATTTTATTTTATTTATTTATGTAATCTCAAAGATGGGCTATAACCAGTGCCAGCATTGGGTCTGCCGCGACACTATTCTGAGTTATGATTTATCTTCCGTCTATGCTCTTACCTCTTGCCACACGTTCTGTTGCCTAGCCCCCTCTATCTCTGTCAGCAGCCGACTGCTACATCTCCATCGCTCAGGCAGGAGTCGCCAGACTAGACGACGACTGGAGGGAGAGGGAGAGGGAGAGTGCCACCTGAACGTATTTTCTTTATTCTGGCTCTAATTTCTGTAATTTCTATTAAGTAAATCCTAAGAATAAACCCAAATATTTATACGTAAGTCAAGTCAGCCAAAGGGCTGCCACAAACTTCCACCTTTGCGAGTATTTCTGCTGCTGCTGCTGTTGCTGTTTCTCCGCAACGCACTTCGCCACTTTTCAACGCTCAACGTTTTCCACAATTTCCCAGCTGCTTTTGTCTGGCACTTGCTGTTGCCCCTTCTCGTGATTGCTGCTGGTGCTCCACATGACATGGCCCTGGTGCTGGTGCTGGTGCTGTGGCTGGTGGGCCGCACATTGCTCAGTTGGCTGCCAGCTGTTAACCCACCTCTAGGACCTACGCCTCACCCTTACCCCTTACCCCCCACCCTTATCCTTACCCTTACCCTTACCCTTAGCCAACTCTCTCTGGGCGGTTGTACTTTTTTATGTTTCTCTTTTTTGAAATGGGCGCGAATTTGTTTGCCTCTATTTCGGGTGGGGTTCTTTTACTTCTGCTGCTTTGATTTCACTCTGGATGGCTCCTCCTTGGTGTCTCCCTCGCTGCGTCTCAGTGTGTGTTGAGTGGCACTTGACAAAGTTATGACACACCCGCAGGTGCGGCCAGAATGCTGGCAATGCGGCAGTGATGGCTTTGAGTGTGACGTGTGTATTCTGTGCCTGGAGGACGGCACTTGGCCGCCGCTTCTCTAGCTCCAATTGATCCTCTGCATTGCCATTTTACTTCCACTTGGCCGGGCCGGGCCTGATCCAAACTCGTCTCGTTCTTTTTAGCAGAAAGATATGCCAGAGTTTCAGATGCCAGATAATCGACTCACTTCTGAGGAAAACATTTTTAATTGGAAATAACTTGGTCAAGCCTTTGGTGTTGCGCCATTTTCTGCTCGTCATCTGAGCCATCATCATCATTATCCTCATTATCATTACATCCTCTTAGTATGGCGCTCTTTATCCTTGTGCCATTATGATCCCGCCTTTCGCCATCTAACCCCATTTCAAAGGGATGACGAGGCAAGCTGGAGGAGTCATTAGCCCGGGGAAATATTGATGGCCCCCCCATTGACTACTCATATATCAGAAATTACAGGGAAGCCGCCCAGTACTCCTCTTACTGGTAGGAGGTGGAGCCGCGGACAGTTTTAAGCCCGGAAAAGCGAAAGGATAATTATTCAACGTCAATTGCCATAAATAATGCAGCAGAGCCAGTTGCAGCGGCACAGGCCGGGCGCAGGTTTAGAGGCTGGACAATCGATGCCGTGTAAGACTGGAAGGGATTTAAGGCCCCGCGCCCTCCGCCTTCTCCTTATTATCGTGACATAATTACGTGAGGATATGGCTGTTATGTTCGTACATATATTGGCTGGGGAATGTGCAGCTCTTGGCATTATTAATTCATCAGAGGGTCCATCAAAAGATGACGGCGCTGGGTGGGCGGCATGCCACATGTTGCAATGTGTGCGTAATTGATGTTAGAACCGGATGAGACCCTGATGATGATGATGGTCCTTTTTGCATATTTTATCTGCAATGCAAAAAGTTTTTGCGTCAAGCGAAGCAGCAGCAGCAGCACCAGCAGCAGCAGCAGCAGCATTGGCTTGGAATTTGTCTCGGCTGAGGAAGGTCAAGGAATAAGGCCATCATCTCGACAGAAGCACCAGCCCTGCGCACCTCAGGTGTGCCAGCCAGTGGGCACCCCTCCTTGGGGAGTTTAAACGTCGACGCATTTAGCGGCCGCCTCCGACGAGTTGTTAAAAATTTTATTTCTAAAGTGCTGGCAAATTTCCGACCACCCACTTGAAGCGCCCCATCGAGCTGATTTCCAGCGAGAATTTGGCCCATGCCCTCTCGTCCAACGCTTAGCCACAAAGAACTTTTCGCTCCCAAAGTCGTTGTGGCAATCAAGTGATGGCGGGCCCAGACCTGGTCCATCGCTGCGCTGCCCTGCGCTGCCCTGCCCTGCCCGGTGCAGTGTGGTGCGGTGTGGCTCGGGGCCATTTCGGAATGTTGGCTGTGGGTTACTGCGGCGGCTCCTTATGTGTGTGCAGGGTTGGCTGTGGGGCTGCACGATGCAGCCGTCAGGAGCAGCTTCGTTGGCTCGGCGCTTCAGAATTTTGGGGCCACGCTTGACTTTCCTTTTCCCTTTGGCTTTCGCTCCAGCGAACTATGGGATTTGCGATGCACGATATGCCACGTTTGAGCGGAGTATATTGAACTGGGTGTTCCCATGTGAATCCCTGAAAATAATACACAACAAGTGATATTATTTGATGGTAAAAAATAAGCCAAATTACATTTAAATTTCAATGTGCAGCTTGCACTTATTCGGGACACATTCGCCAGATTAAATCAGTCATGAAGCCCCGGGGAATTTCCTTTAATTATCCAAATGCATGCAAAAAGTAATCGAAGCAAAAATCTATTAATGGAATAATTCTGTTGTCTGTGCAGTGAAGGTAATTTATTTGGACAAATTTAAAGTGGAAGTGTGGGAAAGGCGAGCCATTTATCTGCGTGCAGCGCTTTTCACTTACAGGTGCACAGGTAACCCCAGGTCTAAACCCAGCGGAATCAGTCTCCCCAACTGTGCGCAAAACCAAAGGCAGCCCTGGCCCGCACCGCCCCCCACCCCAAAAGTATAGCCACACATAGAACCCCTTGTTCGCCCCTTACCGCATTTCTCGGCGCTCTGCCGCTGTGTCTGCTGCGCTCTGATTGGCTGCTGCTGCTCGTACTTTCACTTTGTTAGCAGTTTACAGCAGTTTTGAGTGCTGGTTGGTAGTCGTAGCACCACGTTCATATTCATTTATCATTGATAAGAAACATAATCAAGGAAATGAATGAATGGCTGGCTGAGCAAATGAATGAATGAGCGACTCGGCAGAGAGAGAGCTGGCTCGCCTTTTAGGGGTTTGTCGGTGAGTCCCGGGGACCGTGCCTGGTCGTGGTCGTGTTCCTGGTCCTGGTGCTGGTGCTGGTGCTGGTCCTGCATCCTGCATCCGACCGACACACTACGTCCTGCCTGAGTGAGTGCAGCGCTAAACGCAGTTGACTTGCATCCCTTTTAGCTTGAATAACGCCATGTGGCAACTGTTTCCAAATCCCCCGCACATCATTCATCTCCATTTCTCCACCATTCCGCGGTGCTGCACACTTCTTCCACTGCTGCTCCTGTTTGTTATTGTTTTTGTTCGCCTTTCCCAGCTTCTGTGTTCAGCCAGCAGCAGCACAAGAGCCCGTGGAAGGCACTCAATTGATTTGGCCATGGCATGCCATTGATTTAATCATATCTGCGCTCGTAGCAAAACTGCTTGAAAGTTATTTAGCAAATCAAACGCGAAGTCTTGTAGTTTTCTGATATCTTTAAAGGCGATTTAAAAGTTTAGCCAGCAAACACGGCCAGCGACCGCCTCATTATTGTCGATTATCAATGCAAACTTCCGATAAACTAAATGCCTCATTGGCTTGCAGTTAGCTGCAACCTCATTTCTGTCCGTCCCATGCCCACAGCTGTGCCACTGCGGCGGCTCTGTCGTCCAGCCGTGCAACATTCACGAATGGTTAGGCGAGTGAACGGTGTGCGGAGGGGCGGTGTGTGGGAATGGGTCACATGTGCCGCGAACTGGTTAAAAGTCAATTAGTCTAATTGCCTAAATGCAATGAATGTCCATTTTAATGGGCCAGTGCACATGAAAAATCCAAAACGGGGGCAATGTACCCAGGTCCATGCTGGACTGGGCCCAGGTACAGGCACATTATCAGGCACTCTGCTGCCTGTTCGCGCCGTTTCAAAGGAAACAGTAGCAGACGTTCTCATCATCACTTCCACTCAAAATCCCAACAAACAACATCAGCATCACATCAGCAGCAGCAGTAGCAGCAGGAGCCACAGAAATAAACATAAAATACTCGTAGCCAGGAAACAACAGCCAACAACAGCCATAAGCAGTGTTAACAAAAAACAACCCAAAAAGCAATGGGAACGAAGGCACTCCAAATAAATGGAGGACAGCATCGAAGCGGCAAGTACCCTGAGTAGTGGCTGAAAATAAGAACTATATGGGAATAATTATCAGAACACAAAACCAGGACTCATTTTAATTTGTTCATCGCTTTACACTTATTCCAAAGTACAACAAAGTTTATCCAAGTAAGAACTGCTCATGACTGCTCTCTGCTATTGTAGTCAGACCTTTAAAAACCTTCATTAAAACATTCGAATTAAGTTAAATTTGATCGAATAATATAGGTAACACCTCCCATTTCCAGTACACTTTTGCATCCCATTTTCGTAGGATTTTGTGAGCCAAAATAATTATAATTCTTTGTCAGACTCGGCCATCAAGGGACTTCGGCAGACTAGTAGGGTATATTCCAGGGCAAAGCAGTGAAAAAGACATGAAAAAGAAGAAGTGAAAAGGGACACTCGTAAACTTTGCACCTCAGTTGCTAATGTGGCAGCTTAGAGTAAAAGAGAGAAGAGAGTGGGAGAGAGGGAGAGCGAGAGAGCGAGAGAGGCCGAGCAACTTGACAATAGCATGGGACAAATGAAGGGTGGGGAGGCAGTGGACTTTCAACGTGTATTTGTTCAGGGCAGGAGGAGGGAGAGGTGTCAAAAGTTTTGCACTGGCATTTCCCTTTCTTTGCTGGTGGGCTGCGGTGCGGCGCGGCGCGGTGCGGTGCGGGTGTCTGCCTGTCTAAGCCGCAATTAGAAAGGTCAAAAGGGGTCTCCCAAAAAAAAGTAAGTGCACGGTGTCGGTAATGATGTGCCAATTAATTAACTTAATTCGGCTGAAACTTCACCAAAATGTGCAGAGCACTAGCAGCCCAAAAAGAGAGTATCCCTCAGCAGTATGCAACACTTTTTGTTTGTTAGCCTCCAAGGATGCAACCAAAGTGGAAATGGAAATGAAAATGAAAATGGTGCACGACAGGGGTGGCAGTGGGCGGCGCATGGATCGTTAAGAGGGTGTTTGCAGGTCCTGGGCTTTGTGGTAGATTTTAGCAATGCATAAATTACGCACGGTACTCGTACTCGTACTCATAATTGAATTAAAATCAATTTTTGCATTCGTGCGCACAGACTGCAGTTCAGGTCAGGTCAGGATCAACGGCAGCTGGTCCACCTCGAGCCCAGTTCCCAGTGCCCTGTTCCCAGTGCCCAAAATATTCCTCCCTTTTTTGTGCATTTTGGGCACTTTTTGCTGGGATGTGGCGTGGTCGGGTGGGGGCAGCAGGAAAATTGGTGGTACGAGCTGCGGTGCTGGTGGGATAACAAACAAGCAAACAGCATGATCAATGAAGTGGTCAACCAGCGGAGGACTGCCCTCCCACCGAACAACGACACGCACTCAACCATATCCCCTCCCAGCTATGTAACCACCCAACCACCTCCACATCCACCTCCACCTCCGCCAGCCAACCTCCAACGTAAAGCGACCAGCATTCATTTTTCAGGCAAAACTTTGACAAATTGCTGATGGCCAAGCTCAAAATCGTGTCGGTGGGAAGGATATGACCCATCGTCAATGGGCGGATAGATTTTTTGGGAAGGCCTTTGCCTAGGGTCTGGGGGCTGGGGTGTGGGGGCTGGGCCCCCGCTGACCGGCCCAGAATGCGAGTATCATCACATCACTGCGGCTAATTATTACATTTTTACCTTGACCACGCCACTGGACGCTGGCCATGACGGGCAGGGCGGCGAAAACCATTTTGACAGCCGCTGATAAATCACTGTCAAAGGTGTGTGGGGGCTGGGGCGTGTGGATCGGCGGGTTTGGTGTTTTCGCGTTGACTAACTAATGCCTGGTGCATTCTAATTTGATTGAAACATACATAATTATGAGCCAACGCTTCGAGCTGCTGGAGGGCAATCCTGCAGAGAACAGATGGACACAGAGAGTGACGTCGCGAATTCGGTTGAAGGGCCACTCGAAACGATTAAGTTTGTATTTACATACGAACCTAGAGACACTTTAGGAATATTATTATTTATTTTTCTTATTTTTCAGGTTCCCAGGTTCCCGATTCTGACGTTGTGGCCCTCAAATGGCGACCGTCTGTGCATAAGTCCATCACCCACCAACAGATGTATTGTATTTATCGTGTTTGTCTGTTACACTGATGTATGTACATATATAGTCGAAATAGTCACGCTCTATAAAGTATTGCACTCAAAGAACATTTCAATTTTCAAATTCAAAGTTACAAATCGCAGGCACAGATAAATATTCTGCTAAATTCGTATTCATTTCTGTTTCATCATGCATACAGACATGTGTACACATCAACGCCAAACTCGCAAGATAAGCGTCGACAACAACAGACAACAACAGACAACAAAAACAAATCAAACAATAAAAGAAAGTAAAGCGAAGAACGCTCAAAATGGAGGGGGGGTAACAGTGAATCGAGACAGTGGCAGAGGCAGAGACAAGGAAACGGCGACGACTTTGAGGGCAGATGCCACTGCAGGATTGTTGGATTAGATTCGGTTTTTGGCTTGTTGTCAGCCCTGCGAATTGTTGCCGCGGACTTTGATAAATGATGATGCGTGCTACATGACTGGCCATATGAAAAGGACTTGTGTCCTGGCCAGAGAGCAAAGCGGCGACAGACAAATAGGCCTCGGTCCCAGAGACATGACACAGTTGAATAGCCAAACTGGCTGTCAAACGGACAGACCGACTGTCAGACCGACAAACTGACTAACACCGGATGGATACTTGTACATATTTTGGAAGTCCGCGTAGCAACATACATTCAGATAGCTGGAAGCGCGCTCAAAGGAACAAATTCAATTTAAGGCATAGCTGCCATACGAACCTCCGTCAAAATATCGTATTTTTGGAACTCTGAGCTCAAGTCTGCACCTCTAAACGTATTTCAATCGGACTGGGAATTTCTATTTTATTGTTTTACACCAAAAGGAACATTTTTAGAGCCTGACACCTTCGAAAATTATACTTTTAAAAATACATTCAGAGCCTGAAACAACTCTGCATTAAAGTTTGTAATTGGTTATTATTCTTACCATTTTTGTTTGCGTTCTACTGAACATATTTCTAATTTCACTTAATTTGTTTTGGGTATTTGCTTTGATTTGCAAATTGGCTTGCTTTAAACAAAACACAACTTCAATTGGCATAAATAAATAAAAATCAAATTAAATTAATTCCAACACAGAGTGGAAGGTTTGTAAATATAACAAGGATATTCCTGTTCCTTCCGCACTGTCTGTACTATTCGATGCCACCGCACCAGACCCTCCTCAATTTCTTGGCAACGAAAAGCAGTCAAGCAGTAAACAGTAAGCAGCGGGCAACACACTCGTACATAAAAGGCAATAAAATTAAATCAAATGAAATCAAATGCGCATATGTATGGCGTTTTATGCGAGATGCGAGATGCAGGGTGGGTGCGCGGTGCGCGGTGCGCGGTGCGCGGCAGTGCCCCACCGCTGAAGAGACAGACACAGACCGAACCGAACCGAATGAAAAGATATGGAGAAAGCGAAAAGTGAGGTTAGTTTAGTTGGGAAAAGCGAAAGGATTAAAATAAAAACCACACAAAAGGCAACTTGGCAGTCCAACAAACAGCGCAGACGTAGAGGTAGGGCGGGGTGTTTGACTACAGCCAACCTAGCCCAATATGGACAGTGGAAACTCGACTGGCAGGCCAGCCAGTTCATTATTCCCTTGCTGAATTTGCAACTAATTTAAAAAACATTTTTGAAGTACGAGTATAACCCAATTAAATTAAAATTAAGCTGCTCCTATTGATTGGACTTGGAATTTGTAGACGAATGTTCGCTGCTGTTTGAATTGAAAGACTTTTCGCTCATGCTGACGGATGGACAGATGTCCGCTTAAATGAACCTTCACTGTACTTGCAACTGCTTGACTGCTTTGGGTGCGTCTGTTTTATTATTTTTTTTTGTTTTGTTTTTGGCAATAAAATAAATCCACCGCAAAGCCGCTGCGGGTAGATTGCTTGGTTGACCCCAAAACAGTGAGACAGGAATGAGTGAAAAAGGAGCATCAGGAGCAGCTGTTTCGTACCCATAAGCAGGCCAGAAGAGGAAGCAGAGTGTGCAGAGAGTACCGTTTTGCTGTTCGGTTGGTGCATGGCTAATTCAGCTATTTTGATTGTTCTTCTTCTTGTCTGTGTGTGTTTGTGTGTGTATGCGTGTCTACTGCCATGTGCTCTTGGCTACTTTTCATCGTTAATGTGTCGTTGCTGGAGCTACTTTGAAACTGGCTCCAGCAGTGCCTGTATGACACCAACTTATGGCATGATGCCACCATCCAATCCGAGCAAGCTCTTCGCCCAGCCGGGTCCGGGTCATTGCACCGGAAAGCTAATTGGCATTGATTGGATATCTGAAGATTCTTTAAAGGATAATCACAAAGATCTGAACATGTAGCGTTCAGGGCAACAGAGCTGTTAACAGCACAGAGTAACAGTTCAGAATAACAGTCCAGAATAACAGACTGTTAGCGCTCTGAGAGCGTGGCTGGCACTCGCTCTCACGATCCACACAGCTAGAATTTACATTGGAGGAGACTATCGGTGGAAGAGAGTTTTAAGTGATTGTCATACGGGCAGAGTTGCCGAGTTGGCATTGCCTCGCACATTGTTGCATCATGTCCAAGTGGCCATTTCCTGTTCCCCCGCCCCTAGACCCCTTCCTTTGCTGCCCAATCATTCCCTGATTTTCCCTCTCTTCACTTCTATCTCTATCACGCTCTATATTCCTGGGCTTTGGTCTGTCTGGTTTTGTGGTCATTTCAAATTTTCATTTCATTTGCCATAAAAAGGAAATTGGTTTCGTATGCCAGTTGACAGTTCCCTTAACCAACTGACTCGGTTCTCCCACCCCCACCACTAGCTAGCTAGCCTAGGGACAAGGCAAGAAGGACATTCTGTGTGTATGGCAGTTACACACATAACTCCACCACACAACAAGCTCTGGCATACCTGACGGGCCAATGGGAATGGCAACTGCCAGCGAAAGACAGACGCAAGGCAAGGCCAAAGCATAAATGCCACAACTGCCAGAACTTGTGGTTTAAGCTGTATTTAAGTTACTGGCGGGAAGTTCTATGACAGGTTTGATCACACGGTAGAATTGGGGCCCGGCTATGAGATTGAAATACTTGCTGGTCGTGATTGATGTGCGTCGGCTACGCTTTTTCTGTACGGCTCACACACAGCGCTGGTATTCCTTTGTGATATTAAGTATGATTAATTTCAAATGGAATTCCTTTTGCACTGGCTCCGCAGTTTTCCCACCATTCCATTCCTACCTGGCCACGCTCCGATCCCTTGCCCAAAACTAATCCCGTGCGCATCACGCACGGTTTACAAAGTGCAACTAACTTGAAAAATTTAAATTTACTTTTTTTGCGCTCTTCGTTTTGCGGCACAAACAAATATTAAATTAACACTCACACACATGTGGGCATGGCTTTCGCTGGCTGTGCACATGTGCATGTGTGTGTGTGTGTGCGTCTCGCTCACTGATTTGCCCCACGAAAAAAGCAACAAACAGGCAAGTAAGGAGAGCTCAGATCGTCGAACATTCGCATACCCTTAACTCGCACATAAAAATGGTGGAAAATCTTACATCAAACAAGCATCAAAGTATCTAGAATCCATCTAGAATTATCACACGCTGCTGAAGAACTTTTTCACCAGAAAAGGGCTATTTTTATAACTAAGCAGCTCAAGCAATCATTTTCCGCATAGATTTTCTCTGAGAAATGTTTACTAAGCTGCACTTTGTACGATTGTAGGATGCAGCGCAAAAGGCTAATAGATTTGTTCTAACGGAAAAGATGCGCTGGGGAACATTGCCCATTGAGCCTGGCTCGAAGGGTATCATTCGAAGGGTATCAAAACAGAGGAACAGCAGAGGAAGCTGAACAAAAAAAATAGAAAAAGAGAAAGGGAAATTCTAGAGCGCGCACAAATTTTAGAGTTAAATTCAGGTCAGGGTTGCCAAGCGCCCGCGACGACGATGATGACGATGATGGCGATGATGATGATGATGATGGCAATGATGCCAGAGAGCAGCCACAGAAGTAGCAGCAGTAGCAGTAGCAGCAGCGTCAGCAGCAACAACAACTGCATACAATTTAGGTAGACACACATACATATAAGGAAGAGAGAGGGGGGCTAGAGAGAGAGAGAGCAATTTAGTTCAAAGGCATTTTCGAAGTGGGGGCGAAACAAGAGCACAAAAAGTACAACCGAAACGCGAATAAAAAACACACACGGGAAAGAGCGGGAAGAGAACAAAGAACACAGAGAGAACATAAAGAAAAACCAAATTAAAAAAATAATAATTAAATATAAATGCTGAACATTAAGCTTTAACTCAAATCTTCAATAATGCACAACAAATAAATAATAAATAACGTGCAAATTCTGGAAACAAAAAAATGACCGACCGGAATGAACCGGAAACATACACACCCGCACAAGGGGTTCCCGGGTGCTCGAGCGTAAAGCAATTAAATATTGAAAATCTTTTGAATAAATCAGGGAGCCGAGCCACAAAACAACGTACAAAATAAAAATCAAATCGAGTTGAACGGAGTTGACAGCGGGACAGGACAAGGGCAGGCTCCCACTCACTTTACTATGAATGCCAAAATAATACCCGTTCTGACATGCCTGCTTAAAATTCACCCAACTGCAGTGGATTAAGCCAGTTCAAAGCGAGACACACGAGCAGAGAGCATTCCAGTTTGACATTTAATAGAACACTGGGAATGCGAGAGCCGCTAATAAGCAGTTAAAGTCAAGATGCAACATGGTTTTCACTCTAAGATATTTAAACGATTAATTCACGAATAAATGTGCAGCTTAGTACTCAGAATATGAATAGCCAAAATTATAATTCATTCATCTCAAAAATATGTATATGTAGATATGCGCCCCATTCGCTGGCAAAAATGCCAAAAACTGTAAAACTTGAAGACTCTGGGAGACCCTCAAATCGTTTCGATGAGTTAATTTTTCTAGGGAAAATAAAGAAGATGAAAAGGAGATGAGAAGATTAATTACATTAAGTCTGACATTAAGTCCAATGAGAGTGTCTGTCGAGAGTGACGTAGCCAGGGGACGTAGCCAAAGGAATGTTGTGGTCAGGAAGGAGCAACAACATGACTTGGGACCAGCTTACCCGACATGAAGTTATCTGGGCAGGCGCTGGACCATCGCCTTAGTTAGACACTGCATTGCTTTTGACAAGAGCTTGCGACAATGCACTGCCAGTTGTCTGGGCTTATTCGGGGTCCATTGCAATCGTAGAGGTTTTAACTAAAGTACAAAATATCATTTAATTTTCCCAAGCCCATACCTCCAATAAGTAACGCAAAATGGAACATTCAGAACATTCATTTAAGACCGTTGTCATCGGATAGAAAAGTGCTCCTTGGCATGTCTGTCGTATGTGTCAGTGCTTGTCATAACCTGGGCGGAGACTATCAAATTTTAGGTAATTGTATTCTGCTTTCGAGTCAGTGAACATTAAAAATTTACAGTTGTATCTATTGTCCAACGGTTTTGCGCATAAATTCTGAAAATAGTAAAATGGATTATGCCGAAACTATTTACGATCTATTGCTAGTCGCAGCCTGTGTACATTCATCGTACACCCTAACTGCAGCAAATTATCCTTATTTGTATATTGTGGCTGGACTTAGCTTGCTGGACATCATATCGGGACTGCTGCATCCTTAGGTGACACGAAATCAGTTCAAGGCGATCATTTTCTAGATGGTTTTGGTGTGCATCTGGCTACAATAAACGACGCTGGCAATCATGCAACTGATGACGACCTGCGCCCTCACTCAGCACTAATTGGCAAAGAAGCCCGTTCTGAACTAAACAGTGGAAACAAAGGTAAGTTTGTCATCCGAAGCATCCCGAGCAACAACGTTTCCAAATAGCAGTAGTTCAAACAACACGCTCCAAAGGAAATTGTCTTCTAAAGTCGAAATTCGTTAAATTCTCACGAGTATTCTTCGGAGTGCAATCCTGTCCCGGAAAACAGTGAACTTTTCCATATTGTGTAATCTTTCTTCCCAAGTCTCTAACGATGCTGATGCGACTGATATCATTGAGCTGTCCAGACGTCTCCAGTCCTGTCCCTCTCCTTCTACAAACTCGCACTCGCACTCGTACTCGTATCTTGTTCCTAACACCTTTGTGCATGTTTGGAATCGTTCGCGTTTCTTATTTTTTCTGTCGCCTTTTACACTGCAAGTGTGTAGTTTTTTTCGGGCTCGGTTTTTTTTTCATACTTTCTGCCAAGTCAACTTGAACAGATTTACTGTCAATGGCCCAAAGCAACATACCTGGCGCATATCTGCATATACTCGTGGGCACAGTGGGTCGCCGCCCCTCTCCAGAACCCAGAAGCCAGAACCATTTGGCATTCAGAGAGATGCCACACCAAAGAGAAAACCCCTTCAAAGCTTTTTGGCTGCTGTTTGTTTGAAGTTTTTTTTTTTTTTTTGGTTTTGCGCCTTTTAAGTGGCAACTACTTTGCACCTCTGCGTGGGGGTCGCTTCTGGTGATTCCCACGCACACCTGAACCGCACACACCTGCGAGCCATTGCCACTGCCTCTTGCCCCATCATCTCCGCCTGTCTGACTGTCTCATGGCATCTCTTTCTAGTCAAGTGGTTTGGCCTTGAGTCGGTTCTTTTTTTCTGTTTTTTTGTGCTTTGGCACCTTGGCATACATGTTACACCTGTGAGTGAGGGACTCCCTCCCATTCATTCAGTGCAGGCATCCTGCCAAACACTGCGTGTGTACGTCATTTATGTAATAAAAACTTGCTCTAAAGGAGGGGGAGAGAGAACAAAGAGTATAAATAAAAATAATGAATTATGTTAAGGAAATTTATGCCAGCCCCAGCCCGCATTTTGCAATTATGTATTTGCAGTCGAAATTGCAAAAGCAAATTTATATAAAATATTGAAATAGGCGGATGGGAAAAGTGGTGGGAAAAGGGATGCGGAGAATGCAAAAGGGCAGACGATTTATGTTACGAAAATTTAATTTTGCGGCTTTTTAATCAACAGAAATGAAATGCTGGGCTACATTTTGGTCAAATAATGATTTGTAAATCCCGCATCAACTGTTTGTGCTTTTGGAGTACGAGTTAAATTATGTTATTGACTGGATTCACATACAAACACGCACACATACGCATCGCAGACAAATAAAAATGTGCTGTCCACAGACAGTAAAAGTAGCTCCCCTTCAAAGTTCAGAAGTAGTTTGGAAGATTAGTATAGATTTAGCTGATTAAAACGGAGCAAAATCTGTTGATATGTACTTTCATAAGTACAGCTATTTGTAGCCCATATTTAGCATTCATGTGAATGATATTATTTCCGCCATTCTTTGTCATTAAAAATTCTTAGATTTTTCAAATATGATTAGGCATATGAATTCTGCATGCCCAAAATAAATGAGTGAGAAAAAATTAGAATGAGCACTCGAATAAATATCATTGAATTATTATATACACGTGTGAGACGACTCATGCAGAACGGGATTTAAACGAAGTAAATCGAATCTGAATGAATGGGTGGGTGGGTACTTCAACCAAAAGCCGCAGTTTCGTGGCACTGCTACATACTATAGAATCTATCAAAATCAGATGATACGTATATGTGAAGCTTCAGACCCGCAGCTAGGCTTTTTCTCTCGTTTTTTTTTTATTCATTATTTTTTTACATCTTGATGTGTGTATAGGTACATATACATATGTATATGTATGTGCGTGCATCTGCGTATATTTGGCTGTGTGATGCCGGTTTTTGTGGCTTTAACGGTATTTCCTTTCTAGCGGAGGGGTACTACATAGAGTGCAGCTGCAGCTGTGCTGTGTGCTGGCCCCAAATTGATGCATGTGCAGCAGCACGTTCCGGCAATGCCACTAAATCCCCCCTAGGACAACAGACGACGCCGACGATGGCCAAAAGCCACGAAAAGGGTGGTTTGGGACAAAGAGCGGGGGATCGGTTTTCGGTTTATTTGAAAAAGCAGCATCGATATGTTATTTGCATGTGTCCAAAGAGGTGGTTAGCGGAGCGGGGGGGAGGATGGGATAGCAGGGCAGCCAGCCCAAGTTAGCAGCAAATCCCGTGGCAACTTTTTGCTACGCGAAACTTTCTTCTGTGGAAAGTTTATGCATGAATAAAGTGAAAAGCTGCAGGCAAACCACTCACACAGTTAAACTTATGCACATGAGTATATTCGATGTGTGTGTACAGTGTGCAATGTGCAAATGTGCAATGCAACGCAAACACAGGGAAGAAACGAGAAGGAACGTGTGAGTCGCTTCTGGGGACGCGACTCTACTTATACCCGTACTCAGTCAGTATTTACATTTTTGAGATATGATTTTTTAGAAATTTAGAATAAAAAAAAAAATTTACATATTACATTTTTTTGCTACATCTGTTATCTACATCTACATCTACAATGTATATTTTACATCTAACATGTAGATTATAGATGTACCATTTATATTCTGCCTCTCCTCCTACACTTGTCGCAGTGTGATATCACATGAGTCTTGAAACCAAATTTGGTTGCCCTAGCTTTTATAGTCTCTGAGATCCAGGCGCTCATCAAGACGGACAGACGGACGGACAGACGGACATGGCTATATCGACTCGGCTATTGATGCTGATCAAGAATATATATACTTTATGGGGTCGGAAACGTTTCCTTCTCTGCGTTGCACACATCCACTTTTACCACAAATCTAATATACCCCTTAACTCTTTTTTGAGTACGGGTATAAAAAGACATTACATGTTCTACTCTAGACTCACATTAAATAATCCAGCGAAAAGTTGCATTTTATTTAATGCAAACATGACATCTGTTGGCTAACTTCAAATTCGCATTAAGCTGCTCCCTTCTGGCAATTGGCATGCGGCCAAACACCACCAATATCCAATTATTTCTTGTTAAAAGTGAAATTAAAAAATGCGCGCACGCTTAAAACTAGAGGTGGCTTGACAAAATTTCGATAGGTGGGATAATGTATCGAAATGCGCAAGATCCAACTTAACGAAGCTACAATGAATATAAGTTGCATGCGTTTCAACCTTATTATGTAAACAATCCAATGAAAAGGAGTTCTGAAAACCAGCCAATCTTGTACAAAATTAATTGATGAATTGGGGAAAATTACTTATTTAGGGCTGAGAAGGCCAAATAGCTAGTAATATTAGACCGAATATCAAAATCAGGGAATTTCAATCTTGTCGTATCCATCAGTATATTTCCGGTATATTTTGAAAATGAGAAGGTATATATTGGTATATTTATGAGGTACAGCCGGTATATTTTATAGATAAATCCGCGGTCACACTGAGCAGCACACTCACAGAAGAAAACAATTACCAAAAATTAGAATCGCATCAAAGAGATAAGTAAAATAAGCGATTCAGAACCATGTCAGCGGCTGGTAGAGTTGATGACGAGCCGACAACGCTACCAGCTACTCAGGAGCCCCCATCCTCTGGCCCATCAACGCCAGCGGTGGCCGAAATAGCCGCCTCCAGTGTGAGTAGTTCTTTCCCCCACGATTCTCTCTGTGTGTTTTTCTCCGCTCGCCTCTTCGATTTGCTGACGACGACGGAAGACACGTCAACGCAGGGCGACAACGGCCCCTGTTATCGGTTCTTATTTACATTTGCGTTGTTTTTCTCTTGTTTTGCATTGATGGATTCGTCGTGCAGATTCGTTCGGGATTGGCCGAGCTGGAGCTGAGATCGTCCCAGGTCCTGCAGCGACTGGAGAATGTAAAGACAGTGCCGGGTGCGGGTGGCGACAGCCCGAATGGAGCCAGTGCCAATGATGTCGAGGAGGAGCCCGATCCGGAAGCGGAGGCTGAAGATTTGGATCAACTGCCGTTCACCCAGCTTCGTCCTGAGCATCGTGTGCCCTCAGACATACTGAAGTCGCTAGAACAACTGGTGTCCTACACGGACAGCGATGATGATCCCGAATTCCCCCTGCCGGCCCTCGACGATGTCTCCCATCTGGCCCTAATCTCTCACAGCATTGTGGCGTATCTATCGCATCTGGACAGGCAGCATCTGCTGCGTGTGACCAATAGCATATCCGGCGATGCCACCCGCTGGCTGGGCACGCTGTTCCACTTTAACAATCCGGCCAGCAGCTTTCATGCGGATAATGCTGATGCCATTCTACGCACCGTGCGCCTGGCCATCGTCGCCCGATGCCCCGGCTATCTAGAGGGCGGGATTCCGGCCCTGGCCCAGCCCTGCTTCTACATCTCCGAGAATACGACACCGGTGAGGCTTCAGTATGCTTGCCGCCAGCTGGGCATCCCAGTGGACGCCATCAAAATCATACCCGAGCACAGTCAGTACGGCACCATGGACCTGAACCAATTGCAGAAGCAAATCCAGTTGGATTTGTCGGCCAGTAGGACCCCCCTGCTGGTGGTGGCCGACATTGGGGCATCGCTATGTGGCTACGTGGACAACCTGCAGCGGCTGCGGGATGTGTGCAAGCCTCACAACATGTGGCTACATGCCAGTGGCCATGGCCTGGCCGCACTCGTGTGTGCCCAAAGCCAGAGCCAGGGCCATGTCGACGATGTCCTGCACTCGATGGCACTGAATCTGGGCAGCTGGCTGGGCGTTCCAAGTCTGCCGATTGTGCTGTTGCATCGTCCACTACTTAACAGTGCCCTGAGTGCCTTCGAATCCGATCCGATCCTGTCGCGACGCTTGAACTCGCTGTCGCTGTGGACCAGCCTGCAGGCGCTGGGCAGGAAAGCCATTGCCGAGCGCCTCCATGTGGCATTTCAGACATGCAGTATTCTATTCGAAATTGCCTCCAAATGCGAGGGTATTCGTGTGCTGGTAAGCAGAGAGAGATCTTTGGGTTTTCCCCAACTAAAACGAACCTTTTTATGTCCCAAAACAGAGTCACACGCCTGGGGCACAGACTGGTGCCTCCCTGTCGGACATTATCCAGAGCCCATTCGATGTGAACACATTATTTGATGCGGCTGCACCCGTGGTGGCCTATCAATTCGATGGCAGCACAACCATTCCAATTTCCGGCAACCTCGAGGCAGCCGAACGTGAGACAGGGGGCCTCAAGCCCCTAGAGAAGATCAACAATGCTTCCTACTTTGATCGCCTCAACTCCTGGCTGGGCCAGATCTTGCAGCGCGACTGCCCCAATGTGAGTAACAGCCAACAGCTACTCGTTGTAATCAATGAATCAATGCTCACTCCTGTGCCTATGCCTGTTCCCCCTTTTCACTATAGTTTGATTTTGAAGTGATTGAGCATTCTACACATGGCAGCTGCATTCGCTATTGCCCCCTGGAACTGGGCCTTGGAGAGCAGCCGCCCAGCTCTGAGAATCTGGAGAGCTTCGCTCAGAGCTTGGAGGCTCATGTGGACATTTTGCGGGCGACCATCAAGCACAAGGCCCGATTCATTTACCTGGTGGAGCGCAGCGAGGTGCTGCGTCTCGTCCCTCTGCCTGAATGGGCGGGCATGGGCGGTGTTCGGTTTGTGCCCGAGAGCTGGGAGTCTCTGCTGACGGATCAGGCCAAAACCGAGCTGAACAAGCTCAACATTGATTTGGTCGAGGCTCTGAAGTCAACGGACAATGCCTTTTCGCTAGGCGAGGGCACGGACGGGCTCATCTGTGTGCGCTTTGGCATGGTCACGCACGAGACCGAGGTGGAGGAACTGCTAGATTTGGTTGTTACCGTCGGCAAGAGTGTCCAGGAGAACTCCCGAGTGTTGGACACCATGTCGGAGATTGTCAAGAAGGTATATCCTTAATATCCCAATATGCCCAAAGTTGGATAGTCACAAGTCTGAGGTTCTGTTATTTCTCAGGGTATTGAAGCTGTCACCGCGGATCTGCAACGTGAATCGGAGGAGAAACTCTGGCAGGAGGGCATCCTGCGGCATGTGCCCGTTGTGGGACGCGTCTTCAATTGGTGGTCCCCACCAGCCAAAGAGTCTGGCATCAAGGGGCGCAGCCTTAATCTGACCCAGGGCGTGGTCGAGAGCACTGAAAATATTTACAAGTGAGTTGCAATTAATTAAGAGAATCCAATTCCCAGTCTATTGAAATGGCTGTGCGTCGCGTCAACAGGTACCACATGCAAATGACGGGAGCAACGGCTCATCAGCTGCCAGCGAATCGTTCGCCACCAACACCCATGGTGCAGACGCCAGTAGGCGCATCAACCACGCAGCAGCCCGTCTTTCCCACTGTGGAGCCAGTGTCCGGATCCGGTGAGGGTTCGCCTGACGGCCCCGAAGCGGTCCCTAGTGCAGGCGGCGCGGGTACGATAGGCACAGCAGTGCCTCCGCCCACTCAGAACCATGTGGATCATGCTCGGACTGTGAGTCAGAGCAGTGCCAGCTCCTCGATCGTGCCCGAATTGGTGGCGGCAAACAGTGCAATTAACAATAATTAAAAGCAAAACGAATTATTGCAAAACAGAAAATTAACTTAGGCCCAGGCACAGCCCCAGGAGCCCCAGCTTCATGGATTGATTTCTAGAGCGAATAGGCCGCAAAGCAAATCAAATCAAAGGACAACGACAAGGACGACAAGGCTTAGCACACCGCAGAACAGAGCTAGAAAAAGAATATTATATAGAAGGCTGGCTTTAGCCCACATCACCCTTTTCCCCTTCAAATCCAACCCTAACTTCAAACGAGAAGACAAAAACCAACAATTCCAAAGATTTTTCTCTCACGAGTATAACAATTCGAAAAGAAAAACCTATTAAATTGCTATGTATGTATTTATATATTGCCTACCCCTATGATCTTACACATTTTATTTTATATAATTATTATACTTTATTCCGATCATTGTTGTTGTTGACGTTGCTGTCTCTGATCCCAAGCCCAAAAAGAGCGAATATTCCAACTGAGTTTTCCGTCTTTTCCCTTCTCCCTTCTCTTTTTTTTGTTTCTTTAATATTTTGATTATATTTTATCTCTTTATTTGTATGTATTATTCCGATGCAAGTACCTTTGAGAAAGATATATATATATATATATATATATTTAGGCAATTGTTCAATGTTCAATTGTGTGTGGCACTAAATTGCTCTATTCTAATTTTGTAAGAAACTAAATAAGTGAGAAAAAAAAACCACAAAATAAATAAAAGAAAAATAAACTTAATAAAATATATTTAATATACAAAATGCTGCTATAAAAAGAAAACAAATTCTGCACAAAATATGATAAAAGCAACAAAATAAAGATAAATTGTGTAATAATGCAGACAGAGATGGTGTCTTTTTTTCTCTATCTATCGCACACTTTCTATAATGTTTATCCAGTTTATCACAACTAATCTTATCCGAGGAGCTGCTTGTCACGAAATCAAAGCATCACAAAGAAAACAAATTTGTTTTCCTAGAATTTTTGGATATAATACTCGTACGAGTTTCAAAGACTATGCAATCACGATTAAACAACTATTTTATAGTCTTTGATACTACGAGTATGTATGTAAGCCATTTTCTAAACGGGTTCGATTGAATTGGGTCACGCTCATATCAGTTGAAGCCTGTTTCTTTATTGAACGATATCCATATTCCCAATTAAAATCAGCTTTAGCTATCTTACCAGCCATCTGATTTTATTCATTGATTTATCATCATTCATTTTCCTCTTTTCCCATTAAAAAACAAATGTTCTCCATCTAACTAATGCAATTAAATTTTATATTTGTATTTTATTTTTAATTAATATTTTTGTTTGGTTTTTGTTTTTTTAGCGCTTTACTTTGTGGCTGCTTGCTTTTGAAAGAAATTTTTCCATCCAGGGGGGTTTGTCTTGATTTTTCCGTTTCCTTATTTCTTTCCTGTGTTTTTGTTTTTTATTTGTTTTCTATTCTGCGCATAAAATATTTTTATTCCAGCCATTCCGAACATTTTTCTGGGGGAAACGGAATTCTGGAGGCACACACTTATTTATTACAGTTTTTCGTGTCTTTTGTTGCATTCCTTACAAGAGTTTTTAAACTTTTCTTATGATTCGTTAGAGTTCTTTTTTTGTTTAATATGCAACTAAGCGGTTCCATTTCTTTGCCTCTGTTCTTTACATTTTCTTTAACTATGTCTGCATATATACTATACATATAAATGAATATAAGTACATATATATGTACGTATGTATGTTATATAACTCGATCTTGTTTTGTGTTTTGCGCCTTTTGGCTGCTGCCGGTTGAGCTTTTTTGAAAAAAATCGCCATTTCATATCGATTTCTGAATTCTTCAGTTAATGGAATTTTGTTTTCGTCATTTATACGAGTATATAACCTTGTTTTGTCTGTATTTTGTTTGGTTTTATGTTTTTGTTCTTTTGTTTTGTAATAACTACAACGCGTACGATGACAACATTTAACACAGAAATATATTTACGAACTAATTGTTTAATATTCATATATGTATATTTATATATATGTATATTAATTGTTTTATGTTTGAATTTGGTTTCGACCTCGGTTCGAAACTGACAAGACCAAATGGATCTCTCTTCACACGTTCGTTCTTCTCTTTTGTGCTTCTCTTTTGGTACCTTTAGCTCTGTCTCATTATGGGCTCCTTTTAAGGATTCAAATCGATTTGGTTTGTTTTTTTTTTTTGTTTTGGTTTATTTCAAATTTATTCGAGACTTCACCTCACCCCCGGTGGAGACGAGCCTTACATACAATCTCTCTAAAAGGGGTTGCGTTTTGTTGTCAAATAATTTCTTGCTTGGTTGTGTTTAACATATGTATGTTTGTATGTATTTTGTATTTGTATAATAAGCGAATAAAAAAACTTGATTAGTTTGTCTTTACACGATCTATACATATTTACTTTTAAAAACGTTCCTTTTTTCCAGTGTGTGTTGATTCTTTTTTTGTCATTTTTGTATTAAGATTATTGGTTAAATTTCGTCTTGAGTACTACGCCATCGATAATATTTTTTTACAATTGATCATTTCAATGTGATGTAGTGTATATAATATGATCAGTTAAGGTTTCTTTATATGAATATATATACCCTATATATATATATATATATATATATGAGTATGTACCTATATAGCTATTCAATATATGTATCTGTAAATGTTGAGAACTTTCGCTGTGTGTTTCGGGCAGTGTTCGGGTTTGCCTTAGTTGATTGGCCTCGGTCGACGCTTCGTTGGCCTCTGGTCTGGTCTCTACTCTGACTCGGGGAATTCCTCTAAAAGGAACTCCGTTCCCACAACTCGATCGATTATTCATTGCTGGTTTGCTGTTGCTCGCAGTTGATAGGCCTATATGAGTGTATGTGTATATAACTAACTATATTTAATATATATCATATATATATGTATATATCTATTTAACTTTGCAGTTTGGTGTCTTCTTTGTGGGTTGTTGCTTGGGGGGTTCTTGGAGTTCTTGGGAAGGCAGTACTTTCAGTTGTTCTGTTAGTTCATACATATATTGCTATTCGGTTCCGGTTCCATTGACACAAGAGTCAAGAATCTACATCTCGTTTCTATCTGGCTATCGATTGTTTTGTTTTTCTATGCTATACTTCGTAATTCATACTCCTACTTGCTTGGGTTCTTTCTCTTTCTTGGCTTTCGTTTAGCTACTAAATGTACAGTTCCATGTACTACTATATATTCCATGTACATATACATATCTATACTTGTATGCATATATTTATTTCATTGTTTTTCGTGTTTCTCTGTGCGTGTGTGTGTGTGTGTTTGTGTGTTTTGTATAGGTGTATATTCATATGTGCTAGTTTATGTATAATAAATGCATTCCATGTTAAGCTTAGGTTAGATACACAATAAAATCGCAGGGGTCAAATCGAAACGCTGCCCCACTTGTTCCGTTCGTCTGTCAGTTCCCAAATCGATTCAACCCCCAGCCAGTCTCAGGCGATCCACAGTCGTTGGACCACCTGACGCACAACCCAGACACAGGACAGAGTCGAGCACTACCTACCACCAACACCGGTCATCAAAACTGAATGCTTAGTGGAGACGTAGGGGCAAGGAATATCAGTAGTAGTGGTTCTTGAAAGTAATCAACAATTAATTGAACAATTGATCAACAAATCATTCAAAATAAATTAAGACTGGCTTCAGCTATTGACTATTTGCAGACTTAGGTCATGTTAAGAGAGTTTCCAAAGGGTATACCAATGTTGGAATGACTAGAGCTAACAATATCACACATCACCCACTATAAAATAGTTCAGTGAATCAGTTTCAGTGCAAATTTCTGTTAAGAAAGCCAACGTATGTATGTATGTGGAAATCGATCCATTTACCTTGCAAAGCACAGAGTTCTACAGAGTCTCTAGTACAGAGTATTTGTTGATTATCGTTTTGTGCAACTGAATATGTGCACATTAATTATCAAAAATATCAACAGATTTAAGGAATATGCTCTCCTTTTAGGAAATATAGGAATATCGAAGGATTTGCCCCTACATCTTCTACACACACACACACACACAGATTCAGATTCAGATTCTGTTCCTAGATGCTGTTCCTAGATCCAAATGAACTCTCGACAAGTGCCATAAGTACATAAAAAAATGTTTTGCTAACTTTCAACTACGTTTCGATTCCTAGAACTTATAAGCTACGCTCCGATCCGAATGCATTTTGTTTGTTTCTTTCTTCTTTCCTTTTTTGCGTATGCATAGATTAATGTTGTATATTACAATATTTATGCTTGTCCCCATAATTGCTGTCTGTCTTTTTGCTTTTAAATAAGTTGATTTTAAAAATTGTTGCTTAACAATTTTAAAAAATGTGTGTGTGTCTTTTGTAGCGATTGGTAAAAATATGCTATTATCAAAAAGGAATAACCGTGTCTTTATAGACATATGAATTCATAGATCGTGTGGATATATGTTACATATATGCTCTTATATAGTATAGTATATGGTATAGTATATAAGTCAAATATCTAAATATGCACGCGTTTGTTTTCGGTCTGTCTGTCTGTGTGCGTTGTTTATAGTTTGTGTATATTATATATATATATATATATAGCCTATGTAGATGTAGATATACATATGTATGCATATCTCTAGTGTATAGTATATACAAAAGTCGAATTGTAGGCTACACCATCGTAATAGCTTGCAGTTGCATAGGATGCACAAAAAAGGATTCCGGTTTTAGGATACGATTACGATACGATAAATGCAACAAATCAAGAAACAGGAACAGTCGCCGCTCCATCACCCCCACCCCACCCCAACCCACCTTTTCTCCTATCCTCTTCTAATCCATCCCTTTCCTCGCGCCATGTGTCTGTCTATAATACAAAAAAGGCTAGAAGTTATGTCCGCTGGAAGACGCCAAAACCCATGACGCTAGCCTATGCCACTGCCATTCCCCAGCTCAGCCCAGCCCAGCCCATTCCCATTCCTTTGTCCTGCTTACAGCTCGGTCACCGCATAGTTGCTCTCGTCGGTTATCGCTGGCGGCGGTGGCGGCAGATCATCATCATCATCCACTGTGGTGCCCACTCCAGCCGCTGTGGTCACGCTTCCTCCGCCATTGTGCAGGGCTAGACCGTTGCCCGCCTTTCCATTGGCCGCCTGCCCCAACCGGGCCTTGGGTGGAGCCGCCTCCACATGGTGTGCCGTCTGTGCCTCAAGCGGCGGCGGTGGCAGCGATGTGTCCTCACTGTTGTTGTTGTTGGGGCCACCGTTTTGGAGACCCACAACGGCAGCTCCTCCGCTCTCGCTCAGCAACTGTGTGGGCTGTGCAGAGGGCGGTGGTGGCGATGTGGGCGTGCCAATGCGGGGCGGCGGAATGGCTTTCATCTGCGGCGGCAGCTTCATCGGCGGTCGCTGCAGGGTTCTGGGAGGGGGCGACCAGGAGGATTCAAAGGATAGTTGGGCGTTAGAGTACAGATTGCAAGCGATACCTACTTGGAATAGTTCTGATGATGCGCCTGCTGCTTCTGCTGGTAGATGGACTCCACCTTGGGCTGCTCCGCATCCTTGGGTATCTCCGGCAAGGGACAATTCAGTATCGAGGGCTTGTACTTGGGATCGAACTTGCCGCCCTGCCGCAGGGTGGAGCACTTGTAGATCTGCTTGTCCCGATCGTAGATGGCCGTGTCTATTGCAGTGTTAATGGGTACCACATCCGACTCGGGCTGCTGATGCTGCTGCTGATGCTGTGGATGCTGTGGATGCTGGGGATGCTGCTGCTGATGCTGCTGCTGCTGGGGATGTGGCTGGTGTTGCTGTGGCGACTTGAGCTGGTGCAGCTGCTGCTGCTGCTGTGACGGCGGCGGGGGCTGGGCATGTTGCTGCTGCTGGTGGGGATTGGGTGGCGGCACTGCCCCCGGATGATGATGGGCCGGTATCTGTGGTCCAGCCTGGCTGTTCTGCCGCCGCATCGTGGCCAGATTCGAAACGTAAATGGAACCCTGGCTGACGGCCACCAGCGGCTGATAGATCGAATGCGGATTCCCATTGGCAGCCAGCTGAGGGGCCAGATGGGCGGGTATCTGCTGATATATCTGGCTCTGACCCGGCGGCAGGTGATGCGGGGCATGATGGGCCGCAGCCGCCGCCGCTGCCGCCGTCGTATAGGTGCCATATTGCTGGGCCTGTGCTTGGGCCTGCTGCTGGTGGTAAATGGCGTGCTGATGCTGGACAGCAGCGGCCACGGCGGCAGCCGAATGCGAGTGCGGATGCTGATGCTGGTGCGGATGCGGGTGTGGGTGCTGGTGTGGATGATGGCAGTAAATGGGTTGGGGTCCTCCCATTTGTTGCTGCTGTTGCTGGGCCTGCTGCTGCTGGTGCTGTTGCTGGGCCTGCTGCTGGGCATGCGCCTGTGCAGCCTGGACCTGGGCCTGTGTCGTGGGCGGCATATTGGCGGCGAGTGCGGAAGCGGCTGCGGCTGCTGCTGCTGCGGGGGGTGGCGACGGTTTTCAGTAAAAGTCATTGGCTTCCAAAGTTTTGCATTGTTTGCTTAGGGTTGCATATTTACCATTATTGGGACCTACAAAAAGTCACACACAACACACATTTCAATTAGCAAGGCGGATGGAGGATACGGATGTGGATGTGGATGCGGATGCAGGATGCAGGATGCAGGATGAGGAGAACGACGAATCAATGCAACGATGAACGATAGATGGGCGCGAGCATTGCATGTAATGAAAGATCATACAAAGAAACGATGAGAACGAATTGAGCTATAGATAAGGCACGCCTTGCATCCGAGAATAACCTCATCGCCGTATCCATCGGCTCTGCAACTGATTCCAGCTGCCTTCCAGCTATGGGATCTACGATTTCATTTCATCTACATAGCCTACAGGTATTCCATATGTACTACATAATCTATACATTTTTCTGCATTAGACCATTACCAAGATGTGGCACCAGATTTTCCTGACTGTGCCGCACCGGCCTTCCATTTACTCCTCGCTCAGATTTCGTTTCTGACTGCGGCCCCACAATGCCCTGGGCATCTGACTCGGTGCGCAGAATCTAACAAAAAAATGCTCAGTCTCGGGCTAAATTCAGTCCCAAGATAGAAAAGCGTATACGCTGCTTGGGCATGATAATGCAATGGTAAAACGATATTCTAAGCTAAGATACTGGGATTCGAAAATCGGAAAAAATCTTCCCCTAGTCTGGAGCAAGTCGCTAAATGCTCGAGTAAACAATAAAAGGCTTTTGGCCTAAATCCAAAGCTCAATTCGATTTCCGAACCCCATTGAGGTTCCCGTCAGATCAATATAAAGATCCATATAAAACAAGATAGATAGATAGATAGAGAGAGAGAGAGAGACACATGGTTTGTGGGTGTGGGTGTGACGTTGGTTTGTGTCAAGTGTGTATGGGGGCGCTGATGCCACGCTGATTCCGCGTGGGTGCCACTTACCAGTCATGTGCGTGGGGCTGTGATTATGCGACGGAAGCCGTCCCAGCGTGTGGGTACCCATGGCCCGCATATTCTGCTGGATGTGTGCGTGGGCCATCATCTCGTGCTGCTGCCGTTTGCTCGGATGCTGGAGTGTGTGCGAGCCGCTGATAACCGGTGGGCTGAAGTGCCTGCAACGACACCGGATGCACAGAGATCGAAAGAGAGAGAGACAGAGAGGGAGAGAGAGAGAGAGAGAAGAGAGAATGGAGGCGGGAAACGGGTGGGTTCAAGCTACGGCAGGACACGAGTGGGGGCGGATCAACCAACGGGTGGATCACCCCGGTGCATCGGCCAAAACATACCCATTATGATTGCGCGGCAGTGTCCGGGCAGCGTTCATCATCTGCTGATGGTTCTGTGGTGCCGGATGCGATATATATGACGGCTCATCCACCTGGGCATAGTCGTTCCGCTTGCGTATGTAGATCCACGTGTGCGAGTCCACCCACACCATAATCGTCAGTAATATGGCCGCAATGAAGCTGGCGATCAGCATCAGCACCAGCCCCAGCAGTCCTCCCTCGCAGAGTCCCCGTGCGGCTGCCAAAAAGTTATGATGCACCGCCTTGCAGTCGACCAGAGCCGTCAGCTGAGTGAGAAGCCGTTCGCTGCTATTCAGATCTGCATTCACCGCTCCCAGCTTCGGCTGCAGGCCGGATGACTTGAACAGCACCAGGGAGATCTTCATTACGGTGGCCATGGCACTGCGGGCATTGTTCAGCGAGTTCTGCGACTCCCTCAGCCGCTGGGTGAACGGATTCGTGTGCCCCGGCTCGCATTGGGTGTAGTGCAGCAGGACGTTCGTGGGCAGGTCCCGGGGGGCCGTGGATACGAGGAAATCCGCTGGGCTTATGCACAGATCGCCCACAGCCACCGAGGAGGAGAGATACAGGCCGGACATCAGCCAGGAGCCGGTCACGGCCAGCAGGCCGCAAACGCTAAACAGTATCAGAGCGCAGCGGGAATGCCTGGCCACGCCCACCAGCAGTACAGCACATAGGACAAGCAGCAGTGCCAGGGTGGCCACTGTGCCCGGCCAGCGTATTAATTCCCATTGGTCGCCGCGCTGCAAAGAGGCAAAAACAATGGAAAGCGTGGCAATAGTAGAGGAGATTTTTAAATAGGGAAAGGTCAAAGCACTGTCAGGACTTACTGTCAGAAAGTGCGTCATGGAAATGCCCATTAGAGGTCGTCGTATATCGCTGGCTGCATTCGTGGCCAGGGTCACATTGCCCTGGACAATGTTCAACGAAACAAAGAGCTTGGATAGGGCCGTCTGATTGGACACCGGTTGATCGAAGATATCCGCCAGCTCTACCAGCTGCGGCCTGATGCGATTCGTCAGCGTGTTCTCCAGTATGTGCGTCTGATTCCTGATGGTCGTCACCAGATTGTCCACCTTCCGTCCGGCGGTCAGCACCTCGAGCAATCCATTGTGCAGATCATCGTTGCCGTACAGTCCCAGGCCGATGGCGGCACAGCACATCACAGTCACAATCGAGAGGGCCACCTTCAGGCTGGTTATCGAGTGGGCCGGGCGGGGTTTCCGGTCGCAGCATCTGGTCATCAGATAGAAGAGCAGTCCCAGCAGCGAGACGATGAGCAGCGCCGCTGGCACCGATCCCAAGATTCCCAGACTCTGTGTAAATAAAACCAAGGAATTTTTAATTATTTTCATTCGAATCGGAATCGAAAACAATTGCAATTGTTGGACACCCATTGGATTCTCTCTTTGCTCACCTCTAGGTAGATCTCATCGTTGGGCCGGAACGTGCTGTTGATTTTGTGGAATGTGATGTTGTAGTGGGGCAGGGCATGAAGCAGTTTGGCTATCACCGGGACCTTGTATTGATCCGTAAACTCGTGATAGTCGCCCATCCTGCACGACTCTTCTCGCTCTACTCTTGGGCAGCCCCTATAACGGGTATGCTCTCGCACTCCTTTGATTTCTCTCTCCTCTTGAGCGTGTGTGGATGTGGCTGTGTGTGTGTGTGTGTGTGTGTGGGATGAGTGTGTGTCCTCCCTCTTGTGTCTGCTTTTCCCCTCCCCTTCCTTTTGTTGTTGGTGGGTTTGGACGTCACTTCTGACACGCTCTACGTGCTCACGGGGCTGCGGCGTTTCCTAACCTCTTGACACCAAATCCAAATTGTTGTGCACTGTGTGTGTCGGGTGGGATGATTGGGAGTAGAGCAAAGCAGAGCGTTTGAAAATGTGTGTAAGTACGAGGAGATTTAATATGCAACAACAAAAATATATAGGGGAAAATCGTAGAGGGGCAGGTCCAGCTGCTTCCGTTTGTTTTACCGTAAATCTTGCAACATTTAAGAACATCATTTGACACACTATCCAGGGTTTTATTTATTACTTTTTGCAACTACATACATATGCACATATGTATCCGTTTTCTGGTAATGCCTCACCTTTAATAAATAGAACTTGCATTTACCGATCTACAAATTTACACTTTTCTCTGTCTCTCTCTCTATCTCTATCTCCCTTCGACACACGCTCGCATCAGCGGGCACCTCAATGAACCAAACGGTTCCTGCATACACACACATGCTCACATACAGTATGTGTGGGCGTACGCATGCTCATGTGTGGGCATGGCCTTAATTGCTCAATAAGTAGGTTGCCGTTGCCGTTTCCTCTTGTACGCCCTCTTTTGATGCACTTTAATTAAACATTATTTTGTTGCATGTTGCATACTTGCTTTACCGCGCTTTATACTTTTTTTTTGCACACAGTAGAAAACTTTTGGTTGGCGTCTCCGCCTTTATTCCTTCCTTCTTATTGATGCTGCTGCGGCCTGGGCAGCGCAATAGCAATTTTGTTCACTTGTCTTCCTCTTCCTGCCAGCCTGCCGCAGCAGCCACCCCCCAACCCATTCTTCATCCTGAATCTACTGCGAGCACCAGCAACAAGAACAACAGTAACAGGAGTGCTCGCTCTCTCGTGTCCTGGCAGCTCTCTCAATCTCACTCTCTCTCTCTCTCTCTGTCGTTTTGCTCCCTATGCGCGCACTCTTTCCTTGCTGTTTTAAAAGTATAACTGTTGTTGTTGCTGCTCCCATTATTGTTGCCTTTGTTTGTGCTATTCGCTCTCTGAGTTCGCTCTTTCTCACCCTGTGTGCGACTTCGTGAGTATATGGGTGCATGTGTGTGTGTTTATATATCTATTGATTAAAAGTTCGCTCTGCTTCCTTATTCCTCCTTTGGCAAAGTCGTCTCGTTTCGTGCCATGCCGAACCGAACACACCAGCCACGCACTCGTAATTGCTGCGCCCACTTCTCCCTCATCCTTTACTCCTCCTCTCTCACTGACTGCTGCATCGCCACGAAATGCAACATTTATGTAGTTTACTCTTAGGGGTTTCCATGGACATTACAACAAATGCAATGCAACAACGTGCATACATATGTACATGCATATGTGGTTGCAATAGTAACAGCAACAACATCACGCACAAACACACACAGGCGACACTTACACACACATTCACCCGCCCTCGTACTGCAGCAATTGATGTGTGTTCAAATTCACTTCAAAAACAGAACAGTGAAGGCATAAATAAAAGCTCCATCTTATTGAGCCTTAAGTTTTTTAATGACATTTTTAATTCAACAATGATTCCACTTAACCAGGCAAAAAAAACTCAAAGTTATTGGCAGGGACCACCCAAATGGGTACACAATTTTTCACAACAAACAAAGCTTCATATTCCCCCATATTTCCATACAGTTCTCCGGGGGCTTATCAAGCCCGAGAGTACCGACGAGGCGAGAACACCGCAACCCGCTGATTCGAAATGATTATTACTTTTTATTTCACTTTTAAGCGATAAACCCTTGGCCTTGACATTTCTATATTGTTAACCACGAACGATTTGTCTTATTGTTTAACTAAAATGGTTTTTGTGGCTCTTTTTTGTGTTGTTTTTCGGTTGAGTTTTATGAAAGGAAACACGAGCAGGACCTTCACATTCCGAAGACTGGGCAAAGTATGAAAATTTTGTGTCGTTCAATTTGGTCGGTCACACCCTCTAGATTATGCATACGATGTTGATATGCCGTAGAGGCACGTTCACTATTTTACAGGATAAAAACAGGAGACTCGACTCACGACCCGACTCTTCCGACTCGACACCCAAAACAGGTGAAGCTCTCATTGCGGTGCGTGCGCAAGTTTCCACCCTCCCCGCAGTATTGGCCAGGGCTGCTGCAGTTCCTATTCGGGCTTTAAAGCCGCCGGGTGGATTCTGATCTCCAGTTTATTACAAATACTTTAAATCTTTAATAATGTTGTTCAAATTTGACTGTTTGTCATTGACTTTCCTTGTTCCCGTACATCTCAAATTCATATTTTGCAGTTAAATGCACTAACGTATTGCTTTTCCAGCCCTGGCATTTTCGAATTTCTGTATTTTATTTGCGTCGTATTGCAGCACCACAGTGTTGGTTCATAATTCAATTAACCCATTGTTGACCCATTGTGGGTATTTATATAAAAACACTAAAATGATGAAGCTTGAAAATTGTTGTACTCGTTTCAGGTGAAAGATATCGTGGTCATTTTCTTTTTGTAAGCTACAAGGAACATTAACAAACAGTATCATTTTCCTCGGTCTAACTCACGGTGTTCACCTGTTTAAATAGAGGGGGGTTACGAGGGCACTTCGTTTTTTTCCTAGGTATATTTACGGTATATTTTGAAAATGAGAAGATATAGTTCGGTATATTTCTGAGGGTCAGGCGGGGTATATTTTATCAATAAATCCGCGGTCTTACTGGTGACCAGGCCACTGCCTATTGGATGTTTGATGACATTTTTTAATAAAACCTTATTATTAAATAATCAAATGAAAATGAGTACTTAAAATTAGTAAATCTTGTAGAAAATTGTTTAGTCTATCGGATAAAATTATATGATCAGTGCTGAGGGTGCTAGCTAGCTAGTAGTCCCAGGCCGAATATAAAAATCTAACAATATCACCGCAATCACATCATCACACATTCTCTCAGTGGAAATAGGAATAACAAGAACAGGGGCCCAGGCCAGCTTGTCGTGTCGTCGTCCGCCGCCGTCGCCGGAGTAGTCGTTTTTTAAATCAATTTTATGTGGATTTTATCAAAATGAGTGTCCTACCGTTTGTACGCGGTGTTGACTTTACCAAAAATGATTTCAGTGTGAGTATTATACCCCTCTCTCCCTCTCCCACTCACTCTCTCTCTCTCACTGCCCCGCCGCCCCTCTTCCTGACTATGCCTGCTGTGTGCGTTTTTTGTGTCTTGCCAAAAACAGGTCACAAAAAAAAAAAAAAAAATCCATCTATGACGGAAGGCGAGAGGAATTTGTCATCCCAGCAGCTGTGCGGTGCAGCTGCTGTATTGATGATTGATAATGATTGATTATTGATTGGGATGTTCTCATTTGATTTTAGCAAACATTCCCGAGCTCCATGCGGCAAATGTCGCGGGTGCAATGGCTCACTCTGGACCACACACAGCTACAGGAGGTGCCCGAGGAGCTGGGGCAGCTGCAGAAGCTGGAGCATCTATCGCTCAATCACAATCAGCTGGAGAAGATCTTCGGGGAGCTGACGGAGCTGACATGCCTGCGCTCGCTGGATCTGCGGCACAATCAGCTGAAGAACAGCGGCATACCGCCGGAGCTGTTCCACCTGGAGGAGCTGACCACGCTGGATCTGTCGCACAACAAGCTAAAGGAGGTGCCCGACGGCCTGGACAGAGCCAAGAATTTGATTGTGCTCAACCTGAGCCACAATCACATCGAGTGCATACCCACCCCGCTGTTCATCCATCTGACGGATCTGCTCTTCCTGGACCTGTCGCACAATCGCCTCGAGACCTTGCCACCCCAGACGCGCCGTCTGACCAATCTGAAGACGCTCGACCTATCGCACAATCCGCTGGAGCTGTTCCAGCTGCGCCAGCTGCCCTCCCTGCAGAGTCTCGAGGTGCTGAAGATGAGCGGCACGCAGCGGACGCTGCTCAACTTCCCCACCAGCCTGGACAGCCTGGCCAATCTCTGTGAGCTGGATCTGTCGCACAATGCGCTGCCCAAGCTGCCCGACTGCGTCTACAATGTGACCACCCTGGTGCGGCTAAATCTTAGCGACAACGAGATCAACGAGCTCAGCTCGAGCATGGAGTCCTGGCAGCGCCTCGAGTCGCTCAATCTCTGCCGCAATCAGCTAACCGCCCTGCCCGCCGCCCTCTGCAAGCTGCCCAAGCTGCGGCGGCTCTTCGTGAACGACAACAAGCTGAATTTCGAGGGCATACCCTCGGGCATTGGGAAGCTCGGCGCGCTGGAGGTCTTCTCGGCGGCCAACAATCTGCTGGAGATGGTGCCCGAGGGCGTGTGCCGGTGCGGTGCCCTCAAGCAGCTGAATCTGAGCTGCAATCGCCTGATCACACTGCCCGATGCCATCCATCTGCTGGAGGGACTCGACCAGCTGGATCTGCGCAACAATCCCGACCTGGTGATGCCCCCCAAGCCGAGTGAGGCCAGCAAGGCCACCAGCCTCGAGTTCTACAACATCGATTTCAGCCTGCAGACGCAGCTCCGGTTGGCCGGAGCCGCTGTACCCCAATCGATGCCTGCCACAGCCACGCCCAAGGACTCGACGGCGCGAAAGATACGCCTGCGACGCGGGCCGCGCTCTGACGGCGATCAGGATGCGGCCAAGGTGCTCAAGGGCATGAAGGACATTGCCAAGGACAAGGACGAGGCCGAAGGCCTGCTGCCAGAGGACGGCAGCGGCAAGCCCGAATCGCTGAAGCCCAAGCGGTGGGACGAGTCGCTGGAGAAGCCCGCACTGGACTACTCCAAGTTCTTCGAAAAGGAGGACGGCCAGCAGCCGGGCCTGACCATCTGGGAGATCGAGAACTTTCTGCCAAACAAAATCGAGGAGGTGGTGCACGGCAAGTTCTACGAGGGCGACTGCTACATTGTGCTGAAGACGCGCTTCGACGACCTGGGTAACCTGACGTGGGAGATTTTCTTTTGGATCGGCAACGAGGCCACCCTGGACAAGCGTGCCTGTGCGGCCATTCATGCTGTCAATCTGCGAAACTATCTGGGCGCGCGCTGTCGGACGATCCGCGAGGAGCAGGGCGACGAATCGGACGAGTTTCTGGCCCTGTTCGAGACGGAGGTCATCTACATCGAGGGCGGGCGCACGGCCACCGGTTTCTACAACATCGAGGAGATGATACACATCACGAGGCTGTATCTGGTGCATGCGTATGGGGCCACTGTGCACCTGGAGCCGGTGGCCGTCAGCCTGGCCTCGCTGGATCCGCGGCACGCGTTCGTCCTGGATCTGGGCACGCGCATTCACATTTGGCTGGGCACACGCTCCAAGAACACGCTCAACTCGAAGGCCCGCCTCATGGCCGAGAAGATCAACAAGACGGAGCGCAAGAACAAGTGCGAGATCAATGTGGAGCGGCAGGGCGAGGAGACAGCGGAGTTCTGGCAGGGACTGGACGTCACAGCGGAGGAGGCGGCGGCCCAGCCGCCGCAGGAGCATGTACCGGACGACTACCAGCCGGTGCAGCCGCGCCTCTACCAGGTCCAGCTGGGCATGGGCTACCTGGAGCTGCCGCAAGTGGAGCTGCCGGAGCAGAAGCTCTGCCACACGCTCCTCAACAGCAAGCACGTCTACATCCTCGACTGCTACACGGATCTGTTTGTGTGGTTTGGCAAGAAATCGACGCGCCTGGTCCGAGCGGCGGCCGTCAAGCTCAGTCGGGAGCTCTTCAACATGATGGACCGGCCGGAGTGCGCCCTCGTGATGCGCGTGCCCGAGGGCAATGAGATGCAGATCTTCCGCACCAAGTTCCTCGGCTGGGATGAGGTGATGGCCGTGGACTTTACGCGCACGGCCAAGTCCGTGGCCAAGACGGGGGCCAATCTCACACAGTGGGCCCGGCAGCAGGAGACGCGCACGGATCTGGCTGCCCTGTTCATGCCACGGCAATCGGCCATGCCGCTGGCCGAGGCCGAGCAGCTGGAGGAGGAGTGGAACTACGATCTGGAGATGATGGAGGCCTTTGTGCTCGAGAACAAGAAGTTTGTCCGCCTGCCGGAGGAGGAGCTGGGACACTTCTACACGGGCGAGTGCTATGTCTTCCTCTGTCGCTACTGCATACCCGTCGAGGAGCCCGAAACGGCAGAGGATGCAGATCCAGCGGCAGCGGCCGCGGGTGCGGGTACAGCAGTTGACAGCCAAAAGCCAGCCAGCCAGCAGCATCTGCAGTCGCAGCCGGAGGATGAGATCCAGTGTGTGGTGTACTTCTGGCAGGGACGCAATGCCGGCAACATGGGCTGGCTGACGTTCACGTTCACGCTGCAGAAGAAGTTCAAGGCGATGTTCGGCGAGGAGCTGGAGGTGATGCGCATCTTCCAGCAGCAGGAGAACCTCAAGTTTATGTCGCACTTCAAGCGCAAGTTCATCATCCACACGGGCAAGCGCAAGCACAGAGCCCTAACGGCCGAGGGCAAGGCGCCCGTCGAGTTCTTCCATCTGCGCTCGAATGGCGGTGCTCTGACCACGCGCCTCATCCAAATCAATCCGGATGCAGTGCATCTGAACTCGGCTTTCTGGTAGGCCATTTCAACCATCAACCACCACTGATCACAGTCTCTTATATATGCCCTTCCCTCCCAATTTCCTTCCAGCTACATACTTCATGTGCCATTTGAAACGGAGGACGAGTCGCAGTCGGGCATCGTGTACGTGTGGCTGGGCAGCAAGGCCTGCAACGAGGAGGCCAAGCTGGTCCAGGACATTGCCGAGCAGATGTTCAACAGTCCATGGGTGAGCCTGCAGGTAAGTGCTCCAACTGCTGCTGATCCCCAAAGAACACTAGGGTTGATTCAGTCTTTGCTCCACGCGCAGATCCTCAATGAGGGCGACGAACCGGAGAACTTCTTCTGGGTGGCACTCGGTGGCCGGAAGCCCTACGACACGGATGCCGAGTACATGAACTACACGCGGCTGTTCCGGTGTTCGAACGAGCGCGGCTACTACACGGTGGCCGAGAAGTGCGCCGATTTCTGTCAGGACGATCTGGCCGATGACGATATCATGATACTCGACAATGGGGAGCATGTCTTCCTGTGGATGGGGCCGCGGTGCAGCGAGGTGGAGGTGAAGCTGGCGTACAAGTCGGCCCAGGTGTACATACAGCATATGCGGATCAAGCAGCCGGAGAGGCCGCGCAAACTGTTCCTCACGATGAAGAACAAGGAGTCGCGACGCTTCACCAAATGCTTCCACGGTTGGAGTGCCTTTAAGGTGTACATCTAATCTGTGGCCTGCTGGAGGGAGGAGCCTCGAGTAGGCGTGGCTGCTGCCGTGACAGTGCAGCAGCCGGACCAGGCAACACAGAAAACGAAAACGACAGAGAGAACCACACACATAACAGAAAGAGATGGAGGAACAGACCGAGACGGAGATGGAGGAACAAAAGAATTGACAGAAAATCAGTAAGAAAGAAAAACGAAAAGAAAAAAATGTTTGTACTTTTATAATGTATTTAATTGTTTATATAATTAATGTAATTTTTTATTAGAGCACTTTTCTCTCATCCCAAAAGCCCTTAACTAATTAGCTAACTCCAAGCCAAGTATTCGCATGCGCTACCTACATATATAAAAGCCCATACACACACACAAACAGTACATATGCATATGTACACGCAATATTTATATGCAGAGCTGAGAGAGGATTACTCCTTCGTGCTAGTCCTTTTAAAATGTTAACCTAAAGCTAGCTGTAATAAAATCAAATCAAAACAAAACAAAATACTAGAAACGGAAAGCATATGGTCTAACTACTTGTACAAATCTATCGTATTTATTAATCCTTCAAATAAATGAAATTGGAACAAAAACAAAGTTCGATACTAGCTGATATTCTTTTAATAAGGTTTTTCTTGGACTTCAACTTAGGTTAATTCAAATTGTGCATTACAAATTTAATTTGAATGTGCTCGCTGACTAAAGCTGAATGCTCTCTTTTCAGTGGAGAATAGAGTGTTTTTGTGGAGACTTTCCCCTCATTTTCGTGGTGTGGCAACATGTTGCTGACATTTTTCCCATACAAAATCAAATGTATCTTACGGGAACGCGTATGGAATGACGCAACAATGAATCTTTATACCATACGCGTTCCCGTAAGATGCATTTGATTTGTATGGGAAAAATTTCAGCAACATGGGGAAATGAAGTAGCAGCATTGTTGTGCAACTTTGGCACGGAATGAGCAACAATCTGAATACCTTGGGAAAATGGATATTATGGACTTGAGATATTGTTTGTAATTTCAGGCTCCAATTAATGCAAAAACTATTCAGTCTCTGTTCTAAAGATATTAACAAAGTTTTGCAGCTCACGGGTTCCAATAATAGGTATCAGAATCGGGATAAATGTATATATATATAACAAAACTTATGCATTAATAGGTAAACAACATGTCAATCTAGGATAAAATCATAAATAATGTTTCCATGGAGCTTGGAACAAAACATTTAACATCAATTAAAAGAAATAAGGTATACAAAAGTACATACGCATAAAAGAAACTTGGTTGACCAGCAACGTGTGACGTCACATTTACGTTTTATGCTTTGACCGCTTTTGTTTGAACCTTATATTATGAAACAATCCAACGAAATAGAGTTCTGAAAACTAGCCAATCCTAAACAAAATTCATTGAGGAATTGGATAAAATTATTTTTTTAGGGCTGAGAGGGCCATCTATCTAGTAATATTAAACGGAATGTCAAAATCGAGGTATATCAACGTTGAATGTTTTGAAAAAACAATCGATACTATTCTGACAGTCGCAAAACCGTCGATAATAGAGGCCAGCCGTAAAAAATCGATACTATCGATAGTACCCTGGTTTGACACCTCTACGGCGTCTAGTCCGCGTTAATTTTGTTGAATGAAAAGAAATTTTGGGTGAAAAATACAAGAAGAGCACCGCTAAACAGCTCAAATCTCTTGCAGAGGTAAGCATAGTCAATTATTTAGCCAGTTTTTGCAACTGGTAACCAAATGTTGCATTTCTTTGGTTAGGAGGGAACGGGAACGCAACGCAACGCTCAAACAGATTATATTATGGAGTTGTTCGACATGGTTAAGGCAACTCCGCCGCCACAACGGGTTCGCCAGGGCTCAAGGAACTCAAGAGGTGCCTCCCAACTGACTGAGACACCATCGCCGACACCATCGACGAAGGCCGCCGCCACAGCCGCCGCAGCTGCCACAGCCGCCGCCGCTTCTTCGTCGCGTCATTTGGGTAAGCATTTTGGCGAGTGTGTGGACCACCTCAAAGCTTTTGGCATGTACACGCACACCTATACACCCTTGCACGTGCACACATTTCGATGTACATACACTTACATATAAATATATACGTACATGCATGCATTTTATATAGAAACCGCCGAGGATGATCCCGTGGAGCCATGCAAACGTTTGGTCGTCCGCTTAAAGCGCACCGTTTCCCGGGAACTAAGCAAAGATCCGGCCGATGACAAAGAAGCAAAGGGCACGGATCAAGCTCAGGAAAGTGCTGATGATAAGAATGATGGTGTTGAGGACAATGAATTGGACGATTCGAAACAGTTGTCGAATCCGCCCAAAACCAAGGCCCAACAAAAGATGTTTGCCGAACTCCCCCTCCCAACGTCCAGCCAGCTGACCAAGCCTCTGTTGGTGCGCATCAAGCGTTTGAGCACAGCACAAATTGAGAGCTACATCGCATCATCCCCATACGCATCCAAGGACACATCCACAGCAACACTGCAATTCCCAGCCACACCGATGTCCGGGCCACGCAAGCGCGGTCGCCCCAAGAAGGTCCTTAATGCCAGCAGCTCGTCCACAGAGGCGTCCCCATCGCCGCCAAAGAAGGCCAAAGTGCACATCAAGGTGCCCTTGGCGCATAATAGTGGCAAAAGTCGTGGACTCCAGCATACGCCTGCAGCACCGAGGACCAAGCAGAGGCCGAGGCCGAGCACAAGCAAAGCGGTGACGCTACCTATCCAGGTGCTAATCAATCGCTATGGCGCCCGATTCTTCCACTGTAGGGTAAAGGTTAAGCGTATCAAGATACCGGACACACAACCCAAGGCAAGTGCGTGGCCAACAGTGTGCAAGGCCAAGAAGAAGACGCTGAAGAGCCCCACCAAGGGGCGACCGCGAAAGTCAAATCTGTCGGTGTCCTTCAGCGAATCCGTGGAGATTTTGGGCAGCAGTGAAAGCAGCAGCCCGCGTCGCTCCACGCTGGGCTTGTCCATTAAGCGCAGGGGCTCGCCGAAACCCACGCGCCTGCAGCGTGTGGATGCGACTGGCAACGTACTGGAGGATATTGTCCTCGCCACCCCAACCGGCAAGGACAAGCGCCGCTCCTGCAACGGTGGCTCTTCGGAGAGTCGCAAGCTCAAGAGGTCCTCCTCGAGTGTCCCGGTCGTGGGACTGGCCAGCCTGCGTCTCGACGATGATCGAAAGCCCCAGAACGATGATGAAGATGAAGAGTATATCGGTAAGCGGCGGATCTAGAATGGCGTTGACTGAACATATATTAATTTTTGTGTACTTCACTCAGTGCCCAACGACCTGCCGCGCGCCCAAAGAGATGCCACTCCGGTTCCCAAGAAGCGCAAGAAGATCTCCGTGACGACGACCATCAGCGACAGTGAGACGGAGCAGGAGCCGAAGGGGCAGCAGGAGAAAAAGGAGCAAAAGGAGGAGCCGAAGAAAGAGGCCTATCAGAGTGTACAGAAACTCATTGAGAAGTTTGAAAAAATGGACAAAATACCAGACATATTAACCGGAACGAAGAAGCCACAGGACACAGAGGCGGACACGGCGACGAAAGCGGAGATGGAGGAGACGTTGGCCGAGAAATGCGACAGCGACACAGATAAATATATAGACCCAGGGGAGGCAGACAAAGAAAAAATCGTGGGAGCAGAGAAGACCAGCGCGAATGAAAAGAAAGTTGCCGAAGGAGAAGAGCAGCCCGTCGCCAGTGCAGTAGAGGACCGCAAAGAAAAAGAAACTAATGAAAGAACCTTAACGAACAAAAAGGAAGAAAATGAAGACAAAACTGATACGGAAGCGAACGCAATAGTGGATGCAGATGGAGACGAAGATAAAAACGTGTCCGATAAAGAAAAAGACGCCGGAGACAGCAACTTGATTGAAACGGAAATAGTACCCGAAGCCGAATTGGGAGCTGAGGTTGAGGTGGAATCGGAACAGGAACAAGAGGTACGCGCCGTAAATGTCGCAGATGAGAAGGCGGATGGAACTAACAAAGCAGAGAGCTTACTTGATTTGGTCGACGAGACTCTCCTCGATGAGCTGGTGCTGGAGGAATCGGTGGCGGAGGAACAGCAGAAGAATGAAATCGATGAAATAATGGATCTGGGTGCGTCCCTGAATGCTGTTGATGGCAGCGTAGCACCCACGCTGACGACCGAGGACGAGGAGGATATACTGGAAATCCAGGCCTCCTTCGAGGATGTGCGTCAACTGCATACGCCCATATCGAGTCCGCACAGGAGCGGCGTGACGGTACCCCACCAACGATCATCACTACGCATCGACTCCGGCGACTCGGATACCAGTTTCAAATCCATGAGCGCAGCGACCGATACCTCTATCAACCAGGATCTCGTGGTGACACCCCCGCGTCCATCGGCAGCTGCCCCCTCGCCCACATTGCCAGATGAGCTAATATCCACGCATCATTGCAGCATAAACAGCATTGATACGGCGACCAGGGGGGTTGCCTCGCCGATACCAGATTCATTCTTCACCATTGAGCCCGAGCGCACGTCCGAGGACGACGATCTTGGCCAGCTAGTTGGTGAGTTGTGGCCCCCGGGCTAATGCCCCATCCCCCCCGCCAGCAGAGCGTGGTTTAAACAAAGATTTCCTCTATCCGCCACAGAGACCGACTTTAATCTGAGCTCCAGCCGACATGCCATCTCCCGGGGAACGCTGGACGACATCATGACTGCATTAGACTCTTAAGAAGGTCTAACAGGGACACTCAAAATTCATCACAACATACAACTAGAATTTCTCAAACACATTCACAAACACACACACACACACACAGACGCCCACTGATCCCCTTCTCACTTCACCGAAGAATTGGCGACAGCGGCATAGGCCCACACACGAGTGTTTGTTTTTTTTTTATTAGCTGAAAGTTTGTTAATTAATTTTCTCTATTTTATATTGTTAATAGCTAGATACGAATTATCGATTCGTTTCGGATTCTGATTTGTATCTTATTTTTATTCAAATTGGGGCTCAAAAATAAACATTGACCTTCCCTCCCAGTTGATAAGGAATAAGTTATCTTTGAGGGCTAAATTTTAGTTTGGTTGATGTAGAAAGAAAAACTTCTGGATAATTATTCAAGTTTCTGTTGTCTCAGTTTTTAATTTGGCACAATATTTGAATTGTCTTTTTATAAATTAATGGGCCTGTCCAGGGCGTCGGGTTTCGACTCGAATGTATTTCGAGAATCACTTCCATATCGCATGCACTCATATAAATGTCGATCACATACGCATACCCCATTCCCCCCATGTTTTTATTACTTTTTTTTTTGGTAATTGTAAGTAATAGTTGTATAGTTGCCCCAAGGAAATTATGGGCTGAAAGGCATCGGGGAAGTTGCGACTCTAGTCGGAGGAACCACACACAGAAGCAAACAAACAAACAAGCACACACACACACACACATCTATTCTTAAGGGGATTTACGTTTAGAAATGAAGGAGCAAAAATCACGACATTCGCAGCACAGAATGTCATTATGTTATGTAAACACAATACCCGCAATGTTTAAGTTGCTTAAACGTAATGTTATATACACATAAATAAATATATGTATATGTATTAATTATATTCTATAGATAATACGTTTTTATCCAAAACCTCCCTCACTCACAAATATCAAGAAATATATTATATTATATATGTATATGTATGAATGAATATTATTTTGGTTGTTTTTATTTTTTAATTTTAAAATTTAATTTAATTGTAATATTCCTAGTGCTGCAAAGTTATACCTTATTATTAAAGCACAAGTTTGTTTGCTCTTTCTTTTACCCGACATTTGGATATCTGATCCGCAACTGCCGAATCGGATCTGTGCATGTTTGTGGGTGTGATTGATGAGACCTGTCCTTAGACAGCACACAAATTGATAAATTCATATATATTATATATCATACATGCATGTACATACTTATGTATGAATCTGTTTGCGCTCCTCTTTTGGGATTTGCGAATTTCGAAATAAACCTATTATATATGTAGAATATAATTAACAAATATAACATACATATATATAGTTGTGCATATATAACATTGTGTTTTTATATGTGTATAAATACGGGTCGCAACAATTCAGACTAGTCGTAAGCTCCATGTATTACTGAAGCAAATAATATGCTCTACATATGTGTAAATAAAAATATAAATGAACATTTTGTGGCTCATTCTGAGAGGCGAGGCTCGTGCCATATCAACTTGGACACAAAAGCCACTGACCAGGCCCACCCAACCGCAGTACTACGCCCCTTAAGAGGTGATTTCCAATTCTGACAAAACTGTGACAAATGTGTACCTGGAAAAAGCTCCCTCCAAGAAGAACTGGAAAAGGTAGAATATTTAAAAAAAACTATGAACATAGTTGGCTGGGCTGCTGTCAGCATTTTCGTTCATGTTCAGTACTTTTCTTTTCATTAACAAAAACGTTTCGAGCGAGCAACACAATCTACACTTCTACAAATTGCTTGCACCAAAAATACTTTTCTAATTGAAAGGGAAATATGTGGTAGTACCCTGGAAGAGGAGCCCAATCCTGAAGATTCCATCCAAGTCCACTGAGACGCTGGAACATGGCATCGACATGAAGCCGCGTACCAGCAATGGACTATCCGGCGATGGGATGGACGTCTGCTATCTAAACCAGCTGATCCCAGTCCCAGTCCAGCAAGCTGCGGAAGAACAACCTCAACCCACCCCAGGGGCGACTTTGGGAAGTCTAAAGTCGAGTCACAGCAACCCTTTGCACGTGGAGGAGCAGGTCTAACATGCAATGCAAATGCTGCAGTGCCACTCTGGCCGACCTCATGCTGGACTGGAAACGTGTGGCTGATAGTCCGACTTGTCTATCAACAATCTGGCGCTTGTTGGGCCCCGCCTGGACAAAGGTGGGGCAGCCACTGCACCTTTTTTCTGTGGTAAGAAGATACAGTCTGCACTCTTAAGCATTCAATAACGTCGCATGATCTCTTCCCGCAGTGCACAACGTTCCCCCCCAGTTTCCAGTTCTCACGCCGCAGACCGGAGGGGGAATGGGTTCAGGTGGTGTAGCAGTCATCTATGCCATTACTGGGTAGTCCATTTGCTGGTGCTCGGACTCGTGTCGATGCCAGTGTCCAGCGCTTCGTTGGATTGAGACAGAACCATCGGGATGGGCACCTCTTCCAAGGCACTGTTCACTGGAAGCTCTGGGATGTGCACCATTTCCAAGGCACTGCTCGAGGCCTTTTCCGAACCACAACTTTGCTCAATGACAAATCAGCTGACGACCTATGTATAGGTATATGTATAGGTATAGGTATATTAAAATATCCATTAAAGTACGTTGCCTTTTATGTTCTTGCCCTGTGTTTATGGAAAGGCAACTTGTGGAGGGCTACTTTCTCGATATACCCCCAAGACACCGCTCAAATCAAGTGGGATTGAGTTTTATTAAAAATATATCAGCCCACGGTGGGGAACACAGGACAAAACACCCATCATCCAACCCACCAGGCCAATTAGTCACAGATAATTTAACATTTACTTGAAGGCTGAATGGAATCTCGAGCAGCTGGTGGCACCTGCTGCCTGCTCCTAGTCAGCGGTCCAGACATGGGGGACGGTCTCGTACTGCTTCAAGCGTTCGTTGTACTGGCCAAAGAAGAAGGCCTCCGTCTGATAGAGCTTGAAGAGATGGTAGAATCCCTCATGGGCGTACTTGTTGTTCCACACCCAGATGCAGTGATTCGGGAAGAACAGCACAATGCGGTGTCGCCCGCGCTCATCAAAATCGCAGAACATATGCGTTGTATGCAAGTCGTAGGGGGCATCTACCTCCATGGCCGTTCTCTTCTTGCGAACGATGTGCTTCACCACGGCAACAGTTGTTGCTGCCCGACCCTCTGTCCCCTCTGTCCCTTTGCTTGCTCCCAGCTCAGTGGAGCTGACCAGCTCACCACCCATGGCGGTGGCGTTTCGCGCTGCTCCACCTAGTCCACTGGTGGTTGAGCCCAGCTCGGTGGAGTTGCCCAGCCTACCAATGGCGGTGGCATTTCGCGCTGGCTGACTTTGGGTACTTTCCGGCGTCTGTATTTTCTGCACCTGGGTCTCCTCTTTGGGTGGAAGAGTTTTGGCATATCCACTCGACAGTTGTGACTGTCAATATACCGGAAATTAGTCAAGACGGTAACGGAGTTGAGGCGCGTGGAGTTGAGTCACAGTCACTTACCACAGCGAGGAGAGCTGCTAACAGGCAATTTACTTGCCACTTCATCGTGCGGCACAAACAATCGAAAGAACCAATGGCAACTTAATACGTGTGTATTCCTGCAACAGCACGGAAAATTTGATTCGCTCTAAGCAACGGAGCGAAATCCCAGACGAATCCTACAATCCGTACAAGCTACTGAAAATCTCTACTGTGAATTAAACGAACAAACAGCCAAGTCAAAACACATACGAGTGCGTGCGTATATCTATTTTGTGTAACCCTGTACTCATGGGCTACTACTTTGCCCCTGGCATAAAGTCGAGACACATTTGCTGTGACCAGGTACACTGTGCCGAGGTTCTGTGTGGCTCCACTCCACTCGTGATGCTTCCCTCCGATCTGCACGGAATCGTTTACAGTCAGCAAGTCGGTAGCAAGAATTAAAACTGGAACAAATCCCATAATCACACTCCTCCCACCACACATTAAGCAACAAATAAATCTGCCCTGTAGCAGCTGTACCGACATTCCGGCATTAGCCAATAACCAATTTTATTTGGGCTCATTTGAGCTCAAGCCGTGTCTGACATTCGTACCACTGGCCGAAATGGAAGGCCTCCATCTGATAGGTTTTATAGAGGCGATAGAATCCCTCATGGGAATACTTGTTGTTCCAGACCCAAATGCAGTGATTTGGCATAAACCAGACCCACCGGTGTCTGCCACGATCATCAAAGTCGCAGAACAAGTGCGTTGTGTGAAAGTCGTAGGCGACTTCTACCTTCAAATCCCGCCTCTTGCGAACCATGTGCTGCGGTTCAGCTGTGGCTGGCTGACCTCGTGGGCCTTTGCTTGATGCCAGTGTGGTGCAGTTGCCCGGCTCACCAGTGGCGGTGCTGTTGCGAGCTGACTGAGCCATGGCGGTGGTGTTTTGCGCTGAGCCTTGTCCACTGGTGGTTGGTCGCAGCTCGGTGGAGTTCGCCAGCTTGCCAATGGTGCCGGAATTCTGGGCTGGCTGACCTTCCAGTCTCCCGGGTATCGTGAATTCCCGCATCGGTTCGATGGCGCTGGTGTTTTGGATACTCTCTTTGCTGCGACAACTTCTGGCATATCCACTCGACAGTTGTGACTGTCAATACACCGAAAATGAGTGGTGACGAGGCGGATGGCTGGGAGTCACTTACCACGGCGATCAGGGCTGCTAACAGGCAAGTCAATTGCATCTTCATCATGTGGCGAAACCAGTCGAAAGAACTAACACAGAAACTATAGCACAATAATAATTCCTGCTATGCACTTAAAATTTGATACGGTCTAATCAACTAACTGACAATAATCTCAATCATTTCTGACTCTGGCACATTGAGTTTTTCATGGTGACATTGGCCCTGAGGAGACTAGATGCCTTACAAAATGTAACAATAGTGGGGGCCAACTTTTGGCCAACTATTCCCATGTTTGGGGCTGATCATTGAGCTGCTGGCCATGCAAAGCTGTCTGCTAAAAACCCCCCAAAGGATCAGTTAACCTAACGACTCTCTCTGTCCCATTCAATTCGGGCTGCAAACCGATGATACTTATATGGACTGATGTAATAGTATAATTACACCGAAGATTTATTGTCAAAGTCATTACACAAAAAGTCGTTATGCATAATTATTAAATACACAAACCAGGAAAATATTTATATTAAAATGGAGATGATAGCGGTCTCCCGGGTTCACTTTAAATGCGACAAAAAAAAAGATCATGATTATTCTAAACTTGTTCAATAAATCGAGTGCTGAAGCAATTTTATTATTTAATATTAATATTATTAATATTTAATGTTATTATTACTGTATAAACCGGCGACTATCACTTGCGCAAAAGTAGAGAAATATTTGTATGGATAAGTTTCGTTTTTTGAGTTTTATTCTTGTTGTTTTTGTTTTTGTTTTTGTTTATTTTGGGTTTTATTTCGTGGTGATCATCTGGCCTGGAGACGCACTCGAAAGCCCTCTTCCCGCTTCAGTATGATGTCCGCCTGGAGCTTAAAGTCCGACTCACTGAGGTCCGAGTAGACCCGATAGTTCCGCAAAATAGTCGAGAGTAGAATTTTCAGCTTGAGCATGGCATACTTGCGCCCTAAATGGTAGAAATCGGAAGCAAGATTAGTGCGGATCTTCAATGCACGAAAATCCAAACAAAAGCTGCGAATTAAATTGAATTCTTCGCCCATTCATTGGAGTTTGCATCACTGTCTGTGTGCCTACATAATAATAGATAATATTATAGCCAATACAGTGCAGTACTTACCCACACAGCTGCGCGGTCCCGCGGAAAAGGGCACAAAGGCATAGTAGTGCCGAGTGGCCTGACGCTCGGGCAGAAAGTTGTCCGGATCGAAGACATTGGGATTGGCATAGACCTTGGGATTGCGATGCAACAGAACAGTGGCCACCGTCACAGTGGCGCCACGGGGTATAACATAATCGCCCGAGTTCAGCTTCAGATCCTCCTGCAGCTCGCGTGCGATCAGCGGCACGGGGGGGTACATGCGCAGCGTTTCCATCAGGCAGCGCTCCAGGTATTTCATTTCGAGCGTGTCCTGGAAGGTGGCAGGGCGCTGCGAGTCCCCGAAGATGCCGTCCAGCTCGGCAATCACGCGGTCCTGGATCTCCTGGTGTATGCCCATCAGTGAGAGGAAGAAGGACGAGCCGGCTGCGGTGGTGTCATGGCCCTCGAACATAATCGTGTCCACCTGCTCTTTGATCTCCGTGTCCGTGATGAGGGCTCCGTTCTGGGCGCTCTCCAGCATCAGGTCGAGAAAGGCCAGACGCTTCTTCTCCCCAATGTCGTTGTCATCCACATCCAGGTCGTCCTTGAGGCCAGCGGACTGGCCGTACGAGAGCCCAGCCACCGGTGTGCCCTCACACGCTGCAGTCGTCCCCCCAGCGCCAACCTGTTCCGCCTGCTCCTGTCCCCGCTCTCTCTCCAGGGCGGCCGCTTTCAGCTCACACTGCGCCAGAGACCCGCGAGTGCCCTGCTCGAAGGCCGCCTTCTTGCTCCGAATGACCTTGGTGGTGAGGCCGTGGATGATATTGAGCAGACGGCCCTGTTCCTTGTAGTAGCGCGTCAGGGTGAACACGAACTCGTTGCGCAGAAAGATGCTGCGGTGCCGGGCATGGAGTATGTCGCACATTCGCATCACGGCCATCGCGTACTCGAATCCGGACTTGTCCTGCGTCTTCTTCGACACGCCCATGGCTGTCTCTGCAACGGGCCAAATTCAAATCGAAAACGGAATTAGAATTCACGCACGGGGGAAGTGGAATGCACTCGACTGACCCAAGCGCCAATTGAACCTAACAATCATACAACAGGCAGCTGCGGCTGCAGCTGCGGCTGAGGCTGAGCCCCTCCCACTTCGCTGCCGGCTAATTCTAATTGTGAATTGTAAATACAAAGCACAAATAGACAGGCGGACTCCGCTCACCCGAGTGTGTAGCACTCTTCTGGCATGGAGGGCTGTGGGAAATTCGAGCAGCGAATTCGAACCTATTTGATGCTACGTGTCCCATGATATTCCCACTCGATATTGCAACTACTGAATGCCATTTCAATGTCGCATATTCCTCGAAGTATTCTTCATTTGTACCTGGCCTAGTGGCTAGGCTAATGATGAGTAAAGTACGGATTATGCAACGACCCTTGGGTTTTCATTTGCCATTTTTATGCATCTCTCAAAAATTAAAAATTTTCCCCAGTTTTTCATTTAAATCATTTGTTTGGTTGTTGTCCAAGTCTTAATTGCTAATTGTCCGTTTGCGTCAGACCCCATCATTATTGTCAACGGTAACGGGAACCAACAACCTCAACCTCAGACTGAGACTCAGACTCAACGGGCATATCGCAGACGGGCCGGACCGAGCCGGTCCGGGCCGGGCCGCAGTTGCATTCAAATTTTCCTGATTAAGCCGCTTAATGGCAATGCGACGTGCCTTTAATTGCTCCGCCCAGCTCAGTCCTCCACTCAGCTCTCTCTCTCTCTCCGTCTCTCTGTCTCTCTGTTTATTGTCGGCTTGGGCTTGGGTCTTGGCTGCGATTCAATTGATGGGGCGAAGGCACTGGCGCTGCGGCTCAATTATGCAATGGCATAGAAATCAATCCGAAATCGGTTGCAGTTTTCGCAGCTAATAAAGCGACAATGTCATTAACATTTGGCCGTGTATCTGGGCTGCATACAGTAGCGGGCAGCCGGCCAATTGTCCCACTCTGGGTGGCAGTTTCACTTTTTCGTTTTCCACCCACGAAACGTGTCTGGCGTTAAGTCTATTGCCTGGCAATATAACTTAATGATTTTCTGATAAAATGTGGCCAACTTCTGGTGAGTGGAGGCAAAGGCTTTATCCATCTCCTGTGTCTACCCATTGGGATTAATCTGCCAAAATGTATTCCCCATAATTCCCCCTGTTTGCCGTGTTATTTTGTTTCTTTGGGAATAGGAAGGAGTTTCTAGTATTTGAAACTAAGAGACCGAATTGAGGCTGAGAAGCTGCGACAGTGCATTACAGTTTGGTAGATCTGCTGAGGGTCCTGTACGTCACCAGATGAGGCCTGTCAGGCTCTCTACCGCTTAGTTATAATTTATAATTTGTTATAATTCGGTTGTGGTTCGCGTTGGATTAGCTACACCTGTATGGGCGAATATACGTACGAGTCTTTTATGTCCATTGTGCGGACTGACAAAAGCGGACAGCAAATGGACAACAAAGGGAAATTTGTGATGTGATTTGTGCGAGCTGTGGGAGCTGTGGGAGCTGTGGGAGTACGGGTATATAGGGAAATGGGTCTGCGCTCAATTGTGGCTTGTGGCTTGTGGCACATAGTGCAGATGCTGTACACACAAACATGTATCAAGTAAATATGTGCATGTGACTTGGGTACACGCATGCGGACAGTGTGTGTGGAATGAGGCTGGGAATTAAATGTGTTTCAAAACTGAATCGAGTACGAGTGTGAGTGTGAGTGTGTGTGCGTGTGTGCTTACGTGTGCGTGTGCGTGTGAGTTGACTGTACTTTTGTGTAATCACACGTCAGTGTTGTTGCTGGCTCGCTTACCCAATAGAATCTCCACAGTCGCCTCACTCATGTAATCATGACAATCAAATGTGCGTCCATCCTCCGCACGCAGCTTCCGCACCACATTGCGCGAGTTCTCGTTGAACAGCTCGATGAAGCTCTTCAAGACATTCAAATGGAATGTGGGTGCGATTAGTTTGCGATGCGAACGCCATTTTTGACCTGTCAAAGAGATCCACAGACTGAGTGAGAAGGCAGCACAAGGATGGGAGCACACAAACCGCCCCTCCCTCGCCAGCACCATCCCCATCCATCCCCTGGTGGCTGGTTGCTGGTGGCGTTGATTTTATTTATAGACGCAATTTGCTGAGGCATTGTTGTGCCAACGGTCAGGCTTACAAATCGTTTAATTAATTTATGATTGTTTAATCTGCATTTAAGCTAATTTAAGCTGCACCAGTGGCACCATCCCTCCCAAGTCCCCTGGGCTCACCTGTGCTAATCAGCAGGCCATCGCCCAGCCAGGGCTTGAAGAACTTGTACTCGGAGGCCTTGTCAATGTACACATGGCTGCTGAGGAGCAGCTCCACATCGCGTGGATCGTAGATGAAGACCACCAGCTTGGGACCGATCCACATTTTGGCGATATGCTCAAAGGGGGCGCTCTTCCGGATGACTGTTTTGAAAACAGCTGCAAGCAGGGGAAAGGGAAAGGCAAAGGCAAAGGGAAAAGGGGTACAAAATCTCAGATTGAGCATCTCAGAAAGAATCCAATCGATCGACACGTACATGAGGCGGGTCCAATCACATCGAACAGATGCCCCACAATGGGCAGGCCGCGCGGTCCCGGCAATCGTCCTGCCAGCCGGTAGAGATGGGCACGGGACAGGCGCCAGTAGATGTACCACAGGACCAAGGTGGGCAGCAGCAGGAAATAGAAGACGCTGCTCGGCGAGCCCAGGGCGGCGTCTTTCTTCAGCACTTCCATACTTTTTGGCGAGGATTCAGATCAGTTTCAGTTTGAGTTTGAGTTTCTGTTTCAGTTTCTGTTTCGGTTTTTCTTCTCGGTTTTCCCACTTGAGCACTAATCAACAAGAACAAAAAACTTAACGCAAAAAAGGAACACGGCCAAACTCTCACACCACGAGACGGAGTCTGGGAGCCTTAGAAGATTTCCATGCGCGACTCGATTGATGGACGTGGCGGCGGCTCTCTGCCGGATGGACTGATCGGGATGCCCGGTAACCGGATGTTGGTCGCTGCTCGTCCAGCGTACAACTGACCGATGCGCCCCCAAATGGCAGGGACTGCCACTCCGCAAACAAAAAAGTAAGAGCAAAAAATCAACCCACACAACGACGGTAGGGGTAGCAAAAAGATATAAATCACAAATCACAAATGATAAGCCGACGTCGCACACTTCTCGGGCCCTCACTAGCGGGGGAACTAGCGACCGCCGACAGTGCGAACGACTTTTATAGCCAACAATGTGCACAGTCCAACACAAATCAAACACACAGCACACACCACAGCACACACAGCAGCAGTGTGACAACGACAGCGAGGAGGGATGAGATCGGTTCGGTTGGGTTTGGGATTGGCTTGGATTGGATCAGATGATGTGCAGCACCGCCACGAGTTCGGCTGCCTGCCCCTGGCTATTCAAATATGGCGGGTAATATTCACTCTCGTGTGGCGTGGGTGGGCTTTGCCCCAGCTGAAAGTTCGACTTGAAAGCGTCGCCAGCTTTGCGAGCTTTCCACTGTCAACGCTGCCAAAAGTTGCTTGGTCTTTATGCTGCAGGAACCGAAACAGCCGCAGCTAAGATTAAACAGAATGCAACAAAAGACTATAACAATTAAATCTAGGGTATTGTCACAACAGCTCTGGAGGATACTCTGCATAGGCCACGATAATGACGAGTAATTATATAATATAATAAATAAAAATACAAAATAAATACAAAAAATACAAAATAAAATATAATTAAAAAATATAATAAAATCTCTTTTTATATTCAGCCATTACTGTTTTAGTTTTAGATCTATTAAGGGAGTACCAGCTATTTTCTATTTGTTTATTTTATGGATGACATTTATGCATCGTACTAATAATGTTATTAATAACTTAATTTAATGGTTAAAATTACAAAAAAAAAAAAACGTATGTATTATTTATCGCTTATTATATTTATGCATATGTATATGTATTTATTTATATATTGAATCGCTTGCCCCCCGCGCCCCTTTAAATAAGTAATTATGTGTGTATGCAAGTATGCTGTGACCTCAGTACGTATGAGCAATATTATTGCCTAGACATTTGACTATATAATAGCTATATGTACAGACATTAACTTATGGAAGTCTGGCAGTGGCGGTACAGTAGCCGGGCACCTCTTGGCCAGTGCCCACTGTCACCCAAATTCAACTCAACTCAACTCAACTCAATTGCAGCCTAACTAATCGTAGCTGTGATATTTTCTGTGATATTTATTCTGTGTGCCGAAGATTATGCTGTCGATTATTGGTGGAAGCTCTCTCTCTCCGTCTCTCTCTCTCTCTCTCTCTTTCTGTCTGTGCTCCCCCCCTAGACAGAGGACTCGTAGATGACAATTTGCAGGACCTTGGGCTTGTTGTTTTGTGCCTCCTTCACCTCTTTCAGTATGGCATTGGTGATGGCCTCCAAGGCAGCTATATCCGGGCTATGATCGTTCTTCTTGCTATTCCACTTCGGCATGGACACCTGGCGGAAAAAGATGGCAAAAGTGTTGTAGTGGAATATCGCAGTGCTCAGGGGCGAATACTCTTACGGTCAAAACTTTTTGTAGGGCTGCATAGTCCAGACCCGTGCCGGCTGTCTCGCCCAAGCGACGCAGAGTCTCCGCCATGGGACCGGAAAGTTCCTGCAAAAACGAGTGTGAAATGTAACACTGGCTTGAAAATACAAACCCAATTTTATTCTGCTTCCCCAGCTCACCTGCAACTTGGCCCAACTGGTGGCATACTGACGCCGCACCAGCTCGATAATGGTCGAGGTCAGTGCCAGGCCAATGAGAATGTACAAAGTGCAGAGCAGCATGTAGTTGGGTTTCTCTGCAAAACGACAAGAAGCGATCTCAGAACAGAGCCAATTAAAGCAGCAACCAGTTAGACCCACTTGGCACCAGGTCGCCGAACCCAATGGTCGTCATGGTAATGAAGCAGAAGTAGAAGCCATCAAAGAAGGTCCAATCGTCTTCCCAGAGCAGCAGCAGACCAGCGCCGGCGGCCAGATAGACGCCCAGAAAGCCAACAGCCAGAATGGCATAGAACCAGGTCTTTCCAATAAAATTGGTGAACTTTGGCTTGGCTAAATGGAAGGACAAAATGGAAAGTAAAGCTATTAAATCAACTATTCGAATACGGGCATTCCAGGTCAACTCACTGGGCATGTGCTTGCCAAACACTGAGACAGCGGTGGCAAAGAGCCGACCCCAGTCGGCTATCACCGTCAGCGTAAAGGGTATGCCGATGAGGGCAAAGCAAATGCAGAATACACGTCCGCCGGTCGTCACTGGCACAATGTTGCCATATCCTGCAAAGATCAGCAAGAGGTAAAACTTGGACTGGCCATGGACAATCGACTGCTGGCTGTCGATGACTTGCCTATGGTGGTTAACACAGTCGATGAGAAGAACACAGCTTGCAGTATGCTCCAGCGCTCGTAGGGCTCCGGAAAGTCTTTATCGGCCACTATAAGCAGCCCTCCTTCGGCCGCCTGCTGTACAGCCTGCACCACGCCACCCAAAGGAACATCGAAATAGGGAAATCAAAGGAATCAAAGAAGTTAAAGAAGTTAAAGCAATCGATTAGCTTAGTAAATTCATATGCTTACCGCTTCATATTTGGCCAGCTCAAAGGACAACAGCTCGTTGAGATTGTTCACTTCGGTGTTGTTCAAGATGGTGCTCATGAAGCGCTCTCTGTGGGTCTTCACCACATCCTTCAAGTGGGTCAGACGTTGCACCTCCGCTGGACGCTCCAAGTGGCGGAATATCTGCAAGCAGACAAGCCGCAAATGAAACTTCTGCTGCAACCTTTGACCTTCATCCGCCCAAAAGATACCAGCAATAATTTTAAATAAAAATAAACCAATTATTTCTGTTATAAAAGAAATGTTTGCCCCATGCACAATAAATTCCCAAATATTCTTCATTTGCCTTTTCTGTTTTTGATGTTTCACATGTTGCGTGCGAAAAGAGAACGATATCGGCATGAAAAGAAATCAAATCGTCATTCAATTTCTCGCACATCATCACAATAAATTTGTTTAACTTTAAGGCAGAGTGTGCACTACCCTGCTCGTTGTCTTCTGTTGTTGCTGCTTTTGCTGTGAAAATAGTTTTAACAAATCGATTTCGAGTTTTATTTTTAACAGCAGATCGACGAAGCAACAGCGTTCGCAAAAAACCAAGAAACAAAACAAACAACAAACAACAAACGTGAATATTCAATTGAAATGCTTCAGACAATTTCTCATTCTCACACACAGCATCCACAACATGCGATGGAAGATGTATGGCCACGGCACCCTTGAGTGGCTGCCCCTAACCCTTTCCCCACACTTTTGACATTGATATACATGGAACACAGTCCAAGTCCAATTCCAAGTCAAAGATGCTCTGGAATATTCGTTGATTTGAATTCCTATGGGTACGAGTATTTTTCGACCCTTTTTGATTAATTGAATGAAACTTTTTCGTTGCATTTTCCACTCACGACTGCTGCAGTTGGGCATTTCCCTAATTAGTTTTGTTCCCATCTGAATCCCTGATTGTCTGACTACTTTTCGCCACTCGCCACTCCCCACTCGCCACTCCCCACCCCCAGTGCTGTCCGAAAACATTGACGGCGACAACTTGTCCAACTCCAATTTGTATGCATGTAGATGCGCGCACACTGTGATAACTAACAAGTGAGAGACAGGGCGACAGATCTATAATTTGGCAGCAGAAATAGCACAGTGGACAAGCGTTAAATTACAGTTAAACGTACAGTTGCAGCCAGCGTTTCCTTTGCAGTTCCTTTCACAATTTAATTTTTACTTGCAGTTAAAGCTTTTGTCTGCGGCTTTATGTTCTGTGCTGTGCTTGCGCATAAATTATAATTATTATTGGACAGACAGTGGATGGCCCACTCCTTTTCTGCGCTCCTCTTTTTGAGCCAGGCGTCCCAGCACGACAGGCTGCGGCTTGCGGGTGTGAGATCCCCTGAGATGTGCAAGGGTTTGCCTTGCATAGAGATGGGTTTCGCTCCCCCCCTGGGCGGGGAGGGGGGGCATATTAAATGAGTGCTGGCATCAACAATGAATGGTTTATGGGGCTGCCCCCAAACAATGATCGGTCATGTGAGAGCTGTGACGAAAGTTTCAAAATGAAAACAGTTTTTCGACCTGCCACTCGCTTAGCTGCAGATTTAGCGCCATACATTTAATTGAAATTTATGATACACGTCCTGTGCTCCCCATGCAAAATCCTGGTCACAAAATCACAGTTTACTAAAGTGACTCCCTGCCTTTTAATGGCATGCAAAGAGGAGAGCTTAAAGCGCTTGTCACATTGTCGCCCCATAAATCTCACGCAGCGCAGAGCTGCCGCCACCTCTGGGCCCTCAGGGCCGCTGGGCCAGCATGTGCGGCAATTAACGCACGGCATATGGAAATAATGGAATAATGGAGTGAGCCCCTTCGCCCTTCGCCCTTCACTTGCCGCACCACCTGGACATCTGGGCTTGACCTAAGCAAGACTGACAGAACCAGCAAGCAGATGCAGCAACATGTCCGGTAATCCCACTCCTCTGGGCCGCTCCCACTTTTTAATAAAACATCCTATTTGCAGGGCCATTTTTCTTCCTTACAATAAATAAAGAACGAACAACACCAACAAAACAAAATCCCAGCTAAAAAAATGCTTTAGCTGCTGCTGCTGCTGCTGCCATAATAATAATGATGTTCGCTCCCATTTAGCGGGTGATAATTCATTTCCGCTGCGAGCGTCCAAAAGCAGGCTACGGTCAGTAAACAAGCCACAGACAGAGTGGCAGACCCCAAAAGCCGAGAGCAGAAGGTCACAGATTGATTCTATGCCGTATACATACACACAATACACACACACATGCGTAACGGTTCTTGTGGGGTGAGCAGTAAAAAGGGAGAGCGAAATTTTCGAAATAATTTTATACTAAAGCGGGGCAGATTTCAGGATCTTTTCTTATGGTGCGTATACGTAATATTTGTTTACTCGTGAAAAAAGCATGCAGAAATTAATTTGGTTTTCCATCTCGTGAGCTATTTGGCAAGAGCAGAAAGTGGTAAAGTCTCCTGCATGATCTGTTCGGTTCACTCACATGCTGTGGAACATTTTAATGAGTTATACCGAAGGGGTGTCGTACACTCGACAAACTTGAACAAATAACAATAAATAATAAATATTACACCAAAATTCTATATTTATGAAAATTACTTTGACGGCAGGGCCCCCAGAAAAAAGAGGCAACCAAAAACAAAAGGCTCCATCCCTATACTCGTACATAATAAATATAAATTGATATTATTTATTGGAAATTATTTCAGGGGCGTCCAAGAAACCCAGCACCAGTGCCGCCTGGAGAGAGAGAGCGAAGAAAAAAACTGCGGAAGTCGGGCAAATGGGCAGCGTCGTGCGAATGTGAAAATGACCGACCGGCTTGGCGTCAGATGGGCGCCCCACGAACTGATTTCCTGAACCTTGTAACCTTAAATATTGTTTCACTTTCACTTTCCCTCTCCCTTGATTATTGCATGCTCTCCTCCCCCCACCCATCCCTCACTTGTAAGGCCTGCCTTGCTGTAGATTTTTGTTCATGGGAAAGGGAAGAGCCAGAATGGTGGGTGGGGTGCGAAAACACTTTTTAAGATTTTCCAAATCGGTGCGTTGCTGTCGCGCGCGTTTAAAACCGCGGGTGGGCATCGTCCGCTGCGTCAGCATCTGCGGCATCTCCCCGAACGTTGGTTTGTTGATTTTATGAGTTTATGATTTCATAGCAAATTAGACATAATTCCCGGTGCTTGTTGCCGTTGTTGCTCTTGTTGCCGTTGAATAAATCGCTGTCAGTTCATAAAGTTTTGATTATTTATTGAGTGTTTTTCGGCAGGGTAATAAAAACGAATGGCTGGAGGGCTCCATACCCAATAGATCTTTGTAAAATCTAATGGCTAAACAATTGTTAAATGATTTAATGGTTGCCTATCCATATCCAATTATAATTGTTGTGGGGGGCGTGGAATTTCCCAGGAATTGTTAAGTGATATTCGACTTTTTTTTTAAGATATTTATTATTTACAGCTTCCGTTTTTAGCCAAAGTATTTTAGTGCTTTTATTATGTTTTATTGGTGTTATGAAAGATTGCAAAAATGTCCCTTAATATGCACATGTGATTAAGTTAGTTGAAATCGGCCAACTAAATCTGGCAACCATTTAAATCTCAGCTTGTAGTTGGGACTGAAACAGTTGGATATCCTGACACGATATTCCAATCGCACGCTGAAAGAACTGCTGACACACAGCGCACTGAACAAAGAAAATACAACCCCAAATATAATCATAAACATAAACGTTTATTGCGTTTTATGGGCAACGGCCCAGCAGACCCGATGGGGACCGCCCACTGTGAGCCACTCCATTCGCACTTTTGGCACTTGACATATTTATGCGTACTTACTCTGGCCAAGGTCGGCCTGTGCCCCAAAAAAAGATGGCATCCAACTCCACAACAAAGCCAAGAAAAAGTTAGAAGAGAGATCACACACAATTAAATCAAATTAAAATTCAAGCAAGGCGGCAGGGAAATGAAAAATGCTGCGAAACGATAATGATGGGAGTGGGATACGAAAGGGACGGAGCAGCCCCACCTGCGGCTAATTAACCAATTTCGTGGCACAATATCCAACAAAGGCGCCATGTAAGTGCCATTTGCCCCACAGCCAATTCCTGGAGCGCCTCTAGATGTTTGTTTTATGCTAATGCTCAGTGCCTGACCCAAAAACGAGCCCAAAAAACAGACAAAAGGATCTATATGGCAGAAGTACGTACGGAGATGGGCAAGGACGCAGTAGGGTTCGGGGCTGGGCCCCAGTTCAGAGTTTGGGCTGATAATGATTACCAGGTCTAGACAGCCACACACATGGGCTGCTGATGACTACCCAGATTTTGGTACGGCTACGAGTACATGTGGAATTCCCCCTAGAAATAACACTGAGCCGAGCAGTTCGATGAGTCCGCGAGCAGCAGTCAAAATATGAACACGCGAGTACATTCAGTGGATGTGCCCTCGAAGTACACAGGCTGCACTGAGTAAATACACTAGAAATACCTTAAGAAACTTGTAAAAATGTTGTGCAAATACTGTAAGCTGTAAGCTGTGCTGTTCTTTAACATTCGAAAGTGGTCACAACTAGAAATTCGTATTCGCTTTTCCATTACTTATCAGAAAAGTAGCAAATATGTGACACAAGCACACCAACTTTCCTCCACGTTGGCCCACCCTCTTGCGTGACCATCAGGACGTAACAGACATTTGGCCAAGCCGAAAAAAAATACGTTCAAATGGTACGTTTGTGGCCATGTGGCAAGGGGCACCACACCACACGCGCAATTTGCATGCCACGAAAAAAAAACAACACAAAATCTGCTGTAAAAGCAGACTTGCCCCACCGCACCCCAACCCCCACCACGACCTGTCCCCCTATACAATAAGAAGTTTCTCATTTTTGATTTGTGTGCGTTTCTTGGCGGGTTTTTCCCCCGCTACCCGTGCCGTGATGTGTTTAAGCCAAACATGGCAGCCTGACGGCCCACAGATTATGCCAGGTCAAACGGGGCCTTAAGGTTGACTGCGGCTGAATGTGGCGTGCCACATGACATGACCGGAGTGCGGGCAGAGGCTGACGATTGACCCCGCTCACTCACGATGGAGAAAGCGACAGTTGGCGATGGGCGAAGCTGTACCTACAGCTGCAAGCTTCCATCTGCTAAGAGCTCGAAAGATTTCCCAAATTATGATCTTCAGTGCGTCCAACACAGCCCCCCAAATGCTCAGGTGTCTGGGTCCGACAGATTAATGAGCCGCGGATATGTTGAACACACCAACTCATTACTTAAAAATAAAAACAATGAGGAACAACAACAATGCGTGGACAGACAGGGCAAATAGTTTTTTAATTTTTTAATTATGTTCTCGCGATTACTTTTGATGTATAGCCATAGCCATAGCCATAGCCATAGCCATGGCCCCTTATGCCCCTATTTTGGCAGCTGTCCAGAGAGCAAAGCCGAGGAGGGGAGTTGGGGGATGGAGACATTGATTGACACTGTGTTGGGGCCAGCTGCCGGATGGATTGTATGGGATGGGTCTGTTGGCTAATGAGATTGCTGTTCTTGGCCCCCTGCCCTGTTGTTGTGCTTGTTGTGGTTGATTATGATTTGTGTGTTCGTTTTTTATTACAATCTATACGCGAAGGCATCAGTTTTGGACAGAGGGCAGTCAAACCATGAACTTGATGGCTTTGTGGAGCTTCAAGTGATCTTTAATTGTATAAGCCAAGGTCTAAGAACTCCGAATGGTATATGGGTGTGTATAATTGCGAGTGTCTGGGCTGCAATGGATTCCAATGAGTGTTCTGGAAAGCCAGCTTTGAAAGACCAGCTCCCAAGAGTGCTAAGTGACATCATTAGTAATCCGATGCGTTGTTGCTTCCAAGGAATATTTACCTACTCACTCGTAACACGATCTTGGTGTTTATACTTTGCCAGCAAATATCTGAAACTTATTTAATGCTCAAAATAAAAGTTTAAATTACAGCTGGGAATGGGCACATGTACGGGAACATAACGTTGTCTGCTTCAAGCACACAATAAAATCCAAAGCAAGTCGCTTGTAACCGCACAGGAGAACTGTCGAGAAGGGGCGTCGAGTGAGCTGAGAACTGCCTTTCGTTGAATCCCAAACCCACTATCTGCTCTCCCATTCCTGGCCCAGGCACAGAGGGTTCGTTGGGATTTGTTTGTTTGAATCGGAAATGGAAACGCCAAGGTTCAGCACATAGCCAGCCAGATCAACAGCGGAAGTGCTGGCAAGAAATTGGAAGCTGGCCAACAGTCGGTAGGAGTTACCCGTGCATTCGGCGCTACCTCCAGGGTAGATAAATGCAAACACAAATGCATGTTTTTGTTCCACATGGCTGCTCCAGAAAATCGTCATTGTTTTGCAACTTGCAACGATCCATTTTGACACCTACTATGCACTATGTTCTAGGTACGAGTATTTCAATTAGGAAATAAAAAGGAAACTCGCATATATCTTAGTGCAAAACAAAAGAGAAAAAGGTAATGGGTAGCTGCTTGAAAGTCAAAGCAACTATTATCAGTACAAAGCCCATACCATTTAATTTATATGTGTAGTTCTCATCCCATCGAACAGAAGAGCCTGCCCACCATTCCGCACTTTTTCCCATTCTAACATAATTACCTCATTCTTGCCATCTATTGGAAATTTGATCAGAATTATCCGATTGCATAAATTTCCATAATCCACTTGGAAAACTTGCGCAAGTTCCTTCCCTGCTTTCGCATCCATCTTCCATAGGGAAAAGACTTTAATGCATTTTGCTGCTTGTCAAAGTTCGAAAGTTTGACATCCGTCTATTTGCATATGTGTGAGTACAGCCACACAAACACACACACACACACACACACAAAATTCCATTACTAAGAGAGTGTAAGTGTTTTTATTGTTTACCGCTTGGGGGTTAGTTACATGCTTGGTCGAGGCTCGGTGAAAAGAGCGGCGTCATGCATCCTTTCCTTGCCTTTTTCTTGTCAAACGTTGCGTATGCGCATTATGTGCATTTAACGCACAAATGCGAACAGCCACACACACAAACAGCAGCAAGTCACACACACACAGCGACATGCCAATCATTAATCAACGCCATTTTGACATGCACAAATTTTGCACGCAACTTTTCTGATGATTTGTGTTGGTTGTCTGGCGAATGTGTGGACCCTATGTCCACCCTACAACTGCTGAGAAAGCGTTTAAATATATGTAGATATTCTGCAGATAGATCGTCAATAACTTCATTAATAGATCGGCTGTGCATCCTTTATATTTCATTTGTATAACAAACTGGAACAGCTGGAACATATTACCCAAGAACATATTGCCCAAGAGAACATGAAGGTGCACAAATTTAACTATGTTTGTGTTTTGTAATACTCCTTGCACAGCTTTCCTGATTCAGTCGCACGCGTAGCCCAAGCTCTGATCCACGCTGCCCAACAGCCCATCTGCTACCCTGGGAAATCCTTTTAAGAATCTATTGCTGAGTTGCCTTAAAAATTGAGTTGCTTCAGCGTTTGATTTGCGTGTCGCGTTTTCTTAAAGATTGTGTCGACTGCTGCCAGCTGCGAGAAAACAATCAAAGCTTCGTCAATGTGGGGAGTCGGAGATGTGCCGTGCTCCTGCCGCCGGGTGGTGGAGGAGGAGTTAATGGGTCCGTGTTCGGCTCCGGGGTTTGGCTTAGTGCACGTGCTGCACGCAAGGCGCCAGTGTGTCCACGGGGCCGAGTTCTAGTTAGCTCTTTTTTGGCAGTTCTCTGCTTTGAATCCTTGTCGTTGTTCGTCTGCTGTGTGTAGTACAGTGATTTGGCTTTCTGGTAATTGCTGCGGTGGATGTAAGTGAAAGTGTTTACCCAAAGGCGGTGGAAAGTGTATAAGCGGGTAAGGTAGTTGTGATGCAAATTTATGCATCACTCGATGCAGTTGTAAATTGCGTAGTTAAATGTGAAGCTAAGAGATTAAGAGGCGAGCAATATAATTGTTGGAGGGAGGATCATTCAGACTGCGTGGCTCTCAATTCACAGACTTCACACATCTTAAAATATGTAAGCCGTATTTTTCTGTTTAGCGAGGGAATAATAAAATCAGTATTCAGATATTCAGACATTGCGCACCTTTCAATCGGATTAGTGAACTTGTCGCACCCCCCCTTCGCATAGGGCATTCCCCTTGTCGCGAACAAAGTACGTCCGGTTTCGATTTCTTGTTGGTTGCTTCTTTGGCCAAGCGGCGGCGGCGGTTCCCATGCTCCGTTTCAATTATGCTAATACGACGTCGAACGCTTTTTTATGAGCCACTTCCTTCTGAAAATTGCTAGCACAACAAAAAATACTAAATATAAGAGCCTTAACAACGACAACAACAACAAACATAACAACAAACAGTCCGAAGAAGAGCAAAAAATATCTTGGGAACAACCTTGACACGCCAAGTCCACATAAATTTGGTAATTTTCTTGTTTTTCGGTTTATGCGTGTGTTTGATTGTTTGTTTCGTTGCCAAATTAAAATTTTACACTGCTGCAGCTCCATGCTCCATGCTCCATGCCACGCCTCCCTTGAAACCCAAACAACAAGCAAAACAAAAAGAACAAAAATTATTCCGCAATTTTTAAGCTAACAAAATAAATAAATCAAATCAACAACGAGAGAGCGGGAGCGAGAGCGAGAGCGACGAAAGCCCAAATAACAAAACGTGAATTTTGCTTGTTGTATTCGAATCTTGTGTCTCGTCTCGGTAGTTTATTATTTTGAGTTGATAATAAATTGTAGAAATTATTAATTCCAGCTAATTTTTAATGTATAGTTTGTTTTGGCAGCCATATAAGTACAGCCAGATAGTTTGGGTGCCTCGTTTCATGGGTATCGCGAAATGCTTTGGGGCTCGAGGCTGTTGCTACTCTTGTGGGTCGATCGTTTTTATATGATATAGGTATCCGATTTTGTCATCAAAATATATGCACATAAAAGAATAAATATTGCTGGTTGCGACTGCAAACTCTTCCAATAAAGTAATTCCATTCGAGGATCGCAAGTTACTTTTCTGCCTTGCATATACCCTCTCATGCCCTCTCTGCAAAATACGCCAAATTCCCTCAATGCCAGCAAGGAATTCTTCAAATTAATTTTCTTCACGGTTAAAGATAGAACTGAAAGGCAACTAAACGGGTAATATGCTAAACAATTGTACGTACATACATATATAATTTGTTTGGGCAGCCAGAGCATAAAAAAGCATCAATGCGAATATTACTCATACGCCGCCGGGGCCAGTCCCAAGAACAACCCCAAAAGAAAGCAGGAATCGAGAGAAAAAATCCACACCGAACGATGTGAGAAAGATGCGTGAAAGCAAACAATGAAATAAAAGTGATTAAGAAAAATGTGATTTCTTTTCGTTTTGGCAGACGAAAAGAAAATTCTCTGCTGTTGTTGTTGTTGTCAACGAGTGGAAGGCCAATAAACAATGACGTCCCCATAAACCGCGCAAAGCGTGGGTGATGCCGCCAGCCAGAATAAAAACAAAAACCAAAAAACCAAACAACAATCAAAGTCTTGCTTTTGCGCCAAATCTTTAAATACCCTTGCCGATCGTCTGTTCAAAGTTACTCAGAGTCGGTGAGCTGCAAAATGCAGGAACTACATTGCACAGAAACAGGCAGACGGATGGACTCTCATCCCCTCATCATTTCGATCAAGAAATTTCGATCTGCAGTCGGATATGCTTCCCTGGCAAGTAAAAGCATTTAAATTGTCAATAGCTAAAGCGAACGTAAATATAGTTTCCCATAGAGGAAGAGGAAAGCAAATGAAATAAAATTGTTGGGTTCGTCGAATGAAAAACCACAAATGGTTATTTTTATGGCAACAAAGTTTGACTTTGACTGGGACACAAATTTCCGGATTCATTATTCATCAAACTGAGGGGCACCGACTGCATTTTTATACAATTTTTATGTAAAATAAAAGTCTCATTTAATTTCAAAAATTGTGTGCATTCAGATTTAAGCAGGAAAGAAAAAAGGTTGACTCGTATTTTACATGCATAAATCCCTTGATAAAAGCCGCCAATTAATATGAAAGCAGATAAGTACGATGATCCAACTGGGCTGGGTCATTAACGATTGGCTGATTGATTGAGGCTTGATGTATAATTTATCCGCATTTGGGTTAACAGCCCGCACTGCACTTTGTGACCCAAATCAGAGAAAATACTCGTACTCGTACTCGTATATTGTAGTACATACTCGTATGTACCATAAGGCATAACACTGTTGAACAAAGTATGGTCGCTCTGCAATGTTTTGTTATAATAATAATAATTGGATGTCTTGTAAATACCTTCAGAATTGTGGATGCCAAAGGTTTTCGCCATTTCGGGTGGCGTAAATTGAAATAAGTTTGGCTGCTCCAGCTCGTGTAGCCTTTTATAGTCTCATGGAAATTTAATATACGCCTGTTGTCTTTGATCAACGGGCATCGCAAGTAAAGCTGCACTAAAGTTTCTATGGGTTTCCAAAGTCTCAACAATCCGCAAAAGAGACACCAAGAGGCTTTAGTGCGGCACTCTATTTTGTTGCAGAGTGTTCTGTATATAGAAAGTTTATTTGGTTCAGATATATACACAATGCGAACTTAATTGGAATCGTAAAAAACCAGAGAGGTTCTGCATTTAAGTTAATTTCTTATTTATTTTTAGCTGGAGACACGCGACCCAGGAATTTCGTTGTGGGAAGGAGCTCGTATAGTTCTTATGAATTTATTTCACACTCGGCGACTTTCTGCATAAATCTGTCAGATCTTGTCACCTGCCTGTCGGCGCATAATTTGTTCATAATTTTATGGCACTTCCACCCGCACACCCACTTGTGGCGTCTCCCGGTGTACGGGACTCGTATATTTGATTTTGTTGGCCCACTGCCAGCCCAACGGATGGCCCGAAAATTTGTGTGTCTTGTAGCTTGAGGCTTGACACATGTAAAACAAAAAGGGGCCGCCGCAATAATGAAGATATTTTGGAGCGTGGTAAATTGTTGCAAGCAATCCTCCCTTTTGTTTGTTTGTGTCGCTGTGGCATCTCTTAGTCATGGTCAAGTGACTTTATGACCTACAATCTATTGGAACTGTGTCCCTTTTTCTGGGAGGTTATAAATTAAAATGTTGGCTGGCTGGCTGGCTGGCTGGCGAGTGGAAAGCCAGCCATTTGTATGCCTCATGCGTGCCCCCATTGATGACCCACACAAACTTATCTTTTGGTCATGTCATCACCCTCCAATCACTCCGCCCCCCCGCCCCCGTCACTCCTTATTGCCCCCCTCGGCCACCACACCTCACTAATACACTTAAACACTTTGCCAAAAGTTTCGTTTATGGAATGGATCTTTGTCTTGACCTGAATTGTATCGAAACGAATCGCTTGGCCTGTCATTGTTGAGCAATTTGCACGCATTTTTTTCGGTTTTTGGTCGTGGCGGAAGGGGGTCTCCGGGTACATGATTGGAATATGCAAGTAAAAAGAAAAGAAAAGAATATTTCGGTTTGAAACAAAACTAAGTGTTGCATAGCTTAAGGCGTCGAGGCGGAATGATTTCATTAGGAAACCAAAATGGAAGTGAATTCCTGGACTTTGTTTTTGTTTATTGACTGGCCTTCTGCGGTTTATATTTGATTAAGTTCGGGAGGAGACTCTGCGGGAACTGTGTGCTTGTCATCTGTGCTGATTCGATTATTCAAATGTAAATATTATGCGCAATAAATATAATGAACGATTCCATGTTGTTTGCTTGGCCAAACAGCTTCGGGAACAGTCCTCATTTTCACCTATTTCCAGTTCTATTTAAAAATACATTTCTCAAAGAGCACACGGGCGAATATTAAATTCGTGTAGATGCATATACCAGCCAGAAGGAAGCGCTTCCGACCATATAACGTATACGTATGTGAACAAATGCATGTGATTGAACAGCATCAGTAGCCCATTCGATGCTGCTGTGTCTGTCTGGCTAAGCTGGCATGATCACATGCCATCCCATGCCTTTACTCAGTGTCAAGAGCAGCTTACTATATCAAAGGAGTATACAAGGCCAGCTTGATACGAAATACACTTTAGATGGTTTTGGTGTGCTGCCTTGGGTCGTGCTTGCAGCATTATTGCATGATTTTAAGATACAGATCTTAACTTAATTTCCCATTAAACTTTGCGCAGCCGTTAAAATGTACAAGAGGCAACCGAAACGTTTTAAATATTTTCCCAATGTGAGCGTGACGTGATTCTCCAACGTTTCCCCGTGCCACATGCCACAAGAGCCAATGTTGGGCTCTTCTTGTCCCACTGCTACGGTTTCGTCTTCTATCGCTGCTGCTCCTTCTGCTGCTTCTCCTGCCACTATTGTCATTATTCTTTTTATATGAGCCAGCTATTTAAAGGCAAACATCCGAGCGCCAAAAAAGCGTACAATATTGTTCGGGGCCGTGCCTAGTTCCTGGTCTCGGATTCCTTTTAAGGGACAAGCTGCGAATTGGGCCCCATATGAAAAATCATGTCTGGGCAGGCTTGGATGGGTCAGTTAATCAGATAACAGCAACAAACACACACGAATGACTATATTGAACTCGGAAATGTACATATATATCCAGAGTATATACGTCTATATACAATAAACAGAGAGCGAAAGTTGGGTTGGTTGTCTAATAGCTTTTTTGCTATGTGGCTTTTGGCCAAGAACTTAATTCATTTGGCCTTCAACTTAGTTTGGCTTAAGCTCTATTTTCCACTGGACAGACACCTCTTTGGACAAACGAAAATTCTTTGCACACACACACACACACACACAGGACAGGAAAGGAGAAAGTGAATCGATGGGGGGGCTTCAAGTGTGCTACAAACGGCTAATTAAAATGATTTATGGCCACTCACTTAGGACGCGTCTTTCAGTGCTCCTCTGACTTTTAACCTCACATATGGTTTGGAGGCTGTTTGCCTGTAATTTGAGTCACTGTAGCCCTTCCCATGGGTATGCCGGGACTTAATTATTAAACAAACTTGGCCGGATAGAACCACATCCATGTGGCAGCACATAAATAGTAGAACATTGTCAATTGTTTTATGGCAAGCTCATCAATAAAATCAGTGCAAAGTTGTTCCATAATTGGGATTAACTCTGTTGGAGGATTGGTTTTTTAAAAGAACGAAGAACGAACCACAGAAAACACACAGAAAAATGTGACTTGTTCTTGAAATTTTAGTTGCAGTTTTTCCAGATTTAATAGGAAGAATCCATATGCCATATGTGTGATCGTTAGAGATCGTTACCTATAGTTTTTGTTGGGATTACATTTTCCACATTTCGTGTGTGTTTTTTAGCGTGTGATACGATTTTATTTGAGGCAAAAATTCTACGAATTGTTCAACAAATTTAGCAACACAAATTAAACAATGGTCCAAATCAAATTAGCGGAATTCGAAAATAGCTTTTTGGAAACCACAAAAGTCTAAAAATATTCAAGTCGCTGTGTTATGAGAAATCTAATAATATTTTTAAACACATTTCCCGTCATAAGCTGGCACATCAATTTGTTAATTTATGATTAATATTTGAATGGGTTCATTAAACTTAAACAGATTGAAAAAAATGATTTATGGCACATTCTCGATGATAGGCAATCTTTACACGATCAGCTGAGACACACTTATATTTGATTTTTAGCCACTTCCAAGACAATCAGAGTTGCGCTAAATAACTTTTTTATTAAACCAAAATTCCCAGAAAGTCCACCAATTCGAGCTGTCATCATAGGTGCTATAAGGAAGAAAGTTTTTCCCTATCATTTGATACTGTGAAGGGGTCAATGGCAAATCCCTTGACAAAAGTTTTGTGTTGGTTTCCGCAGCAAAAAGGAAAGCGAAAAATAATAAAATAACCTGGAAAAACTTGCAAGTTATCTGATATGCTGATGTGGACAGTCGTGGTCCGTGGGTGAGACTGGTCGGGTGAATTCATTTCCGTTTCATTTGGCAGCCGGCATTTATCGTAGATACTCGTATATGAAGGTAGAAGTGTTTGGTGGCGAACGGTGAGGGTGGAGGGTGGAATGAATCCCAAACAAATTACATTGAGAAAATCAAAATTCCAATCGAAGCCAAATGTTTGTGGCACTTTTAAAGAACATTTCCCCCCCGCCAACCCATCAAACAGTTTACTTCTCATCAGCGGAGGAGCTGGTTGGGCTGCGCGAGGGCAACGGGATCAAATGAACATCGACGATGGAGGCCCCAAGTATCAAAAGCGCCCAACCCGCACAGAACATAAAGCAAATGCTTTATTTTGCTTGTTCCATCGTTTCTCTGTTGAAAAATTGTGAATTTGAAACAAATTTGATGAGCAATTTGGCCAAGAAGTGTGCATAATTGGCCAACATGTGGTGTGTGTGTGTGGTCAGTGGATGGACTGGGCTGGACTGGGCTGGAGAGCTGTGATGGGGGCACTTATATCGAAGGGTCCGGAGGTCGTTGAAGGAGGAGGAGGGCTCTTTGATAGTTCGTATGAATACGAATGTGTTGCTTGATTAATGCACGGCTTTTGTTGCCCGCAATCTTTGCAAATTGCCAGATATATAGGCAAGGTGTTGACGGGGCCGATAGTGGGTTGAGCGTAGAATGAGAGACGGAGTCAAGTTGCGAATAAGTTTGATATTGCCCAGAAGTATCGAAGAATTTTGTGGCGCCATCATGAATCATCAGTTGGCCCAGTGGTCACTGTTCGTATTAAATAATTTTGTGTGCACGTAAAACTAAAATTTATTCAGCTCTTAAAAACGAATCGACTCAAAATATTCAATAATTACTCAACCTATTTACATATGTATGTACATATGTATATGTGCACATGCAGATGTACGAATTTTCATACCTATGAACATATTTAAACGATTAAAATCATTCATGAAACTGGCTGTATCTGTATCGTTCATTCAACTCAGTCATTGGATAGCCGAGCATTCATGCTGAAATTCCTACCTAGCCACCAGCAGCCCCCACCCTGCAAATGCTAATGCTTGAGGGAAATTGAGAGGCAATATAACAAATACCTTCCCGACACGACACTCGGCCATATGTCAAGTCGTAGGAAACAACGTTATGGGGGCGGGGGTGGGGGAGCTTACCCCACTGCCCGCATTCGCTGGCCCAGCTGCATGCATGGACTACTGACGGCATCAATTTTTGGATCTGTGCGCCTTTTTCGCCCAGCGGATTCGACGACGTCATTGGCGAAAATGTAAATGTTTAGACAAGAGCCAACAGCATTCGACCATTTCAATGGACGGACAGGACAGACCCACAGACGGATAGGCAGACCGATGGTCCGCTTGGTCCGTTGGTCCCTCCATATTTCAGCGGTCACACATGGACTGCCTCCGGGTCTCGAGCCAGAGACCTCAATGATGCAGTTGCATCTCCTCCAGCGGGCCCCTCGCCCATCGCATCGTCTGCTTCAGACCCGTCCGTACCGCACGTATCCATCTGTGATGGATGTGCAATGGCAATTAGCAGTTTGAGGTGAGCGAGAGGGCGTTCGTTCGTCTGGTACTTAAATGTACAAAATAGTTTTTATGTCTTCATTTTTGAACTAATTTTTAGTATTTTCAGTGCAATAAATATTTCGGGTGTTCCCACATTGGTGTTTTTGTGTTTTTTTTTTAGCCCACCCTCCCCCAAAAGCAAACACAACGCTATTTAAACGTTGAACAATTTTCAGTTTTTGGCATTGCGCTATTGTTTTATGTTTGCTCATATTCCCCAACAAAGCAGCAGGTCGCAGATCGAGAATCAAGACGGATAACCGCAGAAATCGAATTAAATATGGAAATACATTTTATGTATGAGAAAGGGAAAACGTGTTTACCAAACCGCCCACGCCGCAATAGATGGACAGGGAGACCAGCAATCCGATATGATTGAGAGCAGATTTCCATTTCACCGACTGCCAGCAGGACGATCGACGGCCGCATAGGCCGCCAGAGCCGCCACCCTCGACGGCATCCACACGACGATCCAGATGCTTCAGCTTTTCCAGCAGCTCCGTGCTGGCCTCATCCTGGGAGTCGTAGTCGCCGCCATTGGCACCTGTCTTCACTGGCATGATTTGAAAGCCTTTTAGCACTGACTAACACACTTTACAGATTATATTTATTTATTTATGCAGATATTTTTTTAAATTTAATTTTTTGTATGATTTTTAGTGGGATTTTTTTGTTTTTAGGGGCTAGGCCCTTTTGGGTCCTGGACGACACACATTGTCGCACAACAAAACAATTCAGAAAAACGAACCACAATTTTGCTTGTAGTTTTCGAACAATTTTCAAAGCGCGCCAAAGTCTTGAATGCGGAAAAACAGGCCGCCGATCCGAATCGGAATTGAGCAAAGCGATGGTCGTGAAACCGCAGCGAAGCACCGATATTGAATATTGATATATGTATATATTTTTCTGTTGATGATATAGTCGCAGGTGATATTTGTTGTTGTTGGATACATCAACGGAACAAGTTTTATGATTTTGGAACAAAATTCGACATTTCTTTTTGCGTTTCCTTGTCCGCGGCCCGTTCATTCATGCTCACATTTGGGGGCGGCAAGGCCGTTTCTTTCAAATACGCCCGACTTCAAATGTTGCTCGGCAACAAATGTTTGCAAAACAAGGTATGGACAACAGGCAAAAATCCCAGAATAGCACAACGCACGCAAGGTGCAGCTCACTCGTATTCAACATGCTGTGAATAAAGATTCATTGTTGCGTCATTCCATACGCGTTCCCGTATGATACATTTGATTTGTATGGGAAAAATTTCAGCAACATGGGGAAATGAATTAGCAACATTGCTGTGCAACTTTGGCACGGAATGAGCAACAATCTGAATACCTTCGGAAAATGGATATTATGGACTTGAGATATTGTTTGTAATTTCAGGCTCCAATTAATGCCGAAACAAGTCTGGCTCTTTTTTAAAGACATCAACGAAATTTTGTAGCTCACGGGTACCAATAATAGGTATTAGAATCGGGATAAATGTATATATATAAAACAAAACTTATGCATTAATAGGTAAACAACATGTCAATCTAGGATAAAAACATAAATAATGTTTCAATGGAGCTTGGAACAAAATATTTAACATCAATTAAAAGAAATAAGGTATACAAAAACCCATACGCATAGAAGAAACTTGGTTGACCAGCAGCATGTGACGTCACATTTAGTCAACATTTACGTTTTATGCTTTGGCCGTTTTTGTTTGAACCTTAATATGTAAATAATCCAATAAAAAGGACTTCTGAAAACTTGCCAATCTCTTAAAAAATGTATGTATCTATTGGATAAAATTATTTGTTTAGGGCTGAGAGGCTTAGCTAGCTAGTAATATTAAACGGAATATCAAAATCGAGGAATATCAACGTTGAATGTTTTGAAAAAACAATCGATACTATCGTGATAGCTCTAATAATTATTAAAAAACCATTGAAACCTTTTAGGAACTTGTCCGTTGTACAAATTAGATGCTACCTGTCGATTTGTTTACAAATGTGTCTTCGTATTTTATATCAGTCAATCCAAACATATTAAGAGCGCAATGACTGTAGCTCGATACTATCATGATAGTCGCAAAACCGTCGATAGTAGAGACTAGCAGTAAGATATCGATACTATCGATAGTGCCCTCGAAGGTTTGACACCTCTAATTGGACACGTCAAGCCGAAAAGAACACAAAATCAAAACCAGGAAAAAGACGTAACGTCACCCGAAACTACAAAATATCCCCTTGACACCTGACAAGCAGTCGGGATACGCTAGCCAGGATGAGCCAAGTACCGTGCTACACGATAATTAACTCGCCGGACCTGGAGGTCCCGAACGAGATGCAGCTGAAGCAAGATTTGGAAAAGGGTGACACCAACCACAAGATCGAGACGCTGAAGAAGGTGATCAAGCTGCTGCTGAACGGCGAGCGCTACCCGGGCCTGATCATGACCATCATCCGGTTCGTGCTGCCCGTGCAGGATCACACAATAAAGAAGCTGCTTCTCATCTTTTGGGAGATTGTGCCCAAGACTTCGGGCGACGGCAAACTGCTGCAGGAAATGATTCTCGTGTGCGACGCCTACCGCAAGGTGAGTGCAACGTGGCCCTACGCATGCCAGCAATATGTCATCTATGCTGATTTGTGGTTTATCATATTTTCTGTAGGATCTGCAACACCCGAACGAGTTTCTGCGTGGCTCCACACTGCGTTTCCTCTGCAAGCTGAAGGAGCCTGAGCTGTTAGAGCCCCTGATGCCCGCTATCCGGGCTTGCCTGGACCACCGTCATTCGTATGTGCGCCGGAACGCGGTCCTCGCCATCTTCACAATCTACAAGAACTTCGACTGGCTGGTGCCGGACGGGCCGGAGCTGATCGCCAACTTCCTGGACACACAGCAGGACATGTCGTGCAAGAGGAACGCCTTTCTCATGCTGCTCCACGCCGACCAGGAGCGCGCCCTCAACTACCTGGCCTCGTGCATCGACCAGGTGCACAGCTTCGGCGACATCCTGCAGCTGGTTATTGTTGAGCTCATCTACAAGGTGTGTCACGCCAATCCCGCCGAGCGGTCGCGCTTCATCCGTTGCATCTACAACTTACTTAACTCCTCCTCCAACGCGGTCCGATACGAGTCCGCCGGCACGCTCATCACCCTCTCGCTGGCCCCCACCGCCATCAAGGCCGCCGCCAGCTGCTACATCGAGCTGATCGTTAAGGAGAGCGATAACAACGTCAAGCTCATTGTTCTGGACCGGCTGATTGCCATGAAGGAGAACGAGAACATGGATAAGGTCATGCAAGACCTGGTCATGGACGTGCTGCGTGTCCTGGCCGCCCCCGACATCGAGGTGCGCCGCAAGGCACTCGCCCTGGCCATGGACCTGGTCTATTCGCGCAACATCGGCGAGATGGTGCTGGTGCTCAAGAAGGAGGTGGCCAAAACGCACAACGTGGAGCACGAGGATACTGGCAAGTACCGGCAGCTGCTCGTCCGCACTCTGCACACCTGCTCCATCAAGTTCCCCGACGTGGCCGCCACCGTAATTCCCGTCCTGGTGGAGTTCCTCTCGGACACCAACGAGCTGGCCGCCGCCGACGTGCTCATCTTCATACGCGAAGCAATCCAGAAGTTCCCGGCCCTCAGCGCTCTCATCATCGAGCACCTCATCGAGGCCTTCCCTCAGATCAAATCCTCAAAGATTCACCGTGCCGCCGTGTGGATCCTGGGCGAGTATGTGGAGGGTCCACAGATTCTCGAGGTTATTGACGCCATCCAGCAGACGCTCGGCGATATTCCCATGGTGGAAGCGGAGCAGCGTCGCCTATCTGGTGACGCGACCGATGAGCAGAACCAGCAGCAGGGATCCGCAACAGGAGGCGCATCCGGTGATGGCAGCAGCACCACCACCACCACCAGCAATGCCATCAACAAGGTGACCTCCGATGGCACCTATGCTACCCAGAGTGCCTATAGCCTGGCCCCGTAAGTAGTCCCCATACCGGAGGCCCGTCGTCGCGGTTCCATTCACAGATTCCCTCAATTTCCGTTCTCATTCTTTTCTCGCTCCAACAGCGTAGCCAAGGCAGAGAAGCGTCCGCCGCTGCGGCAGTACTTGATGGACGGCGATTTCTTTATTGGCGCCGCCCTGTCAGCCACTCTCACCAAGCTGGCCCTGCGCTACGTGGAGCTGCAGCCAGAGTCGAGTGCCCAGAATCGCCTGACCACGCGAGTGATGCTGATCATGAGCTCTATCCTGCACCTGGGAAAGTCCGGGTTCCCCAGCAAGCCGATCACCAACGACGACACCGATCGCATCTTCATCTGCCTGCGCACGCTGAGCGAACGCACCCCAGAGGCGGTCTCCGTGTTCATGCACTACTGCCGCGAGGCTCTGGGCAAGATGCTCGATGCCCAGCACGACGAGGACCAGCGCGTGCTCAAGGAGAAGCAGCGCGCCACCGCCAAGGTCCAGCCAGACGATCCGGTCCTCTTCGCCCAGCTCTCCAATGGACGCGACAACCAGCTGGGCGAGAACGTGTTCGAGTCCAGCTTGAATCAGGCTCTGGCCGGCACCAAGACGGCCCAGCTCAGCGACATCTCCTCGCCCAACAACAAACTCAACAAGGTCACCCAGCTGACGGGCTTCTCGGATCCGGTCTACGCCGAGGCCTACGTCAATGTTAATCAGTACGATATTGTCCTGGACGTACTCATCGTCAACCAGACAAGTGAGTCGTCGTCATGGCAGCTTCTGTGCCTAGCCCCTTCTAAGGATATGCAATATTCATCTTTCTTGACCTCTTTGCAGACGATACCCTGCAGAACTGCACTTTGGAGCTGGCCACGCTGGGCGATCTGAAGCTGGTAGAGCGTCCACATCCAGTTGTGCTGGCTCCCCACGACTTCTGCAACATAAAGGCCAACGTGAAGGTCTCCTCCACAGAGAACGGCATTATCTTTGGCAACATCGGTGAGTGTCAGAGTTGCAGTGGGAGTGGGAGTGGCTCCCCGCAATGAATGAATTTTGTTCTCCTCCTTTCAGTGTACGACACTGCTCTCAACACCAACGTGGTCGTGCTCAACACCATACACATCGACATCATGGACTACATCATTCCGGCCAGCTGCACAGACACCGAGTTCCGCCAGATGTGGCAGGACTTCGAGTGGGAGAACAAGGTCACCGTCAATACGAGTTTCACCGACCTGCACGAGTATCTGAGGCATCTGCTGAAGAGCACCAACATGAAGTGCCTCACACCGGAGAAGGCCCTGTCCGGCCAGTGCGGCTTCATGGCCGCCAACATGTATGCCAAGTGAGTGTGGCGGCAGTCCGCGGAGTCTCCCTCAGAGTTTCCAGAAAAATAACTTTCCCCGCCTTAGATCCATCTTCGGTGAGAATGCCTTGGCCAACCTGAGTATTGAGAAGCCCGTCGATGACCCCGACTCTAAGGTGACAGGCCACATACGTATACGCGCCAAGAGTCAGGTAAGAATGAGCAAAACCCTCAATCCCCCAATCCAAGATCTCTCCTTCATGCTCTCCCTCTCTCCTTCTCTCCGTAGGGTATGGCCTTGAGTCTGGGCGACAAAATCAGCTCCTCTCAAAAGCAGTCCGTGCAGGCGGCCTAGTGGACAAACAGCCACCCCCAAGAGCCGCTTTTAAATGCATCCCTGAAGCTTCTTCAAACTGCATGATATACATATGATGATACATTCAATATACATTTCTTATATACCTTAACCCAAAGAATACGCGAGAGTTTTTTGGGACTGGGTGCCGTGCCGTGCGTTGGCTCAAACATAGCAATAGTCATTGTTGCTTGCTTTATTTGCTGAATAAGTGAAGAAGGACAATACATAGTGCCCCCAAAAGCGACAGCAGATCCTCACTTAAGTGAGAAATAAATTTAAATGTGTGTGCTTACAGCTAAATTAACTTACTTAATTAACTCGAAGATGTTGTCAGAAGGAATAATTACTGCATTGCTAAAATATGGTGTATGTGGAGTACTTCAAGAAAAAGCAGTTCCAAGATATGATTCGAAATGCTTTCAGTCAAACCTTCTGCAGGAAACATACATATCTGTACATATGTAAATTGTGAATAATTATTGTGAATCCTGAGGCAAGAAAACTCCAGAAAATGATGACGTGTTTTAGGCTTGATTTTTGAGTAGACAATATCCTAGACCTGCAACATGGGTCGCTGCTCCTTGGCCGACAGCTTGTCGTTGGTAGTTGAATAGCCAGTGCCGCCCTGTGAAACAAAACGATACACAAAATATACATGTGCACATAGATATAGAATCGGAAATGCCCGATTTCTACTCACGCGCTGCAGGGGAATAATGTCTTTTTCCTTGAGCTTGCGATCGGTGAGCGGGTGGATCATGTCCTTCCGGATCAGTTTTTCCACGCATTCCATTGTCACGACATCGCCACTGCAAAGATATGCAAAGATTCGTAAGAAAGTGCCAAACAAGCTTAATCCGACATTGGTCTTTGGTCTAAACTCACGTCGGTCTCAGGACGGCACAGGGCACTGCGTTGCTGAGCGCGTCGTGGGTAATGGGACACATGTAGCGCACTTCCTTGGCAATCAGAGACTTCTTTGCGTCGCCATCCTTGATCGGAGTGAATTTCACGTCAAACAGGTCCTTCACCTTAAGCGGTTGTGAGGAGACGGGGCAGTAAATGGTGGCATCGGGCTTCTTGGCCTTGGCTGCCCCGGCATTGGGGCACTCGGACGGCAGCCAGAAGGCGGGAAGCTTCGTCTGGTTCCCGTTGGCCATGTTCGAAATGGATCCGGTAGCTGAGGCGGCGATGGCTGCAGCCGAAGTGCTGGGCGTGGATAGGGAGGGCTGCTCGACTGGGCTGGACTTGTGGGCAGGCGTTGTGGTTGGCTTCTCGGAGTTGACAAACCGCTCCATGCGGGCCTGCTGCTTGCAATTGGCCTCCTGGGTGATCTCCTCCTCCTCGACCCGTCGCAGGCGCTCGAACTCCTTCAGCTTGCGGCTGTATTCGTTCTTCTTGGTGACGATGTACTGCAGGATGGCCTCCTTGTCGAACAGGTACCCCTGCTTGGTAATGACAGGGTTGCGGCACGGCTGTAGCGTCAGCGAGCAGCAGTCGAACGACTTCACCGAGTCTTTGCCCAGGCGCTGGGCATTCGTTCCGTACCCGGACTCGGCGGCGTCCCGCTTCTTCTCATTGTAGGTGTAAACGGCTCCGGCCGTGCAGTTGCGAGCATGACGGGTCATCTTGAAATTTGTTTAAATTTGATATCAACTATCAAGACAAGCAAATGATTTACGTGAACTTTGATCCACGCGAAGCTAGTTCGATTACAGTGTCAAAAAACACTGGTGGCGACAACACAAATTTGAGTAGGCGATTTACCGAATATCAAATGAAGTGTGAATGTTTTCAATCCATCAATCACTAACACAGTACGCAATTATTTGTAAGTTTTTTTTTTGTGTCGCAGTTCTATCGAGCTGTTGCGAACCGAACCACTGAACTAAGATCTAGTTCGCGACATCGATTGCAGCCATCAGAGTTATCGGCAGCATAGATACGCGCGAGACGAAGTCACTTTAACAGCAGCAGCTCCAAGCTCCAATGCGATTTTAGCCGTCCCGACCTGCTCGCCGTAGCCGCAGCCAGTCATGGACTACAACTACTACGACGAAGGAGATGACATCGACTACATAGAGTTTGGGGAGGAAGCTGGCGGCGGTATCGACTACGGATTCCATTCTGGCCACAAGCAGGACAACTTCTACAGCGATGCTGGGCCGGAGGCGAAAGACTTTCTGGTGATGGATCGACTGGCGCAGAATTTGGAGGCCTGCGTGCAGCCCTCGCTGCTGCAAGTAGCCAAGTACGTGACACCTATGCTGGGCCTGTGCCTGGTCGGGCGCCTGCTCTGCCTCCTCTATGCCATGAAGCGCCGCTTCCCGCCAGCCGGAGTGTCGTTACGCGATGCAAACAGTGTCGCCGTGGCTCCCTTGCACCTGATCCACGCCACCACCGGTCTGATCTTGCTCTACGCCACGCTCGGCCAGCGCATGGGCGAGCGCGTTGGCCTGCTGCTGATCCTGAGCACGCTTGGCTACTTTTTGCTGCAGCTGGTGCGTGTGTACAGCGGAAGGAAAGCCGCCACCAGCATAGCCGTGCTCACCGTTGGCAGCCAGTTCCTGTACGAGCTGGCCATATGGAGACAGCGCAGCGACTGGCCCCAGCTGCGGGGCGTCCAGATGGTGGTAAACATGAAGCTGATCTCGCTGGGCTTCGACCTGGCCAGCGGACAAGTGCCGCGGATGCCGGGCCCCCTGGCCTACTTCGGATACATCTACAGCCCGGCGACCTGTGCCCTCGGGCCCTGGATCAGCTATGGTCGCTACGTGGAGTGCCTCGTCGCACGAGGCAAGTGGCTGGTGACGCTGCGCCAGCTGATGCTCAACATGCTGCTCTGCCTGCTGGCGGTGGCCGTCTCCAACTGCCTGGCCCACGCCCTGGGCGAGATGGCCAGCGGCTCACACTTCCTCCTTATGTACACGGAGGCGCTGGGTGTCCGGAGCAGCCACTACTTTGTGAGCTTCATGGCCCAAGCTCTGCTGCTCAGCTCGGGACAGACCCTGGATGGAGACTCCAAGGATTCCAAGCAGCTGGACGCGAGGCTACTGGGCCCGCTGGTGACGCGCCCCTGGCAGATCGAGTGGCCCCGCTCGTTGAGCGTCCTTGTTCGCAGCTGGAATATCCCCATGCACGAGTGGCTCAAGCAGTACATCTACGGAGGCTTCAAGGAGCACAAACTGGGCCACACCTTCTGGGCCGTCCTCTGCACATATGTGGTGTCCAGTCTGCTTCACGGCATGGATCTGCGCATCTACTTGGTCCTGCTCTTCCTGGCCATCTTCGCTGAGAGCGAGCGGCTGCTGCGCCGCCACCTGGCCAACCTGCTCGATGCCTGTCTGGCGGCCGGTCAGTGCAAGGGTCCCGACAGCTGTCGCTTCTCCCGCTGTCCGCGCCGTCGTGGCTGGACCAGCGGCTGGGGCTGGCTGGTGCGACTCACCAATCTGATCTTCACCTTGGTCGCCATGTTCCACCTGGCCTACCTGGGCATAGTGCTGCTCAACGAGACCCTCAACTTTGACAGCAGTCACGTCGGCGAGGTAGAGTCCTTCGTGCGGCATTGGTCGGAGGCGGGCTACCTGAGCCACTACATCAGCTTCGGCATGTTCCTCCTCTACTTGTTCATCTCCTAGGCGGCGGGACCAGAGTCCCCCCCCCCACCACCAAAACCCAGAAACGATTAAGAACTGATCTACACGTATTTGAATTCTGAATTCGCCATTCGAATCTAACTGTACTTTTGTATGTAAATCTGTATAGCGTATTCGTGTGTATCTTGTAGCTGCTGTAGCGCATGTATCTGTCTGTGTATATTGTGTATGAGTACTTAAAATTATAATTCAATCTGTGAAACGGGTCCGTGTCGAATGGTCACGCCGCAATGTGAGCTTTGGAGTGGGGTGGGTGGGGTCCATCGGGGCTAAAAAGTGAAGCGTTTCAATTGGGAAGCGTTTCAGGGAAGCCTTGAAATGCACATGCAGATGCAGAACAGAGCAGTACGGAAGATGCCCATGGCTCAGAGCAGGACAGATGATGGGGCAGGAGAACGATGGAGGTGTCTGCCATGTAATGCAATCAGTGCGAGAATCGGGCTTTGGTTCTGACTGACAGAAAAGCTGACCAGGCAATGCAGGAACACACATACATTTCTCCTACAGGCTGTGTGTGGTATTGTAAGCCGATCTCTTTGGAAGTAACGTCTCACTGGGAAACGAAGCAGTGGATCCTACATGATACATACATATGTGTGTATGTCGTATTACTAGCAGCAACAGCTAGAAACTAATCCAAAATGTTCAAAATTTTGTGAAAGGAATACCTCTATAATATGAGAATATGTAAATAAATAGAAAATTTATATTTTTAATTATTTTTATTGATTTTTTGTCTATTTTCTTAGCTGGTTTGTTTGTTTCGTTTCTTTTTGTTTGTTGTTTTCTCATTGAGACAAATATTTATAACAATATTGTAATTTCTACTGATTTCTTGTTTTGTTTTGTTTTGCTTTGCTCTGCTTTCATTTTAATTTGTTTGCTAAACTGCCTCGCTTTCAGTTTCAGTTTCCGTTTCTTTTTTGTGTGTTACATTCCTTAATTTTGTCATCGTTCGGGCCCTAATCCTTGTATCCCTTTTTGTTCCTTGCATTTCCTTCCTTTTTTTTTCATTGTTTTATTTGTTTTTCGCCACTTATGATTTACATTTTAAAATTACTAGCTTAAGAATTATGCAATGACAATAAAAATATTTTATTTACTTTGTTGAATGCAACTTTTCTGTTGCTTATTTCTCTTCTTTCGCATTCCTTCCTCCTTCCTCTTTGTCCGTTTTGATTCTACCAAAAAAAGTTTCTCTTCGAAGGAGTTTTGCAGATGTTTTGATTTGGACATCAAAAATAGAGAGATATAAATGGTTCTATAGATATAGATCCGAAGGTATATATACTTGTACATATAGATTCATCATGTATGTATATAATCTTTATAAAGAGCTTTAATTTACTATACATTGACGTATGCATTGATTTATCCGGGTTTTTGTTTCCGCTTTACTTTGACATTGTTTCCTTTTTGCATTTTCCATTTTCTTTCGCTACTCGATATTGTACATATAAAAAAGTCCCTCTGCCTATTTCCCGATTTGTGTATCCTGCCTGCCATGCATGTCCATTCATACAAATTTATGATTTATTTATTATTTATGTTTATGTTTTCGATTTCTTTTCAATTTGTATCATTTTCATAACAACAACTGAGTTGATCACAAGAGATAACGAGAGTTTTGCTTTATAGTATGTAAATAATGTATGTATGGTATCCCTCGATCCGGAAATGGAACACCGACACCGCTCTGTCGTCCACCCGTCCAACCCTCTCCGAGTGCGATCCACAAATACAAATAGTGTACAAATATTCGCTAACTACGTATATCATATACATATATAATTAAATATACATTTTTGTTTTGTTTTTTGTTTTTCAGAGAAAATCCTTCCAGGTCGCCTTGGCTAGGGAGGCTAGTGGGCGAGGCGGCGGGAGGAGGTTTAAAATTATGCAACAAATTCTCAATTATTCTTTATCGTTGACTGACTGACTGACTGACTGTTTGATTGATATCGATCTACCCTCTATTTTACAGAACTTTCAAGCCGATTCAAACTTAATTTTAAAGTTAAATTTTTCTTTTCACACACACACATACACACATAGTAATTCATACATATATAAAAAAGCTGAAAGTTCTCACTTTTTAAACAATTTCTTCAGGGGAGAATAAATTTTGCTAAGAGCTCTTTCTCTCTCTCTCTCTATCAATATCTACCTATCCTGTTCTGCCTGTGTGGTGTGTGTTGGGGACTTACATCAGTTATATAATTTCTCTACAAAATTTTAACACTTTTTCTATTCAAGTTTTCGTATTTAGTATTAAGTAAAAAAAACAGAAAGGGTGAGGAGGGATAGAGGTATAGTCGTATAAGCTGCCGCCATTGATGGGATTTCTCATATATTTTCATCGGTAATATTGAGCGCTGGGGATTGGCATTGCTACAATGCTGAAATAGGTGTTTGGACGAATCTTAGAAGTGCCATACGCTTTATGTATATATTTATATGGTATTCCTGAAAGGTATTTTCTCTGTAGAAAATCCGCAACAGCTGCTTTGTTCAATCAGCTGTTTATCAATTGGTATATTTATTTTTATCAATCTTTTTTTCTTTAAAGGCAATACCAACGAGAAGGAACGTGCGTGTCGCTTCCTTGTACGCGACTCTACTTTTCTACCCGTACTCAGTCAGTATATAAATTTGTGAGCTTATGACTTATGTAGAGTTTTAAAATATTTTAAATACACAATGTAGATGCTACATATTCTCCGCAAAGGCCGCACATTGCAAAGGGCAGAGTGTGTGCGAGCGAGAAACAAATTAGTAGTATGGTCTCGTGCTGGAAGAGGTGGGGAAGCAACTGAAAATAATTTTCTTTATTCTGGCTATTAAAATGATCCGATTTGATTCAGATTCGGCAATATGGCAGTTAAAATCATTCTCTACGATACTACGCTTTTAATTTTCTGGTATCTTTAAAATTGTGGCTGCCACAGATTTTCGAACTTTGTGGGGCGAAACTTTAAAATACACTTGTAGCAGTGTGATATCACATGAGTCTGGAAACAAAATTAGGCGGCTCTAGCTCTTATAGTCTCTGTGAACTAGGCGACAAAAAACACGGACAGACGGGCATGGATAGATCGACTCGACTGTTGATGCTGATCAAGAATATATATACTCGGAAATGTTTCCTTTTCTTACACACATCCACTTTTACCGCAATTACTATATACCGTTTACCACAAGTACAGTACACCCCTTAACTCTTTGAGTACGGGTATCAAAATAGTATGTCGCTGGTGTAAAGCGTAAAATGCATTTAAAACAAAAAATCAGCTAATCAATCTACAAAATCTGAAAACGAACCAACATCGCATTGAGGACTACCATTAATAAAGTACAAAAACAATTATATTAGATGTAAAGGTGTGGAAAAGGGGACAATGGAGTTGGGTTTTCGAGGAAATACCGATGCGTACGCATACGAGTAAATGGCAAAAATCACCGACGACGATGAAAAGGTAATCGTCTGACGGCAGCATACAGCAGAATATAGAAACAGATATTTATATATAGGATGTAAAAACACAAGGGACATGGATAGGTCAACTGCAGTTTCATTAAATTAGCAAATAAACTAAGGCGTAAACTAAAGCATAAACATAATATTAAAATTTAAATTATAAACATAATTACATTGTGTCCTGCTCATGTCGCTGTCGCTGTTGCCGTCCGTCTGTTTGTTCTGTCAGGCTGTTCGGTTCGGTTCGGTTCAGTGTACTTGTCCTAACAAGAACATGATCATTGCACTATATAGTATATATGTACGATTACATATAGCATTCTACTATACGTATGTAAATCATGATATGCGGCCGACTAATTCCATCGCCATGGCCATCGGGACTCGTCTTCGAACGTCGACATTGCCGCCGCCGCTGCTGCTGCTGCTGCTGGCCTCGGACTCGGCCCCGGCACTGCCATCGCCAGCGCCATGACCACAGCCACAGCCAAGGCCACATTCAATCGTTCTTGGTCTGACAGTAGAGCTCCTTCAGCGACTTGAGCTCCTCGATAAGCGCTTTGTTTTGGTTTTCTAGCACCGCCACGCGATTCTCCAGGCACTTGATGTACTCCTTCTTCTTGCGCCGGCACTCCCTTGCCGCCTCTCTATTTTTCTGCAGTCTGATCTCCCGCTTGCGCGTCTGATCCTCCGCTATCCCGCTGTTGTCTGCGATTCCCACATGGAAAATGGAACATGGAACATGCAAATGGAAAAGAGAGAGAACAAAAATTAGTTTTGTCTGGGGGAATGTCTCACATGTGGATGGAGGAGAGGATGTCGGAGCCTCGGCTCTGGTTATTACTGGTGTTGTAGGGTATCCGACTGGACAAATAATATCCCGAATCCGGGGCCATGTGCAGTAGTGAACTGTTCGCCGAGTTACCGCCTGCTCCGCCTGCCGTCAGCTGAGAGCCGAGCAACCCATCGGACCCCATTTGCAGCGAGGAACCTGATCGACCGATCGGGGATATTGGTTTGGTTCATAGTTGGAATTGTTGTTGGTTGGTTGTTGGAGGGGGATATTGTTGTTGTTGTTGATGTTGTTGCAGTTGTTGTTTCGGTTGTTGGTTGGTTGAAAAATGCACCCAGTTTTTGTTTTGGACATAATTTAATTTAGAGTAGTTTTTGGAGTAGTAGGAGAAGGCAGTCATAAAGAAAACAATAAGAAAAACAACAATAAAAATTATAAGAAAAACATATTTTCCATTGCGTTTTTCATCGCAGATTTTTAGATTGAATTTTGAATCTTTTTGTTTTTGATTATGGTCTGAGAGGTGGGTGGGTGGTTTAGTGCGTGTAAGAGCGGGCGATATCGGCGAGTTAGTTAAGTTAAGAGTAAGTGAGAAAGGATACAACAGCGAGAGATTGGCCTAGGATTAGATTCTTTGATTTGATTTTAGTTGGGAGCGGGTTAGGAGGTGACGAGAAACAGTTTCGTATATTAAGCAGAAGTGTAAAGCAGCAGCAGTCGTCCAAAGTCCGAGAGAAACAGAAAGCGACTACCGTATCCTTCTGTTTAATATACCTTCAGGAGGGGGAGGAGGAGGAGGAGGGCAAGGCTTATTTTCTGGCATGGTGGTGGTGGGGGGGTGTTTGGGGTTTGAGCAACAACAGCAACCATAACAACAACAAAGACAGAAAAAGAAAGAGATACCGATGAAGTGTGTGTGTGTGGGAGCGAGAGAGGCAACACATCTCTTTCTGTTTCTGTTGCTGTCTTGCTCCCCCGCGACACGGATTGTGCGTTATGGGATGTGATGTGGAGGGATATATATTTACAGGATGGGTCGCTTCCTCTCCTTTCTCTCTTCTCTACTCATTACTATTTTGATTCTTGATTAAGTAACAACATCAACATCCAACAACAACAACTAAATGATAATGAAGAAACGGGCAGGAAAGAGATGGCGCGACACAAGACTCACGGGGGCTAACGGGTTCACTCTTGTATGGCTGCCTTTTTGAACGGTACATGGGGATTGGACATCGAGTGCGAATGAATTGGGCAATGAGTGAAATACAAAGGGAAGTCTATCTACATACAATTTGATAATCAATATTTTAAACATATGGATGTATTTATGTATGTGTGTGTATGTATGTTCCGATGAGTATGGAATGTGGTTACCATCGGATCGAGTGATCGATTAATGATCGCTTAGTGATCGATGTAGCGCGATGAGTGCAGCGCATGTGGTGCGATGGCGAAAGATCGAAGTTTGGGCAGGCAGTTGGGTTGGTTACATGTGTTCAAGGACAGAGGGAGAGAGACAACAGAACGATAGATATGTGCGTTTGAGCTAGCGATAGCGTGGCATGTCGTTTCTTCCCATGAATTTACCGCTTATATCAGGTCCACTGATCTCGGTGAAGATCTTATTGTACGATGGCCTCCGTGTCAGCTCGCTCCGATGGTGCTGCGAGTCGTCATCTGACAAACTCTCGTCGCTATCCTCCTGGTGCTGGCTGTTCGGTTCGGGTTTGATCTTACATGGAAAAGTTGGAGGGATCTGTGATAGAGAGTGAAATTTTAAGATTAGAGAGGCTGCTGGCCCCCGTTCAAGGTTATCTGGCTACGCACTTTGTTACGCACTTGCACTGAATTGCCCGCGGTCGTGTGGATAACCGTGGAATTGGGCGGCTTGGAAACATACACCACCCCCACTCCCTTGTGCATCGCTGTGGCGGTGGCGGCGGCCAGCGCCTGATGCTGCTGCGTGCCGGCAGCTGTCTGTATTACACCCGAGGGATTCGCCTGTATCACGGATTGTACCTGCAGAAGGGGGCAACGAGAAAGGAACTATAAGATCGCCTCTGGGATGGGATATAATCTCTGGTAAGCGACTCACCTGCAGGCCGTGCTGCGCCAGCGCCTGGATCGGGTATTGTATATTGCAGTTGGCCGTCGTGGTCAGCACGGTGGCCGTTCCAGCCGAATTATTTGTGTTGCCTGCGGACGCCGCTGTTGTACTCTGTGGGTTCTGTGACTGCTGCTGCGCGGCGCTCGTTGCGGCAGCTACGGCGGCCGCTGCCTGCGCAGCGGCCGTAATGACATCCAGGCTGCTGCTGGACGCCGAATTGCCGTTTTCCTCGACGACGATGCTGTTGTCCATTTTAGCGATTTTCAGCAGCACCGTTACGCTCTCCGACAAGTGCTTCAGTTTGGCTTCCGTTTCCGTTTCAATTTGGCCAGCTTGAAGTCGTTTTATGCGGAATGGCGACTGCAAGAGGCGTGGGTGGGCAAGACAAAATATCGAGTTACAATATTGTAAATATCCACATATTCCACATATGCATGTGCATGTGCAACTGCAGCAACAACTAACCAAGTGACTAACTATTTAACTACTGGCTGATGGAACTAACTGCTGGACTGACGGACGGACTGCCCCGCGCTGCTGCTACTCTTCAACTGCTGTTGGCTTTTGTTTTGTTTGTCCACCCAAGACGATGATGATGCTGATGATAATGATGATTGAAGTCTGCCACAGAGACACAGCAACAACAACAACAACACCAACAGTAACAGCAACTGCTGTGTATTTTTATGAAATGACGTCATGACAACGTAGTGAGGAGAAAAAAAAAATCAACTTACTTTCTGATGACATCACTAAAAACGCTTGTTGTTGCTGCTGCTCTCCCTCTCTTTGGGGGGCTCTGTGTATAAGTTTTTTGTGTTTTTGTGTGTGTGTGTGTGTGTGCGTGTATGTGTGCGCGCGTTGCACGCTGTGCTGGCAACTTGTTGAAAAAATGTCCACTATTCAGCACGTCACGTCACAGCAAATGGATTCGCTCACAGCCTATATTCAGACATCAGCCTTTGGTACTGAATTTTTTAAGTAATGCTCAATAAAATACAGAAGGGCACTAATGCTATGTGCTGGTGCAGAGGAGGAGAGGGGTGGGCAGCTCGACAAGTTGGCAGCACACTACTAGGCCTGTTGTTATCGTTGCTGCTGCTCTGCCTTCTTTGCTGCTTACGTTCTTTTTTCTTTCCACCGAGAGCCTCACTCTGGCACCTTAGTTGACTAGGCGGCGGCGGCGCCACTCGATGGCCACTTCATTGAATTTGTCTTTAGGTTGCTCGGACACACGCGCTCAGCTCAAACACTGCGATTGTTAAAAACAATTTATTGATAAACTCAGTTTTTGCGCAAAAATATTCCCAGTATTGCTTGCTCGCTCTCACTCGCGCTGCTGCTTTATAGCCAGAACTACCAGAGGTATCTGACGAAAAATTGGCTAATGCGTTTCGTGAAAAGCACTAGCGCGTTGTGGCAACCCAATCGCTGTTATCGAAACGATAGTGATGGACAGCATGGCGCAGCAGTGACTGTGACTGCTACTCGCGCTACAGCACACGCATGCCAGTCGCTGTTTCCGTTCACTGCTATGAATATTTTTCTCATCTCTGGCTATGCCTGATGCGTTTATTTTTTTACTTAAATAATTAATGCAATTGTTTTTATCCTCGACTGGCTTAATTACAGTAAATGTAGATGCAGGCACAACCAGCACATGCTAAAGTTCTATGAGTAATCTATGACGTCACATCTAGAAAAAATTTGGCGGCAAAATTTAAAATCAAATGATGAATGCGTCTTTGTTTTGGGGCCCCAATCTGTAGCAGCATCAATGGCGCACAAAAAAGAAAAACAGGGCTTGTAACAGTTTCGGCTTAATGGCTAATTAGTGCATTTATCAAAGTGAACGTTAGCAACTCGTTTTAGCCGCAATTGCAAATGACTGTTCTCAGTCGTATGGCGCTGTGTGTGCGATTGCCGTTCTAGAATTACTGTCCGTCGGGCTCGACGGAATCTGAACTACAAATGGAAATCCATTTGATTAGTGATATAATAATTGCCATTAATTACGTCGCAGCTCGAACTCTCGTAGGGGGAGGGACACTTGTGTGGTACCCTGCCTTTCGCTGTGGCTCAAAAGAACGCCGCGCTGTCTGCCCCTGCGACTGACTGACTCATGGTGGATGGTGACACCTGTCTTACAACGGGTGACATCACTGTGTAATGGGGTTTGCCAGTTGGACTGCACTCTGACTGTGTATGTGTGTCCGTATGTAATTATTTTACTCTCGATACACATGTGTAAAAACATAAATAATGTATATACAAATGTATGCTTTTGGCGCGAAGTTGACTCTGCGTAAGGGGATTCGAAAGTCGGTGCATCAACTACTCCAGCTCGTACGCATGGTCAGGAGGACGACGGAGTGGTGGCAACTGCATTTCCATCAATTTCAATCACTTTTGCATTTTGTTTTTGGCTTCTGATTTTATCTTCGCTCCCTCTCGCCCTCACACTCTGCATCTTTACCTCTGACGCTTCTACGCAATATTGACGTCAGCATTATTTATTTTTAGTCGGTTTTCATTGCGTTTTTCGCATTTGCGTTGCTGTTGGGCTTTCAGTCCCGCCCCTCACCAAGCACGCCGCTTGCACTCTTATCTCTCACTCTTTGCTCTCCCTCTCTGTATTTCTGTTCGTTTGCCTGAATTAATTAAAACTAAATGAATGTTCAATAACAAACACAAAAGCAAAACAGCTGGCGCTTACTGTATTCCACCCTACTCTACCCTACTCTTACTAGCGCACATTTCTGAGTTTTGAGTGTTATCAGTGGGGGTGGGGGCCACTGTTATCAGCTCTTTAGAATGCGTTTTTGTTGGTTAATTATGCATGGGACTGGAACCCGTTGAGCGACAGATTAGGCCTTGGCACTTGGTGGAGGTGAAGGAAGGGCGCCACCGAACAAGTCGCGCACAATATGTTTCCTTGATCGATTCGGTGACTCCCCATGTTCCAGGACGCAATCGCGCACTATTAAAGTAATAATGGCGCTAACGAGCTGCTACCCGCTATCGGCGTCACAGAGTTTATCATATCTCGGAAGACCAGTGAATAGGCGTAGTCGGGAGTACACCGCTCAAGAGCTCCTCTGAATCTCTGTCCCGGAAGCAGTTAGATATAGTCAGTAGAGAGGCGTATGCGCGAAAGGGCTCTTCAACTCCAAAGGTGCAGTGCCAAGGTAATAACTGTTCTAATGGGGCAAACAAATTCTCCTGCCGATCACCTCTCGTGGCACTAATGCCCACCTCCCCCATAAACGGTATTTAACATAAAAATCCGTAGAGTGGAGTCCGACCAAGGGAGCTTGGAGCTCCCAGTGATCACCTGTGTTCATTGAGAATCGCGATGGCAGGTCTGTTGACAGACCTCTTCTCCCCCCTCTGGGCATTCCCACAAACATATTTCTAGTTATCGCTTACCCGCTCTTTTGATGTTTATTGATGCTTTTGCTGACTAATAACAACGAAATCTTTGCATAACGGCAAACAAAACAGATTTATATGTATGTATGAAAAAGTGTGTGAGCGTGTGGGGGTGTGCGTGTGTTTTACCTCTGTCTCATTTACACCAATGCAGAAGGCAGGGCTGCATTTAAGTGCAAATGTGGAATCGAAGCAAAACAGAAAGAGAGCGAAGCACAGAAGCATAGTAATCTTTGTTGTTATTGTTGATTTTCCTGTTGCTTTTTCGTTTCGTTTTCTTTTTGCATTTTTGCGATTACGTCAAGATTTTTGTTATTTTTTCTGATTTTGTATTTGATTACGATACAATTATACACACACTCAGCCACACCACACACACACACACTTAGGCATGCATATAAACAGTATGGGAGCAGAAGAGAGCAAGAGTGAGATGGAGAACGAGCAGCCGCAAAGCTATAATTATTTACTTGCTTAATTTTGTACACAAATAAAATATTTTTAAAAGGCTAAAAGCGCAAAAATTACACACACAATCACATAGTGGCACTGAGACACTCACTGAAACCAAACAAAATTTAAAAAAAACTGCTTTTGCTTTTGTTGTTTTACTGTTAGAATGACACATTTTTTGGCGCTCAAATTTGTTTTCGGATCTGCTTCTTCTGCTTGCCACCTCTCTATCACTCGCTCGCTCGCTCTCACTCTATCTCTCTCTCGCTCTCTCTCTCTCTTTAGATTAGCACTCGTCACCTTTTTAGCGTTGTTGTTGGTACCGGCGTCGACAGTGACGCGACGACAATTTGAACGGTAGTTTTTGTTGTTTTGATGGCCGATAGTTTTGTTGGTTTTTTTTGTCAGAGGGCCTGCTGCTCGCTGCCGCCTCGCTTCGTATTGCTGAACAATACTGACGGGATGCCAATGACTGTGCCGCATGCCCGTGTGGAGCCCGTGCGGAGACGGAGGCAGAGACGTCGACGTCGACACACCGCATACACGTCACCAGCAGCTGCGACGGGAGCAGCTTTGCAGAGCCAAGGTACATTATATACACGGAAAGGCAGCCAAAGAAAATGGTTCGGATATTGTCATGCAAGTATCTATGCGTGACAAATATATAGCGGGGGTGAGAAAGGGTTACATACAAACTAACTGAGTTACCCGAAGAGGGGGTCGGCATTACCTTCTATTTAATTTACCTTGGGCAGAGCCACAGCTGAGTGAGCATATGATTGGATTTGTCTCTCTCTCTCTCCCTCTCCCTCTCCCTCTCACACAACGACTCCTGCTCTCTCCCACATTAGGTTCTTGGCGAATTGTTTCGTAATTTTGTTATGTGCGGCAGGGCAGCAACGTTATCGCCGCCACGTCAAAGTCAGCGTCAGCGTCGACGTCGTCGTTCTTCTTACTCACCCTTTTCCCACATTGTACATACAAAATATATATTTCTAAATCTGATCGTAATATGTTGGTGAGAGCGGGTTAGCTATCTTCGGGCGGCTACGTAGGCGCACGTTGCGTTGCTGCTTGTGATGTTGTTGCTGGCATTCCGTTATCGCTATAGCCCACAGTTATGGCGTATGAGAGCGCGAATCGCTTTCTTGCCGACTCACTTGCGCACGCTCAGTCCAGGGCCTAACGTACTCCCACTTAACCCATTATGTGGTGCTGCATACTTTGCGGTGCTTTTGAGACTCTTACTCTTACATACATATATTACATTACATATGTACATAAATAAAGTGCATGTAAATTTCGGTAAAATTTACAAACTGTTCACAGCTGTACAAACCTGCCATTGGAACGACCGATCTGAAAAAGAAAAGGGTATCATTCAAAACTGTATGTAATGTATGCTGGTACATGCATATGTGCGTATATTCTGGCTTGCTTTTTGGTTACATATGTATATCACTTGCAGTCGTAGGTAAAATCATGTAACGTCTCTTTTACGCTTGGCTCCACTTCTGGCCCCCCAGGGCTGGAAATACCGTTTCACGTGGCACTTGGTATGCGTTATGCATACCTTTCCCCCCATTCGCTTTTACTTCCAGCACATCCCTAACCCGCTCTCCACCAAAAGTTTCCTTGAGCGGAAACTGCGAGTCGAGCAAACGCCGTGTGGCTAAATCGGGGCTGTTGTAGTCTGTCCCTGACAGGTGGAATACACTCAAAAGCGTGGCTGCCATCCATTTACATCACAGAGGCAATGTACTTGGCAACTTTGATCTGCTTGTGGCATTTATTTAATGGGGAAGCTGCACCCGTTTTTGCGTATTGCCGAAAAATGGATACGCCTACCAGCCATCTTCCCCCATTGGCGTCTTTCTCCATCTCCAGTGAGTCGAAGAGCAGCGTCGTTAACCCTGAAATGGTTATCCGTGTTGCTATCATGCTTACATCTTTATTAAACAAAAGCTCCTGGGAAGCTACGCATTTTTATACCCGTACTCGAAGAGTTAAGAGGTATCCTAGATTTGTGGTAAACATTTCCAACTCCATAAAGTAAATACATACATATATTGTTGACCAGCAGCAATAGCCGAGTCGATATGTTTGCTTGCAATCAGTTCCCGTAATCATTAAAGTTTAAGGTTTCAACGGGAAACGATCAAAAACAGCTGATTTCACAGTTGTGGAATTGTGAAATTGTGAGATGTTTGTGCCAGCGTCTGTTTTGCCTTTGGCTAAGCTTCTTCTAAGCTCAGATTGAACAACTTGCACGTTTCCAACGTACACCATTATTTAGCCAGTGAGTGGAGTTGGAGTTGCATGTAAATTTCGTGCGGAAATTCACACGGCCGTAATGCCAGGAATTTCTTGAGAAAAGCAAGTTGTTTTTCCAGTTGTTACACTTTAACCACTTGAAGCTGACCGCTTAAGAGTTAAATGGGACTCCCCTGTGGTGGGGTTAAGTTAAACAACGCCGCGCACGGGTCGGACGCTGCTGTTTGAGCCGTACACGGAGCGTGGGCATCCATGACGCAGGCAACAGGCAGGAAGCAAACAAACAGAGCGAAAGAGTGGGCAAAGTGAGGGGTAAATGGCACGAAGGAAAACAAAGAGACAAAAAAAAAACGTATGGTCACCAGACAGAGAAGGAGACTGAAGAAGGCACAGGGCCTTGTGGCAAAATCAAGAAGCCGAAGATGTTGTTCCAACCAAGGTAAATATATCAAATATAAGGTATGGTACATACGTATGTACCTACATACATATGTATATCAACAGAAGGGCACTAAAGGGGCAAACTTTATTTGTGAGTCTGGCCTATGCATTGATGATGGAGAACAGCAATGCACCTTACCTTCCCATGAATATACCTTGTTAGCCGGACAACGGCAGAACAGAGAACAGAAACGGTTTATGCGTGGGTCGTTCCTTGATTGACAGCTGCCTGGCAGCTCCTGACGAAAATCTCCCTGCTGCCGATCTCTCCATCTCTTTCGCCCTCCCTCTCTCTCTGCGTGTCTTCGTGAAGCCACTCTTCGCTCAGCTAAATCACGGCATAAACCTATGTATGCATGTACATATATGTACATACCGTATACATATATCGTATACCGAATCCAGCCCTGCGCCCTCTTCGTGCACCATTGTCCCAGACCCTTCCTTACGTAAACACGTCTCATGGCTCACTCACACACTTTTCCAAGACATGCTCGCACACGCAGAGGTGCCTCAAAACCAGGGCCACAACGAAGGAAAGTATACTCTTACTCTTATACACACATGAACATACGTGCATCGTATAATACAAACTGCACCTAAATTGTAGTGTTGCTTATTTATTTGTAAAAAAGAGAGTTTTGCTGGTTGAAACGAGAGATATGTATGTACAATGCGCGCCTATGTACAAAATGGATGTGAATTTGGTAAAGGGAAAAGCCCCTACCCTCTCGGCAAGAGTATTGAAATTAAGTTGACGCCTGGCAAGCAAACTTAAGCTGTCATCCACATGACTGGCAGGGGCGGCAGGGTGTGTATACACATGCTTGTGGGGGTACGTGGATGTGGGGTCAGTGCTTGGTGTCATGTTTACTCAGCGTTGCCACGCGACAACTTGTTGCACGTCTCACCGTCTTCGTTCCCGTCTCCAACGCCATCGCCATCGCCAACGCCATCGCCATCGCCATCTTCATCTCCAGCCAAGACACGCGAGTAAGTATGGCGTGGAGCGTGGAGCCGTAGAGGATTTCAGCCCAATCTCTTAATGATTTTAATTAACAAAGTTTACCCTGCACAGTCCTCTGCGCCCCAGGGCAGCCATACGCCCTCTGCTTGTGCCCACCTCATCACATTCGAACGAACTTGACCACCTTCCGGCTGCTCTTCCGCAACAGGACCTTCCCCAGGGGCTGCCCGAAGCCCTCGAACTGCTGATAGACATGCAGGCCACGCACCACCGTGGCATGCACCACGCCTCGCAGACGGCGGCCCGCATAGGGCGTGGCCTTGGTGGCGGTGTACAGATTCCCCGGTGCGACGGTGAACTCCTCCTCGGGACTCCAGACACAGAAGTCGCCGTCGTAGCCCTCGGCGATGCGGCCCTTGAACCTGTCCAAGCCGCACAGCTTCGCCGGCTCCCAGCACATGAGGCGGTGGATATCCGAAACGGACAGCCTCAGGTCATCACTGGCTCCTCCTCCTGCTCCGCCCACTGCTGTCCACACCACGGGAAGGGACAGCTGCAGGGAGTTGATGCCAGGCCAGGCCTTGAGGAAATTGCCCCGACCCCGCCCGCCCGTGAGGCAGCGGAAGCCAGGCGTGGAGGGAGAATGATCGCTGGCGATCATCCGGATGGCCCCGCCCGGCCGTAGCGCGCGCCGCAGCTGCTCCTGGTTGGACCGCTCCCGGATGGGCGGCCAAGTCTTGAACTCCGTTCCGCACTCGGGCACCTCCTCCGCACTGAGGGCCAGATAGTGGGGGCAGGTCTCCAGCGTCAGGTGGCCGCCCGCTTGCTGGCAGGCCTGGGCCGGGGCCAAAGCTTCGGCGCTGCTCACGTTTAGGGCGTGCAGACGGCGGCGGGGATACCGCTGGGCCAGGCGGCTGAGCAGCTGCATCGCGGACACCTCCATGGCGGCTGGACGGGTGACCAGGAAACTGGCGTACTCCTTGGGTGCCTCCTCGTCAGCTGGAATGTCAACGGCGAGCGGGAGCTCGGCATGGACCTGGGGAATGTGCGAATCAGTCTGAGGGACGCTGACGCTGGATCCACTACTCACGGCAATAACTCCATCGTCCTCGTTCTCCGTTCCGAGCCGCTGCAGCGCCTCCTCCAGCTGCGTCTCGTCTACGGAAGGGAACTCCTCGCCGACGGGAGTCGCCGAACCGCAGAGGGTGCACTGTAGCCCCATGACGCCGGCGGCGAGCAGCGGTGCCAGCTGGTCCCCGTTGCCCGGTACGATGCCGCCCCAGAAGCCCACGTCCACGTAGATCTTCCCACGGGCCGTAGACGTCTTGGCAGAGAGGGCCGCCACGCTGATGGTGGGGGGCGAGGCGTTGGCAGGACGATCGATGATGGTTGTGAAGCCACCGGCGGCAGCGGCCTTGGTGGCCGTCACAAAGCCCTCCCAGTCCTTCCGGCCCGGCTCGTTGATGTGAACATTGGAGTCGATGAGGCCGGGCATAAGAACCAGGTCGCCGAAATCATAGACGGCCTCGGACTCGATGTTGTACAGGTAGGTGTTGACCTCTTGGGGAGATCTTAGCACTATTGAGGAGACGGAAAGGGTTAAAGAGTTAAAAGATAGAGAGAAAGAGAGAGCGAGAGAGATTTACCCTGGCGGATGATGCCCTGTGTGTCGACGACGATGCCGCCGTGGAGGAGAGCCTCGTGACTGCCGTCGCCCAAAAATATGCGCCGGCTGAGGAACAACAAATCCATTATAAAATCGAATCCACACTGATGGAGCGCGTTCTGTCGACGGACGCCACTCCCCTCTTTGTTCTATTTTGGGGATGCATGCGATCGGAGAAAGCTCTCTCTGAGAATGCTTTTGCTGGCGCTTCTATAATATTTTGAACCATATACATTTCTATACCCGTACTCAAAAAGAGCTAAGGGGTATATTGTATTTGTGGGGAAAGCTCACAAATTTATATATTGTCTGAGTATGGGTATAAAAGTAGAGCCGCGTCCACAGAAGCGACTCACGCGTTCCTTCTCGTTTTCTTTTTTTTTTGATTTCCACTCTCCTTTCACTTTCCAATTCCTACAGAAAAAATATTTCTCGATCAAGAGAGCTCTCTCCCGTTCTCTGGTGCCGTTTGTCTCTCCCTCTCTCTGTCTTGTGGTGTCTGTATTTTGATAGAAACTTTCCCAGCTTTTGCTCACATCAAACATCCACTCCGTCCACCAACCCCAAGCGCCCCTTTCCCACCGGTGCCCACTCCCATGTTCATCTAAAAAAATATAGAGAAGAAAAACAAACAGCTGAAACTTTTGTTGACCCAAAGCGCAAAATGCCAAAATCTGCTTAATGAGAAACCCTTCATCTCTATCTATATATCTCTATCTATCCACCCACTCTACTCCTCTCTCAGCCACGTGTGTGTGTGTGTGTGTGTGTGTGTGTGTGTGTTTGGAGCTGTGGGGTGTGGTCAACTTTATCAAAGTGCGCTGCCAACTGTTATTTACTTTGGCTAGATTTTTCGTGTTTTTCTTAATTTGCGAGAAATATTCTAATTGGTGGCGCCGCCCAGCGGAAGCTTTCCCTAGCCGTAGCGGCACTTTTACTCGCACGAAGAAAAGTGACAATGTGTGCTGCTTGGTTGTGGCTGGGTAAGGTGGGTGGCAAGGTCTATTAACTAAATAGGGTAGAGCAGTCCGGCATACGCACTCAGTGGAAAACGCCCGGCCGCACCATGCGATTCGATACACCTTGCACCTTGCTCTAAAGCCAAGACAAAAGGCACAAGTGAAAGCGAAAACGAAAACGAAGCCCGAACTCATCCCCCACCCATCGACCATCACCCATCGCCCATTCCCCTCCCCACGAATAACAAAACAAACCACGAATCCGAGAATCCGAGAATCGGAGCCCGAACCAAAAACCGAAACTGAAACCGAAGCGGACGATAACGCCAGCGTACGGCACGGCACTGTTGCGTCTCTCTGCTGGCAGATACACACGCACACGCTTAACACTCACACCAGCAGAGCGTTGATGAGGTCTCCCGCCCTCGCAAGGCAACACTCTTCATCCAGATCGAGACCGATGAGGTCCTCGTGGACCGTCGGCTCTTCCTTCTGCTGCTGCTTGCTGCGTGCTGCTGCCATGGTAGCCATCGTACGTCATTCGGGTTTGTCATTCTCGTGTTCATCGTCCTTGCTGCTGGCCACAATAACGGCACTGGCGCTTCTGTGCTGCTGCTCCGACGCATCCATCCACCACTGCTTTGAACAGGACCGCGGCAACCAGTTGGACTCTGCTCCCGAATCCGGAGACGCCGAACGACGAACCAAATCAACCAAAAAACTCCACGAAAACAACTGGGAAAACTGAGCCCAACAAAATCGAAAACCGAAAACCGAAAAATCAAGCGAGAATCAACATAAAATTACCTTAAATTCATTGAGTTTCCGGCACTCTAGGTAAATCGAATTCCTTACTTGCAAAAAAGTGTTGTTTGAGCAGAGTCGAGACAAAAATATATTGACTCGTAATGGTATCCCAAAAAACCAGCTTATGCTTGTTCTGTCCAACTGTGTGTTGTTTGCCCAACCATTTGATTTTTTTTTCTGTTCCAACACCTGAAAAGTGAGCGTACAAAATGCTGTGGAAAGTACATTTTCCCCTGTGATGTCAAATATTGAAATCGTGTAAAGTCATGTTCTGAATGCACTTGTACATTTTTTTTTTCAAATTTTTTTGGAGGATTTTTATCAGCGCATAAATTACTTGCTGTTAAATGCAAAGTGACAAGAAAATAAATTCCATCAAGAATCATAAATTTGATTTGCATCGCTCCAGTCGCCCGCTCTGCTGCTATTGTTGTTGTTGCCTTTATTTTCCTCACTCCGAGCCCTACTCTAATCCGCCTTTCTTTTTAAGGCTTTTTACGGCTGCTACGGTGGGGGTAGACGCGAAATTTACAGGGATTGCAAAAAAAAATGTACATATGTACGGGCATATGTACGTATGTATTAATTCCGGACGGAGAATTATTCGTCCACGCTATGGTATGGTATTTCTGATTGAGTTTATTGTTCGAAGAACGGCAGCGATTATTGAGTTGCAAATTGCAATTAATATGTACGCCACGACCCATTAATATTCACATTCACATTCCTATTTCCATGTCCAGTACCACTCCCCCGTAGTTATATTAAAGCTATGACCTACTGTCCTTTTGATGGTCCCACAGAACGCTTTGTTATTTGCAATCATATTCGTTCGCAATTGATTGCGTGGGAGGATACTATTTTAAGGATGATATTTTCGCAGAATTTTCCATTTTAATATTTTGTATTGATCGAAGGCCCTCGCCCTCAGGGGTGCTCGGGGGACTCTGCTCTGCTCGGGTCGGATTTCATATTTAATATCTGGTTTGACTTTGACAAATTAATAACCAGCCCGTAAGTCCGTCCAGCCGTCCAGCCGAATGCACAATCGAATTTATTGCAACGTAATTCATATGTAGGAGTTGTCGAGGACTTTGGCCCAATGCATTGCCTACAGTTAGCGACCATGGACTTTGTTGTGCAGACTGTACCTTTCGGCAGTCCTCCAGCTTTTCCATCTGACTTCTGCCATGCGCCTTCTGGCTACCCAATTCCGGCTTGCATTCCTCTTTCCCCCAAGGATTTCGGGAACAGCTCAGCGTTGCAGAGCTGCATCGTTCGTTCGATTCCCAAGAATTAATTGCCCGTTAAACATTCTTTCTTTCTCTCCCTCTATCGCCCCGCAGGAGAGAAGCATAACAAAGCAAAAGTAAATAACTAAAAGTAATCAAATATAGCACAAATCCAGGAAAAGCAGAAGGAACATAAAAAGCAGCAGAAGCGCACAAGCAGAGAAGCAGAAGCCGAGGAGGAGGCTAAAGTGTCAAGTAAGCTAAAATTGAATCTTAAACTGCGATACATTTCCACACACTATGACACACACACCAACACACACACACGTACACGTACACGTACAAGTACACGCACACTCTATCGTCATCTCCGTTTCTGTTCCTCTCCGCGAGGGAGCAACAGTTAGAACGAACTTTCGCTGCGCTGCCCGTTCCGTCTCTTCCGACGGGAATCCGCCCAGTTATTCATTCCAGTATTACGCGTAGGTTTATTGTCTTGCCTTTTCTTTTCCACCTGCAATCAAATAAATAATTCAAAAAGGCGTCAGACAGAGCGTAAAACAGAGAAGGAAATTATTGTAATTACTATTTTCCATTAGCAGCGAAATTTCGGTCCCACTCTAGCCGCCGCCGAGAAGGCCACAAGACGTACCTAAAGGAGAAGAGAAGAAAGGGAAAGGCAAAGGAGAAAAAAGGACAGCCAGCTACTAGCACAAGTACCGTTATTGGCAGTGGTTGAGAGCAGGTCAAAAAAAAAAAAAAAAACAGAACGGAACGGAATCCCAAAATGAAAATGAAAGTGGCGCAAAGTTGTGAAATACGTGCGTTTATTTGCGTAAAAACTTGCAGTGTCCTCCCCCAACCAGACCCTGGACACGAAGCGCCCCTCCCATCGCTTGTCATAAAAGGCGGGACGCGCATTGGGGATTTAGTTGCCAAAGATGATGGAGCAGGAGCAGGAGCAGGAGTGGTGGGAGGAGAAGGGAAGTAAGGAGCGACATGCCATCCTCGTGTGTGGCTTAAATTTGGTTCCTAGAAAAAGTTTTAATCCAGCTTTCGCAGCTCTCTTGCGCTGTAGCTTTCTCCCTTTGACATAACAAGAAGGGCAACCAGAGTTGCTGTGCGCCTTTTGTCCGCCCTCTCGCTATATCCTCTCCTTTGTCAGGAATGAAACGATGTACATATGATCGATCACAGTTCTCTCATTCTCTCTCCGCTCATACCGCTTTTGGCATAGCTTGAGGAGAGATCGGCGATGCTTGTGCAACTAGTTCTTCCCGATCCTGGCTCTCGTCCGCCTATATGCCTTCCAGAGAACAGAGTGTCGTCTCGTCGACTTGCCTGCCGCCGGCGACCGCTGCGAAGTTTTCTCGAGTCCTTTCCTTTCTCGTCTCTCTTTTTGTTAGCTCTGTTTTTTTGGGCTTCTCGAAATGTTTCTTTGTTTTATGTTTATTTTTATATGACCGTTTGCCTTTGTTGGCCTCGTCCTTCCCATCCGCCTGCACTCCTAGATACCCCGCCACCCTTCGCTGTTAATGGCACTCGCTTGAGCCCAAGGCTTTAATTGTATTGATTAAATGCTTAATTGTGCTGCCAGAGTTGCCAGGCAATGCCAATCCCGATCCCAATCCGACTCCAAATCCCAAAGCCAAGTCCCAAGATGCTGGCATTGGAACAAAAAAACGGGACGACCGAACAATTGGAAGAACGGAAAAAAGGGCATTTAATTGTTATTAACAAGCGCACATTAATTATAATGATTAAAACCGGACAGCGAGGAACGGGGACCAACTGGGTCCCGCTCTCTGGCTCTCCGATTAGACACTGGGGGAAACTGCTTGCCAGCGTATAGTCGAATAGTTCATCATGAAATCAGCATCCAAAGCAATGGAATATTCCCCCCACATTTCAGACTAAACATAACGTAATATCCATTTATTGAAACTCATTCACGGGGTGCCCGTTCGCAATTCAATTTAAATACACGAGTATGTATATTTTCGGTGGCAGCATGTTTTCCCCGCAGTGTACTTCTGGCATTCAACTAATTAGTTAGCTCAGACGCTCAGCTCAGCTCAGCTCAGCTGTTTAATTAAAACTAATAGAGTTCCCCGTCTCAGCCGCACTCTCACTCTCAGAGTCAGACTCAGTGCTACGAGTAGGTAGTGCTTTGCCCTTCTATTCCAGCCCCATTCAACTCCATTGCCATTGCCAATCCGAAGCGGGAGTCCGGACAGAGTAGTTTAAACGTGAAACAATTAACGTGGAAGACCAACAACAAGGACGAGAACAACAACGGCAACGGCAACGGGGGACGTTAGTGACAATGCCAATCCAGAAACAATGCCAAGGCGACACCAACAGCAATAGCAGCTAGTGCAAACAATGCCACAGACCAACAATACTCTCGCAGTATTCCACAAGCATCTAGATTCTGAAGCCAGGCATAAACAGATGCGTTTTCGTCGCACCAGCACCAGCACCAGCACCAGTCCCTGCCCCCGCCCAAAGCCATAGTTGGGGCCAAGATTTGCCGACAGATAGAAATTTATGGACTGCCACAGCTTGGCAAGCTCCTTTCATCCTGTCCTCATTCCTGCCCCTTCATTCTTGCCCTCTGACGCGGTCGGGTACTCAGGTCTCAGTCTGTCTCCCAGTTTGTCTGTGGTCTGGCTACTTGGACAAGGTGTCTGCCAGAAGATGGTCAGGATTCTGTCACCGTCTCCGCCTCCATCTCACTCTCCACTCTCCACTTCCACCTCCATCTCAAACTCGTGTCTCCTGTACCCTGCCAACGTCTGGCGCTGAGCTACTTAGTCAACGTCTTTTGGCTTTAACGTAATTAGGCTTTAACTTTAGTCTGGGGCTGAGCGCATTAGCGCTGTGTAAATGTACATGTATATCCCAACGCAGAGTGCTGTGACACACTCGTCAAATGATGCAGCTCAATAATGGACTTAACGTAAGTGACGTAACCGTTAATTGATACCACGTAACACTCAGTCTTCCAACTGACTTCCAACTAGCCGAATTTTGCCGTTAGGTAATGTTACGCAATGCCAGTTAATTGGATGTACCCTTGGACTAGTAGTATCCCCTTTCACTTATCTCGACCTTCGACGCCCGGAATCCACTTCGATTTGCACTCGCCATTTATCACGTAAGCTATGAAATCCGACGTAAGGAACCTGGGTACACCATCCGGTTGGGCATCGGGCGAGTGGGGCTCGAATATCGACAGCACCTCCGTCTTGGAAGTGGAGTGGAAAGGACGGCCGGCCCTTGCAGCGTTGTGGATTATCATGGTCACGGCGGTGGACACCCACACGGGCAGCATGGAAGAGGTTCGGCATGGAGCGTTCGTTGCCTCAGTGCACAATGCTGCCGCAAAATCACATTACGTTACGCATAACGTGACGTGAGGCGACCAGCTACGTGTTCGGGCCATGTCCATGAAATGTCGCCAGGTATTCCCGCCCCCGGATCTGTTACCATCCAGCTCTGGCATCTGCCCCTGCCACCACACTGTTTTCCCTACTGCTTCAATCCACCTCTGGCATCTGCCACATGCGTGTTCAGATTGCTGAGCTCGTCAACATTTTTAGCCAAGTGTTTCTTTCGCTCTGTCGGCGTACCCTCGAAGACGGTCCTATGGTTTCAGACCAGATGTTTGACATACTCAAGGTATAGAATTCTATATTTCTTGTTGATCAATATCAGCGGCCGGTCTGTCTGACATTGGTTCACTCGATAATGTTAATTGTACACACCTCATCCATATGTGCTAGAGTATTTAAATCTTCGGCTATAGAGACTGTCTTCCATATTATTGTTTTTCTCGGGGAATGGGTGGTGTCAAGGTGGGGTGGTGTTCCTAAAGCCAATAAGCTCATTTTAAACTCGGGCGGGGACTGGGCTCCCTTTGCCTGTTAGGGGCTATGGCTTTGTGTTCTGGGCTTGGAGCCAAGAAAAATTTGTTAAATTTCAAGCGATTTCCTTCCAGCGTATTCTCCCTCTTAGTTAACGTTCCTTTCCGGATTTTTATCGTTCTCTCCTTCCGTATTCCCCCATTTCCCAGTCACAGCCTCTTCTTGGGGAGGCTATTAACTGCTTGCCGAAAATTGAATGCGCCGTTACAGGTGTGGCAGGCGGTCGGGCGGGGCACTTGGCCGCAGACATTATTAATATGTTGCAATTATTTGTGCAAGCGCGAGAGGAAGCGAAGGGGCCCCGGGGTGGGGTTGTGCCTTAGCTCTGGCGCATACAAATTGCATGTATAAACCCCACATAACGGCAATAAATATAAAGAGGAACAGAGAGAGAGGAGCACACTGTGCTCCGCCACTAGCAGAGAGCTCTTAAGCAGAGCATTTCCCAACGGCTGGAGCGACACTCGCACGTGACCCTCCCGAAAGGTGCCGGCCCGCATTAAAGAAACGCAATAAATGAAGGCCACTCACACACATACATACACACACAAACACACTACTCGCGTTCTTCTTTTCTATCCCGTTTCTTCTTTAAATCATTCTACTTACTCATCCTAACAGAACATTACCATTCCATTTCGACTTGTTGCGTGCTCTTTTTTCTTACTGGCAGACGTCTCGACGCCGTCGTGCACAAGGTGCTCTTCTATAAGGTGAGGCAGTTCCAATCAGTTGCCCCCTCTTTCACGCTCACAATGTGTCCCGCATTGTACGGTACACACAAGCCCAAATATCTGGGCTGCCGTTACAAGAGTGCTCTCTGGCAAGAACCCACCTATGTATATAACATACACCTTGCCATCTTGCACTTGAGGAAAAAAAAAACGCACACGCTTAAATGACATGGGGAGTGAGTGGGAGAGAGTGCGTGCTAGAGAGAGCGAGTGCAGTGATTTCCGCCACGTTCTAATTAAAACACAGAGTGACAGAAGAGGGAGAAAAAGTGCGAGAGAGTTAGTAATATAGGCCTGACCCTCAGCTTCTACCGTCGAATGCACATGTTCAAAAACAATTTATGGCCCGTTTAGGTTAGGTTCCCTAATGCGATTAAATGGAATCCACGCTCTGCCCAGGGGGCGGAACAGTGCTCCCAGACAAAACGAAATAATTGCCTGACCGTGTGGTTGGGCTATTCGCCCCTTCTCTTCCTTGCACTGTCCATCCGACCACCGCCTTCCGTTTAATTTGAGCTCAAATTTGACAGCTATTTGACTGGCGGTCAGCTGGTTGTTGGCAGGGAACGGTGTGATAGGAGGTAATGAGAAACTTCAGCTGCCGTCGGTATTGCTGTTGCTGCTGCTGCTGCAGTTTTGAGGTTAGGCAACGACATTGGTATATCCTTGCGGAGGAGGGCATTCAGACTTTTACTAGATGTTCGCAATGCATAGAAGGAGAGGTATTCCGACACTGTAGAGTGGATATAAGTTTTGGAATAAGTATGTTTTTATGTTAGAGCCGAACGTTTCCCAAATCATAGAACTGCCCTTGGAACTAAATGGATCGAAAAGGGTATTAGTAGCCTCGCCCTTTCAATGGCACTTTTTTTTTGTGATTTTTTTTTTTCGTTTTTGCTGTCCTTGGATAAATGCTGCGTAAGAGGGGACAGGAAGAGACAGAGTGGAAATGAGAATGAGGACCGTTAATCCGATACTCTTGCAATTACATTCCACAGTCCACATGTCTCTCTCGCTCTTGGCCGTCTCTGTCCCACTTTCACCATTTGGGCAATCCATCAAAAATTCTTTTGTCTTTCCATTTTCATTTCTTTCTTTCCGTTTATTGTATTTTTTTCATATTTCGCTTTTTGTGCAGTGTATCCCAGTCCCACAATCTCCCAGTCGCCCTCTCCCGCTCTATATCAGTGTCTGTCTTTCTGTCACATAAAAGTAGAAAAGAAGCAGAATAAGAAGGAGCTGAAAAAAGTTGGCAAAGCAACAAGCTGCGACACGCACACAGACATGTATACCACCCCCCGTTGCTTCTCTCATCTTTGGAACTGTCGCTCTCTATTTTGCGAGAGATTTTTTGCGTTTTTTTGTATTTTGTTGTTGCCTGTTGCGCCTTTTGCGTGTCGTTGCTTACAGTTAGTCGCTCTCCCAGTCAACACGGGCATGCCAAAATGTCTCGTTCTGCCTTTTTAACAAGGCAACTGACGCGGTCTACCCTCCTCCCTCCGCCACGTCCAGCCCGCCCCTCTCCCCGTGCCACTCTTCGGTCCACACCTTTTCGTGTGTTTTGCCTCAAGCAGCATTTGATCAAAAAAAAAAAAGAAAAAAGAGGAGAGGGACTCCTAGCAGCCCGCCACCGCCACTCCCATCAATGTGTTTGCTGCTGTGGCAACAATTTATGAAATAACTTTTGCAATGCCGTTGCCTAATCACACACACACACACATACATACGCACACACACACACACACAGGCACACAAAGTGAGACTGAACCACCAACACTCGGCGACACTCGTAACAGATACAAGAGATACAGAAGGCAATGAGAAATAGAAACTCCCGTAACAGATACACAAACTCAACTTAACGGAGTGTGTAAGCAATACAGTGCCATATTAAAATGAGCGGGTGGCAAGTGGAAGGAGACACGAAATAAAGATTAGGAGTAGGAGATGGAGATGGAGCGACACAAGCGCAGACGGCGGATAGAGGTGCAATATACACAAGACGCTCGAAAGGAAGCCTTGCCTTGGGGAGAATAAATGCTGATACCCTTACAGGATCCATTACTCCTGTGGCAGCTACTTACATACATACATTCTTACATATATACATACATACATATGTAACCTGGTACGATAGAGTCATCCGATTTTCATCAAATTTATATGAGCTTCGTGAAAACATTGTAAAAAATCCATTTATAAAGTTTGTTTAGAACACAAAGATGGAGCTTTTTTCAAACTATTTTATGTTTGTACATATGTGGATTGCTTTTTCTTAACGTTTCTAAACTATGGTACCGCAACACGTTCTTTTTGATTGTTTATGTGAAAAGTTTGCATATAGCGAAAAGATAAGGAGATGCAAAGTATATTGCTGGACCAGGAAAGGGACGTGAAAAGCGAAAAGATAAGGGAACGTGTGGGATAGGGCTAGAAGAGACAGTCAGATACTGACAATTTTGTGCTCTAAAGAAGCGGCAGCATAGGAAGTTTATTTCCGAATGGAAACTGAATGAAATGTAGTCAAAATAATAGACTATAACATGTGAATAATTTGATTGGATTTGACCCCATGATAGTAGCTTCTATAAGTACTCTCTTTTTCTTTAGGCAGTGACTGAAAGCGACTAGTGCGATTCCACCATTAAAAGCGATTACTCTGTGAGAGACCTTGAGCTCTCCCAAACTTCTGACTACAAATAATACTCGGTAGCGCCCACAGGCTGTAACTAATCGAGATATGTCATACGTACCTCGTATGTTTAGCAAGTACCTTATAGAATGTTCCACACCCCACACCGTACTTTTCCTTGAAAAATCTGACAAATTTGAAGTCTGAAGGCCCAAGTTCAAATCAGCATTTCTAATTTTCTGGTCTCCCCTGTCTCCCACCGCCGGCATACCGCCTTTGACTCTCTGGAATCCTTTCCTCTCGCTGTTGCTCACACCTATACAAATACGAAAATACAAATACAAATACAACTACATGCAGCTGGAGCTGAAGCTGGAGGAGTTGTCTGTCTGGGTGTCTTAGGCTTCGCGCTCTCCTGCAATCATCGAAATTTATAAGCAAACTTTTCGGGCGCCCCAGAAAATGGTAAAGGCAAATATTTTTGGAAACTTTTTGGCCCCTCTCACAACGCAATAAACCCCCAGCCCAGCGCCCCTTCCCGAGGTGGCCCGGAAAACTAAATCAACTCAAGAGGCGCCCCGAGCCTTGGCGGGTGTCCTGGTGTCCTCATGGAAGGATGAATGGAAGCAGGGGGCTGGTTGGAAATGGGTTTCGCCTGATGCTGTGTCCTGGTGTCCTCATGGAAGGATGAATGGAGGAAGGCATGGGAGGATGAGGGTGTGGGGCTGGTTGGAAATGGGTTTCGGCCTGATGCTGTTGCTGCTGCTGCTGCTGCTGCGGTTGCTTCATTATGCCCGGCGAACCAGTCAAGGATGATGATGATGATGATAGGATGGATGATGATGGGATGGATTCTGGAGATGAAGATGAAGATGGCGATGAGCCCCAAACTAAGCGAAAGTTCTTTCAGAAGATTTCTTTTTTAGAGTGGTGGGTCCTTGCTTTGCAATTATTTTAAGGGATCAATAACACAAATTTAACGAGAAGGAACGTGTGAGTCGCTTCTGGGGACGCGACTCTGCTTTTATACCCGTACTCCAGTCAGTATTTACATTTTTGAGCTTAAAATTTATGTAGAATTTTGAAAAGTTTTTACATTTGATATTTTTTGCTACATCTGTTAACTACATCTACAATGTATATTACACATCTAACATGTAGATTCTACATGTACCACTTATATTATATTAACATCCACCTTTACCACAAATACAATACACCCCTTAACTCATTTTGAGTACGGGTATAAAAATAGCCTCCCAAAAAAAGTAAGAGAGAGAGAGACAGGTGGGCCATGAAAGGAAGATAGCGAAAGTTATAAAAATCTAGAGAAACAAAACAAATTTGACTTTCGATTAACTTTTGTTTACTCAATTAGTTGGTTGAACTATACCCGTGCTCAAAAGGAGTTAAGGGGTATATTGTTTTTATGGTAAAGGTGGAGGTGTGCAACGCAGTAAAGGAAACGTTTCTGACCACAAAAAGCCGTCTGTCCGTCTTGTTTGACGCCTAGTTCTCAGAAACGATAAGAGCTAAAGCTATCAAATTTTGTTTCCAGACTCATGTGATATCATATTTCAAAATGTCGCCCCGCCCCCAAAAAGGAGGTAAATATGTGGCAAGCACAATTTTAAAGATACGATAAAACTAAAAACACAGTATCGTAGAGAATAAGCATATCTACCAGATTGCCGAATCTGTACGCGCATAAAAGTAGAGTCGCGTTCCCAGAAGCGACTAACACGTTCCTTCTCATTTTTTGTTTTGTTTTCGGTTTTTGTATTTTGTATAATGGTGCAATGCGCCGCATCCCTTTTTCCTGCTCTCCTTCTGTTTCAGTTGTTTCTATTATTTTCCGGTTCGTTGAACAGGCCTCCCACTACCCACCCAACCTGCACCGGCCCGCCCCGCTCCGCCCCTATTTTTATGGTTGGGGCCACACTAATTGGCTTAGAGCGACAGGCGAAAATTAACTTTTATTTTCCAGCTCGAGCTGATGTAAAAACAGCAGCTTTCCGCACCAGCGGAAAATGAAATAAAACGAAATACAATTTTCCAAGTCCGTCAACGCAAAAAGTTAACAAAAGCTCAAAAGCGGGGGGACTCAAGGGAAGTGCTGCTGCTGCTGGTGGTTGGGAAAGCGAGAGAAATCGGTAAAATCAACAAAACACACGCAAGATAAACAGCCGCAAGTGAAGCAACTGCGTCCCAGTTTTGGGCCTTTACGGTGGTCGGAGCTGATGCCAATGCCAATGCCGATGGCGAGGCCGGAGCCCGCCTTGCTGCCCCATTACTTGCCACTTGGCCCCTGTTTTGGCCGCCTGTCCACACCAGTGCCACTTGGACAACATCATCTAAACTCTCATCCCGCCCCCTGTCTATGTCTTGTTTAATTTATGTTGACCAAATTGCAATATCAATAAGTAGGACAATGCCGCGCACAGCCACTGACTAAGCCCAGACGGCCACGACCTCGAAGTTGGAATGCCCTGGAATAGAGCATTAAGTTGTGTGAAAGTTGGCCGCCTTCTTAGATCGGAGCATCATTTCTATTAAATTCCAAATGATCATACAGCCCCTCAGAAATCTCTTTGGAGCCTGCTTAGCCCTCGAGTAGGCAAGATGATTACTGTCAAACAGGAACATAAAACGGAGAAGGAACGTGTGAGTCGCTTCTGTGAACGCGACTCTACTTTGAAATACACTTGTAGCAGTGTACCAAAAACTGATATGCTGGGCCAAATAAATGATTTCAACTGCAACTTGAGAAAATGAAATGCCAAATATTATTTTGCATAAGGCGTTGCCACTTCTAAGGCGATGCCACTGCCACTTGCTTGAGAGCAATGCCACTTACCACTTTCCAAAGTCGAAAACGGTTCTTACTTCCTTCTGCCATCTGCCATCTGCTGACGAGTAAGGGCTTGTACGAGGATAGCCTTCTACTTATATTCGACAAGAATGACCATCGTAATTGACATGTAGGGGGTAGAGGGGTGAGGGTGGGGCTGGGGCTGGTTGGGGGTGGGGCGCATTTGCTGGAGGCTTAAACTCCAGCGAAAGCACTCTGGCAGAAGCCGTGCTGGAAGCCTCAACAGTTTATCCGAAACTTCCGAGCTCCAATCCGGGGATACTCCCGCAAAAGTGCCAAAGTGCTCGACTTTGCTGCTGAGCACAGCATCGATGGGATATCGATTTATGTGCGCTATTTTTGGCATCGAAAACTGTGGAGAGCATATGCGTGCTGTGGGGGCGGAGTGCTGCTGGAGTGGCGGTGGAGTGGCGGTGGAGTGGGGAGTGCTTGTGTTCATGGGGTTGGTGGGTATCAGGAGCCAAACAAGTTTGTGCATCTTTATTGCTTTCCAGCTTCATCGGTCTAGCAACAACTCCACCTACAGCTTCACATCCAGCTCCATCTCCATCTCCAGTTGCAGCTCCATTTTCGTCGCTCCTCAATCACCGAGTCTTCCATCAAAATCGACCACTACCTACTTATCGGCGCTGAAAGTTGATGGCTGCAACGAGTTGTTGCGCCCCTCCCTGGGGACGGGCATTTACCAGAGGCGGGCCCCAGCAGGGGTCTTGGGGCGGCCGCAGAACAAACTATTCATCAATATCTAAACACGTGCTGGGGCGCGGTTGCTGTGCGCTCCAAGAAAATGTTTCCAGTGCAATTATGTGTCCGCACATTAAGTTGGCGTCCCCCTCGGAGTCGCCCCAGACGGCCATGGGGAAGCAGAGGAAGGAAAGCAAGCGGTGATAGGGCAAGCAGTGTGCCTAACAAGTGGGGGCAACTGTTGCAATCTCTTTAAGGTGGGGAAATCGCAATTGGAATCGGTATCGGTATCCTTTCACTCAACGCCCTCCCCCGGCGCCTGCTCCCGCTCGGGCTCCGTTTCGCGCACGGACACTGACTCGGACTAGGACTCGGACTCGGACTTGAGCAATTGTGTGGGGCAATCGATTGGGGTGCACGGTCCGGCCCAAAGGGGTCTCGTCGAAAAAAAGTGTATTCTTAGTCCTATTATTATTGATATGGAGGGAAACGGATTTGTGCAATAAGCCCACCCCCCGCCACCCTAGAGAGAGTGAAAATGAATGAAAAACTAAAAGAAAAAGATAGAGATAGGGAAATAGAAAGAGAGAACGAGAACGAGACAAAGCACTAAATGGGTCACTTTTGTTCTGATTCCATCAGCGTCCTCGCCCCATGCCAAGCATTTGGGTCAAGGTCGCACTGCAGCAGATTCTGTTACAATTTCTCCTCTTTTTTCCGTATTTCCATTTTTGCCCTGCGCCAGTGCCAAACATCCAATTGGCACCAAGATCAAGGTCAGCGGAAGGGGTTGGGTGGATTGTGAATTGAGAGCTTTAACAAGAGAAATTACAAATGTTTTAGTATTAGGATTATGAACGGGACAGCCAGTGGCAGGACCTGCCCCATTTTGCTTCTGTTCCTTAGCACTGAAGCGGCTTATCAGCGGGAGTACAGTCGCGACCTTCACACTCCACCACGCACCTGCTCTGGCCACTGGCACGGCCACTTCTGCTCCTTTCTAGCCACTCGCGGGCATACTCCAGTAAACTGCGCTTAATGTTCGTTTAATAGCCATCCGCGGCACGGTTAATTGTGCGATTTTTGGCCAGTTTATGTTGGCCAACGCTTTTTAATGCCGCACAAAATGAGGGCCAGTGGCAGTGGCAGTGCCACTGCCAGTGCCTGTGCTTTATTAGATGACTTCGCCCAGTCGAAAGCTTTCCACATGTAATGGCCGTGTTTTTGTGGGCACTAAAAAGTTATGCGTCTGTCCAGGCCAACTCTCCCCACGCCCCTATCCCAAGTCTGCCCGCAGGAGGACCACCAAATGGTGGCCGCCTCAGTTTGTCAACTTGTCGGGCTGTCAGTTGGTGCGCTGGCACCGCCAGATAGATAAATTTCCCCTCTGGAGTTTTGCCTGCAGCCGCAGCTTCCTCGACGAGGCAAACTTAATTTACCCCTAAACCGTGAGGGGCTGCAGAGGGGTGTGTTTATGTCAGGATTACGCCCCCTTCTTCCTAATCCCATTGGCCATTCGCTTGATGCTTGATGTTGGCGAGGCTCCAAGATCTTCTCTGTGTTATCTCTGACTGTCCCTCCCTCTCCCTCTCCCTCTCCCTGGGAGGGGGCTTTAGCGGATAATATATGTAGAAGCAATCAAGTAGCTCCGCAGATAACATTAAACAAGCTCCGACAACGAGCAGGAGCACTGGCGTTGCGCTCTCATTTTAGGTGGATAATTCTTCTGGTCGGGCTCTAACTATACACAAAGGGGGTGGTGCCGTTGTTTAAACTGTGTAATTAAATGTTAATTGTGTGATATTGACACGATACCCCGAAATACCCACCCACACCACTCATAGCACATCCCATCCTGTTGAGAACTTGTGATGGGTTGAGCTAGGGGCAGGGGGCAGCCCTGCCACACTACTCGAATCCATTCGATTGCCAGCAAATGTGATGTGAGCCTTTTGTAATCAGTTACCGATAAGTGCATAATGAGCCATCAATAACTTAACAAACACACGGACACGGACACGGACACTGATACGGACACGGATATGGGGGATATGGATATGGACGGACAAGTACGAACAAGCGTGAACATGAGCATCTCATTCGACTGCGCCCTCTCTCCATATGTACGTATGCATGTATGTATGTGCATACATACTTATGCACCACATATTCCGCCGCTTTAGTGCTTTAGTGGATCCAATTTGAATTCACTTAATACATTCGTTTTATACAAATGCAGTTAGCACGGCAGATAGAGATAGAAGACATCCAGACAGACACACAGGCAGAGTAAGGGGGAGAGAGCGAGAGAGCGAGATACAGTTGGAAACTGTGCGTGTGCGTGTGCGTGGCTGAGTTTTGCTTACATAATAGACACTTTATTACCATTAACTTGATTTACATTTTATACAAATGCGGCGCGAAAGAGTTATAGGGATAGAGGCAGAGGCATAGGCAGAGGCAGAGGCAGAGAGAGAGATTGGTAAATGGGTAAAAGCCTCTCGACATTCGGCATGTGAGTGTGTGTACGATTGATAGCGAGCGGGAGAAGGAGAGAGTGAGTGAGCGGGAGTGAGCGCGCGGCAGTGAGCGAGCGACATGGCAGCAGGGGCAGCGAGCTTTTGTGGTCTTCCTTCCGTTATGTGCGTTTTGCGTAAACTTTACACTGCAAAGACTTTCGGTACTAACTATATGTAGTACACAGCAGCAAAAAGAATAGTGTAAATAATATGAATTAACATTTCCACTCCACGGGGGGCAACTATAATGGCAGTAATATTTAAATTGAAATATGTGAAAATATATTTAAAATTGCAAGGCCTTTTTTTCTCTCGGTGTAGCGCTGCCATTGAGTGGCATAATCCTCCAGTGCTGAGTCTCTTAAATGAAGAGCGAGGAATGCCTAAAAAAAACCCCACTCGAACTCCCTTAACGAACACCCTTTATTTGGATGGCCCAGCCCAGCCCAGCCCTTGCAGGATATCCAAATCGCAGTAATTCTATTTCGGGAAAATTCAATTTGCGGATTCTCTGCCGTTGGCCTCCCTGCCTGACTGCGCCACAAATCTCTTAATGAATGTGAATTTATGATTACATGCATTTAATGGGCCTCTCTATCCCTGCCTCTGCCTCTGCCGCTGCCTCCTGCAACACAACCCACTGAGGCTGTGTCCCTGTGTCCCTCTGTCACGCTCCCTTACTTTGGTTTGTGGCATGCAAATTGAGACACTCTCAGCCATCATCACGGCCCCTGGGGGCAGCATTTTTTCATCGCCGGCCCAGAGCCGTGGGATGCCTGTGTGTGTGTGTGTGTGGTGTGTGTGTGTGTATACTCATGTGTGCGTGCGGCTGGCTGGAGGACAGGCCAGAGCAAGGACATGCGACGGTTGGACGATGGTTGGGGGGGGGGGGCATGGGACGGCAGCTCCTCCTCCTCCTGCTCCTGCACCGTCGATGATTCTGTCAATTTGAGTAAATCTTTTTAATGGATCGCAAAAATTAATCGTGTGGAATATATTTTAAAGTCTATATACGAACTCTTTCTACTCTCCCTCGGCACTTGTGTGTGCACATGCATATATGTACATGTACATGCATATACATACATATGCACATGCTCGTACATACAAATAAACTGCCACTTAAGTTATTTGTCAAGCGGAAATCGATTTTAGTTTTTAAATTTTTGCTCTGCTGAGCGGCGAGCGAAGGTTACTCGAAAAGGGATAGCGCCGTGGAGAGAGAGAAGAGAGAGAGGGCGGTGGTTGGGCGGTTGGGCGGGGAGCACTCTTTTTATTTGATTTTATTGCGCAGCATAATAAATAATTTGATATACGTACATGGACACACACGCACGCACACGCACACACACATGCAAATGCACATACAAGTTGCCTGTGTGTGGCGAAGCAATTTACAATTCATTATTTTGCCATTCTCAATTTCAATTTTTGCGCTCTCCGCACACGGATACACACACACACACCAGCACACACACAGCACCAGCACACACCAACACACACACAACTGTCATCATAATGTTTCATTTTTGCACTCCGCCCCTCCACTCAAGTGTTTGCTGAGCACCAAGTGGCATGCCACATGAGTCGCACGCACACAGATGGAGACCGAGACAGGGCGGTGGTGCGGGCGGAGGGCGGAGCGGGCTTTGTGGGGAGGAATGCCTTTAGCCAGCCCAAAGGCTACGCCCGCCCCGAAAGCTAATGAAAAAGCAACTGACTAGGGGAATGGGCGTCCAACTGGAATTTACGTCCACTTTGGGGCTGGGACCGGATCGGTTAGGCACTGGACAGGGACGAGCAGAGCACAGAGCTGGACTCTCGCACTCGCCCCTCGCTCAACAAGGTACTGTCATAATTCCCCCCACCCCCACCCAAGGCAATTGTTATACATTTTTGTTTTAATTGAAAAAACAGAGAGCGAAAGGCGAAAAAATGTCGACATGTACACGACGAGTATTTATTGTTTGGGATACTCGTAAAGCTGCCACACCAATTTGACAATATTTGTTTTCGCTTGTTGAGCTTGTTGTCGAAGCTGCAGCTAATCGGCAGCCACATCCCTTCCACTCAGAAGTGCACATAAAAATGGAGACAAACATACAAACATGTACATACATACATACATGTAAAAGGTGGGCTTGGTTTTTGGCTTGTCGAATTTTTAGCTGTGTCTGCCCAGCACTCGTGATCCAATAATCAGCTTCGATAAAGCGGCATCGGCACTTGTTGTGGGTCGTGCCGCCACTCTGCCTTGATCAGCGCTTCATTTGTTATCCATTCTTTGCAATTTCTCTCCTTTCTTTCTCGCTATCAGTCTCTTTGGCCAACTATCGATTCGTGTCCACAGAGCCGCAGAGCCGAAAATTCTTTGCTAAAATTAATAACAATAATCGTTAGACGGCGCGTGGGCGGTGCGGCGAGGGGCGCTGGCTGGCAAGAAATCAAATTGAATAAACTTGCGGTCGCTTGTTGGAAAGAGCGTCAGCACAGGGCGGTGCTGGTGGTGGTGGTGTGGCGGCTGCAGACCACAGAATGCTTTCCTTTTTTTTGTGGAGCTTTAGAAATTCTTTCACTTTTCTCCTTCGTCTGTTTTATTTCTGTTTCTGTTTCTCTTTCTATTTTGTTTGGTTTTTTTTTTGCATTTTCCCATAAATCATTAAAAGCACATCACGAGGGAGGAGTTGGAGTTGGTGGAGGGTGTGCCAAGGAGGAGAGCGAGAGCGGGAGAGAGAGGTGAAGGCCATGGACATGGCTACGGCCATGGCTGTGGGGACCAGACCAGGACCAACGCAACGGACGGATGCTGTGTGTGGAGGGAGGGCATCTCCAAGGACCCTGCAAAAGCCAGGCGAAATATTCAACAATTTATTTATGTTTACGCACTACAAACAATTGTGGGGAGAACGAGAGGGTGGCTGGCTGAGAAACAATCTTTCTCCCTCTATGCTCTGCTCAGGGGCGCATCGAAGGTATATGAAATATAAGGTAGGACCCCCAGCCCGGCCCCGGCCCCGGCCCCCTGGCATCCACTGCTTCACTCACCTCTCATCGCGCATTAATATTTTAGGAGGGAAAATGCCATTATTTAATAAACCTTTGGAAAATCCGTTCTCGCCTGGAATTTATCAGCAAAGTGCAGAAAAAAGAAAAGAGAACGAGAAAAAGAGAAAGATTAGTTATTTTCTAGCATTCTTTGTTTTCTGCAAGGGGGGGAAATCTAGGAATATTTCCTCCGCCCGTCCTACCTGTGCACCTCTTCTGATGCGCCTCTTTTGCACTCAAGAACCCGCCCAGCCACGGCCCCGCCGCTTGCCGGAGTAATCATGTATTAAATCTTTAATTAAACTCGAATGTGGCCAAGACGGAGCATGGAGAATGGGCGGAGATGCCACATCCGCAACAGGCGGAAGCTCTGCGGCTGCCCCCGTTTATGCCGATGATGGGCCCGGATCCGGTTGCTGGTCCTGCCACTGCCGGATCAGGTGATGCCGCTGCTGCATTAATTGCGGCAAATTCTGTTAAATAAGCAATTTATTAAAGGCAGCCGAAGGTCAAAAGTGGGGGCAGCCAGAAGGCGGGACAGAGCGACAGAGGCAGCGGAGTGGGCAATATGAATGATAAATCATGCATGCTCCTGCGATGATTATGTTTCAATGATTCCATGAATATTTAATGCTCGCACAGCGCACGGTTCATGTGGATTCGGCCACTGCAGTGGGTGGCACGGGTGCACGGTGGCAGCCGTGGGTGTGGGTGTGGGTGTGCGCCCCCGTGCAATTTCGTTTACCAACGATTCATTTGCGTTTTACTTTCAATTCCACATAACTGAATAAATACAAAAATGTGAATTAAAAAATAAAACCAACGAACAACGAACAATATTTCACATCAAATATTTTGAATAATCGTATAATGAATGCACCATGCACCGCCCACCACCATTAATTACTTCAGCAAATTACTCACTCGAAAGTTTGCATGCTGAATGCGTTTGGGAATTTTGCAAACCACTTTTAAATTTATGTTATGTGGTGCGAGTGCGTACACAAGTAACCATACGGATTTCTGGTGTTACATATACATTTCATAAGCAATAAAAAAGAATAAATGGCGAATAAATAAATAAATAAAATGGACTAGAGTTTCGCTGCAGCCAGGCTACAAATAGCTTGGAAAAATACTCGTGTTTAACGGTGAGGATATTGCCGGTAACAATTGCTAGTTGATTCCCCGAAATGAAGTTATGGAATGCAATCAGCGCTAGTTAATCATTTGATGAGCCTTTCCAGCTAAGTTTGTGTGCATCCTCAGCGGGCGCTGGGAACTGGGGAATCCGTATAGGGGAAATTTCTTTCCTTGGAAAAATTGCCATCTACGTTACACAGGCGAGCGCTGCGATGCCCGGCTGCAACTTTGCAGAAACTTTCATTAGAGGCAGCACTAGGTACTAGGGTTCCGTCGCGTATGCCCCGGCGTATTGCACCTCAGCTCATGCGTGCCAGTGGCAGTGGCAACCAAAACTTGATGAAAGTTTTAAACGCCTCCCACGGTTTCCGGTTAATTTTTGCAACATTCATTTCTGCGCGCTGCACTGTGCTCCTTTGGGGCTGCCTCTGTTTGCCCCTGTTTGCCTCTGTTTGCCCCTGTTTATGATTCTGTTATCTAAGCTAATTAGTTTTGCACATTTTGCTGATATTAGAGTTAGCTTAGCTACGGCTTCCGGGCGCGAGCCGTCCGTCCCCGCTTGGATAGCTGCAGGAAATACTCGGAAAAGCGTTCAAAATAGATGGAGAGAGAGAGAGAGAGTGGCATATATGTATGCATGCATGTGTGCAGTTCTCTCTTTCGCAAAAATCTTTGTTGGGGCGTGGGCGCGTGGGCGTGGGCATGTGTGTGTGTGGCCTTACGGCATATCCAAGCCAAATTAAATTAAATTGGAAATTCCATTCAATCAGAGTCCCACGCATCACAAAAACTTGCACGGCAAATCCCTCACTCAAAGCTCGGCTCGGACTTGAGAGCCGCTCGCCCAGAACCGCCCAGCCCGCCCAGACCGCCCAGACCGCCCAGCACGCCCTTTGTCCCCAGTTGCTGCAGCTGCATTGTGTTTGGGGCACAAAACAAAAGCTGAATAGGCCGAGAGCAGCCCCGGGGGGGGGGATTACCCTGGCAAAATATTAGCTGGAGCCTTTGTTCCAGCGAACCACCTACAGTGGGCTCGTCAAGACGTGCAAGCACAATGAAAGAATGCACTTGTTTCCCTGGAAACACTCCGTTGCCATTTCCTAGTCCATTTCCATGTCCGATTCTGAGTGCCGAGCAAGTGCAGGCGGCGCCGCACTTCCAATCATGGGATTGAGAGGCATTTCTGGCTTTTGTTCGGTGCCTCATAAGCAGCTTATGTACGTCATAGCTCCTCCGCCCAGTGGCAGCTCTTTGATGCATTTTAATTACCTTTCAACATTTAATTAACAAACAGAGAGAAAGATAACCAGAGGGACAGACAAGCAGACAGACAGAGAGGCGGAGAGGCAGGCAGAGTGGCAGGCAGAGTGGCAGTGAGACAGGGGAGACAGGGAGGTGGAGAGGCAGTGAGGCAGAGAGCCAGAGAGACAGAGAGACAGACAGAACTTGTAATACTTTTTCTGGGAAATTAAAATTGTATTTTAGCCATAATCTTTGGTATTCAATGAGCAACATGCGAATTCAATTGAATTCGTTCTGATTCAATTGGAAGCAAAGCAACAGCAGAGCAGAGCAGAGCAGAGCAGAAACAGCAGCAGCAGCAGCAAAGGCAGAGGCAGGGAGGGAGGCAGATCACGAAAACGAGAACGAGCAGCAGGCGCAGGACGAGCGAGGAGGAACGTAGGACGAGGGACGAGGGACGGGGCTCTAGCATCGGAACAGGACTTGTTCATCGTGAACGCTTTCGCTCAATAGACAACAAATTGGTAGTGGGGTTTGGGTTCGGGCTGGGGTTGGGGTTGGGGTTGGGGTTGGGGTCCTGTGGCCAGCTCTCATCGCCCTCTCTCTGTCATACCCCGGTCCGTGCCCCCGTTCCGTGCCCCCGTTCCGTGCCCCCCTGTCCCCGGTACCCAGTCGCAGCTCCAATCGCAGTACATAAAAGAGAAAAAGCTGGATGCACACACACGTGGCAAGGGATTTGGTGGAGCAGCAGCAGTGGAAAGAAGACGGCAGTGGGCGTAGCAATTTTCCAGTTGTTGCCAGCCGACAGCGTTTTTTTTTATTTTTCTTCTCCCGATTTTCCACAGTTATGCAGATTTTCCGGGATTTCCACTTGGTCCGCTTGGATTCGATTCGATTAGGAGCAAACACTGTGCGCCCAGCGCCCAGCTCCCAGCTCGCAGCTTCCAGCGCCCAGTTGCCACTGCCACTGCCACCCACAGCAGAGTATTTCAGCTTCGTTGGTACTTTGCACATCTTGGACCCGGCGGCCTGCACTGCCACTGCCACTGCCCTTGCCCCTTGCCCCTTGCCATGCTGGTGCCTGCCCACTGCCCACTGCCGCTGTTGCTGCTTCTGCTTCTGCTGATTCTGATTCTGCTGCTGTTGCAAATGCATTTATGTTTTAATTCGCTCAACGGCACCCCCAGGCGTGCAGTGGGGGCGGGGGGTCATGGTACACGCGGCACAGGAGACAGGGTAACAGGGTGGCAGTGTGGCAGTGTGACTGGGTGGCAGGCTGCAGTGCGGCACCATCATGTGCTGCAATTCAGTTAAGTTTTGATTGCTATTTTCGCTTCGCTTCCTGGCTGACTGGTGAAGGCTCCTCCCCCCACACCCGACCGTAGTAGTAGTTTGTCCTCCACCCCCCCCGAATGCTGCTGGGGCCTCTGTTGGTGCCTCTGTGGCTGCTGCCCCACAATGTTGCCAGCGGCTGCAAATGTGTGACATTTCCGTTTCCGTTTGCCGCGTTAATGTATTATGCAACACACACACACACACTCACGCACACACACACTCACGCACACACACACACTCACGCACTACTCGCTACCCAGCAAACCAAACGCTCGCAAATGCGAGTCAAATGCGAGACTTAACCCAACAAAACGCGAGCGTTGGACTCGTTTATGATGGAAAAATTCTATTAGCAATATGCTGGATACTTGTGTCGTTGAGTTTGTGGCACTGATTTTGTCTTCTTTTATTTATGCTACGTTTGCGAGTCTTTTGCGATGTCTTTTGTGAGACTTGTCTTCACAGGCCTGCATTAGTAGCCAGAGCGGACAGCTGGCACTGTCAGTTTTGGCACGCTCGAGCCTTCACTTTACTTGACACTTCGCGTCTGTCTCTGCGCACTTAGCCTTCGTAAAACGCTCGCCTGGGCGCTCGTTTGCGAGCATTGCGCGGGTCTCCCGTTGGTGTGCTGGGAAGAGTCGCGCTATCTCTTGCCAATGACAACTTTTTAGTTGTAAATTGCCTTTTCTTTGTATTCGAGCGAATGGAAAAATGCAAACTGAAAAACTCTTTCAGCAGATGCGAGCTACGAGGCAGGTAGGCGGTAAGTGGATGTGGGCGTGGGCGTGGCTTTGGGTGGGTGTTTTTACAGCAATATCATTGTCAATGCGGCAGCGGAACTAAAACTAAAACTAAAAAAAAACAGCGCCAAAAGGATAGCATCTCAAAACGACAGGACGACGAGGAGGGGGAAGAGCAGTGGAGGAGGATGGAAACTGCGACCGGAATCGCCGGATACGCTGCACAATCATGGTCGGAGGGGTGGTGGTGGGGTAGGGCACGTTTTTTGAAGGAGTTCAGCTCGATTTCCCCCCGGGGTATGGGCCAGTCGGAATGGGGGGGGGGGGGTGCTACTCAATGCCACTGCCACTGCCACTGCCACAGCCGTAACCATGACCATGGCCCAAGTCCAAGTGCGTATCCTGGCCGCATTTCAAATGCATGTCATAAACAAGCTTGTCTCCATCCGAGCGAGGGCGGGGCTGCTGCTGTGTGGCGCAGTGCCTTGAGAGCCGTGCACCTTGTGCAACAAGTTTCGTGGAAATTCATATCTGTTCCGCACACGCAAAGGAAGTGGCAGAGGCAAAGACGTTTCAGTGTTCACTGAATGTTGGGCTGCTTCGGGTTATTTCCACACTTGATATACGCTCACCGGATCCGACTCACCGACTCAGCGACTCACCGACTCAGCGACTCACTTACCCCGAGTCCCCAGTCCCGAGAACATTTCACCTTATTTAGGCACCGTTCCCGAGAACCTTCCATCCTCTGAAAATCTGCGACAATATGAGTGGGAGGAGCCAGTTCTGGCCGGAACTTCTCTGGCAGGTTCTTGTCCCTGTCCAACTTTAACTTTGACCTTTCTTTTGCCTGTTACCTGTACCTGTACCTGTACCTGTCCTGCTGCTGCCGCTGCTGCTGCTGCTGCTACGCCTGTGATCTGATTAACAGTTCTCCTGCTGCTTTTGTCTTATGGCTCTGAATAAATGTTGGCTGCAGCCGCAGCCTGTGGGGCGTTGCCAAGATGCAACTGCTGCTAACTCTATAACTGGATGTCAAAGTCAGTTATGAAAGCCGCAATCATGGAGCTGCTGCCATTTCTCTTTGTGCTTTTGTGCGCGTGCACCGTTCTCTGGCGTTTCTCCGCTTGCACCTGTTTCTAGCCAACAAAAACTAAAACTAAAACTAAAACCAAAACAATAATAACCCCAATCACAATCTCAATCGCAGCCCACTCGCAAATAGCTTTTTGCTTAAGAGTAATGAAAAATAAATAAAAAGAAGGAGCGCGTGAGTCGCTTCTGTGGGTGCGACTCTACTTTTTTACGCGTACTCAGTCAATATATAAATATTTATGCTTATGATTTATACGGAAATCTTAAATATTTTATGTATTAAATTTTTCCTGCTACATCTGTTCTCTACATGTACATCTACCATGTCGACTCCACATCTGAAATGTGGATTCTACATACACAATGTAGATTCTGCATCTGCTCCGCTAAGGAAACAACATTTGGTTGCTCTAGCCCCGAGTCTCTGAGATCTAGGCGACGTCCAGATCCCGGGTATCGCACGGGGAAAAGCGGGCAAAAGCTTGAACTTTTGAGCATGCAGCATGCGAGTGTCCACATCAAAATGTGAGTCTGAACATTGATGGTGAGTGGGTTGTGTGAATGCCCTATGACGAGTGCCGAATGTAAATCTGAATGTGCGGTTAACCCTTGAACTTTTCTTTGCCAAAATACAAGAAAAAATGTTCCAATCAGCTTTTGCACTTTGCTTACGACATCAGAGTGGGAGGTGTGTGTGTGTGTTGTGTGTGTGTTGTGTGTGGGAGGCAGCCAGAGGAAAGCTTAAATTTTCGGGGAGATAAAGATTTAATGGCAGCCCTAATGGGTTTGTTCTTCGCCCGGGCATGGGGCTACTCAGAACGAGGTAAAGCTGCTAATCGCCTTATTTGTTATTCGGTGGAAATGATGTGCCGGAAAGGCAGGTGGAATGCTGCCAGGCCCGCACCTGCGACAATCAACTGTCACGGGCCACACTCGCCATTGCCGTTGCTTGGGATTCGGTTGGGGGCGAGCAGACGAGATTTCTATTAATATGCAATGTTGCATTAAGCATCAGCCATACAGCCATACAGCCAGACAGCTGCTGATGCTGCCCCTTGTGGCAGGACACCTTCCGTGCCCAATTCGAGTTGCTGTCCATCCATTTGGCTCGCTCTGGCCAAAGTGCTTTGTAAACTTTCTGTGCAAGTCCATTAAACAAAGCTTAACGGAAATTGAGCTAGTCCTCGTCCTCGTCCTCGATGAATGGACATCAACAAGGATATGGGCTGGGGGATGGACAGCGGGGCGAGTGGGGCAGTGGGACACAGAGTCAATCTGTCAATCGACTGTCTCTGTCTGCTCTACTCCATTCCGACTCGCATTCCCGCATTCCTCGATGCAGATGAGAGGCTGCCTGTCTGCACTGAGTCAATCAATTACACGCAGAATTGAGGCAGATATGCTTTGATGGGAGAGGGAGGAAGGGAGAGAGGCTTGCGAGTGGTTTTTGGTAGCAAATTCCCCTAAAAATGTGCAGGAGAAAGAGAGAGAAATAAAGACTGAGAGTGAGCGTGAGAGACTCTGTGAAAGAACCTCTGGAGAAACTTCTTGGGGGAGTGCAGCAGCCAATAATTTGCCCATATTTTGTGAAGATTTCCTCTGCGATTATCGCATTTTGCCCGCATTCGTTCGCCACATTTTCCATTTCTATTTTCCAATGGAGCGGTGCGTCGACACTCGTTTGCTGCCATAATTTGCTCAAAGACCGAAACTCGATTTGATTGGTCCATGGCAAGAGATTCGATTCGATTCATTTCGCCTCGGTTTCGGTTTCGGTTTCAGTTTCAGTTTCAGTTTCGATTGCTGCCACGCAGCGTCGGACAGGGACGGACAGGGACGGTGACGGCATTGAATGGCAACTGAAACTGAAATTCTTGGCCAACGTTTCTGGTCAACGGGACTCCGACTCCTGGCATTTGGCCATCAGGCTCGTTTGCGGTGTACCCAGCAGCGGCAGCTCTTTCAATGCCCAGCAAAAGAGCCTCGAAACGGGGGCAGGTGCAAGCGAGCCACCCAGGCCACCCACTCATTTGGGGTTGCCTCTGAAGAGCAGCAGCCACAATTTCAATAAAGCCGCTCCGGGGTATCCGAATAGGGCGGCTCCGTGTGTAAAGCAGCACGCGGCAGGACAGGACAAGACAGGACAGGACAGGACAGGACAAGGACAGGTCCTGTTAAGTAGGATCAGCAGTGCACTGCAGGGGCTGCCGTGGGCTCAGTGCAACAATGCAACAAACTTACGACAGGCTGACGAGGCTGCAACAAAAGCCTTAATGGCATTCTAGCAAAAGTGTTTGGAGCGCCCTGCTGTATTTATTAGATATTCATTATGCATCTATGAAGCATCCAAATTGGATAACTTCAGTCTTCAAATGTGTGCGGGCGGAGCACAGGGCAGCCAGCGGGGAGACCAGAGATCAGAGACCAAAGGATAACGATGCGAGCGCGTGGAGCGCATCCAAGCAGCCAACGAACCAACCAACGAACCGAGCGAGCGAGCGCGGTGATGCCAGTGCTGTCAGTGGCATAGACAGGCTAATTAACTCCGACACAAAGCCGCAACTTTGGTGTTGATTGCCAATTTACAAGCTTAATGAACTTGCGACTTGCGACTCGGCACTTTGGGACAACAAATTCGCCCCGGCAACGGACACGAACCGCCAGCTGCAGCCGAGTGGCACCGTGCGGTGCGGTGCGGAGCGGAGCGATGCAAGTCCGCTGCTGTCACAGGCTGCCTAATCAAATAAAATGGGGGCTTCCGTTCAAACTCCGAAACTTCTGCTGGCTCCGCTGCTCATGCCATAATCACTTGTTAAATTCATTAACACTGCCGCTGTTACTGCCACTGTTACTGCCGCTGTTACTGACGCTGTAACTGCCACTGTTAATGCCACTGTTAATGCCACTGTTATTGCCTCTGTTACTGCCGCTGTTACTGACGCTGTAACTGCCACTGTTAATGCCACTGTTAATGCCACTGTTATTGCCTCTGTTATTGCCTCTGTTAATGACACTGTTACTGAGGCTGTTAATGCCGCTGTTATAACCTCTGTTAATGTTATTGCCTCTGTTACTGCTGCTGTTACTACCACTGTTACTGCCACTGTTATTGCCTCTGTTAATGACACTGTTACTGCCATTGTTAATGTCGCTGTTACTGCCGCTGTTAATGCCACTGTTACTGCCACTGTTAATGCCTCTGTTAATGACACTGTTAATGCCACTGTTAATGACGCTGTTACTGCCACTGTTACTGCATCTGTTATTACCTCTGTTAATGCCACTGTTAAAGCCACTGTTAATGCCACTGTTAATGCCACTGTTAATACCACTGTTAATGCCGCTGTTAATCCCACTTTTAATGCCACTGCTTACTGCCGCTGTTAATGCCACTGTTAATACCACTGTTAAAGCCACTGTTAATGCCGCTGTTACTGCCTCTGTTAATACCACTGTTACTGCCACTGTTAATACCACTGTTAATACCGCTGTTACTGGCACTGTTACTGGCACTGTTAATGCCACTGTTACTGCCGCTGTTACTGCCACTGTTACTGCCGCTGTTAATGCCACTGTTAATTCCGCTGTTACTGCCACTGTTAATGCCACTGTTAATGCCGCTGTTACTGCCGTTGTTAATGCCACTGTTAATGCCACTGTTAATGCCACTGTTACTGCCGCTGTTACTGTCACTGTTAATGCCACTGTTAATTCCGCTGTTACTGTCACTGTTAATGCAACTGTTAATTCCGCTGTTAATGCCACTGTTAATGCCACTGTTAATGCCGCTATTACTGCCGCTGTTATTGCCGCTGTTACTGCCGCTGTGACTGGCTGACCTGGCTCAGCGCTTTTATTCGCTTGATCGAGTTCGTTGACGAGACTTCGGAGTTCGGAGTTCAGAGTTCAGAGTACCCGTCACCGAGATCGTCATTATCGTCGTTATTAGACCGCCAATGTGCCCCAGGATTTCGTTCAAAGGCAAAGTTCCGCTGCTGTGCTGCTGTGCTGCGGTGGTGGTGGTTGAGGTTGAGGTTGCGCACCGCTGTTTTGGTTTCATTTGGTCTCCCGTCCCTTCCCCCCACCTACGCTAAATACACTCTCTTGTGGCAGCTGAGGTATGGCGAAATTTCATTTCAACTTTTGCATAATTTTATGCTCATTATGGTTGGGTTGGGTTGTCCGGGCCAGCAGGCCAGCGGGCCAGCAGGCTGGCAGGCAGACAGTCGATGGGGGCAGTCAGTCGTCTTCAGCGACGTAAAAAGTCCCTGGACAGTTGCTTTAATTACTTTGTGAGTGAGACCTGTGCTCATTGCTCGCCGCGTCCTTACCGCGCCACTTATTCTCGATTCTCGGAACTTGCTCCACAGGCGGCGGATGATGATGATGGCGTTCCAGCATCGAAATGGAAATCGAAAGCGTCTTTCTTTCGGAAATTCGCCACGGCTCGTGGAACTTGTGCTATTCGATTTGGATTTTTGAGAGTATATTTGAGAGTGTATTTATTTTGTCCAACAAAATAATGGATGTAATAGAATAATATTTACCCAGTATGCACCATCAATATTAGCTACAAATGAAGTTAAAATATACAAACGATTAATTGACAGTCCACTCATAAAGAAATAAATAAAAATCGTTGCCCAGCCGTAACCGTTTGCCCGATTTCTCTTATTTGCAGGAAGGACATCTGCAGAAGATTTTCCACTGGCTGGCAGCTTAGAAATTCTATAAAATGGGTGAGTGTCTTGAGGAATTCAACGAAATCAACGAACAGTTTCCACGATCCACGTTTTGGTGTCTGCTATTCCGCAGATGCGCTGCGCTTACGGGGTTCGCAATTCAACCGCTATGGAGGCAGCTCCGGGTCAGGCGGCAGCAACCCGAACCCGAACCCGCCGCCGAACCCGCCGCCGCCGCAGCTGCACAGCAAGCCGGAGCCCTTGATTGTGGTGGAGGAGTCCAATTTGCCGGAGGAGCTGGAGGACAGCTCCGAGACGAGCTTCTCGAATCGCGCCAGTCTGGACATTGACTCGCCGGTGAACCCCTATTTGCTGTCCCCGTGGCGGGACCCGCGCGAGGCCCGCAAGCACTCGCTGCCCTCGCAACAGGTGACCGATGGCATCACCGCCAGTCAGGTGCGGCGTCTGTCCGAGCGCGGCGGCGAGGGATCCGGACCTTCGCCCAAGGAGGCAGCCTTTCTCGCCACCCTCTCACAGGCGCCGGCCCCATCTGGACGCCGCCACTCGGTGGTCACCATCTCCAAGGTGCCAACCACTCTCTTCGGACGCTCGCGCCGCGAATCGGTGGCCGCCTATCCCAGCAGCAATGGGTAAGTCGCAAGGCCCTTTACTCCGGTAGTACCTAGAAGTAGACTTGTGGGGACTTTCGGGTAACAAAGGTGGCCGATGGTTTGTGTTTTCACGCTGCCACATTTCTTTTCGTTTGGGTCGTTCTTGCAGCAGCAGCCGCGTGCTCAACTCGCGGCGGGAGAGCAACACGGGCCCGCCGTCGACAGATCCCATCGGCAGCATCCACAACTTGCAGCTGGACATTATGGACGACATCTATCTGCAGTCGCGCAAGGCGCGCTTGAAGCTGTGGACCTCCAGCAACGAGAAGGTCTGCGAGGTGCAGACCGTGGACGAGGCCGGGACAGCGGGCCCGGGCAGGCGCTACACCAACCGCCGCTTCTCGGAGTGCCCCCAGCCGCAGCCGGCCAGCAGCTTTCGCCGGGCCTCGGAGTATCCACATGCACCGCCGCACCCGCACCCGCAGGCCCAGGCCCAGGCACAGGCGCAGGCACAGGCTCACGCACATGGCCATGCGCCGTCATCGCAGAAGAGCATCTCGCCGCAGCCGCCGTCGTCGGCCAGGGCCTCGACACGCCGCAAGAAGTCGGGCAGCGGAGTGGGGCTGCTGGGAAGCCGCACGGACATCGCTGGCATCTTCAGCTCGCTGACCAGCTCGGCCATGGACATGCATCGCTCAGAGCCGGAGGGCAGCTCCAGCGCCAGTGCCAGCTCTTCAGCTGCCACGGCCGGAAGCAGCCCCTTCCTCAGCCAAACGTTCCAGAACGCCGCCCGGGGCCGTGCAACGAGTGCCACGCCCACGCCCACGGCCCAGGCAGGCGGGGGCCAGGCAGCTGCAGCGAGCAGCAGCAGCTCGCTGCTGGACCCGAACGCAGGCCGCTCGACTCGCTCCAACAGCTTCGACGTCTCGATCCTGAACAACGCCAAGCAGCTGGTGAGCGAGGCGCAGGACAACAGCTCGGCCGCCATCTCCGGGTGGTTCGGCAAGCCGGCAAGTCGTCCCCAGCCGCTGGCCCGCAAGAAGAGTGTGCGCAGCAAGAGCACGGCCATGGCCCTCTCGAAGGACATGTTGGACCGACTGCAGAAGAAGGACCCGCTCGGCGGGGACTCCGGCAAGCCGAAGCTCAAGCCGCGCAGCAAGCAGAAGAGCTGGGCCGACACCACCAAGGCGAACATTGTGGACGCGACCATGCTGGGCACGGCGATCGAGGGCTTCCTCCGCAAGAGCTCCACTGCCGGCATGGCTGCAGCTGGCAGTGCCGGCGGCGGACCCTCCACGTCGGCGGCTGCCCGTGGGGCGGTGCCCAAGGAGTCCAGCAGCGCCACAGGCAGTCCAGCTGGAGCGCGACGCAGCCGGGCGTCTGTGGGCGGCGGCGCCCAGTCGCAGGCCGGGCGGGCCATGCGCTCCACCCTGAACTGGTTCAGCAAGGGCGAGGAGGACGACTCGAAGGACACGTGCGATGCTTCGCTGTGCTCCACGCTCAAGGACCTGTTCGTCAAATAGGTCGGGGGACGCAGAGGCAAGTAAGGCTCTGGGACTGACCCCTGAACAGATCCTGGCCGTTCAGCAAAGGGTGAGTGTGGAGCCAGCCACTTGGTGGGCCCAGCCACTCACCTCTCTCTCTCTCTCTCTCTCTCCCTCTCGCTTTCTCTCTGTCTATCTCTCCCTTTCCCTGTTTCCTTATTTCCCTCGGCTTTATTTAACCCCCTGCAGCGAGCTACTTGTATCTCTGAGATCCGGAACTATTCGTATCATTTGTTAACCATTGGAAAAGCGAACTTCAACACCAGAAACCAGACACCAGCTAGGCAGAGAGCGAACAACAAGAATAACCGCAAAATTTCACCACTTACTTTATGGCAAAATGGAGCACTCTCCCGGGGAGTAAAAAAATATTTAAATACGTTATTGAACCGTCAGTGAATCTCAGTTTGGAGTTGCTGCAACAGTTACCCCACAAAAGAAAATACCGAAAAATTAGAGGAGAAAAGAAAACACGATATGCGGCAGCTAAAGCAGCCATATTGGCACTGCAGATTTCCACCAACTTAGATCTTTTCGGAAGTACATACACACACACATAGTTACTAGTATAAGTATCACTCGAATCACATGCGAAGCAACCAACACGAGTAATCGAGACAGTGACGACCCAACCAATCAATCATCGTAACAGATAAACCAGTCCTGTAGTAGTGCATTAACAGTGACATTAACATTAACCGACCGTCGAACATAACTTACAAATCACTTACAGTGACTGAACGAGAGACTAGCAATGTGAGACAAATCGTATGCGTAACAGTAAGTACAGTACAGTACAGTACAGTACAGTACAGTACAGTATAGTACAGTAAGTGGAACAGGAATAGGGAGCATGAGTATGAGTATGTAATTGGAACCATAACCGTGCCTCAAACACTAATTACAACTGATTCACGAACATTAACAGTAACAGTAACACTTACAGTAACCGTAACAGTAACAGTAAGAGTAAGCAAAGTAGCGAATAATGCAACAACGGTAAAAGTATAACTAACTGGAAAGCATAGTACAAGTAATAGTAAATGAAGCAATAGCAACACCATACACGAAAACTAACAATAACAGCAGCACAAGAAAGAGAAGCACTCGCACTAACGAGTAACGAGTAACTAGTAGGAGCAGCGAGTAGTAGTTGTAGCATAAGCAGGGGGAGTAATGGTAAATGTAGCAATAAAAGTAACGCCCGAGTGCAAGTAAATAACTTCTAAACGATCAGCTACAATAACACAGCAAGCGGAAACGTGACAGTTACACTGAAAGTAACAGTAACTACATACAGTACGGTACAGTACCAGTACCAGTACAGTACCAGTACCAGTACAGTACCAGTACATCCAGTGCATCCACACATCAGTCCAGCAATACCTACACTGAAGCGCAGCAAGAGTAGTCCTAGCGGTAACAGAGTATAATGGTGCACAATCAGAGTACAAGAAGTAACTTTAACCAAAGACAATACAACAATTAGATGCGTAACGCTCGTACATTTCAAATCTCGCTCGCACAAATTTTGAGCGCGTAAAAATCTAAAAATATGTGCGCGACCCTTTTTATGAGTTGAAAAACGAATTTATTTACATTCGTTGAATACGTTGCACGCTGCATAGCCAAATGGCAATTATTCCACTGTGAAGTCATGTATCAAATATATTATGTATTTTTATATGAGTATATCCGCTCGTTATTATCGAATATACCATGCTAAAAGAAATTATCATTGGAGGGATATACAATATAAGAGTTTTTTAATATTGGGGTGCAAAATTAACTTACACTTATAAAGTGAAGGCGCTGTAAACAACCTATGCATGCTGGCAGATCGAGATTGTCGCGACGACTCGGCTCGGCTGCCGCAGCGGCAGAGAACCAACTTCGTGTGGCTTCGCATACAAGAGAGCGGCTGGCTCTGGAGCGCTCTCTTGAACAAAATTTCAGTAGCCAGTTCTAGAGCCAGTCTGAAAAATTCGTGTGCAAAACTTTCGTATGGCGTTGCGCATCTTATTGTTATATTGTCTTTGCTTTAACGGTGCAAGTAACTTAAACGATAACGATAACGGTATTGGTAGGATGTGCGAGAGGCGAGAGCATAGCGATAGGCGGCGAATAGTGATCAATATCGATAGACAAGCAGCTAATGACGCTGCAGGGGACTTGGGCAGCTCCACAAACAATCAGGGAACAGGAAGCATTCCTCAGTAAGAGTACTACAAGAAGTAGTACTCAAATCAGGGTTAGGAACAGGGAACAGGAAAAAGTACAACCGAATGCGCGACCCACGACAGAACTCATCGGACAACCCACAAGACAAGCAAAAGCAAAACTGTAGTACAACCCTCATAACGATAATGATATAGTACAGATAATATATATATATATTTATTCTCATACATTTGCATACAATTTGTAATCGAAATTGGATAATCTAGAGTCGGCAGGAAGATGTTGGCCGATGTGGACTCGGGTCCAGAGCTGGAGGAAGATGAAAATGAAGATGATGATGATGATGATGCTGAAGAGGAGGTGGCGGATTAGCAGAGAATGTCAAAATATTTTTGTACGAGAAGGGAATTTAAGCGGGATCCACAGATCCAAAGAAGGACAGAAGCGGCAGTCGTTGAGACGAAGTGGCCACCCACATGCATGTTTTTATATGCACGTGGAGTGATCCGTTTTTTTGTATAGATGCATTGGCATTTGGGGAGAGTCCGTTGGGAATTTCCCTCGTTGTTTTTTTTTTTTTGTGTTTTTTTGTAGTAGCCCCATTTGGGGTCTAGGTTGCAACCGAAACATTTATTGTTGCACACATTTGTGCTCCGTAATCGGCTGTAATCGAAACAAGCATCACCCACAATCAAGGGAACCCGAGACGAAACTGTACCAGCTCTCCTGAGTAGCAGGCTGAGTGGCTCGAACGGTTCCCTCAATAACACAACAATAATTACCTACCTACACATGCCCACACATATTCAGAATATACTCAAGCATATTATATGTATATCCGCAGCGAATATCGAATAAGTGTCTACAGACTCAAGAGTTTTAATCAATGTAAACCACACAATAAATGTAATTTGTATGTACAATGTGAGCTTACACAACAGCAAATAACAACAACAAATACCCAACTAAATCGAATCGAATCGAAACGAAACGAAAATCGAAGTTAAATGTTAATGTTTGCGTTGAATATTTAATGTTAAAAGTAAAATATTACGATATCAAAGCAAAGCTAAAGCTAACACCAAATCGGAAGAAAAAGCAGCCAAGAAATATGCAAAGTAAGCGGCCGGATGGGTCGAGAGGAGTGGAGTGGAAGCCAAACATATTTCCCTCCCAGGCAGAAGAAGTTGCAAAATTACTCAACAAAGAAACTCAAATTGAGAATTGGTAATTGCAGGCCATTGGCAAACAGAGTTGGGGCTGGGAGTGGAGCGGGAGCGAGTACTGGCAGACGAATAACCAACAAACAATCAGTCAATATTGCAATCAATCAAGTGTGTTTCTATATATATGGCATTTGGCCTTGTCAATTTGGTCAATGACATCCAACAGGATGATAAAGAAATGGTAGAAATGATAGAAATGAGAATGAGAATGAGGATGGGGATGGGGACTATGAGTAGGCATGTCAGGGAGATGTAATCATCTTCCAGATGATTTGGAAGCGCTCGAATCGGGCTGCAACTAAATATGAATATACATATAAACGTATACATATATAAAAACATATACATATACATACATGTTTAAAGGTAAAGCTAAGCAAAGCAAAAAGTATTTAACAAAATGTATCTCGATGTGCCCAGAATGTATTTTAGACTTCGATTTCCATGTGTGTGTCTCAATTCGGTAACCCAAAGTTAACTTACACTTTCAATGTGTGTGTTGAGAGAACAGTAGTGGCATAGCATACTCGTCGTATACATATATTTACAGATATTTACCGATCTAAATCTAAATCTAAATCTATACAAGGCATGACTAACTACATAGATGCATATAGATATACACATACAAATATATTATATACATATGGACATATGGAAGTATCTCAAACTATTTACAAGTCAGTGCGATCCTTCTTGGTCGCAGTCCATGTTTTTTGCTCATCTTCCTAACCTAACTGTTGTTCGCGTTGCTCTATCCAATCTGCATTCTACTTGTGTTACATGTGTTAAATGTGCATACTCGTAAAAACAACAACAGAAATTAAAAAAACAATTAAGCTAAACCAGAAATCAAATAATAACAAGAAACAAAAGGAAAGAAAAAAAAAAAAAAACTGAAAGGAGGATGGCTAGAAGCAAACTAACTCTGCAGAGATGCAGAGCTAATCTAATCTAAACTAATATAAACTAAAATAAACTAAACTAAAATAAACTAAAAAAGAAAAACTAAAGAATTGAATGTCAAGCCAAAGCAACTCTCCAGTTCTATTTGTCCTATTTTTGATAGTTGTATATATGTATACTATATATACGATGCATACCATGCGATGCATACTCTATGTACGATAGCGCCATATGGGTGCAATTTTTTTTCGATTGATTTAGCATTGAATGTGCATAGGTATATATATATGTATATACATATATATATATATATATATGTGGCAACTAGTATATGTGTATCCACAGTACTCGTAATTGTATCAAGATAATAAGATAATAATGCATTATACAATATACATTAAGTCCAAGTTCATCAGCATCAGCAGTAATACCACTAGAACGGAAATGGAAACGCAAATGGAAATGGGAACGCAAATGGGAACGGAAATGGGAACGGGAACGGGTTGGACTGAACTGAGTGCAACGTACTGGCATGGAATGGAACGGAACGCAAGTGGCACAGGGCTGGCACAGGAGCATTACGTATGTATTACGCCATCCCCTGAAGCCGCCCTGCAGCCACTTCTCCAGCTCCGGTGTTCGGTGATATTGCTGCTGGTGATCTGTTTGCCGTTGTTGATGTCGTGCAATTGTAATTACCGTTGTTCAATTGTTAATAATGTTTATCCACAGTACGTTTGTGTGTAACACCCCAAGACTACATCCACGAATGCGGTTACCACCGACTAAAGTACTTTAGTAGTGTTAACTGGAGTCCACAGAATTCCAAACCAAAACGAAACCCAAACAAAGCTAACTAAATATTTCCACACAGACTTCTGTGTGCGGTACAGTCAGAGACAGGATTGTATGGCATTATTGAATATACTTAGAGTCGAGTAAGCAGAGTGGCAGGGGAGGCAGCATGATTTATGATTTACTCAACTTTATTTGGGCTTTTTGTTGGGCTGGTCGCCCAGGGGGGAAAAGTGGGCAAAACTACGCATAATCTAGTGATTGTAAGCAGGACAGAAGATGGATAGGAATGCATGTACTAACCATAAATATAGCTATACGAATCGAGAGATATACGTACATACATATGTACGTGTATCTCGTGTAAATACCGGAGGAGAGCCCGGGGATCACACTCCCTGGAATACGTCTGTACATAGAAAGCGGCGAGAGCGGATCGAATCGGATCGGATCGGAGGATAACAAAGCAGAGCGAGTGACGAGTAACGAGAAACGAGAATCGAGAAACGAGATTAAGTGTAGTCGATTTTTTTTAAAGCCAATTTTCTAAATGCAACCGAAAGTACGAGTAACAATCATCTGACGACACATAACGAAGTCAAGCCAAGGAACAAAAGGAAGAAAGGCAAGCACGAAAAAAAAGGCAGTGAATCGATGAACCATTGACATATTATGTACATTCCGCAGATGAAGCATTCAGCAGCTATCTAACTCACGAAATCCCACCCCACGGCCGAAGACATCTCGCAGCAGTGGATGGAGGAGGAGAATGAGCAGAAGGAGCACTGGGAGTAGGAGTAGGAGTCGGAGCAGGAGGAGAAGCAAGTGGAAGTGGAAGTGGAAGTGGTGCACCAGGCGAGAGAGTACTTTACTACACCAAACAATACCGAGAATATACACCTATACATATATACACTTATATACATATATATATATACATATTGATATATACTGAAATAAATAGTTTATGTGTACAAATTGAAGCTGGTCTTGTTTTCAGCGCTGATTTCGGCTTCAGCTCCATCTGAGAACACGAAAATGAATCCGACTGAGCGTGCACTTCCATGATTGATAGCTCTGGGCGGGCCTGGTCGCCAAAATGTGCCAAGTGCAGCAGTTCCGAATGCCGGGCCGTCCCTTAAAGCGAGTCATAAATCAACCGTCTGGCCACCGCATTCACACCCCGCCTTGAAGCATGCAACGCGTTTTCGGCAATCGTTATCGAGACCCATCCAGCCGGCCCGGCCCGGCCCGGCCCGGTCCGACCAAACCTCCTGCTTGTGGAGAGTGGCGATGGCAGCGGCATTAAATGTTAATGCGCTTTATGCAACCCTCCCCCCAAACAGACAGACAGACAGACAGACAGCCAGCGGCGACCACATGAACATCCGCATGCACATCCATATCTACATCCACTTTTACCTGGACAGCAGCGACTGGGCTGGCCGGGGGCCAGTGGGGGCAGAGCTTCAAAGCTTCAGTGTGCATGTCAAGCGTGAAATTTGAACGCTTCGATTGGCGCACACTGCGGCAGCACAGCCCCATCTCCAGCTGGGAGGTATGTCCTGGATCATGACCTGCGTTTCGGGTCTGGGCTGGGTGGGGGCTTCGAGCTACAACTGTTACAAGCTAATCAGCTATCAGGCTCTTATTGCCAGGGGTTGCTTGGCTAGGGAGGAGGAAGAAGAATAAGGTCGGGAGCCGGTGGACTGGGGCCGGTGGTGCCATAATTTAGCCGGGACACACACCCCAGAGCTTGGCAGCCAAGGCACGCACCAGCCTGCCAGGCAGCCGAGACTTCCACCAGACATTTTTTCCCTTTGCAATATTTCGACGGCATGACATGACGTGCACGAACCTGTCGTCATAGCAGATGCATTTCTGCAAAATTGGAACTACATATGTACATATATATTCATCCATTCATAAAGCCTAGCCAGAAAGGTGCTGTCAGTGACGTGCCCTCTGGGCCAAGCAATCTGATGATGAGCTGCCGGCAGCGCCTGGCTGCAGCGGCCCGGCCCGGCCCCCGGTCGACTCGGTTCAGTATTGATTCATCGCTCGATCTCGCCGGTTGGACATCTCGTCTGTGCCAAGTTCCAGCCCAAAAAGCCCTCTGAGTTCGGGGATTCCGTGATTTCGTGATTTCGTGATTTTTCTTTCGGCTTCTAATTACCGTGGGCAGACCTGTTTCTTACACAGGTAAGGCATCCACTGCGTGACGCGCTTGTACTCAACGTACCAGCTGTCAAGGTGAGTTCACATATACATACGTACATATGTATGTAACACCAACGCCAATACCGGCGGCACTCGGCGGCACCGTGTAGCCAGCTGCTTTAATGAGCAGCAGTCAGAGGCGGCCATACGAGAAAGAGAGCATGCAGAGCAAGTGCCTACAGGGCGGAGACGGAGAGAGAGAGAGCAGAAATGTTTTGGTGGGGTGTTCCAAGCATTAGCCAGAGCATATTGGTCCGTTTCGAAAACGTGAATTCCCGCTACAGAGGCCGTTTCACAGAGTCTCCAAAGCAAACGAGAAGCAACGTAACAATAGTTGAAAATTTGTTACATTTGATATTTTTTGCAACATTTTTGCAACATCTGTTATGTACATCTACAATGTACATTATACATCTAACATGTAGATTCTACATGTACCATTTATATTCTATTAACATCCGAATTTACCACAAACACAATATACCCCTTAACTCTTTTTTGAGTACGGGCATAAAAAGGTCAACGACCTCTTTGAGTGTGGCGCATTTTTGCTAGAATTTAAATACACACATATGTATACATGTACATATGTATGTATGTACATATAAATGAACAGCTCCACAGGTCTGGCCCGACTAGAGAGTTTCGCGGACTAAAACGTTTTCCGGAACATCGCACAGAGACGAGACAGGTGCCGGCGCACGTCGATGACTATTTTATTGCTGCTGTGGCAGCTCTGTGGTCGTCAGGGCAATTCCACTGACAACGTCTGAAGTGTTAGCCATATCTAGCGGGGCTCTGCAAATTAATCAAAGCCTCAGAAATGCCTGGCCGCTGCGGGGAAAATGATCTCTGGAACAAGCACTGTTGTTTCCATTGTATTCGTCTGTCGGTGATAGCGCGGCGAAAAAAGCTCGAGCAAAGCTTTTTAACTTCATGTAGAAATCATGTAGAATGTACTATACATGTGTATGTATTTGGGCCTGTAGTTATTTTGTTATTTATGTTTACGAAATTGTCAATCCGCTTTGATCGGTCGTTTCTGTAGTCCAACGACTGAGAATTAAGATGCCGCATTCGCGCTATCTCTTTCAGCTTTCGTTTTGCGCCTACCCTGAGGTAAGTTCACATTTGCTATACCTGCAGCTGTAGCTGTAGCTGTACCTGTACCTGTACCCATATCTGACCTCTGTACCACGTGGCGTATGCCTAGTGTGAACAGGAACTGAAAGCGATTATAAAAAACGGTTCGGTGGAAGCCCAATTGCGTCACAGCCAACATCGCACCTCGAACCCCATTTCCATCCACATTTCGTCCATTGCGTGAAATGTTTGCTTGCGGGCGCCACACCACAGTTCTTTATTGTTAGGGGATAGACTGCCAAGTGCCAAAAATAGCACTGGCCTCATCTTGGCCCAGACCCGGCTGCAGGCCCAGCGCCGTTGTTTGCTTTCCTATTCGCCTTCTTACGAAAAGCCAAGCACAAGGCATAGCACAAGGCACAGCCACAGCCACAGCACTGCACAGGTGCTTCCCAGTGCCAATCCGAGTCCGTCCGTTCATTCATAATGCGCTGCCCAAACAAATGAGTATGCCCCTTCATTCGATCCGGTCTAATCTCTGCCCATGAATGGGGACGGTGACGCAGTGGGAGAGAGAGCATCTAAACAGAAAGGCAAACAAAAGGAGGCTTTGCACACTGCCCGCTGCTCGCCGCTCGCCGCTCGATGCTCGTTGCTCGGTGATTTACCCTAATAGCTGCCTAGCAATCGGCACATGTACAGCCAGAATCAAGTGTCTGTGGTCAGTTAGACTGGTTGGGAGGGACCGGCACCGGCACCGGGACCGGAACCGCGACCGGGACCGGGACCCTATGTGACGACAATTGAAATTTGCTCTTTGCACGGGGTACTTTCTCGAAGCGAGACTCCAAGTTGTGCGGCTCTATGTGCCATGGCGTCACAGTTTATTTTCATACAATCAGCGGCGACTGGGTCCAGAACTGGGACCGTGACGTCTCAAGTTCAACATTGTAAATCAGCGCATCAGGGCATCAGGGTAACAGGGTAACAGGGGTACTATATGCGAGTACTCGCATGTGCAGAATCTTCCCACTGTTGCGATAAATATCTTTACACTGAAAAGATGTAAGCCGCCCCCACAAAGGACGCTATTTTAAAGCTACGACAAAACTAATCCGGATCAGATCGGATCACTGTCATAGTCAGAATAAATAAATTAATGTGCAGTTGCTTCCCCCACCCAATTCGTTCTCTCCCGCTGCTCAACTCTGCGCTTATCTAGTCGATTGTTAATGTTAGGGATACTCGCACTTGCGCTTTCCCTACATGCAGCAAGCTGAATGCACCATTCCTATGCTTAACAACAATTCCTTTTCGTCATCAATGCCGGTCGCGTGTGGAACAGTAGGTTGCGAGACCTATTGGCACTCACTCTGCAGATCCCCGGCCCCGGCGGGGCACGCGTCACATCCGCCAGCGTTGCGGTTGCAGCGGTGGCAGCGGTGGCAGCGGTGCAGTGCAGTGCAGTGCAGTCGGTGCGGCGTGATGACGTCCCGTAGTCTGGATCGGCTCGGACCGATGAATGAGCTATTGCAGCGCGGACCCTGCTTGAGGTTTCCGTTCGGTTGCGCTGTTGTTGTTTATGCTTTGATTGATACTGGGAGATGCGGATGCGTGACACGTCACTCTGGAAGTACTCGTCAATGGATGCTCATTTCTAAATGGGGAAACAGTAGCCTCAGACGGAACTCCCTCGGCCGCGCTGACGTTGCAGCTTTGCATTGGGCGCGATTTGTGCACAGTTTTACACTCGCAAAGTGTGAAAAGTAACAGACAACCTGGCGACAATGATTACATGTAATACGCCCATATATAATGTACATACATACTCGTTTATTCCATGGCGTAGATATTCCAAATGTAGGCAGGAATATGCTCTAAGCATTGCACTTTGCGCTGGTTTCTCCACGGCATCTTTTCTATGACTTATCCACTTATTCCTTATGTGATTCCCTTGGGAAGAGTATGCCAAGTCGATGACTTTAAAGGGGGAAGGGCATTGAAGTGAAATTGCCATGGGCAAGTAACCCTCTCGGAAAAGGGATCCATTATGAAATGCCCAGCTCGAAAAATATTCCCAGCCAAACCCAGAATATCCCCAGATTCAGAAATCTGGAAATCTGGATTCTGCATCTGCCCAAAGGCCCCGCTGTGTGCCTCCTTATCGTCAGCGGCTACATTTGGACGAGGAATGCGCCTCACCATATAAAACGGAAGTCGCCAGCACAAGTCGGAACCGCGAGTCCGCGAGTCCGCGAGCACGCAATTTGGCAGGGAAATCTCTGGCAGCCAAACCTCTTCTGCCCCCGTCAATGGTTAGTGCTCTCTGGGGGCCAACGGCGTTGGCGTGGCTGTCGAGTGGCTGTCGAGTGGCTTTTTCGCAAATGAGAGCTGCATTGACGCGTGCCACCGCTGCGTATGAGTAACTCCTTGAGTGTCTGTGAAAGAGTGGGTGCGGAGCGTGAAAGAGAGACGGGCTGTAACTGGTAGATGTGGGGGAATAATGTCTCTTATATTTGCGACTATGCTACGGCCTCTCCCGTTGCCTTGGCCAATGTCTCTTGGCTGTTTGTGTGCCGCCTGTTCGGCGGCTTTCAGTTTCCATTGCGCTCACGTTCTAAGCGATCCGATCCGATCCGATCGGAAATGCCTAAGGAACAACGCGTCGCGGTCAAGGCAAGCCACACCAACAGTAACACTCAGCACGAACCGGCAACAGACACAACAGCAACAATAGCAGCAAGTGCCACAATTAGACAAGTTTTTTGTTGATCCTCCGCTCCGCTCCACCAGCCGCAAATCTTCGCTCAAGTTCAGTCACTTTTCGAGCTGGTTGAGCCCTAGCTGATTGCCATTTGGATGATTTTCATTGGTTGTGCATTGCCTTTGCCTGTGACTTAAAGCCATCGCATAGGCCACACTGCCGATGTTCAGCCGGCCAATGCCCTTGCCAAGAATTCCATCTGACATCCGTTCTGGGCCAAGAAGCTTCCGTGCATAAATTACTGCCCACAGAAACACTCTCTGGGCCCCACTCGCACTCCCACTCGCACTCGCACTCTCCCTCTCTGTCCTCCAGTGTCCACTCGCTGCACTCTGCACACTGGCCAGCAAGACAGGAAGAAACCAGAGAAAACAACAGCAACAAAAACACGTCAAGAATGAGGGGAATATACGTACGTACGTACGTATGCATGTGCCCAGGGAATTGTGATTATGATTCCAGTGATTTGTGAGTCAGCCAGCACCGGAGTTGACTATTGGGGAAAACGACCTGCTGCCGCCGCCGCCGCTGCTGCTGCTGGAGTAGATCAATCCCCCAAAAGATTCGCATTCAACCACATAATGTAGCCCTTTTGCTGCGTGTGTATGTGTGCATGTGTGTGGTGTGTGTGGTGTGTGTGTGTGTGTGTGTGTGTGTCCCTCGCCATTGGCTGGCGATTACAAGCGCAAGCGCGAAAGCTTTGCCGTCATCTGGGACTTGCTTGGAGAAGACGTTGCTTGCTGCTGGACGCTGTGCTGTGCTGTGTGCTGTGTGCTGTGCTGTGTGCTGTGCTGTGTGCTCTGCTGTGTGCTGTGTGCCGAGTGATTGCTGTGCGAGTGTGTGCGTGCGGCTCGGCCACGCGCTCGGCTGGCTTCGTGCGACGATAATACTAATTTGAATCGTATAAATTGCATGGCGTGTGCCTTAAACTCTTCATTAACTCAAAGATTTCGTCGAGCCAAGTACAAAAGTTCGCCAAGTACAACCCGTCTTCAGATCAGCATCTAAGCAGCTCCCAGTCCCAGTTGCCAGTTGCCAGTGCCAGCTAACACTACGCTACCTCACTCAACCACAACCACAACCACAACCCCCATATAAGCCCAAGCGCAGTGTTACACATAACTTAGTTCGGGAATCGGTTCTGCTGGTGCATCTGCACAGCCCCAAAGCACTCTCTCTGTCACGTGCTCATCGTGTTATTGTTTGCCTTCGTGTGTGCCCCGAAAATGGCCAGCTACAGCTACAGTCACAGTCACAGTCCCATTGGCAGTGGCAGTGCCAGCCAGATCGAGGATAGACTCTTACCACAGGACACAGAACCCCAACAGTCCGCGCACAAGCCCCGCCACAGGGCGGGCTCCGATTCAGCGCGCTTTGGCCGAGTGTGTAAGTGTTTCCTCATTACCTCTGAATCACCATCGTCGTAAAGCCCGCCAGATAGTTCTCATTTCCGCAGCACAGTCTGTATCTGCGAGTACACATGTCTATCTGTATTCGTACCTTACCTGTGCTTCCATCTGTATCTGCATATGCTCTTGTGTCACCAGATTACACGGCCAAGGCTTGCAGGGCGACGCTACTCCAGTCGCGCCTGTCGCCTGTCGCTTGTCGATTCAGATTCAGGAAACAGTTCGAACATTTCAGAGCAATCTGAGACCTCAAATTATTTGCTTTTGTGTGCCTTTCCTTGCTAATTTCGTTGACCTCTCGATTGCAGCTCCCGTCAGGTGCTGGCTCCTGGCTGTCCTCTTGCTGCTCACAGTCGCCGCCAGCTGGCCCACGGGGACCTCGGCAGCGCCGCGACGTCTCAGCGGTCGCCACCTAATCCTGCCCCACCGCCACCACGTGCACCAGCGCTCGGCGGAACACCAGTCGGCGGATCACAGGACGAACATCATCATAGTGAGGCCCGAGCCAACGTCCACTTTGCTTTGCCAGCATCACAAGAGCGCCATGGCGACGAGGGCGAGTCTGGACGGTGCCAAGCAAGTGGCCGAGAAGACCATGGAAGCCATCACCTGCCTGATCGGCCAGTGGGTAAGTGGAGCGGAGCTGAGTGCGGTGCTGCGAGCGAAACCTTACCCTCTCGTCCCCTCCCTGTTCTCTTCAGCTGGATAACTACTGGACCGATGGCATCACATTGAGCGGCGCGATAGACCGCTACTCGCTGCACAATCTCAACCTGACGCATCCGTTGCACGAGGAGACCAGAAAGGTGCGGTTGGAGAGTGCGCCCGAGCGGTTCGTCTACGAGAACCAGGCCGAGGTGCGAGAGGCCAGCGAGGAGCTGCCCAAGATTGCCGACGCCCTGATGATTGTGCGCGATCTGATGCAGAACGTCACCAAGGGGCACCCCAGCTACAACTGCACCTTCGTGCACATCATTGAGAAGCTGAGCCACAACCTTTACATGGCCGAGACAGCCATGAACAGCCAGTCCTGCAGCATGTCCGGCTACACCTACACAGCCTCACACCCAGACACCAAGTTCGGGGTCACCCTGGAGGCCATCAAGCTGCTGGCCGTCGTCCAGCAGAAGTACAAGGTGCTGCTGGAAAGCCAGCAGGGCGAAGAAGAGCTCAACTAGGAGCGCACGCCCACGGCATTGTCTCCTCCTTCCAGTTCCCGGAATCAAAGTATACCAAAAAGCAAGCGCCACCATCAACCACCTGCAGCCACCATCAACCACCTGCAGCCACCAACACCACCACCCCCACCACCCCCACCAGCACTATGCCATATAAGTCTATTCAGAGCTGCTGAAGGGAAGCTACTAAACCCCAAGCTGCCACCCACTTTCTCCTACGTGCATAGTTATTTATTATATTGTATTATATGTATTTTTTTTTAATCCCCGCATATCCATTTGTATTTATATCGCTTAATTTATGTACCAACACACACACACATACCCAAACTCAGCCTCGCAGGCTCGATCCACTATGTATACCAGACGACGTTATATGCCCGATAGCATAATAATAAATTAAACTATTTAATCACGCTTACTTCTGTTGATTTCTCACCTCTCATTTCTCCATTCCCTGCATCTGATAGCTGATGGCTCCGACTACACTGCGATCTAGAACCCCTGAAATTCTGACTTATCGAATTGCTGCAGCTCCCAAAAGGGGGGTCCCACCCGCTACCACTCCCGCTCCCACTCCCGCTCCCGCTCCCACTCCCACTCCCGTTCCAACTCCCGCTTTTTCCCACGGCCTTTGTAGAACTCATCACACACCTGTGGGGGCGGGGGGGCATGGCGTGGAATCGCCCGGTAAGAACGGAAAAACTACAGAGCCCTGATCCACTCACTCACTCGGCCACGTTCCACTAGACGTTCGACGGCGCCACCCCCTACCACACCCCCTACGTGAGTCATTAAATATGGGGCCAAGTGTCGAGTACTTGTCGCGCGATCTGCGGGGGAGAGTGCACATCTTGGTGTGTGTGTGTGTGTTTGTGTGTGTGTTGGGGTATTGTATTGCCATTTTTGGGGCTATCTCGCATTTACCGTTGCACACACTTCGCAGGCTTCGTCTGCAGGGGTAATCGGATCGTATCGCATGGGAGATACACATGTACATATGTATGTATGTATGTATGTATGTGGGGGAGGGGATCGGGGAACGTATCGGATCGGTTAGGAGCGATCAGGCCTGTGCGTGGCAATGGCGTCAGTCCGCTGAAGCGGTCTTAACTGTAAAATCCCATTGAGTCAGCATTCAGCAGAGGCATCAGAAACGGCAACAGCAACAGGCGGCAGCAGCACCAAAAGCAGCGACAGCGACGGCGGCGGCAGCAGCAGCAGCGGCAACCGGCATCAAATTTATGAATGAAACCAGTCGAAACGCTGAGAGTCGCGGCTCACGTGCTGCGCCACTAACTGCACCTCCTCCTCTATACACTTTTTACACCTAATCACACAAATAACTTCTAGCTGTTTCCATTCCGTTCCAACGCCAGGGGACGACAATGGTGTTCCTCATCTTCACCTTCATTCCTCTGCCTCTGCTGCAGAGCTTCCCTCTGTCTTTCTCAATACACACATGTACTACGAGTGTACCCCTTATTTTGTATTGTTTAAATGTAATAGGAAATATGTGAAAATGCAGACTGTTCCCGAACCAAACACATGGAATCGTTCATGACATTCACTGCTCATAATATTTGCATTTGAATAATGAAACCACTCCTCTCTCAACCATTCCGTTCCATTCCACTCCACTCAACACGCCAGCTGGCCACTCTCTTGCTCTCTTCCACTCAACCGATGCGCTCACTCACACACACACGCACGCTGCTGCACACGAACGCAATTGTTCTCTTTTCGATTTTGATTGGCTGCAAATGTCTCTTTATTTTCATTGGCTGAAAGGCGAACAAATTAATAGTAGGGCAAGCAAGAAGAGTGAATGGAGAGAGAAGAAACCAGTGTGTGGGTTTCTTTGCAACTTCTCGTCGTTTGTTTGGGTTTCATTAAATTGCGAAATATTATTTCCATTTTCAGATACCTCTTTGATAGATATTATTTATTTAATTTATATTTTTACTTCCGTTCTTTCACTGCTGAATGCTTGTATACACGATAGTTAAATAAAACTGTACATATTTCTGTATGTCTATAAGAATGATGTTTCTTAATGAATAATAAAAATGATGTTGGAATAATGAGCAGAAATATGAATTGATTTTCAAAGTGGCAGGCTTGATCTTGTTTTTGTATAAAGGAGAGCGGCTGGTATTATGTGTATTACATTGTATATTATATTGTATTAGTATTAGCATTAGTATTATATTATTAGTATTATATTATGTGTATCCGTATAGATTCGGTTTAAGATACGGATCTTTTTTGGCTTAGAATGGGAAGCTATAGCTACAGACACTTTCCCCCTCCACTTCCCACCGCTGTTGGCCCAATAAAGCCCATAACAAATTTCATTTGCACGGCTAATGGCACTGAGCGGCTGAAGGGAGTTCGCAAAACAATCAAACAAACAAACAAACAAACAAATAAACGCACAAGCGAATGGGCAAATCGACTGACTAACCGTTTGAGCCGTACAAGGGAAATTATGTATGATAAAGCGAACAATTTTACGCATAATCAAAAACCATCACAACAACTTGCCCCGAGAAAAACTAACACCTCGTACTCCTACTCCTACTCCTGCTCCTTGCTACCTTTGCCTCTACTCAGTCCATGCCGCCGTCTGTTGCACACACCCACAACAACAACAACAACAGCAACAGCAACAGGGCTACAACGAAAGGCTAGGTAGGAGGAAGCAGAGGCTGATGCTGCTGCTCAGGCTGAGGCTGAGCCAAAGGGACAGGAGCTAAGCAGCGTGTAATGATGCCAACTGAACGTCGCCCGTGTCGAGGTCGAGCCCAGGACCGAGATCGATACGGAGGTGTTCGTTGTGGCAATTAAAGCGTATCCTTAGCATTCGATACGCCGCTAAAAAATTACACCATGACAGGACACAAAGCATTCAGAGAGCGACAGAGGGAGAGAGGGAGAGGGGGAGAGAGAGCTCGCAGACCTCACAGAACAACTCAATTTTGTAGCAAAATATTTTTGTTGTCCAGAACGAATCGCAAGTAAAACAGAAAGGACATCCTGTGGTGCTCTCCGTTTTCTTTGCGTCTTCTTTGTGCGCGAGTGTGTGTGTGTACCGACAGGAGCAGCAGGAGCTCATCAATGCAATAATCGTGTCCATCGATAGAGATGCGATACCCATGCCCATGCCCATACCCATACCCCCTGACCATGCCCTACCCTCACTTATTCCCAGCAACATTCCCGGATGAAGTTGTTTCTTTGGGTGCGAATTGTTTCTGTTTGTGCTGCCGCCTCGGCCGGCCGAAACAGTTCCCAAAGGACACAGGCACACAAAAGGTGGCTGCCACCTTGATATATGCGTGTCCCTCGCAGCGAGTCCTGTGGGTCCTGCGCCGGTGGCGCGCGGCGAAATCAAGGCGAGTGGCCCCGCTGCGCGACACGGCTGCTTCCTGCTGCCAGCGATTCCACTTACGGTTAGACGCAAAGCCAGCCAGCCAGTCAGTCAGTCCATTCCTCTGCTCCGTGTCTGCGAGCATTCGTCTGCCTCCTTCTTCAACTTCAGCCTCAGAGTCACAGCCCACAGCTGTTCGAGCCCGATGCATGACAATGCTGCCATAATGCCGTGCTGCCCACAAACAAAGCGGGAAAACTCAATTTAATTAGCCCGTCAATTGTTTAAGCCAGTGGCGGGGGGAGCCAGCTAGGGAGAGGGAGTGAGCCGAGTCCGGAGTCCGGCCAGAGGGAGGCCTAGGTAGCAGCAGACCAACACCCATAAATGACCCTCTTACCTGCCCGCCAGCTGTGCAACACGTCTGCCTGGCTCTCCCAGAGCGCGGAGCAGTTTCAAGTTTAAAGTGGCCAAAGCGCCCAAGGGAGAACAGTTCTGCACACACGAGCACATATAGCACGTCCCCGATGCGATCAAGAGAGCAGTCGGCGGGCGTACGTACCCCACCGATCCCACATAACGATGCCACCGCGAAGAGTGTGCTAGAAACTTTTTACTTTAATTTAAACATTATTATTATTACTATTAATGTAATTATTATGAAAGTGATCAAATCGTAATGAAATTAAATAAAATCAAATAAAATAAAATTAAATAAATTCTGATTTGTACATACAAGTATGTATGTACATGTGTGTTAGTAGTTTCTATTGTAGACCCAAAGGATTTATGCAAGAATGAATGAGAAATTACTTTCCGCAAATAAATATCTTGAGGGATGTGGAAATGAAAGAAAGCCTCCAGAACGAGTCGCTGCTGGTATTATATTATTATATTGATATAAAATACGTATATAAAAATATATATAATATAATAGTTAATATAATATATATTATATATAAAAATAAAATATTTAATATAACTAAATTATAAAAATACAATATGTATTAGAATATATTGCATATTTTGTGCAGAAAGAATCTGCTGTGAGAGCAATAAGTATTTTGGAATGGAAGAAGGTACATACATACATACATACATATATGTAGAAGAGTATTTTTTTATAAATTCGAAATTCTGAAAGTGATCATCTTGAGCGAATCCCTTGGCAGGATTTGCAGCGAACATGAAGCGCAGAATGAGATACAAATACAGTGGGAGGACAGCGGCGCAAAAGAGATGTGTGCGTGTGTGAGAGAGCAGGGCAGCGGCTTTTGGGCAGGCACAGAATATGGAACAGGTAGGCCTACCCGCTCCCCGCTCTCTTTGAGTGGAGTGGCCGTGGCCCGGATTGGGCGAGCAGGAAAAATGAGCGGTAAGTAATGGCGACAATATGGCCAGCGAGAGAGAAGGCAGCCAGGCTGCGGGACAAGGACAGGGACAGGGACAGAGCGAGCCAGCGATCAGGTAGACACACAGACACACACACACACGGACGCACGGTCGCACGGACACGCGTGCAGGTGGTGGGGACCACAGGCAGCAAGAGGATCTTCCGATCGCAGCCGCCAGGCCAGGCAGGCAGAGAGACAGAGACACACACACAGCCGCAGCCACAGCGTATCGCTCGTTTTTCTTTTTTTCCATTTTTCACATTAACACCAACTGCGACGCCGACAGAGCCATCGACGTCGACTGAGCGCTCTGTTCGCTTCAGTTTCAATTTCAGTTTCAGTTTCGGTCTTTTGGAGTTGGTCGAAGCCGTCTTCGAAGCGGCCCCAGCCGCAGCCGCAGCAGCAGCCGCAGCAGCAGCAGCAGCAGGCCTCTGCCTCGCCTCGCCTCTCAACAAAGAAAGCTGGTCGAATCCAGCTCAACTTTGGGTTCAGTTCGGTTTCATACTCGGACGTGATAAGAAGTGTCCGCGAAGAAGTGATCATCATCATCTGCTCATCAGCTCCAGCAGTCCAGAACAAGACACCGACACCATCCTCCACAGCAGTAGTGTCTGAGCTTATTGCTCTTTTTTTTTCGAGTGTTGTGTTGCAAGTGCCAGTGTGCCCCCCCAACTTGAGAACGAGCCAGCGGCGGATAAATTGTGGATTACCAACGGATTCGGATTCGAAAACGGAGCGCCTCTACCAGGTATCCACGCGGATCCTTGCTGCACGAATCCTTTCAACTATAATGCGGTGTGTGTATTTTTTCCGACTTAATCAATAATTCAAACCAATAGTTTCGACAGCAGATGTCCTCGCAATTAGTTGCAGAATTTAAAGTTCCATTTCGCCATTACAAAGTTAATGTTTAGTGTGATTTTAGCATGTAAGTTTGATAGTTGATAGTTTTTTTATTGGCATGAATAATTCAGCGAATATCCAAGGCACCAATCAGTTCAGAAATATAAATATGCAATTCAGAATTCAGAATCCAGACAGCTTGAACCGCTTTGAAATGTGTTCCATAAAATTGAGGATTGGATTTAGCTGCTTTACGGCCATGGAGCTGGCTTACTGATGGTCCTTTGGCCATCGATCGGTTATCGATCCGCTTTGTGTAGGTCCTCGCAAGCTGCGTTCCGTTCTCCGATCGTCCGATCGCCCGATCGCCCGATCCCCCGATCAGGCTCCTCTCGAGTTAGTTGTCTAAATTCCCTAGTTTGATCCTATTCTCGACCAGATTTCGCCCTGGAAAAGCTAGCAAATCCATAAAAGGCGCCAAAAATTTAAAATAATAAAGAAAATGTCAAAAAAGCCGAACAAAATTCTTAAGGTTCACGAAAGGTTGCAGTTGCAGTTGCACTTCCCCTGAAGGAAGCCCATTCTGGAAGGATTTTCGTAGTCGGAATAGGACTCGGATCGCCGATCGCAGATCTGCGCGCCGATGGCCGATCCTCAGCTAGGGGTCCAGTCCCTGGATGAAGTCTTTTGCATTGCCGATACTCATTTTGCGTCTCTCTCCATCTCCTCCTCCTCCCGCTTTCACCCAATCCTCCCGTCGTGCTGCCTGCCAACGATCGACACGGACACGGACACGGCCACGGACACGGACACGCCCACGGACATAACCACAATCACAATCACGGATCTGGCTACATCTACCACAGTTGGTTGGCAGTGCGCTGCGACCACAGCTAAAGACACCACGACGGCCGAGAACGGGAACTGGAAGAGCAACGGGCCCGGGACGAGGATCGGCGGGCATCGCAGGAGTGCAAGGGCCGTGCGGCAGGACAATGCGGATATGTGCTCCCAACTGCCGCACTTCATCACCCTGCTCCTTGTTGTCGCGCTCAACTTGCTGCTCGCGGCACCTGCACACGCCATGGCGATGCGGACGGCCAGCGGCGGCCTCACGGTAATCGATGCCAACCGCCTCCGCACCACCACCACCAGCAGCATGGCCAGTCCCAGTCCCAGCCTCAGCCTCAGCAGCAGCCTCAGTTCCAACAACCTCAGCTCCATCTCCGGGGCTGCGGGCTCATCCGGCTTCTCCTCGCAGCCGCGCAAGCGGCACAGGAAGAGGAACAGTAATTGGATTGACTACCGCAACTTCAACGAGACCACCACGGCCCTGGAGTGGGTGAATCCCTGTGGGGGATCCTACCATCCCTCGGTCGGGGACCGCTTCAACCGCCTACGACCCAGGCAGGTGAGTCAGCCCAGCCCAGCAGCCGCCTCTTGCATCCCCAGCTAATCCATCATTTCGCCCGTTCCACCTTTCTGCTCTTCCGCAGAGCTTCAATCAGCTGAAGCGCCACGCCTTCCGGGAGTACCGCGGACTCAACAGCAGCCAGGACTCGGTGATCGACATCCGGAACATGACCATGTGGTCGCTACACACGCAAAACTACAAGTTCCTGCCCAAGCTGAAGCCCAACTCGACGGTAAGTCCATTGCCCAATTGATGGCCCATTCTACAGGATCTGCTAGGATTCGAGCCCCACTAGTTCTTTCTCCTCCTGCTCCTCCTGCCGTGATCAACTGTGACTGACGCTCTTCTTCCCCCCCTCTCTCCCTCTCCATCTTTCTTCCGTGCAGATTGCCCTGAAGCGCTGGTACCGAAACATGCAAACGTACGTGGCCAGCTTCGCCTATCTGCGGCGACTGCAGATCCGCTGGGACCAGCGCTTTATCACCCGCGAGTCCACCACGGCGCGGGAGCTGAGGGAGCTGCTCCTCAGCTCTCGGCGCATTCTGTGCGAGCTGGAGACGGCCGTGAACCAGACCAGTCCCCGTCGCAAGCACCGGCGCAGTGGCCCCGGATCCAATGGGTCCGCGGCTATGGGTGTGCAGCTGCCGCAAATCTCGCGCAACGAGATGAACAAGCGCCTCAAGCTGCGCAGCAAGGGATCTGGGGGTCCGGCTCCGGCTCCGGGTGCGGGGCCCATTTCCGGAGCCAACGCCGGCTCCATGAGAATGGCCAACGAGGCGGACTCGATCGACATGCGCTTCGTGAAGCATCACTACTACGAGTTCGTGCGCACCATGTGGCAGCTGCTGCGGCGCGATGGCAAGCGGGAGAAGAAACGCTCGCATCGGCCCCACCAGAAGCAGCAGCAGCAGCAGCAGCCCCGAAAACAGCACAGGGAGCAGCAGCAGCAGCAGCAGCCTGCGAATCGGAGCTTCAGCCGATCGCGGAGTGAAACCAGTTCCACTTCTAGTTCCAGCTCCAATAGCAGGGCCTTCAACGAGGTATCCAAGCCTGCGACGAAGTCCAAGTCCAGCGGGACCAGCAGTGGCAGCGGCAGCGGCAGCGGAGGCAGACGCGGCAAGCGACAGTCGACGGCAGAGGGCAGACAGCAGAGGCAGCGACGCGTGCTGCGCACGTGAAGCACAACCAACCCCGACACCAATCCAAGCAAACACCTTTCCAACATCCACCACTCCCGAAATCCACAGATGGTATAGTATAGTAAAGTATTTGAATGTCAGCCCATGGCACTCCACCGCTCTCTTTCACTACCGTGTACGAACTGCCCCTGTCCCAGCCCCTGGCCCTGCCCCTGTCCCTGCCCCTGGCCCTGGCCCATTCCTGGCCGTAACATTCCAAAAGTTTACTCCGCATTTCATCGTCGTTAAGTAATTAGTGAGGGAGCAAACCAGAGAGCCACCGTTTTCTGCTTGATTTAAGGAGTTTGCGAGCCAGTTCCTTGGACTCGCAGTAGAGCATTCCGCAGGATTTCAGCCCCAACCCCAAGTTGCCGTTCTAGTCACATAAGAGCAACCGCTAGATCCCCATCCCCATCCAACCCAATCCAACCCCAGAGATCCTCTCCGCATAGAGATCTCCTTCGGCATCCTAACTGCAAAGTATTATTTGTATCTATTTATAATTGCATTACTCGTACGTAAGCCCTAAATTATGTAACACCCCTAGACATATGGATATATACTCGCTCGTGTATACCGATATACACACATATAGCGATAGACTTAAGCATCAAGTTGTAAGGGAGAGGTATACCCGCATACATATATTTTTTTTTGGTAGCTTAGTTCGTGTGACATCTGTGATATAGTCGTGAGTGCTGACAGTACGCATTTTGCTTAACTAGTTCTTATTCACCCTCATTTGCCCTCCTCCCAGCATATCTATAGCTGCTGATTTATTGTAAATATATTACATAGATATAGATCGTTTACGTGCGTAATGTTTCTTGTGTAAGTACATCTAGAAAGCGATTTGTATATTTATAGAACACCTCTCCAACCTCTGCAACCTCTCCAACTCTCCATCTCTCGCTGCGCAATGAATCGAACAATAAAACGAATGAAATCTGAACCTTAACAATAAGTCTTTGAATGGGAAAAACGTTTGTGCAGTGGATACCCCAGCTAAAGTTCGCTGCAGTGGTTACGAACAGAACTCCTCAGCCACCACGTTGCCTGCAAACAATAAACTTTGCAGTGGAAAACATTTCCACACACTCGTTATGTGTTAGCCAAGGGATACAAGCACAAAGATGCTACGCATCCCAGAAGACACAAACACAAAGTATTCTTAATCTTACATTTCTCTGGATCCAGATTCGAGATTAATTAATTATCAATTATCAATTTGTCACTCAACTATATTGATTGGTTCTCCGTAGACGCAGCGACTCAGCTCTTAAAATATATTTCTAATCAAGTGAAAACCAGGAAATATACGGGGGAATATATATTTATTTATTTATTTGGACTTATGTAGGTGGCATATTTGAGTGGCATATTCATGAACATTCTCTAGCTGTTAGTAAATACCCAAAGATGTGTTATGCGTCCCATCTTTTACGGTCCTTTGCTGATGTGTTTCAGCAGAGATCGTTTTTCTTTATGTCGTTGCTCCATGGTCGCCTTTGGACCTGGCTTTTATGAGCTCAAGCGCCGGCGTTAAGCTATTAGCACTCCAAACTATGCTCCCCTCCGGAGTCTCTGACTTGGCACGCGCAACAGGAGACGGAGACGCCAGCGAGCAGCTGCTCCGAGCCCCACCACCTGCTTACCTGGCAGGCCTAGCAGCCCTTCCCTGCCCTGCCACTCTTCCACTCAGCGGCAGTTAGTCAATGAATAAGGTGTTGGCCTTGGCCAGCGCTGCTCAATGGAACCTCAATGAAACTTTTGGCCAACTGCAGCAACTGGCACCATCATCAGCATCAGCATCAGCAGCATCCTCGCCAGCAGAGCGTTTTGGGCTGATCGGCGAGGATGAGCCGCTCCTTATCCCTGGGGTTAACTAAAACACGGCTGCGGCTACGGCTGCGGCTGCACTTGTCACAAGTCCGAATTCCGAATTCCGAGTCCCAGTTCGAGTGCGAGTGCGAGTTTGAGTGCGGTGCAGTTAAGTCCCCGCTTTGTTTTGAGCGGATTTAGGCAAATTTACTTTTTAATGCGTTGGCTTATTGCCAAGCTCCGCTTAGGGCGCTTAGTGGCAACTTAAAACCAGGCCAGTCGGATTACTTAGCTCAGCTCAAACGGAAGCAGTCTGCCACTGTACTCTGTTTGCTGTTTGCTGTTTACTGTCCCTGGTCCATGGGTCCATGGTGCATGGTGCATGGTGCGCTGTGGCATGGACAGTCCTTGTCCCGTCCCTCAGTTTTGCTGTCTGCTGTTGACATGCAAATGGATTAGCAAAAACATTTCTCGAATATTATAATGCCGCCTAAGCCGTTTATTGATTGCAATCGATCTGAAGGAAGTTCAACTCTCGTTCTGGCTCTGTCTGGCTCTGGCTCTGGCTGGCTCATCGTATGTGTGGCTTAGAGAGCCTAAGCTGAATCTGACCTGCCCGCCAATGCCTGGCCCAGGTCTCAGGCTCTGCCACTGCCACTGTCGCTGGCTCTGCCACTGTCTCTGCCACTGTCTCTGTCCCTGTCCAGTGTCAAGTGTCCCCTTCCTGGCTTGGTACCGAAATCTGGCCATGGGCTGCCCTGCCTCTGAGCCCTTTTGGGTAAGTAGGTGTTGTTATGTTTTTAGCTGTCATAAATATTGTAAAACTTGGTAAATATTTAAACAGTGTGCACAATAAAGGCAAATGCCAAGAGGCTCGACATTCAAGTTGTTGTGCGATGTTCGAGGTTCGCCGTTCGAGGTTCGGGATGCGGCGTTCGGGGTTCGGGTTTGCTATTTGGGTTCTGGATTCCGGGGTTCTCCGCTCGCCGGCCAGCTATTGTTTAGGCCTGGCCATAACGGTGGTTGCCATAGCGGTCACACATAGGCCCCTTTCTGCGCGTGTGTGTGTGTGTGTGTGCGAGAGTCCTGCCTGTCCTCCGCTACCTGTCCGTCCGGTACCTCGCCTGGCATGCCCGCACTGAAATTTGAATATGTGGCGGGTCATGGCCTGGCCAAAAGATTAACAACATTTAATAACCCATCATTTTGTCGGATCTCTCGTGCGATCTGCCTTTGTGTGTGTGTGTGTGTGTGTGTGTGTGAACGGTTTTCGCAAGATAACTGCATTTTGTGTCTTTATTCTGTGCCACTTTTTGCCATTGTCCGGCCATTTGGCTCCTTTTCTTCTTTTTATTTCACAAATTTCCAAATTTTTTTTTTTTTTTTTTTTTGGTTTTTATTATCCTTCGGCTGCTTCTTGGAATGCCGTGCTGTGTCGTTCTGCGCGGTGCTCTGCTTAGAACAGATTCTGCCCAGCCCATGCAGTGGGCTACACAGGATATGCAGGATATGCAGGATATGCATGATAACTGTATCTGTTTGGCTTCGGTTCGGTTCGGTTAAGCAACCAATGAAACGATGATCAATCAGCGTGGCCTGCAATTTATTTATATTTATTTTATTATTTATTTATTATACATTAAGTTGCTGTTAAACTTGTGCCAAAAAGAAATCATATTATTTATTGCCAACTACTTAATTTGATTCAATTACGTTGCATTGCCATCATCAATTTCGATGCACGGTAAACATATCCATAATTGATGTGCATTGCATTTGAAATGAATGCCTGGCAGCAATTAGCGCGACACGACATTTGTCAGTGCTTGCTAGCATTTGCATTCGATTTCCATTCACACGGCTCTTAATTGGATATAATTTGCTCTGCCCTTTGCCAGTTGCCTGCTGCCAGCTGCCAGCTGCCAGTTGCGTTGACATTTCACTCATTCTGATAAATGTCCCAGTCCCTGTCGCACTCCCACTCCCCACTGGCACTTCGATGGCTTGCGCACTCAAAATCTCATCGCACATTCCATTAAACAGTTTTCAAGCGGTGAAACTCGATATTTTCGCAGCAGCTCAATTGATTTATCAAGTTGCGCGTGTGATTTGCCCCTCCAATCGTTTCAGTGTTTGCTGCTGCTGCTGCTGCTGCTGTTTCTTTTTTGTTTCTGTTTCTGTTGCTGTTTCGACTCGTAATTATTTGCTATTATTTATTATTGTTATTATTTATATTGACGTATCGATAGCCGGGGCGGCGCTTTGTCTAAGGCTCCGTCTCCAAGTCCGTCGGCTCCCACACAGATTCGATGGCTGTGGTTATTTATGCGATAAGTGCCCTTATATTTTCTTTGACGATTGAAGGCTGCCGGCGAGAGATGATATATGGATGGATGGTTGGTTGGTTGGATGGATGGATGGATGGATGGATGGTGGACGGATGGCTGGTTGGATGGATGGGTAATGATATGAGGCTTATCAGCAACTCAGCCGCGGCGCGACAGAACCAAAACAAACACTTCCCTGATCGGTGCGGCTATTGCGAATCCAATCCCTCTCGGATTTCTAACACTGCCCTATCCAAACAATACTCCAAAAATGTGCCATGTACTCGTAAGAGATACGCTTGAGCTGACCGAAAAGCGCCAGCAAAAGAAATTGGAACTATTTCAAGTTATTTGTGTGCTAGATGATTTTTAAGTTATATATTTTTTAGCCGATATGTACAGCTGATTGCTCGTGTTCTAATTGCAATATTTAAGTCACATTTTGCCACTGCTGCCACTGCCACTGCTGCTGCTGCTGCTGCTGCTGGTACTCGTTCGCGGTGGCGCGTCTTAATTATATAATTTGTGTGCTTGTCGGTGGGACTTGGGACTTATCTTGTTTTTATTAGCATACATTTTAATGGGCATTTATGTAATCTCATAGAGTGCGGCCCTATAAAACTTGCCAGCGAGTTCTCAGGCATTCAAGAGCCAGGCGCGGTCGGTCTCGTCTGCGGTCCGTCTGTTCCGTCTGCCCTGGTCCGCTCCGTCTCCGGTCTGCTCAAAGGCATGTCTAACAAATTTTGCGTATGACTTAATAAACATGTCGTTGAACTGTCGCCGGCAGCGACACTCCACTCCAGCAGCAGCAGAGCCACCACCACCACCAACTCCACCAGCAACTCCAGCTCCAGCTCCGGCTCCGGCTCCTCTGTGACCGTTCTGAGTTACGCTCTGGACTTATATTTTATTTCGTTTTTCGTGGAGCACCTCGACAAGAGCTTTTTAATTTTTGTAAAATGTTTCCCCCCGCAAAGGGGGGCACCGCGGCCCCGGCCACGGCTCCATCCACAGTCCGCTGCGGCTTCTGTGCACATTGAACCTGAGCCGGGGCGAGGAAATAAAAGCAGTGCAGAGCAAAGAACAGCAGAACAGCAGAACAGCGCAGCACAAAATTTTAATTGCCATGAGTAATATTTTATTACACTTTGACACTGAATGAAAACTTCACGAGAACCGCCGAAGAACTGCCATGAATGAGGTGGGAGAACAAAGCAAGAAAAACACACATCTGAATATGTGTGTACATATGTATGTACATATGTGTGTACAAACCAGAAAGCTAAGACGGATGGAACTGGAACTGGAACTGGAGCTGTCGCTGTCGCTGGAGAAGGGGAATGGGAATGGGAAGAATGGGAAGAGAACTGGCAGTCAAGTCGAACTGGAAATACCCATTAATCCAGGCGATGGCCACGCAACACACATAAGCAATATACAATACATAATAATACACACAGATGAGAATGTCATAGATACATACATAGTACATACATATGTACATAGCCTTTGCTGCAGCAGGGGTGTGGGAAAACTTCAGAGCAGAGCAGAGCAGAGCGCTGTCTCTGCGGGGAGCAGCAGCGTAGTTCGCTGGGCACACGATCATCACAGATTCAGAAACAAAATCAGATCAGACGCGACGCTGTTTCGGCGGAATATTTGTATTTACAAACGCCGAATCAACAGGGCACAAATCACATAATAAAATGTGCAACAAATTCGTAAATCTCTCAGCAGCACAAACAACAATGAGAGGGATAGGACACAGGAACAGGGACAGCGACACAGGGACAGGAGCCAGGGGAGGCAGCAGCAGCAGCAGCAGCGCTTGGCAACTAACTTAAGTAGCGGTAGCAAAAGGCTACTAACATGTTTATGCTACTTTTATGAGGTGGCAATAAAATCGAACCAAGTATGAAAATAAAAATAAAACTCGAAATGGAAAAGGCAAGCCTCAGCCTCAGCCTCAGCCTCAGAGTCTCAGCCTCAGCCTCAGTCTCAGTCTCTCTCTGTCGCTCCGCAGGTGAACAGGATTGCGCATGCACACGCACACGCACACAATGACTTCATCAATTTATAGCGGTCACGAGTGACGACTGCGACTGCGACTACGACTGGCCCTTTGGCCCTTTGGACTATGGACTATGGACTGTGGACTATGGAATATTGGTCTGCTTATGGGTTTCTTGGTTTTGGTTTTCGGTTGTCGGCTGTCGGCTGTCGGCAGTCGGTTTTCGGTTTTGGGTATTGGCTATTGCGTTTCCTCTCCATGGCCACGGACTCCGTGCCATGGACATGGGCGACTTGCGCTGCTGGCTTTTTATGATGATATTGTTTTGCATTTCTCACACAGGACTCCCTGACGACGGGTCGGTTGATGATCGTGCTGCTGGTGGTGGTGGCTGTGCATGGTGCAGTCTGCAAGTGTATGGATGGATTAGGTCTAGGCCCGAGCATATTCCAGGAAGCCACGGAATAGCTCGCGACGCGTACGCGATCCCTCATCCTGCGCTGCATTTTATGGTTTGTCGTCATAATCACCGGCACAGCATCAGCATCTTGCCCTGTTCCCGCTGTCCACTGTCCACTGTCCACTGTCCGCTGTTCAGTCCGCTGTTCAGTCCGCTGCTCAGTCCGTTCGGGGTCCGGTGCGCCAGTGACACACTCAGCGCAAAGCCGCGAAGCGACTTCGCCGCCGACTGTCACTTGATTTATGCAATTTGGAGAACGTGACTTGGCAGCAAAATGCCCCTCCCCTCGTTCATTTATCATCTCGCCACATATGTATATCCCACGTTCTGCCCCGGATCGGTAAACGGTTTGAATCATTGCATTAGACATAGCAGGACATTGCCTTTAATTTCTTTTGATGAATTACCCGACACTCAAGTGGCGGGGCGCAGTCCTGCCCCATTACGGGCCAAGCAGTGAATGAGCCTTTCAATGTTGTCTCCCATCTTATGATTTGTTTCTGCTCCACAGACCAGTGAGCTTTGCTGCCTGAACTGAATGCAGTCCACGAGTTGGATATACTTTTTGGATTATCTTTGGTATCACTTTATGGTCTGTCTTCTGTGTACTCGTACACTTTTTAACGCCATTATTTTGCTCTTGTCTTTGGGTAAGGATGCCCCATGCCCCCTAACCGTGCATTCAAAAGTCACGCACACAAACAGAAAGAGAGAGAGAGACGTTAATCACAAATCAAAGAACTAACGAGAAGGAACGTGTGAGTCGCTTCTTTCGACGCGACTCTACTTTTATAGCCGTACTCAGCCTGGAGCCTGGAGAGGAGCCAGCTCTAGAGCCATCCTGAACAATTCATGTGCTAAAATTTCGTATGGCGTTACGCATCTTATTGTTATATTGTCTTTGCCTTAACGCTTTTTGAGTGCGGGTATAAAAATAGAGCAGAGTACGACGACTTGTACGACTCCGACTTCGACTTCGACTCCGATGCTGATGCTGATTCTTCCCCTTCATGGTCCCTTACCTCTGTAGGGCTCTGTTCTGGTGCTGCACAAACAAGGCGCAAGCAACACTTAACAATGACACAAAGCGTCAACTTTGGCGGCAACAATGCACTGCACTTGCTTTGCTGCGGCCATGGCCGGGAGGAACCCAGAGATCGAGCGGCCGCGGCCACATAGAAGGGGTCCCTCCGCGATGAGATCTGATGAGATGAGATGGGAAGAGATGGGAAGAGCAGGGCAGAGCAGAGCAGAGCCCTAAGATGCGCCCCAAACGGACCTAGACTGGGGCGCAACTCTGTTGCAGATCAAAGCAAGAGTGCCTCAATAACGATAATCATCGCGGCGATCATGATGAGCGACTGTCGTCTTAACAGACCTCCGGCCCTGCACCCATCGCCGCCGATCCCCCGATCGCCCAATCGGCCGAGCTGGCACAAATTCTGACAAGTGAAATAATACATTTTTCTATATCATCTCGGATGCGGAATGAGTTCCCCCTGCATGCTGCTGCCCGCTCCTCTCCAGTGCCATAATGTGGGACACATTTAATTTGTCTGGGCTCAGACTTTTTGTTTTTTTGTACCCTTTTTGAAGGACCCTCAATCAAAGTGACTTCTTTCTCTCTCCCTCTCTCTCAGTGGCTGTTCTTCTTGTGTTTTTTTTTTGTAGACAGAGAGGGAAAACTGTCGGCACTTGGTGGAAATAGTTTTTGTTGTACGCCTCGTTGATCCGTCGTCGAGCGTTTTAAAAGTCTGTCGTGGAATTGCTGGGGGGGGGAAACCTTTACGATGCGGTTTGCTGAGAGGATTAGCTGCTGCTTGAGCTACAGTACATATATCTTTTCCACGAGCATATTACGTATACGCCTGCTCCTACAGCTCTAACTCCTGCTCCTGCTCATGCTCCTACTCCGCTCTGCCTCTCTGCCTCTCTGCCGCTCAGTAACCACATGAAGAAGCGACCAGAAAAATATCGCACCGCACGCGTTTAAAAGGTTCGGTGTATGTTCTGTTGTTTGACAGGCCAAACGAGACGAGGCCAGCGCATGGGAGAAAGAGAGAAAGAGCGAGGGAACAAGTGAAAGAGATCGAAGGCAGAGGTGAGGCCGGAGCGGAACTGATCAAAGTCATTCAAACATGAATGAAGTTCATTAAAAACTGATCAAATCTATATGGCGAGAACAATGCAAACAAGACAAGAGCCAAAGCCAAAGAAATGTTGAGACAACAAGCCAGGGGAAAGGCAGGGGAAAAGATGGGTCGCCGAAGAGCAGGGTGGGCAGCAGGGACGGGGGTAGGCCGAAGAAGAAGGAGCAGACCAAGAAGAGGAGTACAAAACGCTGGGAAAGAAGCACGCAAACATGTAAGGGAAGGCGAAAGAAAGAACAGAACGCAAGGCAAAGGCAGGGGCAAGGCAACGCATCGCAGCTGGCAGTGACAATTTTCCACTCTCTCTCTCTCTCTCTCTGTCTTTCTCTCTCCGGCTGAGATGCTCTCTGGGCCTGCTGCCGCGCGCTGTCTCGCTCTGCACTGCTGTTCACCTGGCTCTCACGCCATGTGTGGCAATGCGCTGTCCCTCTCTCGATTCTTTCCAAACCGAACTGAACCGACCGAAGCGACCGATCCGATCCGAACCGAACCGATTCAATTCAATTTCTCTGGTCTGGCATTGCTCCTTTCTTGTACGGGCCATACAAATGATGACATTTCCTGATATTTGTTTCGCTCCTCCGCCAACAATGGGCAGAACAACGTCAACGAGGACAACAAGGACAACGAGCACAACGGGGACAACGACAACAGGACACAACACCTGATCGACAACGGGAGGGAGTCGGAGTCGGTGTCGGTGTCGGTGTCAGTGTCAGTGTCGAGACCGGAATCGATCGAGCAACGCAACGGAAGTGTTAACGGTGCTTGTCCTTTGAGCAGCTTTCAGCTGGGTACGCCGCGGAATACTTCACTCGGGGAACAGGATCCGAATTTGAAGAGCAATCAGAAGTAGGACACTTTCTTCTTGCGTTCGAGTTCGAACTGGAGTCCCCTTGAGCGCAATCGAAGACAGAACCCATGCCAAAAGCAGGCTTTTGGCTGCAACTTCGTAAGACTTGGGACAGGAGCCTTTAGCGCGCGTTGCGCATACGCCATGTGGGGCCTTGTGGGGAATAAGAGGAAAAAGAGGAAAACATTTCAATTTGTTGGCCCTAAATTTGCAACGCTGCATGCGGGAAGAGCAACAAGCAACAATAGAGACAACAGCAGCAGCAGCGGGAACCATTGACCACCGACGGTTGACCAGAGAAGCAACAGCCTGGTGCACGGGTAGGGCAGGTGAGATGCGACAGTCAAGAGAGAGAGCTCTGAGCTGTGAGAGTTGAGAGCTGAGAGCTGAGAGCCATGAGCTGGGCTGAGCTGAGCCTGGCTCAGTAGGAGCTAATTGATGCATTGAACAACTGCAATAGCTGCCGGGGTGACTCCGTCGGTGGCTGCCACAGCGTCTGCGGCTGGGTGGTCCGGCCTCCTACACCGTCCTCCTCCTACACACGCTGCCGTAGATGCAGATGCAGATGCAGATGAAGACGGAGACGGAGACACTTTAGACATGTTGACGTTGCCTCGCAAATTGCAGAGCAGGAGAGCGGCACAAGAAAGGGAGATGGAGAGAGTCCGGAGACCGCGGGGCGGCAGCAGGGGCGTGTCATGGCACAGCTGGCCGCCGCCTTGCGCTGCACTGCGCTGCACTGCACTGCACTGCACTGCCCTGGCATGCCTCATGCCCCTGCTCTGTCCTCGCCATCACCCTCACCGCTTGGGTAAATATTTCCTCATTTTATTTGTGCTACACAACACACACAAAAGAAGCAAGGCAAATGCGCAGGCGGACAGTGGACGGTGGACACTTCGGACAGCCCCCGCCGCTGCTGCGTGGCCCAAACCAAACCATTCCATCCCGTCCCGTCCCGTACCCAGGCCAGATATTGTTTTAACACATTAGCAGAGCAATGCAACAAATAATTTCCATAAAATGCTGCGCCGTCGTTCTCTTCTGCTCTCCCTCGCTCTGCTGGCCGGACAGAACGGGAACGGGAACGGACAGAGTGCCTCCGCCAAGAGACGTGGCAGCGGCAGCGGCCGCCGGGCTAAATGGAGCGACAACAGCAATAGACTCTCAGCAAAGCAAAGCAAAAGTAAATTTCAATGCACAAAAGAGATATGTCACAGGAAGAAAATATTAGTCTTTGTCATTAGGCAAAACAAAAAGACGAGAGAAAAGATCGCTGAAGTGTACGGACAGAGTACATGAATGGGTTACCCTCCATCCCTCGATGCCAGCGTACGCGGCGACGCTGATTGTGTGAGGATGGGGATGGGATGGGATGGGATGGGATGGTGGTGCTGATGATGTTTGCCCACCAACAAAGTTAACATTGGAAATGTGTCCGAGACTGGTTGTTGCCACATTCACATGATTTAGGCAGCAACGCAACACAAAATGTTTCCCATCATAAAAAACTCCAGCTCCAGCCGCAGAGTCGGAGGCAGAGTCAGAGGCAGACACAGCCTCGACTTCGTATTCGTCTTGGACTTCTATCAGGCCCACGAAAAGAAAAACTGAACACTGACAAAACTCTTTAGACAAAAGCAAACGAAATTAAAAACCGTTCGAACGCCTTGGGTTAAGCAAGCCAACAATTTCCCCAGCTCAACTATTTTCAGCTCGGAAATGCCCTCGGCGGAAAGGGGGCTTTTTTCCATACCCTACCCTGCCATACTGACTAATCAGATGGGGGAAAAACTAAGTACATTTTGTTCCAGACCCCCTCAGAATTGGGCAAAGCCCCAGCTGCAAGCCACTGCAAATTCGTCTAAATATATCGCTAAACGTATTCAGCCGATTGCTCGCCTGGGGAAGAGCTGGGGAATAACATGGAACACGCGTAATCTGCATCTCGATAGCTAAATGGGAATATGGCAATCTGCCAGAGTTCTTTCCAAATTAAATTGTGAATTTTAACTAAGACTTTTACTGGGGTCTAATGTACGTATATCTGCCCCATAAAGCCAGTTGCGTTTGCGTTTGCGTTTCCGTTTAGATCTAAATATACATTTACATTTGATTAGATTGCCGATCCGTTGATGGTCACAGGCTCACAGGATCTGCGTTGTCCAGGCACAGCCAGAGGTGGCATGTCCTTTGGCTCTATCCATCCGCTATCCACTTCGATGGCCAGATATCGAAAATTGTGTAATTAATACACAAACAATAATTCATTTAATTCCTACTCTCTGTCAAGCTCGCTCGTCTTTGTCTTTTTGATGTGGCCAACCTCTTGGGGTGGCAATGGCAATCCTTATCGGGAACTTCCTGGCCATCGGCATTGTGCGAGTGCCAGAGAGGCGCCCACCATAAAGCAGCCACAGCCACATTTGGGCTTCGGGGCATGGTATGAGCAAGCGCGTCCCAGGCTCAAGTCTCACGTTTAATTTTTCGAAGAAAAACGCCAGAGTTTCTCGCAATTTTATCATAAATTCATTGAATTTTTCGTTGTTTTTTGCGCAAAATCATGAGAATTAAGGCCTGCCTCGGGGCCGACGCGTTAGATACCCTTCCATAACGCTGCTCTCGGGAGCAACTGATACTAGGACTCGGGACTGCTTGAGCACTCACTCTGCCAAAGGCTATACCAGCAGAATTATGAACTATAACTAAATGAAAACAGACAGACGACAGGCTGAATTGCTCCATTGGCGCCCTTCAGGAATATGCAGATGTAGGTACCTACTCGTATTCGATCTGCATCGTAAAGTACCCCCAGAGAGGGCATCAAAAGCTTACAAACAATGATGACGGAGACTCAAACAACAACAGCAGCAACTTGTTGCCGTTGCGGTGTCTGGTTATTGACTCAGTGATATGGCGGCGGCAGCAATAGGCCAGAGCCGCAGCCACCACCAGCTCGATGACGACACAAAAGCCCCCCCCCCCCTGCACAGGGGAGGGAGTGGAGTTGGTGACTCCGAGCAAGCGACTCTGCTGCCGCTCTGCTGGGCTTATCACAACTGTTTGCCAGTGCGAATGGCAGCTGGAACATGGCGCTGATAGGCTCCTGCACAGGTCTGGTCTCCGCTTCTCCGCTTCTCCGCTGTTCAGTGACGTCAGACAGCGCCCTGCAATTGCACAAATGGCTGGAATGGAAATCGGGCTGCAAGTAAATTCGAATTAAAGTTTGTGCCAGATGCTGAATAGTTTTATTTGGCCTTGGCTGGTGGCTGGGTGGAAGAGGCCCGCGGCTGTGCTCAGTGCCCAATCTCAGTCACTCAGCCGCAGTGTCAGATTCTGTCATCCCGGCGTGATTTGTGTGTGATTTGAGGAAGCAAGTGCTCGAGTCCGAGTCCGAGTCTGAGTCCGCGTCTGAGTCTGAGTCCTGAATGATGTTAGACCTACTTAAGGAGGCAGCTTCGCCAGCATTCGTGGCTAGATGATCATGATGAACTGCCTGGCCCTGGCCCTGGCCCCGGCCCCGGCTCTGGCCTGCGTCCAGATGAATGGCCATGCAGATTTATCATTAAGACAAAGTAGTCGCAAGGATCTAAAACAGAATGCCACCACTCAAGGGGCACAACACAAAATATGTGAGTAGATGCAGAGCTTCTCTCTCTCACTCTCTCTCTCGCTCCGTCTCAGTCGCTTTCTTTGCCTGCTTCCATCTCTTTTTGGTGGTGCTGAAAAGTAAGGAAGCCTTAACAAATTACCGCCCAGTGGCCGGCCGGCCGCTCACTGCAAACTGTTTGTAAAAATTGTAAAAATTTAGCAAACCTACACCAGAACAGGACAGCGCAGTGCAGCAGTTGCCATCGACATCAGCCAGCTCCAGCTCGAGCTCGAGCTCCAGCTGCAGCTTCAACTCCATCTTCATCTTCATCGTTAGCCACATCTTCAGCTCCAACGCGATGTCCGTTCCGCAGTGCCCAGCGGCGAAGTTGGGCGCACACACCACGCCAAGGAGGAAGGCTGGCTGGTGGGCATGCGGGGCGGCGTGGGGTGGTGCTGGTGCAGGAGCTGGCATTAAAGGAGAGATCTCGGCGCTGGCCTTATAGAGCGGGCATCGCCGGAGCAGAGTTACTCATGTCATGACAGCAAACGAGCGAGCGGCAGACTTATGACTGAGTAATTGCTGGTGATATTTATGCGAGGAAGCGTCCCCGACTTTAGCGGTGAGTCTCCACTGTTTTCCACCATCCTCTGCCAGTTCCCACGTCCCGCCGCTCGTCGCTGCTTATTATCGCTTGCCCCACAATGCGTTCGCTGCAGCATATCGATCCATGCGCCACTGTGCCATGTGCAGGAAATGCTGCTCTTACCACGAGCCCCCCTTCATTTGATGCTCCATATAATCCTTACTTCAGCCTCATCTTTCTGGTGTGAAATAAAATAAGCAGCAATTAGGTATTAAATGTCGCTATTGCCATGTGATAAGAGCCAATCAGCTAATATTTTGTATATACCATTGCAGCTGTAGGAGGTCTCGCGATTCGTTGAGCTCTAGCCACTTTTTTGGGGGCAGGCTGCTGGAGCCGAAGCCGAAGCTGAAGCTGTGGTTGTGGCTGTGGCTGTGGCTGTGCCTCTGCTGCTTGCAGCCTTGTGGGGCACACGCACACTCACACACAGGTGTGGTTGCTGCTGCTGCTGCTGCTGCTGCTCGCATAACATCACATACCGCAAAGCAGTGTGTTTGCTGTCTTTCGGAATGTAAATCATTCGCTAAGTACGCTTGATTTAGGCGACCATCACACTACATTCTTCGCCGAGGACGGCACAGAGCGGAGCGGAGCCCCGTCTGACAGATGGCCGTATGGTCGTATGTCTGCTGGCTCGAATGTTTTGGATGTTACAATGCAGATACACGAGCACTTTCCAAGACGCGGCGATGGGTACGCTGACGGGATGACGAGCTGACGACGACGACGACAACAACGACGACTACTCCACCACCGACGAAAGCAATACGCCATACATAACTCATCGCACATAATGAGACTGCAATAATTCACTTGCTCTGCATGCTCGTGATCCTCTCTCTTGTATGAAGACACCAGCAACAGCAACAGCACCAGCAACAGCACCAGAGCACCAGCATCAGCTCGGACACAAACGCAGACGCAGGCGCAGGCGGAGGTCCAGCCAGACAAGACAGGGGGCCCCAGCCAGACCCAGACCCAGGCCCAGGCACTGGCACTGGCACTGGCACTGTTATGCCAACAGAGGCAGGTCCGCTTGCAAGTCTCTTTTGGGCTGTGACTGTGGCTCCGGCACTGGCTCTGGCTCTGTCTCTGTCTCTGGCTCTCGCTCTGGTTCAGGTTCGCATTCGCATTCGTATTCGGAGTGGAGTCGAGTCGGTGCGACCGCATCTGGAAATCTTCATGCACTCCTAGTTTTCTGTAATTAAGTGTAATGAGCGTAATTGCTAATGTGTGTGGAGCGCACATAGCACAGATCTCTCTGCCTCTCTGCCACACTGGCTGGCCGGTGCGTCTGCCATTTAGTTGCAGCCACAGAGCCACGGAGCCACAGAGCCACAGAGCAGCCCCATTTTAGGCCAAAAGCAGGCTCAAGCTGAATCGTGATCTTGAGGATCTTGGGGCACGACGACGATGGAGCTGCCGCTGCTGCTGTTGCTGCTACAGCAAAGTGAAATTAAAATGTATGACAAAGTGCGTGCAATAATTCGTGCAAGTTTAATGAGTCGCCGCAATGTGGACTTTTGTCCAGCCATCTAATTGCACTAGATATGGATATTTTAATTGAATGAGAACCTTGTCATATTAGTCAGCAACAATTAGTCGTCTGTGCCGTCCGTCAGCCAGTCAGGGATCGCCACACTTGGCCATGCCATTCCAGCCCAGCTCCAGCCCAGCTCCAGCTCGCATCCCATCCCATCCCCAGTTGTGGTCTTCGCCTTAGCCATTCGTCGGGATTTGTTAATCAAATCTTGCCGGAGGAGAGCTGTGCTGTGTGTGCCATGTGTGCCTCTGTGGCCCGATCAGGTGCAGCTGCAGGTCCAGGGCCAACTCTATCTCCTACTCCATCTCCTACTCCATCTCCTACTCCATCTGCAGGCTCCTGAGTCCGGCCGAGGCCCATAATGGGCAACCAATTAACTCGACTCGAGTCGAGTCGAGTCAACACAAGTTTAATGAACTGCCACGGATTACATGCAGGAAGAAGGCTCTGACATTGCGACTGTAACTGGCACTGGGCACTGGCCACTGGCACTCTGGCACTCTGATACTCCGATGCTCAGACTTCTATATATCAGTTTACCATATGCCAGCCATACCGCAGCATTCTCCATTGTTCGGATCGGTTTAGATCGGTTCCGATCGATAAGCAGCGCTTCTCAATGGGCAAGGGAACGGGCACGGGCACGGGCACAGGAACGGGCACGGGAACGGGCACGGGAACGGGCACATAATCTCGCGCGAAAAGTCCATATTCAAATATTTGTCCGTCACACTCCTTTGTGAAGTTCTTGGCTGTTGGCTGTTGGCTCTTGCCTGTTGGCTCTTGGCTCTTGGGGTCCTTGTTGCGACATAAAGGGGTTCGGTCAATATTTGTCGGGCCACTTGTGATTCTCTCTCCCTCCAGGGAGACTCTCACCCCTGCCCCTGCCCCTACCCCTGCCCCTGCCCCTGCCCCTACCCCCCCCTACCGCTGCTACGTGTGTGTGCCCATTGAGTGATTGCCGTCATGTTTGACTGATTGACTTGCTTCTCCTTCCCCTCTTCTGGCTCGTCTGTTTGCCTCCCCGATCCTGGGCCCCGATACGCGCCCCCGCCCCTCTGTTTGCTAAGGATATAGCAGGCACACGTTCAAAACTCAAATCCAGCCATACTCTGCTGCTGCTGCTGCTGTGTCTGTCTCCCTCTCCCTCTGTCTCGCTGACTGACTCCAAATGGGACACGGAATCAGATACAAAGTTTCGTTCTTCCGCTGTTATTCTGTTTTTTCCTGCAGCGCAGCTTGTAGAGCGGCAGGCGCTCTTCTTCTGCCTACTGTATTCCGACCGATCCCTCTGCAGGCCGTGTTCCAAAAGTCTGGCGCCAAGCTGGCCATTAATTATAACGATTCCATTGTCGTGCACACCAGGACCCAGAAGAGCCAGAAGGCCCAGAGGACCCAGAAGCCGTGCTACAGTCGAATGAGCTGCTCGCATTGTGTGATTCGGTGTGGACTTCTCACCTGGGTGGTGTCCACCTTTTTGGCACAGCCGCTGGAGGAGGGGCGACAGCGCAGCAGTGGAGGGCAACTGTGTATCCCAAATGGCCGCAAACGGTCAAGAGTGGCCGCTGCCGCTGCAACGGAATTCATTGACAATTAAAAACGCTTGCCCATTGTCCTGGCTCTGGTGCTGGTTCTGGTGCTGTTTCTGGTGCTGCTTCTGCTTCTGCTTCTGGCCCTGATCACTTCATTGTCCTGGCCAGCTGCCCCTCCCCACAGCCACTTCATGTACCATAAACCATAAACCATAAGCCGAATAGCATTTATGTAGCACACACACACTCCATGTACTGCCATGCCAGCAGCCCTTTTGTTCTGCCGAATCAAATGCAATTGTCGTTCCGTTCCTCATTTGTTGAGCATTGTAAAGTGGGCGCGTCGCGTCACCTTTCATCTATCTGCCGGGGAGGGGCCTCTCTTAGACTCTTTCAGACTCTTTCATAATTTGTGTCACTTTTTGTTTTGCGTGCAGTTCGAGTGCAGTCCGCTCTGCCGTACAATTGATTCCCATTTCGAAATTGAAAACACCTTTTGACCTTATTAAGCGGAAAACGCTGCCAAATGGGATGCCATGGGATGCCATGGGACGGCATGGGATGGGATGAGATGAGATGAGGGAGAAAGGTGCGGCAAAACGCCAAAACCCGGACAAAGGCTGGCTCATTGTTAAGTGAGCGTAATTTATTTGGGTCAAGGCGCCGCTCCGACGGCTCCTTGCAGGCTTCGGTCCAGCACTGCAGGCCAATAGGACAATTGGACAATTGGTAAGATGTTTAATGAATGGCTCAATGTGGGAGGCAGGCCCTTGCAGAAATCATGCCACAAAAACGAGTGTATTCCCCATAAATCCCCACAATGCAGAGCTAATGGAAGGAATGTGTGTTCGTGTGTGTGTGGGGGTGGTGGGGCTGGCTAACTCTTTTTAAGCGGCTAAATATTCTCGTTGGGTTCTTGGTTTCCCTGGAAATTTCATCTCTCCAGTTTCGATGCACTGCCGCCGTTTTGATGGCGTCAGCAAATCGAGTGAGAGATCGAGATCAAGCTCGGACTTTGCATGCCCACAATTATATTTATTCCCTGAGAGCAGCTCCACGAGAGGTGGGGCATCGACAGCAAGCAAAGCAGCAAGCATCAAGCAGCTGCAGAAGCAGCACAAAATAGAGTGCTCGATTCCGTGAATGGAGAAACTGCTGAGACTCGAGGCTTGGGCAAGAACCGACACAGATTTTAACACCTAAGTGGAGCCAGCCACCGCCCTTGGGGGGCATGAGTCCAGTCCCATAAGCTGCTTCTGGATGGCTGAGCCAGCAGTTTCGGCTCCGTGGGAGAATCGGAAAGAAATGGAGAGTCCGAATCCAAAAACTCCAACAGAAGCGCAGACGAAATTGTTTTGCAATCGCTATGATGATGATGCTGATGATGAGGCGATGATGATGAGGCGATGATGATGACGATGATGATGATGATGATGATGATGATGCTGCTGGGGAACCACACCACACCGAAACACACCGAAACACCTCCTCCTTGGTGGGCGGTCAGCCAGCTCATGCTCATTGCCGTACGTACAGCCGCCTCTAGCCGCCGCTCTGTGACAGTTTTTTGTTCGTTTTTCTTTTGGGAAAACTTGGGGCACATAAATGTAACGCCATTATCTGAAGGAATCTGCAGCGGAAAACATAACTCAAAAATACACACGATAAATACAAGTTAAATATAACAAAAACGAATGTTTTGTTTCTGTCTGCGGAGGGAAAACAAGAAAAACATAAATGAAATAAGATATTTTAAATTAATTGTCGGGCCGGGCCAGGCCGGGCCGGGAGCGAGCAGAGAACCGAAAAACAGTTCTTTGGTTTGGTTTGGTTTGGTTTGGTTTGGGGACAGTTGCCTGCACGTGACCGGCCACGCCGTGCCGCGCCATGGGCAGAGTGTTCCACGCTGAACACTGAAACACTGAAACACTGAACTGAGCAACATTTAGATTAGATCAGAAGCAGGCGCAAAAGTTCATTCAGCAGGAGACAGACAGGTGGGGCAGGGTCTGCGTCGGAACGAGCAGCCTCGACTTGTGGGATACCCAGCAGCGTAGTTAAATCAGAGCTGCAGAGAGCAGAGTTTAAAGCCAAATATCATACATAATCATATCATAAAAAGTTCTTTAGAAATATTAATAATAATAGTACTGTGAGTGTTTTTATTTCTTAAAGAAAAGAAAAGAAAATGTTTGATAGAAAGCCAAATGAAATGAAAGTCAGCCCAGAATTAATATGGCCGAATTAGAAGGTGAGCGAAAAGGGGTTGGGGTGGGGTGGGGTTGAAGGAATTTCAACATTTCTCATAGAAAGACATAATTTTCAATTTAATAAAGGTCAGGCCAATAAAAACCTATCAAAACTGAAGATAGATGCGCGCTACGTGCACCTGAATGGGGCAGCCACCCGACCAGACCAGACGGAAGGGTTGCTGGCACCAAGGAGCGAACGAGAAGGGGCTACCAAGTGCACGCTGGCTGCATGCAAAGCATCGCAGGAGCGAGCGAGATGGCCAGGCCAGGCCAGGCCAGGCCAGGCCATGAATGGGATCGCGCATAGTTGCATGTGCGCCTCGGACCTGGCCAATATCGGGGCAGAGATCAGAGAGAAAGAGAGGCTGCAGCAGGGCAGGGAGAGGACACAATAAAATCACGGCGATAACCATCTTTAATGGGGGCCCAGGCTGAGAATGATCTCTCTCTCTCTCTCTCGTTATATCTCCCTCTGTCTTTGTCTCTGTCTCTCTATCTGCGGCATATTAAATTGTTGAATCAGTCACTGGGGAAGAACACGGAAAATAAGCGCTGAGCAGACAAATCGGAGCACGTACACATAGTCCGAAATTAATGACAATTGCTGATTGTGTGCGATAAGCCCGATTCGGGTACTCGGGGAAATCGCGACCCAGCAGCAGCAGCACCAGCAGCAGCAGCAGCAGAAGGAGAAAAGAAATCATATCCAGAGCTGAGAGCTGAGAGCCGAGAGCCGAGAGCCGGGAGTAGAGTGAAGGTGCGCAAGTAGATCCCTGCCAGGCGATAAGGACTGGATCTTTAAATGGAGATGGAGAATGGGAATGAGAATGAGAATGAGAATAGGAGCAGGGACAGGGACAGGTACTTGTAAGGAGTGAGGGGTGAGGGATCAAGAGCAGCGACAAAAAATTTTCTTGTCGTAAAATGGTTTTGTGTGCGGTTGAGGCTCTTATTGTCTGTAGCTGTGGGCAAGGCAAAGGTGAGGTAGAATGACCCACGCCGAAGAGTTATTATATGTCTCATAAAATATTTGAACAAGTATATAAAAGCTGCGATTCTTCGGCTGTGGCCGTGGCTGTGGCTGCACTGCAACTGCAAGTAAAGCCGTCGCAGTGGCAAGATGATCGTAAAAGAAAATAGTTTGGACACTTTTATGTCTCTCTTTCGCCGAGACCGATAGGAAAACAGAGGGGGAATAGGTCCCAGGGTCGGACCGGGCCCAGCTCCCAGCTCCACGGCGTATGAGCAATGTGCTGGGAATGAATTACGGATTCCCCCTACTTTGTGTGCGCTGTAATTGATATGGCGCCAGAGCAATAGTTGGATGGTGGGGCGGGCGGGCCACACAGGGCGACGCGTCGCAGAGGGAAATGTCACCGCCCAGGAAAACTACTTGTACGATTTTTGTACTTTCAATTTGTGTGTATTTGAATATGATTCATAAAGAAAACCCTATCCTATACAATACAATACATAGCCTATAGTAGCCTATAAATTTGTGGGATATTGAGTCCGTATCTTGAGGGGAGATATACAAGTTTCGTTGGATTTCATAGCTTTGATTGGTGTGCAACACAACACAATACAAATGCAAATACAATACATGAGTTGGTAATTGCGTGCATGGATTCGGTTGCATATATTGCATTGGAATGGTGGAGCTTTATCATCTATTATCACAGCAGACAATACAGTAATACAAGGAAACGGTTCGTAATCGATTAAAGGTGATCTTAGGATCTAGCACAGTGTGCTGCAGATCTTGGCGCGTTGGCATAATAAATAATACAATGAGGCTTAGATCTACTCAAAAAAAAATCTAAGTTAAAATACAAAAAAAATACATTTATCTGCTATATCTATATATATAGTATGTGTGTGTATATGTATGTGTGTACGTGGAATCTTAGGTGGTAAAGGCGGGAGGTACATAATATTCTCCACGGTAGTTGTCTCTGTTTTTGATCGAGGGACTTGGGTTGTTTTCTATTCAAGATTTTCATAGCCTGCGACTGGATCCTTTGTGATTCGTGACTGGTGACTTGTGACTGGTGACTGGTGATTCGTGACTTTGATTCAATAAATAGGGAATGGTTAATAAATATGGATGTCTTGGGGTGGTGGAATGAGCCTCGTTACGGAGCGGAGGTTTCTCTTGTTGCTCTCTCTTCTCTTCTTTTCTGTCTGCTCTCTCCTTCCTTTGGTCTTCAATTCGATTGTGTCCTGTCCCGAACTGTGTTGGTGAGTCTGCGCCTGGGGGCGGGGCCTGGTTTCTGACTCTGCTTCTTTTTCTGGCATAGCTGCTTGCGCTGCCTGGCGAGGATCTTCCAGGCACTGTTCAGGTACTGCACGTACTCGAACTTGACGAAGCGCGCGTCCACGGCAAACTGCACGGACTGGGTGGGCTGCTCGGCGGGCAGGCCGCGGGCCGCCAGTGCCGCCTCGTGGTGCAGCTGGACGAGCGGCGTCTTGAACTGCTGCAGGCGCTTCTCCATCAGCTCTCGGCTCAAGATCTTACTGCGCAGGAGGGGCACGGTCCGGCGACTGTTCTTCTGGCCGCTGCCGGCATACAGCCGGTTGGTGGCGTTGATGGCCACCTCCACACTGCACAGTACGTGGCGGGCACTCTTGCGCAGGCGCCCCAGTTCCGCGGACATGGCGCTCTCTGTCTGTGTGTTGGAGTAGTCCCAGTGGAGCTGCGAGTGGCGCAGGTAGCTGAAGGCCCCGACGTAGAACTGCAAGTCCCGGTGCACGTGGCGTAGGTTGAGCTGCAAGAGAAGATACGGAGAGAGTGGGGTTAGGCTGGGTAGAAACATCTCCTATACAGCTATATTATCTCTATCATTTAACAGCTATAACTATAGCACAACCCCCCCACCCCCTATGGCAGGCATCCCTGATAAAAGCTTGGGGTTGACTGAACTGCGCCAGCGGCGCTGCTTCCGCTGCAGCTGGCGTCGCTGCCGATGGCGGACCGCGCAGGTAGCTAGCTGGCTGCTATATCATATCTACTAATCAGCTGAAAGTGAAAAGTGTTCGCTCTCCGCTCTGTGCTCTCCGCTCTCCGCTCTGTGCTCACCGCTCTGTGCTCTGTGCTCAGTGCTGTTCGCTCGCCTAACTAACTTCGCTCTCGGGCAGCGCTGGCTGCCGTCTAACTGTTGTTGTTCGCCGACGCGTCGGCTCGAGTGGAGTGGCGTCCGTCTCGTTCGTTTCATTCATGTTCATGTGCTCGCTCGCGTTTCGGGGAATCCACACGACTGGCCTTCGCTGGCATGAATCACAGCTCGAGTTCGGTGTTGCTCTCCCGCCCCTCTTGCTCTTGCTCTTGCTCATGCTCATGCTCTTCCACACACACACACTGCCCTGGCCAGCCCTGCCTGCCTGTGTTGAGTGTGTTATTTACAGTAAATGAGTAAATGAGCATTGAAAACTTCTCAAACATATCATCGTTAGCTCCCCTCTGCCTGATCGCGCTCTGCTATCAGTGGAATATGTGCGAATAATATATCTGTGAGTCGTGTCGCGCGCGCTGTTTTTGTGACGTCAAAAGGCCACCACCGCCGCCACCGCCCCGCCGCGCCGCGCCGTTCCTTCGTTTCTTGGCTATATCTGCATACAAGCAAGTAGCATAAGACTCATGCTCGTATTACGGCGGGAGTGCGAGTATTTCCCCAGCAGTGCCAGTAATGGGGAATGGGGTATGGAACTGGGACCGGGACTGGGACTGGGCCAGGGTGCCTATAAATAGAGTTCTGCAATCAGTTTTGACACCTTCGTCATCGTTTCGTTTCGTTTCGGATGCCGTTCCGTTTGGATTGGTTTCGTGTTCGCCTTTGGCTTTGGCTTTGGCCTGTGCTTTGCCTTGACTTTGACTTTGGTGGGGGGGATCGCCGCCGCCGCCGCCGCCGCTGTCAACAATTAGTCGGCACAATCGGGCGGGCGGCCGCTCCGTCGTCATTGACGTAGGCAGTTGGTTGCCAATGGCCAATTGTAGTTGAATATTCTGGCTAATTATTTACCCAAGTCGGGCAAAGTCGCACAGATTTGTGGTATTTTTCCCTTTGCGTGACGCCAATCGAGAAACTTCAGCGAAAGCCAAGCCCAGCTCATGGCTGCAAATGAATGAATGAGCGGATGGGTGAATCAATGAATGAAGAGAGTGAGGCTGTCGGCTAAGTTTAGACCTGAACTTTGGCACACTGAGTGAGTCGCCTTTTCGCACCCTGAACTGGCGCAACTGCCAGTTTTTTCGGCTCCCCGGCCCCACTCCCCGAGCGACAAAGTTCAAGTTGCGCCTGTCTTACACAAAATCGGAATCTGAATGGATCTGGCAGAGCGAACCGCGCTTATCTGGTTCTCTGCAGATAATTCCGTCTTGCACCTCCAAATTAGCACATTAATCGGCAGCCCAGCCTCACTTAGCTCTGCCCGCCGCTCTGCCCAGCCCTTGGCCGCTGGGAGTTCTCCGACTTGTGGTGACGGGGCGCCTCCATAGTGCTGGAATGCCCCATAGCTCCCGTATAACTATTATTCACAGTCTTATCGCTGGCAGCATTTCCTTTCCCATGCTTTTGGGACACTACTCCACACCCTTCCACCAAACACAAAGAGTGGGGCAATGCCTTGGGTCTTGATTGCTCTAGCAGCTAATTCTTACAAATTTCCCTTGCCCAAAGTCAGAACTTCCGTATTTCTGTACATTTCTATTACGTACAAAAAGTTACATAAAAATTCACTTTGGGATTTGAATGGGCTCTGCCGAAGTTTGTTGGTTTGTTGTTGACTTATCAAAAGTGTCAATAAGATGTGCTGCCTCATTTCTTTTGTTTATGCAAAAAATTAGTCGCTTCGCAATGAGCTCCACGTCCCCACGTCCCCACGTCCCCATGCCCAGTCGCAGTCCCAGTCGCAGCCTCAGTCCCGTCTCCACACAGTTCGGTTCGGGTTGGCTCGTTTCGGGAGCTCTAATAAAACGTGAGGAGCGATCGCTTCATCAAGGCCGCATTGGATGTACATATGTGTGCACATACAGTTGTATATTCGTGGTGCACGGGCGGAGGACAGGACCGATGTGTTTATACAACCAAAACATATAAACAATCGGCGTAATCGCGCGCACTCCGTCAATTTGCTCTTAATCTCAATGTGGTTATGGCTCGGACTGTTGTTGGTGTTTTTTGTTGTTTTTTGTTGTTTTCTGATTTTGTTTTTGTTTTATTTGGTCGATCATTGGGCCATTGGATGGGTGAATCGGTGCGGTGTGTCGTGCTGTTTTTGTTTGCCAATGCAAATCGGGAGCTAATGGGGCGTGCCGCGGGCAATCGTGGCTTAATGCTGACGAGGTGTGCGACTTGTGGCCGAGCAGCTTTCTGGACCAAAAACTCGTGGGAAAAACAGGTGTGAAGCTCACAGGGCAGGCCGAGTTCTGAAGTGGAAATGGAACCCGTGGGCTGCGGCGCTCAGCGAACTGCTGGAGAGGCCCTCGCCCGTTGCGTTCATGCGAAGCTTTCGCACGATTCCACTCATTCCACTCATATGATCGAGCAGCGCGCTCGAACTTGTGACGATCTGTTTGCACCTACGCACGCACGCCAGGGAACTGCCGCTGGCCGCTGCCGCTGGCCGCTGGCCATTGCCTCGAGCCCGGGGGAAATGGCCGCTTTCACGTGACCACTTCTTCGCCCCCATTGCCACCATTCCCCCCCCAGTGTTCCAAGAGGTTTCTCTATGACTACGCCCCCCTGGCAACAGCGATGATCGCGGTGTTGTGCGCTTACCTGGTGACTGCTGGCGTTGAGCCGCGGCAGAAACTTGTAGGTTCCGCTGTGCAGCGCCCACTTCCGCTGCTGCGAGATGTCGATGGCCGTGGCGACGGCCGTGTCCTTGTTCTCCGCCCGCAGGCTGCGCAGCTCGCTCCTGGTGTTGTTCTGCAGCGCGTGAATAACCTGCAGGGCAGAGCACAGATATCAGAATAAGTTGCAGAGGAAAACTAAGTGGAATATTTGTGCTGCACAATCTGCAGGGATTGATTTGGATGCCCAACTTACCAAGTGGCGCTTTTTGCAGCGCTTGGCCGAACGGACCCAGTCCTCAGGGCCCGTCCAGTTGCCCCCGCACGTGTTTTCCCAGTCCAAGTGGGCGATGCTGCCGTTGAGCTCCCTCTGGAAGCGCTGTCGGAAGTTGCCCGGATTGTGGCGCTTCTGGAGGCGCTTCGGCAAGTCTGGCGGCGTGGCAAGTTCTGTGGCTTTGGGGGCGAATGCTGATGGCGATGGCGAAGCTGATGGCGATGGCGATGGCGTTGGCGAAGGTGCTGGGGCGGCTGCGATGCCACCTCCGCCGGGGTGGGCGAACTGCTGCAGCTGGCACATGAGCACGGCGAACGTCAGCAGCGAGCCGATGCTTTGGAGACGACTTCTGCTGTCCCCGAGCGTTGCTACTCTTTCCCGCGTGTTGGCCGTTTTGCACTTTCGGCTGGCGCTGCTGCTGCTGCTGAGTTCGAGCGGGCAGGCAGCTGTAGTCTGTGCGAGAGAGAGAGAGAGGGGGAGAAAGAGAGAAGAGGGAGAGAGTTAGCCATGATTGTTGGTTCGGGGGAATCCCTGGCAGTCACAACACAATCGCAATTGCTTGGGGGCCCGAAGCGTGCTTGCCATTGTTAATCTCGCTGTTGTTGCTGTTGCTGTTAGCCATTGCCATTGGTTTTGTTGTTGTCGTTGTTGCTGTCTTTATCTGGCTGACATAATTATTTAAAATTAACAAAAAGATTTCGGCATTTGGCTTTTTTCTGGCTGAATCATTGCCGATGGTGGGGTAGGCCCAGGCCCAGGCCCAGTCGGCACACTCGTGCGTACATGTGTGTGTGTGTATGTGTGTATGTATGTGTGTGTGTGTGTGTGTGTGTGTCCGATACGCACACTCATAAACAACGACACTGCCCGGTATCTACACTGCGCTACATGGTCAACGAACTTGATTTCGCTTTTTCGTCTTCGTCGTCGTCTTCTTCTGCGTCGATTCTTTTGCAAACTTTTGTGAAATACGCTCCCTCCCCCCGCCACCGACTCTTTTTGGGCTTTATCTCGTGGCTGTCCCTGTCCCTGTGCCTGTGCCTGTCCAAGTCAAGTCGTTGTCGTCGCACACTGACGCATCGCCCCCCACCCACCGAGCCAAATCAAATCCACAGTCCACAGTGCACAGTCCCTGCCACTGGCCCAGCCCCCGCCCCTGCCCCTGCCACTGCCCGAGCGAACGTGTAAATTAATTTCACATGTTTCTCTTGCTTTTCTGGCTTTTTTCTGCTTGCTGATGGAAAAACGTTTGTACAACAATTAAATCGAGCACAGCGATCGATGATCCATGGCTGATCCGTGCTGGCAAACAAATTTCATGCAAAATCCTTTCAAACATATGTAAACATTTGCATACATATGTACATATGTCTGTGTGCTTAATGAAATCTCTCGCTGGAGCGGACGGACACCCAGGCCTTGGCCCAGCCCCAGGAGAAATTCGTTGACTTCCCTTTGGGAGACTCCCCTCGTGACTTCCGTCATTTCGCCACGTAGCCGCAAAGAACAGCACAGAATGGCACTCGGATGGCCTTTGATTGGTGTGCTGCATGCACCTAACTGCATTCACCTGCTCCATCGCACCCCTCCGCCCACCCCCACACCCACTCCCACACCCACAGCACCTGCACCTGCACCACTTATCAGCAGGCGAGGCACGCACCTCAAGTTCCGCTCTCTTCGACCTGTGCGATTGTGTGAGTGTCTTTGTTTTCCTTTTGCACCTTCTGCAGGTTTCTAATCTTCCGCAAAACGAACGAACAGGCGCACAAGTTGCACAACTGAATGTTGAGTGTTGAATGTTGAATGTTGAGTGTTGTGTCTGTCGGGGGTACTCACCATTTACACATAAATATGTGGAGGAGATTCGGCAGGAATGTCCCCGGCTGAATCCTGTCACTTTTTGTCGGTGGTTTGTGGCTTTGGTTTTTGGGCGAAAGTTCGAGAATGCAACGCAAAACTGAGTCCACACAAAACGAAACAATAGACGCCCGAGCCGAAGCCCAAGCAACAAAACAAACAAAAAAATAGTATTTATAATAATTGGAGGCGGCGAGGCGGGGGAACGGGGCTGACTGGGGTGGCTGGTAAGTCGGCACGCGGCACACACCGAACACCGAATTCCCGAATTCCCGAATTTGCGAGTTTGCGAGTTTGCGATCTGTATCTGTATCTGCGAGATACTCTGCGAGTGGATGGCACGCCAAGTGTCGACGCGCTGCCTTTGACTGCCTGCTTTGATTTGATTTGATTCCCCGGCGATCCGATCGAACTGCCCGATGGCCCGATGGCCCGATGGCTCGATGGCTCGATGTCGGAGTCGAAGTCGAAGTCGATGGCTCGATGCCGATGCCAATGCCGATGCCGATGCCGAGAGTGGCTTTCTCGTTGGCGGCGGCGGCGTTGTGTGTGTTTCGCCTGAGACGGCTGAGACGGCTGAGTCGGCTGAGTCGGAGACGGGCGGGGAGACGTGTTGCGAACTGAACTCTTCAGTTACTATGAGCATACTAATGAGGAGGCGGAGAGTGGCCCCACCGCTCTGGCTGGCTCCAGCAGTCAGTCCGAGTCGCTCGCTCACTCTCTCACTCTCTCACGCTCCATGCTCCATGCTCCTCTCTCACTCTCTCTCTGTGTATGAGTGAGCCAGCGTTAGCTATGAGTGTGCAGTCTCTGCGAAATAAAAAGCGCTCAAAAGCCACTGCTGAGTGCCCAAAAAAAGGCAGTCAAGACGTGAGAAGAAGGCCAAAAGCCAGCCAGCCAGCCCAGCCAGCCAGTGGAATGAATTGCGAGTGAGACACCACCTACAGACATATGCGGGGGAGTTGTGGCCAATTCGATTTCAACACGAAGGGCAATGGGGGCTGCTCTCTCCCGCTCTGCCGCTCTCCCGCTCCGCCACTCTGCCGCGATGACACATACATACACGTACATGCATGCACGAACATGATCGATCGCCGGTGTCGCGATGTCTTGGATCAGCTGTTGATAAGGCCAGACCCCTCCTCCCAGCTGTACGCGAGCACAGAGAGCGGCGCGTCATTGCGCTCTTTGCTATTCGCGCTCGCACTGCGGCTCGCTCTCACTCGCAGATAAACAAAATTATTGCCGGCTGTTGGCTGTGTGGCTGTGTGGCTAGGGCTGTGTATGACTTTCACTCGCGAACGGAGGAAGCAATCGCATTCTCAGTTCGTCTCACTTCCGAAGTTTTTGCACCCCCACAAACACACACACAGAGACACACACACACACACAGAGACACACACACACAGAGAGAGCAAGCGAGTGTATGCCTTCGGCTGTCATGAATTTCAGTTATTTCCGTTTGGTTATTTCACAAGAAATATTACTCATACGCGGCGGCGGCCGTCTGCCTCAGTGACGACACGACTCGTAGACAAGCTCGCTCTCACGCTCCGCCAATACAATCGACTTGGATTCATTCATGAATTTTTACTTCACGCTGCCGCTGCCGCTGCCTCTGCCTCTGCCTACCCGCCCCTCGTAGCCGCAGCAGCAAATGGACTGATTGCTGGGATGGGGGAGGAGAAGTGATGGGGGTAGGTTGCCTTTTTGCGGTTGGTTTAAATTTCACCGCGTGCCAAGAACATGATCAATCGAATAGTTATTGAGTACTCATCGTTACTCATAGGGTAAGAGTGCGAAGGTGCCGGGGCCGGTACCGGGGCCGGTGCCGGTGCCGGTTACGATGACGGAGACGGAGACATCGCCGCTCATTATCCGCGCGTTTCCCCACACCGCAGAGCCGCCTGGCCCCTGGCCCCTGGCCATACGTGTGTGTATGGGCAGATGATCAGCGGAATGGACGGATGGCCGAAATTTCATGATTGGGCCAATCTATTTTTAAGTTATTGTGCTGACTGCTCGGCGCGGCTCGGCTCGGCCCGGCACGGATTGCCATTCTTGTAGATCTGCCGCTTATCGTGTTGATCTGCCCCACTCCCCCACCTCCGGCGGGGTCCAGTGTGTGACTTGCCTCAATGGGCATGGGCATGGGCATAGGTACAGATATAGCTATAGCTATAGCCGCCGATTGTCGCTGGAGCCAGCGCAGAGCCCCAACGGCTGTGCAATGTGCTGAAGGCTGCGGTGGCGTATGAGTAATATTTGACGTACTTTTGTCGATCGTGTGGGAGGGCGAATGCGAGTCCGAATGGCAGTGATGCACGGGCAAAGATCCACTGGAATGCTACTGGAATGCTTGAGAGTTGGGCAGCTTGAAGCTGAGCTTTCGATCTCTGGACTGCGGGACAAGCTGCTCACACGGATGAGCCCTGCCCGTGATCGCTGTGAGGCAGATAGCAGACTTGCCGCGGTGCAAGTTAATGGAATCTCCGAGCCATAGCTGCAGTGGAACTCGGAACTACTCTGAGCGGATGCAGCTGAGCGATCGGAAGGGGCAGGGAACTTGCCATGCAGCACTTCCGCTTGCAGCTTGCAGCTTGCAGCTCGGCGTGCGACAGTCATTTTGCCTTACGGTTGCGCAAGAGGTTTGACCTACTGCTAGACCCACTGCCCTGCCCCACGCGCTGATAAGGCAAAGGCCTTCCCCCGGCTGGTGGCAGGCCAGCGAAGTTTGAACCCGCCGCCAGTTGCCAGCTCAGCGCATGAGCTGGGGTCCCGGGGCACTGAGGGGGCTTCGTGACGGCAGTCTTCGGCCTGTAACCGCATAATGCTAATTTATTGTCCAATCGATTTGAAACAGCAACTAAAATGCTCTCTGCCTCAGCCGCAGCCGCAGCTTTCGACTCTGGCATTCGAAGTGAGTCATAAAAAGCAGCACGAAAAGAACAAAAACAAAATAAAATAAATATTTTACGCCCAATGAAATTTGTTGCAGTGTCAGGGCGATGTTCGGCTGTGGCTTGGATAACTCATCACCGTGCACGGGGGGGAGGAGAGAGACTCTGCTGCTGCAACTGCCACTGTCACTGCCGCCGCTCGCTCGCTCGCATAGAGCTCTCATTTAAAGCCGCGGACCACGTGGCGCGGACTGGCGGCAATTTGCCATTTCGCAACTGCAGCGCCAGATTAATAGCTCACCAATATTGATTCTGTCTGGCTGCCGGGCTGCCTGGCCGGGCTACCTTGCCGGGCTACTTGGCTGCTTGACTCTTTGACTGCTGTGCTGCCCGGCAATTTGGCGGGGAAGCGATGCGGCGCGGAGAGCGGCAGTGCCTGAGATACGGAGGACTTTGCGGCGGGTTTCATGTTTGCCGACCGAACGAAATTTAAAAGTTTCACACATAACAAAGTGCGAAGGATGCAGCGGATCAGAGCCCCGAAAGAGCCAAACTTAATTAGCGCCCATTGCAAAAATATTTACTGCCAAACAAAATAACACCCATTAAGAGGAGACGGAGGAGAGCGCAAACGCGTGATGATCACTGGGTAACGCCCCTCGACAAAAAAAGACCCGAAAACGGAGCCAGCATCAAAGGAACAGCCACAAGGGTGAGCTGAAGCTGAAGTTGCAGCTGTAGGCTGTGGCTGTGGCTGTGGCTGTGGCTGCCATGGGAGGTGCAAACGCCTCAACTTCAGCTCGATTCGATTCGATCCTCCATCCTCGGCCCTCCCAGCACAGCGCAGCACCACACCACACCACACCACACAGGCCATCGCATCCCATCCCATGGCAAACCAAACCATGCCATCGCCATGCTCACGTTCTTGGCCATGGTCCGTCATTATAAGCCGTCACCTTGTTGTGTAGACATTGGCCATGGCCACCGCACAGACAGAGACGCAGACGCAAACGCAAACGAAAACGCAGACAATGATGGGAATGGAGGATGGTGGCTGGAGGATGGAGGCTGGAGGACGGTGGACGGAGGACGGACAGGGGCATACTCCAACGATGCACACAACAAACTGATAATCCGGTTCGGGTTTGGGGCCCGGCCTAGCAATCGCTGGAGTGAAATCAACTCGTTAACTCGTTACCAAAACTGATCCCATTTAGCGGCGCATCGTGATCCGGCGCCAGTCGCACAGCCCCAAGGAATGCCCTACACTGGCCGCCGCGCAGGAGCGACCCTTCGAGTCGGTTTTCAATGAATATTTATTCGCAGCTGCCTCCCCGACTTTACCCTTTCCTTTTTGTGTTTGGTGGCAGCGGATTCCGTGGGCGCCGCAGCCTGAACGGAGTTTCAGCTGGGGATGGCGAGCAGAGATGCAGGGTCTGGGGTCTGAGGTCTGAGGTCTGCGCTCTGCGCTGTGGAGCAGGACCCCGGGGGAGGAGCAATGGCAGCGCTGGGCTGCGGTTCTTTCGCGTCATCAGCATCATCATCGCCAACACCTTCATTATTATCGGCGGTGTCGGTGTCGGCGTCTGTGGCGTCCGCGGACCCAGAATCACCCCGAAGCGGCGGCGGCGGCGGTAGAACTTTGGCGCTGCTCTATCATCGGTAACCAGGGACCGCCACCGCCTAACCAGCCCATTGCAGCCCAAAGGAGCTAAAGCTGCGCATCGAGCTCCAGTCGAAGATGAAGCAGAAGCGGCAGCGGCTCGGAACTGCGCTGCGGATGGGGTAGGTGGTTATGATGATTTACTTTGCCTGTTTGGCTTAGCTGCTGGAAACGGGCTTCCGCTGCTTAAGCCACAAGAAGTAGCCTCCTTCGAGCTGTGAAGCTGTGAGGCAGTGGAGCTCTGAAGCTGTGAAGCTGTGAGGCAGTGGAGCTCTGAAGCTGTGAAGCTGTGAGGCAATATTGTTGCATTGTTATGCCGAAGCAGCAGTAGAAGCGCAGCAAAAGGATATCGCAGTCCACCACTGTCGGCGTCATCCATGTTATTAACTTATTTCCAGCCAATAAAACGGCAATGAAGCGCGAACGAGCTGCTGAGTCGATGCCGATGCCGATGTCGATGTCGATGATGAGCAGGCAGCAGGCAGCAGGCAGCAGGCACCATCAGGCACCGACATCAAGTTGCCAGTTCCCACAGTTATTACTTTTCATAGGCTCAGGGGGGGAGTGCAAGGAGGTCCCAAGAGCTCAGCGTTAGCGTCAGAACCAGAACCAGCACCAGCACCAGAGCTCAGCTATTTGGTGTGGAAGTAATGCGATGTCGGTGTCGGAGTCGGAGTCGATGTCGGGAGCAAAAGACAGAGACGGCGACAGGGACAGCGACAGTGGCGGTGGCGGTGGCGGTGGTGGCGCCTCCTTTTGATTGGGCTTGACCGCAAAAAGTGTCGAATGACAGCATCGAGTTTAGAGCTGCCAGAGGTGTGCCGCAGGAGCAGCAGGAGGCACAGGATGATGGGGAATGTGGAGTGGGGAGTGGGGAAAGGAAGCACTCTAAGTTTCGATGGCGCCCGTGCCTCTTGTTGCGAGTATTAATGCGCAGCCATTAGTCGTAGGCAGCAATGGAGTCGCGACTGCTGCCGACACTTGCATGCAGTTGCACTTTGAGGGCAGAGCAGGCGAACGCAGAGCCACAGGAGCCACAGGAGCTACAGGGAGGAGGAATGGGAGACACAGAGAGAGGGAGAGAGTGGGAGACCACACAATGAGAGCTGCCTGTAATTGCAGCAGCAAATAACAACAACAACAGCAGCAGAGGAAAACAAACCCCCAGCCAGCTGATAATTATGTAGAATGATAATTCCTTTCTCGCCCGAGCCGAGCCGATCCGAGCCGATCCGCGCCGAGCTGTGCTCTGCTGTGCTGAGCCGAACTGATCTGCCCAGATCTGCTCGTGCGAGCGATGTTTTCGTTGTGAAGTGTACAATTTCACAACATTTAATTCGGAATTTGACGGGTGGCCAAACGGTGGCGGCGCAGAGGGATCGAGAGAATCGGATCGGGTCGGATCGGATCGGGCGAAGGCAGAGGCAAAGGCCAACAGGTTCCTCCAAGGCTCGACAATTGAGCGACAGGTACACACATGCACATGCACATGCACATACATACATATACATACATATGTATATATGTATATACGCGTATGTAGATGTTTCTTACAAGACCTCCCGCACATGTAAAACATGCCGATTCATAATTCTGCCTTTTGCTAAGAGCTTAAAGAGCGCAGGGGCTGGAGTAGAAGAGAGCTGCTGGACAGGACAGCGACAGAGAAGTGGAGAGAGTGGAGTGGAGAGGGAGAGAGAGAGAGGGATGCCTCACACAGAGTTTGAATGACAGCCGGAGGGACTGGCATCGGGCAGAGACATCGCTGTAGATGTAGCACGGGGGGACACAAAAAGAGGTTCAGAAACCAGAGACTTGCCCAAGGTTGTTGGTGAACGCGCACTAGCCCGACTGACTGACTGACTGACTGACTGACTGATCATAGATTTATGCCCACTCCCAGCCCAGCCCCTGCCATGGAGTCCTGGAGGAATGCAGCCGAAAAATGCGAAATGCGAAAAGCATTAGAAAATGATGGCCACTGATTGATCCCTGTGAGCTTCTGCTGTGATTCTAGTGCAGCTATCCACAATCGGAGATACAGCTACAGGTACAGCTACAGCTACAGGTACACAGCTACAGCTACACAGCTACACAGCTACAACTACACAGCTGCACACACACGATGCTCTCGGATGCGAAGACAAATGAAGCAGCAGCCAAAGCAGAAATACGATAATTGAGTGCTCATTTGTCTTACATGCAGGGAACAGACAACACAACACAGGGGTGGGGAGTGGAGTGGAGTGGCGTGGAGGAGGGGAAGTGGAGGAGTACAGGCGGAAGACAGGCCTCGCAGGGCAGCGCAGGGCAGGGCAGGGCAGGGCAGGGCAGGTATTGTATGAAACTCTGTCCCATGCATCTGTATCTGTATCATGCTCCGCCACTCCGCCACTCCGCTGCTCCGCTGCACGCGTTTGAATGCCCTCATTGAGGTCTTTATGACAGCGCCTTCGACTGTCGTGGGGATTGAATTCGGGCACCGGGACGGGCATTGACAGAACTCTTTAAGCCGTGCCCCCCCTCAGCGCTACCCAAGACACCTTCCAGCCCAGGGCTATCCTGCATAACTATATCGAATATCCTGGCACTCCGCCCCAGCCGCAGCCTCACTTGTGCAAGGAACTCGCAGATTCCAGCATTCCTGTGTCCAAAGTGCGTTTCCCTCGTGGCTGTCGTGGCTTCGCTTGCCTGATTTCCCATAATTATACACTTGTTAGCTGTTTGGGCCATGTATCTATCCATCTACATCAGCATCTCCCGCTCCATCTCCCGCTCCATCTCCCGCTCCATCTCCCTCTGCATCTCCCTCTCCCTCTCCATCTCCATCTGCATATCTATTTATTCATCTGTATTTGTATTTGTTGCTGTATCTGCGACTGCCTCTGCGTCCGAGTTTGATTGGATTTGATTTTTCCTCAATCGCAATTGTTTTGTAATGGAATGGCAATTGGATGGATGTGGGGCTGCCTGCCTGCCAAGTCCCATGTGCCATGTCGAACGAGCTGAAAATTGATAACCAAGACTGCTACTGACAGCAGCAGCAACGCAACATCAACTGCAGCTCCTGCACACTGCCACTGGCCACTGGCACTGGCCACTGGCACTGGCACTGGCCACTGTCACTGCGGCGGCATCACCTCAGCCTCACTTGCAGCTCATTCGATGGCAAATTAATATAATTATCATTGCACGAACTGGAATTACAGCGACCAGGACGGACGGGCCGGAGCCGGGGCCGGAGCCGGGGCCGGAGCCGGGGCCGGGGCTGCACCAGCACAATTGTACAACAGCAGCAGCAACTGCAGCAACTGCAGCTACGAATCCACCGACACCGAATCCAAGTCCATGCCAGGCTAACAAATAAACAATCAGAGAAACGGCTCAACCCATAATTAACGCCACAAACGCAAATATTAAGCCCGCATCGATAGCAGCAATCTGCTGCACAGATGACTGTCTGCATCTGCGTCTGCAACTGCAACTGCATCTGAATCTGTTTCTGCATCTGCACAGCGCACAGCATACCCTGGACAGGGGGCAATGCGACTGTTTCCCAAAACCTGTCGCACTTCCTGTACATCTATTTACGTGCAAGTCTGCGCAAACTAATCTCCATGCAGCGTAAGTTGAACAAACAGATGAACAGGCACCAGGCGCTATATGCGGGGCACTCGGAAAGCTGTGCTCTGCAGTGTATTCGCAGCTTCGACCTGCCTCTCTCTGGTTTCTGTAGATGAGGCAGAGGCTGAGGTTGGGGTGGGCCTGGACTGGACTGGGGCTGGCCTGGGCTGGGCCTGGATTGGGCTGGGCCTGGATTGGGCCTGGATTGGGCCTGGATTGGGGCTGGCCTGGCGCTAGCCCAGCGACTCAAAGGAGGCGTGGCAGTGGATCGCAGATGGATAGCCACGTCGCAGCCATCGGCCATCAAGGTTGGCTCCGATCGCAGCTACTTAGATAATGGCAAGGGGCCAATGGCATGTCACTCTCAATTTTAGTCGCAGTCTGCGACTCAGATACAGATGCAGATGCCGATGCAGATTCAGATTCCGATGCAGATGCAGCCAGCATCTGCATCTGCATTTCAATCACATTTTGATGGACATGGACACCATGCCTCGAATGCCGCTGCTGCCGCTGCTGCTGCCGCTGCTGTGATTGCGATCGAGCGCCTTGATTGAGTTGCCAAACTGTGGCCAAGTTTTCAGTTTGTTAGCAAAGTCAATTAAGTGTAATTAGCTCGGCGGCGAGAACGAACAGTTCAATTAGAGCCGGGGGTCCGGCGAGCGGTGCCTAGAGAACGAACACCTGATGCCCTCGCCGCTGCCGTTGCATGGCGGAGGCGACTCCAGCTAGTTGCGCTTAAAAATAGACGCTCTGCAGGATAATGGGACGGAGGTGTGCAGCTATGGAGGCATGCATGTGGCTACATATGCCAAATTGCAACTGGAATGGGGATGGGGAGTGGGGAGTGGGGAGTGGGGAGTGTGGAGTGGGCAGTGGGGAGGTGGGATCTGGACGCGGACGTGGACGTGGACGTGAACTCTGGAAAGTGTAACTGCAGCTTCTTGGCGGTAAAGTCGTGACTTACCCTCGCCGCGATCCGATAAACCACGCTGTGAAGAGGAGGGAGGGCGCAGCACAGCAAAAATTTACCCACCAGCAGGATATATTTAAGACCACAAAAGACCACAAATGTGTTGGGGTGAATGTGAATGTGAATGCAGACGGTGACGGTGACGGTGACGGTGACGACGACGACGAAGACGAAGACGACGACGACTACGACGGCGGCGGCGGCGATGATGATGATGATGAGGCACAAAAACCTTTGGGCAGGCTGATGCTCAGGCCGCAGTCGGGGCTGAGGCCTGGCTTGGATCTCAGACTGGGGCTGAGCCTGAGCCTGTGACTGTGACTGAGACTAAGACTGAGGTAGCCTTGCAGTTGATTAAGCGGAGGCAACAAATTTGCATATTTCATTGAGCAGTTCAATCAAATGGAGGACAGCAGAGGCTGCGAGAAAACGTGGCCAGAGACACCGACGCTGCCGAGGCGGAGGCTGCCTTGGGGACAGACTGGGAGTCGGAGTCGGAGTCAGAGTCAGTCAGTCAGGCAGTGGCAGTGGCAGTGGCTGTGGCAGTGGCAAAGCTGGAGTCACAGCCAGAGACCAGAGACCTGGCGACCAAGGCGACCAAGGCGACGGAGCAGAAGGCATTTTTGTCGTTGGCCAAGATGCAAACGCTGCGATTAAGTCCGAAATAACTCATTCATACGCAGAGGTCCAAGAGAAGTTGGCAGCCAGGATATGTCTCCTCTCTCTCCCCCACTCCCCCACTCTTTCTCTCGCGCTCTCTCGCTCTCTCCCTCTGCCTCTGCCTCTGCCTCTCTGTCGCTGTCGCTGTCTCTGTCTCTCTCCGACTGCGTAATCTGTGGAATTCCATCGGAGCAGCCAGAGAGCAGCAACACAGAACAATGGCATCATGGCCATTCTCCAATGCTGCCGGACTGCGGCTCGGCTCGCGGAGGGGTGATGGAAATGCCACTGCAAATGGTGGGGGGTGGTGGTGGTGGTGGGGGTGGGGGCGAAGGTGGCTGCCGAGGAGCGTCCAAGATGGCGAGAGATCAACCATCAGCCTGCCAAGATGGCGATGTCTCGGTCCTGGTCTCGGTCTGGGTCTGGGCTGCAGTCGCAGTCACCTTAGGGGCACATTTGCATAACAGCCCACACTATCTGCATCTCCTTCCCACACAGTCGCTGGTGCGCAGTGTCTTCTCTTTCTCTCGCGCTCTCTCCCTCTCGCGCGCTCTCCCTCTCTCGCTCTGTGTCGCTGCGCTGCCATCTCTGTCTTTGGCCCTGTCTCTGGGCTGTGGGTCGCTGAAGCGTGCTTAATGCGGGCGGACACTAAGCCACGTGTGAAATTCAATCGCCAACTTGGGCTGAAAGTCCATTCCGCGGAGCAGCAACAGCAGGCGCAGGCGCAGGAGCAGAAGGAGCGGCAGCGGCAGCGGGATCACCTTGTTTCACTCTCACTCATCACCTTGCCGCAGCGACTGAGCAGCGAGCCAGTGGCTCGAATATCGCATCGCCATCGCCAGCGACAGCAACGCCTGGACACCTCGTTAGGGGTACGAAAGGGTGAGGACGGACAGACAGGGACGGAGACAGGGCCAGGGACAGGGACGGAGACAGGGCCAGGGACAGGGCCAGGGACAGGGACGGAGACAGGAGCCCAGCCCCAGATCAGTGTGGGGTCGATTCAGTCGCCCGATTCCAATTTAGAACCCGATGCGAGGCTCGCTTCGGCTGTGGTCTCGGTCTCGGTTACGGTGTCGGCTTTCATATTTTGAGGTTCGCCGAAGTGTTAACAGGCGGTGGCCATCGTACATTAGACGCAGTGGCCAGTGACCAGTGACCAGTAACCACTAACTGGCAGCCACTTACCGAGCGACCAATGACCAGTGCCAGTGCCAGTGCCAAGGCCCCGCCATGCCACCCCTCCAGGCACCAATCTGACGGGCCAAAGACCCAGCACTGAGCACTGAGCACTGAACACTGCAGACCGAAGACCGCAGACCGAGGCGGAGATAGCAAGTGTCGCATCAAGCCGGGGCATACCGCACCAGGGATTCCCTGACAGAGAGTTCATCAGCAGGCAGCAGGCATCAGGCAGGAGTCCCCCCGCCCCTAGCCACTATCCTTTCCGTCCCGTGCCCCAAAGCCAAAGAACATGAATAAACAGTCGATCGAAACGAGCACAAGACAAGATAAGCCGATAATTTTCTAGGCAGCTCGGAGCGAGCTGGACCGCCGCCACCGGCCACAGGCCACCAACAATAATGGGAGCAGGCGCGAGCAGGGGGGAGCAGGGGGGACAGCAACGGCAACGGCAACGTTCAAATCGGACCACAGAGGCTGTGCTGGCTCCATCGCTGGGGCCCCCGTCTGACCCAGTGCCGGCCACCATACCCTTAACAGCGACATGATGTTTTACTAACCAGCGAACGGCAACCGGCAACAGGCAACAGGCAACGGGCAACAGGCAACCGGCAACAGGGGACCGAAGACCGAAGAGCGACGACTGAGGACTGAGGACCGACTCCGAAGCTGCTAATAATTTGTGTACGCGACGCCGCCAAAACCAGGGAAGGAAAGGCTGCAGCCCCAGCCCCAGCCGCAGCCGCAGCCCCATTCCCATTCCCCGCCTCCCTGCTCGTGAAGCGTCTCACAATGGATCTGGGAACAGGGCCAGCAGAAGGAGAGCAGAGTGCGGTGCGGCGTGCGGAGAGACCTGAGAGCTCGAGCTCGTCCTTCGTTTCGTGCTAAACGTGTTGTTGCCAAATTGTGAACAAGATTCATTCATGTTTCAACACATTGAGCAACACGATGCCTCAGCCGCAGCCGCAGTCCCAGCCTCTGTCTTGGGATCGGACTCACTGCTCAGCTCAGCGCAGGATGCTCTGCTCTGCTCTGCTTTGGTGTGCTCTCCATGGCATGGCCAGGGCCAGGGCCAGGGCCACGGCCACGGCCATCAAACCGTCGTCAGGTCTCGCCGCCGTGTGAACAGACGCCGCCTGATCGCCCTGGGTCTCCTCTCCTCGCCTCTCCTCGCCTCTCCTCGCCTCGCCTTATTTCTGGTTGGCAGCCGTCCATTCCATGGCACATCACCTCGGTCGACCCTTTTATTCAAATCTGCTGCATGTAGGGGGAAATATTTAGACAACTCTTCGAATGCGAATGAAAAGGCGATGGCGGCATCGATCTATGTGGCATATGATGAATGAAATGAATGTGGGCAGACAGTAATTAGGGAATTCGAAACGATGCTGGCGATTACTCCGACAAGCATTGTTGGTGCTGCCGATCGGATGGGGCTGGGGATGGGACTGGGGATGGGCCTGGGGATGGGCCTGGGGCTGGTGATTATGATAGTGATGAATCAGCAAGCGAATCGCTAGACAAACGCGCACTTACGCGCAGCTAGCGGCAGGAGCGAAGAGCGCTGCGCGAACTCCTTCATTGATGATTGGTAACCCATCCAAGGGCCGGGCCAGACAGGCCGCGCAGCCCCGCAACCCACTGAGCTGCTGAGGAGCCATCGCAGCACAGCACAGCACAGCACAGCGGAGCACGTCTAACCGGAAACAGCCGACATTCCAGCGACATTCCAAGGCAGCTAACCATAAAAAAAGACCGAAAACAAATAACAAATAAAATAAAATGCCCAAAAGAAGAAATATACAAGAAGTGCGCGCCATTGCCCGTGGCTGCTGCTGGCTTTCATTTATTGTGTGCCTGAAGATGTTTCTTATTATGAAATTAGACTGAACACGGCACGGTGGGCACGGACGGACAGGCAATGGGATGTACAAGGGCACAGGGAACAGGGGACAGGGGACAGGGGACAGAGTCGGGTAGACACAACGACGATCGGCGACACTTGGCCAAGCCAAGCCAAGCCAAGCCAAGCACTCAATGAATGAAACCGAAATGAGAAATGAATGATATCATGCGCATTGTTAGCTCACACACGGGCACAGGCACAGCCACAGGCACAGCCACAGCCACAGGCACACGGCTCAGCACCGAAACCCCATCTTCTCTGTCCCTGTCCCTGTCCCTGCCTCTGCCCCTGCCTCTGTCCCTATCCCCGTCCCATGCTCTTGCCCTAACCCTAACATAACCCTGTGTCCAGAGCCTGCGGGTCGCATGGATCCCATGGACCGACCGGCAAACGAGATCAAATGCGATAGCGCCACAAAACGAGCCACCAGCAGCCGCAGCAGCCACAGCAGCAGCAACGACATCCGAAGAGGCAGCCACAGAAGACGACGACGCGACTGCCGTGCAACGTGTTGCTCATTTAGCTGGCAGCCGAGCGCGGCCATAATTCAACGCTTTTGATAACTGCGTTAGGTTCGGCACCAGCCCGACTCCGTGCTCCGATCTGCTCCGTTCCACGTCCGTGCTGCGACGACTGCGGCCCAGGATCGGCGCGCGTCAGCACTTTGGCGAGCGCGGAGACGAGAGACGAGGGACAAGGGACGAGGGACAAGGCACCATGGCTGTCAACGCAGTCACAGTGGCTGAAAGTAAAGCTGCCAGCGAATAAATATGGATGAATAGTGCAGCGAAGTTCGATATATGAGGGGACATCCAATGCAAAGCCTTTTCCTGCTCACTTTTCCCAATTTGCGCCAAGTTTTGTGGCAGTTTTCTTGGCGGCCTTGCCACACTGTGACTGCTGCCTGCTGCCTGCTGCCTGGTATCTGGCTCCGTCTCCGTCTCCGTCCATCGATTGCTTTTGTCGTACAATTTGATTTTGGTGTTTGCCTGGCGATTTGTTGTGTTTGATTTGCTGCCTCGTTGTCTTCCTCGTCCTGCTGCGTCCTCTACCTGCTGTCTATCTGTAGAACCCCAGCCGCAGCAGCAGCCCCAGCAGCAGCCCCAGCAGCAGCTCCCCACCCGCACCCGCACCCCCCACCAGCCCGCACCGACCCACTGTCTCTCTCTCGCTTTCGCTTTCGCATTCCAGCCATCCCCATGACCACGCAGGGCCACGCAGCTTACATTGTTCGCCTTTTTTTCGGGCTCATTCAAATCCTTTCGGTAAAATTCTTTTGTTTGGTGTCAAGTTTAACAAATATTTGAACGGTCGCATCCCAGCAGCAGCGGCAGCGGCATTGGCAGCGGCCTCTTGTCTTGTTTGCCCCATGTTTCTCGCGTGTTGCTGCGGCTTGTCATTGTTGTGCTACCGCTGTGCCCGCCCCACACTCCACGCTCCACGCTCCACACTCCACTCCCCGCCCTGCCCTGCCCTGCTCTGCCTCCGAATGTTGGTGCTGCCGCAGTGGCTGTTCTCTCTCATTGCCTGACGGCATGGGGGCGTATGACTAATCAGCGCAGCCTTCAATTAGTTTGCCTTAGACAAGAGCCGAATGAACGATGGCGGACGATGGCAGTCCTAGCCGGAGCGACCTGACTGCCTCATGTAATTTCCCCCAAAAGTTATGGCTGTTGCAACAGCAGCTGTGACTGCCAGCTGCCACTGGCTTCAGCAGCTAGACTCCACCTCCACTTCCAGCTCCACTTCCACCTCCACTTCCACCTCCACTTCCACCTCCACTTCCACCTCCATTCGACTCCATTCGACCTCCATTCCACCGTTGTTGCAGCTTCTTATCATTGTGGCAACTCTCTGCTGCTCTCTCGTGCTTTTGTTGTGCGACATCTTTGACGCCCCGCTGCGTGGGTGCATCGCGCCAAATGCCACAAGAATTACTGCAGCGCGGGGCCTGGGCACCCTGTGCCCTCGCTGCGAAGGTGCAGGAGCAACGCGGATGGCTGGCCAAGATGGGCAGCTTTCCACTGGGCGACAAAAGTGCCACTGCAGCGAAATCCACAGAATCGCAGCCTCGCAGCCTCGGAGTCTGCAGCCTCGGCTCTCAGTGCGAGTCCGTAATTGTTTGTTTATTGTGGACTTGTGGCCGGGGATTGGGGCTGCTGTCTCTGTCTCTGTCTCTGCCTGCGTCTTGGCCTCTCCCGCTACTATCGCACGCTCATCGATTGTTATTGTTGTTGCTGCTTTTATTGTTAAATGTTAAAGTACTACACAATATTTATATTGGCATTGTTTGGACTGCCACTGCCGCCACTGCCGAAACAGGCAACTGTCGCTATAAATCAAGATCGGACTTGGAATGTCCTGCAATCGAAAGTTCGCAGTTCGAACAGGGAATGTCCTGTGAGTGGGGAGTGCTAGGGCTGATGTCGGGGCTGTAGCAGTGCCCCGAAAGAAAGCGCCCACCTTCCGATATTATTCATGCAGCAAAACCAAAAGAACCCAAAATCCATTTTCGATAAGCGAATAGAACAAATGGCAAAGTGGAGTCGCTGTGGGGCAGGGTATGCCCAGACCAGTGCCGACCAGTCCCGACCAGTCCGGACCATACCGATAGCCATCAGAAACACCCTCTGAGGGTGCCTGCGCAGAGGGGGGCCGCAGCCGCAGCAGCAGCAGCAGCAATGTGTGGCACTGGCTCTGCCACTGGCACTGCTGACACTTCAATGGAGATTCGGCGAGGCGATCGCTGGCATGTTGCAGCCGCATGCTGTGGCGCTATGCCGGGATTATGCCTCACGGATTGACTTCCCCTTTTGGCCAGCCCCAGTGTGGCTGCTCCTTGTGCCCCATGCCTTTGTGGCTGCTCCTTGTGGCCGATTGGACTTGCTCTTAATTAAGCGTAATTACGAATGGGCGAGGGGCACAGGCTTGCCGCCTCTTAGGCGCGCGGGTGGCAGCGCCCTCCGCTTATCGCTCGTCGGATGGATTACTGATAAGCGAGCTCCGGCCCAGCCTCGGATGTGTGTGGGTGACGCGGCCACAAGGGCATGCCTAGAACTATGCAACGCGCTGCGGCGGATCGGCGCTTCGCCTTGGCTCTGGCGGGGTGGGGCACTGATCCCAACACCCAACACTAAACTGCATGTGTGTATAGCTATATAGCAGCCCATAAATCAAAGCTTAGCCACTTTTTATGAGTTCGATTTCGCAAGGCGAACCACAGACCTTTCGGCGTTCAGCTTTTGGCTCTTGGCTTTCGGCTCTTGGCTAATTTCCGCTTTGGCGGTTGCCAATCCCGCGAGAAGGTTAGCCCCGTCCCAGTCCCAGTCCCCGTCCCCGTTCCAAATCCAAACCCTCTTGACATTGAGAAATGTTGCAAGAGCCGGGGGGGGCTGGCGTGGTGTGTGGGGCTGGACAGGAAATGCTTGCTGATCGCTCACTTGGCCGCCATTCAGCTGCACATCCTCTCGCATTGCCTGTGCCGCTCTCTCCCGCTCGCTGGGAGCGCGGGCAGCGGGAGACACTTCTTTGCGGAGTTCTGTCAGTGCCTGCAGCGGCGGCAAGTAGAAACAGATCCGAAAGTAGTTCAACAATGCCCTGGGGCCGTGTTAATAGAAACGTTTCGAGATTCGACAGAATATAATAGAGCAGCGCAGAGCGGGGCAGAGCAGAAGACAACGTGCAACATCGTTGATGAGAAGTCGTCCAAGCTAAGGTTGCGGCTGCGACGGACAGGGAGAGGGACAGGGAGAGGTACAGGGAGACGGACAGGGAGAGGGAGCAAGCGATAATTCCATGGAACTCCATAAAAATAGCTAAACGTGCAGCAGCGGCCGCCCAGAACCAGAACCAGAACCAGAGCCAAGACCATGACCAAGACCAAGACCCAGGAGCGAGCGCCTCTCCCTAACTTCTCCGACTCTCCCGTTCGCCCGCTCTGCCGCTCTCCGAGTCTGCTGCTCATTTCATTTCAATTGACCGACTGCTGCCGCTGCCGCTGCTGCTGCTGCAGTCGCATTCTTTATGGCCAGTCAGAGGAAAAGTCACTTTCATCTTTTTGAATAGGGAGCCGAACCAACGAGCCCAGCAACGAGCCCAGCAACGAGCCCAGCAACGAGCCCGGCAACGAGCCCAGCAGCCCAGCTCGACCGATCAGCTGTGTGTCCTTTAATGTCTAAATTTCCTGATGTGTCATGCCGCCCGAGTCCTGCCTGTGTCCTGGCCCCGACCTGTGTATGTGTGCTCGCTGCGAGTGATCCCTTTATGCCTTTGTCTGCTTACCTTCTAACTGTTTTGACCTTTCGCTGCTATCCCATCCCATCCCATGCCATGCCATGCCATGCCATCCTGATCCTTTCATTATTCGGTAACTAAGTCTGCGTCTCCGTGCCCGTCCCCGTCCCCGTCCCCGTCCCCTTCCCCGTCTACGTCTACGTCTGTCTCCATCGTGTGCGTCGTCGTGTAAATATTTTCCCAGCATCCTGCAAACGTTTTGACAGTTTTTATTAGATCAAAAACCGACTACAAGTGGCGTGTGATAAATTGCGGCCAAAACGGAGTTAAGCGCAGTAGATGGGCACACGGAGATGGGACAGAGACACACACACACACACAGATATAGAGGGTAGGGATAGGCATAGGGATAGGAGAAAGATCAAGTGTCTTTCTCACTTCGCTTGCCAGCCATTGTCTGGCGGTGGTAAGTCGTGACTTTTCCACGCACACACTTGCACCTACTTCGGGGAGTGCTGGCAATTAGGTGATCCCCGTGATTCGATTCGATTCGGTTCGGTTCGGGATACGGAATGGCTGTGCTCTCAGGCGAAAATAAGCAGCTTACAGAAATTGAGAGTCGAGCGCCATCTGTAGCAGATTTGAGAGCGGAAAGGCAGTATATATAGGGTATATATAAGGCATATATAAGGCATATATAAGGCATTTATTATGTGTGGGCTACTCGTGGTGGGTTGGTTATTCAGCAGTAGGAAACGCTATCGAAACAATTACCAATTACCAAGTATCAGATTTATCCAGATAAACAAAAGGCACTGCCATGTTTTAAATATCAAAATCTCACTTTTTTGCCGAGCGTTGCTCCTGCAGCATGCAGTTGCAGCCTGTTGCACTGTAGGTCCCACTTACTCCTAGAATTAAAATGCAGAAAATGCAGAAAAATATAAAAAAAACATAGAAAATATCTGGTTGCAGGAGTTCCGCTTGTTTATGGTATACTTTAATTTATATACCTTATGTTTATATTTACCTTATTTTATATACTTTAATGCTTAATTCCATGCGGCTATTTGCTTTATTCGCATTCGATGTGTCGCTGGGTTCGCTGCTTGGATCCGCTTCGCGTTCTTCAGCCGATAGACCACGCGCATCATAACTCATAACTGAGAGCCGCTGCCTGTCCAATTGATTGATGAACTGGCAACTGCTCAGCACACTCACGGCTCAAATATGCAGCATCCCCAATCCCCAATCACCAGCACCAGTCACCAGTCACCAATCGCCATCACCCATCATCGATCCTGACTCGAATCTCGCCCAGTTCTCCAACCCTCACAGCAGGTCGGTGGAGTGTAGTCAAACAAAAAGTCAAGCAAAAAATTAACCGAAAAAACTAAAACTAAAAAAGGGAGCATAGTGTTTTAGGCCCCCCCGAAACAATTCGATTCTGTAGGAGCGCAAGCACAGCAACAAATTTCAAGTGGAACATTTGGAGGGTCGGGCGGACAGAATGCCAAATTCAAGTGAAATGAAGAGCACCAGGGAGCACATGCGGAAGTGCCGGGCGTACCAGCGCAGCCTGCGCGAACACATCGACGCGCTGGACCACTTCATGGCCGACGACTTCTTTAGGAATCCCAGGCGCTGTTGGGACCTGCTGCAGAGGGAGCACCAGGAGCAGTGCTCGTCGCAGTGCGCTGTGTCGGCGGCGCACTCTGGGCAGCTCCTCCTACAGGAAGGTGGCCTAGCGCCGAGCACTGGGGTGGGTGCATGCTGGCTGCTTCCCTGGCACTGTGTGCAGCTTCATTGATCAATCAATTAATTCCCTTCCGCTCGCAGAAACGCCGAAAGTTTGCTGGCACCATTTGGCGGCTGCTGCATCCCGACCGCCAGCGCAGGCACAACAGGGTAAGGATCCAACTCGCATTCCGTGCACTGCTGACTTCTTTTTCGACCCTTTTTGTGTCCCCCAGAGTCGAGCTGGATCTCCGCTGGGCAAGAGGTCAGACCCGCTACGTCCGGTCCCTGCTCCGCGTGCATCGGCAGTGAATATTCTCTTTTAGCGCAGCCCCAGCACCAGCACCAGCCTCAGCCTCAGCCCCAGCTCCGACTGCCCCTGAGAGCGAAGGCTGCCGATTGGCGTTAGAGGTGGATCCGCATCCTAAATGGTCTTCCAGACGGCAGAGAGTCGCTACTTAGCGCGCAATCGAATCAGAAGAGTCCAAGAGTCCCAGAGTCCAGTCCAGTTCAGTCCAGTTCAGTTCAGTTGCCCCCACAGCCGGAGTCAGCCGGGATCCATGCTGCTCTCGCTCTCGCTCTCGCTCTTGTTATTGTGTTATGTATAAGTTAATAATATGGCGGAAGGCTCCTTTGTCGTGGCCCCAACAAGGCACGGCCGACGCTTATTAAATGATTGAAGAAGCCTTTTGGGCCCGGGGATGAAAGTGGAACTGGAAGCGGGGCTGCGGCTGCGGCTGGGGAGGGTCCAAGCTCAACCGCAAGCTCAAGCTCAAGCTGGGACCCCCATAAAAAAGGTGGAAACCTTGTTCTTGCTTTGTGCTGTTTTTTTCTTCCCTTTTCGTTTTGTTTTCCTTTGCGCAGCGAGCCGCCAGAGCAGGCCCAGGCCCAGTCCCGAGCCCAGTCCCGAGCCCATGGAGCGACGACCACCATCAATAACAGACCACAACGATCTGGGACCCCGACTATATTTATGATTTGTTAAGCAACGCCGAACGTGCGAAAGGATAATCACAAGCGCCTGTTGGCACGCCCCCCGGTTCCCCAGCTCCGAATTTCTGGCTCTGCGTCGTGTGTGAGACATTTCCAAAATTGAGTCAATGACTTTTATTTTTACGACTCTCCATGGAGCAGTGGAGCAGTGCAGTCCGAGGACTCCGACGGGATGGAATGGAATGGGTTGGAATGGGCTGGGAGTGGGGGCATCGCAATGCAGTGGGAGCTGTGGCTGTGGCTGTGGCTGGGGATGGAGAGATGGAGATGGTCTTGGCGCGGCGATGACTTTTATGGCAATGAGAATTGAGCTATTAGGGGGGGGGGGGCGCGCAGGTATCGCTGATTAGCGAGGCATTAAGTTATGGACACCGCACATCGGGCATCGGGCATCGGGCATCGGCCATTGGACATGGGGGAACACCTCGTCTAAGGGAACACCGCACCTGTTCCACAATGAACCCGGGCACTCGACTCGGGCCCACCAACGACGTGCCGAGGCCTAGCCAGCGCCAGTGGCACTGCCAGTGGCAGTGGCAGTGCCACCCAGATGGATCTGCATCTGCATCGGTGAAAGTTGATCGCCGATCGATCCCGAGCGCTGCCCCGCCCGCACACAATCGCCCTCTATTATGCACTACAAAATTGTACAAATCATGGGCCCCGTCCGCCCGTCTCGAGTGCTGTCTGTCGCTGCTCCTGGCCTTGTGTGTCCTTTAATCCCGCCAGCTGTGCGCAAGGCAGGGGCAGAGGCAGTGGCAGATGGGCAGGGGCACCGAGTACCGAGCACCGAGCACCGAGCACCTTCGAGGGATCGCACGTTGTCCAGCTCCTGACGAGGGCTCGCGCGCACTTTGACACGCTCGAAGGATGAGCAGAGCAAGTCGCAGATGCGCGAGGTGCGGGGTAGCAGTAGAGATCTGCCAGCATTCCTGAAGGCCTGAAGCCCGAAGCCCGAATCCCCCGATCGGCTGCTTTAATGAGCGCCGGCTTATCAATGGCTGAATGGGGCAAGGAGCTGGGAATGATTGTGACTGAGTCCCATCCGCAGTGCCAGTGCCAGTGCCAGTTCCAGTGCCAGTCACAGGCTCAGGCTCGGATCCAGTCTGATTGTTAACCTTTGCATCGGGGCATTAAAAAACGTTAACAAGCTGCGTAGCGCCGTCGGGCGGCGTTAATGTCGAAATTGGCGCTGGCTGCGGAATGACTGTTGGGGAAGCCAGGCCAGCCGGGAGCAGGGGCAGGAGCGGGAGCGGGAGGGGACTAGCTGGGGACGACTGCGGCTCGGACGAACGTGTTTCTTAATGAAACAAAGCTTGAATTTTAAATGAGCATCATAAAGAACAATGAAAATGCAGGGGGAACAGCAACAACAAAGCGAAACTTGGCTAAAAGCCGGCGCGATCATTGGCGGACGGAGGGACGGAGGGACGGGTCGGACACTGGGACAGTGGGACAGTGTGGATGGAGAATGCTGAAACGGACAGCGCCGAATGGAATAAAAGCGCAGAAATGTTAAATAAACAATAAAAACCAATCCCCCCGCAAGACCGTTTCCCCATGCCCCATGCCCCATCCCCATCCATCACCCCCCCTTCTGGCTGCGATCCCTACTAGGACTGGAGTCTGTCAAATGCGCACGAAAGAAACTCTTAGAGCGGATTACACCCCTCCTCCGGCACGATTGATATGGATGGGATCCGATCCGAGCCGATCCGAGCCGAGCCGCAGAAATGCCCAAAACGGATGCCGTGCTGACACCTCGACTGGGGGCATACCCTGCCGAGAATCGGCAGCTAAACTGCGGACCAAATCGGGCGCCCCTGCAGTGGATCCCGCCCCAAGGGAAGGGCAGCTCGCGGCATGATAATCATATGGCCTGCCATGCAAACTTTCGGCCTGGAAGGACTCCCAAATGGTTTTCGCGGTCAAAGATGAAATGGAACGCAGTCCAGGCCAGTCTGGTCCACGCCCGAAGGCCTGCAGCGGGCATCCGGGAGACGAGGGGCGGGCGATAGTTGATTCTGCGGTGCTGCCCATAATTGGTGCTCATCTTAATGGCATTAAAATTGCATTATCGCCGTATTTATTGAAACGGTTTGTTTTAACAAGATTAACTCAATGATATCGTCGACCGACAGGCAACAGCGAAAGCAACAACGAAGACCAGCAACAGACCACAAAATGATTAACAGCAAAAGCCGCCGCAACGGCATACAAAAAGAAAGACCACAAAAAATACAAAACACAAAACACAAAACGCAAAACGCAAAACACAAAATAAACGAGCAGAAACGTTGCGAGTGAGTCGCTGCCGTGGACGCGACTCTACTTTTCTCAGTCAGTATATAAATTTGGGAGCTTATCATTTATGTAGAATTAAGCGGGGTGAGCAGCTGGAAATTCAGTTCTGCATTCTGGCTATAAGATGTGACAGCTCTGTAGCAGATGTGATAGCCCACTGTTAGTTAGGGTAATCTCGTGGCTGTGGCTGTGGCTGGCACCACAACGTTGCCTTGTCCACTCTTGCCACAGACCTAATACACCCCTTAACTCTGCGAGTACAGGTATAAAAACACAAAACGAAAACAAGAAAGCAAGAAAGAAACCGTGAAGGAGAACGATCCGAAAACAGCGTTAAGATGCGAGATATATTCATTCCCGTTGTTGCCGCTTGATTGGCCATTGCCATTATTGTGTCCCCCTCCTGTCTTTGTTGCTGCTGCTGCTGCTGCGGGGGTCGTAAAATATTTATAACATAATTTGATATCATTTTTAGATGATTAGATTCAATATTTTGGCTTCCATGCACAGCAGCAACCACAGCAGCAGCAGCAGCAGCAGCAACAGCAGCAACAGCCACAGCCACCGCGGCGAGAGGGAGCAGATACATTTGTATCTTTCGGCTTTTCCGTGTATCTATTTGTCCGTGGGTCACATTTATCACACCGCTCCGCTGCGCTGCGCTCCTTGGTGTCAGTCGTTGTTGTCCATTGTTGGGCTGATCTTTTGTCGGGACAGAGAATTAAATGGGAATGGGAACTGATTTTGGCTGGGATTTCTGTTGGATGTTGGCTGTTGGCTGTTGGCGGGGGCACTCGCTGGAAGGACTCTTTGGGGGCTGAGTCAGTCGGCATTCCGCGAACCTAGTCCTCGCCAATCAAAGTCCACAATAGATCGATGATCCAATGCCTCGCACGGCCCTCCATCCGATAGCTTCCCAGAAGCCCACATAATTATTATTTATGCACACAAATTAAAAGCAGGGCGAAATATTTGCGCAAATCCGCGCATATCGTTTATTTATGGCACCTTTTGAGCCTTTTCGGTATTTCATCAGGCCCCGCAATGCGGAATGTCGGCGCTGGCCGAGGGTAGAGATTATTTCTGGGGGGGACGCAAGCGATTGGGGAATTTTTTGGGGGCTGGATCCAATCACTTTCCGCTTCAGGCCAGGGCTGCCAACAGCTACTAGAGCAGAGCCCTCCAACACTTAAATAGTGGCAGCAGCATCAGCGGATTCTTGCAAAGATTAAGGCAGGAGGAAGGTCGTTCAGAGCCGCATTTATGGAATATTATTGATGGCTGTTAGGTGCCAGATCCCATGGTGTCTCTGCACCTACATATCTGTGGGTGGAGGCTAGAGCGACCTACGCAATGTGGCTGTGTCGCCACCTGATCGTGCGTCAGAGGCGACAATTAAATAAATTGCATTCTCGCACGGGGCTCGCGCTCAGCGGTGGAGGCAATGGCGATTTATGATTTGTGCCTGATGACCGGGAACTTGGCACTGCAGTTGATTGTGCCGTGCTCCATTATGGTTATTGCCCTGCGAATAAACGTAGTGTCGAGTAACTTAATTAAGCACAGGCCCAGCCGCGGACGAGCCCTCTAGCCGCCCACATGAGGCGCTTGCGATAAGCGGCGCTGCTGATAAGGCAGTTGTTCGACCTTGTTGCATCAGAAACTACGAGTGTGTGTACGGGTACGGGTACGGGTACGGGTACGGGTGCGCAGGGGCACAGGTAGGTCGGTTAATCAGCACGGATCTACTGCACTTGGTAGCTGTGTTATCTGCCCTACTCTGCCCCTGCCCTGCCCTGCCCTGCCCTGGCCGGCCCTGCCTTTCCGACGCCCACAGAGATAGCTGCTGGAGCAGGCGCTGACTCATCAGGTGGTTGCCCCGCATACCGACACAGTTTGATTCGCAATCTGATTTGCGGCTTCAGCATCGACATCGACGTCGACGTCATTGCCGCAAAGGTCGCCGCCGCTCCGCTGTGTGCCGTAGGTCTATTGCCAGTCGATCTGTCGCTGTATTTACAGTAGGCATTACATGATGAGTGTTGCTGCCATTATTTTCAGACTGCTACGTCAGCTACGTCAGCTAGGCCAGCTAAGCCAGTGTCTGCTGGGCTTCAGGTAAACCTGGCGGGGGGGTCTTGGGGGATCTAGGGGGTTTTCGTAGATAGTGCAGTCGAGTCGTGGTGAAATTCAATGGGTTTTTGCGGCGACTGGGCTAATCGGCCGATAGATACAGCGCTCGTTGTGAATTGAATTGCGATCCGTATTTGTCATGCCCCACTACACTCGTGATACTTTTTTCCAGATTACCTTAGGTTAGGAATTTAGAATGGTAATCCCCCTGCAACCCACAGAGCCCATAGAGCACATAGAGCCCATAGAGCCCATAAAATTGGCACACTTTTTCGATTTTGCAAGGTAATATTGTGAAATTAGAGGCAATCGATCGATCGATCAGGCTGAGTTTGTCGGCTATTAATAGCATGGCCCCAGAGAGCGAGAGCGAGAGTGCCGATGGGATGGGCTGGCTGGATCTGCGGAGTTTAATCTTCTGGCTAGCAGCTGCTGAAAGAGCCAGAGACAGATAGAGCATTGATCGCATTATTCCCTATTCCATTTATGGCCCAATAACACTTGTACCTGTCCCGAAACTTTGTTGCCAGCCAACACTCAACACTGAAAGTTGCTCGTCGTTCGATTTCGGCTAATTCCAACCAATTTGGGGCATTTGTCGCTGTGTCTCTCCTCTATGCCTTGTTGGGCGTAGGGTTTGTAGGTCAAGACAAAGACCGAGACGAAGACAGAGACGAAGCAGAAGACTTTGTCTTTGTCTTTGTTTTGGTGACGTTATGGAAGCTGTGGCGCGTGTTTGGAGTTGAAATTGGTCTGGATAGTCCACTGGCCGGAGCCAGCAGCCAGCAGCCCGTTGAGCCGTCATCTAAGTCCAGCCACGTATGACGCATGTCCAAGACGGCGGACGGCGGACGGGGGACGGGGGACGGTGGTAGGAGCCAGCCAAGTACATTGCGTAGGTCGTGTGTTTGCCGGACACTAATTGGGTTATTACGCGCACTGCGACTCCCACTCTGCACTCCGCGTTGGACTCGCATTGGAATTGGCTGCCGCCCCTCCGACAAGGGTGCCACTGATGCTGCCACTGATGCTGCCACTGATGCGCCACTGCCACTTCCATTTTTGGAATTATTTTTAGCCCTTTGCCTTGGACATTTTTATAATTGGCTGTGCACTGCCACGCTTCCGAGATGTGGGAGTGCTGTCCCTGGTCCATTCTCGCGAACGGAAGCTGGATTTAGAAGGTAGCTGGGTGCGTCCTGGTCTAGTGCCCGGCGCGTTTTAATTAGCCCGGATCTCCACCCCTCTGTGCAGAGCTGGCCATCTGTAGGTGATTAACACGGCTGACTGCCCGCTTATTGATTTATACACGTCAAGCGCCCCCTGCATGGATACGGATGCCCAAGCGATGCGCGATGCGCGATGCTCGATGGCGATGCCGTTGACAATGGCGGAGGCGGAGGCGGAGACGGAGGCATCTGGCAGAGGTCATGCGTGGGCCCGGCTTGCGTAGGCCTCCTCCGATAAGCTGCGGCGGCAGTCGTTGACTAATTGATTGATTGATAAGTTCCCTTGGTTCGCATCACCTTTGCGAGGGCCGTGCTCTGTAGGCTTTGAGTTCTATTCTACCTACTGCTCAGGCTCTGCCCCATGCCAGCTGAGGAGGGGGCAGCTGAGTGTCCAAGTGTCCAGGTGTCCACTGGCCCACAATTATGCGCGAACACGGACACTCGCAGTGGCCAGTCGCAGTTTGCTTTCGTGTGGATGTATCTGGTGCCCTGGTGGCCGGGGCGGCAGCAGTTCAAAAACCTAAATAAAAATGCAACACAAATAATACCAGCCGCCAAGCTTGAGTCCGCGTCCGAGTCCAAGTCGAGGTCTCAGCTCTGCCTCTGTCTCTGCCTGTGTCTCTGCCCCATGCCCCCTGCCCCCTGCCCCATCCCACTCCTTACTGTATCAAATTTTGTTTAATTGTCGGCGTTTTCCTCGCCATGAGATCTCGGCTCCCAATGTCTCCGTGTCCAGTATGTCCAGTATGCAGTCGTCTTCCCAGACATGGATTCTTCAACATTGTAAGCGCTTTTGCTGCGTTGGCATCTTGTCCCCGGCTCTGCCTCTCATGCCGAGGCAGCTTCTGTGGCAGTGGCAGTTCCACTTGCAGCGGCTTCTTCATGTCGCTCGCTGTTCCCGTTCCCGTTTGTGGTGCTGCTTCTGCTTCTGCCTCTGCTTCTGCTTGGTGTGTGCTCCATTTGTTGGGCAAGTTGTTTGCGCTGTAAATCGATACATTTGCACTTGGCTACTTACGACTGTCCGTCCATCTGTCCATCCGTCTGACTGCTGGACGGACTGGCGGACGAACGAACAACATCGACAAGCAGCAGTAACAACAATGGCAGCAACGACGACGACGACGACGACGACGACGACGACGACGTGATTTCTGTGCGGCTTTGATGGTGGTCATTGCATGCCACTAAAGCCGGCCCAAAGACTACAACAAGTTGATCAGTCTGATCGAGGCAGCAGGAGGAAGGGAAAGGGGTAGGGGAAGGGGAAGGAGGAGGATGCTGCAGATGGAGATGGAGGTGGAGGTGGGCCAGGCCTAATGCAGCCCTGATCGGATTGCAGCGGAGGACCAGGAGCAGGGACCAGGGCTGCCCTCCACCTCCACCTCCACCGCCGATCCACCTCATTAGCCTTATTACATTTGCCACATCAAATTAACAACGAGAAACAGCCCGTTGATGTGGCAGTGCCAGTGGCAGTGGCAGTGGCAGTTGCAGCTGTGACTTGCAATCGAAGAATAACAAGAAATTAACTAGAAACAAGAATGGAAGGCTGGTTAAGGGGCACGCAACAATCGGATACCCTCACAAAAACGATTATGTCATATGTCACACATACTGTGTATATGTGTGTGTGTATATGTGTGTGTATATGTGTGTGTGTGCGCAAGTATTGGGAAAGAAGATCGATCCAAGGCGCAGCACCCTTTGCTAGGGCATGGAACACAACTGTCGCCAGCCCGGCCAGAACCGATGAAGTGCTGAGCTAAGCAATTTCCCAGAGGAAAGCTTCTGGCTCTGCGATCGGTATCCGCCCTCGCCCGGCCCGCCCCCTCCTCCGACATCTCCCTGATTTCTGGGTCAGTTTTAGGCTAACTTTAAGGGCCAATTGGCAGACCGCCCGCCCGCCCGAGTGACATTTGAAGCTGCCGCCAAAGCCAATGCCAATGCTGCCAATGACTGATGCTGATGCAAAAACTCACAAGTATGAAGAGGAACAAAAAGGCTAAAATTATTGGAGAAGAACGGAAAAAGGGCTGACCGCAACAAAGGGCTGGGCAGGGCAGGGCACTGGCACGACATGGTCAGGTTATTTTAACAGTCCTGCCCGAAGAGACGTCGCAGCGCAGCACTTTTTATGAGTATGAGCCACAGAGAGCCGTTGCGAGCGGTGGGCTCTTCTGTAGTGCAGTCCCGGCCCGCAGTCCCGTCCCGGCCCGGCCCACTGCTGTGGCTCGTATGTAAATCAAGTGGATGCGTTTCGAGCCATGCAGCGGGGCGAACGTGTACGTGTAGAATCTTGAATTGCAATTTCAATAACGAGACACGAAATACTTTCAAGTGAACAGCTCTGGAAGCCGATGCCGATGCCGCACTTGAAGGCGATGTCGAGGCAACACCACCCGAAAGAAAGACAGCGAGAAAGAGGGACAGAGGGACAGAGGCAACGAATGGGGCACTGACGAAGCATAAATACACTAGCCAGCGATGTGGAGTAGGAGAGTACAGGGCAAAATATACGCAAAATATACGCAAAATATACGCAAAATATACGCAAAATATACGCAAAATATACTGCCAAATAAACACACTAGTTACCCATTTAGCTATACCCATACGTGTCTGTAGATGCAACTCCGCAGATGCTTAGGTGCTAAAATCAATCTTAGTTATTCTGCAAATTGAAAGAGCAGAACGAACCGAAAAGCGATCTGCAGGAAGCGCTGCAAGGCGCTTGGAATGTCGTTCCGGTTTGGTTGCCCACTCTCCGAAAATCGAACAGCATCCGAAAATATGACACAAAAAGCGAAAACAGCAACAGAAACAAAAACATTAATTGCTCATCAATTGGGCTGGGAAACGCAGTGCCGCTGCCAGCCCCCCCATTCCCCGTTCCATAAATCCAAAACCAAAACGAAACGAAACGAATCGATGCTAAACTGACCCACACAAACACTTGTTGTTTGCTCTGCTCTGCTCTGCTCTCGTTGCTCTCGCTCTCCGGTCGGCACTTCTTCTGTGGAAATGGGGGTCTGGGGTCTGGGGCCTGGGGCCTGGGGCCTGGGAATGGGTGTGAAACGTGGGACAAGGCCAAGGGGAAGGCCGTGGCAAACGCCTATGCAAATTTGGCGTTTATTTTCGGCAGCGATGATGCACCATCACATCGCATCGCATCGCCTTCGCTGAGTTTTGGTTTTTATTTATTTTTTGTTTCGTCTGGCGGGACCCAAACGTGGAGCGGAAGTGTTTTCGCGATGTCTAAGAGCTGCAAAGCTGGTTCCGCGGCTGAAGTTGAAGCCGGAGATGGAGACGGAGATGGAGCTGGAGCTGGAGTTTGCCGAGTGGCAGAGGCAGTGAAATTCACACGCGATGAGTGTGCCCAGGAGGAAGTTGCAGCTCTGGCCACCTGACTGCAGGAATGTCTGACCCTTGACAAGCGCATTGGCTTGCAAGTGTTGAATCATCGCATCCTCGACTTGAGATTAGTGAGTGCTCCCCGGCGACGATGTCTAGCCCGTGACTAAGTGGCACCCTCCCTCTGCCATTGCTGCCATTGCTGCTATTGCTGCTGGTGGTTTTGTCAATTTGCTAACCAGCAATGTGTCAATAATCCGCTGGAAGGGGAGCCGGGAGCTGGGAACATACATACCATGCCATGCCATGCCATGCCATACTCGAGCGTTAAACGCCGAGCGACGAGCGACGAGCGCCGCACGCGACTCTTGTTGACACATTCGAGACGCGACGCGGACGCGGAGGGGGACGCGGACGGGCGCTGAGAACGAGCTGCCTCTGGCACGCGATAAAGCCGAAGCCGACCGCGAAGGGGTCTATCAATTAGTCATCCTCGCGTAGCGGTACGGCAGCCGGCTAATGGGTCACGGGGCTACGGGTTGGCGTTGGCTGTGGCTGTGGCTGGTGGCTGGTGGCTGGTGGCGTTGGCGTTGACTCCCGCGCACCCAATACTTATTTGGCCAGGCGACACTGCTATCGGAGACAGTAACAGCCATAAGTGATAAGCGACCGTTTCAATTATGCAGCGACGAATTATATTAATAATGGCGATAATGCCGGGCATTAGGCGTGCAAATCGCAGGCATTGGCAGGCACTGGCGGGCCTCAGAGCATCGCCGGGGCGGGCGACTTATCGATTGTTTGATTTGGATGATAATAAGCGGCAATTACAGCGAATTTCGCACTGGGAGAGGGGGCACCCGTGTGGACGTCACAGAACATGACACCTACGTCAGCCGGCCAACCAGTCCAAATGTCAATTGCTAAATTTAGCGCCAGGTGTAGCCGGAGCTGGAGCTGCAGATGGGGCTAGGCCGAACCCCGCTAGGTCATGTGTATAATTGGCTGCGAATTCACTCACACATGTGCATTTGCGCATGTACTATGAATAGACCAGGACGAGGATTCGCACCTCTGGCTGCTCCATGGCTGCTCCATGGCTGCCCACCCCCCTGCCGCATACGTCGCGTCGTCCAGTGAGTCATGTGGCCTTCGGAGAGGAGCCAGCCAAGCGCCTCCATTGGGGCTGGAAGACATTTGGTGTGCTGCTCATATCCATGGCACACGTACACACATATGGAGGGCGGGTGGAGGGGGTGGCGTGGCGTGGCGTGGGGCGTGCTTATTCATTCCCGGCGAAGCATTAGTCAACCGCCACGAAGACAATGTGAATACCCCTGGCCGACGCTGCTCCAAAGTTCAAGCCCAGCCGTGGCGCGCTCTCCGCCGGAGACGGCGCTCGGTGATAAGAGTTCAGTGGAAAAGTGGCCAAAATTACGGCTAACTGCTGTTGAATCAAAACTTGTATTGGATCCACGCCACGCCACGGCACGCCACACCACGCAGCATGTCAGCCTGTACAGTAATTAGAGATCCGCCCCCCGCCAGCGCTCGCCCATTTTCGACTGATTGATGGGGTACCTGGCAACCGGCAACCGGCAAGCGGCTCCGCTGTGCCAGTGCGGGGATATCTTATTCTTTGGCACCAAAGTTTTCCAGGCTGCGCCACCCGCTGCCTTATCAGTGCCGCAATCTGACAACAGCGCGTCATCTATGACACGCGTCAGCGAGCCGAGCCGAGCCAGGGACTAAGTTTAGCAACCCTTTTGGGAGGAGCGAGGTGTCATCGACGAACAAACTTTGAGAGATACTCGTACGCCCCCCCCCACAAGACAAGACGTGTGAGAGTGCGGTTGGGGGTGTAGAATGTGTGCTGAGTGGCGGGGTGCTGGGTGCTGGGGTGCTGGGTGTTGAGGCAATGCGCCGCCGCCCTTGGTCCCAGGGGACAAAGCTCGGCGATCGCTTAAAGCGGTGATCACATTACCTGACCAGCCGTTGATAAGAAAAACCCATTTTTCCTCAATTACGGGATCATGATATCATGGGTGGAGTGGACCCTTGGCTTGGGAGTGTGCATGACCACACGACACGACACGGCGGAGTGCGGTGCGGTGCGACCGCAAGGGAGGCGCAGCTTATCTAGCTGCAGCCCCGCGCTACAGTAACTCCCACCAGGCGCGACCGCAAATCAAAGTACACACAGCAACTTGGTCAAGATTAAAACTAGCGACCGAAGTATAAAACTATAAAACTATAAAGCTAACGATGCGATCGCACTCCACAGGCCATTCCCCCCATCGATTCCTAGCCTGGCCGCAGCGAATGTGAATGTGAATGTCAATGTGAATGTGCGTCAATTAGCTGAGGTTTAGTTCCAGCACTTGATATAATTTAGCCGCATTTCGGAGGGTAATGAAATGGAAGGGAATAATTTATACATTAATCTCTTTATCAATCTGAGTGTGAAGTGTTTCCCCAAACCACAAACCCCAGACCCGTTTCGCCAATCATTTCAGCCATGAGTCCGAATGCTTGTCCAAACATGTCTGCAAAATCATGAACGCAGCCGAATACGGTTCTAGCCGATAGACGAAAGAGTCCGCGAGTACGAGTACACCCAAGTCCGAGCCCAAGTCCGTGCCCAAGTCCGAGCCCAAGTCCGTGCCCAAGTCCGAGCCCAAGTCCGAGCCCAAGTCCGAGCCCAAGTCCGGCCCATCCATGTACCAGCTCCGACTTGGCTTTAACATTGAGTCCGAGACCGAGACCCCCCGAGCTTCCTATTTTAAATTAAGCTCGAAACTTATCTTTGGCAGCGGGCAAGAAGAACCATCGAAGTGGGAGGAGAGTCGATCCTTCCACTGTTTCCACCCTGATTTCCCATGGCCACTCTCTCTCGGCCTTGTCGAAAAAATCCCCCCTAATGCAATTAATTTCGCATTGAAGCTGAAATCTGCCACTGCCACTGCCACGCCCACGCCCACGGCCACCCTGCCGCTGGCCTGTCCGCTGAGGCTGCCGGCGGAGCAGTGGACGGGGGACTGTGAAATGGGGCACCATCAAGTGACGCAAATAAAAACCTCCATGGCAGACAACAAAGTGAAGGTACATGTGTGTTCGCTGAAGAAAAATCCCCTGTCGCATTATGAATGGCGAAGGGCGGAGCAGGGTGCACGGCAGGGTACTGGACTGGGGGGTATGGGAGCTAACGGACCTTAGCCAACGGCAGAGCTGAGCCTCCCTCCCGCCCTACTCCCTGCACTTCGTACGCAATTGATGAAAAATAAATACCATGGGTGGATATATTGAATAAATAAGTGCGATGGGTCGGGAGGGAGGTAGGGTGAGTTTGTGTTTTGGGGCTGCTGCTGGGCCACGGGCCAAGGGACATGGGGATGGGGAATGGGGATGGGTGGGGGGCAATCGTCGAATCAAATCCAATAATAATTATAAGCGTGGCGCGCACTTCTGACTCCGATTCCGATTCTTTCGCACGACGGCACTTCGCATTGACGTCGGCGACGACTGCTGCTGACTGCGAACTGCGGGCTGCGGACTGCGGACTGCGCTGTCGAGGAGATAGCAGGCTCTAAACGTTAGGTTAGAGACACACATCGGGAACTATCGAAGGCTGCGGCTGCGACGGCGACGGCGACTGCGACAGCGACTGCGGCGTCTCGGCCTGGGACTGCCTCACACGCAGTCGGACCGATTTTCGTATAAATATAAAATTATGCGACGGCCCGAGACCATGAATCAGTTTCGCTTAGACACACGCCAATGCTAATTGTCCCAGCCTGTGGCTCCGTACACCAAACAAAGTGCCAAAGAACTCCAAAGATCGAACCCGAATCCGAGTCGAACTGAGCTCAAAGTTTATTTGATCCAAGGGATCCGAATCGTCGGTGCAGTGCGTGCATAGCCGACGTGCAGTATTAACACCAACCACAGTATTCGCCATAGCCAAAAAACAGTACTCCACCACACACACACAACACACACAAACACACACACGTATCTACACACATATGAGCCGAATGGAGTGTGCCAAAATCAAAATAGAAAGTGATCCGGCGGCAGGCAACATGTGCCATCAAAGTAAGTACGCAGCAGTAGCAGTAGCCGTAGCAGTAGCAGTGCGGGTCCAAAGGTTCCCGGGATATTCCTATCGCTGGGCCCGCAATTAGATCACTGTCTTCCCAAAAGATAGCTTCCATCGCGTTTCGCAATTGTTTAAAAAAAGATCATTGCTCGTGAAACGCCGTTTCCCATGATTAATACACAGTGTCTTTTCCTCTGGGAGCGCTCTCTCCCACTCTGCTCTCCCTCTCTATCTCTCTCTCTCCGCTAGTGTTTGTGCCTCTGATTCTGTTTCTGCTTCTGCTTTTGCCTTTTCTGGTGTGAATACCCGCCAGATCGAAGCTCGCTCGAACAGTTCATAATCGCGCCTCTGAAAGCAGTCGACGATATCAGATAGATAGCGGAGTTTGCTTTGGAAATAGTTTCCCAGGCAGAGATCAGATTCAAATTCAGACTCAAATCCAAATCCGTCCTCAATGCGCTTCGGTCCGTGCACTGCGCTCTGGTTTGAGGAGCTTTGGGTACCGTTATCGAGCCTCTGCTCCGTCTCATGACCCGCGCTCTCTTACTCTCCTGCACTTATGCTCTCGTGCTCTCATGCTCTCCTGCAATCATGTTCTCGTGCTTGGATGTAAAATCTGATATGCCAGGCACTATTCCCGATTGTGGAGACATCGCTGTGGGCCAATAAAGGGCCGGATGGAGATCGGATTCGCTTTCGATTGATCGCAGAGGCCGTAAAACGGTTTACTACCGGCTGTATAAGGTGGAAGTGTTCGATTAATCATCATTCCGGCATTCGGGGCACTCGTCCAGCCAGAACTTTCCTTCGCCCTCGATTACCGGGCCAATTATGGCCTTGGGCCGGCCAGGTGATCGCAAGATTTAAAGCCCCAGCCAACAGCGGCTATGGGGCGGGCAGCAGCACCAGCACCAGCCAGCACCAGCCAGCACGTGCCTTATCGCAGTCGACGTCCCTTGTAGCGTCACGTCAACCAGACCAGCCAACTGCGGGCGTTGGCGTTATCAAGTCGCTGACCTACGGCAACAGCCGGCGCAGAGTGCCTAGGGGCCAGAGCAGAGCGAGGCGGCGCAAAAGCGGCAGCGACAGCGACTGCGACAGCAACAGCGAAAAAGGCCGAGAGCGGGCCAGTACGAAGTACGAATAATTTTAAATCGAGCGGAGCGGAGCGGACGCTCCATCGATGACGATTTGCCGCAGGGGGCGAGCAATGGGTATGTGGGGCTCTGGCTACGTCATCGTTGGGCTGCGGCTGCGGATGCGACGGCGACGGTGACGGCGACTGTTGCTCGCGAGTCTGGGCCTCGTCTGGCAACGCATAAAAAACCCAAAATACTATGAGTAATCCGAATCTCTTGTGAAATTCTGCCGAAACGGGAGAGCAGTGGGAGTGAGAGACACAGAGAGCGGCCAAGCGGGCCAAGCGAGCACATGACAAACGCTCAGAAAACCGTTTCAAAAAAATTACTCAATCTTAGGAAGTATTTGCTCGCTTTCGGGCCTAAACCAACACGCTCTGTCTCGTCTCGTCTCGTCTCGGCTCGGCTCTCTCTCTCCGGCCTGCAGATCGCACTGGGACTGAGGCAGAGGCGGCAGAGGCTGTAATTGCACTCACACTCACTCTCTCAGTGAGTGTGAGTGCGAGAGTGATAGAGTAGTGAGTGCGGGGCTGAGTGCGTGAGTACGCTGCGACGCGATGTCTGATGAGTTGTGAGTGGCTGGCGGTGGCGGCGGCTTCAAATCTTCCAGCGCCGCTGCAGCGGCCGTCATTTAGTCAGCAGCCGCCGCCGAGTAGAGTAGAGTAGAAGAGAGCTCGCACCGATCTTGCACTCGACCGGGATTTGTAGTGATATTTGTGATATTCGTTAGTGTTAATCGTGCAGACAGACCATGTTGCCAATGCCAGCCTTTGCCTTAAACGGTACGAACCTGATTCCGGCCGCCATTTCACAACCCGCTCTAATCAGTCTCCTCTCTGGCCTTGCAGCGAACATTTTCCCACATAGCCAGAGCGGCAGCAGGTCACACAACTGCAGGTGGAACTGCAGCAGCAGCAGGCGCCTTCTGCTCGTGATCATGACCCTGGCTGCTCTAATGCCGCTACCACAGGCCCGCCACCTGCACGACCAGGTGGCGCTGGACTATGCCTACGACGAAGATGCCTCCGGCTCAGCCCGGTCAGCGGCCGCCTCCATCAGCTCCGCATCATCGGCATCGTCCTCCGCATCGTCAGCGGCGGATAGGCTGTCCGCGTGGAATGTGAACCCCTTCCACGGACTGGAGGACAGCTTCGGCGAGGGCAGCTACGACAGTGATGTGAGCCTGAGCGAGAGCAGCTACGAGGAGATCGCCCAAGTGGCCATGAGGGCCGCACGGCGCGAGCTGCGCCGTCAACGCACCCGACACGCGCGCAGCCACAACCTGCGCCTCTTCTCCAGCACCTCACAAGCGCCCGAGTGGGAGAATCCCTGCGGCGGGGTCTACCAGCCGGACGAGAGCCTGGCCGCTGATGCCGACAGCTCCAGCCAGGGACGCGTAATCAAGAGAAAGGTAAGGCATAGGCTCTTTGGAATGGGTGCATCATTCGATCATCCACATCCTTCTTGTGCATTGCCATTTCTGTTACTGATCGCCGCCTTTGCCCGCTGCTCTTCCCTTTGCAGCATCTGGTCGCCTTGCGGAACATCACCATGAGCGAGTTCCAATTCATCCGCAGCAGCGCCAAACTGGAGTACGGCAACTACCAGCACTGGCAGCGCGAGTACAAGTTCCTGCCAAACATGACGCGGCCCACAAATGCGGTAAGTTAAGTGGATCGAGCCCCGATCGTGTGACGAGCGACGAACGATGAGCGATGAGCGATGGGCGATCGCTGTTCGATGGTCGGTGTTCGGTGTTGTGTTCGGTGCTCGCAAGTGATGAGTGCGGACCGGACCGGCTCCGCCCTGGGCGGCTGAGACCAGTTTGCCTGTCGCTCATCGCACTGCGCTCAATGCATTTGCTGGCTGCCAGCCTGATTTGCATGTCCTTCCTTCTTTGGCTCGAATGAAACTAACGCTGCCCCTTCCTATCCCTTCTCTCTCTCTCTCCCTCTCCCCGCTCCCTTCCGATCTGATCCATAGGTGAAGCTGAAGACCTGGTACCGCAACATGCAGACCTTCGTGGGCAGCTTTTCGTACCTGGGACGGGCCCAGTACAAGTACCGCAAGGAGCATCAGCAGAACCTCAACGCCGTCACCCACGAGCTGCACGATCTGCTGGTCAGCGCGCGAAGCATGCTCTGCGAGATCGAGACGACCATCAACGCCTCCTACCCGAACAGCAACGGGGCGAAGCTTAGTCGCGTCAGCCGGGAGGCGATGCTGGAGCGGCTGCGGTTCCACACGCCCGCCGACGGCAGCCAGGAGGCGGATGAGCGCGACCTCAAGGTCACCAAGGAGCTCTACATCCAGTATTTGGACAACGTATGGAAGACACTGCGCCGGGCCCTGCGAAAGCAGCACCGCAACAGCCAGGAGCGTCGCCAGCATGTGGGAGCTGTGGCAGTGGCAGCGGCAGCGGGTGTCGCAACCGGACAGGGAGCAGGCTCCCTGGGACATTCCAGCTCGGAGAGCATCGAGATTGGCCTCTCCAATGCGGCCATGGCCAACGGGTCCGACTGCGGCGCCAGCGGGTCGGTGGAATGCTGAGCCGCCTCTGAGTCCTAGTCACACTTAATCCTGCTCCAGCTTCAGCTTCAGCCCCAGTCCCAGTTCCAGTTCCATCACCAGCCTCAGCCTCAGCCCCAGTCCCAGGCCCAGCCCCGCCCTGTGCGCCTCCTCCAGTATTAGAGCCAAGCGAATGCTGTGCACAGTCTGTAGTCTGTAGTTCGTAGTACCAGTACCTCCTTCCAGTTGTTCCAGCTGCAGCATTCCAAGCCGCTTCCAAGCCGCTTCCAAGCCAAGCCAAGCCAAGCCAAGCCAAAACACACACAAAGAGAGACACACAAACCGAAAGAGAAAGATTATGAGAAAGAGATAGAGATAGAGTTATAAGTCGCTATGCATAGAAAGAGAATGAGAGAGGGAGAGAAAAGAATTTTGTCGAATGCCATTTTAGAATTTTACTTAGTATTTATTATAACTTATTTATTGAGCAAAACCCATGCCACGAACTTCCTAAACTCGTATTCCTAGTATTATCCATTCCGTTTCCATTCCACCTCGCCATTTCCACGCCCATTGCCTTCCCATCGTCACACTATTTATTTCCCATTCGGAGTCAATTCCTTAGCACTATTCGTATATTTTTTTTTTTTGCTATTTTTAATAATTTATTTATTTATTTATTATATTTCTATTTATAGTTATAGTTATATGTATATTTTTATTTATTTGTGAGCCACGAGTGCTCCGCGCCACGCCCCCACAGCAACAAAGAAAACCCACAACAAACAAAAAAATGCTTAAATCTACTGTGATTTATTTTAAGTAATTTTTTTGAATAGTTTTTAGTGAATGATGAATAAATCTTGTAAATGAAAATAAGAATCAAGCGTAGGATGTGCATCTTGCCACCGCATTCGTGTCCCTAGTTGTAACCGAAACGCCACAAAAATCTCTGTGAAATAAACTGAGCAAAGACCTGAAGCACCATTAAGTATTATTATTCATTTCATTTCGGCTTTGTTGGGTTCGAAGCGCCACTAATTGAGGCTATTTGAGGTGTGGTCTGTTTTGACCACCTGGTTTTGGCGGTGCGCGTGCCCCACTCAGCCGGTGATAAGCTGACACGACTGATAATGCCCGACGTCGTCCAGTGGCCTACCGCTTGTAACCTCAATAAATTGCGCTCTCTGCGATGAAGTGCCGGTGGCCATCTTCCGTTGTAGGACCATCGCACTTCAGGCGGTACTATGTATGCCAGGAAATGCTTTTCCGTTTCCGTTTCCACTCCACCGCGGAAGCAGAACATCCGCTAATCGTATTCTTTATCCGTATCGCACATCTTATCAGCGCCCAGTGGCGCCAATCACCAATCACCAATCTCCGTTTGCTGAACTTTTATATATGTATATTTATGGCAGAGCTATTCTATTAAGAATTATTGCTAGATCGGATCCTTTGTTCAATATTGAATATAGTTTCTGCTTGATTTTAATTTTATTAAGATGTGTGCAAATGGGACACTTGGCTGTGTTTCAGCAAGGCCTTTATAAAATTACTAAATATATTTTTTCAGAAATTTTGAAGGATTCTTAAATTTGTTATTGTATGCTTAATGCTTGCACTCATTAAATTTAAAGTAACAGAATCTAGGTGTGAATATAATCATAATGCAATAAAGCTAAAATTTTAAATTTGAGTTTCGCGCCACAGTGCAAATGTTACTGACAAAAGCTGAACTGTATAAGTGATAATGAGCGCCGTAGACGGTTTTTTTTGGAACTATGCATTTCACTTTTTAGCGCCACTGGCGCCTATAAATGTCATAATATTGGGAATTCGATGTAACGATACAGCAGCTCGCCGCCGTGAAACTTGTGTAACGTTTCAACTTGTTTCAACTGGTTTCAGCTGGTTTCAACTGGTTTCAACTTGTTTCAGGCTGAAATTTCTTATCAATGACCTGACCTAAGCTAAGCTTGAAAATAGTGCAGGGGACACCGCTGAGGAGCTCTGCCCGGGCGAGTGGGTGGTGGTGGGGCGCACGGGAGGGCACGGGCACAGCAGCGAGGATCCTGTGGAGAGAGAAGTGGCGTGTAATGTTTAATCAACTGCATGATGCGTCGCGTCACATTTGAAATTATGAATATTAATGACACGAGTAGTAATGTGAATTAACATGCCGTCCGAATTTTATTAGCGATAATTATTTTAATTTAGATTCTGCGCCGTCTGAATATTAATTAAATGTAATAATAATTTCAATTCGAAACACTCGAAAAACAAAACAAAAAAAGTGCAGAAATGAGAGCCGCACATGATGCAATTATGCGTACATAATATATGTGTACATATGTACATAATATGTATAATTTCATCATGCACGGCTCACAGCTCCACAGATCCATCTGTTCGCAATAGAAGCCGCGGGCAACGCACAATAAGTGCTGCAGTGGCAAGGCTCGTGGAATGCTTATGATGGCAGCCAAAGGTGGATGGATCCACGGGCTAGTACCAGACCAGCAGAGTTGGCTGAGCCGTAGCCAGGGCCATGGATGCTTTGAAGCCTGCCTGCAGACCCATTCAGTGTGCTCCGCACGGGCGTCCCCGTCGTCGAAGGCGCGCGAATGTCAAAGATTGCAGTAAGATCGGGAAGCTGCCAGTACAAAGCTTGCAATGAGGGCAAATCTGGGACAGGCAGCTGAAAAGTGGCCTCAGATAACTAGAAAACTGCGTCGCTAAAGATAGACGGGACGGGACGGGGCGGGACGGGGCGGGACCTAGGGCCGGGACGGGACCTAAACGTGCTTCTCCGCCGGAATCCGGGATTGATGTGAAGGTTTTGAGAGAGGAAGTCATTCACTTTGGCGCACTTGCCAAGGATGAGCCGTGTGGGCTTAGGTGGGAGAAAATATAAAAAAACACACACACCAAAAAGGACACCCACACACTCACACACACACACACACACACACACAGAGAAAGGAGACGCATTAAATTCAATTAACAAGACATTGTAAATATTGTCACACCTTTCAGAAAAGTCAACACGAGACCAACACTCGAAAGTTGCCGTTGGTATACCCACTACCCACTAGCTGTGCCACTGCAGAGGGTCTAACGCTGCCGAGCAGCCACTTGTAACTGGGAGCGGTGAGGAGCGGTGGGTGCTAAGCACATTCCAACTTGCAGCCAAATAATTTAGGGAGTGCGTGTGTTCCGGCTGCAGTTATTTACTTGGCCAACTGCATCGCCAGAAATGCATCTCATCCGTCACGCTGGGTGAGACATCGCCGGGAAGCACCGATCCGAGCATGCAGGGTATCAAAAGCCTCAGCTCTTGTTGAACATTTCTGAATGGTGTGTTGTGTTAGTTGCTGTTGCTGTTGCTGTATATTCTGTTAATGTTTGCATATGGATAGAGCAAGCTAGAGCGAGAGAGGGGGGGAGGGAGGGAGGGAGGGAGGGAGCACTGAAAGGGAGTAGGGCAGATTTAGTGGGTGGGAGTGGGGATTGGAGCCGGCAGGATATAGCCAGCCAGCAAACCAACCAAGTTATGGATCAATGCGAGCTTTGGCAGCATTTTTGATTCCATGCAAGGTCGCGCGGGCTGCGCGGGGTGCCGGTGCCAGCAAGCTCTCTAAGGTTAAAGGTTGAACATTTTTGTACACAACGCATACATTGAGAGAAAATCATCGCACCACAAGCAGGCTTATTAACACGAAGCAAGAGCATTGGAAAGACGAACCGGAGACACAAGCAATTTGGTGAAATATTTTTAGAATAAAGCATTGCCAATGGGAAAACAGTAAAGGGAAAAACTCCACAGAGAACATGAAACAGAAGTACCCCCGCCCTTCTCCTCTTGGCTGCTATTCCTTTCACAGTCACCAAGTTCCCAGAGCAGATTCCGATGCATGGATAGATTTCTGGATAGCTCCAGAATTTCTCCGCGTTCAAATCAGCGATACACAATACGTGTATCTGTATCTCCATTGCCATTGCCATATCTTCCTATTTCTACTCGCATGCATAATTGTCTCTCTTATAGTTTTGGCTTGTCCGTTCAGCGCTGTGTGCAACTCATTTCGGTGATTTCCCCGGCTAAGTGGGAGCGGTGCGCCATCCCTCAATCCGGGCAGCCAGCCAGCCAGCCAGCCAGCCAGCCAGCCAGCCAGGCAGCCCACAGTCCACAACCTATTAACCTTCCACACGGACTGCAGTCTCCGTGTGTCTCTGTCTGCCGCTCTCTCCCTACTGTCCCCGTCTACCCGCTTCTAGTATAAGTATAAGTGTGATGTATGCTTGTTTAAAGTGGATTAGCGCCCAGTCGGATTGGAGTGGACTGAGCAAAGGGAGTTACTGTGGGTCTGTGGGGCTCTGTGGCTGGATGCCATGCAAAGCACGCAGCTGCAGGAAGGATATCGGGAAGCAGCAACCAGAGACTTAACCCTTAACCGAACTGGAGACCCGCCAGAGCCGGAGGCAGGACCAGAGCTAGAGCCAGAGCCACAGCCACAGCCAGAGCCAGAACTAGATTCAGGAGCGTGGATGCTTGACCTACATAGCGGGGTGCGGTACCATGCAACTTCTCCCCTTTGGGTCGCAGTGGCAGTGGCAGTGGCAGTCGCAGTCTCCGTATCCGTCTCTGGGCCTGCCCTTTGCTCACTATAATTACAGCAATGGGCAAACGATGGAAAGCGACTTGGTGGTGGGGTGGGGTGGGGCTTTGGCGTCGGAGGGTGCAGAGTAGCAGAGACAGAGTGCAGTGGTGGGGGGACAGCAGCAGCCACCACTGGCGCCATTAACCCTAACGAGGCGGCGGCATCCTAATGAATATAGAGTTAATGAATATTTCATAGAAATATAATGCAATGCCCGAGGTCAGCTTTTTCTCGTCCTGGTCCTGGTCCTGGTCCTGGTCCTAGTCCTGGTCCTCGTCATGATTTTGATCTTGCCAGCATACCTGTCCCATATCCATATCCATGTCCATCTCCATCTGCTAGACGCAGCTAACGACAGGAGGGACATTGAAAGTCAGTTTTGAATTTCTCGTCTTTTTCCGATGTATTTTTCTGCAGCTCCCCTTGTGAAACACCCCACCCAAATCCCATGCCCCATCCCATGCCATGCCCCCACCCATGACCCATCCATAAAAATTGCATCGCATCGCAAAAGGGTCACGTACTTTAATTTTGCTTACTTCGTGAATGAGTGCAATGGAAATGAATAGAAATGTGCACACAGCTCCCGCAAATGGGCAAAGCGCCGCCTCCTGAGGTCTAGCCTCAGCCACTTTTCCCGAGCTGCCCCTTAGACCTCCCACACCCTGCCCTCTCTACCACTCTTTTATCGAGAAGCCTTTGACCCTGCTACGTGGGTGCAGGACTCGACCAATGCCAAAGTCTTCAGTAAATATTTCCAGAGTGACACAAACCAAAAATATATGTAGGGAAAAAGGGAAATTTAAGTTTCATCGCCCTAATTTTATATGGTCGGAGTGTTGCACAGCGAGAAAAATAATCAGCTAAGCTGAATATTTTCCTGTTTCTGTTTCTGCTCCTTTTATTTGGTACCAGTCTCCCCTGTGAGTCGCGTTGGGTTGGACTTAATTGAATGCACCTGCATGACGCCAGTTTGTCCACGTATTATTATGCCATTACTTGAGCACAGGGAGCACAGGCAGCACAGGGAGCACAGGGAGATATTCAATGGATTTTTGATTCCTATTTCAGCAGGCTAGGCGTTGGGCTCATTGGTTTCTGATGGTCTCTTAACCGAGTGCCATCGTTGGCCTGTGTCTCTGAGCCCTACCCCACCCAAAAACATATTTCTGTTGTTTAGAACAATGAAAAATTAATCAACAATTTGTGCATAAGCAACCTTTAGTTTACTACTCTGGAAGCAGCAATGGGAATGGGAATGGGTTTGGGGATGGGCATGGGAGGCATGGGTATGGCACGGCATGCACTCGCTTTTAAAGTCCGCTTTTGGTAGTGTGGTCGAGGGGTGAGTGAGTGGGTTTGGCCGACTGGAATGCATTGGCATGCCAACACCAGCTTTTCACTGCTCATTATTGTACATGTTTGCTCTTTGCTTTGGCAACTCCTGGGTGGGTGAGTTTATTTGTGGAGTGTTGCAGGGCGGGGGGGGGGCGGGGGCTGGTGCTGTGTTCTTCGTTGGACTTATATCAATTATGCATGAATTTTCATTGTATTTTGTCCGTTTGGCAGCCAAACTATTTGGCCAATTAGCTGCGACGCTGGCCACCACATCTGCTATTGTTCTACTAAAGCTCTGCCTACCATGCGAAAATAAATGAAAATCGTCTTAGTAGCCGTAATTAAATGGGTTTTCAGTTTAGCCTTTGCTGCGCTTTGTGTCCGAACGGGGTAAATGGAATGAAAGGGAATGAAAGCTGCCATCTCCCATCTACCTTTAGGCCTGTCCCAGGGTAGGCTTAGGGGTGGGGCTGGGCCTGGGCCTGGGGCTGGTTGTCCTTAAAGTACTTGAAGTGTATTTTCCATCTGAGGGGTTTCCGAGAGAAGCCAAAGGAGGGAAAAACAATAACGAACAAGTTGAACTTATTAACCTACAAAATATGCCCAGCCGTCAGGTGGGAATTAGCAACACGAAAACAACAACAATTAATAATTCAGGTGCATCGCGAGACAGCCACTGCGGGTATCCTGCCAAGGATCTGCCAAGCGTCTATTTCTGCTGCTCCGCCCCATCGTTCATGCCACTGCCAATGCCCCATAGAGCACTGCCTATGAACGAACATTCCCCTCGCTCCGAAAGGGCATTCAAATACAAATATAACTCAAGGCTGGTGGCAGATGCCAACTGCCAACTGCCAAGTGCCAACTGCCAAGTGCCAAGTGGCAAGTGAAGCTTTCGCGTGAATGAGTTTCAGCTGAGTTTCGACTGAGTACGAATATAAAGCCGAAAAGCGAGACAAAATTGGGTCAATTAGGATTGGCGTTTGATGAATACTTTGCGCGGTGGCTTGGCCATGGCTGGGGAGGCGGAGGCGGAGGGCGGAGGCGGATAGTTCCTGGGAAGCGAGCGCTGCTCGAAGTCAGCTGCTGACTCCTGACTCCTGACTCCTGAACCCTGCTTTATGCACAACAACAGCCCACCACAGTCTACCACAGCTCAGTGGTGTTCCCTGTTGTCTGAGGCGACATGAATTCGGTCTATTATTTCTGGCTCTGCTTCCGTCCATGTGTGCATCCAGGGCAGTGTGTGTGTGCGAAGGAGAGTGCGTGCCATCAATACCCAGAATACACAAAAAGAGAAGGGGCAGAAGGATGAGGACTGAGGAATGAGGAATGGGGGAGGGGCACTGGGAAATTTACAAGTTAGTCAACGTCTTGTCACGCACGTATGGTGAGCCGTAAGGCAGAAGGCCAGACATGGCTGCTGACCATCAGCAGACAGGTTCGTGCCTCCTGTGGCTCATGCACCTGCCCCCAACTGCCCCCACCTACTCCCACCTGCCCCCACCTACTCCCACCTGCCACCACCTGCCGCACCTGTCCCACATCCAGGCACAGGGAAGGGCGCAGCAATTTTCCCAGCCATAAGTTGGCCAAAACTGATTTATCTGGCATCGAAGCCAGTGCGAGCCCCAATGCATTTTGATAAGGGCAACAAGGCTAACTCGATGCGATGCTATGCGAATTGGCCCGAAGGCCAGTTAAGAATAGATCGTGCCATTTAGCCGAGGGTTGAACTGCAGACCTGACCCTGACTCTGACTCTGACTCTTAAGTTCAGGCCAGCCCCGCAGACCCTAATAGACTCTTCCAGTGCCATTACTGCCATTGAATGGCCCTTCCCAGAGGGCAGGGAAACTGCTGTCAACGGCAAAAGAAGCCCATAAAAATAACGCAAATAAACAATTTCACTTAAGCACAAAACACGAAAGAAAGGAAATGAAAAGCAGCTGCCAACCACAGGAGTTGCAGGGGGTAGCAGAGGGTGTAGCAGGGGAGCAGGGTGTAGCAGGGGGTAGCAGAGGGTAGCAGGGGTAGCAGAAAAGCGCAGAGCGGGAGGCAAGGGCTGGCAAGAAATTATGTGGGCTTTCCCCAGTCGATTCGCTGAGACGCTTGATCGATTCAGATTACAATTCCCATCTGATACCGAGTCCGAGACATGGTCAATTAGTTTGTAAACAAATTACCCGCAACGCCAAAAGTGTCACCCAATGCGGCTGCCAGCATAGGGGGCGGGCGCTGCAGCAGTGGCTCCCAGCTACGGGGCTGGCAGCCGTAACCCCACTTAAATTAAGTGACAATGGCAAACCATATACATAATGAATTACTCCATAAGCCGCTAAACTAGGTCAAGTTTTTCCCGGGTCTTCACTGCTCGCTCCTCGCAGCTCCATTCGCGGGGTTGGTTATTAGTGCTCCGCGGAGTTCCTAGCCTTCCTCCCACCACCGCTGCGGCAATTATTTTGGATATTTATCGTCCTGCAGGCACAACGGTAAGTACACCAAGCAATATAGCCCATACTAGGCGGGAGCGGGAGCCCAAGGATTTTTTTTGTATGTACAAATATGAAAAAGAGCCGAGCTATGCCTCGACCTGCCCTGCCTGTAGCTCTCGATACTAAATGCAGCAGCATCCCAGAAGGATGTCACCAGCATCGAATAAATACTTCGGGGACAGAGCTACCAGCACCTTCTCTTCTTTAGCCCATTCCTTCACGAAAACATCCTCCAGGCGAAACCAAGCTACCCTGCCCCACTGCGTTCGGAGGGTACGATAATAAGCCATTGTCCAGTCCCAGTTTTATGGCCCTTTTGGCTCGCAGCGCTGGCTGTTTTCCACGGATTGTGACTCAGTTTCAGTTTCAGTTTCAGTCGCTGTTCTGGTTTCGGTTTGCACTGCGCCAGCGAGGAGCTGTCACGGGACGAACATCTGTTCCTGACCGGGCACCCAAGGCGTATGAGTGATAGGCGGCAGGCAGGGGACGCTCTAAATCATCCCAATCATGGTTTATTGATTGGCCAGTTCCCCAGACTAACCAGATTAGCCAGATTAGCCTGATTAGTCGTCTCTTAAGACAAGTCCGATTGATTTTTAATATTTTTATGATGCGAAATAATTTGTCAGGGCAGTAATACTCCACGCTTTGTTGCGAGCAGCTGTCCCGGTTGTCGGCACACCGGAAACAATCATGTTATCTGCCTATCCATCAATCAATTGGAGGTGGATGTCAGGCTGCTAGATTTTCGCTCGATTTTCGCTTGATTTTCGCTGAGTGGCTTCCCACAGCGGAAGCGACTCGTGTCAATGAACTTCGTAATCAATTTATAATCACTGGCACCGAGCCACCCAAGCCAGAGCCAGAGCCAGAGCCAGGGCCAGAGCCAGAACCCACCATAATCAGCCGAGCCGCGCATTGACGCCAATTCCGAATTAAATTGAATAAATCTGGGAGCTGCTACGCCCACGCAGTCACTGAGTGGAGCACAGTGCGGCCGCCGCCATTCAGCTTTCGAAATTAATATGTCCGCTTGTGCTGGCTCTTTTGGGCTGAGGGCCCCACTGTGCGATGCACCTGAACAAAGGCAAAAGAACGCGCAGTGGGGCCCTTGCTAAATTAATATTTCGACTTTTTCCTTTTGCCTGTTGCCTTTTACCTTTTGCCTATGCGACGCGCCTCAAAGGCAATGAAGTTGCGCTGGCGGCGAGCGACTGCACACTGGGCCGCGGCTGTGGCAGGAGGGAATGGCACGGCCGAGACGCGCGGACGCGACCATTTGGGCTGCTCGTCCCACTGTGCTTGGGGTATTTTCGTGCGCTGCCTCGCAGCCTCGCTTCTGCCAGCCCCCTCTGGCTTCGGTGGTGGCAATAAAAAAGCCTGCGTGAAATATGTCAAAAGGAAGAGGACTAGTGGAAGTGGCGGTGGAGGTGGAGGTGGCTGAGATGTGGCAGGGAGGAGGAGATCCTGCATCAACACGCAATTGTTGACGGGTTGCCAATAGATTTGCTTTCCAATTGTTGCTCGCTTTTGAGGAGCAGACAGCAGGAGGGAATGAGCAAAGAGCAAAGCTCACACAAAGGCAAAACAGAGAAAAATAAAGCAGAAAGCAGCAGCACCTGCGTGTCAGGCAAGCGTTTTCAAAGCATACTTTCGGAGCGGCCAGCGGTTCAATGAACTGCAAATTGGCGCCCTCGCCACCACCCCCCACACACAGTGTGTGAAATGGCCAATTCTATATAAATGTATGTCGTCCAGAGTACAAAATATACCTCATCTTTCCTACGAGCATTATTGTGTGCAAATCACTGAGTTCCCTTTTGTGCTCAAAATATTATGTGTAAATATAATTAATGTAAGCCAATTGGGCTGTTTCACCCACTGTACGACCTCAGGGCCCCTCCACCTTGCCTGCACCTCCAGTTGCGCGGCGTTACGCACAACGTGTTGGATTCAATTCAGAGAACAAATGTAATTAAAACATTAAGCAACCAGATTGAGTAATCACCAGCGCCACGAGCCACGAGCCAAGAACCAAGAACAATGCAATGCGGCAAAAACACGGAGTCAAAGCGTTGGCAGAGACGATATGTACGCAGTACTGGCAGGACGGCTGCACAGTTGAGATCTGGAAATTAGTGGTCGTAGGATCCAGAGCCAGAACCAGAGCCCGAGCCCGAGCCCGATTGGCACTACTTTCACGCCGGGGGCCGCTTCTCCCGTATGAGTGACACAATCGGAATGGAGCGCCTGGGGGCGGCGAGGGAAGCCACAGCTGTCACAGGTACGGAACGGCTTTGTTGCTGTTCAGCTGCAAGAAAAATCAAATCAAGTTGAATGAAGCAGCAGGAAATAGAAAAATGTTTCCATGGCTGGGAAATTGCAATTTTGCCCGTGGTAAGACAACTTTTTCCACGAGTATATTTAATTTAAACAAACCATTTGTGCCCATGCAGTAGTTATCACCCTTTCGTTCCTATTTATTGTAATTATTCTGACTAATTTTTGTCTTTTGTTAACTCCTGCAGTAATCAGCTGCAGGCTGGTGTCCGCGCAGCCCAAAGCTGCTAAGCCTGAAGCAGATATCAAGTGGAAATGCATTTGCATTTTGGCAGCCCAGCACGCTCGATTAACCATTCCAGCAAGGCACAAATCCTGATCCGGAATGCACTGCCAAGAATGCTGGGATGTGGGGCTGGCAGTACAGGCAGGGACAGGCACAGGCACAGGGACAGGCACAGGGACGCGCTTTCAAACTTGTGAATGCGTTTCAATTATTTTGCATGTTCATCAGATAGGCAGGCAGCTTGGATGTTTCCGCACTCCGACGCCTGACGCCTGACGCCTGTCGACTGAAAGTTGTCGGTCTAGGGCGCAGCACCCAGCACAGGCTACTCAATGTGCGATTACTTGTGAGATCATACAAGCAAAAATATATGTACATTAATTACTCGGCACTTGCCGGAGTTATCCCGGGGCCAGCCTTGAGCTGGGCAAGTTCTTGAGCAGCCCTCGCCTCAGGCAAATTTCGTGTAGTGTGCAGTGACCTACTCACCAAAATAAAGCAGACTTGTCTGGGTTGACGGCAAAAGGGTGGCAGAGGGGTGGCTCTGCAAAGAAGAGGGCCAGCAACGGCGAGCGAGCTGGGAGAAGGAGCAGCAGCAGTAGCAGCAGCTGAAAGCCAACAGAAAAGTGCGACTCGATTTGGCGTAGCTTTCGCTCGGGGCTCTGTTTGATTTGCGTGAACGTGGACATGGACGTATCGCTGGCATTTGGTGCGAGGCGATGCCTAAAGCTGAAAAGTCGCACCGCAAATGGGGAGAGCAAGCGATGAAAGCAAGGAAAGTTGGAAAAGCGAGCAGCGCTGGGTGCGAGTGGGGGACATTAATTGGCGCAAGGTGGCCCAGTCAAGGAGACAGACAGACAGACAGAGACACACTTGAGCCGGCACTTTCAGGTGGCAGCGGCAAGGACTGGCACACTGGCAGAGAGATGCGAATCGACAAAAGGATATAAACGCAAACAACAAAAACGACAGGAAGCTGCAAGCTGCACAGTGGTCCCAAAGTCGATGTTTTTGCCATAAAATCTAGGAGTTTAGACTTAGGATACAGAGTTGAAAATTTGCACATTTATTAATATTAGGATTAATATTAAATATATACAAATTTTCGGACGCAAGGGACCACGCCTAACCCTTCAGCCCATATTCGACGCAGTTGGCACCGTTTAGTTTCCCGACCTTGCCTGAGAGTCGGCAGCCTGGAGACTGTATTTCTTATCCGAAAATAAAAAAAATAGTATATTTTGTAAATATAATTGAATTATCCACTTGGTGACAGAGCTTTTTTTTGGCAAAAAAAAAATGAAATATGCAAATGGCAGAGTTTCAAACAGAGGTTTTCGATTTGCGAAATTCAAAATTTTTCAGATCGAAAAATAAACCAGAAAGGAGCACTCTATGTGGAAAGTATTTATGCAATTAAATTTAGTTTAATTTTAAAGGTAATCAGACTGAATTTTGTTTATGTAATGGGGAAAGGACATATCTCCGGGCGACATATCTGCCGCCAAACACTTTTCAGCAGGAGATGCGTCGCTAGGGTCTGCCAGGAGATATGTCGCCCGGAGATATGTCGCTGTGCCATATGTCGCTGTGCCATATTAATTTGTAATCTGCATACTTTAGTGAATAGTTAAACGTTGTTGTCTCGATCCTGCCACGTACTTCACGAAAGTTCTACTCTGAACAACACAGCTACATTTGGTAGATTTCTGTATATGTACATACATGTCTGTAGTACATACAGACTATCACATTTGCGACTGATATTTAAGCGAGCTCAAAATGTGTGCATTTTGCAAGCTGTTTTGGGGGAACGTGCCACTGTGCGCCGGCGTGCAACTGTGCAACTATGAGTACAACGAACAACAAAATCAAAATGAGAATCGAAAAATGTAAACCGCTGCAAATTGCTTGTAGGCAACGCAGACGACAACGAAAACGTTGGCGACGGATGAGAAAATGGAAAAGGAAAATAATGGGCGAAACGAAAGTGGGACTTGTCCAGCACGAAGTGGGAATGCCCTGCCCGCAAGGCAAGGAAGGGAAGGAAGGAATGGTGTTGCCTTGATATTCCATTGATATTCCATTGATATCTGATATTCTAGTTTATTATTGTGAAACATATCTAATAAATATTCAATTTTCAGTTTTAATTGCCGCCTAAATGGCCGACAAAGAGAACGATACACACGGGCGGCTGTGCTTTGGTCAGGAGGGGAGAAGGGATTGCCACTAGGTATCGGAAAATCTCACTTTACAGCGAGCTAAGCACAGAAGCGAATTAAATATTGCTGTAAATATGGCTAACCATTGTTTAATTTGCTTAATCAGTGAGAAATTTCCAATTTTGAATTGAAACAAAGCGGGAAACTTGGGGATGCCTGTATGTGTGCATGGATTGTGATGGTGATGCGATATCCTTTGCACTTTTCCTTGTGCGAACTGGCATTCCTGGCGCGGGGTATTTCATCCCATTCCTCGCTTTGTCCCTTTATGACATTGCCCAGCAGGTGGGAGGGAATGTGAAATAAATACAAATAAATTCAAATCAAATTCTGACTTACAAAAGCAGCAGCAGCAGCAGCAGCAGAAACCGACAAAGTCAAGAAACAAACAGATTTAATTACTTTTGTGTGTGTTCATGATATTCGCCAGATTTGTGTTAGTTATTAAAAATAAGAGGACAAAGGCGCAAATTCCAATCCGCAGATTGATTTGGCTTCAATGCAGTGCAGTGCGACGGCTGATATACCCCGCGTGAGGATGCTCGCTTGAACAAGGAAAAGTGCAAAGGGAAACTGCACCACATCAACGTGGTGTGAACACACAAATACACATGCACACACACACACAGACACACACACACCCCTGCCATGCACAGAGACAGCCGAGAAAAACAGGGTGAAGGACAATGCGATGCGTGCATAACGCTTATTGAAATAGTTCTCAAGTGAGTTCGACGCTGGCGTCGCTGACGACCTCATCCTCATCCTCATCCTTAGCGGCGACGTCGGCTTGCCAAATGGGCCTTCGAATTGGATTGGTTCTGAAGAAGGGCCCGGAGCAGAGGACGCAGAGCGTCCAAATCTCAGCAGCGCAGGCAGGCAGCTTACAGGCAGGCAGGCAGGCAGGCGGAGGCCATTCGCTGCCTTGTCAGGCAGCGCTAGATCTTGAGAGGGCCTCCAAGGAGAGACAAAGAGAGGGGCATTGGTTGGGCCGCAGTCGATACGCAATCCGTAATCCTGCGAGGGCTTAGGAAACCAAAAGATGTAAGGACGCTCCGTGCAAGGCCCAGCGCCAGCGCCAGAGCCAGAGCAGGTCCTCCTCCGCCACGGCGGCCCTAGTCGTCTGGTGGTATTTGTCTTGATTTCATGCGTGACAGTCGCAAAATGCTGTGCAGCAGGGCAGTGGGGAGGGGTGGAGTCACGGAGTCACGGAGTCACGACCACGGCCCCCATGAAGCTTATGCACCAGATGGCGCCGCACCGTGTCGCCGTTATATCAGTGCAGCGGCAGATTCCCGAATCCTGCCGATCGACCAGCACACGACCGAGACAGAGAAATTCCAGCAAGAATTTCCCCCAATATTCGCTGGTTGAATGCGACGTTCAACCCCGGTTGAAAGCTCCGTTCAACTGCTATAAAAGGGGCTGCGCCAGCCATTTCAGCTCAGTTACCCGTCAGGACCCGAAGCACACAGGCGCACCCAATAATTCCAAGCAGCAGAGCAGAGCAGAGCAGAGCAGAGCCAGCTGAAGCAATAGCAGAATCAGAAGCAACAGGACCAGGACCAGGACCAGCAGCCAAGGCCACAGACAGCTAACCAGACCCAGAGCCAGACCCATCTACAGAATAAGTTCAACAAGCAGAAATCATCCCATCTTGAGCTCCTCGTCCTGGACAACAGTCTCTGCCATCAGCAGCGACAGCAACGGCAACGGCAACAGATTTCCAATCCTAACCATCTAAATATATTTTTTTGAAATTTTTTCTGGTGATTTTAGCTGAAATTGTTGAGGCAGTTGAAAAGTGCTAAAGACATAGAGAGTGCAGTTGAAAGTGTAGCAAGTTTCTGCGCGTGTGGGAAGTCGGAACCGACCAAGTGCTTCGACTGATTTCGCATCTCAGTTTTGGTGCGAAAGAACAGTCGCTAGGGGTTGAAGCGAGGATGATTATGGTAATCGTTGTCTTGACCGCCAGTGTTCTTATCTTCCTGGGCACTTGCATCTATATGACGTGTACTGTGTGCTGACTAGACGGATCGTCCCCGGAGCGGCCTTGACCGACAGCACGACCAGGGTCTCCGCCGATACCACGACGACTAATACGCATACCACCGCCACCGCCACCGCCACTGCCACCGCCGACGGTGATCCACGTTTAAGTGCAGATTTATGTTTTTCCTCTATCCTGTCTTTTCTATGCCCATGAAGCTGCCTCTGAGTCCTCGCAACTCAGACAACATAACCACCGAAACAATAGAAGAGTCACTGCCAAGAAGCGACGACGAAGAGCGAGCTGCAACAACAACTGCCACAGCAACAGCAGCAACAGCAACAACAACTGCCACAGCAACAACAACTGCCAAACCGAAGCGTTCGAAGAAAAGTTCAAAGAAAAGCGGGGAGAATATAATACGTTCAAATAAGTTATACTTTCTTCTTTCCAAGCACCAAAGAGCACAGCACAGTGCACCACTGCCAGCAGCACTTTCAACAATCAACAACAACAACAGCAGCAGCAACAACAGCAGCAGCAACAACAGCAACGTGTTGCAACATCGACAACACCAGAGAACAACACAACAGTAACAGAGCCGAGCCGAGCAGCGCAGCACAGCAGCCGACTGCGACGTGAGCGTCATTGGTGCCCTTCGCACGCCTCTGCGGGTAAGTTGACATTTCATTTTGAGTGCATTCCGCTTTTTGCCCTTACTTTGCCTCGCACTCGCACTCGCACTCCCCCTGCTGCACCGCAGTCTCGCCACAAAAGTTGCTCCTCTGGCGGGTGGCATGGCACAGCATATGTGAATGGATGTTGCTGCGTTGGTGTCGGGGTCAGCACGTTATTACAATTTATCCCCGCGCTAGTTCCGACAACAACGCAGCAGCGCCCGCAGCATCAGCAGCAGGGGAGAGTGCAGCCAGATTATGGCACCGAAGTGCCCCCCCCTTTGTGCCCTGCCTGGCAGACCGATCTTAGTAGTACTCATTGCATTATATATTAATAAAAGTAGTAGAATAAAACGATTAAAATGCACGAATAATAATAATATAATACTTCGCATTTAGAGCTAATTTAAGTACATGCTAGCAGAGCGTAGGGGGAACAGGCATTGAGAATCACGTAGATTCTAATGAAGTATTGCCCCCAAGCCCCCAAACGAACAATGTCAATGGGCAGCCTACCACAGCTCCTGCCTCTTCCTTTCTACTGATACTGATACGTACTCAGCTCTGCTGCTACACTGCCCTGCTGCAAGTGGCAGCACAACATTTGTGCTTCCTCATTTGGCTGGCAATAAAGCCAGAGCCAAAGCCAGAGCCAGAGCCGATTCGGATTTGGCTATTTCATAGAGAGTGAAATTTATTTTCCGCCACTCAGCACGGTGAGTCAGAGCTTGAGTGACTATCAGCGGTATCAGCTGGCCGCAGTCATGGGCGGCACTCGCTCCCGGAGGACAGGGACACACACTTTGCATGTTTATCTCTGGCAGCGAGACGCCCCAAATCTTGTGGGCAAGTGCCAGTATTTCCAGCAAGCAATTTCGATTGCTGCCCGGCGACAACGTTAACGGGTCATGACAATTTATGGCCAAAGTTGATGCTGCTGTGCCTATAAATGTAAATTTAAATTGAAAATTAATCGGGGACAGTCAGTGACGTTTTGCGATAAGTTTTCGGTTGAAAACAGCAATCAGATGGGCAAAAAATATGTCAAAAAGGGAAGGGCCTGCAGGCATGCAATGAACCTAGAGGCGGCCTCTAGGTTTTAATTAAAAGCTTACGGGGAGCAGCGAAAAGTTAAATGAAACGATGAAAACGTAATGAAAAGCAAACAGTGCCGAGAAGAGTCCTTCAAGCTGTTGCCCAAAAGGTGGACAGCAAACAGCAAACAGCATCAGCAGCGACCATTTTCTGCCAGGCAAATTAAAAACTCAATGCTTGCAAAGGACACACATGGGAGGGAGAGTGTCCAAGGGACACCTAAGCGACGCCAGCCAGCAGACACCAAAAGCTCCGCCACGTTCGAGTAGGTACGAGAATGTGGCCCATGGGTGGGAGTGGGATTAGAAGCACTTGAAGGGACTTTCCATCTTCTGGCACTTCCAAATCCAACTTTGTATCTCCCTTACCCTTACCCTTACCCTTCCCCTTACCCTTCCCGTCCGCATTCATGTGCAATCTTTGACAAATATGAAACAGGGAAACTTGCATGAATCGTTCAAGTAATCTGCCTGTGCATATTTACAGCGTCCAGCTGCTTAAAAATGGAGATGGTCTTCCATTCCATTCTTTTCCATGATATGTTTCTATACTCGCAGTACGGGGAGCTTTCCAATCATGGACAGATTTAAATTCGCAACAGTGGCACAAGTGATGTCATCTCGAATATATTAAAAGTGCGATGGTCAGAAACGCGACTAATTGAGACTATCATATGGCTGAGCGTCTTTCATTATGCGTGTGTAGGCAGCAGCATATTTTGGATGGTAGAAGACCCTCACAGTAGGCTGCAGATTCTGGTTCAAAATGAAAAGGAAAACAATGAATATTCATGGATAGTGGATAGTGGAATAAACGCATAAGTTTCCATGGTTTCATATCAGAATATATATGTATATATATTTTAGCACAAAATTGCACAATGTGTTCTACTGTGCCTGGCTTCGGTCTGGCCTGATGCCTGATGATTCTGGGGAATCTATATAAACTTTGTCTTGAGTTGATTTCCTCTTACATTGCTTTATTTCTCCAAAGCAAAACTTAATTTGTGAGCATGTATGTCTGTGTCTCTCTCTGTGCGTGTGTTTCCTGGCTGTCAGCGCCCTCTTTTCGCCCCCTCGGATGTCATTTGGGCCATTTAATTTTGTGGGTGAATGGTGAAGGGCCGAGTCCAGTCCTATGCCCGGTTCCTGACTCACAGTGGAAAAACCAAGGGCCACCCACAGACATACCACGAACAGCTTGGAACTGGAACCGAACACACGCTCTTCGACGCACACACAGATATTCATCTATGTCGCACATCGTTAGGCGCTGCCAGTTTGACTTAATTTGCGTTAAACTTTTTTGTTAAACATATCATTCGCTTGGCAGGCGGCCGCCAGCCAGCCAGAAGGGCGGGAGGGGGGCAGAGCCCCGAAAGAAAATGGCCAAATGGGGAAAGCGGAAAATGTAAACAAAGGCATTAATCATGGCGGAACGCATGCGGCAGAGGCAGACGCAGAGATAGAGATAGATGGATCGCTGGCACAAGGCGCAGGGACCTGCCGCAGAGCGAGACAGCCCTAGCCCTTCGATTAAGCCCTACATCGTGTGCTCCGGGCTGCGCTACATATTGAGTGGAAGATAAACAGGCAAAGTCAGTAAGCGAGCTAGCTGTCTCTGTCTCCCTTCACCCAAGTGCGGCGAGCATGTGTTTGTCTAAATGACAAACTGCTGTTTGTTAACCGAATAAAACGAAAAAACAGGAGCAACAGCGGCAACAGCGGCAACAGCAGCAACGGCAGCCGCCGCAGCAGAAAGAACCCAACTAAAAAACCAGCAAAATGTAAAACAAATCCGGAGCACAGACATCCCATCCCCACAGAGGGATGGGATGGTGGGTGGGTGGGTGGGTGGTTGAACCACAACCGATCCGGTCTCTATTCAGTTGCCGGGCAAACTAAACCGCAATAACTGTAAGTGCTCGGCAAACAGCAGAAGCCAGAGCCCAGAACCCAGAACCCAGAGCCCAGAAGCACAGGCAGTGAAAAGCACCAAAAAAACAAAAAAACTAACAAGCGACAGTTGACAGTCAACACCCCCACACCCGCACACCCACACAACGAGAAAGCCACACAGTCAGCACCACACTATTAGATCCAGCTCCAGAGCGAGCAGTCGTGTGTGTCGCACTGGTCCGGCTGGGTCTGGCGAATTATTATGATAATCGCAGGCATAAATTATGCTCACCCCGCCATCGCCAGCGCCATCGCCAGCGCCAGCGCCATATCCAGACTCAGATTGAGATCCACAATTCTGAATTCTGAATCAGACTGAGACTGGGATTTAGTGGAGATGACACAGAGAGCTCTTTGCAGGTGTCTTCGCTGGGAAGCCGCCGTTTGAAGAACCCTCAGAAGTCCCACATTCACACGCTCTCACACGCTCTCACACGCTCTCACACGCTCTCACACGCCGCAGACCCTAGCCTTGCCCAAGCAACAGTCAGTCACGGATTCAGAGTGCTTTTTTGTTTTGCCTTGGGGAAATTAAGTTTGTGTCATGTTTGTGTCACCGCACACCGCACCAAGCTCGGCGACGGACAGGGACAGGGACACGACACGGAACACGGAAACACGGTACACGGTACACGGTGCGTATGTTGCAAGTAGGAGAGTATGCAAATGGTGCACGCAGAAAGTGTTGCGTACTTTTGGGCTGATGCTCAGTGCACTTGCACTGCTTGCTTCTTACTGCTTGCTGCCAATCGAATTCGAAATCGGGAATGAGTCGGGTATGAGTATTTTGCTACGGATAAGCTCTGATAGCCCGAATTCAATTCACAAGACTCGCAGGACTATCAGCTGTTGCCTCTTGTTCGGGCCATGATTCGGGCATTTATCGAAAAATATTATGGGTACGTGCAATATTTCGTCAGCCTGTCAACGTTGATTTAAGCGCTTAGCGGGAGCTGCCAACAGCTGGCAGCACTGTGGGCTGTGGCCTGTGGGCGTGCAAGTAACACGCACCTGTTGCCACACGTCAATAATGTGGCACACGTACAATACTCTGTGACAGGCGGTAGAGCCATGGCCCGGCTGTCGCATAATAAAATATAGAAATATTAATACGAAATGTTTGTACACACATTATTCCTAGAACTTCCATCTGTTCTTCTCTTTTTTGATAACAGATACTGCCAATTTATTACGAACACAAACTGCCACAATAATTCGATCCAACGATTTTATTTCGATACAAATTCGAAGAAGTTTACAGATACTAAAGATTAATTAACCAAGAAGAATATAAGTTATAAAGAAGCAAAAGAGTTACTAAGCAGCTGAACTTTGAAGCTTCTTTGAAGTAACCAAGGAGGAAAACACCGAGAAGACTTTCTATCAAGCACACCAAGCACAGGCAAACAGGTGAGTGGCACTCTGTCCCCCAAGCGGCAACTAAAAAATTATTTGAGGCAAGGAACGGCCACAGATTCCAAGCTGGCGATAGCCGGAGAACGAGAAATGTGTCCCTGGGAAATATGTGCTTTATTTTTGTGCTCATTGCCAACTTGTTTACGGCCCGCAATTATTTCCAGCATTTTGCTTTTACGCTTTCACAGGCTGCTTTTCAATTTTTGTTGATTTGTTTGTGCTGCGTGCCTGCAATCAAAGCCCCGATTGTTACGCCATCTCCCTTTCACTTCTCTCCTATGCCCCTCGCCGTTGTGTGTTTTCTTTTGAGCTTTGTTTTTATCGCACTGTACTACAAGTGAACGCTTCCGTTTCCGCTAGACGCGTCACAGTTGTTTTTCCCCTTCCCTCTCCCTCTCCCTTTCCCTTTCCCTTCCACTTGTCCCCTGTCCCTCGCCCTATTTAAATTACTGGCATTGAAAAGGCATTCCATTTCCATTTCCATTCGTTCGTCGCAGTACCAGTACAAGTCCTAGTATCAGTCATTGCCATAGTGCCATCTCTTTGCCGCATGCTCTGGCCAGAGACTGCCAGGGCAGACCATCTTTCGCTCTGGTCTTGGTCTGGTGTTTGCTTGGGTTCGCTTCACTTACACAAATTAAACTCGATGCTCAACAGCAAAACAACAACAACAACAACAACAACAACAACAATGATAACGAGGCTATACCACACCGAGGAGGATCCCGCCTACTGCTCGTTTATCTGGGGGTCCAATCTCAGCAGCACCACAGATGTTCTGGACGGAGCTGCCAATGCCACGCCCGTCTTTGGCACCGACTTGCGGGATGACATCTATCGGGTAAGTCTCTCCCACTCTCACTCCCATTGCCAGTCCCAGTCCCAGTCCCACTCCCTCCACAGATGGGGCAAATGTTGGTTCCTCAATCAACTGGCAATTGAGCTGAAGATATATTCGCACGACATTACCACTGCCTTGGGTCAGCTTGCATAACTCTTCTCCGAGGCGAGGCTGCTCGTTCCGCTGTAGTTCGCCCTCTGCTCTGCTTAGGACTGCCTGCTGCGAGTGGAAACTGCTGGCTACTTTTAGGCGCCACGGGGTTCTGAAATGCTTTTTAGTTAAACAGCAGGCAGAAGGAGGAGCAAGTAGGAGCAAGTAGGAGCAAGGCGGAGCACAGAGGCACAGGGCCCCGAGGGAAAAGCTTATTTCATGGCACAGCACGCTCTGTACTCTGAGCCCATTCTGAATGCTGGTTGCAAAAGTTGCGCCCCGCGCTGCTCGCGAAGACAGGCAGAAGCTGCTCCGCACACAACTTTGGCTCGAGGCGACCATGGGATGGGTGAAGGAGAAACAGAGATGGAAAAAATGGAAAACAAAAGCCAAAGCCAAGTAGCGGGGCAAAGGGGCTATACGGGGGGTATACGTGTGTGCATAAAAAGTCACAAAAATAATAGTGTCAAGTCGACTATTGAATTTTTATCTGTGGCAGCTCATGCCCATCCAAGATACAAAAGGAGCAGCTCAGCTTTCTGACACAAAAAGGAACTGCGAGTACGGGTACGGGTACGGGTACGAGTGAGCGAGTGAGCGAGGAAACACGAGTAGAGGGACGGACAGCGTGGCAGATGATTAATGAGCTTTCCTCCTTTCTTTATAAGCGACTCGAGTGTATTTCTGTTTACCTCTTCCCACAGGATGTGGAGGATCCGCGCACGCAAACCCTCCGCGAGTACTGCTATGGGATTCTGCTGCCCATTATCTGCGCCATGGGCATCATTGGCAATGTTCTCAATCTCATTGTGCTCACCCGCCGGAACATGCGTGGCACCGCCTACATCTACATGCGGGGTAAGTAGCCATCAGCGTCCGGCATCCACCAGGAGACACTCGCATGTCTTCGCACCCAAAAGACATTGAATTCCACCAGCTCCATTGGCATTCTTCTCGAAAGTGAATGGGCGACTGGCGAATGGTGACTGCTGACTGTTGACTGCTGACTGATTGCCCAATTGAGTTTGTTCCTTTGGAGAATGTGTGCCAATATTGGCACGGTCCTACTTGCCCCTCGGCCCACCCCTCGCCACAACATCCATTGTGTTGTAGAATTTATTCATTAACATAGCCTCGCGCCGCGTTCGGATGAAATACTCGGCATGCATCCCCACAAGTAGGCAAGTGGCAATGCCCCGCCCGCCCCAGCGCTGTCCCACGCTATACACACACATGTGCTGGAGCCTGTTGTTTGTGCATGTGTGCGCGCATATTCGTGGCTGTGGCAGCTTCATTGGAAGTTATTTCATTAGATGAGACTGGTTAACCCCGTCGCAATTTATGCAAATCCGCAAAGCCTGCCAGGGCAGCGCCTTGCCACGACAATGTTCTCTGTTGCACAGAATGTCAGCTCTAGCATTGGATGCCCGCCTGCTTTATGGCACTTTAATTGATAAATGAGCTCTCTGCTCCCAGCTCCCAGCTCCCACTCCCACTCGCACTCTGCAGGCAGAAACGTGAGAGAGGCAACTTTGTCAACGCCGCCTATTAGCCACTTTTTAGCCTCGACTATAATTCATGAAGACGGCCCAAACAGAATGCTGCAAGGAGCGAGGCAGAGCAAATGACTACGCGACGACTCTCCTTACTGCGAAAACAATTTAACAAAAAGCACAAAGAAGGTGGCCGAGGCAAAGCCGAAGCTGCAAGCACTCTAGGCAAAAGCCATTCCAGGAAATGGTAGGGTATTCATTTGGTTAATTCCAAGAGCAGTAGCCCAGATCTATATATGAGCCAATAAGAAAGGCGTAGCAAGCGGTTGACCGAGGAAAGTCCCCTGAAAATGTGATGAAAATATTTAAAAAGCTGAAAATGTAATTCGAATGCTACGGCAGCATAATTGATGGCCCTTTCCAGTGCCCTACAGCCAGCGAAAACCACGAAACACAAGCGCAAGGACACAGTCAAATAGAGTAGAGAAAGGAGAAATGAAAAAGGCGGAAATGAAGATATGAAGAAGTTTAGAAGTGGAGAAGTGGAGAAGTCGAGAAGAAAAGCTGAGAGAAATGGAGACATGCGATATGTATCGCCATAGTTTCGGCTTTGGTGGCAGCACGTGGCAGTGAATAAAAGTTGTGAAGAGCTGTCGCATGGCTTGGGGTAATAACAACCGAAATCAGAGCAAGTTCTATAACTCCGCACTGCCCACTGCCCACTGCCCACTCCTCTCCCCTGAGGCCGAGCAGCTCATTTTATTGAAATAAAGCACAAACATTTTGCTGCTCGCAGCGCACCAGGCGACTCGACTGTTTCCCCATTTAGTTAATTAGAGGTTATTGCCTTCTGCCACCAAGTGCTGGCTCTGCCTCCCTCTCTGATTGGCTGTACATACGTACGTATGTGTATGTGTGTTGGTGTCGGCACCCACCTGTGTGCGCTAACCGAAAGTTATGCAGTTGGACAGTAAAAAAAGAAGCTATGGCCATGGTCACCAGAAATTTGCAGCTACTCTTCATTGAGATCTTTGATCTCACTTGTCAGGCCCAGGCCTCTGAGTCACATTTCCCGCCAGAATAGGGCCTGTTAGCAGACATTTTTATAATTTGGCCTGTCCCCTTGCCGAATAAATCGGAGAGAAAGAGGAGTGGGCGGGGCTGGCAGGCTACCGCAGAAACTGAATCTACAAATGTCATGGGCAAATCATGTGATGGCAGGACACTTGTCAGGCCAAGCTCAAACAAAACTTGCATTTATATTAATGCGTTGCTGGGTCCAATTATATGGCCATTATTATGGGAGGGCTGCCCCCACTGCCCACTGCCTACTGTGTGTGTGTTTGTGTGTGCTTGTGGGATGTCAAATAGTCAAACATTACGCCCATTACAAGTGCACACAGCTATTCGAGCATGCCGGCATGGAGTAGAGTAGATCTGAGCACACAGCACAGCAAAGCGGAACAGACAGACGCTGCTCATTCATGATATTAGTAATAATGTAATTTTATGCTCACACAACAAAATAATAATAATAAATCAATAAAAACAAACACACACACACACTCGCACACACTCGAGTGCGGCAAAAGTTATTGAACAAAATAAGGACAAAAGCGAACCGGAAAGGAAAGCCATTCATTTCATTCACTCAACAGTCGATGGATGCTTCTGTGCGAGTGTGTGTGTGAGCCTATACATGAGTGCGTGTGTGTGTGAGCCTATACATGAGTGCGTGTGTGTGTGTGTGTGTGTGTGTGCGTTCGCGGCTGCTTCCTGTTGCCATTCGGGGGTCGGAAGCGGTGCCATATTTATGCCATAAACGCAGCCATAAAGGAAATTTTTATAGATTTCAGCCAAGCTAATCCCATTGTTTTTGCTCATTGGCGCCGCTCTTTTTCGCCACCCCACCCCACGCAGCATACTCCGCGGCAGCACTTCTGGCGATTCTCTTTGCCATACCCTTCGGCATCCGCATGCAGGTCCACAAGGATCGGGGCCAGTGGGAGGAGTTCGGCCCCGCCTTCTACACGGCGCACCTGGAACTGTACTTGGGCAACGGGTGCTTGGGTGAGTGCTCGCCTGAAGCCCGGCCTGCGCGCACCTTCCGGGCGTGCCTCGATCCACCAAGGCACTAGCGCAACTAACGGAACTGCTTCCTCTCGCAGGTGTGGGCGTGATGATGCTTCTCGTGCTGACACTCGAGCGCTATGTCTCGGTATGCCATCCCGGAGTCACGCGCCCCGTCCTGGGGCGGCCCGGGTGAGTGGAGCGGCGAATCGGAGGCTAAGGCGCTATTCATGTGTCTTCTCCATGTGTTTATTTCTATGTACATATTTGCACCGTATTCTGTGGTACATTAAAGAACTGATCCTTTGATTGCATCTTCCCATTCTCCCGCTTGCACCTCTTCCTGCGGCTATCCACAGATTGGTTGTATTTCTCACCTCCCTGGTGACCATCATCGTCTACCTGCCGAGCATCTTTCGGGGCGAGCTGATCAAGTGCATTCTCTCCTCGCCCGACGTCTACGTTTACTTGCGCCGCGATAACACCATCTACCAGCAAACCATGTTCTACAAGGTGTACAAGATCATGCTGGAGATGGTGTTCAAGCTGATTCCCACGATGGTGATTGGAGGACTGAACCTGCAGATAATGATTGTATACCGACAGACTTGCGAACGCCGCCGCCAAATGGTTTTGACCCGGGCCAACTCGAACTTCCACAAGGACGATGACCCGAGGAAGTTTGCGGAGGAGCGCCGCTTATTTCTTCTTCTGGGTAGCACATCGATCCTGTTCCTGGTCTGCGTCTCGCCGATGGCCATACTGCACATGACCATCGCCTCGGAGGTGTACCCGAGCTTCCCGTTTCAGGTGTTCCGCGCCAGTGCCAACCTCATGGAGCTGATCAACTACTCGCTGACCTTCTACATCTACTGCCTGTTCAGCGAGGACTTCCGCAACACCCTGTTCCGCACGTTCAAGTGGCCCTGGCTGAAGGGACAGTTCTGCCACCAGGTGGACCTGGAGGTGAGTGCTAGCCCCCCGGCGACGGCGGCCACAGCTGCTGCTCCAGCCCCAGCCCCAGCAGGCAACAGTTCTAATCCCACCACTACTGTCACTATACCCAAACGCATGCAACGACTGCCACCAAATCCGACTCGCCTCCCACACCACTCAGCCCGCCCAGACCGAAAGGGGCATGCCCATGGTGCACTTCGCTAAGGTGACCAAGCATCCCCATTTCAACCGCAATAAACCAGAAACCACCACATCGAGCATTGATCTGGGACGCTCCACCAGCATCTAGCCCCGACCGAACAACCCCCACATGACCACCACCATCGTTTAAGCACCCGCGCACCCACCCAAGCATACCACCATCTACCCCGCAGACAGCACCCTTCACGCTCCACACGATCCACATAAACTCCACACGATCCACACGATCCACACGATCCACATAAACTCCACACTCCAAGATCGAGCCCGAGTCTGACCTGTGACTAAGCTTGAACCTTCAATAACGATTTGAATGTCTCGATGTCTATTAATAAGTCTCTCTTGATAATATTTATATATGTACATGTATGTAATGCATATGTGTATATAAATACATATTATGCACACACGCAAACACTCATTTTTTTGGTAGTGATCACTCAGTAGTGCTAGGCTAAGAGAAAGTAATTGAAAAACAAGAATTATAAATGTTCACGCATACTCGTAGAGAGCATTCCACACACACACACATATACACACACACACACACCCAAAAGAAGCTTGGGGCAGAGTTAATGCATTATCCATTGCCGGTATGGTGTACTTATCGGCAGAGTATCGGCACTCAGAAGCTTCAGCGATGTTAAAGGGAGAAGCACACGAGCTTAGGTAAAGATAAACAAAAGATAACACATACGAGAGTAAGAGAGTAAGAAGGTAAAAGAGGAAGGGGAAGGGGAGAATAAGTATTCGATACGACATTCGCGGGAGCTTAGCTGCAGACGAACATACAGAGAGATGAGATAGACAAATGGGAGAAATAAAGACAGAACGGCACAAAGCGGGAGGGAGGGAGGAGGTAGATTTCGGAGCTTCAACATGCACTCTACTATGCATCTTCCGTATGACATACTCGTATGTAGGATGGAGTGTGCATATGTACGTGTCTTCCTAGGGGGATGCAGAAAGTAGCACAAGATTGCTCGAGCTTAGGTGCAGGAAAATCGGATCGGTATTCAGGATTCAGTTAGAAACGATACTTGGCATTAGAAATTATTTTTGAAAATAAAGTGATAAGTGAAAATACGATTTTCGGAATGAAATTATAAAAGTTATCTTAAAGATAGTTTATTAAGACGTTTAGAACAAAATATGTGTGTGTGGAAGGCGCTAGGAACTTGCTACAGATTCATTTCACAGAAGAAACAAAACCACAGACATCCAGTCAGACATAACAGACGACGAAAATGGACAGACCGACAAATAGAAATAAAAAGGAAAACCCTACAGAGCATCATGCGATGATGATACACACACAACACACAACACACACACAATACTGAACCATAAAGTATACTACTCTATAAATGTCTAAGTCAATACTATAAGTACTCGATATTGGTGTGCAACGCGTTTCTATGTATACACTTGTCTAGCTGTAAGATCAGATATATGTACATATAGACAACTACTCGCGTACTGTACTTCTAGCTCTAAATTTGGTCTAAGTTAGATAGTTTAGCGACAGCAGCGCGGAGAGATGCGGGGGCCGAGCTCAGAGCCCGGCCCGGTCCCCGTTTGAGGTTTCCTTTTTAGTTTGTGTCAGTCTTATGGGAATGCGAGTGTTGCGAATACGCGTACTCCCCACCTTTACAGCCCCCAGCACCACGAAAACCAAACTAAATGTGTGCACCTCCCATGTGGTCAAAGAAAAAACCCTCCTTACTGCTATAAATTGTCTATTTACATACGAGTACAGTAGCCCCAAGCATTTAGGATGCCAATAGCGGATTGCGGAGGCACCAAATTGCACCACATAAATATTAACGTAAATATATACACAATAATCCAATATGAAAAGCATAGAAAATATTCAGTAATTCAGTAATTCAGTAATCAGATGCATACATAACCATAACCATAGCTACATATATCCTCTGAATGGAGTGCCAAAAATGTCGCTCGCATGACAACTCCCAGCAAAATCACCCAAAAAGAAGATTCAACCGCAACTCGAATTTTGACCGCAAACTGTTGGCATTTAAGAAGTAAGAGCAAAATGGGAGAGCAACCAATGAGTAGGAGTTTGCAGGAACTGCTTGCCATTCAGGGGAACAATTAAAAATAATAACTAAAATAAAACAGTACGATTTTAATTACAAAATACATCGTGTTCTCATTCCTCGCTAAAAATACAAAAAAATTAAACACAGAGAATACATAATATATGCATGGGAAGCTCTTTTCACATCTCTCACGTACTCGTCCATCCATGGTACTTGTGCTAGGGATAAATCATTAATTTAGAACTATATTTAACAGCAAAAAAAAGTTATTGTTCGGGCAAAATGGAAGAGCAGTGCAGTGCCATCATCACTCAGCAGCAGGAATAATACCGAAATCAGTTCTACAGCCTAACCCTAGACTAGTTTAAGTTCTCGAGTCTCTCTCTCTCTCGCGCATGGCTATGGCAGAGCCCTACCAGGGGCGCCACACCACCAGTCGCTGCTGCACCAGCTCCGCCAGCTGCCGCTGCTGCTGTCGCTTCCGCTCGAAGATCTGGTGGCGTATCTTCATTAGGATGCTGTCGCGTGGCGCCGTGCACGCTGCCCCTCTGGCGACCGTGAAAGGTAAGTGGGCGTGGGCGTGGGCGTGCTGCAGCTGCTCGATGAGATCCATCTCTGGCGGTAGGAGATTAACCTGTTCCCGTTCCCGTTCTCGTTCTCGTTCCCGTTCTCGGTCCCGCTCTTGTTCCTCCTCAAGTTGCGCTGTCGGTTCGCTGTCGTATTGTAGCTTGAAGCTTTGGCGCTGCACCAGAAAAAAGTGGGGCTTAGCACACAGCCGGGTAAATTTCTGGAGGTCTTCCTCACCTTTTTGCGCGCCGCGTTCTCGGCCAGGAAGCGGCAGAGCTGCTGCAGCTGCTGCTCGGCCAGCTCCTCCTTGTCGTGATCCCTCTCCTCGCTCCGCACTGGCTCTGGTCTTGGCTCCAGGCGATCCTCGAGTCGGCGCTGCTGCTGGCGCTGCTTGATGGCCGCCTGCATTTTGCACTTGGTGGCCGTGCTCAGGCGCAGGTCCATGGTGAGTCCCTGTCGCTGCTGCTGCTGCTGCTGCTGCTGCGCTGCTGCTTGAGTATTTTGTAGATGACGCCCATTGTGGTTCCGGCGCGCATGCACTGCTCCTCACGGTTCTACTGCTGCACGAAGACTGTCCAAAAATACGCGGGCTCTCCTCGTCTTATATCGGTGCTCTCTCCCCCGACTGATCGCTGGCTCTCACTTCGGGCAGGGGCAGGCGAGCAGCAGGCAGAGGCTTTTTTTGAGAGAGTCAGTTCCAAAATCGAAAGATTAAAAATAAAACATAACGCCCGAACACATGGGCGTGGGGACATGTGTCCCTCTGTGTGTGTGTGTGTGTGTGTGTGTGCGGCACATTGCGCGCCAAACTTCAAGTCCGCATTATGAGACATTGCTCAAGTGGAGTTCTATTTCTGCTCTCCTTACAGTGCCTTTTAGCAACACATGTGGCAGCCTCAACAGCCTCAACAGCAGCAGCAGCAGCAGCAGCACTACTTGCCCCAAAAATAGATTTGGTCTCTCACACAGCTGCAACACTTTCGCTGCACCGACTCCTCGCATGTGGCCGACTCACACTCACAGTCGCACAGTCACACAGTCACAGTCAAAGTCAAAGTCCCATTTCCATTTCCATCTTTATCTTTATCTCCAATTCCAATTCCGTGTCCATGTCCATTCCCAAATCTCAAATCGAATATTTGTTGCCAGCATTCAAAATCCAGAAACAGCATGTTTTGGCGCCTGTTTCCACTCGGAAGGGTATGGCCCTGGCCTCCTGACTTAGTGAAGAGCTTGGCACTGATCGATCTTCATCGCTAAGATGCCCGCTATCAGAGCTTAGATGCCTTCAGCCATGTTGAATACTCCCTCCGCCTCAGAGGCACTGATCAGTGAACACAGGTGATCACCTTTGCCCTCATAGCTGCTTCATCAACTAGTTTAGAAGTTAGAAGATAAAAACAAGACTAAGAGGAGACTGCAATGTTCCCTTGTTCCATATTCCCCTTTCTCTCTCTGTGTAGAGTAGCGAAGAGTCTGCCACTTAAATGGCCAGATGAGTTACGAAAACAACGTCACATCCATCGTCATAATCGTAGTGCCGAAACATGGGATCGGGATCGGGAACGGCATAACGGCATACTCGCAGCTATAAATAGCTCCTGGGAAAAACACTTTGCAGGCAGGCACAGGCACAGGCACAGCCACTCCAATACAGATACAGATACTCTGCTGTGTCTGCATCTGTATCTATGCGGCTGTGTCTGTGGCTGTGGCTGTGTCTGTGGCTGTGGCATGCACTTGAACTCTGCATTCATATGTTGAATGTGCAACGCGACTCGCTTCATGTCCCTGCCCTTGCCCCTGCCCCTGCCCCTGCCACAGCCACAGCCCCTTCTGCTGCTGTCTCGTACTCGTAATATCACATGCCTCACATGCTTGCCCCTGCGCCTGCGCCTGCGCCCGGCTCTGCTCTGCTCCGTTGTTGCTGTTTTGTTTGAATTTCAAGATGTTTCAGAGTGCACTTAAAGTGCGTTACAATTGTGTGTCTATATTTGGCTGCTTGGGAATATCTCGGGGACTGCACAAAGTCAGACGAAAACATGGAGGAAGCACCGATAACGAAGGTTTTTTTTATTAATGCCAGCAACCCCTTATCCCCTCATCCCCTCAACTGCAATACTTATGTTTAATGAGCAACCTTATAGACTCTTCAGCCCATCAGCCCATAGGGAACCAGTGCCACGGGCAGGGCCTGCAACTGGTGCGCTTGAATTTCTCCCACATATATCTGCGTGTGTGTGCGCCATTAGTGGAGGATCCCCGACGAAACTGTCTGTTAGAAATGTAATTTGGATATTTCATGGACGTGGCAACCGAAGCCTGCCCCCCCTCCTCCCTGGCTTGACTGCACTATGGAGAAAGGGGTCATCTTTTGTCTGGCCGAACCCCATTTTGCAGGTGTGCTTCACACGACTCCCTTGGATCTAGTTCTGGAATCCTGTGGCACAGCCATTGAGTACGAGCGGCGCCTGCGTATGCTGCATGCCACATGATGCATGCAGCTCAACCTCAACCTCAACGCCCAACGCGTTGTTGTGCGCGAAAAGCTGTCAATTTCTTGCCTGCCACTCGGTGGGGGCCCCATTTGGTCGCAAACCCACTGCGCGATATTTCTCACGCTCCCAGCCCACGGACCACATCCAGCAACGATTGGGGGGAGCCAGCCAACCAGCCAACCAGCCAGCCAACAAGTAGTCTTCGTCGCTGTTAATGAGCCTCGTGCATTTGGGTGGAGACGCAATGGCTCTGCCCTGCGGAGATGTGCATGCTCTCGGCGATGTGTCCCCATGGATGGGCGGAGTGCTGACGGTTGCTGTTATTCCTTTATGAATGAGAAATTCGCCCATTCGGAATGGGCGCACCCCATTAATATTTCGGCTTCTTTCTAAGTATCGCCCAATATTTGTTTACTTTCCAAGCTTCGAAGCTTTCTGGGAGTCGAATCGAGATTCTTGCCGCAGTCTCAAATATCTCTGAGCGGGGGTAAATTTGTTGTTTGCTATTCTTTAACATTCCTCTATGGAGCATAGCTGTGCCCGATCCATTCCCTCTAAGTCCACTTCTCGCCGGATCTGTCCTCGAATGCTGAAGCTCCTGGTTGGGGTAGGGTATTAGGACATTCTAAGACTGCGCACGAGCAGAGCCGCAACGACGGAGCGAGGGAGCGCCATAAAATGGTTGGGGGAGATCGGATGAAATTTCTGTGGCACACAACATGTGTTGTCCCCATCATCCATACAGCATGCCTCCTGCCCCCTGCAACAGTCATGAGTGGCTGCCATAGAGATCTGGAGAGCGGCGAAAGGGGCAAGGCAGGAATGCCTGCCTCAGCAGTGTTGTGTTCGCTTGCTCGCGTGCAGCATGGACCCCAATCGTGGGAAGCTGCGACTTGCCGCAATCTCGAGGAGCCATTTAAAAACAAAAGCCACTGCTGAAAGATCAACGAAGGCAAAATCAGAGACTTGGCGGCGCAGTTCCGCTTTATTGAAGATCGCGCCGCCACCACCACAGAAACAGAAAACGCGCAAACACAAGCGGCAGATTCAGAAATAAGATCTAAGCAATTCTTAAGCAAAACTATCGTAGCAGTAAGCTCTGTCAGGTGACACCAGAGCAGTGCCCGGTGCCACGTTGTCGCCAGCGGATAAACAGAATGGCGACAGCCGCCATGGCGGTTTACTTTGACTTAAAAATGGAGCCGAGCCCCTCGGCCGCCGCTCAGCGAGGTGAGATCTCCAGTTGCTCGTAACATAAACAGCTGATAAACAGGTGAACGTGGAAAGCAGGTGACTCGACTGAGCCCAGCTAGCCTAGCTGGTTTCCAGAGCACGGAGACGGAGACTGACCTGACTCTGACTCTGACTCTGACCCTGACCCCTTCCTTTCAGCCTCTGAAGGCACCTGGGCTAAACGACACGATCTGGGCGGGCAGCGCACCTATGTAAGTCTCTGCCAGGGCCCAGTCCGCAGTCCGCTATTGAATATCTGTAGAATATCTGCAGTTTAATAAACAAAACCGCCTGGCATCGGCGGGTTGTACACCCTTAAATAAGGTAGTCTATTCCTTCTTTTTGTTGACTCCAAGACCTATATAGTTTTGCTCATTTGAACAGTGTGCATCCAGCCACAGAATAATGATAATCCCAAAGCAGAGTATTGGATACAGATACGGACTATAGTCAAACAGCTGACTTTGGGTATTAGCTGCAAGGGTATTACAAACTCCGGCCTACGAGGCAAGCCTTATTTCCTTGTTATTTTTGTCAATGGAGAATGCAGCCTCGTCGTCGTCAGCGCTAACAACAGCGCTGCTGTTGCCGCGGAGTGGCCACCAGAAATTGGAGCTGAGTTGAGCGAAAAGCGGCGCTCTCGGTTTCCGCCACTGGCACTGCCACTGCCACTGTCATTGCTGCTGCTGCTGCTGCTGCTGAGGCGAACTGCCAGTCAGTCGGTGCAAAAACGGCGTGCAATTCGGAGCCCGAAACAGGGGAACCCCTCGCGAAGTCAACGTATGGTCCAGGCGAGATGAAGCTCAACCAGATTCCCGGAGCGGGCTACGGAGAGCAGGGCCCGTCGCGCTCCACTGAGTACCGCAAGGTGATGAAGCCGTTGATGGAGCGCAAGCGCCGTGCACGCATTAACAGCTGCTTGGACGAGCTGAAGATTCTCATCTCGGATCTGACTCGCATGGTAGGTAGCCGTCCGTGCATCCCACACAGAATCAGTGCCCGCTGACCGTTCTCGGTGCTCAAACTCCCCAGGACGCCAAGGGGCTGAACAAGTTGGAGAAGGCCGACATCCTGGAGCTGGCGGTGCACATTTTGCAGGAGCAGCGCGCCCATGCCTTCTCGCAGCGCCTGGAGGCGTCGTACTGGGGCGGCTTCCGGCAGTGCGCTGGCCAGGTGTCCAGCTTCCTGCAGCACCACGACAAGACGCTCTGCGACCAGTTCGATGAGTTCATGCAGCAGATCCTGCCGGACAAGCCTGCCCCGGAGCCGCCCCTCTGGAGGCCCTGGTAGAGCGCACAAAACCCAAAACGAACTTGCAGGATGAGCTCAGGTCGGATGGACGATATCTGTTGTGAATTCCAGTGCCCCCCGCCCCCTCCAAGTTAAGCGCTAATATATGTACTTAGTTTAGGTCTTTCGATCCGATGGATATGCAAATAAAACATACACTGAAAATGTTGTTTGCTTTTCGGGTTTTCTGTTCGCAGTAATTCCAAAACTTTTATTATGTGTGTACAAGTGTGTGAGGAAGTTCCCTCAGTGTGAGTGTGGGTGTGAGTGTGGGTGTGAGTGTGAGTGTGGGTGTGAGTGTGGGTGTGTGTTTGCGAATCCAAATAAATGGCTAAAAACGACTTTTGTTACTCTAATTTGGCTTCAATTAGAATTGATTTAATTGGTATTAAATATTTGTGTTGCTTAACGCATTTCAATGCTAAATTAAGTATTGCTTATGTTGAATATAATGCACACGAAATTAGGTTGCTTCTGCAGTTCAATCAATATCCATATCCATATCAATATCAGTAATCAGTAATCTGTAATCTGTAATCATTAGCGCTGCTAGCAATCGCTAACACGAACATTATCGATGCACAGCTATGTAGTGTGTGTGCACGTAAGTGGCTTACAAGTACCCAAAAAAAACATACATGCATACATGTACATATGTATACGTAGTATTTGAAAAAAATATTATCTCGAGATTACTCTTTAGCTGTCGATAGATTATAAATATTTGTTTGTGTGCTCCTGTCGGAGGATTCTGCGTGTCTTAGATGCTAGTTTTTGTTTTGTTCGAGTTTTGCGGGCGCTCTTAAAGCCTCCTGCCTGCTTACACATATGTACAATTGTTCACAATAATTTCGAGTTTGAGGTCAAAGTCGAGTGTAAGAAGCGCGAAAATTGATTGTTGATGCATTTTGTTTTCATTTGTTTTTCGTTTTCAGTTTACTCCACGAAATTGGTTTGTATTTGTCGTGAATATGTATAAGATTACTTTTATAAGATTTATATATGTTGTAGATATCGTTGTCCGCACTTTAGCCGACTCCTGTTTCGAGATTTTTCAAAGTTTCAAAGTGATATTGGACTATGGGAGAAGCATGCAAACATTTGTGTGAAGAACTGATTGGCATTTGAAACTTGAAATCGGTTCCAACAATAAAGATATGCAAAAACAATTTGCAAATGTCACAAGTCAAGTACAAATACGGGATCTAAATTTAACATGTACATATACATGTATATGTATATGCCTGTGTAAATATGTTGCTGTTGCGTGTATACAGTTATCAATATTTGTTTGTTTGTGTTTGTGTTTGTGTGTAGAGATATTTCCGTATAAAGATATCTTTCCCCATAGCTTGCAATAGATCAAGTAGTTCGGGCTTATGTGGGGTATGTTCTGTGGTGCAGGCAAATCAATAAATCAAATCATAGTAATTACTACTACAAAGGTAAATGCTGATGACACGATAGGATAAATAATACGCGGATTTTGTAGATTTCTATGAAGTCGGAGCATGAGCAGGGTACAGGGTACAGAGTACAGAGTACAGAGAAAGATTTCTTTACATTGGTGTGTGTTCTTTACGATCTAAAGCTGAACCACATATAAAATAGAAATTATTTTAGCATGGTGATTGGGGGTAGACCGTTTCAGGGTAGAAGAAGAAGAAGCAAAACTTAATCCAACAGCAGCAGTCCGACAAGACCGAAAAGAAAACTAATATATATATGTAAGAGAGATGGAGCGACATATGAAGGGAGACGGAGAGAGATTGTCGATGATTGAGGCGATAGTTGTAAGAGTAAGGCATTAGTTGGGTTTCCCACTTTGCATGGAATGATATACATAGTTCAAGCTCTGTGTGGGAGATAGGGGGTGTCCATAAAGGGTTCCAGCTGATATACTTTTGTGTGTCTCTTGTGGGGCATGCGTTAACCGAACTTACGCTAGAGCTAGTCTGGCTTAAATTTGTTATATTCTGTGTGTGGCTGTGGCTGATCTAGCATGGGATCTAGGGGATGTAACAGGTGATGGGAGCCATTGAATGGTTCTCGGCACAGTATTTATGAGGCATTCAGAAGCAATCAGCATTCAGAAGCAAATATACGTCTATTCCAATATCGCTTACATATAATCCAGATATAGCTAGGCTAGTGTACTTGGTTGGTTAGAGAGTAATTACTATATTTGCGCGTGTGTGTATTTGTTTTCGATTATAAACAATTTTGATTATCAACAGTTAGTAGCTGGCTGGCTCGGCAGAGCGCTTGCTCAGCAAAAGGTGGAAACACACACATTAATAATAATAACAATAATAATAACAATGGATAGTGGCTAATAGTGCTATGACATTGGACTTTGCGAGCCGACTAGCTGGCAAAAATAGAGACAGCCTTATGGCAAATGCCTGCAGTCGGAGCGAGAGAAGCATATGTGTCCAGCTGGCTTCCCAGTGGAGCTGCGAGTAGCGATTCTTTTACTTTGCGGATACAATGTGGCTGTCTCTCATGCTATGCCTCGCTACGCAGACAAATTGGCAAAATCGAATGTCACAACACTACAAGGAACTGGATCTGGAGCAAGAGGAGGAGCGGGGTAAAGCTGCTGCCAAGCGCCAGGCCAGTAGTAGCACTTTATGTATATGTATTTGTTTTTGTATTTGTTTTTGTTTTTGTAGAAGTATAAGCATATATCCACATCCATATCCATGTAGAGCAGAAGTAGCTGAGCTGAGTTCAAGAGTGCACTCTCACTCCCACTCCCACTCCCACTCACACTCTCTCTTTCTCTCTCTCTTTCGCTTTGATTCATAATTATTTTTCAATGAACTGCAACTTATCGATTAGATGGCCATCAGTTGGCGTTCGCGCTGGATACTTATGCGTTATTTATAAATCAATTTAAAGTGTTTCTCTTTGTTATTCGAATTTGCATGGCAAGCATTTCAATAAAAATGCCTCGGATAATATTTAATATTTTGTTGCACACATATTTATCTATAAAGGGCTGAACTGGCGCTCAGCCCCGTACACGTATATCTACGTGTTTTTCTTTATAAATATATGTATATAGATTATGAAATATGTTTTTAAAAAAGCGTTTCATTTGACATAAATTGGTGTTCTTTTGTTTGTAATTTTTGTTTCTTGATGAATTCTATAATTTCGGCGTCTTTCTTTACAGTTCTGCCTTTTGATAATTGAAATATTTATCCACACCACACAGATCCATACATATATATGTAATATCTCAGACATATGTATGCACATGTATTCATGGTGATCTTCGGTTAGTTGAAATTCCACTACGGTTTCCACCAGATTTTCTAAGCTTTTTCTGGCGCTTTCCTTGCATCTTTCACGAGTATCAGTGTGTTTGAGTGGTTGTGCGTTGTGCGTGCGTGTTTGGGTGTGTGTAGAGGGGTGTGGAGGGAGGGATTTTCGGTAAAGACATGAGGGTGTGTGTGAGTATCGACTCCGATCGAGATCCACACACATTGCGGTAGTTTCTGCTGTGGATCTGGGGGATGGGCTTGCGTGGAGTTCGTTGTCTCATATCACTGACTAGCTCCTTCCGCTCATTCCCACTGCTGTTCTGCCTCAGCTTCCACTCCCACAATGGACCACCCCAACAATTCTTAGCGCAACTACAACTCTTGCGCTTAATCACCACCTAAACTTAACGCCTGGACTATACGTGGATCAGCTTTACTTCCCTCGCGGAACTCCTCGAGTGTGAGGCGGTCGTCATGGTTCTTGTCCATCTGATCGAAGATCTTGTCCACCCGCTTCTGCGGCGTGTTCTCATCCTCCGTCTGCGGCTGCTGGCCCTGCAATCGAGTGTTTGGCGTGATTCATTCCCCCATCGCAGCGAAGAGTGAAAGAGAAAACAACTTACGACCATTTGGTAGATGGCATCCACAATGTTGTACATCTCCTCGCGTGTTATGTAGCCGTCGTTGTCCACATCATAGAGACGGAAGGCCCCTGGCAAGAGAATGCAAGGATTATCATTATGGCAGAGTACGAGTGTGCGAGGCTTGAATCCAATCAATGCAATATTTACAATGCAGCTTCTCATCCAAATTTCCCCGTGATGTTATGGACAAGGCACGAATGAACTCCTCAAACTCGATGGCTCCATCCTGCAGATAGATGAACACAAATATTGTTAGAATGAAATGCATGAACCCTGCCGAAAGCTGAGACGAAAGCTTGAGTGACTGAAAAGCTCTTGTCTCTAAGAGAGCTTTACAGAATGGAGGTTTATGTTCGGTTCTCGGCTGCAGCAGCGGTCTGGCTTAAACCATCTTTTAAATCTCTATGGGATGTCTAAATAAAGATAGCAGTGAAATGAAAGACCATTGGCGCACTTTTAAGATATTATAAGGTATATGCACAGCTTCCTGCTTTCAGATGCTCCGATCCTAAGTTCAATAAAATACTTACATTATTCTCATCGAACACACGAAATACCAGGGAAGCAAATTTGCTGGGGTCTCCATCGGGGAAAAACTGCTTGTAGATTTTTATGAAGCCCTACGGAAAAAACCAACAGATACAGCCGACAGAAGAGAGAGGGAGAGAGAGAGAGAGAGAGAGAAATACAAGTACGTGTGAGACAAGCTAAATATTTGCTACTGGCCCCAAACTCGTACACAACTGCAGTCGAGTGGGTTTGGTTTGGTTGGGTAGGCAAGTCAGAGTGGACACATAAAATAGCATTAGGGTAAAAATTTCAGAGTTCTCTAGTTAAGTGAAATGAACGACTCGGATGGGTGTGTGTGTGTGTGTGTGTGTTGAAATGGATGGGGTAGTAGAATGAGAATGGTGTGAGCAAGTGTAAGCTAAGCAAACTGAAATGTACGTTATGGCTAGGAACGGTACACCGATAGAAAAAAGCCCTGAAATTTTAATATTTTCACTTAGATTTTAATATTTATGCCATTGATTTTCATCCAAGAGTGGTTGTATTAAAATTGAATATTTTTCACTTAAATTTTGATTTTAATATAGAAATATTTAAATTTAATACATTTCATATTTAAATTTAATATATTTCATATTTAAATTGAAAATGTTTCATATTTAAATTTAATATGTTTCATGTTTAAATTTTATATATTTCATATTTAAATTTAATATATTTCATATTTAAATTTCATATGTTTAATATTTAAATCTAATATGTTTCATATTTATATTCATTTTTAACTAATTGGTTATTATTTTGCGTACGCAAATTACATTTCAAATCCTCATGGTGTGAATTGGTTAAAGTTGTCAACTAGAAATAATCGCAATATGAGTAGAACTGCATTGGTTGTGATTATACCCCTGCGCTAAGACAATTTTACTGTGTATTCAAGGCGGCAGCAGCTAGAACCGGTTGGGAATTCGAGGACATAAAAAAAATAATATAAACATAGTTAAAATAAATACAAAAAATATTTGATTTCATTTAATTTGGAATATTTAAAATAAAAAGTTTTTCCTTTGGATTTTAAAACAAAAATTTTTAATTCAAGTCATAATAATATTAAATTTAAATATGAAACATATTAAACTACAAATTTAATATATTATAGTTATTTTGAAGTGTTTTGTATTTAGATTAAATATGACCATATTAAAAAAGCATTTTGAATACATTTATATTTGAATCAAAGTGAATTCTATTAAATTTTACTATGTTTGTATTTAAAAACCGCATTTTAAATTCAAATATGATTGTAGTTATTTTTACTATGGCTTTTTTCTATCAGTGTAGCTCCGGAGGAACACAGACAAAAAATTACTTTAAATTATCAAATCAAATCCAATTTACAAATGTTAAATGTCGCTCAGGTGTGTATTGAAGTGTAATGGTTGAAGTGCTCAAACACAAATCTTTTTTCATGAGCAAAAGTCAGCAGAGCGAGCCCCACCACCCACCCCACTGGTTCAATTGTGAAAACAAACAAATCGGAGCCGTGCGCTTGATTTGTGCATTTCAATTTACATACATACATGAATGTACATACATACAGATGTATATATTTAAGTAAATATACTGCCATGCTTCGGTTATCGGAAATCGCACAAATAGCCGAAGCATGGCTGATGGCCATCAGCAATAGTTGGCATTAAGTAATTTGGCTGAATGCTCGTTTGCAGGTGGCTCGAATAGGGAATGCCCCAGTAATAGAACGATATTTATGTGGATGTGTATGATGATGATGTTAATTACGAACTATGATTTCGGGCTGGTTAAACGGTTGGGCAGTACTCACTTGTTCGGTCAGCAAACCATTCGGACAGTCTTTCAAAAAACCTTTGTGCCTTTTCGTTGGTGTCAGAAGTCAGAGATCGGGATAGCATAGCGAATAGCATAGCACACAGAGGTCACAGGCAGAGAGAGTGGGGAAAAGAAAAGGCAGAACCAGGCGCCACAGGGAGAGAGAAAAATAAATTAGCATCAGAGAGAGAGAGAGAGAGACAGAGATAGGGAAAGAGACAGAAATATAAGTGAACCGAAAAAAAATAAAGAATAAAAGTAAATTTAAAAACAAATCATTTTCGAACACATAACAAATGTTTTCCACAGCCGGGTAATTTCGCGAATATCAAAAAATCAAGTCTGGAGTGGTTTTTAATTTGTAATTTAAATTTCCGTTCGTTTTCAGAGGAGGTGAAAAGATCGTCTGAGTAAATTAAAAAACTGAAAGCCATAAAAAATTGTTTCTTCATGGAGCTTACCATTGACGAATTTCCTTTTCGGTGACTGCAATAAATAGATAAATGCAAGATTAGTTAAGCGATTCGAGAGATAGAACAGAAGCTCGCACGGGGTTGCGCCTGCAGCTGTCTCTCTCTCAAGCAGCTGTCTGCCTGGGCCAAGTGTCCTGGCGGAGCCGCTGAGTTATGGCAGCTTAGGCTTGGTCTCAGCCGTCGAGATTGATGGCGGTCACTGGAGGGGCTTAGCTTAGGACGCCTCCCAAAGACACATCCCCCATTTGCGATTTCCGATTTCCGACTCTGCTGATGCGAATGCGAGTAGCGGCACGGAGTGCATTGCGTATGAGTAATGTGCAGTTGACATTAATGGCCCAGCGACAGAGAAGTTCTATAAGCAGCGAAAGTGTTGCAGCTGCCGCGCGACTAGGCGACTGCACAACTCATTTAATAAATCATTTAATTAGCTACGGTTCCCTGCCCGCTGCGCCTGCCAGCGAGTCATTCAACCAGCATAATAGTCTACTTTGAGGCGCGTGCGGCACTCTCCTGGTGGAGATGTGCGGCAGGACAGTAAAAAAGACAAAGTGAAAAGCACTTTGAAAATTAAAAACAGAAAAACGACACACATAGCTGATGGAGATGAGATGTTCATGATGATCCACTCCCGAAAGTGAGACAGACACGTTAACCCCTGCCCAAGTTCTGAGTTCTACACTGAAAATATTTGAGATTCGAGATCGAGTCGCTTGTCAAAAATATTAGAACTATTCTCTATAAGCTTCTCGTCTGCATCTTCAGTCATTTCTCGCAGTGCGCCTGCTGGCACGCAATGGAAATTGCCCGGTCTCGGCCTAGCCGCAGCCTGTATCTGAATAACCAGACATAACCAGTAACACCCACGAGCCCCTCCCCCCACACGACACCGCATCCCACCACGCAACCTTTTTAAAAGTCTGCGCACGCCATCGCCATCGCCGTCGCGTTCCAGGGCTAAGTGAGCTCCAAGGAGCGTTATCCTGCCGCTCGTCAGTGGCTGTCGATGCGGGCCCGCCAACGACTTTTACAGCGGCTAGCTGAATAATACATGTGTAGTGGGGTCCTTTACTGCAGTACCCCTACCCTACCTGCTCCACTGCTCCCCCACTGCTACCTCCTTGCTGCACGTATACGTGCATGAGTATATTTGTATAGCGCCGGCAGCAGTAAAGCAAATTAGTTCGCAGCCAGGACGCACTGATACTTAAAGTCCCCCCGAGACCGAGCCAGTTCTGGGGCTCCCCGTCTGCCCCCAGCTACTCTCGCTCCACGCAGTATGGCAAGACTTTAAGGCTTCCTTCCCATGGGTCGAAGCTTTTGATATCCTTGTCGTGGCATCGATCCTTTGGCATATACTCGAAGCGGCTCGATCTTGGCGATTCTGCACCAGTCCAACAGACATGGCCACACTCGTAATAAATATGACATTGGCTCTCTCGATGTTGACTTTTGCTAGGGTATAATAATTTCGATCTAAATGTTTATTTGCGCAAGGAGGCATTTGTGCACTCTCCTGCCTCTCAGTTCCCGCATCACGGATCCCTTATCTCCAATCCCAGCGCCCGTCTTGTGCCAAAAGTTTTTTGTGGCCCGCAGCCTTTATTTAATTTTTTTGTGCTGCCGCAGAGGGCGGAGCTGGGCAGGGGCAGGAAGCCATAAAATAGCGGGCCAAAATGCCTTATTTTTTGTCGGTATTTATTTAATTTAATTTTAAGCTGATTTAATTTCCACTTTTTCACATACTCGCGTGGATGCCCAAACAGCGAAAGGACACAAGAGGGTGAAGGTACATACATACATATGTACATATGTTTGGGAAAGCAAGGACTTGCCGCTGGTTGTGGGTGTGGGTGTGGCCACATGCTAATTAATGAATGGGACTTGGAAAAAGGGCCAAAACTAACTTTAAATGAGCTGCATGCGGGCTACGTACACACATGAAGGGAAAGCGCTGCAGCAGGGGGGGCAAGTACAGGGCCATGGGGAGTTCGAGCCTTGAAGCAACTCCACGTTCGGGCTCAAATATTTACCAGACTTGATTAGGTTCGAACCGAGCCCGAAACCTACGCCGATACCCAAGGCACTGGGCAACAAGTAGCCTGTTCCACCTCCTTGAACACCTCAACCACCTGAACACAGGTGGGCTCGCATGTTGCCAACTTGCATGTACATATGTACATATGTATGTGGCTACCCGCGGCTAACTGCTGATGGCCTCGCACGCAACTGAACCCACAGCGGGAATTTCCAAGCACTCGCCAGGGGCACGGGACTAGAAATGCAACTGAATTTGATTACCTTCATGTAAATATCATATTTTGTTGAGAAGTATTAATTTACCATTCTGAAATGTCCGAGGGCCCCACTGTGCGTGGGTGGGTCGTGTGGGATTGTGTTGTTGCTCTTCGTAGTTACGCTACGCGCCCTAACATTGCATTTAGCCCGCTCTCTTGTCGTAGCTTTGTGGTTCTATCACTCTCTCCATATCATGCAAATCTAAATAACTGTTCTTCCTCTCTCGCTCACGAAACCTACTCTGCAAGATGCTGCTTGCGCGACCGAAAAACCGGTTCCATGGCGTGGCTTATCGCTGCGTCCCATGCACAGAGAGAGCGCGCGGGCTTTCAATTCTCTTTTCGGCTATGCTTCGTTTTGGACCGTGAACCCCGCTGCCCAACGGCTTCGTCTGTGCATGCATAGACATGCTTTCGCACAGTGGGGCCCTCGGCCATTTAAGCTTGCTAAATTAATAAGTGCATAAGAGTTCAATGTGAACATTTTTGTCACACTCGCATGGGTGCAGTTGATGGAGCCATTGGATCGATGATTCTTATAGTGTATTCTCTTGTTGATTTGTCAATTTACTTATACATACATACATATGTATGTATATAAAAGCTACATAATACATAACAGTTAGATGCGAGAAAGGGGACCGATATGGAGAAGATCCAGTCAGCGATGGCGCCATTAGCAAATTGTACACAATAAATCTGTTTGTGTATTTCTTCTGTCTGCATAGTGGATCGAAGTTCAAATGGGGAGAAATGGGAAATGCAGGCTTGGTCCCCAATATACCCTCCTATTCCCACCATTCTTGCTCACTCCCCTGCCTGTCTCCTCGTCGTGCTGGTGTCTGGTTCCTGGCATTGGCTGTGCTTTTACTTGTGCATGTGCCACGTTTGATTTCGACTGTTAAATGACAGGAAAATGCCAGAACGAGATAAGTGCCACCACGCATATGCCGGGGGGAAAAGGAAAAGGGAATACGAAAAGGAGCACAACAAGTTCAATAATCATTTCAACATGGAAGTGAATTTTGAGTGCTAACCACTGACTGGATGCCAATGCGTACAAAATCGTATGGGAATGCGAGTGTCAGTGGGGGCAGCATGGAAGCATCCACGCGTCCATGCATCTAAGAATCCTTTTTTCAACCCCACTCTAAGCCCACCTCCTCGGTGCCTCTATCACCTGTCTGTTTGCATAGCGGAATGCATGTGCCAGAGCCAAATGAATGCGGCTGTCATTCATTGCTGTCAACATTGCAGCAGCGTGTCCTAGAGAGCGTGCTAGAGAGCGTTAATATGGTGTCCCTTGGCAGGGTCGTGCACTTTAGTTTTATAAGCGATTTGCCCCCAAGTCCCCACATGCCACACTGGGACCTGCTTTCTGCGCTACGACTGTTTACAAAAGCGTAAAACAAACAGAAATTGACATGAAAGCCATGCATGCTGCCGCCGCCTGCCAAAGGGCATCAAAGGGAGGGAGAAGTGCTCGGGAAAAAGGATGAGGGTAGGACTGGTGCGGAGCGGAGCAGAGCAGAGCGGAGCGCAGCGGGCATGCGAAAACTAATCAACGGTGCACACACTTCAGCGAGTATACCCGGCACTCAATAGGTATTCGATTACACTGTGAGACAGTCATTTTGCACGAGACGCAAATCAGGTTGTAGGACTGTATGAGTGGGTGATTTCCTTATATATTTTATGCTATGAGCCTTGTCATAGGTCTGGGCATGGGTCTGGAACGTACTTTTCGAGGGAGAGTTCTGAGAACTGCGAAACTTTTTCCCTGATGCACGAGAGTTGAGAGGAGTTGGCACATACTCGTGGAGAGGGACCTGGACTCACTTACAGCTACAGTTACGAGCGCGAGGAAAGAGTAAAAGCTGCTTTGGGAATTATTAATATTTCGCTCACGCTAAAAGCTACCTATGTATGTATGTCCCAAGAATGCCCTGGAGCCGGCGCTCGTAACTTATGGCCGCCAGCGTTCAAGGCTGGGAACGCAGCCAGAGATGATTTACGGGATGACCCAAAGTAGGGGATAGATGGTACTCACAGTATGTGTCCGTTGTCAGGCGATCGATGGTGTCCTGCTTCAATTTCGAGTTCTTCTTGCCCATCTTACAGTTGCCTCCAACTGATTATCTTTGCTTGGCCTGCTGCACTCTTGTTATGCTCCTGCGTCTGGCTAAGTGTCGGACTGGCGCTGGTTGTGGTAGCGATGACAGGTGATTGGAAGGAGGCACGTGTCTTATCCTGATTGGGCCTCAGTTCGATCTGCAAATACAAGTGGCAGCAGATTAAAGATTTCCATCATTCCCATCATCGCCGTCGTCAGGGGCCCAAACGAGGCATTGCTGTACATTTTCAAGGCAAAACGCCATTTATCATGCTGCATCCACACGGAGGGGCTGTGTGCTGCACCAGCAGCATCACCACCTGCCATGGTCAGGGCTGCCCTAGGGCCTCCTACCCGTGATAAATAGCCAAAGGTACTTTGATATTTAAGCACGTCGACGCCGAGTTTTGTGTGGACCCCTCCATAGTTTCACAACCAGCCATGCAGCCATGCAGCCATGCAGCCACAGCCACCCATGCAACCACCCATCAAGCATCACCGAAAACAAGGCAAAGAACAACGACAACGAAAACAGCAGCAAAAGCAGCAAAGCAGCAGGAGACCAGGTACTAGGCACAATAGACTGGAGAAACATCCTGAGCTCCCTTGCTGAGCGGAGGGGGTCCATCCATCAAGTCAACCCCATCGCGGATGGATCGGGTGGGACGGCGGGCGCCCTTAATGAAGAATCCCTGAGGGTATTTGGGATTCGTCTTGTGCGAGGCTTCGTGGTTGCTCTACCTTTTGTGGTGGCGCGACGACAGGGATGACGACAATGGCAGCGACGCTGTCTACAAGTTTTCTCTATATCCTTGCGTAATTAAAATTTTAATAATTTCCCAGGCAAGTTTTGTCCTGCTTCCCTCTCCTGCGCCTGTTCCCGTTACGGAGGAGAGGGAAGAAAACTTTTTTAATTCCTTGTTGCCACTTGACAAGCAAATTGCGTGAGACTTTAATTGACTTTGGATTGCCGATGAAGTGCGGAGGCAGAGATTCGCCCCACGTGTAGGGCAATAATCATAATTTATGGCCACATAAAGGCTCCCTCCCAGCCGTAATTGGACTCCCAAGACGCGTCATGGCCGCACAGAAAACGACAAATTAGACAGAAACTTGCATAACACAATCGCAAAGAAGCTGTCCTGCCTCGAGCCCACTGTCACATTCTCCCTGTCCATGTTGGCCATTTTCATATTTCATTTCGGTTTTTGCCATTTTACGAGTTGCGGACAAATTTTGATGGCCCTGACGGAAGCTGGCAAAGACATGTCATAGACTTGGCACAACTTTTGATGAAATATCCAAGCCAGTTCTCAGTTTTAGTTCCAACTAGACGCAGCTCCATCTTTAGGGGACGTTTGGACTGGCAGGACAACGACAAATGCGTTGGTAGACACGAACAGGTGCAGAGACGGGGACACAAAGCTGTCGCGGACACAAACAAGTCTCGACGGATGTGCCCAAAGCTAATTACAGAGAACGAGAGTAGCGTGGAGTAGGTCTTAGAGTGAATGGAAGTGTTTTAAATATATATCTATAAGAATATATGTAAGTAAACGTGGGGCACATTTAGTGCGGCGAAAATGTATTCCGCATTGCCAAAAAATCAATCTGCCAGACATTTCACTCGTCGGTTATTTAACGAAACGAGCCCCTGACGAAGCAATCGAATCAAAAATGGCCAAAAGTTGCTGGGTAGTTGATGCTGACCGAGGAATGGAGGACGGAGATGGTGGATGGGGGGATGGGGCATAGGGGATTGCGGACTTGCATCACCGGCAGGCCAAGTTGCCGGTGATGCAACTGCTAACGAACAGACTTCCCAGACCATCGACCTGTCCTGTCATGTCCATTCACCACGTCCATACTCTCGCCACAACCAGGTCCCAGTCTCTGCATCCCTGACGTCGGAAGTTGTTTGTACCAACTGCTTAGGGCGCCTGTCTGTTTCCAATTCCGTGTTCATGCCCATGCCCATGGCCATGCCCATGTCCGTGTCTGTTTCTGTCAGAGTCGGAAATTACAAGGAAAGAAAATTGAGCATACTTTTAGGAGCCTCAGTCCAATGTCCTGGTCACGGTGCCAGTCAGTCATGGCTCTGTCGCCAGCTCTGATTCTCGGGCTCCGGCTCGGTCTCTGCACTCGCGACTCTTACTCTTTCTGTGCACATCAGATGGGTATGGTATGGTATGGTATGGCTGCTCGGGGGCATTACGCGATTTCCGGCCAGCTACAAATGCATTTGCCCCTCATTCCTTTTCTCTAGAGTGTTTAGTATATGTGCAGACATTTATAAATGCATATGTCCAACGGGGAATTATATAAACTAGCCATCAACGTTGCCATTCAGTTTAATAATTGCCAACCGACTTGCAAACAAGTTCTGAAACACGTAAGACTCAAAAGATTGGTGCGGAGGTGTGGGAGAAAACAACGGGGCGTTTTTCACTGACGAGTTTCAATGCCAAATTCGTTTGAAGAGACAAGGAGTGAGTAGGCGAAGCCAGAGAAACTTTAGACCTGCGAAAGGATACAAAAATAATTACAAAATTTGCGTAACTTTCCCTATGACCTCCACTTTATCGAACTTTGCAAACTTTATCGCTTTAATTGCTTACTAAAATAGAGCTGGAAAGGGGAGAGGCAAACTGGCTCAAACTTGGCCTAAGTCAATTAGTAATATGTACCAACAGTGCACAGGTCCAAACCGTCAACGCTCTGAACCCCCCAATCTATTCTTCGCAGAGCAGTCCATTTTGCCAGTGAAAGAACTGCTGGCCACAGTCAAGTTCCTTTCATTAGACGCAGGTCTCCCTCAGCCACGTCATCTAGGCAAGCAGCTAGTAGAAGGTGGCCCCTCCTCCAACGCCATTTTCGCCCCCAATCAGGGAATAGCATTTCTTGGCGTCTCACCAAAATCTTTGGTGAAAAGTTTTCTACGACTTTCGCCTAAATAGAGGGGAAGTAAAGAGGGGTGGAAGAGGCACTTTTTTATCTGCTCCTCTCCTGCGGTGACAAGTGCTGCTTCAGGTTATTCAATAGTTTTTATTATTATTTTTTCTTGTCCATTTGGAATTGAAATTTTCAAGACTTATGCTCGCCGGCTGTGATTGGGTCCCATTGTCTGTGTGTGTGTGTGTGTGTGGGTGAGTGACAGAGTGGATGACTGATTGACTTTCACTTTAATCCTTATTTCATTGAGAAAGTTTGTCGAATCTTATCATTGAGGCATTAGGAGCTTGAAGAGGAGTGGAATGTCAAAGCTGGCAGTCAGAAATTCTGTGATTCATTCACCCGAAAGTGCTTTCACTCACCCTCTGCCAGTGCTAGAAATTAGACCTCAAAGTTTCTATTTTGGGGGTAGAGTGAAAGATAGAGTTAAGGAAAGGGATAGAAAACACGCACACACAAACATAGAAAGAGGGAAAGGAGCCAACCTGCATGCGAGCGAAATTTACATAAGCTCGTTAATTTGGATTTAATTATTTTCATTCAATTTAGTAAGTCAGGCGAACAGGATAACTCAGCAGAATAACTGCAACAAGAAGATGGAGATGGAGAAGGGCAACAAGATGTAGCGAGGCGATGGATATGAGATTAGCCGAAGCAGCGATGCAGCAGTAGGAGCAGCAGAGGCGGATAAGTAGAAGCGTGGGAGTGGGAGAAGTGGTAATGAAAATCGCTGACGTCGCTGGAGCGGCAAAGCGCAACAGCTACACAGATAAGCCGCTGGGAAAAAAGTGGAATTAATTGAAGCAGTGCACAAATGTCGTATGACACTGAACGTTGCTGCCTCACTCATTTAAAAAACACATATAAAATGAGAAAAAACTGCAGAGTATAACCCTGGATAATTCGTTCAGAAAACGCTAAAACCAAATCGAACAAAAACCAAGCCCACCCATTCATATCTCTCGCTCCCACTGCATGCGTCGCACGACCATAATAAAAGAAGATTAAGCAGTGCGAAAGTAAAAAAGTCAAATCGGAAACTGAAGTGGTGGAAATATGTAGTTGAAGCAAAGCGAAAGTACGAGATGGAATCAGTGAAAAAAAGCAAGTAGTAGCTGGCATGAAGCGGAGAATGCAGTTTGCCGAAACGGAAACTGACGAAAAGAATCTGAAGCAGCAAAGAGTGGGTGCGAAAGGGGAGACCAGGCAGAGCAGCAGCAGAATAATCAGCAAGAGCAGGCACACAAGAATCAAATCCAAAAACCAAAAATCTGTGGAAATACGTAAAGAGGAAGAATAACAAAAATAGCCAAAGGCAACGGCAACAAAAAAAATAATTTTAATATTTGATCACTTACGAGGTGAGTCGCGATGTACATGAATACATATGTGCATATGTATGTATGTATGCCTATGTGCTTTGCACTTAAATAAACATCACTGCATACCATATAGAAAATCTTCAAAGACACAGTACAAACTCTATATAAAGTTTATATTATAAACACTAGGCACCTGGCGACAAATGGCACAAACAGACAAAAGCAAAGGCAAACGGACATATAAATATTTGTATATATTAAAACTGAGTTCTCGCTTTTACAGTGTCGTGGCTCGTGTGCCGCGACTCTTGTTTTATAATATTTTACTGGTGTCAGCAACACCTTCCGACTTTCCACATACATACTTATATGTATGTACATATGTATCTGCGAGTGTAAAAGTGTGTGTTCTATGTATGCATATTTCGTATACGCTGTGTTTTTGTGTTTTTGTGTGTGCAGGGAGCACACTCCGGTTACCCTTTTGTAGGCTGCCTGGACCGACTATTAGGCAGCGTCCAACCTTCAACCAGCAGAAACACACAATCCACGCGCTGCTTTTCACTCCTGCCCAATTCCATTCAACACACATTTTTTGGGGGAAATGTGGCAGAAAGGAAGGATGTCATGTTGTTTTATGTCTCGGCACTTTGCTTAAATTTATCCTACCGTACTCGGAGTACTTTCTGTTTGGATTTTCGCCAAGTAAGTCCTCAAGACTTGTCAGACTTGACTCCTTCTTGGCATTTGTGCTAGTGTGTGTGTGTGTAAGTCAGTGTGTGTGTGACCTTATCATAAAGAGGAGCCACAGTTGATGCGTCTCTTCTGACCGGAACATCCACTGATGATGCGCCCGATTTTTTCAGCTTGCACTTTTCTACCTCACACCAAAACAAAAGACCATAAAAAGAACAACAGAACTCATGCACACGGTGGCAAACACGCACGAGAATAGGGCAGACGGCATCGCTGGCAGTGCATATTTATTGTATATATTTTTTAATTTATCTTACATTCCAGCGGAACCGCAATTATTTGTTGCTTGCTTTCTGGTCAAACTCGAGTTATGATTTGTGTGGTTTTACATTTAAAAAAACCAAAAAAACAACCAGTTAAGAAGAACAGTAAGTTGGTGGGAGAGCGGGAAGGTGGCTTCAGCGCTGAGTGGGCGGAACCGTTAGCGGAACTCCGGACTCGGGGCTCGGTCTCTGGGCTCGGCTTCCTGTTCCGTTTAACGTTCCGTTCCGTACGTCACACGGTCTGAAAATCAACTGAACAGCTTCGGAGCGCAATCAACAGTAGGTCGAATGTCCTTGTTGATACGATACGATGCCGACGAGGACGAAGTTTAACCGAGCGGCGAGAGTTGGGAGAGTCCCCAGTTCGCAGTCATCGTGGCTCCGCTGGGCCACCGCATGGCCGGTGAGCTTGTTCCTTCTTGCTCTGGAGCGAGCTTTCTGCAGAACGCAATCATCATCGCAGGAGCCGGAAGGCGAAATGAGGTTTCTGCTGCTTCCAGCAGAGCAGCAACCGAGCCAGCACAGATATATCTGGAGTAGTTTGAATAAATAAATTCGTGCGCCTCCGGGCAGCCTGGTCACACTCGAAATCCCGCCAGAAGTATGCAGAAGTGGAATGCCGAGGGTACAAATGGCTATGAGTATGGGAACGTCCGACGTCTGATTACGGAGCAGGCTAGGGATGGGATTGCCACCGGCAGAGTCTGGGAATGCATTTGGAAACCCTTTGACCGTGCTCTGCGGTCAGCAGCAACTTTTGTCAGAGCCAGAACAGAGGACAGGGCCGGACCGAGAGTCGCATTCACAGCCAGCACACAGTTCTGGCAGCATTTCAAAGCACTTAATTAGGGGCCATTCCTCAACTCGAATTCAATTGGACCCGTCGTTTTTTGCCTCTCTCTGGGGACTATTTTTAAATTATGCAATGCAATAATTTTTAATTTGCATTTCTGTTTATTCAGGAGCACCTGTGAAGGGCACACACTCTGCGAGAGGAGAACCTTGGCCTGCACAGCGTTTCGTGTGCGTTATATGACCGCATTAATACGTGGCAGCCGCACAGCATTGTGCGTGCTCGTCCGTGCGTGAGCATGACAAGAAAAAGGCAACGGCCTTAGCAAATCCAGTACAGAGCTGTAAAAATACACGGCAAAGGGACTCGGAACGCAAGTAACTCGACATCACGAGCAGAAGCTTGCACGCCAACCCCAGCCTCTCTCTCGCTCTCGCTCTCGCTCTCTTGTCTGGCTTTGCTTACTCACCACAAAGCTTTTTGCTGCGACAGAAAAGCTCGCGGCCTCGGAGCTTTCCTTGGAGCTGTCACAGCTGCGGAGTTTTTGGCGCCAGTATCCGGAGGAGCCACGCAAAAGCAGCCAAGAACACAACTATGTAATATGTGGCACTGCAGACTATATTATGCCCAGTAATCAGACCACCGAATACTGAATGAATTAGTATGCCCAGCATAAATCTAGACATACGAGTACAATCCTAACACATGGATATACATATTTACACAAATCGTAAGCCTCATTATGACTTGTTTGGGTTCATACTCCTAGGCAGCATTGTATTTGGTATTAGCCCCATGCTCCACGAGTGGCGGCATGTGGGAAAATCTCATCTAATCTAATCGCATTAAATCAGTGTTGTTCACGCCCTCACCACGTAACCACCTGCGCGACTTGCTCTGGGCCTCCCTCGTCCTCTGCTCGTTGGTTATCAGCGCATCAACGAAAATATTTGTCAGTTGCAGCTGGGGAAAGGCAATGGCAGCAGGGGGAATGGACGCCCCCGCTGGCAGTGAACCAACTGAGCAACCGCCCCCACTCCAGCTCTCTTCGTTCCGTATTCTTCTTCAACTTTTGGGCCTCTCTCCAACTCCAACTCCGGGTCCCCGTCCTTCTTCGGCCTGGCTTTGGCTCTGGCTCTGGCTTTAGTCGCTCTGGGACCCTCGAGCGTTTAACTGCCTCAAAGCCATTGTTAATTAGTGCACCGACCTTGTCGTAATTAGCGTGCACATTGCACAGGGCTGAGCCTGGCACTGGGCAAGGGATGAGGGAGGAGGCGAAAGCGGTTGAGTGGAGTCCCCCGACCAGGCTTAGGGTCGGTCTGCCCTAAGCCAACAAAATGTTGTGCTAAGTTTTGGGCGAGTGCCGCCGGCGGCGACAGCCTGAGGAGGGATGCAACCCACCGCATTCAGGATGAAGTGCGGTTTGTTACAGGCCAGAGACGGCAGATGGGCGCTGCCTTGGTATGCGCCACATAAGCCAACGAAAGCTAATAATAAGTTTTGCATTAGGCGAAAGGCCAATCCAATTTTCAATCGGAGAATGTCCCATAGGGCAGGTTGTCAGGGACAGAGGCGGTGGGTTGAAGGTCGAGCGGTCGTGCAAGGTCTGCGCCAAAATGCAGAGCCAGAAGTTAACTCAGGACCAGCACTCCAATAGCCAATCAAAGTTCCCGCAGTGAAAATTCCCAGATAAGAAAAGATCTGAGATAAAAATAGGGGGGAGCCAGTGAAAGTTGAGCATGGGAAAGTGAACAAATTCATTGGATTTCCATTGAAATGTGTGCGACAATCGCATACTAATCAACACCAAGCACATACGAGAGAATTAGGGGAAGGAAATGCACTCCCAGTGGGTAAATTCCCGGGCATAGCTTGATGGAGAAGGAGAGAGGGAAAGTGGGGCAAAGCAAATCTAACGTGAGCCAAATTCCAAATTCCAGATGCCAGCTGCCAGCTGCTGCTGCTGCCTCTGCTTTTTTCCTGGCGAATCAATCGCTGCAGCTTGGCATGAGCCTACCTACTTAAAAGCCTTCCTTCTGCTCACATCTGCCCCAAATAACAAACCCCCCGGTTATGGCCTATGACAGTTTCTATGCCAAAGATTTCGCCCAGCTGCCGCAGCTGGCTAATAGCCGGCTCATTGCCTTCTGTATGGCATTTGGGATTTCGCATTTAAATTCAACTTAAAAAACAATTAAATATTTTTCAACTCTTCCACACTGCTTTCTCCACACAGACTGGGAGTGTCTGTCGCTCCACCTGTTTCCTGTCTCCTCTTTGGGGTGCAAAACGCCCAGAAATAATTAGGCGCATAATTATTTAATTTTGTGTGTGTAAAAGAGTCGACGCAAAAATAAATGCCTCATAGGCCAAAAATAAAAGAGAGGCGGACGGAGAAAGAGATTGGGCACAAAGGGAAGCAGGAAGAGGGTGGAGGGTGAAGGAAGTGAAGGATATGACACCATGTGAGCGTGTTTGTTGTTTTTGAGTGGAGTGGGACTCCGTTAAGGCATAATTATTGAAAAATACTTGCGCTATGAAAATTAATCGACACTTTTCAAAAATGTGGACGTAAAAACCAGCAAATGGGAGCCTGCAGGTGGGTGGCTGGAAGTCTTGTGGTGGTGGAGGGGGGAAGGGGAAGATTTGAAGTATCCTGAGACTGCGGGTGCTTGACGGGGCGATCCACTGCCACCCTCCCACCGTCCAATCACTGTTTGCAGCCCCGGGGCGACAGCTTCCAGACACTTCACCGAATGCCGGCGCCAGCATCTCAGATACAGACAAAGAAAAACACTGAGACGGAGACGGAGACAGAGACACCCTTGTGACGGAGAAAGAGAGTGAGAGGGGATTGAGATGGAGATGGAGATGGAGAGAGGAAGAAAGAAGTGAGAGCATAAAGAATCAAGTGCCAACTGAGCAGAGTACAGCGGCTGCAGCTTACTGCTTGATATTCGAACAGGACCACGGGCAAAGAGAGGCTTTGATTAAGTATGTTTACCATGGCGTTCGCTTTGCTTGATATTAGCGGAAATGAAGAAGAAAGCGCAGAGAAAGGGGCACGAGAAAAACAAGGCAGAGGCAGAGGCAGAGGAGTGAACTAAGAGTGCGATAAGGGGTACATATGTACATATGTATGCATCTCTTTCGCGACGCTCAGGGCCACGCTTAATATGCTTAATATCACATATTAAAAACTCGCCCAGCCTCTAATTGATGATGAGGGCTACGATGCCACTGCCACTGCCACTGCCATTGGCATTGTCTTTGACTTGGTCCTGGTCTTGGTCGACGTCATATCGTGCTGGGCAAATCGTCGGCGATAAAGCCAACTACATAATGTCTCTGTAGGCCAATGATTGGAGTTTGGTCGTGGCACTGGCGGGGTCGTGGCCGGGTCGGGGGGACACATAAAACTGCTATGTTGGCGTCTCGGCGACGCACACACAAATACAATATTCTAGCTGCCTGATCCCTACCCTCCATTAAACCACCCCGCAATGTCATTATTCCGTTCCATATGTGGGCCCCGGGATAACGCGCGTTATCCTGATTGCCAGCCTTGATATTGGGTCACGGGCTAAGGGATATGAGCAGGCAGCAAACGAGCCGCTTAAACTTTCCCCAGCCCTCTCTCCACCAGCCCGGGAACGCAGCTTGATGCCCTTCGAGGGGGTGTGAAGGTTAAGAGGAGCCACTTGCAGCGATGCTCCTACACATAGTTCTTATGCAGCTGCGAGTATTAGCTAGAAAGAGCCACCAACAGTATTTCGAATCATCTATCGATTGTGGGACCATTAGCCAGTCTTGTGGGAAACTTTCCATTCAAAGAACTCTACAGAAGAAGAAGAGTATGCACTGCTTCGGTGCTCTTGGAGATTGATCTGCTGTCTGCTTAATTCCTTCATACGTTGCTTGCTCTGGGCCTATCGTGACTTGGGTCGTTTCTTCCCCGGGCTCGAGGCGCGAGCTGGGCTCCTTCTGGCTTCTGATTCCTCCCGCTTGCTGGCTTATTGCCTTTGTGCTTTATGCCCATCATCATTTCTTAAAGGACACACACAGGACCGGGACTGGGACCGGGACTGGGCTCGGGACTGGGCCGAAGCGAAAAATCGCAACAGAATCCGATTTTTTTCCTCTTTTTCTACGGCTAATTGGTTCCAAACTCCCGACTGGCGAATGATTATGGCCGGCGGCAGCAGCATGGGAGAATGGGTGCCGCTGCGGGGGTGTGGGGAAACGGCAACTAGCTAAACAACAATTTTAATTGCGACCAGGCAAAGTCATCGTGCCCCGCGCGCTACGTCTGGGGCTCGGGCTCGGGCCAAAAGGCAAATGAGCGAACGCTCCAAGAAATATGAACGAGGTCAATGATTGTTTACACTACCCTCGAATGCTGTTTACTTCAAGCCAGGCCATGACTGGGGGAGGGCTGTGGGCTGTGGATCGTTGATGGTACAGTTGCAAACAGTTAGTAGACACCTAGATGGGATGGGAGTGCCTCTTAGCGGGTGCTGAACGTGCAGGAGCACCGTGGAACAGGCAGTGGCGAAATATCATCTCGAATTAGGGTTAGGGGGCCACTAAATTGGGATAGCCTATAATAGTGCTCTCCCTCTGGTACTGCCTAGTGTTTTCTCCGAAAATGTCGTCGATGGATCCCACTGTGCGGATGGCAGCGCATGCCGCTCGCCCATTATGCCTCTAGGCTCCACTGCGAGTGTGTGTGAGTGTGTGTTAAGCATGTCTATGTACTTAGGCACACACACACACATCCGCACACAAGGAGAGTGAGAGAAAGAGAGAGATATGACTATGTGTTCCAACAGATTCTGCTGTTCTTGCCTCATTTACGCGCCACGTCACGTGGCCTGATTCCACTGCGAATTTTCACTGGAAATGGAAAAAAAACAAAATGGAAATGGAAAAAAAGAAACGTCGAGAGTGGAAAGTGGAAAGCGAAAGGATGCGAAGGGGCGCAACGAGATCCTATGGACTGATCGAACCCCATCCAGTGCTCTGACCCAAATGGAAAGCCACCAAAGGACCGGAGGGTCCGTGTGCCAAAACACATTTCGATGATAGGTAAATGCTCTAAAGAAGTCTCCAGATTAAGTTTGATATGTGTTAATTAATACAACTCCAATAATTTGGCCGTTGCTGGTAATAATTGTTTATTACGGCAAGTTTTATTGCCCAGTGCAATGCATTAATTTATGATTATAAACACAGACACAGCCATAGGCATGGGCATGCATACATACCTGACTTACGTGTGCATTTGTGTGGTGCGGGATGCGGAAACTCCAATTAAAACACAACTCGGCTCGTACTCTGCGGCTTCCTGGAGTTCATTCGCTGTGGGGACTCGCTGTGCAATTGATTAGGCGTAATTATAAACGTAATTTACATAAACGCGGCGAACCGCACGGAATCGCAGATGCAAAAGACTCGCGGAGTTCACGGGGACAAAACTGCCGCTTTTGAATCTGTGATGTGAGGTGCTGGCGGCTTATTGAAAACAAATTGAAACAACTATTTGGCGTATTAGCGCGGACTTTCAATAGGAATTCGCGAGGGTGAGGTGCATGGGGCTGCCAGGTTGTGGGGAATGCAATTTAAAAGGTGCACAAAATAAAACAGAAAAAAAATATAAAAAGGGTACAAGGGAGAACACAAAGAAAGTTGAAGAGCCAAAGAAAAACTAGTCGCGTCGCGTCGCGTCGCGTTTTGTTGCGTTTTGGGCAAGCTGGGGAGAACATGCAACTTGTGCGAAAGGCAATCGAATGGCAGAAGCAACTGCCCCACTAGGAAGTGGCAGGCCTGGGGCCTCGGCCTCGGTCGCCAGCAGCTGCCGACCGCGCAGTCAGCGCCGACAGCTGGCAGCGGACGATAATAAAAGAATCGAGCAATCGAAGAATTAAAGAATTAGAGAATTGAACAAGTAGCAAGTAGCCAGACAACAGACGATGCGATCCGACTATGGGATACCGATGCCCGTCTCCTGTCTCCTGTACATATAAACCGAAATACTGCTTGCTCTTCCCTGCTCACTTTTCCTTCCACATACGCAAGGAACTCAGTCAAAATGTTCTCCCTCTACATGTTGCATATCGAATCTACGCTGATACTGTCCCAGCACGAGGTATCACAAATAATTGTTGAGCAACAAGGAATTTACGTTGCTTTGTTGCGGGTGCCGTTGCCGTTGCCTTTGCCTTTGGCCCAGAGAGCTTCGGCTGTGCCTGTGACTAATTATTGTCGAGGCACAGGCACCGGCAGCCACCGGTAGACAATAGACCTGTCTTCCTCATGCACCCCACACCCCACACACCACACCCCACACCGCACGCCCATGGGTCTCGGCTCCGCTTGTTATGGTCTGCCTAAATATAGTAAATAATACAAATTCAGGCAAGGCATACAGAACAAAAAAGAAAAGGAAAAATTAAAATAGAAAACGGCAAACAAATAAACAACCCAGCGGCACCAGCAGGAACAGATACGGATATGGACAACAGGCAAATCAAACGAACCGTTTATTGGGGTATTTTTATGTGCACATGTGCGGATCGAGCGACGCCAAGGCGAACACTGCAGACACTACCTTCGGCACCTGGGTAGTGCCGCCAGGAAGAAAGAATTCTGTGAAAATGGCAAATCTTACAAAAAGTTAATCTTTGTTTAATAAGGTTGTGAGAAAATCTTAAATAAAAAGAACTTCCCAATAGGTTATTTTATGTGAGTGTTTTCTGTTGTGCTATAAAAGTTGTAAATGTTTATTTTTCTGTAATTCCCAAGCATCTCCGCTACAAAGGCTTCAGATGTCTTGCTAGCAGATTCCCTTTGAATGCTTAAAACAATGATAGTTTCCTGCCTCGCTCCACTATATGGATCCCAATTGAACCCACCCCCACCTCATTTCGTACGAGTTTTTTCCATTTCAATTTGCAGTTCTCCAAATCGCCATCGAACGCGCGGAGAATAAATTAGTAATTGCGTACATAAGAGCGGCATTTAATGGGTACACCTTCTGTAGACTCTGAAGGGGAGAGACATGGTAACATGGCCAGGGGTAGGAGGGTAGGAGGGCAGGAGCGTATGGTACCACGTCATTGGCGTCGACTGAAGCAGCAGCAGAGACGCATCAACGCTTCGTGGGTTACTCACGCGCAGCGCGGCCACTGCCGAAAAGAATCGAGTTCGAAATTCGGTATTCGGTATTCGAATCGGGCCCACTATAATTACTGTTTGTTTATGCTGGATGAATCAGTGGGTGTATAAGGTGTAAAATATTAAAAGTCCAATGCTTTTTACTGTTGCGCATTCCATTGTCTTCGCATTTGGCGCTCATCCATGTGGGTATACCCGTACCCGCATCACTGAATGGATGCTACGAGTCAATAAGGGTATCAAAAGTTTTGATCGCAAAACTTTGCTCTGGTTTTCGGTTTATTTGCCCCAGCAAATATGCAGATAGATTTACTCTTCACTCTCACAGATTCAGCAGCACATAGAGAGATTCGGATTCAGATTCAGAATCTATTTCGGATTTTATCTGGCTGCCTTTTATTATAAATAGTTGGCTGCCTAGCTAAACACTCGGCGCTGCCGCTGCCGCTGCCGCTGCCCCTGGCTCTGCAACAGTCACTGCCTCTGCCTATCAGCAATGCGATTGAAGTGCCAAGGGCGAAGTCGACTTATCATTACTTACCGATTCATGTCCATTTGGCAAAACTGTCGACTTTAATTTCACAATAGTGTTGTCCACTGGGTATTTCGATATTTGCACTAGCACACACGCAGGCACCGACTTTGGTCCGATGTACATAAGTACATCAATTAGTATTAAGTAGGACATGACACCAATCCACCGAGTTGACCCAACTTGTTACATTCTGTTAGCATGTCAGCCTCTGAGCGACCATCCACACACTTGAAGTTTCCTCTGGGCACACATCGTTCGTTCCCACCCACCCCCCAATCAACACAAATACCTACCCCACATAGCAACAGAAAGGTTTTCCGTTAGCGCATTTTACATTTATGAACGAAGCATATACATATGGTAGGGTAGGTACATTTCAACCAAATCTAATTCATGTAATCTCCCCATGTAAATATCTGTCTCCACTGATTGCACATACGCCCCGTGGCCCACCATCACATTAAATGGTCATTAAGTAAAACGCTCACATGCCGAGCATGGCTAAGCCATATTTAGTTTCTATGAAGTCTCTGAAGTGCTCTACAGCCCAGTTGAAAGTTTCAGCTCTTCTTCGTGCCTCTCTTTCGAGCACCTCGAGTGTCCCCTCGAGTGTCGACACTCCATCAGCACAGTCCCAGGTCCCGAGTTGCTTAACTCCCAGAATGTCGCAGGCATGAAATAACTTACCTGGAGGAGACTTAAGGAGCTCTTGGCTTGCCATCGAAAGCCACCACAGTTTCCTATTATTACGAATGAGAAGGCGATCGAAATGTCACAAATAATTTATCCATTAACCATGGCGACCCAAGGTCATCGCAAGCTGTCGATAAAGTAACAGATTTCTATTACAAAAAAACGCTTCTTTCATCGCTTTAAAATTTTTATTTGAAGTAAGTAATATTTTCTGACAGTAACAAGATAAATTTTCCATTCCCCCCTTTTGCGATTACTTAAAAAAAGTATTTTCTTTGGTAAAAGAATTTGATTTTCATTTCTTGTTCTATACTCATTCGTTCTTAATAAGTTTTTTTCTAGTGTGCATACGTACAATAGTAATTACCGACGCTGCATTAATAATAATAATTATAATCGGAATAATAGTCGTGAAAAATTATACAATGATGATTGATATCGGGTAAATATAAAAAAAAAAGAAAGGAGAAGAAACAAATATATTGTATTACATTTATTTTTAACATAAGTTTCATTTTGTTTTGTTTATTCTCCTCTCTTGACTTTCCTTGTTTCGTGTTGTTTTAGCAAGACAAATAAGATTCAAATTCTGCTAAATAATATCACTTAAAACGTGTTCCTACTTTCTCTCATTTTTCCCTTAAATTGTATTAATTTTTCCATTTACTTTTATTTCCCTCGATTTATTTCAAACCCACTTTTTCTACTGAACTTGGGGCTGCAAAAATATATAATGAATTATGGTTTTTTTTTGTTTGTTTTTGCATTTGAAGGCTTAATATTTCCCTGACCTGACGGTAAGCTTAAGCTACAAAGTGTGGAAGGCCGATTGGTAGCTGCGGAAAATTATGTGTAACATACTCAATTTTTGTGACAAAAAGCAAGCTTACCTCTAAAAAAAAACCTTTAAAAAAATACGATTTTCAAACATTTTTCAAAAAACACTTGATTCATAAAAAAATCCATAATTCATAAATTTTGTTAGCCTTAAGATAAAAAAAGTTCGATTTTGTTGCATAGTGTATTTCTGGTATTATTATTATTATTAGTATCTAGTTGCTGTTTGACTCGTTATTTCGGAGTGTGTATATAATGTATATAGTTATTATCGTATATTTATTTTCATATATATATATATATATGTATGTGTATATAATGCATGTATATAAGTATGTAAAATATTGCTTGTGAAACGTTTAACTTGACATTCATGTGGTTTGTCAACGGCGGTGGAAAGAAACTCATCTGCATCTCGTAGATGAGTATCTGTGGATGTGGATCTGGATCTGGATCTGCTGCTGAGGATCGATCCACCTCCCTCGCCTTTCCATTGTAAATTATTAGAAATATTCCCATAGCCGGTATTACAATTGACTTGATTCGTTCCAATCCCAAAAAAATACCTTGCTCTTGCAGGTTTGCTTTTTCTGAATTATCTTTTATCATTTTATCATTTTATCGTTTTATCGTTTTTCGTTTTCATTTTGTTGTTGTTGTTGTTTTTTGTTGTTGCTGTTGCTGTTACTTATATTTGTGTTCACAAACTTATGCTGTATAATTCTTTTCGTAATTGGTGTTCGATCTATGCATCTATGTTTAATTGTATATCAGTGTCTGTGCGTATTATGTGTGTGTGTGTGTGTGCGTGTGCGTGTGTGTTTGTTTGTGTGTTTGTGTGTTGTCGGTGTGCGCGTGATTCACTCAGTGTTATTTACAGTTTGATTTTGCTTTTATTTTCGGGTTTCTTGACCTCTCCTTACAATAAAAAATACAACGTGAAAACTGCCCTTCCCCGTCATACTCATAGTAATTCCATTGTCATATCATATATATTTTTTGTTAATTTTTGTATACTTTTTTTGTGGCATTTTTTGTTTGTTTTCAATTTGCTTTTAACTACTAGACTACAGACACATTTGTTTTGTCAGCTATATCACTTTCGAATTATTTAATTATTGATTAGGGTTTTCGCATATCCATTTGGTTTGTCATTGTCATAATATATAATATATTCGTACTCGTGTATATATACTCGGACTCGTACTCGTACTCGTATTCGTATTCGTACAAGTGTTTGTTTGTGTTAGCGTGTATTTTCTTAGAATTTTTATCGAAGAATTTCAGTGAGGTTTATAGAAGCGGTATTCGTTTTTTTTTTTTCTTTAGTTTTCGTTATAGGTATTGCAGTGCTTACTGTTTAGAGTATATTTAAGTTTAAGTCATAAATATATATACACATACATGTCAGTATATGTGTGTGCGCGTGTGTTTGGGTGTGTTGTGGTGGGGGGAGGAGTTTCAGGTTAGTGGCATGGCATATCATTCAAATTTAGTTCCATTTCATTTCCGAATAAGTCGAGCTTGAAAATAACTTACAGAAAGATAGGCAAATAGTTGGAAAAAGATAAGTTAAGCAAGGTTAAACTTTTGATAGATCTGAGAAAGCAATGCAAAGCGGAACAGAATTAACAAAAACGGAAACGAAAAGAAAGAGGAAAAGGAAAAGGAAAAAGGAGATGAAAGAATCTTATATAGTATAGAGAGAGTATGTTGTGTGTGGTAGCTAAAATGTGATTATTAAGAGTGGAATACATATGTATGTATATCCCACTCGTGTGCGTAAGTAAGCAATTGTGATCGGCAGGACCCGTCTGTATAGATAGTTATCGGAATAGTTAGAAGGGGTTAACTGGTTTATCAAAATCAATGCAATAATAAAGCTGAACCGCATATAGAATAGAAATTAAATCGTATGATGGATTTTTGTTGTCGATTTCTTTTGGTTTATTCGTATTCTGCTCCTCACTCTTTTTTCTTGTTCTTGTTCTTTTTCTTTTTCTTGTTCTGGTTCTTGTTATTCTTCTGATGACTGCTGCTGCTCGCTTCTTGTAGAGTAATAATAGTATATACATATAAATATGGTGGAATATATATTGTATATATGTTCATGCTGGATGTGGCTTTATCAAGCTTTTGTTGTTCCTAGCTGAGACTGTGCGCTGTTTGATTTTGTTGTATCATTTAATGATGGCCGCCGCATTTCTCAGATGTTTCCATCGGCCGACGGCTGGCTCTATTGTCAATGTGTTTTTTGTGTTTTGTTATTTTTGTAACTGTTGTGGCTGTGGTTGTTATTGTTGTTAACGGAAATCAAGGCAAAGCAGGTAATAGAGAGAGTTACAGACAGAGAGAGAGAGAGAGAGAGAGAGATAGAGGGAGAGAAAGCGAGAGAGAGAGAGAGAAATAGAGAGAGGGAGCAAATAAAAGCAAATATGCCTCTTAGTATGCAACACTTCCTGCACTCCCAGCTGCTCAGAACTCTGGCAAGGCGAAATTACAGTGCGACTCATAGCTGTAGCTGCAGGGGCTATCTCTCTGAAGGGAGTCTTTGCAAGAAAGAGATAGAGAGAGAGAGAGAGACACACAGGGAGATACATATAATGAAGTTGAGAGGGAGTGAGAGGGAGTTGTAGGGTAGCAGCTGGTAGCACTATTCACCTATCTGCATCTGCATCTGCATCTGTAGCTGTATCTTTATCTGTTTCTATTTGTATTTCCTAAAGTACTTAATTCGATTTGACTTGAATCTATTAAGTTATGTTCCTCCCCCATCCGTCCATATGTCCACCTGTCCACCTGTCCACCTGTCCTGCCTGTCCGCCCTTCTCCATCCAAACTGTCCTCTCTTACATGTATATATATATTTAGATATTGGAGTGTATATAGTCGCTGCTGCTTAGGTGTAAGAGACTTGACGGCTGTTCCAATTACTGTCTGAATTAGTTGAGTTAATTTAGTTTAGTTGTAGTTTTAGTTGTAGTTTTAGTTGTAGTTGTAGTTGTAGTTAAGATTCGTTTAGTTCGTTTCGTGAACGTTTCTCGAAGGCTGCACTCGCTTAAGTAGACGCGATTGATTCGTAGGCTTAGCTCGGCTACAATTATAGTTAGTACAACTATGCAGATTTATTCGTATTCGCAGTTTAATTACTCGTAATTGGTGTATGCTTCGACAAAAGATTCGCACCTCCTCCGTCTTTCAAGTTTAAAGTTAAATATATTTTACTTTTACTTTTACTTTTTGCTGTGGGCTCTGAACTGCGATTGGACTACACCACGGTTTTCTATATATTTTTTGTTTGTATTCTTGTGTATATTTAAAAATGAATTTTCATTATCTTCTTCGCCTTTTTGCTGTTTGCTTTTTGCTGTTTGCTTTTTGCTTCTTGCTTTTTGCTTCTTGCTTTTTGTTTTGTATGTCATTCAGTTATCCATTTTCGTTATGCATATATGAAAAATTATTATCATCTTCAATGTATCATTTGACGCGCGAAATCGAGAATCGGAAAACAGGAATCGGTAGTCGGTAGTCGGTTATCGGTTATCGGTAACCGTGAATCGGCAATCGAGAAAAGCGTTGGGAAAAATGCAAGTAAAGGGGGAGGGAGTCGAATCGCCTTCGGCTATAGCTTTCTGGTTTCGGTCTTAATGTTGGTTTAATACGTGCTTTTTTTTTTGTTTGGGCTGAAATCGGGTCTGTTTTTGAGGGTCACGGTTATCCGTTTAGCCACCACCTAAACTTAACGCCTGAACTATACGTGGATCAGCTTTACTACCCTCACGAAATTCTTCTAATGTTAATTTTCCATCATGGTTCTTATCCATCTGATCGAAGATCTTGTCCACACGCTTCTGCGGCGTGTTCTCGTCCTCCGACTGCGGCTGCTGGCCCTGTGGATACACAGATAGACATACAAATACATACATACATACATGGCTGGCGTATCCGAATCCCCCGATCTACATAGTTGCCCAAGCCACTCGTCTCCACTTACCACCATCTGGTAGATTGCATCCACAATGTTGTACATCTCCTCGCGCGTTATATACCCATCGTTGTCCACGTCGTAGAGTCGAAAGGCCCCTGTTAAAAAGAAGAAAAAAGCCAAGAGATGTACCAATATATCCGTATATATCGGAGCAAAGGCAGGTTGAGGGACTACACAGGGTCAGTTACAGTTGTCTTTGTCTTGGTCCAACTTACATTGCAGTTTTTCGTCCAGATTTCCCTTCGATGTGACGGAAAGGGCGCGTATGAACTCCTCAAACTCAATGGAGCCATCCTGCAGGATATATAAAGAAAAGAAAAAGAAGCAGAGAAGAAGAGCAGGCGAAAAGAGAGAGAGAGAGAGATACGCACACATGAGACGATGATTGAGATCCAGATAGGGAGTGGGAGGAGAATAGAGGAGCGGCGAGGATGGTGGCTGGCGGCTGGCGGCTGGCCACGCCCATTAGCCACAAATAATAAAAATGAGCAACAACAAAAACAGTGAGCGCTCACAATATTTATGTATGATTCACAAAGCCCCTGAAAGCGGGCGGACAAGGCGAACAGGACGTTAACTTGAACCAAAAATCTGTGCACCAAAAATGTTCGTGGATGTCTCAGTTTTTTGGCCAAGTCAGCAAATGCAAAGGAGGCGAGGAAGGCGAGGAGGGCGAGGAGGGTGTGGGGTGTTTGTAGGGTTGATTGAACTGGTTGTGGCCTGAGGCGAGACCCCCGCCCCCTTAATATGCTACGATATACTCACATTGTTTTCATCAAAGACCCGAAAGACGAGCGAGGCAAATTTACTCGGATCGCCTTGTGGGAAAAACTGTTTGTAGATTTTGATGAAGCCCTGCAAGTGGAGAAAATGGAGAAAATGGAAAAGAGGAGAGAAACCGGGAGAGAGAAGTACATATGAACATGTGTATATATGTAGGTACATATGTATCAAGATGAATCAATTGGAGGCATGCATAGTGGGTGCGGTGCACATGTGTGTGCCTGGCTGCGTGTGTGAGTAATGAGGGCATTAACAAATTTCATTATCAGAAGCAGCAGACGACGCAGCAACAGCCGTGTCATTAACAACCGAAGCCTGTCACGGCCAAATGGAGTCGGATTCGGATTCGGATTCGGATGCGGAGAAAGCTCGTGCGAGTATGGGGATGGGGATGTACCCCACGATATTGGCTCCATTCGAGAGCGCTTCGAGCAGGGGGCGAGCACAAAAATTAGCTTAATCAACCAGTTGACTTGTATGAATTGGCGAAGCACACACCCGGCGGATATGCGTGGTGGGTGCATCCTCCCATGGCATGGTATACAAAGCACAAGACCCACCCATCATAACGTACTTACCTGCTCTGTTAGAAGGCCGTTGGGACAGTCTTTGAGAAATCCTTTGTGCCTGGCACCGTGAAACGTTCGAATGACAAGAATGGGAAATCGTATTGGGGAAATTATCATATCATTGACATTCTCAGGCTACATTTTCTCCAGGCACATTTTCAATGCAAATTTCTTGCGCACTCACCATTGACGTATTTCTTTCTCTGTGACTGCAAGAACAGAAAACGGAAAACAATCAGAAAAATCGAATTGAATTAAAATTTCATAGAGCATTTGATGTAATTGCAATGTGTGGATGAGGATGACTGAGGATGAGCATGGGAAAAGAGTGGGGTGTGGCCTCTATAGCGGTGTATGGCTGTGCCCCTCAGGCTGCATGCAAGTGTCAGGCCCTCTTTCCGTCCAGATGCCTCTGTCCTCACCCTTACCCTTGCCATACCCTTCCCCGTCTGCAGCTCCATTCATGAATAACAATTGTTCTGTTTTCTTACTGCCAGTTTTTTGTGTTCTTCATTTTGTTTGGTCATTGCCGACAGCCATTGGCATTGGCCATTGCTATCCATTGGCACGCTGCCCTGCCCTGCCCTGCACTGCCCTGGCCAGGCCTAATGGCCGCTTACAAAACGCTTAAACACTGCTCCCCAGGATACCGCCATGGCCCATGGGAATGGTGCACATGCTGTGGCCGGACACCACAATAAATGGGAGGGGGCTGGGACTGCCACACCTACAACCTCACTGGAGGGCAACGAAACAGCAGCACAAAAACATAAATTCACGCAAAATTACACACATTGGAATTGCTTTTATGGCGAGCATCCATAGGGGGGTGGTGGGTGGCACGAGCATTGGTCAACGGCCCCAATGGAAGTCTCTGGTGTGGCATTAGGGAACGGAGCCCCAAGTTATCCGGAGTTGGAGATGGATATGGCCGTGGCTGTAGAATAGATGGCGCATGAGATGAAACTGGAACTGGGTTTGGAACTGGGACTGGGGCTATTGACTCAATGGCCACCAGTTATCTGCAGCGGCCACTCAAATTATTCATACTGCTGTGGTTCATATATCATCTGGGCCTCGCTCTTCTCTCTGCTTTCCTTTTTTCTCTTTCACTCTCTCTCATTAATTTTGCCGCTTGTCTGCTGGCTTTCATTTGGGTATCATTTTTCATTTTGATTAGCCGCCTATACGCTCGAAGAAATGGCAGCGCCATTTGCATTTTAATTAGCCAGAAAGCCACTCCCTCGCCCCAGCGATTTCGAGCCACACACATAATCCGCCTTTTTGCTCCCCCATCGCTGCATCTTTTCCTCTTGCCTTTCTCTGTGTTGGCTGTTCCCCAGGGGGAATTTCGATTCAATGAAGTCAACAATTGCAAAGACCAAAATACCCAGAAGTGATTGGTAATCGATAACCTGGCCAACAGACAAACCAACAAACAGATAAACAGACAGCCAGACAGACAGACAGACAGACAGAAGTCTTATGCTGTATCCCACTCTCCCCTTCCATTCTACTGGTGTGTGGCAGGTTAAAATACAACATAAAGGCATTTAAGGCACCCGCCACCCATTGTGTGTGCGTGCTTTGACATCTATAGCATTGACTGTAAATAAAGCTTACATTGCTCATACGACTTGTTGCCAGCAGTGTCAGCCAGCACCACAATAGCGAGACGGGGGCGCTGTGGCTTGTGGTTACAGGCCGCCCTTTGTTGCACCCTACGCAAACGGAGAGCGGAGCCAGTCCGACAGCCAGATGGGACATTCTCCCGCTTAGCTTCAGCATTAATACGCAGTTGGACTATGCACGGCTGCCGCTGGTACTCGGAGTATCGGAAAAGACAAGGGCAGGGCAGGGCAGGGTACTGCATCCCCTGTACGGGGATTGTTGGCCACGTGCACTATAACGCATTCATATACGAACGCCATTCCACACCTGTGGGCCTGGTCAGAATGCACTCAGAGGCTTGTCATGTCTGGGCTGCCATGTCACCCGAACTAATATAATTTCTGTCTATTTACTTATTTATTCCATTCGATTGGCCTGGCAGCTCTGCACAGAGAGAGTTAGTTTAATGTCCAATTGATTGGCATGTCAATGGACAGGCCAAATATTGACCCAATTCAGCAACGGAGGACGGCGGACGGAGGACATTAGACAACGCACAACCGACTACGATTCCTCGTTCCTCTTGGCGACTGTTGTAAATTGAGTCTTTAGTTGATTCATTTGTTTTGCCTGGCCAAACAAAAGCTGGTAATCCGCCAGCTGTTGCTGCTATCAGCCAGGGCGCACACACGCAGCATTCCAAACAAGTTGTGTGGGGGGGCTATGTAATCGGCTCCCCCTACCTCATATATATAAATATCTTCCAGATAAGTCAAATAGCAATGGCAAAGAGAGATGCCCTCTGAACGATACCAGCCAACACATACGAGTCGTTGTCTTCGATGAATTAATATTTGTAGCACATGGCAAGAGTATAATTATTAAGGGTATTATTCGAAAGGGGTAGCTGGTGTCCTCCAGCTCTGACGCTCTTTCTCGTCGCGAGTGCCGTACACTCCACTCTTCCCCACTTTCAATTACTGGGTATCAAAATAAAACCCCCAGCCCAGTGGCCCAAACGGGGAGGGTGGAAAGTTGAGCTGGAGCAGATTGCAGCATTTGGGATTTGTGTGAGCAAAGAGGATTACAATTATTGAGTTGCATATTTAAGCAGGCAGCACAATGAATTCCATTTCGGCTTAGCCCTTAGCCCTTAGCCTTTAGCCATTAGCCCCCGTTCCCGTTCCCGCTCCCTTGCCCTTTCCCTTTCCCCTTGCTATGCAGCCCGCTGTCAGAGTCCGGCCAAGGGGAAGACAAACAAATTGAAGAAAAAGCCATTCTAAAATGGTGAAAACTTTGGCAGCATTCTGTCAACACTTTTCCACAGCCCCAGAAAGTCTGCCCCGTCTGCCCCGTTTGCCCGCCTTCCCGTTCGCTTTTTGGCCAGGTGCCCGCAAATGCCCACCGGTAATTATTTATATGAACCACGCAGAACGCCCGGCCAGCTCGCCCCCCGCGCTATCCACACAGCAGAACACTTGGCCAAAGGAATGAAAATGGAAATGGGGGAAAAGCGAAAGCAATTAGTTACAAACTTTCGGGCCTCAGAAAAGTTTGTGACTTGCATTGTTAAGGAGAAAAAACGGCCGAAACAGAGAGGAGAACCCCAAAAACCAAAACAAAGCAGTGGCAGAACTGTGAACCAGGTAAAGTAACAGTAAATCTCCTGCTTAGCAGTAAAAGTAGCAGTAAGGCTTGCGCCGAAAGGTTAAGCTACGAAATTGTAGCGCACAGCCGACGACGATCAAATGGAAAACACAGAATGAGAGATTTTAGTTAGGAGACGACTAACAAGTACATGCTACACATAGCAATGGCAGTCAGTTTTAGCTTAGCCAGCAGTCAAAGCATCGTGTTAATGGGTAAAGCAGCAGCAAAAGGTATCAGCGAAAGGTATCAACGTGATGGCCAGGCACCATCAATATATGGGTATATTTCCGGAGTGAATAACAAACATAATCGCATTCATGGACTCTCAAAGGTGGCTCGATTGTGTGTCGTTCAGTGACTGCGTTGTCGTTCCACAGTGACTGATGAGTCAGCTTACACAGAAGGGCGCTGGGCGCTGGGCGATGGGTGATGCACAGCACAGCCCTCTTTGATGAACAACTTCTGTGAAAACACTTTTGAATTATGCATTTATCTGGCGGATACAAAGAGATAGCTTTCTGCACCTTTCCGCTCGTTTGATTGATAGCCAGACGCGGACCAGGGACTCCGACTCCGACTCCGGCTTCGGCAAATACGAAAACAATAACAAATCAAAATGAGAAATGCCAATCGGCCAATCGGGGAAATGGGAAAACGGACGGCAAAGTACACTCGCCCGCATAAATGCCAACGGAAAGTAAGCAAATAAATAAGTAAGCCATGGGAATTACTGCAAGACGAATCACAGCGTAGATGGCGGAGGCTTCATATAAACAGGGTTTATGAGGCATCGATATGGGGTTCATATCAAGTGATTGAGCTAGCCATGGGGTGGGCTACAAGCTTAGCAAATCAGGTAGGAGTCAGCAAGAGGGAGTGTTCTCTTTCGTTAAATATGTAATTCACTTCATTCACTTAGTTCACTTAGTTTATCTTACGGCTACAAGACCCACTGCATGCATAAACAAATCGATTCAGGCAAGTACTTACAATATGTGTCCGTTGTTAAGCGATCGATGGTATCCTGTTTCAACTTGGAGCTCTTTTTTCCCATGTTGTATTTGTTGCAGCTCTCCTTGCTAGTTTCTTTCTTCTTGTTTCTTTGTTTGCTGCTGCTGCTGCTGCTGTTGCACTTGGCTGCTATTGCTTTTTATTGCCAAACTAAAAGTTTTTGTTGCGCAAGTTTTTTCTTACTTTTGTTGTATTTTTATTTTTATTTGCGTTATTTTCGTTTTTTGGAATTCAAAACTTTCCCCTAAGTATTTTAATATTCTTTATAATTCTTCTATATAACACAAATTAAATACGCGCATGAGGGAAAAATGAGATAGTCAGCGAAAAGTTCATGGCACGGCACATTTGATGCTTGAACAACCTCTCCACGAGCATAGCGAGATGCAGCAGCATAATCTGCATCGACACAGTCTGTCAGAGATAGTTTTGAGTGTGAAGAACAATTAGGGAGAGGTGTGAGGTGTTGGGTTAGGGTGCACGAAGTGATCGCTGCTTTTCCTGTTTTCTTGTTTCCTTTAAATCGGTGGCCATTCAGTCCATGCCTGCAATTTGTTGCTTCCCAAATTCCCTGCCCACAGTGGAATCTTTCTGTAATCAGATGCCCTTGCTGTCAAATTATCCCCACCCACATTTCTATTCGTCGCCATCTCTCCATCACGACAGGGGGAAAAATCTCTTTTCATGTGGCTCATCAATCAAAGTTCAACCAATCTTCAACTGTCCACTTGGACTGTCATGTGAGGCGCTGTGGGCGTTACCAGGCTCTGGCTGTTCAATTAGTACTTATGCCCCAAACAACAACAAGAAGGACAGCAAAACAAAGCCGCACAAGAACGACAATGTTGGTGATGATAACGCGAGGGAGCAGTGATGGTCGAGCAAGGGGCAGAGGGCTAGTTGGAGTGTCTCTCCAACTGGAGGCATAAAACAAAATACAAAACGGCAATTTTCAGGTCAACTTTCGACTCGAACTTTTCATGCCAGTTACAAACAAAAACGATCCGGTACAGGAAACTGCAATACCTGGGCCTAAGTCTGTATTCGGTATGTATATAATTTGTACAAAGTATTTTATAAATTATATTACGAAATTATAGCGCCGAAGTTGGAATCGGAGTCGATTTTCTGTCTGGACTATTCGAGAATATTTATACACTGTCGGGTGGGAAACGCTTCCTTCTGGAACTCATCTACACACAAACTAATACGAGTATCCCTCTCTTTGAGTGCCAGGGTACAATATAAAAAGAAGAATCGAAAGAGCGGTGACGTGGCAGAGCAGTGGTGTGGGGTTGGGTGCAGAGGCTGCAAACAAATGCGCAAAAAAACTTAACCCTTTGTGTGAGGAGAACGAGGAATAGGGTATTTGCCATGGGGCATGTGGCACGGGGCAGGGGACATGGGGACATGGGGCACCTACGTGGACGAGCACTGGTGGCCAAAGAGGAGGCCACGCTGCCTTCTGCGGTTGACGCGAATGGCATAAAAATAAGTTGCCATTGTTTTTCTGCATAGCCATCCGGCCCCTCCAGGGATAGGGTGCGGGACTGCTCGAGTGGGGGTGTGGGGCAATGCGGGAATATGATGAGTTATAGAGGCCGAGAAGCATGAAATGAAATAAATTCTGTTAATTTCAGATGCAGACCCACAGAGATGTCACATGCAAAAAAACGTTTCCATAGAGTGCAGTAAACGCGAAAACAAAACCAGACAAAACCAGAAGGAACGTGTGAGTCGCTTCTGTGGGCGCGACTCTACTTTTGTACCCATACTCAGTCAGTATATAGATTTGTGAGCTTAAAATTAAATGGAAATTTTAAAATATTTTACATTTTGTTGCTACATCTGTTATCTACATCTACAGCTATAATGTTGATTCCACATCTGAAATGTAGATTCTACATACACAATGCAGAGACTCGGCTATCTGTGCTGATATGTGGTCTGCGTTACACACATCCACTTTCACCACATATACAATATACCCCTTAACTCTTTCTGAGTACGGGTATAAAAATAAAACGTACGCTCTTGGGGGAGAGCGCGAGATGGTAGTGTCATATTGTAGCTCTAGAAAGGGGGTCGGGGATTAAAGCACCGATCAGTCTGCTAATCAGTCCTGATCTGAATTAATCTGAATGACAGGTTCTTTTATGGAGAAGATGTTTCCAGTTGTGGATCACTCACGAACAGAATATGAAGGTCCCAGAAAGGGAAGCGGCGTGACCGATTCCTGACTCATATCCCTTATGAATATACATGTGCACATATGTATGAGGGCATCCCCTTATACGAGTGCTAAGGTGGGGCCGAAGGACCGACCTTCTCCGATTTTGTGAGGATGAAAATTCTTGATGCTTTTGGCATTTTATGTTTACAAAAGTGTCTGACACAGAGGTTACACTTACACCTAAACCTGCACCTCCCCCATACCCTTGGCACACACTTTTTTCTTTTTGCATCCCTCGCTCTCGCTCTCGCTCGCTCGCTTTATCTGTCCCTTTCTCTGTTTCTCTTCCCTCTTTTCAGGGCATGAGCCATTGGCATTTACTAACTAAACACTGTTTGTCTTTGCTTGTGTGTGTGTGACTATATCTACGTGTGTGTGTGCCTGCGTGTGTGTGTCATCATGTCAGGTGTGCGCTCCTCTGTGTGTGTGCGTGTGTGTGTGCGTATGGGTGTGTTTTTTATCTTGTTCTGCTTCAGTTTCAGTTCTGCGTTCTCTTCTTGTTTCGCGTTTTCACAACGACCTACGAGCGCAAATTTGTTCACAGTAAAAATATTTTTACGTTTATTTCGTTCACAGCTGGCTGCTAATGTAGGCGCCAAAGAAAGGGAGGGCCCACCTACTTACCTACTTCGACCCCTCTCCCAGCCGCACTGCACTCTCCGGTGGGGCGGGCTGCGGGCTGCGGGCTGCTGGCTGTAACTCGACTCTTTTTATCTGTCTGAATGTGTCTTGCACCCTTTCCTTTTATGCTTCTCCGCTCGTCAGGCCCCGCAGTGTGCTTAATTTTTATGCTGCAGTCTCGCACTCCCCCAAGTTGCAAGCAATACGACAGTACAGTCAAGTCAGTTCGAGTGCGGGAGATCTGTTCCACCTTCTATTTAATAAACAGTTTCGGCACGGCACAGAACGTAATCGGAATCGGAATCGGAGCAGGGCGCAGAATTTATTCGCATGAAATGAATTGTAAACAATGCCCGGAATGAGGCGTGCAGGCCATAGCGGAGCTGCGCCTCAGATTGGAGGACACCTATTGAATCCGAGTGCTCAGCGCCAGCGCCAGCCTAGTGAATGGCAGATTAATTTTCACTTGCACTGCCGCCAGAATCGCAGCGGAAAAACCAAGAATACAGAAAAAGCGGACGGAAAGAAAGGGAAAGCACCCAAAGTTCGAATATGAAATAAAAGACTCGATGCACACAATGCCAAAAAAAAACCTGAATACTTCCAGTTCCTTCGCAGGCTAAGAACGAGGAGGATAGATGGAGCGGGGACCCGGGATACGGGGTTGAGACTGCAATCAACTTGGCGAAGGATTGCATAAATGTCAATGTCTACCGCAAGGCGATTTGATTAGGCCTGGCTCAGGGCCAAAGAATGGGGAAAATTACAATTTTATCTTTGCGGGAATCAATTCAAATTATCGTGCAAATACTTCAACTAAATTGAGAGAGTTTAGCGTTGAAATACTTCGTCGCTTGCATAAATTAATTTTAAACCGCTCCATTTCGAATTTTCATTTAAATTTTATAAAATCCACTTAGTCGAAAATCGCTCTTTCTGCACCATCAATGATAATAATAACACCATCTCGAGCGGGGGAAAGCGCTCAATTTGGTTGCAAATGAGAAATCGTATCAATCGGATGGCTGCTCGCCTGCAATTGGTCTGTGTACGTGTCCGTGTCCGTGTCCGTGTCCATGTCCGTGCCCCGTATCCGTGTCCCTGCCCGTGTCCGTGCCCCGTATCCGTGCTTTAGCGTCCGTGTGTCTGTGTGTGCGTCCGTGCTAATGGTGGGGCTTTCTCGCCATCTGATGGCCAGTGCCAATTATCAAATAATTGTTGCAAATTATAATACATTTTGTCGCCGTGTTTTGTTGTCACTCGACTACGTGTAATGCGACATCGGCCCTGGAGGCGGGCGCGTTGGGTGAAATGAAACGAAACGGCACGCATGGCTTTAGGCAGGCTTAGGGCTGCTGGCATTTATGATAACGAATGGCTTGTGAGCAGATGATTGCGACCATTGACGGCTCAAGAGGGGCAGGCACAGGGGGGCGGGACTCCTTTTCCAGCGAGGCCGAGACTCTGCGCTACGACTGTGCAAACGACCCGAAACTATTTGTATACCCTTCCATGGTATCCCTTGGGCTGCTGTGATTTATGATTTATGTTATGTGGGCGTAATTACAACGGGCTTGGCCAGTGCATCGACATCGGTCAGCATGCCGAGCGTAGCCGTTTCTACATCAGCTGTACACGATACAGTGAAAACAGTTGGGCCGTTGAGGTTGGGCACACCAGCCACAAAATCAAATCTTGCTCGAAGGCTGATGCAATAAACTGTTTTGATATGCCCGGAAAATGATGCTAAGCTTTAAAAATAGTTCCCAATAGTTTCAATACATTATTTTCACATCTAGATAAAGTTTTGTATGAATGCACCAATCCGCCACCAAACCTCACAACTTTCGAAAATGTTTTGCGCCAAAAGCTGTAGCATTGCACTCCATTTAAATTTGAACAACTGATTCTGACAGATGCTACTTACGCTCAATGGCTGTTAGCAACTGTCTGCTTTCGAAATTTTGAAAAATATTGATTTTTGAGGGAGAGATGTGCAGGGAGCAAAGTGCTCGCCACCAGTCCTTACACTCCCCTGAAATTACAAAATATTTTATCTGTTTACGTTTTTTCACACCAAGACGCCGTTCCAGCTTGTGCTCCACCGCCAGAGGGCGCCCACTGCACGGAGCAGATTGTGTGAGCGAGAGAGACAGAGAATGGGTGAGCTCTCATGGCAGGGGGGCAGATTATCCACTGCGGGGGCGATTCAGGGGTGATTCAGTGTTATCAGTGTCTCTGAGAACTAAGCGTCACACAAGACAAACACACGACCAGACAGACATGACTACATCGACTCGCGGCTATTGATGCTGATCATCGCACTTCACGGCACCTTCTGTGCGTTACACACATCCACTTCGTACAAAAAGTATCCCCAATGTATGCCCACACTCCTCGAGTGCTGGGTATAATCACAGCTTTATCAGAAACCCTTTTAGCTGCACCTGTATGGTGTGTTGGGGGGAAATCCCTTGGCAAATTACAAATACAATTTCACGCAATTCGATGAATATGCAAGGGCATCAAAAGCTCAGGCCCCCGAATCTACCCTTCCTGCTCGTTGTTTATATAATCCTTCGACGTTGTCTCGCAGTCTGTCTGGCTGTTCTACCCCCTCCGTGCCCTTCGGTAGGGCTGTCCGTGTCTAGCCTCCCGCAGCGGCAGCTACTGGACCCTAAAGCGTAAATTTGGGTCAAGTTTCTGTAAGCATAACGGACACAAAACGGCAAGCCATATCCAAAACCCAGAAGCTCAGAAACCACACCAAATCCAAACATAGAACCAGTCGCAGACCCAGACCCAGACCCAGAGCCAGAGCTATCCCATATGCACAAATATGTACGACTTGGTGACTGTTTTCCAATGTTGTTTTGAGTGTGTTTGACTTGCTTCACTTATTCCCTTATCTCTGTGTCAGTGGGAGGAAGTGTCTGTGTGCGCCCTCCCTTTTGTTTCGTTTAATATTTTGACTGTCGCACAAAAGTCTTCTACACAAATCCAAGAAAACACCTAATTTCTCTTCATGTTTCCCTCTCTCTCTCTCACTCTCTTTGTCTGTCTGTCTCTCTTCTCTTCTCACTTTGTTCTTTTGTGTTTACTTATTATTATAAAATTTATTTCTGTTATTTTGGTTTTTCCTTTGTTGGTTTTGGTGTCCAAAATGTTTTCATTAGAAATTATCGGTTTGGGGATTTCTCACTTTTGCATTGAATTCTGCTTTTTGTTTTGTAACCAAAAAAAAATTTGAAAAAATTACCAAAAAAAAGTGGCGTATTTCATTTATGCGTGTGTATGTTTATATTTATTAATTTTGTTGGTTTTGGTTGATTATTGTTGTAGGTTTTTGTTATTGTTGTTGCTGCATGTGGACCGAACGCGTTTTTGGACTGGATTCTTGGATGCGCTGTCCGCTGGTGTCCGTTCCACGTTCCGTTTGTTTGGCGGTCAAATTAACGACTGAAAGCGCTCTGCACGGTTGGAACTATTCGGCGCACACGGACTACGGACTGCGGACTGCGGACTACGGACTGCGGACGGAGTCTCTCCCTGAAGCCATGTGTGTGTGTGTGTGTTTGTGTGTTTGTGTGTTTGTGCCTCGGTCTCGCAGGCCATCAACAAATGGAGAAATTTTCTGCTGATATTCTCCTCAATGGGGGCCCCGAGGTGTGTTTCTTGGTCACTGACTGTCGCGAGAGAGCGAGAGAGAGACAGAGATACGTGGGAAGAGGAAAGGTGAGAGAGAGAGAGAGAGAGAGTGAGAGAGAAAGTGGCTGCGAAGGGCAGCCTGGGAGTGAGATAAAATAGCGACTCATAACCGACTTATGTAACGCACACAAATGCAGGCAGAGAACGAGCGAGGAAACCCACCACACACGAAGAGAGCTTCTCCCCACACACACCCACACTCCCACACACACACACGCTGGCGCTGCTGTCGTGGTGTGCGTGTTAGAAGCGCATCGGTATGCGTGTTAAAAGCTGCAAGAACTTACAACGAAAATAGCAGAGGACCAAAAGCAGAAGAAGGAAAAAACCGAAAAAAAGAACACCAAGAAGCGCCAAAAAACGGTGGAGTAGGACCATAAGGAAGATGCGTAGGAGTGGGAGTGGGAGAACAGAAATATGTACACACACATACATGCATACACACACACACACACACACACACACATATGTACATGCGAGTAAGTGCCCGAAGAGAAGGACGGAGAGGAATTTAAACTTCTTGAACACAATGGACAAAAGTAAAAGCACAAGGCGGAGAGGGAGAGGGAGGATAACAATCCCTCCCACCCCAACTCCCCATCCACTCCTCCACACACCACACGACCTAAGATAAGAGCTAACCGATGAAAGCCAAAGAAAAAATAAAAAATAGGACAATCGTCATGGGCAGCAGTTAGCGATAAATCGCCCCGCATTACCCAAAAATTTTATAACCCGAGAAGGATATGCCCGACGCCTAGGCCGCCGCCTAGGACGCACCTCGGACGGACTCCCCACGATTCCTCCCCCAATGTGCCGATTTCAATGATGCCTGCCTGACTGACTGCCTGCCTGACTGCCTGCCATGACGTGGCTGGCAAGTAGTCCAGCAATCCCAATCCCAATCCCCAGCAATCCAGCAAGAAACAAACAAAACAAACAACTACAGAGAGCATAACACGATTATAATAAAAACACAAACATTTGGCATTGCGTGTTCCTACCAATGACGTAACCCCCTCCTAGACATACACACACATGGGGCGAGAGCGGGAGAGACAACTTTGGAAAGAGCTAGAGCCAGCTAGGTGGCGATGGCGGGCCAGAAAGAGGACACAGCAGCAGGGGAAACTCGTACGGCTACTGAGACCACGTCATAGTGCGTCGACAGCGTGGCAGCGTGGCAGCGTTAGCGGTTACAGTTGCTGGCTGGAAGTTTACATTTGTTCATCAGGTACAGTGCGTACCATGAGATGCCGTTGGGTGCTCAGAGCTACAGACGAGCTATCTATATGTACACCATTTATGCAGTGCCAGACTCTGGCTGATTGGATACTCAATCAGCCGCCCACCTTTCAATAATTTGGCACTGCCGAAACGCATAGTAAAATCGCTTCACACACAAATAATAATGTACAGTCTGGTGTGGTGCTATGCTCGTTAATTGCCCCTCCAGTGGCCCGAATCAGTTTTTATGGCCCGGCCCCCCGAGGACCATCAGGTGTTCATTTTAAGAGGCTGGCGGCAAGGGGTTGGCGGCGCAGCAGAAACACATCCCAGTGCAGGTCCATAAAATTCCATCAACTCGCGATCGGGTGGAGCTCCACGGATCGTTTTTGGATATTTCATTTTCCAAATTGTTTACCCATTCCAATTGATTTGGCAAATACAAATTTAAGAATCCAAATCCGAATCTAAATCATTTTGTGACTGCAATTAGGCAAATACTTCGCCACCTTCTTATGTTTGTTTCGATGCCTTGGCAGGGAGAGCTGGCAGGTATTTGGACGATTTGGCCGAGATGTTTCCATTCGAAACGAAGAGGAGAAAGCATTTCCAAGCACTGCCCTGCATGCTCAGAGTTTTCAGAGTTTTTACTGCCGGCAGTCGCAATCGACTCTTAGATAAGATGACTTGATTATTTCGTGTCATACGATTATATATCTGAAATAAAATCAATCAATTTTAAATGGTATGCACATGTTCGACCCTTCGTGGCAGCCTTCTTTGCTGCTGCTTCTCCTTCTCCTGCTCTTTCTCTTTCTCTTGTTTATTTGAAATTGCAAATGGAATCAGAAATGGTATTCCTGCTCTGTTTATATGTGCAAGCGAAGTGTAGTGCTTCTGTGGCACTAACAGCAACAGCAACAGAAACAGAAACAGAAAAACTATTTCCCATCAATCAAATTTATTTTTTTTTGCCGAAACAATTTACAGTTTGGCTAGCTGGCGTCCCTCCGCGTTTCGAGCTGCGATTGCGTCAGAGTGAGTCAGTTAGAGCCGTCAGCAGCTGGAAGTCTGCTTTAAAGTTTGTGTCTTATTTTGAATTTGTTCGGAACAGCCCAACCACCCGTCCGCTCTATCCACCAGTCCCCTGCCACCCATCTACCAGCCCCCAAAACAGGCCTTGACAATTCCCCCAAAAATGAAAACACGGAAAAGCAAGAAAAGCAGCAAAGCAGCAAAGCAAGAGAAGACCACATACACATTTCTGTGTTGTCGTAAGCGCTGACTAATCAGCGCCATTATCAAAAAAGCCACAAAAGAACCGCAGTAAAGCACCGAGGCATACTCGAAGGACTCACTGCCGGAGTTGGAGAGAGCGCAAGATGGAGGCCACATTTTCTGATTATCATTGGGGGGCGAAAGTGCTTTTTAATGTCGGCGAGCATTTTTAAAACAATTAGCTGATGGCAGGAGGAATGTTGCCTGATGACTTCTACCTCTTCTCTTATTTACCTGCTCTCGCGCACACCTTCGCACTCACCTAGCTAATCACCAGCGGGGTGGCTCTTGGTTCTCTTCGCGTAATTAGCGGCTAAGAACGGCGGACATGTTTTTTGGTTCTTCTGTCCTCCACAGAGGAGGGATTTGGCAGGGCTGCTGGCGATCTGCAGGCTGGATGCCTGCTAAAGAGAGGGGTGTCAACCCTGCCTCGATAAAAAGTCCTCACGAACCCGCAGAGAGTGTCAACCCTGGATCCTTCGCAGAACGACAAGAGGTAGGGGGTTCCACATGGCGGATGCGCGATTTGCGCACTTTACGGGGAATGTACCCCTCATTTTTATGCTTCCTTCCATCTGCCCCCACCACACACCTCTCCTGCGGTAGGTAAATTAATTTAGGGGAGAACACAACATCCGCGATGAAGGAGGAACGTAGCGGAACAGGGCACAAAAAATGAAATAATAATAAATAAATTAATTAACATAAAACACGACGAGAAGGATGTGCCGGGGTGGGGGCCAGAGCGAATGGAATACTTATGCGTAAGGTGGGTGGGGGGTAGGTAGAGCGTAGGCAGTATACGTGACGGCGGACCGGGCAGCCAGAACGGTCATCGCCACCTGCCCCCAACAGATTATTATCGTCGGCTTGTTATTGCTTGAAGCATTTGCATTGCGTTTTTCCTACGATTAATTCGGGTTGAAGCGGCTCGACAACATAAAGAGCTTCTAGGCACGATCAACGCCTAAGATTTTGTTAATTAGGTTTTTTTAAGCAGGTGACAGGTTCTTGGCACCTAAGAGGGGAGGGGTTTGGTATGGTTCCAGCCAGGTTAAAGGGCAGGCGACACTGCTTAGCAGCATGACGATTCGGAATCAAAGACCTGCACACACGGGTGTTTGGGCTCTGGAACTGATCGTAGTCACCCAGCCCACTTCCACTGCTGATCCAAAAATTGATTCGTCAGTTTAAATGGATTGCGATGGCTCCACTGTTGTTGTCTATCCATGGTGCCAGCCATGAGTCTGTCAGAGCCCCTCAGACATCAGCCATAAATGGACTTTGTCCACTTCATCAGGTGATTTCGAATGGGAACGTATTATTTTTGGCCACAATGGAAGAGCAGAAAGAGAATGTGGCTATAGATGCGGTTTGGCTTGGAATGGATTGAGTGAGAGCCTCAACACTTTTCTTGATTGACCCTTCAACGTTAGACAGTGGCGATACTGAAAGCAATGCCCCACACCCATCCCCCCATCTCCTTTGCAACGAATAAAAGGCAAAAGCACAGCCATAAAATATGTGGAAAATATGTGGGTGGAAAGAGGATCAATAGGCGCTGCAAAACAACAACAGCGACAGCTATAGAAACTTTGGCCATAACACAGCTCCACCTCCACCTCCAGCTCCAGCTCCAGCTCCCGCCAGGACGATGAAGGGGACGCCGACTGCCTATCAATGGCCCCTGGAATTATGCTACGAAATTCGCCTAGTTCCTCTGTCCCTCTCCCGCGTTTTTCTGCTTGTGTGGAGATGGATATTGGCGATAGCGAACGGAATTCATAAACAAAATTCTACATGAATTGTTGCGTCCTAGTCTGGGCCTGGGCCTGGGCCTGGGTGCTGCTGCTGCCAAAAGCCACAGCCCCGCAATTGGGTTTGTTTTTATTTTCGCTCTCCCAGCAGGATTTCCTCTTTCCCCAGATTGCTGTGGCTTTGATTAGCGAAAGAGCCCCAAAGCAGGGGACAGTAAGCGATATGATGAATCAATATTTGTAGCACCCAAATCGTATCCCAATTTGACTTCCAAGCCGATAAGATCTGAAAAGGAAAGTCTTGCAGTCTCGGGCCCAGCCCAGAGCTAGACTTACCCCCAACTTTACACACGTCAATTCTCCCTTCTTATTTTTATTCAGATTTCAGCGTACTTCTGTGCTGGGGGCCACCTGCCAGCAGGTTGCTCCGTGAGAGCATCCTTTGACGCCACACTTTACGTAGCAGCAGTAATGGCGCTTTATTATTGGCTACGCTACCCGGACCCGCTTTCCCAAACATTCTGGGCAGAGGAGAGTAGCGGGAGAGCAGGCGGACTGGCACCGCAGAGGAGCGAGAGCGAGCATTGGATGCTTTTGGTTGAGCGGCAGCCAATTTATATGGAAATAGATGCGCGGCACATTTTCAATGCGGATTTTGCCATCCCTCCACAGGCCCGCCTCCCCTGCTCATCATAGGAACAGACGAAAATCGATGGCCCTGGGAATGGGGCATAAACACGAGACTCTAAGCGGAATCTTAGCCAGCGCCCCGAGGCGGGGACGGGGACGGGGATGGGGACGGAGACGCACACGGACACCGAGACATAAGATTACTTTTCTAGGGGGGAAACCCACTCTACAACATTCTGTGCAATGCCCCACACCTCGCAATCATTTTTGAGAGGGGCAGGGAGGCATATTTGAAACAAATTACGTGGCGAAAGGTCGCCGCTGCAGTGGCCCTGTGCTTGCGTCCGGGTCAACTGATGTAGCGCCCAAATGGTAAAATGGTAAAATGGTGAAATGGTAAAATGGTCAAATATTCAGGCCGCCGAACCAATTCCATGGCGCAAACTTCCAAAAATAGAAGCACACAGAAACGAAGAAAATGGCACCTCAGTAAAGAGCTCGGTGGCCCGAAATTCAATTGAAGAATCGCAGCCAATGGGCTGACGAAAATTCGCAGTGGTAAATACACTGGAAAAACAGCGTGAAACCAAAGATACAATGGATAGACATTGGACAAGTTAAATGTACATGGGACACACATCCGTTAAGGTCACTTTTCTGATCGGAAATATATTTACATAGAAGCATGTGTATATGGTTGGGGCAAATACAAAATATATACTTTACCCCGTGCCCCGTGGGTCGCCTATTTCCACCCACTGCGACCACAGAACTAATATGTATGTACATGGATATGCCCCATTCTCTTTGGGTATTCTTTGGGTATAAAAAACTAAATTACAAAGGCTACGTGCGTAGGTTAAAGCTCCTGCCCACTTCCGCTTTCCACGCTACTTATCCCCTTGCCGTCATGCCGTAAAAACTAGATTTTCCTCGACCAGCAAATCGCTGAGGCAGCAAGTTTTACCCCCTTTTCCCCGCCAGCCATATGGCCATTCCCATTCCCGTTCTCATGCCCTGCCCTGCCCTGCCCAACGCTTCTCTATTGATCAAATCAATTACACAATCATATGCCAAGCTCAGCGGCACGCCTTGGTATAGACCCGCCATTCTATGCTCTGCTATACTCGTAGACTCTGCAGCAGACCCCGACCCCAACCCCGACCGCGACCCCTACTGGCCACCCATCCGTGTGCCGGTGCCGCCATCCGAGTTGGGTACTTCCCTCCATTCCATTCTGACACTTGCCACACAACTTTCAATCAAATCAACCGCGCCAACAATTACCCACACACCAGACACCAGCCAAGAGCCAAGAGCCACGCACACACCCATCGCCCGCAGAACTCCCTAATAGCGTCCCCGACGCATTGAGCGCAAATCAAGTGAAGGTTAAAGCTGGCAGCCAGAGTTCCAGGAGCGGAGCCTAAGAGGACGCAAAGGCGATAATGTTCGCCTCGGAAGTGAAACGGGAGCTGACATGTTCTGAGGGTATCTTCATGACAGGGAAAAGTCTATTAATTTTAAATCACCTCCATTGCCCTCACACAGGCACCACTATTCGCCGCTGCTGTGATTCTTTTCCTGTATGCTTACGAGGAAATACTAACAGAGTTGCAATCCTTCCTTTAAAATCGAGATGTGACTTAATTCATTCAGAACTTCCGAATAATAGATATACGAGCATGTGGCCGAGCCTGCAAAGAGTTCCTGCATTTAATTGATTCCTTCCCTGTCTCAAACCACAAAATCCTTGAATAATTTTTCACATTCTCAAAATTTGTTGGTGAGGGGAGAGCGGAGAGCGTAGCCATGGGGGTGCAAACATTTTAATTGAATTTAACGCTTGATTTTGGTTTCAGTTTCAGTTCCGTGAGCTGTCGACGCTTGATTCAGGTGCATTTTAATTTCGAGGACCAGCTGTATGGGCAACAGAACGAAAACGACAGAGATGATTTCAATCGGCTGCAACGAAAAGTTACAGCAAATAAAAGTTTCAAGTGTTTTCCAGAAAAAGAGCCCGAGCCCCAGTCCGAGTCCGAGTTCGAGTTCGAGTCCGAGTCCGCTTCATGGAAGTTGCTTGGGGACGTCATCCAGAAGTCAGGTGGGTGGTCGGAGTGGAGCGGTGCGGAGCGGAGCGGAGTCAGTTAGTCGCAAGTTTAAATTGAGTGACATTTTGCCGCAATTGACTGTGCCAAAAGTTTTGTGGCTCGGCCAGGGCTTGGGCTCCAGCAGTCAGGCTTCCCATGGCCATTGTTCAGGGGATTCTGGGACTATCCATCAAGGCTGCAATTTGTATGGGGGGATGGGACAGTGCAGATAAGGCTCGGACTGATAGAAAGTGACTGGCAACACGGACCCTGTTGCACGTTAAAACTGTCACTTGTGTGCCACCAGAGAATGTAGCACATTATGGCAATGGATTCTGAGGATGAAAGAAGGGTTGGCTGAACAGCCATTACACCAAGCCCCTCCGTGCCCATCCGAATGTGTGCATACGTCTCTCCTTTGCCACATATCCTTCCCTTTTTATGGAGTACTGTCTAAGGTTTCATATGGCCACGAAAAATGGAATTTTTATTGATTCAAAAGCTGCCCAGCAACTGAGATGAAGCCGCTGGTGGAAAGTTGAGGGCTGACAAAAGAGATGCCGGCCCGGTCCCGAACCCGAAATGAACACGGAATATAATTTTGGCAAGGGAGAAGATTATGTTTGAGTCCCGTGCAGTTCGTTTCTGTTTCCGTGTCTGATTCTGTCCCGTGTTTGTCCATTTCCATGGCTATGGCCACTGTCGAATCCAATAAATGTCAGCCTGGAATTTTTAGCCCATGAACATTAGCTAACTTATGGAGATACCTTTATTGATAGCATAGGAAATACAGCGTTGTGAAAGCAAATGCCTCCTTAATGCCTTTTATAATCCTGTGAGTTCTGCCCGCGCTGTCGTCTGTCTTTGGTCAATGGTTGCTACTCCTCGCACCTACCCATAGGTGGATTTTTTTTAATATCGCTTGGGCACTTCCAAGCGATTATCCAGCCGCACTTTTCTGCGATTCTCCCTTTTGCCTCGATAAGTGCGTGACTCTGCCCGGGTGCTGCCCGTGTGCCCGCGTCCCGCGGCCCGCGTGCTCGTCCTTGCTCATGGCGAGGCCTGCACTTTTTCTGCTCCATTTGCCCTGAAATATTTTCAGTCATTCGCATTTATTGATTTGTTTTCTCCTCCTTTTCGGAGCGTCCTGTGCTATCCTACCATTTTTTTCTTGAGTTTTATGTCGGCTAAGTTCAGTTCTGGTTGGTTCAGTTTTGTGGGGTTTCGTTTAGCTTTTTGGCTGTCCTTGACTTTTGCCTGGCTCGCTCTTTGTGAACACTTTTTGGCAGCCTCATCGCCTCATAGCCATAGCCATAGCCATAGCCATAGCCAGTCGACTGACTGAACTCCCGTCGCCCTGCCTTTGCCCTGTTATTGTTGGCTAACCAAGTAGTGAGTAGTGAGAGTTTCAAAATAGTTTTCTTTCTTTTTGATGTTTTGTTGTACTTTTATTTCGCTTTTTTCCGAGTGACTTTTCTTCGTGTGGCTGCTCTGCCGTTGCATGAGGTCTGGGATGTTTTCCCTCACAACTGCCTGGCAAATGCTGCAGTGAACATTTCATGGTGTTGCTGGTTGCAGCGGGGAGGGGGTGGTAATTCGGCTTTAAATGGGGAATCAGCACAGTTTGTCCCCGCGTGAAGGGGGCAGCAGAGGAGCGGAGGGTAGTAGGTGTCTTTGTCGCTTGTGGAATCTCTAAAAACGCGCAGCAGGGTAGCTAAAAGTAACCTTAATTGTCATTTTCTTTTTAGGAGCCCACGGATAGCTTCCTATAAAATTTCATCAAAGAATTGTGAAAAATCTCTACACACTAAATCGTAGCCTTTACTACTCGTTCTTAGCCAACTCGATCTAGAACACAGAAATATTGAAACACACACCCAAAACTACTCAATCTAAGGAGTTTGTTTAACCTGATCCAAATCAGCTTGGGTCGTCAGCCCTCGCCCTCAGTTCATTATTCAGCTGTGTTCGATCGAGTAACATCAACATTTGCTACAGCTCAAATTATCAGTTTTCAGTTTTCAGTTTCTTGTTAAGTTTTTCCCATTTCTGGTACAGCTAAAATTTTCGAGTTTTCTTTTCGTTTTTTGTATAGTTCTATAAATTCAGTGGTCAGTCTTTTGTCTTTGATTTGTATTTAAATGTCTATGATGCTCAGCGACGGGGGCAGCGTGTCGGGGGGCTTGCAGTACTCAAATGGGCCGCAAACGTCGAAAGCTTTCCGAAACTACTTGAGTGAATGCAAGCGGAAGTTTGCTCACAACCAGGTCAACGTGGCGGCTCAGCGATGGCGGAAGATGTCGCTGGAACGCAGAGACCGTTACCGTAAGGTGAGTGCTTTGTGCATCTGAGTCTACCGGTCAGTGCAGCAGCTCCCTTTTGGTCCCCGCAGTCTGAGAATCGAACTGGAAGCTCCGCGAAATCATCCGAGGACGAAGGGGATGACGGGGATAGTTGCGGCAAACGGAGAAGGAAGCGCCGCAGCTGCTCACAGAGCAAGCGCAAGCTTAAGAAGTCCTCGTGCGCCAAACGCAGACGCAAGAAGTCAGCCTGCAAGAAGCGCAAGGGGACAAGGAGTCGCCGCAAGCAAAATAAAAGCTGCGCCAATCGCCGCCGCAAGTCGCGCTCCTCGCGTAGTAAGTCAAAATGCTAAAGGACTGAGCCGTATGAGACTTATGTGACTCTGATGAAAGCAGCAACAAAAAAACAAAAAAAACAACAACGATAAATGCACACAGTGGGCGGGGTAAGCCTCCAATGAAACTAAACTTGGCCCTGAAGAGACTCCATTGGGAAGTAGTCGCGAGTCTTTTTTCGCGATTTACCGCTTGTGATGATGCCCAGCAAAAGAAGTTTCACAGCACCTCCCACTGCACAATTATTTTTGGACACACGCACACCTACGTATGAGCAATAAATGCTACCACCGATCCACTACATATTTGCAGGAAAACCCAGTGTTTTTTTTCGATTTTGGATTACCCCATGATAAGTGTGATCGATCGGAAACTCGCATCTGATCCAGAGAAACAATTTCTTTTATTTCGTTAGCATTACAATTAATATTTGTTGTTTTTTCTTTTTGCCTAAATTGCGCTTTTATTTAGTTGGGTTTTGTTTTTCTTGCTGAGCAATTTACAATAAACGCGGCTTCTTTTCGTAGTATTTTCCTTGCTTGTATGTAATAATATAGTTTATTTAATAATTATTGTTGTTCTGGTTGCGGTTGTGGTTGCTGCTGCTGCTGCTGCTGCTGCCGAAGAACCGAAAATAGTTCTGCTTTGGTGTCTGGTTTATTGCGTGCGAATCGCTTCTGCGTACAGTACAGTACATATGTACATACATACATGCATATGTATATATAATATTTATTTAATTACTTGCATATTTGTTTAGCTGGAAATAGGCGGAACAAGTGGGTGCGAAGCTTTGCCACGTTTTTTTTTTAATTTTCGTTCACTCACTCCTTGCCTAAATATAGTTAACAAGGATGCCTTTATTATATAGTGTATATCTTCTAGTTTTAGTTTTATACAGAGGGGTGGGTGGAGAACAAAACAGGCAGGAACAGGCTGAGAAGAACAACTCACATACATATGTACATATATGTATATGCTCTCCATATGCTAGCAAAACATAACAACAAGAGGAAGCCAATGATGAAATCAGGCAGATTTGGTTTTTGTTTTGTATATTTTGGTTTCCTTTTAGTTAGACTATTTGCTGATTTCAAAATTGATTCAAGTTTCTACTACTGACACACAGACGCACATCGAGATATATGTATGTAGTATGTGTATATATTGTACTTTATGTACATATCCATATGCTTAATACATACACATATGCACAGGTATACATATTATATTTTTATTATTATATTTCCTTTGCTTAAGTTTTAGACACCATTTACAAACATACAGTTGACACCACTACAGACGGGATTCCATTATAATTAACATTTAATTCTGCTTTAATTACATTACACAAATATTTTCTTCTGTCCAAAAGTGGACAACGACTCCTCCTTCTCCTCCTGCTCCATCTCTGGCATGTGCGTACATTTTGTGTGCATATTACATACATATGTACGTACATATGTATGCGCGAGTATTTCATATATGTAGTTTTAGTATTCGGCCTATAGTTTACTTTCCATTTGGCTTAATTCTAGCTCTAATTGCTACTCCAAAATGTGTGGAGACTCTCCCCGCAAATCAGCATGATATCAGTGTAAATATATGCACACATACATGTATCATATATCATATATGTATAGATGTAGACAGTTACTGGATTGTGGCTTAGGGTATTTCCTAGAGAGAGATAGCGTGAAAGACAGAGAGGGGGAGAGAGATGGAGGGACATCAAAGCTCGTGTGGAACTCTCAGCTGGATCGTCTCTGCTAGCCCCATTATTGTAAAGCTCTCATTTTTCTATATTCCCATCAGCTATCACACCTCCGACCCTCGCCTTACCCTAAAGTTCTCGTGTTCTTTTCATCCCCAGCTAAACTTCTCTCTCACTCTGTCTCCCATCTTTAACCCAAGATCTAGATCATTCTATGCTATACATTCATTCAAAATCACCCCCTCGCTCTCTGTCACAGTGCACGAGTAAACGAAACGAATCGAAACGAATAGAACAGAACAAAACAGAAAAATTGTACAACGAATAAAAACCTACTTATCTTTTTCTCTCGTGCTACCTTCTTAGCTTAGATATGTGAGTTGTGAGTTGTGAGTGCGCTTGTGTATGCTCAAGGCTGTGTCTGCGCAAGCGCATGAGCGCGACAGACTGCAACGAAAGGGACAGAGCTGAAACAGCCCAAAGCAATGATAATGCTGCTGCCACACAGATACATTTTCCACACTCTCACACGAAATCCTTTGCCGAAAAACGTGTCGTGTCACAGTTGTTGTAAGGAACTCGCAAAAGGTGGAATGCCGATGCCAAAGTGTGTATGGTTGGGCGTAGGAAGTGTTTCTTACAGAAGCTGACTGACTGACAGGAATTGTGATTGATTCTGATTTCTGATCTCTCTCGTTTGCTAACTTTATGTTTATGTTCAAGTTCAAGGTTAATTTTCGATTTATTTGCACTTTAAGCTAATTACTTATGCGATTATAGTTCCTAGACTGCTTAAATGTTCTTTTTCCTAGGGTATTCGTTTTTCATATTCTCTTCTGCGATATCTCTGATCTTTTTTGATTTTTTTGTTTGGTTACAGTTTGACAATTCATTTGGGTTTTATGTTTTTTTTGTGGAATATCCTTGTTTTCTTTACGTTAAGATTGGGTTTTTTTCATATTTTGTATTTCTACTTTTTGCTTTGGTGTTTTCGCTTGACAATTGCTTGGTTTTTTTTTTTTGGTGTTTCGGTATGGTATTTTTTCTTAAGTTTTGTACAATTTGATGTGTAAATATATGCATCATGTAAACGAGATTAAGGTGTCGGCGGTTTTTGGTGTTGGCTTGCTTCGCTTCGCTTTCGTCTTTGGTTTAAAATTGTTGTTTTGTTTTTGTTTTTGTTTTGTTTGTCTCCATTTTTCAACATTCTCTGGCAGTTTCTTTTTCATCTTAAGTGGTGTTTTTTTCGTCGAGAAAGAAAGAGACAGGGTCACAGTGGGTATTCGGAGCGTGGGAAACGGAGAAAGAGCGACAGAGACAGAGAGAGAGAGAGAGAGAGAGAGCTAGAAAGAGATATAGGATGAGGGAAAGGGCTGTCAGGAGGAGGATGCGAAAGTGGCCTGGGAGAGTGTGGGATATTGGAGGGGAGGAAGAACGAAGCCCCTTTCAAGGTCACGATGGGCACGTCGAGGTAACTTATATGTATAACAAATACAAATACAAAATCTCCGTTAACTAGAACACGCGACACAGTGGCAAGTAATAAATAAGTAACATCGTTTAAATACATACAAAGACGAGTATGAGTGTACCTGAATCCGAGTATGCATCAAGTCCCCCCCGCTTACGTTATGGAGTTCTCCCTATACCGTAACAGACAATTGCCAGCACTCCTACTTCACTCCTTCTTTCACTCCTTGCCATTCCTTTCCAGTTCTAAGAAAAATGCTTCCTAATTCCGATCCGATCCGATGCCACATCTCACCCAACCGGCACGAGTGGCATGCCACGGAGCGTATCTCAACGCTTCACGCCAAACAGATTCGGTATGGACTTGATCTTCTTGCGCGAGCAGTTCAAGTAGTCCTTGTACATGTCAGAGCGCAGGTAGCGCGAATAAGAGTCGCTCTTCATCAGGTGGTAGACATGCGAAGCGGCCACATCGAAGCACCAGCGATTTGGGCCGTTCGGCGAGTTGACCGCCTCCCGAGCCAGTTCCACAGACTTTGAATCCACATTCACCGGGCACGGGGCGTCGGGGGCAAGGAATTCCTGCCAGATCTTGTGTATAGCCTCTCTGATCTCCGACTGCGGCAATGCCTTCATCTCTTGCACTGATTCCCAGAACCTGAGCGGAAAGGCGCATATTAGTTTGCATATCTACAGGGTACGCGTGTTAACATCTCTTTCACCCACTTCAGATTCTCTCCGCTGTACTCCTTCTCCAAGAACTTGGTGAACTGATCACGTCCGATGGCATCGTTCAGCAGCTCGCGCAGACTGAAGGCCCAGCGCTTTACGCGGCGAACAGGAACTTCTTTGCTGTAAATTGAAAATGAGATATAATACAAATGAGTAGAGATCTAAGTCCAAGTCTATGATCTATGGATCTATGGATGTGGTGGGTATCACTTACCTATTCTTCTCCGTATCCCACATCTCTGTGCTGTCAGTTTGCCAGGGATTTGGCAGCTCGGGTGAGGTTATAAAGTAATCGAACTCATTGTACTGATCGTAGTAGGCAACCAAACTGCGAACCACACAAATTCTGTATTAAACGAGCTGTGAAATGTGGGCCAGCACTTACGCCTCGGCCGCCTTTGACACTTTGATCGTGCGCCGCTCGAGCTTCTGTTTGCGCAGAGCAATGATCCGAGACAGCTGCTCGACGGGATTCTTCGCCACGGACGCGCCGGAGGAACCAGTTCCATGGCTGGAGCCACCGCGTCGATAGGCCTTCTTGATGTCGATCTCCGTGGTGTTGACGCAACCCGGCATGGGCCGGTGCACGTCCCAGAAGGCGCGCTCCTGTGAGTCGAGCACCTTGCGCTCCAGCTTGTCCCGCTTCTTGGCCACCTTACTCTGTGACTCGGCCTTTGGGGGGGCGAAACATATAGAAACGTAGAGAGAGCGGATTGGGGCGCAGTTTCATATCGATACTCACCTGCATGAAGATAAACTCCCATTTCCGGGAGAACATCTTCTGCAGCTTGGCCAGATTCTCGGCCTCGTAGTCAGCCAATTCCAGGCGCGTCTTGTTCTGCATGGTACGCTTGCAGAGGTATACCGCATAGTCTGTGTTTTCCGGCTCCCAGCAGTTCGAGGGCCAAAAGTAGGGCGTCTGAAATCTGGAAAATCCAATTATGATAACTGCCGAAAAGCATGCTGTGGTCTTGGACCGCAAACCTGTAGAAGGTGCCGTCGTTCTTCACTGTCAGCGCATGATCGTCGATTGGAAAGATGTAGCCGTGCGAGCTGAGCAGGTGGGCAAAGTGCAGTGCCTCCGGCACATCCTCCACATCGAAGTTCTTTAGTATCCAGGCGACCAGATCCGCGCCCGTGAACACCGACGGAACCTTGCTCATGAATGCCTTCACAGTGCGCACGGCCACACCGGTCGACTCCGCCTGCATCTTCTCAATGATGGTTTCCATCTGGAGTAGGACAATTTTGCTTTCAGGTTAGTGTGTTCAATAAATAGCTACAAGCGAATGAAGTATACTTCTCATTAAGAACTTACCTTTTTGTACACGAGTATGTTGGGTGCATCTTCGTTCTTGTTACTGCGCTGGTGCTGTGACGACGACTGCATGACCACTGAAGACGGCGCCGCCTGCTGCTGCTGCTGCGACGATGACGACGACGAAGACTGCTGATGGTGGTGATGATGGTGATGATTGCTGCTGACTGTCAGCAGGCCGCTTGACTTGCTAGCGGAGCCGCCACTGACCCCCGCCGAGGTTGTGGTGTCGCGGACACTCACCGTCTTGGCCGAGGGGGGTGGCGTGGCAGCTGCCGCCGATGTGACCAGCCCTCCCCCTCCGTTCACCGTTGCTGCTGCTGCTGCTGCCGCCGTTGTGGCAACTGCGTTGGCTGAGCTTGTGGTGGCCACCACCACTTCCTCGATATTGGCATTGCTGTTGCCATTGGCCAGAACTTCGGGGGCAGGAGTGAGAACGGAAGTTTGAGTTGAAATAGCTTGAGCCGGAGCCGGAGCAGGAACCGGAGCTGGTGACGATGTTGCAGCTGGGGCGCTGCACTCCACTGCTGCTGCTACTGCTGCTGCTGCTGCTGCGGCCGTGGCTGGTGGGGATTTAGGTAGTGGACTAGTGCTCTCCGCGGCTGGCTGTTTTTCGGCGCTGCTCATGGCCAGGGTGGCATTGGTTGCTTGTGTTTTGTCTGCCTCCGAGTTCATTGTTACCATTGTACAACCAGCCTCAAGTCCTGGACTCGGCGAAGCTAAAGCTATTTATAATCGCCGTGCTGCGTGGGAGCCGGGTAGCGTAGGTGGTGAAGCAGGGACGAAGAAGGGGGCCCTGAGCTATTTTGGCCTCCTCGTTGTGTGCGTGTCCTGTTCGTATCCGTGTGTGTGTGTGTGTGTGTGTGTGTGTTTGTTTCTGTTAGTGAAGGGACAATGCGATCTATTTAGTTGCGGGGGCGCTCCTTGCCGAAGAAGTTCCACAAGTTCACCTGCTGCTGCTGCTGCTGCTGCTACTTATGCTGCTGCCGGTCATTTCCTCGGTTTTCTTTCCATCTTAACGAGATTTTCGCTGCACCTTGTGCGAGGCTTCCGTTTTCTTCGTCGCTACCTCCGCTCCTATGCTCCCTTCCTACCCACGATGTGCAGGAATTTTCTGGAGTTACGGCAAGGCCCAGGTCCAGGCACACACACGCACACACACACGCACGCACACGAACATACACCTCCGCCGAATCGGGTGCACCGACTTGGGTTTTATTATATTTTGGGGAATTGAATTGTTACTCGAATGAGCTGGTATTATTAAGCAGTTTAATTTGCAATTTACTGGGGACTCGCACTTCTGGGTTGAACTTCTGCCGTTTTCTGTTCGTTGTGCTGCTCTTCATTTGCTGTTGCTCCGCTGCTATGCTATCCCGCTCTCATTTTCACTTGCAAAATCTCTCTCGCTGCGACGCTCGCTCTCTCTCTCTCTCTTAAGCTCTCAGCGTGTAGTTTAGCTTTCGGCCTGTAATCATTTTACGGCCCAAAGTCAATTCAAGTGCCTGTGTAGGTGGGTCCTCGTCGAGGGGGCTCATTCGTGCCTTCCTGATAGTATGGTTTCTCATCGATTTTTGCTCAAGCCTCCCCCAATTAACCTGCTCAATGGCTCCTGGCTCTCGCGTTTCAAGTGCGCATGTGCCGGACTTGTTTACATCGCTCAGCTGTTAGGGTTGCCAGATGGTCGCACATGGCAGTGACAATGACAGTTGAAGTTCTAAATTTCAATTCGATTCGTTTTATTTCGATAATAATATTTCTCGTCTACAAATAATTTTCTTTTACTACAATTAACAAAAAAAAAGAACGTACATCCTAACTGTGTAATTATTAATATATGGTATATTCGTACGATTATGTATCATTTTTATTATTGTAATTGCATAGCGTGATTGTTGCAGCGTTGCTATTAGCTTACTGTGACCTTAGTTGTTATGGCTTTTATACAAAATTTCGCATTGATTTTGGAGACATTCAAGGGAAAACAATAAATAGTACATATATGTATGTATATAGCGTATATGGTATAGCAAGTGTGTGTATGAACGGGATTGAACAGAAATTTACGGCTAAGCAAAGGAAAATCAAACAAACAATTCAATTATCCTTTTTTTTGTATCCCTAACTAAGTTTTCTGTAACGCACAAATAACTTTCATCGATTATTTTGCGCACACTTCATCGTTATGTACATAGGTTTACGAATATATATATTGCATATTGATATATATAGATAACACATACATATACATATGTATATATGTCTGAATATTAGTTTTGCTAAAAGCCTTGAAACAACCCTGCAAGCGATACGCGATATAGTACCGATGCTTGCCTGTCCCCTGGGTCCACACCACTCCACCGCCGCACATCGTTCACGAATGAGGCGAGTGAACGTGAACAGGCCTCAAACTATAATTTATCTTAAATGACCAGCTCTACATAATATAATAATTATTTATAACTGGGGAACCAGTTGAAAAAGATTGAAAAGGAATAAATCGAATAAAAATCGCATGGAATGAACAGGTTTGGTTCTCTCCCCTCCCCAATTTCCATCACTTTCTATTTTGGCGCATCCCCCAATGAAAGGAAGGGGGGAGCAATGGGAGCCTGAATCGGGTGTGCTGATGTGGTTGCAGTGGAAAGAATAAATGGGAGCAAAGTGAGTTTAGCTGCAAAGCTGCAACTTTGGGCATTGGTTCGTCCATGTTGGCTCCCTCTGGATTGAGCCCGTTGAGCATTAAAACTGTCCCCAATTATCCATGTGCCACCGAAATGAAATACTTTGGTCGGAATGGAGAACTTTGAATACTTGGAAAAGAAGCGAAAACGAGGCATCAGCATCAGCAATACTTCCATTTTAGTTTGGGAAATGCTGGGCTTAGTTGTGGATTCTCCTCCCCATAGATCACATTTTGACATTACGCTTATCAATGACATAGAAACCATTTTCATCTCCGTCTGCTACTGCTGCTGCTGCTGCTGCTCCGTAAACTGGGCACGCGGCTGCCGGCCCGGCTTCTCCCGCTCCGACCAGAGCGGACCTCCTTGGCCCTGGCCACTCTGGGCCTGGTAAGAGAGGGGCGGTAACGGCGGCGCTGCCAACTGGGCCTGTGGCACCAACTCCGCCTGGGAGTTGAACTGATTGTTGGTGTTGTAGTTGACCAAAATATCACCAGCTAGGCTGTGGCCAATGTTGACGGCCCTGTCCGGATAGGACTGCGCCTGGGGATGCACCTGTATGGGCTGCGACTGCTGCTGGCTCTGCTGGGGAGGATGTTGGGGCTTGGTGCGCCAGTGCTTGTGCTGGGCCACGGGCACCAGACGGTAGAGGGGCTCTCCGGCCGGGGCACTCGGGTAGCTGGGCACGAAGTACGGCGGATAAGGGTGCAGGTGCGGATGGGCGTGCGGATGCTTGCTGCCTTGACGCACGCGCTTGAACTGGGGCGGAGGACGCTGCCAGAACTGCAACGTGCCTGTCTGCACTGGGGCAGGTGGTCGCAGATGGACTCCTCCCCTGACCTGATCCTCCACGTAGTGGGGTCCTGGCCCTGGGGTGCTGAAGATTTGCGAGTCGTAGATCTGCTGCTGCTGCTGCTGCTTGCCCACCCTAAGCTGCCGCTCGGGCAGATAGGAGTCCTCCGTGGAGTCCAACTGAAGCTGCTGCTGCTGCTGTTGCTGCTGCTGCTGCTTCCCAACCCTCAGCTGTCGCTGGCGGGACGGGGGAGGCTGATATACGATGGCCTTGAAGGCATTCTGGTCCTGTTCGTCCGCACTGTAGTTCACCATGGGCAGGAAGGGCTGCTTGTCAAAGTCCGGCGGATGGAAGCGACCCGAGCCGGTGGCTGCTCCTGTGGCTGCTGCCGGTGCTGCCGATATGAGGTTGCTCCTCAGGAGCTGCCCCAGGGCGGCATCATACTCCGCACTCAGCTGAAGCTGCGCGTTCCGCGGCTTGGGCGTGATATTTACCACATCCGTGACATCGTTGGCCGGACTGGCCGATGCCTTGTAGTGCAGATGATGTTGCAGGTGATGGCGCTTCGGCGGCTTGGTGGGCAGGAAGTCCTCGATGACATTGGACTTGATCGAGCCCGGCTGGCGCTTGGCCTCGAAGTACTCGTAGTAGATGGGATTGGACTTGGACAGCGGCGGATCAGCATCCTGGGCCTTGCCCTCCGTGGAACTGGACACGAACACCAGCTGCGCCTGGGGCCGGGGCGTGTAGTTAATGGGGTAGATGGGTATGGGCACAGCCACGGGCACTGGCACCCGCTCAACGTACTTGGGAGCCGGCTGGGGGTGGTGCTGGCGCGGGGGAGGCGGCAGGTAGCTGAGGGCATTGTACTTGGGCTTGTACGATGTCCTGAGCGGCAGCGGAGTCGTTGCAGGACGTGGCGTGGTTTTGCTGGTGGTGGTTGGGGTTGTGGTGGTGCTCGTGGTGGTGGTGCTGCTGCTTGTGGGGGGTCTGCGAGTGGTGGTGGCTGAGTGGCTGTCCAGGCGACTGAAATGGTCCGGAGGAGGGGGCAGGACAATGCCCGGAACCAGCGGACCCGGCGGCACCAAATTGGAGTAGTTGCTTTTGTACACAAAGCTGTAGGCCGGCGGGTAGTAGAGTGAGGGATCGTCCTCGTCGAAATCGCTGCCATTCGCAGGAAGTACCGCTGCATTGCCTGCCAGGGAGCCGTTGGCGTGCAGCCCGTTGATCAGCCAGGGCCCCAGCAGCGGCGGCGACGATCTCAGCAGGCCATTGCCCGGACTCGTTTCGTTGGGGTAGAGCAGCCACGGGGCATAGGGTGCCGGATAGACGTAGGGGGGCGCAGGTGCTTTAGCCGCTGTTGCCGCTCCCGCCCGGGCAGCAGGATGCGCCGCGTGGGCCGCGGTGGGAGCGTGGCCCTGGTGGGGCGCTTGTTTGGATGCGTCAGCGGATAGCGTTGCATTGCCAGTCGCCGAATGGAGGATCTCGAGCTGATTATCTCGGATAAGCTGCAGCGGCCCGTGCGGTTCGAGCTGCACGGGAAAGGGAGGCGGAACCGCTGGATTTGCCGGCAGCTTGATTTGGCGCGGCGGCGCATCGTAGTCGTCTATGGCCGGCCACTGGCCACCGCCGTCGCCCTCATCCTCATTGAGGCTGCCCCCCTTGATCACGAGCAGGTGGTCCTCGGCCAGCCAGATGTCCTGCTCGCTGAGTCCCCCGTAGTTGCGTTCGTTGTCCAGCGGCACCTCGGAGTTGCGGGCGTAGCTGAGCACCCCTGGCCGCTTGGGTATGCGCCGGAAGAGCTCCTTCTCGATCAACCCGTACTTGCCATCTCGTACCTGGTCGGCCAGCGTCTTCTTCCCGTCCTCCTTGAACGGCTTCTTCGACGGTGCTTCCGCCTCTGCCTCCGCTTCCTTGCCCGATCCCGCACTCAGCCGGAGTATCCCGTTGTCCCAGTTGTCAAAGCTGTCATCCGCTTCATTCAGCAGGGCCTCGTCATCGTCGTTGTCCTCCCGATAAGGCGGTGCCGGAGATGAAGATGGCTTGGCAAGACGGTAGCTGCTGCTTGCCTTGCCCTTGCCCCGCGACGCCGTTGGTTGCCTCGACGTGGCTGTGGACTTGGCGGTGGTCGTGGTTGGCTGGGAAGTGGAGGCCGAGTGCGAGCTGTTGGCACTCACCGCCGACACCTCGTAGGTGGAATGGCCCTGTGCGTTCTGTATGTGTCCAGCCACCAATCTGTGGATCATGCGCGGCCTGTCAACGAATGGAAATTGTTGAGAAAATTATCCCAAGAATAAAAGGAAATCTTCACCAGAACAAATGGACAAATACCCGTGGAAAATAATGAAAATAATTAATACACATATTTGGGGTCTTATTTGGGAGCTAGTGGAACACACTGATAGCGGGTTCAATCCTACAATTTCTACCAATTGATTGTTTACCAGCTTTTGTAGCTCTCAGACTCACGTTTTTAATGCGCCGCCGCTGCGAGAATCCCCACTGGATGATGATTGAAGATTTGAAGATGAATAGGCGACATGGCCATGTTCAGAGGGCAGGGAGCTGGCTTTTCCGAGGGGGATGGGCAGAGCTTGGGGCTGGCCCCAACTGCGGCTGATGCTGTTGCTGCTGCTGCTGCCAGCAAAGTCGCTGCTCAGTGCGGGCGTGTCGCGGGGCTGACGCGCACCTCTGACGCTTCCCCGGTCCCGCAGAGACCGCGCCGAAGGTGCGACTGTTGTCGGAGGAGTTGTTGTCGTTGTGGTACTGAAGCGGCGACGCTGCTGCTGCTGCTTCTTGTCTGCAGCTTGCGGCAGCGGCGTGCTGGGGGTGGTGCTGCTGCTGCTGCGGCTGAGACCCCGACTGCGACTGCGACTCGATAGCAACGGGATTTCAATTGATTGCGTGGTGGGTGGACGACGCTGTCGGGGCGCCCGCAGCGTTGGCACTTCAGTGCTAGTCGTGGATGCTGTCGCCTCGCCTTCGCCCTCCACTCCTCCTCTCACTTCTGCCGCCGCTCCTCTGCTCCGCTGCCGCGTTGCTGCTGTTGCCGCTGCCGTTGTAATGGCTGCCGCCGCCAGCAGAGCTATCACTATCAAGTGCAAGGTTAACGATGCCATCTGCCGACGAAAAGAAAGATAAACGAGAACATTCAGTATGGAGTGTGGTCAAAGACAATATAACAATAAGCTGCGTAACCCCATACGAAACTTCGGCACTCAACATTTTACGAGCTTGCTCTAGATCGGGCTCCAGGCTCTCTCTCTCTCTCTCTCTCTCTTGAAGCTTTGTTCAAAAGCCAGAGAGAGAGCCAGCCGCTCTCTTGTATGCATGTAGCGGCATCCGACGACTGTGTGCGTGCACACGTATTCTCAAGCTTTCTAGATCTGCCTGCATGCATGCGCTTGTCGAAATATACCCTTCACTCGAGAATTTTTGTTTAGTGCTATGACACTTTTCATAGCCGTTCGTCGTTCTTAGTTGCTTAATTTCAAAATTTCCCATGACCTCCCATGTACATATGTATGGGTATATGGGTATATTATTTTGGCAAAAGTCGTTTGCTCGGCAGCTTTCACGGAACGGATTTCTCCGGCGGCACTCTCACCTAGCTGCACTTGTCATTAGCAGCTCACACATTTCAGACACTCGACTGCTGTGGCACATGGGAACACATGGGAGCACCTGGCCACGCCCACCTGACAGTTTGCTGCCCATTGTTGACGGCGGGAAAGTTGCCTTGCCGCGCGAAGTCGGGCGAAGTCTTTGTTCAGTTTTGCGATCTGACATTTGGCCTCCGTCGCCACTTGGCGAGCGTCTCTGCCACGCTGCTTGTGGGATTCACAGTACTGACTTCTCTCGATTACAAACTATTCCATTGAGTTGGTGGGTCTGCAAGAACTTGGGCTTGTCCACCGATCATCGATGCAGTCCAATCCAATGGAATTCGATGCCAGCTCTGCCCGTCACTCGACGCCCCAAAAACGGCGAAAGCGAAATCAAGGACAAAACTTTGAACAAATCGAATCATAAATAACATTCTACTTTTGCTTTCATAGCTGTCGGTGGGTATTATTCATACGCGCCACGGCTAATTGGCCAAAAGCGGCAAGAGCGCGACAGGTTGAAGACTTTTTCCGCCAGTTCTTTTTTGTTCGCTCATTTTTCAATATATCGTATTTTTGTTATTGTTTTGGGTCTTTTTAGAGCGTTGGAGGCGCCCACAAGTGCAGGCGCTAAGCTCCAAATGCCTGTTGTTGGGCGCAGTTGCCAAACCCGAAAAGACAGCCAAAACTGAGACTGAAACCGAAACCGAAACCAAAGCCAGCAATAGCCAGAGCCAGCGCAAAGTGCAATAACAATAGCAGCAATACCAACAACAACAACAACAGCAACAAAAACTAGAAACAATGCTAGCAACAAAAACAAAAACAAAAACAAAAAACACAAAATAGAAACAATCAAATGGAACGTGATTCGAAACCGAAACCGAAACCCAGACCCAAACCCAAACCCAAACCGAGACAAAAACTTAAACTAAAACTGGACCTGGAGTCGGCTCGCGACGTGGAGAGGAATGCCGTGGGTCTTGTATCGTGTGCCTGTCCAGTGCGCTCCAATTTTAGCCTTTATTTTATTTTATTTTTATTTTATTCGTAGAACGAGCAACAACTGCAACAACAAAAATTCGGCGGCAGCAGCCAAATTGTTGTTTGGTAATCAAAAAAGAAGTTAAAACAAAAAACTGCCCAACAAAAAATACATAAGTAGGAGAGCAGACAACGACGTTTGATTGCTCTGGAAATTAAGTTCCTAGTAATCGACGGGGCTGCGGGTTGGGTTCTACATGGGTATTACTCCCAACTAATGTCTAAGAATTTCTGAAAAATAAATATTAAATTTTCAAGGAGCATAAGTAAATAAACTAAACAATAAACGTACTGCTAGTACTTGGATTATTAAATGCCTACGTATTTAATTGGAGTATGTCGAGGAGAACTAGCTGGGATAGGTAACTAAATTTGCTAGAAATTATATTATTCGGTATTCGGTTGGGTCGTTGGGTCCCGTAGCTCATATGCCGCGAAGTTGCTCATTTTCAGTGTAGAGCAACATAAACAGTAAATAATGAAAACTGTTTGCGTGCGCTGCTGCGGTCGCTGCCTAACGGTGCCTATAGTGCCCGAGCGTCCCACTCCCCATGCCCGCCTCCGCCACCGCCACCGCCACCGCCTCCGTCACCCAATCCCAATCCCCTGTGCTGGAAGGCGGTCAAACAGCGTCGCCATCAGAGATTCGTCATAGAGCGACCACGTTCCAGGCCAAGCCTTGGAGTTGCCGCTGGCGACTTGCAGCCATTCCCACACCCTCGCTAAGGGTACTTCAACTACTTGCCATTGCAGCTCATATTCTCTATAAATATATCCTAGTATTATCAATTATGTTCCTGGAGCATGTACTTCGGTACGAACGGCATACAGGATAAGTCTTCTATATCCCAAAAAGAGCTTAGCGGTGTATTGGGATAGGTATGTGAAGCACATGCCCGCTAGGGTATTTGCAGTCGTTGCAGCTCGTAAGTATATATATATAAGTATTTTTTTTGGCTTTTGCATTTTGAATGAAAGGCAACGTCAGCCAAGGCAGCGCTTTGCAGCGGCGGCGCTGTCTCTGGCTATTGGCAATAAATAATTCTTTGTTGTTGCTGCGCCTGTTGGTTTGCTTAAATTTAATTAGTTTATTTGAAAGCAGTTCGGGGCGATGGTGTCATAGATTAAATCGGACTCAATTCATTTTCATTCCCTCTCTGCCATAGCTTACTCGTATTTGTGCTCCGCTTTGTCTTTGGCCAATATTAGCTAATTGTTCTTTTTTACCCGAATTATTGCTGTCTTGGCTTATCTGATATAATTTACCAACAAAAATTTGTTTCCGCAATACTTTCAAACAAGTTCGAGCCTAATTGAGAACTGAATTGAGAGAATATACCTGATGAATGGAGAGTGTGATGGCAATATGTATAATAGAGATAGAGACATAAGTTGAGCCCTAATATTCGCTTTGCTCTAATTAATCGATGCCAGAAGAACAATGGAAGTAGCCAACCAAGTCCATGACAATGAGCCACGAACATCAAAATTTCAATAATAATACGTAATATTTAATTGAATATTTGCTTGAATTAAATTTGGGGGATTCAGAGCAGAGAAAGAAATTCCCTCGCTGTTATTGTGCAACCAAATGAAATGGGCCAGATATGAAATGTTGTAAGTTCGGTTGGGCGTAGCTAGCAAATCGAATCGGAGAGAAGGTTAATCGCCGACGCGACGAGGTGATTGATAGGAAGGGAAAGGGAGCCTGGCCAGGCCAGTCTGTTGGTGGAATGTATTAGCCAGGTACAGATTAATGGATTATGATGGTTAGAGTTGAAACCTGTAAACGGTAACCATATAAGTATGTAGAAGCATATGTACACAAATACTTGTCTGTGGTAGAAGCAATGGGTCACTTCAACACTTCAGAAACACCAAAGAATCAACAGATCCTTCCAGCATTAACTTCCACAGTAACTAATAGAACGTACTTGGCTGGATAAACTTAGTTAGCCATGTCCATATGTATATAGCGTATGAGAATACATGCATTCCTTCGGCCAAACACAATATAAGTAACCCAGGAGGCGTCACTGTGGGAGCGAACTGCGCTACAATGGCCCACTGCCCCTCCAGCAGGAGTCCAGCCACTGCTGATGCTGGGGCATGCGGCGCAGGTTTCCCCAGTCGATTGCCGTGGCTCAATCGGTGACTGGGTGACTCGGTGACTCGGTTTGCATACTATGCGAGTACGACTACGAGTCTACTCGTATTCGCCGCCAAAGAACCGGGCGAATTTTCGGCATAATATCTGTGCTCTTTGGTTGGCTCTATCGGCGGTACCTTTCGTTGGCTGGTGCGACTGTTGCCCGGAATGGTCTGGAATTTTAAATAAATTCGATTTACCCATAGTTGTGCAACATTTTACTTAACTTTACTTGACTTACTTCTCACTCTGACACTGTGTCTGTCGGTGACTTTGGCGGCCACAACTTTTACCGTAGATTTATGGCAAATAATTAATGCAACGAACAAGTAGAAAAACACACCAGTTGGAGACACTTTTGGGATTCTGAATGTGATCCCATTAAGATAAGGGTTAAATTGGGATGAAAATGTCACTTTTGTTCTGGGTGTACCAATTCGGCAATGCAATTATAACTCGAAAGAATCCAACAAATGAACTATGTTTGCACACACAGAAAAACGCTCTCCCTGATTAACCAATGAAGCCCAGATCTAGGCTAAGCCATGTGCCTGGTACTTTTTGCCCGTGGAGAGCTTTGCGTAAGTTTTTGCACATATTTGTTGGGTATTTTCTGTTTTTGTTTATTGGCAACGAAAACGAATAGCCAGCCAAGCCAGGCATCTCTATTGTACAAGTACAAGTACAAGTACAGTTACATGTGCATTATTTCATTCTGTGCTGTACGTCTGGTGTGAAAGCGAGAGTGAGTGAGTCCGTGGTACGAGTAGTTGCTGCCGCGTCGTCTTGCTGTTACGGTAAAGTTATGCTCGACGCGTAACTGGGCCAGTAAAAACAGAAACAACAACAACATTAACGAGAAACGTTTACAAAATATTCATTGATTCAAAATGTGGAATTTCTGGGTTTATTGCTTCCCATTTTGTTGCTTTTGCTGTGGGTTTGCTTTTGGTAGTCGCTTGATTGATCAGGCTCTGGCTCTGACTCTGGCTGGGGAGTGATGTAATTGGTAGGGAGACTCACTGAGCCACGATAACTTCATTTTATTTTATACAACACGAGAAGGCTATGCATTTTCCCCTCCCCCTGCCCCTCCACACACCACAAAAATCTTTCACTAATACGCGCAATGCCTCGCATGCGCAATATGGTTCAGGTCTCTGGGTTATTTCAACTGCAGCCAGCCTCAAATGTGAAAAGAGAAGTTGGGCTCGTTCGTTCTGCAACCTTGTGGCACTGCAGCTAATCGGAATTCAGAAGGAAACTTTCAAGCCCAGCGCCAGCACCAGAGAGTAGGGACCACGGACAGCAGCAGCTCCCTCAAAATTTGGGAGGGGGAGCGCGAATCGAGCCATAAAAATCACTTGATTTACTCCTCTGCGGGGAGCTCTGGGGGGAGCGGGCAGCTTGCATCGGTTCCATGGCAACTGGGCGTGGGAAGCGTGCACCAAAGCCAAAGCCAAACAACTTTATTATGCAAATTGGCAGCGCCCGGACAGAATACTTACTCCTCGCCGTGGTCTCTCGGGTCAGACCTTTTCCATCATGATTGTGCCCTAATGACAAGCTACTTAGCCGGACAGCTAGCTCTCTGGTTGTGAATTTGTCGGGGGGGAGGGAGCCCTCGAGCCAAAGGGCGACACCCACCGAATTGGGTTTATGGGAACAGAAAAACTTCAAGCGGTGGGTATGATGCAAATATGCTTTCGTGCAAGTGTGCTTTCTTGCAAGCAGTCGAAGACATCACATAGATAGCCGAGTTTGCTTTGGAAAAGGATTCCCAGAAATCAGATTCAAATTCAGACTCAAATCCAAATCCATCCTCAATGCACTTCGTTCCGTGCTATTGTGCTTTCGTGCAAGTGTGCTTTCGTGCAAGTGTGCTTTCGTGCAAGTATGCTCCCGTGCAAGCAGTCGAAGATATCACATAGAGACAAGAGTTTGCTTTGGAAAAGGATTCCCAGAAATCAGATTCAAATTCAGATTCAAATCCAAATCCATCCTCAATGCACTTCGTTCCGTGCAAGTATGCTTTCGTGAGAGTGTGCTTTCGTGCAAGCATCCTTTCATGCAAGTGTGCTTTCGTGCAAGTATGCTTTCGTGCAAGTATGCTCCCGTGCAAGCAGTCGAAGATATCACATAAATAGCATAGTTTGCTTTGGAAAAGGATTCCCAGAGAGATTCAAATTCAGATTCAAATCCAAATCCATCCTCAATGCACTTCGTTCCGTGCAAGTGTGCTTTCGTGCAAGTGTGCTTTCGTGCAAGTATGCTTTCGTGCAAGTATGCTTTCGTGCAAGTATGCTCCCGTGCAAGCAGTCGAAGATATCACATAGAGACAAGAGTTTGCTTTGGAAAAGGATTCCCAGAAATCAGATTCAAATTCAGATTCAAATCCAAATCCATCCTCAATGCACTTCGTTCCGTGCAAGTATGCTTTCGTGCAAGTGTGCTTTCGTGCAAGCATCCTTTCATGCAAGTGTGCTTTCGTGCAAGTATGCTTTCGTGCAAGTATGCTCCCGTGCAAGCAGTCGAAGATATCACATAGAGACAAGAGTTTGCTTTGGAAAAGGATTCCCAGAAATCAGATTCAAATTCAGATTCAAATCCAAATCCATCCTCAATGCACTTCGTTCCGTGCAAGTATGCTTTCGTGAGAGTGTGCTTTCGTGCAAGCATCCTTTCATGCAAGTGTGCTTTCGTGCAAGTATGCTTTCGTGCAAGTATGCTCCCGTGCAAGCAGTCGAAGATATCACATAGAGAGCATAGTTTGCTTTGGAAAAGGATTCCCAGGCAGAGATTCAAATTCAGATTCAAATCCAAATCCATCCTCAATGCACTTCGTTCCGTGCAAGTATGCTTTCGTGCAAGTGTGCTTTCGTGCAAGTATGCTTTCGTGCAAGTGTGCTTTCGTGCAAGTGTGCTTTCGTGCAAGTATGCTCCCGTGCAAGCAGTCGAAGATATCACATAGATAGCAGAGTTTGCTTTGGAAAAGGATTCCCAGAAATCAGATTCAAATTCAGATTCAAATCCAAATCCATCCTCAATGCACTTCGTTCCGTGCAAGTATGCTTTCGTGCAAGTGTGCTTTCGTGCAAGTGTGCTTTCGTGCAAGTGTGCTTTCGTGCAAGTGTGCTTTCGTGCAAGTATGCTCCCGTGCAAGCAGTCGAAGATATCACATAGAGACAAGAGTTTGCTTTGGAAAAGGATTCCCAGAAATCAGATTCAAATTCAGATTCAAATCCAAATCCATCCTCAATGCACTTCGTTCCGTGCAAGTATGCTTTCGTGCAAGTGTGCTTTCGTGCAAGTGTGCTTTCGTGCAAGTGTGCTTTCGTGCAAGTATGTTTTCGTGCAAGTATGCTCCCGTGCAAGCAGTCGAAGATATCACATAGATAGCAGAGTTTGCTTTGGAAAAGGATTCCCAGAAATCAGATTCAAATTCAGATTCAAATCCAAATCCATCCTCAATGCACTTCGTTCCGTGCAAGTATGCTTTCGTGCAAGTGTGCTTTCGTGCAAGTGTGCTTTCGTGCAATCATGCTCTCGTGCCCCGTCCAAACTGCTCAGTTCCCGCTCCCATAGGTTCAAAGAAAGTTTCAGCCTTCTGCTGCAACCTCTGTGACTTCACCTAACTGTACTTCAAATCCCCACGCATAGAACTCAATTTTCAAACTCGAATAAGCCCATTCCTCAAGTTCACAAATGGCTTGTACTTGTATTCCAGCCAATCCCATTTTCCAATAAGATATTCCATGGTCCGTGCACTGCACTGCATTGGCTTCCTGCTTAGATCTTATCGGGTTCGTGGCTGTCGTATGCCACATATGACATGGTTCATGGAGCGATCGGGACCTATTAATTAGTCGATCATGCTGCAGGGGGCGTCTCGCGTTCCCATGGTGGGTGTAGCTGGCTTTCGTAATTGGAAATTAACCACATTTCATATGCCAATCGCTTGCGGGCAAAAGAGTGTTGACAGTGCAGCAGTCCACTCAGCTGGCAACGTAACCAGTTCAGCCGGCAACGGGAATGGGAACGGGACACATTCTTCACGTAGCACGAGTATCAGTGACAATTAGAGAGCAAATTATGCTAACTAAATAGGCGACGTGCAAAGTCAAGACTCATAACACACAGCAGGAGGGCCCCCAGCAGCTCTGGGCGTGGTCCAATCGAATCCGAACCAAGTCGATCCCAGCCAATCCGATCCAACTCGGTTCACCATTGCATAAGTATAGTTGATCAATTTCCCTGCCTAGCGACTAGCAATTATAATTATAGATTATCAGTCAGCCACGAAAGAAAATTCAATTTTGAGGATAATTTTGATTTCCCTCTGGGGATCGGCAGCTGGGTGGGTGGCCGCCGCGATTTTAGAGAAAACCGGCAAACCGCCAAGCCGCCAAGCCTCTGGAAATATGTCACTTGGCTGCCAAACCAAATAAACACCGAGAAATGCCTCTGCTGAGGCGGTTGTGGTTGTTGTGGCTTCTCCTTGCGTCACGGTAGTTAAAAGGTGTCAATCAATGCCGCCGCTGCGGCTGCATCTGACCAGGCGGCCAGCCACGAGCGACTATGAAACATGCAACACGTAGCAGGCTCAGTCGGAGTCTGCACTCCCCCTCGCTGACTGTGGCTCTACCCCCATGCCGTCGGCTTGGGCCACTCCATGTATGTATACTGTAAATATGGATATGTTGATTAGGTAAAACTGCCATCGACAGAGAACTAATTGCAGAACGAGAACGCTCCTCTACACATTCAACTGAGAGTTGTGCCTCTTCTCTCTTCATTCCCATCCACTATCCACCCCACCCGGCTTGCATTTGCCAATGTTAATGCATTTCCGTTTCCGCGGGCAGCTTTTTTGTTTCTTTAGTAATTCTTTTTTTCTTTTTAGTTTCCTTTGGAAGTGTTTGCAACTTACCTTTGGGTCTTGAGATATCACAGAAAGGTTTTTTCGCATAAGCAAATGGAGACACTTGTGCTTCTGGTTGTTTTAGTAATCGTTGTTGTTCTTCTTCCCCTTCCCCGTCCCTTCCCCTGCGGCTCCTCAGTTTTCTTGTTTCGGTGTGAACCAAAAATGAGCAGAACTTTTCCAGCTAGTATTCGTTTTCTCGCGTTTGTCTTTTGTGGCCGCTGCTGCTGCTGTTCTGATCTTGTTCCACTTTGATCTGGTGGTTTGCTGCCTTTATTGTCTCGTGATTCTGATTTTATTTTTATGATTCTTGCAAATTAGTTTCCGCTGTTGTTTGTAGTGGTTGAAGTGGTTCCTGCTATTGCTGGACATGTTTCCGATGGCAGCGGCAGCAACAACATGACGCAGCGTTCGGACGGTCAATCAACGAACTGCAAGAAATAACCAAAGAAAACAAATAATTACCATAACGTTTGTATGCCTTAAAGTTTTATTATTGTATTATTACGGAATACTTATAAGTCAGATCGACTCATGGCCTAGTCCAATTAAATATTTTTTAATGATTTCCGAACAGCTTCGATCAAATTCAAGAACTCAATCGGTAGCTACAGCTGCTTGTGGCCATTGATCAAAAGAGAATTTAGCTTTTCATTGAGCGCTTAATTATGTTCAGCCTAATTCCCTTGCCTTCCCTGCCCCACAAAATTTCAGCTAAAATTCGGAACGGCGCACAGTGGTAAAAGAAGGCGAAAGGCGGAAGCAGATCGATTCCGCAGACTCGCAGACTTTCTTGGCAGCTGCTGACTGAGGCTGGAGTCGAATCGATGCAACACCTGGAGATTGTCACAGTCCGTTTGGATGAATGTCCAGCATTTGGATGGTGCACTCACATTCGCCGCTGCCTTCCGTTCCATTTCATTGCGTTTCTCCCATCCCATCCCATCCCAACCCATTCCACCCCATCCTAGTATTCCCCATTCATTCCCCTTGCCTTCTTTTCCCGGCAAACACTCAATTGCAGCACACTGAAAACAAATGAAAAATGGGCAGCAGTTTTTGTTTGTTTGCTAACTGTGCGCTCAGTACATCAAAATTACATTAGGCCGCATAAAAACATATCGATATATACCATAGGTACACATGAGTATGTACGAGTATGCACATATGTATGCATGTACATTGTGCGAGTGTACTGACCTATATATTAACGGCTGCCAGTGGACTCTGACTACAGCTGACTGTGATGTGTTAATTAGTCAAATGTTGGCCAACTCACTTGGCTTGGCTTGGCTGGGGTTGGCTGGGGTTGGCTGGGGTTGGCTGGGCTTGGCTTGGCTTACTTTGTGTGACTTTGGACTGCACTACGAGCAGGTGTGGAGGGGTGGCTATCGAGAATAAGGTACCCATAAATATCATCATGAACATTGCTCAATTGGCGAATCACTCAGCGAACATGGAGAAATGGCACGGTGCGAATGCAGCACCATTGTTGCTTTTTTCTGCTCTCCTGCGTGTCGTTCTTTTACATGCCCGGCGCAGAGGCCCGATAAGAGAGGGAAAACCAGAAAACAAAAATAAAAAAAGTATAAAAATGATTTAATAAGTTGTCGAGCAACAACAACCGGATACCAAATCTCAGAGTCCAAGTCGAGGCTGAGGCTGAAGCTGGAACAGAGTAAATGTGTTGCAATTTCCCTAAGATTTCCATGTGTCTGCCTGACCGAGTCCCCCTGCTTGCCCCTGCTACCACCTGCTGCCCCTGCTGTCCGTCTGTGTGGCATTTTGCAACTGGAAACCGGCAAGCGGCAGCCGGCCAAGAGACAAGGGGAAACTGTGCGTGTGCCACGATCTTTGCTCCATGCAGTTCCTCAATGAAACGGCACTTGAATGTACAATTTTATTTCTCCCTCTCCCTCTCCCTCTCCCTCCCTGCCCAATCAAACTCCGCAAACTTTGGGCTCCAATAAATTGAGGCAAAGCACAGCCTCTTAATTGATGTTTGCGGCTTATCGTCAAGCGCCTCACTGTCTCCGATAGAGGTGTTGATGATGTTCATCATCACGAGCAACAAGCAGCAGCAGCACCTGATTTACGGGTTCCGTTGACAGAGGCTGGCTGCCGCCCGCAGTGGATGCCACTCGACTCGACTCGACTCGACTGTTTTCCTGCACTCATCGAGCCCATTCACGGCGAAACGAGCGACGGCAGACAGCTCACTGGCTGACCCCACTGGCAGCTCTACCGCTACCAGCAATAATTGTTTTTTTATTGTTTAATCACCGACGCCTGCTCTTTGATTTGTGCCGTTTCGCTGCATGCTTAATAGAGATATGGTCCACCTGCAATCGGAAGGCCCAACAGTCTTTGACTCCGATTGGGATCCCGGGCCGGCATGATTCGGCAGAAAACTTGTTTATCTGCCAGCGTACTCCACATACAACCCCCTCGACCATTCCGATCCCAATTCACAAGCTTACATTTACCTTTTGCATTTTTGACTGCTGCGTGCTCTTTTTCAAGGTCAATTTCTTTCGGCTCAGATAACCAGTTTACGGCTTCGTTTGTGTGCTCGCTATACGGGGACTAGGAGGAGCACGAATGGCTGAACAAGCTACTGGCGCAAGAAGTTCCTGGGCAGAGACTCACACATTATCCGTGGGCTGCTGCCTCCACATCAATTGGCAGATAAAGCTGTGCCAATCTTCAATCTTCAGTCGTAATTGTGACTACCAAAAGGGATGATAAATGATATTTGATAAATGACAGATAGCTGTAATTGTGGGCTCGACAACTGTAGTTGCTGGTTTGCTGCCAGACTCGACCAGCCCAAGGAAATTGAATCCCACAAGCAGCGTGGCAGAGACGCTCGCCAAGTGGCGACGGAGGCCAAATGTCAGATCGCAAAACTGAACAAAGACTTCGCCCGACTTCGCGCGGCAAGGCAACTTTCCCGCCGTCAACAATGGGCAGCAAACTGTCAGGTGGGCGTGGCCAGGTGCTCCCATGTGTTCCCATGTGCCACAGCAGTCGAGTGTCTGAAATGTGTGAGCTGCTAATGACAAGTGCAGCTAGGTGAGAGTGCCGCCGGAGAAATCCGCTCCGTGAAAGCTGCCGAGCAAACGACTTTTGCCAAAAAAATATACCCATATACCCACATATTAAGTACTCGAGGTCATGGGAAACTAAGAACGCTAAGGGCAAACGGTAAGCCAGTTAGACAGGTAGGAGGTAGGAGCCCCATTTTATTCGTAAATGGAACCCCTTGCAGGCTCACTTCTTGTGCCTGCGTTGAGCGCCAGAGGACTTCCTAGGCTATATAAAAGAAAACTAAAAATAAACTTGAACATTTAAACTGTACCAGAAATGCGAAAGGCCGAACAAAAACCGAAAACTTTGAGCTGCAGGCATGTAGATGTTATTATTCATATAATTCGTACAAAATACTTTTTCGCTTGGGTTGAGTTCGAGTTGGTCGACGCGTTGCGGGCGGGGCCGCAGCCCACAGCCCACACAAACATGGACTAACGCACCAGCGGCTGGGTAGATCATGGGACATGAGACATGATCATTATGCAGATTTATGACTTCAACACTTGAAACTGATAGTGTGACCACGTCTCTCGCGCCTCTCGCGCCTCTCCTGCCGCAGCCCCTCGCACGCGAATGGCTGTTAACAAAGTTGTTTGTTTATGAGGCGCTTTGCTTGAATTATTACTGGAAATTAACAACAATTTAGCGGTTTGGACTTGTCGCCAGCTCCAATAATCATTAGCAACGACACTTGCACCAGACAACAGTCGGATGTGTGCGAGTAGAGCACCAAACAGATATGTGGATATATTCATGCATAGATACGAGTAATATACGTGTATTTATATTGGCCAATAAGCCAGCATATGTTTCCCCTATCTATGTAGGCCTCTCGGCTGGGCCAAGTGGGCGTCTCAAATTGACTTTAATTAATCATTTTGTCATAGTTCTCAGCTCCAATTAAATTCAATTTGAACTAGCCAAGTGGTCTAGTCTGTGGCTAACGGGTATCGAGCGATCGGCCCAGTCCCAGTCAGTTTTTCTAAGGTATGAAAAATAATAATTAAACTATTACACAGTCTGGCCTCGCCTCGAACCGAGTGTTGAGCGCTCTAATTGGTTGCATATTTTTTATTTTACATTTTGGTTTTGGATATTTTTGGTGTTTAATTGCCACAAGTTATGGGATGCAACTGTTTTGTTTGCGTGAAAATCAAATGATTGGTCTTGGGGCGGGGCCGAGAGGAGTGCAAAAGAGGTGCAACAGTCCCCTGTAGGCCCACAAAGGGTTGGGTGCTGCTCCGTTGCGTGCACAGTGGGCAAGGGCCACCAATTGAAGATCTGAAAAATGAGGAGCAAGGATTGGGCTGCATACATATGTAAGGCCTAGAGCTTGTGAGTTGAATCACATCGTTACTTACTCATTTTGTTCGCTCCCAAACATGAAATTAATGTGTACTTTTTCAAAAACCAATGGCCAGTGTTCCACCATGCACCATGCCGCATGCAGCATGCAGCAGTCTCAGGTCTCAGGTTGCGTGAGCTAGTTTTCCTGTCCCCCTCCACTAACTATGGCATGTGTGTCGACTGCAATTAAGTATTGGTATCGAGAAATGTGACCAGCCCAGAGCCAGGCCAAGAACCAAACAACCAGCTCTGCGCTCTCCCCTCTCTGGCTGTGCCTCTGCCTCTGCCGGACCGCCTTGTATTTGTCGCTCGTCTGGTTTATTGCACTTTTGGCAGCCAATATTTATTAACCATAATTATCGGCTGCCGGAGCTGGCTCTGGCTGTTCTAACAGTACGCGATCTTTTGGGCACGGCTTCCGGGCCATGGCGGGCACATGCAACATGCAAATGACTCGCAAATGGCCTGGCTCTGCTCAGAGTCGACTCCAGTCGAGTCGATTCGCACTGGAAACTGATTCGCATTGATTGGTGCAATGGCAGGGAGTAAAGCGATGATTGCATTGTGGCAATGTCAGCCATAAAAGTGCCAGCTCATCTTGCACCATTCAAATCACCAAATGAAAGACCTGCAAGATCCGAACAATCCCGCTTTCCATGTCTTTATGCTGCGCGGAAATTATGACGCGCTTTTCTTTGACTGGCATTGAATGAACGAAGCTACCAAAGTGAATGTCTGCTGCCGCGGCAGCAGCTGCTACTGCAACAGTAGCAGCTTGAAGTCAGCTTGTGGCAGGTGGCCGGGCAGCAGCGTGGCTTCATCTTTTGGCCGGAAGCAACGACAAATTTGCACTAAATGGCGCCGTGGCACGCGCATCATCATCATCATCGTCGTCATCATCGTCGTCATTAACAACGTAATCATCAAGGTGGCGGCATTCAACTGATTCATTTTCATTTTCGGTGATTATGCTGATTTTCTTTGCTTTAATGTTTTCGTTTGTTTTCGCTACTCCCCTGGCTTCGTGCTTTCATTATTTTGCCTGGCTTGGCTGTTTTCAATTTCCACTTTTTTGGCGCAGTGGAAAAGTGCTTAGGTTCAGGTTCACTTGCTGCGAAAAATGAAAAGTTACCATCGAAAAGAGAATTTCTTCTCTTTTCTATCAATTTATGGTAATATTTATTTGCCAAATGCTTGGCAGCAGATAACTTTGCAATGAGTAGCTGCCACCATTCCGTATTTCGTATTCCGATTCCGATTCCAGTTCCGAATCCATATGTCAATGGCTTCTGTGGGTTCTCACACAGTTGCCACACATTGTTTATATTACAGTCGGTTGTCGGTGGCAATTAATTGCGATTTAATTATGTCAAAGAGAGGCCGAGCCCGAGACCGATCCAAGCCCGAGCTCGTTCAGCCGTTGCCCAGCGTAAATATTTATTTGTGTTATTTGCTTCTTTGAAATTAAATGCAAATGAAGAGAGCAAAGCAGAAATAATTGAAATTGTTGCAGTGTTGCAGTGTTGCGCATGCGTGTGACTTGATTACAGCAACAAAATGTTGACAAAGACTTTTATTGGCAGGTAACAAATAGCACCAGCAACAGCAACAGCAACAGCCACAGCAAAAATATGAAAATTGCAGCGCCGCAAAGCAGAAAAAAAATAAAAGAAAAATACACCGAATGCTCACGCATACCAAACAAATTATAGAGGGGCCAAAAACCCGACCAGAGGCGATAGAGCTGAGCGGGCGGTGCAGCAACGAGGAGGGGTGACAGCAGGTGTGTGTATGTATTCCATCTTGCGACATCTGGGTGCCACATTATGACATTTGCCATTACCGACGAGTAGCTGGGTGCAAAAAGGCTACTAAATTAATAAAATAATTTATCACTACCAAAGAAAATCCCTCAAACTTAAATGGAATTTCCCTAATGATTTCCAGATTAACCTTGCTCCAGGACTTGAAGCTGAGAATCTTTTGCATGATGCAAAGTTTTTTGTTTTAATTGCTATTTTGCCATGTATTTAATTTGGAAGTCGTTTGCCGAGAGACCCACAAAGAAACACCAACAAAAAGACATACCCAAAAATTAGCTAAACATTTTCATTGTCAACGACAAAGCAGCTATGTACTTAGCGCTTTTAATTGTGATTATAATTTGTCTGTTTTGCAGCTGGGACAGACCAGAGACGGCAATTAAGCCGCCGATTAACAATAATTTCGATGTGAAACACTTTAAAACGCCATAAAATGGACTCACGAGTATGAGACACATGCCGGGCGAAGTTGGAATCGCAGATGATGAGGGGGGGTGGCCGGCAGGCACGGAAATACTTGTAAGAGGGGAGGGGGTGGTGTCGATTTAGAGAACGCAGAGAATGTCCCACATTTGGTCATGGCATGGCACCACGAGCACAGCTCCGGCCCAAAAGTGGTCAAGAAGCGTGATTCCAATTTGAGCAAAAAAAAATGTACATACACATGAACACATACACATGTACACATGTACATAGATACATACAGCACAGGATGCAATCAATGTCAGAAATGGAATCGCATTCGGCAGCCAATGGAGCTTTATGCCTCCTCTAGAATCCGCCGAATAATTGATGGCAACTCAATTGATTGCACAGGAAGCGCATAAATTATGTCCGGACCGAATTGACATTTCCCAGAATCAAGAGCAGTCGCACCGATAGAATGAGTCGACTTCTGTCCACTTATGACAGCTTCATTGTCGTCGACACGGAACGGCAGCAAAACAGATGGCGATCTTATCGATTGACGTGCGACAAGTTGACCGATTGATGGGACCACCGCACCATGGCCTGTCCGTCCCTCCGTCTGGCTGGCTGCGTTCAAGCTAACGCTTATCGCTGGCGATCGCCACGATTCGGACACTTTACACCAGAGCACCGCGACCCGCAACCCGCGATCCGCGAGCCGTGACATGTGCCTTACACATAAATCGAACATTGACAGACAGCAACAAATGGCAGGCCTACATACACATGTGAATCTCTCCGCAAATTCGTTTAGTTCTTTGCCGACTTATTGGTTAATATCGTTACAGGGCAGGAAATGTCTCGAGTGCCTCTGCCTTCCTACCTGAACAGATTGCCTGGCGACGGGGGGCGTTCGACACTTCAATGGGAGCTGAACTCCAGACTCGAGTGCGTATGCAGCTACATACTTATGTACACACATATGTACATGTGTGGACATGTACAATATACAATATGTTTATATTTTTGCCCAAATTGTAACCTTGGGTGCGTAGTCAAACCCGTTGTGGCGTGCGGTACGAGACGGGCACTATCGCTCCTTGGGTGCACACTTTCCGAGACATGGCTGGCGGGCCGGGCCAATAATTGTGCTTTAATTCATGCCAGACCGAAATCAAACGAAAAACGCAACTGACTCCACTGAACTCGAACCGAATCGAAGCCGAAACCGAAGCCAAAACCAAAGCCAAAACCGCAACCGAAAAAATTGAAAACAATTTGAAAGTTTTTCATGTAAATTCTAGTAAAGGGAAGTGATTAATTTGGACGCATGTGTGTGTGCATGTACGGCTTGGACTGGCACACCGCGAGACACGTACGAGTATCACATATCATATGGAATTACCACACGGCGTTAACAACACAATTAATACCCGTTTTAGTATTCGTTTTCGCTGGCTCAGCCAATTGAATTGGCCTAATGACTGCAACGAATTTGACAGCAGCCTCCAGAGCACAGAGCACAGGTCTCAGGCCTCAGGCCTCAGGCCTCAGGCCTGTCTGTGTGCCCGTTCATGCACCGTATATCCAGCGCAGACAGCGTAGAGTACAACCCCATAGAGACATATTTGGATCTGTCGATGCAGCTAATCCATTGCGCATTTTGTTCATTCCAAAAACTATGTGAAAGGGCTGTCGCCCGTTTGTCAACGTGCAGCGCATGCACAAATACAAATTTGAGTATGAGTACGAGTACGAGCGCCCATACCGTACCCCGATATGCAAATCTGTGCTCACATACACAGCAGTATGGTCAAAGACCACCAATCATTGAGTCACGCCAATGAAATGTACATAAATATGAGCGCACAAAAGCAAACAAAAGAAGCAAACAGATTTATAAGCCACCACATGGAACGAACCCATCAACGACCCACGAACTCGTTGGTTGGTGCAAGGAAAGTCGCAGGAACCCGGCTTTGGCCAACATGGGCAGTACCCAGTGGCCAGCGGCCAGTCGGCTATTCCCTGGGCCCTCCCTAGGGTATTCAAAGTGCAATTCATCAGCTGGCAATAAGCATAAGGCCATAAAACTACCGACTGACTTAATGGAGTCGTTTGAGCGACAAAATTGCTTTTACCCCCCGCTGTCACGCCCCTCCGCCTTGGTGGTTAATTTCCCCTTGATTTGGCCACGGCTCTGCCTCTGTCTCTGGCTCTGCCTCTGTCTCTGCCATATTTGCATCGCGCAGTGCACAAGCAACCAAAGCGACGAAAATAGAGATACAAAAAGCAACAACCAAAAAGAATGCTAAAGTTCGTTTCTTAAGTCTTTCGTCTCGGGCTAAAATTGCGCAAAAAGAGTGTGGGTGGGGGGGGACAAAATAAAACAAAATAAAACAAAATAAAACAAAATAAAACAAAATAAAACTCCTGAAATCCCCGAAATCGTCAGACTCTTACTTTTCTTACTATTCGCCAGTTCGTGCCACAGCAGCGCACCGCTTGGCCAGCTCTGAGCTGCCGCAACGGCGAAGACAGCAAAAAGTTGCCAGCCAGGGCAAGTAAATTATTTGGCCGAGCCTGGGGATAATTGTTCGTTCGGCTATCTCAAATATGTTTCTTAGTTTTTCCTTCCCTCGCTCTTTGTCATGTAATAAAAAGCACCCTCTCACCCCCACACCACCAGCACCGCCAGCACCGCCAGCACCACCACCAGCACCACCGCAAGTGCTGCTCCAATTTAAAATAGCGAAAGAAACAACAGCAAGAAGGAAAAACCAATCCCAATATCGAAAACGAAATCAAACAAACTGAAAATATCTGGCAAACATTTTTTTTCCTCCGTAATTATTGTTTTTAGGCGATCGCCAATTGTACGGGTGTACGGGTGTACGGGTGGCGGTGGGGGAGCAGTGGGAGTGTCCGATTCAGTCTTAGAATGTGGTAGAGAAAGCCCTGCCCTGCCATCAGCAGTCCCAGCCCCTGGCCACTGGCCACTGGCCCCAGCTACAGACCCAGAAACATCAAATGGGATTCAGTGAGGCAAACAAATTGGTGCCAAGGTTGCCCCGAGACAACAAATAGAGTCCAAAGCCATAATTAGATCAAAAGTCATAATTTTTCTCGGTTGCTTTTTGGCGTCTCTCGTTTGCTGCTCGTCGTAATTGTTGCAATTGTTGTAAAAACAAACAACAAACAAGCAGCCGCAAAAGGTGCCCGAAATATACAAAAAGCCGACAGAAACAGTCGAATTTAAACTCGAGTACGAATATCTATGTATCAGGGGCTGGCTGGCTGGCTGGCTGGCTGGCTGGGGGGGGATTTCATTTTGTCAAGCTACTCCAACGGTGGCTGCCAGTCTCTGGGTGTCTTTGGTGGCAATATGCCTCAAGTACAATCCGAGCACTGAGCACGTTTCGTAGGGCGGATCGGTGGGGCGGAGAGCTTGTTACCCAATTTAAATTCCACTACGCCATTTGCCGCCGCTTTCCCGCTGCCAACTCCGCACAAACTTTTAATTATAAACGTTCTTATACAGCAATTATAAGACATCTTATCAATCTGCGAGAGCGCAACAGCAGCGTGCAAAGTAAGCGCAGGTAGAGGTGGGTGAGGAAAGTGTTGCCGCGGATCAGTCGAGGCATTCGCTGGGTGGAGGGTCAATGTAGGTGGAAGTTCACGGTGTTGGCTAGGTATTGGTATTGGCCAGGGGTTAGGTCAGGCCACGGTTCACGAAGGCGTCAACTATCCATTCACAAAGTGATTGGATCCCGATCGATTTGGCTAGATAAAGCAAACAGAAAACAGCAAAAAAAAAAACAGAAAAAATAGAAAAAGGCAGAAAAAGGCAGACTCAGCGAACAGAGCAAGCAGCAGAGATTGGAAAGTGAAAGACAAACAAACACAAAGTGGATTCGATGCGGTTCTGGGCTAGGTCTCTGGTCAAAAGGTGAGCATCGTGGAGGTGGAGTTGGAGGTGGGGTGGGGCCGCGCCCCAATCCCTGTGTGTGTGTGTGTGGCCAGAGAAGGTCCAGTTCGAAAGCATCCTCGCGAGGCGTCCACACTCATTTCCTATGCCAGACTTATTTGAATGTTGTTTGATTATGAACTCCAATGGACCATTGCTAGATAGATCCTAGGGAGTAGTCCCTGAACACTCCTCTGCTACAGGCTGTAAGCCTCTGAGCCTAGCAGCAACCCTGACCTGGCCTTGCCCCATCGCTCCCCATCGATCACTGAACTGGCGTTCATTTGCAATGGTCAGAGTGACACCGCCGAAAACGAACCAGAGATACCTCCCGCCCGCCCTGCCCTGCGCCACCGAACTGCCAACTGAGAACCGAACTGAGAACTGAGAACTGCGGATCGATCGTGCCGAACTGCGGGCAAATAGAGCATAGCCATGCCCAATGTTTGGCCAACTGTGTCTGCGCAAATTTGAAAGTAATGTATTTTCGACTGATACTCGAGATGGACGGGCCGAAATGGTTGGATGTGTTGCATCACAGCCCCGTCGGGCCCGTCAGCCCCTGCCACGCCACGCCACGCCACGCCACGCCCCATGCTCACGCAGCACGTCCTCGACGGTGGCAACTTTTGGAGAGTTCTCGCATAGCTGACCCACGCGGTTAGCCAGCCATTGGCTTTTGCTTTTGTTGTTGTTGTTGTTATTCTTGTTATTGTTGTTGTTGTATGTGGCGCGAGGTCTTGACATTGTACCTTGAGCATTGTCATGATTTTGTGTTGCAGTGTTTGTTGCTGCTACGCTGGAGATTGCTGCTGCTGCTGCTGCTGCTGCTGCTGCTGCTGCTGTGACTGTCATCAGTAAATGTAAATGAAAAGCTGCCAAAGCAAATCAAAAGCAAATTGTTTCGCCGATTCGAAGGCACGGCCATCCAGCATCAGACGTCTCCACACCCAGTGGGCGTACCACATACGAGATACCCAGCCGATCCAATCCGATCCGATCTCGTTGCTCGCGACGGTGGCTGCTGCTCCAGATTGTGTGACTCATGAGCAGGAGAAGGAGAACCGTGTGTGTGTGTGTGTGTGTGTGTGTGTGTGTGGTTCCCCCTTATGGCTGATCGGAGCAGCTCGTGGCAGGGTTTATGTGGAAAACAACAGCCATGACTCGGTGTGGTGCGGTGTAAAATGCAATTGCAAAACACTGGCAGAAACAACAGCACAGCAGAGCACTGCACACCACTGCACTGACTGGAATTGATAAACCAAATAACGCGCTTGAGTGGTTGCTCGTGGTTGTCAGTGGATGGCTGCTGGCTGCTGCTGCTGCTGCTGCTGCTGCTGCCGCTGGCTGCTGCTGTTGCGCCATGGAAATTCTTGCCAAGGTTCATTTGGCCGAACATGCCTCCTTGGTTTAATTAGACTTTTGCCCACTGAATGTTTTACTTTTCGAATTCTGTTTGCGTTTTGCCGAAAAGCCAATTCGCGCCTGCACAGTGGTTGCGGCGTCCGCCATTTGCGGCAAACCCTTTGATGTTGCCCCAAACGGGTGCGAACCATAAACCACGGTGATTCGCCGTTCGCCGATGACTGTGGGCGGATGCTGCTAATTTGCATTGAAAATTGTCTTTGCTCTCGCCCAAAATTGCGCAACTAGCTAATTAAAATGTGAGAAGCATTGAGTGGTGGGGGGCAGATCGGAAAATGATGAGCGCCTACCAATGCTCTGCGTTTTTCCGCTTTACGGAACTCCAGCAGATCTGACTTGGAACTCTGAAATGGAGAGGCACGGGAGGAGGGATCTCTGATATGCGACTGCATTCAGTGTGTTGCTGTGAAGATATGAAGCCTGCAGCATCTACTGAGTGCCAGCATCATTCCCCGTTCATCATTATTGAGGCACGTGACCAAAGCGTTTTCTACGCACTTGGCAAATGTAATACAAATAAAATATATATAAAATATAATAAATTTAAAACAAGTATCCAGGACCAGGACGAGGACGAGGAGCGATTCTTCTAAAGGGGCAACCCTTTTCTGTGCACAGCTGTGGCCCCAGATTACCCTTTATGCCCCAAGTTTGTTTTTTGGTTCTCACCTGTTGCTGCTGCTTGTTTGCCAGCTCGTTGCAGAACAGCTCAAATCTGTCATGTTGCAGTGGCATTTCGGTGATGTGAGCACTCCGCACTCTGGCTGTGGCTCCTCCGGTGGCATGCAGGTGGAGGTGGCATGTGGGCGAAGTTTAAGCGAGTGCGCGGAGATGCAGAGAGCTAGACAACGGACTCTTGCAGTCGTCAGTTGCCACAAGATAAACATGGCCAAGGTGTCCGAGGCTTGGGGCTTGAGGCTCAAGCCTCGCGGCATAATTATGCACAAGAAGCTGTCGTCGGGCAGGGGAAGACCAAGCCAAAGAAGCAGCAAAGGGGCACACAGCCGAGCGGGCAGTGACGGGAAAAGGCACGGCACACAAAGAAGAAACAGCCGCAGCATCAGCATCAGTACCGGAGTGGTGCTATAAGCGTAAGCAATAGTGCAGGAAAACAGTTTGCAATAACTTTTCGCTTACAAATTTGCCAAACAATGTAGATCGCTGGGCACGAACTTGCAGTTGGACTCGCCACCGGTCGAGAGTTTGTGTCTCGGTGTCGACTCGACGTCCCCACTATGCCGCGCATTGATGGAACTTTTTCTCCTCTGCTCTGCTCTGCTCTGCTCTGTGTGTGTGTGTGTGTTTTTGTGTGTCCAAACGGAGTGAGGGGCAATTATGGCTGCCCTGGGACTCGGTCTCGACTCGTGCCACGCGTCCGCATTTACAAGACTAGCAAATTATGTATGTGCCTGCCTGCCTGTCTGTCTGTCTGCCACTTGCCACAGTGAAGCACCGAAGTAGTGATGCGGCAGCAGCAGCGCGCATCGTAGCGAGGTTCTGCTGTGGCTACAGCACTATATGCAGATCCCATAGAGAGCCAGAAAGGGTTCGCTGATCTCCGAAATGGAACAGCACTTTTTTGGGACAGGCGCGCGGCTGCTGCTGCTGCTGCTGCTGCTGCTGCGCAGTTTAAAAAGTTTGCAAACTTTTGCGGGGCTGACGATTTAGTTTTGGTTTTCGGGGTTTTTGTTGTTTTGTTTTTGTTTTGTTTCTTTTGTAGTAGCAGGTTCACCGTAAACACGGCAACAGACCTGCAGCGAGAACGAAAGAGACAGAGAGAGAGAGAGAAAGGTAACGGGAAACCGCCAAGTTATCCAGTTATCCATGCGCCGCACGCAGTGGCCACAAAGCAGTCGAAATGAGAGCAAAAGTAGCCAATGCTTCGGTTTTCTTTTCAGTTTTCAGCTTAGCGCCCGTTGTCCATGATTGTCCCCATGCCCCACTCCACTGCACTCCACTCCACTCCAGTTCAGTTCAGCTCGGTTCAGTCGTTCCCGTGTGTCCACGTACCAACATTGGCCTAATGTTGCACATTGTATGCCGCGCTGATCTTGTTTATTATGCAAGAAAGCTGCCAAAGTGAGCCAGCGACACACAGATAAACGAAATGTACGCGAGCCAAAGCCAGCCAGAAACAACAAAAGGGGGTAACATCACAGCACAGTACAGCACAGAGACTGCAGAAACTGCAGAAACTACTGAAACTGCAGAAACTGCCGCAACAATCACAGAAAGTAAATTTACAAAAATTTCAATTGAACAAACAGCAAGCCGAATCTGGATCTGGATGGAAGCCAGCAGAAATGGACACTCTCGCGAGATACTCAGCGAACTTTATGCAGGAAACATCTTATGAAAAGAGTATAAGGAAGGCAGCCCAACACATACATATCTATCATCAAGAATAGTATGGATTACATATACATATGTATGTACAATGTTTGGTACATAGTATGTACATATGTTCGGTATGAGTCTATTGGGGCAAAAAGTGCTTCATTTCTGCATTTCAGACTTTAACTAAAGTGCCATTTCCAGAGTCGGAGCATGAACTGGCGGTAATGCCCCAAGTGTTGGCCATCACTTTCACCAGCACATGGAACCTCTCTGTCCATATAAAGTGGCTAATTTGTTGGTTGATGTCCGACTGCACCCTTTGCCGTCATCTTCGTCGTAATTCATTTAATATGCACACACACATATGTACATATGTACATATTCATATAGTACATACATATGTACATTCCCCACTACATACATACATATGTATGTATATATGATGCACTCACTATGTAGTTTTCTACCGATCAAATTTCATAACTCGCGAATAATAAATCTCATTTGAATGGGAGAACTGTGTGGTGTGGCCCGTGCCAATTTCTGATGTTCCCGCCTGGGAGCATTTCCACAGTACCTACCGATCCACAGCTGATGGCTGGGCAGCTCAGTTTTGCGCTGAAAAATGAGCTCTGAAGAGAGCGGTGCCTGCCGTCTGCCGCCTCCGCCTTGGGTCTTGGGTCTTGGGTCTACGAGGGCAGGATAGAGCGGTGGCAGGGCATTGCACATTGCACATGCAAGACGACGGCTGGGGGAGGAACTTGGCACAGGCAGCAGTCGGTCGAGAAGTGGGTGGTGCAGCGTGTAGGCCTGAATGTTAATGCAATTTGCTTTTTGCTTTTTGCGCATATGGAACAGCTCGACCCCAGCCCCAGCCCCAGCCCTAGCCCCTGCCCCGGCAGACAGCAGATCAGACCGAAGAGGCACTGAATGATTGAGGAGTGGAGCCACTTCCAACCATCGACTACGAACAGACGCTGTTCTTTACTGACATATGGAACTGGGTCGGGTCAAAAGGTAAGTGATTCAAAAGCTTTTTAGTATTTTGCTCAGCCCGAGTCCGAGTCCGAGCCGAGCCGAGCCGAGCCTGGGGTCGAAGTCGAACTCAGTCAAAGAGGTCAGAGCCAAAAATGTCCCACTTATTGTCATGGCTCGGACCCTTTTCTCTTTTTCCTGCAAAAAAAAGCCTTACTATTTATAGGCCAAACTGGTCAACTGACCAGGGCCTAAACCACTGAGAGAAATGGGTGAAAATATGTTTGCCTCTCATTCGGAAATATCCAAAGATATATGTAAACATTTTTGATGGATTTGTATTCCCTTGGGTATCGCTATATTCTGGAATTGTTGAGGCTGGCCTCGAGCTGGTATTTTTCCATAAAGTCAGGGGCGGGACTACTCCAATATTAATAATTAATATATAAATACCTATAATATAGGTATTTATTTATAATATTATTTATAAAATGTGCGACCTACATGCACTGCTTCAGAAAGTTCTTTCAAAGAATGGCCAACAATTGTTATTCCATTGTCTATTCACACGCCTGCCTTGGCCTTGGAATCCTCCTTTAGTCCAACCGGACTTCCTTCAAAGACTCGTGAAGACCGACCCCCACAGAAAAGAGCAGCGCGGTGGCCATCCAACCAGCTGTGGGCTTTCATGGGCAAGGTCGCCTGTCAGCTCGGAGTGAACATCGGATGACCGTCTAGATGGTTGCGGTTCAGTGGGATCGGAAGTGGTTTTACTGTTTCGTCTTTAGGGTTTCGGGCTGGTCAGCCCAACCCAGAGCAGCGTTGCAGAACTGCATCAATGCGATCGGAGAGAAGATCTGCTAGGTTGGATGTTAATACACATATGTAGGTAGGTAGAACAATGGTGGAAGCAGGTCATTCGCTGGTTAAGCGCCTATTAAATTTCTATTAGTTACCAGAGATCAGAGAGGTATATTTCAACGCAAAAATACCGGAATGTACACACATATATGTTTGTGTAATTAAACCAAAATAAATCAGCTTACCTCAATCTCCAGATGCCCCCTCGGCCCGTCGGCTTATTCCTCCACCACTCCCAGTGCAGGTCTATAACAGAACAGGTTCAATTTCGAATCTTTTTTGCGGCCCCACACTGTTGTGATTATTATTACTTTTGTTTGTTTTGTTTGTTTTGTTTTGTTTTGTACACTTGCAAGGGGCGAAAAATATTCTTTTGGCTGAAATATTATTTGGACTGCACAATAAGCAAATGAATTAATTTGCATACAAGAAATGTGTTTCTCTTTATTATATTTTTGTGTTGTTTTGTTTTGTTTTGTTTTCGTTGGTTGTTGTTGGTTGCTGCTGGTTGTTGGTTTTATTATTCCCCAGACGGGTGCGGCAACAACAAAATTAGGAGTAAGTATTTCGAAATTCACCAAAAAAAAAGCACCGAGGAGCAATTAGCAGAACCAATAAAAAATAAGTGAAAAAAAGATAGCTGTTCTGAAAGCGATATCATTGCGATTAGCAACAACTCAAATTCAAATTGAATTCGTTGAAAACATGACCCACCAAGTAACTATCTGTCGATGGCTGTGGCAAAAATCAAATATCAAAAATCACCGAACACCAGATGCATCGTAATCGCAGTCCCACAAACATTTACGAGTACGAGTAGGCACATATGTTTGATAACTTTAATTTATAAGGCACTGCACTTCACACCCGTTCAGTCAGCTACACTTTTCTGCGTTGGCTGTTGGCTCCTCAGTTTGCTGCTGGGCTGCCGGCGTCGTCAGCTCTGACCGAAAGCTCAAAACTGATTGGCGAGGCAAGCGCCAGCCGCACGATAAAACCCAAGCGAAACAGTCGTTCCGTTCATTCAGACGACTGTGTGCTGGAACGACTGGGAGCGAGTGGAACAGGGCAAGATCGGGACGTGATGGAAACGAGACTAGCAGAGGAGTGGGGAAGGGAAGGGAAGGGAAGGTGTGCCTAAAATATGCTAATAATAGGCCCCTGAAATATTAGGCTCTGGAATTGGCCAGTGGGTGTTGGCAGGCAGTGTAAGAGTCTGTGATTTTGGTGAATATCCGAGTACGAGTGGTGTGGTGGGCGTCCATCAAGATTGGGGAGGCTCTATATATGTATGTACATAATTACTGCATGAAATGTTTCGCAGGAGATCTTTAAATTTTTGATTTGAAAAAGATATTAAGAATATCTGAAATAAAGGAAAGATTTACTGCTTATCCGAAAAATTAGTTAAGTTTTTTAATGGAATTAGATTAGGAATTTAAGGAACCAATACATAAATCATTTTTTAAATAATAAATGTTTAGTAACAAACAATTTTAAAATTATTCTCAAAAGTTAAACATAATTTTTCATTCTAAAAATCAGTACCTAACTTTTCTTTCTATTCATCGTCTTTATTCTATATTTTTGGGCCCACTGATGTATGCAAAGACGGAAGTTGCAATGAACAGAAGAAAAGCAAAGCAAGACCACAGGAAAGGTAAATCGAACCAATAATCGAAATCATTAGACAAAGGAAAACTAAGCTAATGGCTGCAATGACTCTGACTACAATAACGAGAAATAATACTGGTCCGATCGAATCTAATTGGTAGAGCGGGTGGCGGTGGTGGCGAGGTGGTGCGGTGTGCTGAGTGTGTCCGTTGGGTGCGGCGCCAACGCTAAACATAACGGCACAATTATAATTGACTTCAGATATGTATGTACAATATGAACGGTAACAGTTCGCATATGTTTATTATAATTTTACAGTTTTTTCCTATCTTTTTTGCCACATTCTCCAAGGACAAACAACATTTTAGTGAGCGACGACGTCGCCGGCGGCTAACAGCACCACTAAGCCAAGATTGATCTACAAAACTTTAGCTCTGAGCCGAGTTTTTCGCGTTGCCAACTTTCCTTTTTCTATCTATGTGTATGTATATCTGTATGTGAGTGTTTGTGTGTGTACAAAGTGTGCGGGCGCGCATTAAAACAAAAACAGATACTAAAAAAAAATATAACAAAAATAAAGAAAAAAATCGACCAAGCCAAAGCTCTACGACAAAAAGGTGTGGCAACCTCGCAACGTTCTGTTTTTCGTGTGTGTGTGTGTGTGTCTGTAGAGGAGTTACAGTTACAGTTACACTTGCATTTACATTTACAGCTTACAGTTTACAGTTACACTTGCATTCACAATTTCAAAATCCCCCAGCCAAAATGGCATAAATAACAGCATTTTTCAGCTTTTCAGCAGCTTAGCCAGAAAACAAAACTTCGAAAACAAAAGCAACAAAACTAATAGCAAATAAGATGAAGAAAATTTGTTTAGGATCAGCGAAGTTTTTATACCCTTGACGTCTAGTGTACGTATCCGTAATATCGATAAATCAGCCTCGGATGGGACTTGCCTACAGAATTATCTGAAGATCACTCTCTGTCTATCTTCCACTTTATTGAAGAGACATTTTGCTCAGTGCCAAGAAACGTTTTATCATAGGAATATCATAGGAGTATTTTGGGCGAAAATTTCAAACTAAATTTAATTCAATTAATTGAAAACCTATCCGTAGCAGTGGATATGCCAACCACCGTGTCCAAAATAGAGAGAGTTCTTGTACTATACTATATAGGGACTATAATTCTAGACTATATTATACCAGGGGACGAAGCTAACTCGGAGTAAATGCAAATTTAGATGACATTACAAATGGAATTCTAAATAAAATTAATTATGACAATGAAGGTTATACATATGGGAGCTGTTCGGATTGAAATTGATCCCAGCTTATATTCAAACAATGCCTCAGAAAAGTATTGGAACTTATACCGGAAAATGGGATTTTGAAGCAGAGTGCAGAGTGTAAGGAAAAACCATTTATTTGGCGTCTGCCATGGTGCTTGCTACAATATTTAAAGTTTTGGCGACAATTCACTTTTTGGATGTTGTATGTGGATGCCGAATTGTAATCGAAATCAAATTGGGGCGTTCTTTCGGTGTTCTTTGGCTTTGCGCAACACCACCAAAATTTATGGCCAACCACTTACCCAGCAGCAAGGTCAGAACACTTCGAAGTGGCGGGGCTGGCTGACGCTGGTGGATTGGTATTGCTCCAGCCCGGAGCCGAAGCCGAAGCCGGGAGTGGAGCCAACAGGTCGAAGAAGCAGGAGTCGCCGCGGCAGCCCATGAGTCAGCGACGGCAACTGGATTTTGACTTTGATTTGTTGCACCTTAGCGAAAATATAAATCAGCGACCAATTGCACATTCCCAAGGCCACCAAACCGCAACAAAAGGAACCACACCACACGACTGCAAATGGGACTGGGACTGGGACTGGCACTTGGCACTTGGACCTAATCCTAACCCAGGCAGCCCAACCAACCGAACAGCCGAACAGCCGAGCAACCGCAACAAAGGTCAAGTCAAGTGAAATTTTAGCCAAGACAAGAGACATACAATAAATGAGAAAGCAAGAAATGGAAAGAAGAAACCCGAATGGCAAATAAAATTATGTCAAAATTTGAATTAGCAGCTGGGAAAAAGAGCAGACAAGACAATGGCGGTGCATAAATTAATTTTTCTATCAGCTCTTGCAGCTGCGGAAAAGTGCACCCAGCATCTCTGCAGGGTTTTCACTTTCGTGTTTGCCATGTGGTGGCTGGCGGTGGCGGTGGTTGTGTGGTGTGGTGTTGGTGTTGGTGGTGGCTCAGTTTCATGCTGAGAGAGACGAAATGGTGGCGGCCATGAAGATGAAGTGGCGAGAATTGTTTCTGTCAAAGATAAGGCAGTTGACAGAAGCAATGCACAGCAAATGATTTACCTTTCTCTGTGCGGTTTTGCCCTTGGCGTGCGGTAAAAATGTTTTCTCATCCGGCGAGACAGCGCCGAAGAATGGGGGAAAATTGTAAATAAAATAATTTGCAGTGAAAATTGGTTTCTATTTTCATATCACATTTTCCTTTTTCGAATGTGTGCCATGCGTACGACGGGCTGGCTGGCTGGATGGATTGCATTTCGAATCTCCCGCCAACTTGCACATCGCAGATGAGTGAAAGAAAAATGTCGATATTTTGTTTTTGTCATATTTTGTCACGGCAAGGCCCTGGAAAAAGGGAATGTGCATTTTTACATAAAGAACTTGATTTTATATACCTTGAAAATTTATTTGGACAATTTTGGGGCTAAGCTATTTTTTTCTCGGTTTCTGAGGTTCCATTCACACTCGACAAAACAAATCTAGTGAAATATTTATTTTTCCATATATGTACATTTGAAAATGACCGCCAAACTCATTTAGCGCACAAAAATATCGATATTATACGCTCTCAAATCGTGGAGGTTTTTCAGAATTCGCTCTAAATTGACCAGCAACACTGACGTCACATCTAGTCAACATTTACGTTTTATGCTTGGCCGCTTTTCTTTGAACCTTAATATGTAAACAATCCAATAAAAAACAGTTCTGAAAACTAGCCAATCCTAAACAAAATTTATTGAGAAATTGGATAAAATTATTTTTTTAGGGCTGAGAGGGCCATCTATCTAGTAATATTAAAGTGAATATCAAAATTGACGAATTTCATATCACAAAATATCACGGTGTGGCAGCCCGCAACTACGAATTGCACGAGTCTGGCAACGCCACAAACGCAGTTATCGGTATCAATGAAACTATCAATGAAATAATGAAACGCTGTTATCGGTATCAATGAAACTATCAATGAAATAATGAAACGCTGTTATCGGTATCAATGAAAGAACAATGAAACTGAATTCGATTTGACAATGAACAATTCGTCGGCCCCCGTCTATTATGGTGCGGAGACAGTCCGAGGTTTCCTCACCTGGCCGCTGGTCAACGAGGCAGTCGAGTCGGCCCTGAAGGCAGTTGTGCACATAGAGAACCGTCCACCCAATGCGGCATTTGTGAACCAGCCAAAGAGGACCTTCACGGTGTGCAAAGAGCCGGGCCAAGTCCTGCTCACGATGCCCGCCTTTGTTGGCAACTTCACGCTGACGTCAGATGGCAGTGGCGGAGATGCCGCCAACATTCCACGCTCAACATTGGCCTGCAAGGTGGTCTCCTCGTTCAGTTCCAATCCCCAACGTCAGCCGCCGCTGCCCAGCATAAGTGCAAACATCTTGCTATTCAGCATCGAGACTGGTGAACTGACCGCCATTATGGCTGGCACAGACATAACCACCTGGCGCACTGTGGCAGCCTCCCTGGTGGCCACCAAGCACCTCTACTTTCGTCGCTTCGGCCCCCGAGCCGAGCACGAACGTGAAATAACGGTGGCTGTCATTGGATGCGGAGTCCAGGGCAAAATGCACGCATCCGCATTTTGTTCCATGTTCAAGGTGAAGCAACTGAATCTATATAATCGCACCAATGCCAAGGCCGAGCAGCTAAAGCAGACGCTTGGTTCCGCCGGACAGACCAAAATAAGTGTATGCAGTAGTCCAGGGGAGGCTGTGCGAGGCGCAGATGTCATTTGCGTTGCCACCTACTCGCCGGAGCCGCTGGTCTTTGCTTCAGATCTGCGCGAAGGGGGATCTGTCCATATTAATGGTGGGTCCAAGCACTTAAAGCACTCAAATCCATCCGTGGCTAACACGTTTGTCTTGCAGCTGTGGGCGCTGGGGAAGTTCACTACTCGGAGGTGGCGCCCAATGTATACGAACTGGCCCAGGTCTATGTGGATTGCCTTGCCAATGCCGAAAGCGAGCTGATTGGCCTGCCCGCGCCCATTACCGCCGAACTGGGCTCAGTCATCAAGAGTGGGCAATACCCCGCAGCGTCAGCAGTCACCATCTTCCAGTCCATGGGTGCGTAGAGTCCAGTGCGTCGAATATAAATACCTATAACAACTCTTTGCAGGAATGGCTTCAGAGGATGCTTGTGTGGCGCAGGCCGTGCAGGACGCCATCCTCTCCAGCGTCAAGTAACACGCGCGTCTCTTGAAAGCCGCAAAACTTGTGATATAAAATGACAGAGGAGAATTCTTATGTTGAGGCATTTATGGCAACAAATAAATATTTCATGTATATGTACATATAAAATCAATTGGAAACGTAACAATCTTTGTGTGTGGGTATATGTGTTTATGTGTGTGTGTGGTGTGTGTTTACGAACTACGCAATGCATTTAGCTTGGCATCAGCATTAAAGTTTACTTCCAAATCACAGTCACATTTGTGTCCTTCTCGATGTCCCGCTCAATGGTGCAGGGCGAGAGGCCCGTCTTGCAGCAGATCTCGTCGAAGCTGATGAGGCCCGTGTACATCTTCTGGCGTCCGGATGGCACCGATCCCGTGAACACCGGATACTTGTGGATGCATCGAATGAACTTGTGCTGCAGCCCAAAGATGACCATCTTGCGCTCATCGATGTTGTGATGCTGGGGACAAAGGCGCTGGCAGATGGCTCTCAGCGTCACGCCATGCGTCATGGACGCATAGAACTGGAAGATGCGCTGCACGCTGGGCAGCGTTTTGTCCGGCTTGAGGGCCACGTACTTGCGACAGGCGTTGCTCAGGGACGCACTCTGGATGAGGTGCTTCAGGTTCTGGGTCATGTAGACGTTGCTGTACTTGAGGATGGGCAGCAGCTGCACCACACCGTAGTAGACCAGATTCTGTATGCACGACTTGACCAAATCCGTTTCCACATCCGCCTCGGCGGCAATGCGCGCCACATGGTTGATTCCATTGATGTACGGCAATATCTGGATAAGAGCGAGATGGAGATGGTGGTGGAAGATAAGTGAAACAGTCGTTACCTGCTGCGTGGTGAGGTCCCAGTTCTCTAGCGGCGTATCACGCAGATTGGCCAGCAACAGAGGCACCATGTGATCCTTGACCGCCGGAGGATCAGGCTTGTGCATCACAATCTTCAGATAAATTGTATTGTCGCCCTCGACAATGGTGGCCACCTTGCGCTCGTTCAGGTCCCTGAGCACGGTCTCGAAGATCTTCTGTAGCCGCCGCTTGTCGTCCTCGCGGGACAGAAAGCACGACTCCTCCTCCATCATGATAAGGTACTCCGATAGCTTCTTCACAACGGGCTCATATTGCACGGACCGGGCCCGCGAATCGCACACGAAGCATAGGTTGAATAGAAAGGCATTGCGGGCGTACTTCTGCTGGTCCTGTATGCCCACCGGATAGCCAACAATCTTCACGTCCATGGCATTCACGGTCAGGATGCAGCGCTGCAAGTGTTGCTTGGGTATGATGTACACGTTGATGGCATCGAACACATCCTTGGAGATGTAGTTATCAGGCACCTGCGGGGCCGGGCCGAGATAAGGTTTATACGAAAGCTGGTTGACGCTAACAATGAACGTACTCACTTGGCAGCTTATCTTGCAGCCAGCTGTGGCATGGAATTCGCTTAGAAATATGCACCGTATTTTGCCCTCTGTGCTGCCGCCACTGCTCGTGCCAGCAGCGTCATTCGTATGGGAGTGCATGCTTCACTATCTTCTCATTTTTGGGCAAAGTATCCTTATCCTCTCCTCTTCCGAGTCCGACCGAGTCAAAAAAACATTTTTATCAAATGGAAGGCGTTAGTGCTACAGCCGCTTGCCGTCATCGATAGTTCCCAAAATCATCGGCATGGCGCGTGTTCCCAGGCCAGTGCTGCAAAATACTTCACTGTGACCCCTCTGCTCGGCAGAAATTCTCGTCTCATCTAAAATTGGGTACATAGTTTTTATTTAGCAAAATTAAGCAAAATGACAAACGAAAACGTCAGCGTGAGTACAAATGTCGCCGAACGCCTTAAGCTGGGCATCCGAGAAGGCGTCACTTATCCCATCGTGATGAAGTACTGCGGCCACTGCACCATGCCCATTGAGGTAGGATAAATGAAACATTGGGCCGGCTTTGCAATTATATTCGATTCGATGATATTTACAGTACTGCGAATACTATCCGGAATATGAAAAGTGCAAGGAATGGCTGGAGCGCAATATGCCCGATGACTTCGAGCGCCTTAAGATCGAGGAGGAGCAGGCTGCTGCCGACGGCACAGACGACGACAAAAAGCGGCAGAAGCGCGGTGGCAAGGGACTGCTGCGTGTCAAGAAGAAGGAGGATGTCCCCAAGCGCATCTGTGTGTCCCGAGCTGCCCGCGGCAAAAAGAAGTCTGTGACTGTGGTCACCGGCCTGAGCACCTTTGGTCAGTCCAGTCCCTTTCCGAGACGCCCATATTCAGCGTTTTCACTGCATTCCCTAATTGTGTTTTTGTTTTGTAAATTGTTTACAGATATTGATCTCAAAGTGGCTGCGAAATTCTTTGGCACCAAATTTGCTTGCGGCTCGTCGGTCACTGGCGACGATGAAATCGTCATCCAGGGCGATGTCAAGGACGAGCTCTTTGATGTCATACCCGATAAGTGGGCAGAAATCGATGAGGACGTCATCGAGGACCTGGGCGATCAGAAGCGCTAAGCGCCAACACAAAGTTTCACCAAGCAGCAGCAAGCAACAAGCAGCACATACATATTTTTGTCTTCTTTTATACGCTACAATAAAATATTAAACGTTAAACCACAAAAATTCTATTTTTTCGTCTGATCATCCTCTTTATCCTGCTCATCCTTCTGCAGCTCGGCTTGCCCTTCTGTCTGTGGTGCTGCTGGCGGCTGCTTCTGCTCTGCGGGTGCTTTTTTTCCTGCTTATCCTTCTGCAGCTCGGCTTGCCCTTCAGTCTGTGGTGCTGCTGGCGGCTGCTTCTGCTCTGCTGGTGCCTTTTTTTCCTGCTTATCCTTCTGCAGCTCGGCTTGCCCTTCAGTCTGTGGTGCTGCTGGCGGCTGCTTCTGCTCTGAAGGTGCTTTTTTCTCCTTGCTTTCCTTGCTCTCCTTGGAAGCAGCCTGGGTTTGGGCTTGGCTTTGGGTTGCTGGCTGCGGCGGCTGTGGCGTTGGTTCCACTCCGTAGAAGTGCTTGTACGACAGTTGGATGATTTTCTCGTTCTCCTCGTCCGTCAACGGAGATTTGTTGTCATCAATCAGCTGCAGAATGCAAACGAAATTAGAGGCGCTGCTGGTGCATCGGCACATGAAACACTTACCAATTGGGTGTGCAGCGGACTGGTGGGCGGATCGTTTATCATTTGGAGTACTTCGTTGGACTTCAGGCGGTAGTTGGCCAGTTCTTTCACGTAGTTTATGATGCCCTCACGTGTCTGAGTCTTGCAAGGCGACTCTTCCAAATATTGCAGCGCCTGAAATACCAATGCCATGAGCTCTTCGCTGCTGCACAATAATGAAATACACAGTATTTATACACACCTCGTAGGTTACTGTGGCCAGGTTTCGCATTCCGAATTTCTTTTTGGTGGCTTTGATTTTCTGGAGCAAATGCATAACCTCCATGTTCGTGAGGAACGAGTAGGTGGCATTGACACTGAGAGAGTTAAATAATTATATGGATTATTCGATCTTCCTATTCAATAATCTTACGTTTCCATTGTCGTTGAATTGTCGGCACACTACAAATGTAAACATATAGTACGAGCGAACTAGTTCCTATTAACGAACTAACCAAAATATCGCATTTGCTAACACTACTTTGTCACCAAGTATTGAGAATATTAAATTAATTAACAAAGGTTGTATTAATACAGTTAAGAGTGTATTTTGAATAGCTTTCAATATGCAAATTGTTTTTCTTGTTCATATCTAGGCAATAATAATTGCCTCACTCTTGGCGCCAAAACACCAAAGACATGACGTTGATCTGGCCACACTTTTATAGCACTGCATCCCTGTCCGCCAGTTCAACGCGAAAATTAATTTCATCGAATCGATCCTCGTTTCACAAGGCCAAATCTTGTGCGTTCACTAAATAATACAACAAAGGAATATCTGCCCAAGTTAGATTCATTCGCAACTGAAGACTGCTCAATGACAACTGACAAGACGCCCTCAATAATCGCAGGGGGCCCAAGGGCAAAGCAGCGCCTGCCGAAGCGGCGTTTGAATGACTTGCACCAGAGCCAGGGCAAGGCTTACCCCGGATCGCACCGCCAATGGTGCCACCACAGCCGTGTGCGTCGTTTGATTGCCGTCGATAAGTATGCTGCAGTGCGATCTCCACCCCAGCAGTCGTGGATGTCTCTGCCCCGCTGGTGCATCGTCCTGATCGCCACAGGGGTCTTGATTTGCGGCTTTAGCTCGTTCTACAACGAGGAGAATGTGAGCAACTTTATGCTGAACTACAGCAAACAGTACCAGGCCATCGTCCACAACAGGCAGGACTATTGTGATCATACGCTGTCGCTGAACGAGATGTTTGGCCACATTCGCCGGCACGTCCTGAACCAAGAAACGGCGCTCAACCAGCTGGAGGAGGCTTTGAGCAAGCAACAATTTCAGTCGATTTCCCTGCTCGGATCTTCGGGCGTGGGCAAGAGTCTGACGGCTCGTGTGCTCCGGGAGCTGTTCCCCTGGCCGGAAAATGTACACGCTCTGACCAAGGGGGATATCTCGGACGCGGGCAGAATGAATTCGCTGCTCAGCAATTTGGCGCACTGTGGCCGCAATCTCATTGTGGTCGACAACTTGAGCATGGCCAGCAGGGATCAAGAGATTGTTGCAGTGGTCAACGGTCTGGTCAGCAGCTTTGGCGACATCGCCAGACACAACAATACCCACAAAGCAAACCTCAAACGCCTATCCATTGTCTACATATTCAATATCAATCTCTGGCTGGACGAGACTTCACATGAGCTATTCGCCAGCGTGCTGCAGGTGCCACACAATCAAGTGATTCAATATGACACGCTCGAGCGGAAGCACTTGGAGAGTTGCATTCGACATGAGGCGGCCCTGGAGAATCTGCATCTGGATCAGGAGTATGTGCAGGAAATGATCAATGTCACAGATGTCAAAGTGTCTGGATGCAAAACAGTCCGCGCCAAGGTTCTGATCTACGGAAAACCCAAATCGAATAACACAAAAGACTGACAAAAAAAAAAGACTTGGAACCGCTGAAGTTCCTAAACATAGTAATATATATAGGGATTCCATTCCGCCTATGCATAAGTATACGTAGAAAACACCAAAAATCGACAATCCTGTACAGCACCAATGAGAAATGTATTTAAATTATGTATGTATGTACGTGTAAAGTCCTCACAATGTTAATGCCATAAAACTTACTAGAGAGAGAGAGAGAGACAGAAGTGGCGGTATGGAATACAGAAACTTGGAGCAGCGTTGGAACCTTCTCAGGGGTTCAAACGTATGCACGATTGACGCATCTAAACAATCTGGGAAGAGGCCTCGCCCGGATCTTCGTGCAGGTCTTTGCATTCAGTGGAAGTCTCCGAAGAGACCGGCAAGACCTCGACCACGGACCACGACGGAGCGACCATCACAGGTATGGCTCAAGAAACATGCACTCCGAGCGAGTGTAGCATGCCCGGAACCCAACGCACAGCGTCTCCCACAGTGTCCAAGTGCTTACCAGATGGGAGACGACTGTGAGCGGGACTCTCTCCACGCTCAGCTCGTTTTCAGCAAGTGAGAATGGCTCTCTATCCTGTTGCTGGAACTGACGCGACCCTCCACGTCTCGTGGTTGGCCTTCGAATAGTGCGAATCGAACGGCAACGTTGATCTGCGACCTGTTCCATTGCTAAAAAGCCCCAAAAGTATGCTCAAATAATCAGCAACGTAATCGTAACTCAAATCACATTTCCATCTCAAAATGTTTGGGGTCTTCTCCTCCCGGCTCTTGCTCAAACTTCCACCACCCTTTTCGTCCTGCTGGGAGTCTGACATTGCTCAGTTGTTTCCTTAGTGCTGACTTCCTTTGTAAAGGGAAACTTTTGTGAATTTTGGAGCCTCTTATGAGTGATTGTTTCGGCTGTGCGATGATCCAGTGAAGTTTGTTTATATGCCTAAATATGGCCAAGCGTATTCCGTTCTGCCATTGTGAAGAAGCTCCCCTCTGTTATCGGGCGTCGTGTGTCTGCCCGATTTAATGTTTTATAGTCGCCGTGGCCTACAAACAGAAAACAAAACCACAGCCAACAAACCAGCAACAAGCATCCAGTCAGTCAGTCAGTTGTCCAGGGTCAAGTGCGCTGTCATTGCCGCCTGTCCCACAGGCGCACACGACACACGCGTGATATACTAGCGTGTAGTTGTAGTTGTAGTTGTAGTTTTAGTTGTTGGTTGCATTGAGGTCCGAGCTCAGCCTACTTCCGGTCGAGTGGCGGGTGCCTCCGCTGACCTCACTGACGCCTACGTAGCATGAATGTTGATGCATCTTTGTCAGACACCCTGTTCTCGCAGAGCACAAGCTTACCTGCCCCCATTTTGAATGCTGAATTCGAACAGGTGCAGGTGGGGAGGCACCGAGCTCCCTTCGTTCCACACAATCCCTGAAATTCCACTAAATCGTTTAACGATCGAAATAGCTTTGTTTCTGTATCTGAAAGCATCTACATAGAAATAGGTGACAATTAAAAAATGTACAAGCCAATTTGGCAATCAGTTAACAATACAAAAGATGATGGCTAATTGCCTCTCAATTGCGGCTCCACGGATATACGTATAAAGTGTGGAAACCTTAGCAGGTCGGCGAGTTCGTGCTGCGAAATGGATGCCAAGTGGTGCATTTTGCTGGTGGTGATCCTACGCACTGGAGGCTGCACAGTGAGTTCAAACATTCTGAGAATCTGTTAGTTCAGGATGCAGGATGCAGGATAAATTGGTTATGCTTCTAGTCAGTCAACTATGAGCTCATTGGTGATGAAAAAACAATGGCCATCGAATGTGATGGCATGGACAACGAGGGTGACATTCAAGTCAGACAGATCTTGGACATAAGCGACGTGCACTTTGTGATTGCCGATGATCTGGAGACGCTCTACTACAGCGGCGATATCAAGGTGCTGATGGACATACCCCAGTCGCCCATCACCCTGCAGATGGATGTTTTTCGCTGGGTGCGCAGCCAATGGCTGCCCACACCATTCTCGATCAAGAGGGACAACTTCTGTGAGGCCCTGCTGGATCCGTGGGAGTTTTGGCATCCTGTGGTCAGGGCAATCCCAAAAAGTCAGCTCAATTGTCCCCCAAAGAAGTCAGTAAGTTAGCGGACAAGAATCCCTATTATCTAACCCAAAATAATTGCCATTGGCAGCACGTCTACTCCCTCAGAAATATCAGCAACCATTTGTTCGTGAAGAATATGCCTTCTGTGGACATTGTCGGCGATCTGAAGGCGGTGGTCCACTTGAGCACAGATCAGCACAAGACCTGTATGGTGGTCTTTGTCAAGGTGTATGCGAATTGATAACCGTGACACGGTATCTGGCTGCGTCTCTTTTATGGCTTGGTCTTCCAGTTGCTGTTGCTGTTGCTGTTGCTCGACTCTGTTTGCTCAGCTTCAATGGCACGGCGCGTTCTCCCTCCGTTTATGATTCTAACTAAATGATTTGCAAATAAAACAAAATATTTCATATTCATGCACTCGAAAAAATGCCAGAAATGATTACCTTTTATTATTTTTTGTTTTGTTTTGTTTTGTTCTTTTGTTATATTTCCTTCCCACTTGTTGGTGGTGATAAGCCAGATCTGAAATGGGAACTTAGCCCAGTAATCCCCTTGATGTATTTGCCAGAAGCTCAAAAGCGGCGCCATGCACAGCCCAGCCACATGGACTGAACTCATTCTCCACAGCGCGTGATGGGGCGTCCGTATCCATCCACCACTGACTCCCCAGCTCCGCTGCTCCCACCGCTCCGTGTTTCCCCAGCCCCAGCTGCACCCTGAACTGCGGGAATTTACGATGTGTGTAGATTCGGGCACTCACTCACTGCTTCTTTCACACAAATTATCTATTTATTTACTTAAGTTTTTCGCTTCCACGTGGTTTGCCCGGGAGGTTGTGTGTGCTTTTCATGACTGAGAATAGGAAAAGTTGTGCAGTGTACAAAAGCATATAATTACACGACAGGATTGTTAAAGTTCCACTGAACTCAAACAACAAACAAAGATCATGAAAGTGATTCTTTTTGTGATTCTTTTTCTACAGATTGTGGTGAGACGGGCAACGCAAACCGCACTCAGCTGCATTCTTGTCTGAGTCAAAAAGTCCTGGCAGAAGAGAACACTTACGATTGCGTATTAGAAAACAGTTGCACCGATTGTTAGTGCTCCGATATCATTGTTAGGAGTTTTTCCCACACAGAGGCAGCAGCAGTTCTAAGCACTTGTGTGTTTCTGTTTCCGCTTGCTTGGCATGCTTTATGGGTTCTATTCAGAATGTCTCTGTGCTACCTGTTTATTTGCTCGGGATTGTGTCATGATAAACAAACGATTAGCTGACGAAAGATCAGCCATAAAAACGAGGCAAATATATTATATTCAAATATTAACAGCAGTTAACCCGCACTGCACTTGACATGTAACAGATTAGCTGAACGCATTCAAATGCATTTCTTTATTTGGCTTATTAGATATTTATGACGCTGAGCAGTATATGGGGGCCAGCTTAAGAATTTTCTAAGGTTTAGTGAAAGAGAATTTTGATGGGGAAGGGGCGTAAAAGCGCAGATATCATATTTTTGGATCTTGGATTTGTTAAAAGTAGCACGGAATTTGCCAGAATAAAGTCAATCAAAGAATATAATTATAATTGGCTATTGCTTGGACACATTCTACGAATAAATTAAAACTCCCGCCGAGTCCCGCTGCTCGAATCGAATCGAATCGATACGAAAATGCATCAATAATAGTGCACAATGTGCACATATGCACTTAATAATGGTCACAGCTGATGTGAGCCGATCGACTGTGCATACATACATATATATGTAAATGTGTGTGCACATATGTATTAGCTAACGGGCCGAAAGCGCTTTAAACTGGTAATGACTCGTAATTGTCGGATTTGAGGTAGAAACTGTAGACTCCGGTTTGGCTCAAGAGGGGCTCGTTCAGGGGAAAGATGCTGCAGCACGAGTGGCAGCAGGCAGGATCGCATTGTTCAATGGGTAGATGGGTGGATGTCGCAACCGGGCGAAGAAGGGAAGAAAGTGCTTGCCTTGCCTTGCCTTGGCTTGGCTTGCTCCGGGTTGGGATCCCACTTCCATTTATATAAAAGCAAAGCAAAATTAAATATGAACATGAGAAAAATGTTACGAAATGCAAATGCAAATAAATAGAATGTCAGCTACGCGCTTAGGTAGCGCTAAATGTCGTGCGCGAATACACATCTACATAGAGACGTAGAAAAATGTGCACTGAAGATGTATCAACAGATAAGCTGGCCGCCATAGAAACAGAAGCAGATTCAGCACAGATATTGCTGCAAAACAAAAATAGAGAAATGAAGAACGCCGCTTAGATATCGAACTCATTAAGCTGAGAAGAAATTCCCACTTTATCGGATCGGATATCCGATTTTTCCCTACCCTATAGAATTCTGAATCTGTCGCAGGAGCGAGTGAAAACACACACAAAATAGAGTGCTTGAAGAGTTTTTCTAGAATAGAATGAAGGATCATGAACTGTTCTGCCCACGGTGAGAAATTTCGAAATACACCTGTGGCAGTGTGATATCACACGAGTCGGGAAGCAAAATGTGGTAGGTAGAAGGCAGTATCTGTCACATCCGATCGGATCGCCAAGTTCCAAGTTGGGAGCTAGCGAACCCAAAGCCACTTCAACGGCAGCTGATTGGATGATTGGGAATGGAAATTCCCGGCAACAATTTTTACAGGTTCGATGTTGAAATTTTAATTTGTCGCATATCGTTCCTCCACTTGACTCCACTCCAAGCTACTTCCCGCATTTCGCGGCACCAAGACCAGGCCATGGCAGCCCACTGCATCCACGGGCAGCCCTGCCCGTCCCACGTCCCATTTGATTAAATACAGAAACAGCATTTAATCAAAATGAGTGGAGCAAACACGAGGAATACACAAAGTATATATATGGGTGCATATATGTACCATGTTTCGGCGTCTCGTCTCTCCGTTCGTATTTGCATCTTGGGTAAACACGGGGATAATAAATAATTATTAAATTAATTAAATAAATACTATTTTCAGGAACAAACAAATAACATATTTTATTGCGCAAAAAGGCAAATAAGAAGACAGCCAGAACGCAGAACGCAGAAGCAGAAGGTAGAAGGCAGAAGGCAGAAGGTGGTGTAATAAAGTGAGGTGAACACGCAAATGGATGTTGCGATGGCCGAAAGATGATTTCTATCCACTCCACTCAACTCCACTCAACTCCCATACAATTCAATCAATCTCAATCCCAATCCCATTTCCATTCCCACTCCCATTCCCAGTCTCCCAATCTCCGAGTGAAAACTTTTCAAGCAAGCCGGTGGGCACGTGACCGTGACTTTGACATGCATCGTTGAGCAGTGGGGCAGCGAGGGGAGCTGGAGGTGGATCAGTGTCTTTTTTATTTGCCTAAACCATTTTCAATTATTTGTATGCAATAATTGATAGAGATTAACTAAATATGGCAATCATGCAATCGCATTTTCCTGATGAAGGTTGTCAGTTAGCTGGATTGTCAGACTCCCTCCCTTTGGGTAATTTAGCAGATGCTAAATAATAATTTCAGCCATCTAATTGCCTATTATCATTGTGCAAACTGTACGAAATGTGACAGGGCTAGTCACTAGATAGTCACTGCTGGTGGGAAGATCGCGGGATGGCATGGAGCACTGAGCAGCGCCTATGCAACACGATCCCCGGTCATTTGAGCGGGCCTTCTAATATGCGGAAGCAGTCAGTAAGCATTCATTTGGCTGCTTTGGCTGGCTAATTTGGAGCTCCAGGGCTCCAGCCAGCAAACTCAATTAAGGCTCAGAGAAAGCTGCAAATATCTGAAAAAATATGTACATGTGTGTTATGTATTATCTCATCTCCATGGAAGCCCGACTCAGCAAATATTCCTCTGATTTTTAACTGAAATATTAATTTATTTATTTTTAATTTTTAATTTTTTTTTAGCAATTTCTTTTTCAGTGTAGGCGGCAGGTATCGAAAGCGCTAAGCCTTCTTTTATGTGCTTTGTGTCAAGGTGTTAAAGCAAACTGCAGCAGCCGACAGGCGTCACTCCTTAACCCCTGCCAGCCCCACCCCACCCACAGGCCACCCACAGGCCAGCGCCAAAACCAAACGGACCGCGACAAATAACAAGAAAATATTGGAGAAAAAAGCAAACCCCTCAAAAATGTCGCATTTGCCCAATTGATTAGCAGGGCGTTTACAGTCGCTCATAAAAAGTTGTAGACGCTGGGCGTTAAATTGATGTTTATGACAGATCAGATCGGAGCAGATCAAATGGGATCCGACCATAGCCCGACACTGCTAACTGGTTGTGTCCGGTAGCCCAATCGAATCTTCCTGGTGCTTCTTTCCCCCTTCCCCTTTCCGTACTCGATTGTTGCCCAATATTTTGAAAAGATTTTCTAACATTTGCTCGTGAATAGCAGCTCAGCCTCGCCAGCTCTCTTTTTGGGTGGAAAATTTTGATGTGGTCGCGGTTAATTAATATTCAATTAGAGGCTCCAATCGAGTCTCAATGTGCGCAATGCAATACAACAAAAAAATACAATGCAAAATGAACCGATTTTTGCTATTTGTCTGAAAAGTTTTGAGGGCTTGCAAAATTTGCATTAGAAAAGTGCCTGCTAATTGGATACAAATTTCACTTAGATAATTATATAGATTATAATCTGTAGAATACACGAGAACTAGAGGTTCAGATCGGTGGCAGGTGCATAAGGGGCAGAGGGGTGTCAGCATTTTGCCGCAACCCAAGCACACATTAAGAGTACATAAACATATATACATATATTTAGTATCCTGCAGATACGAGACTGATTTAAGTAGATTTTTTCCTTTCAGGGTTTCCCCATCGAAGACAGAAAGTCAGTCGCCCTTCTGCCATTTCAGCCCTGCCGCTCGATCAGTCACGCTGATCCATTGATCATGAGCTGGGCTGAGCTGAGGTAAGAGTCGGATATAGACATTTCAATTGAATTGAGCCAGTCATTAGCAATTAACACTATGAACATACACTTTAGCCAAGCCAAGTACAAGCACAAGTACGAGTACGAGTCTTTAATTGACAGCAAAGCAAAGCAATCATCTCTTTTAATTGATCTCTTTCTCTCTCTTTCTCCCTAGTCATACATATACAAGCTTGGAGAATGGTAAGCCCCATACATACATACATGTGTACATATGACATACACAACTGCACATACTCGTAGGTATGTACAACTAGAAAATGCTATCGAAAATGAAAGTGCTGGGTGAAGGGTGTGGCTGTCCGCTTTGGAATGCTACGCGATCTAATTAACTCCGCTCCGTAACGGGTTCATTCAAAGCACAAAAACGTCACCAGGGCAAGACGTCTGACAGGTGCAATAAGAACGCTTCTAATTCAGATTTAATTCAGATGTGATTCAGATGTCTGAAGAACAACTTTCCCTGAAACGAAGAAGGCTCCCACTACAGAGAGTTTCACCTACATACACAAACGAATGAATCCTGTTTTGGTTCTCATAAATTTGCATCAACAAAGGATCAGCCAGTGAGCCTGGGGGTCGGTGGCTTCCCGTCAGCTTAGAAATTGTAAGTGCTGAGGTCTGGGCATTCATTAATCCAACCCAAAAAGATGACAACGGGAAAGGAAAAGTTTAGTTACTAAACTCTGACAACTCAAAACATGGATCTATCTCCTGTATGAATCACCAATAGATTAGTCTGCCGAAAGGATCGTAGCGTGGATGGTTTGGCAGCACAACCTATTCCCAGGTTTAGCTTGGGCTTGAATCGAAATCAGGCCAGCAGCAGATCCTAGCCAGAGCAGACATACTGAGTTTCTGTTTCAGCCTCCCTCGCTTTGTCTCTGGCATTCTAATTAATTGGACGCCACTTACGAGTGGTTGTGCCGTGCTGTGGCATTTGATAGTGGAGGCAAATAAAACCAGCCCCGAAGCTAAAGAGACACAGCCACAAAAGCAGGAACTGCCAGAGGCTGCTATGGTCGGGATCAAGAAACTGCCAACCCTGAGACAATCAAGCCACAACAGAGTCTTGTCAGCCGGTTCTACGAACAATTTCAGGTGTACGCATCCGAATGCGAATGCGAATACGAATGCGAATGCGAATACGACAATGTATTTCCCTACGCGTAGATAAACACACTCATGGATACGTACACGAGCATAAATGAATGCTCGTAGCTCTGTTTTATCGCGAATCGGTATTCGTGCATGTGGAAGGCACATTTTTTATTTCAAGACACATCTTACTATATGCTCGTATAAGTATCCATCTCCTTCCGCTGCTGTAGCTGCCCTGACTCCGACTCCGACTCGGAGACCGAGTCCGACTCCGATTAAATATTTTTTGTTGGTTTTTGTATTCTTGTTTGGAAGAAAACAAATCGGTCAACGGGCAACGGACTCGGGCACGTTTTATATTTTACCGAAAGAACGCAAAACAAAAAAGAAATAAAACCGTTTAAATAAGGCTTCCGCAATGGCAAAAATGTTGGACCGACCTCTTCTCAGTCTGTTATCGTTCACCTGATGGCCGCAGATGATTTTTGCCCTGTCGTTGAGGCTGGTTGGGCAATTCTTCATGAATTTCAAAAACCCCGCCGAGTTCGAAGAACTCCACACCCACAGAAACAACAGCGACAGCAACAAAGCTGAAAACGACATAAACAAACCACAGCCAAAACCAAAGAAAAAGCTAAAAAATTTGCAAACAAAATGGCCGGCAGATTTGGCTTATATTAAACTATTAGAAGCGGTTCAGGGGGCCCTCTCCGCAGATATCTGTTGACGTTGGCCAACTTCCAGTCGGCCAGGCCAGGCCAGGCCAGTCGACTGCACGGCGCACGAACGAACAGCAGCGAAAAGCTCGGATCACTAGTATTTTTAGTATGAGTTTGTGGCGCTGATTTACAAGGTGAACCGGTAAGGCAGCCAAGACCAGTTCAAAACCCCAGCCTAAGTCGCCCCGCTTCACCTACCCATCCCCCACACCCATCCACTTCTTACTCCACTCTAGCGACAGCTCCACTCCAGCCCCAGCTGCTCCACCGCAACGATGAACAAACATTTTCGTTTCCAATTTTATGCGAGCAATTTTGGCAATGTTTCAGAAATTCAGAAATTGCAATTTGCAGCTCCAATCCAGAAATTCGGTCTCTGTTCCGCTCCATCAGGCAAGCCTCTACACAATTCCCCATGCAGACTTATTTTCCTTATACAAATAATATCAAGCTTTATTTTTTTTAATAGGAGTAGGAATTCCAATTAACCCAAAATTTTGTAAGTTCATAAGAACTAAACTTAAACATAGTTAAATTAGAATTCAAATAGATTTCCCTGTGCAACTTTTTCCTATAATTCACAGCAGCGCACTTACAGCCTTGCCATTAATTTGAACTAATCAAAAACTTGCATATATGTACCAGATTTAAAGGATTGTAAATACATACCGTACATATTGAAGCATTTTCTCGAAAGTAACGTTTTGTGTCGATATATTAACTTTTCCACATTTTATTTAAAAATCGTTTATAAAACATAGACTCATATTTATCCTTTCGCTGCTTTTAAGTAAAATTCAAAATAAAATGCACATATTGAAAGGTCTAACAATTACTTAAATTAAAGTCTATCTCGTTCAATCACGAGCAGAGCAGAGCGGGGCAGAGCAGAGCTACGGTACTCGTATTAACATTTTGATAACTGCTTAATTAATTTCTTGTTTTCTGCCGACGAATGACGCATGCATCCGCGTGTTTTTCTAAACGTTTTTGTGTTTAGAGAAGAGACAAACCAAAATGAAAAAGCAGACCAGAAAAGAGAATAACTTAATTAATTACTTCATAAAAATGCAACTCGAAATGCTTATCGAACTTTTATTGCTTTTTGTTCATTATCGAGTGACATAGGTGATAATTATTCATGAGAAGAGCGAAACATCGCAGAGGGAATCACCCACCCAGCCAGCCAAAGAAGACTGAAAGCCAGTCGGGGGACTGTCTGAGGGGGTCTTTTTATTATTCATCCAATTATCTGAAAAGATCTGAGCAATGCCTCCCTTCTGGATATTGTATCCCGTGTACATATATTTTGATTTCTGCACCATAAGACAATGGCACTTATTTGGCAAGGCAATCCACTCCTCGCTCCTGCGAATACTTGGAGAAACTGCATTGATATGTATGTAAGTATGTGAAAGGGGAAACCCCTTGACCCGCAAGGGGTCATGTGCGCAAGGAATGTCGAGACGTCCTTGGCCTTCACATACATATTTGTTGTTGTTGTTTTCGTCTCCTCGCTAGCTGCCTCCACCGCTACCTCTCTCCCTGCTTCTGTCGCTCGTCTTCCATAGTCAAGTATTTTTCAGGTTTCACTGGACTTAGAGGCTTTTCAACAGGGTTTGTCGCGCTGTCAAAAATTAAAAACTTGCATACAAAAATGGTAAATAGAACTTTATTAAAACTTTCCCTCCTTGCCCTCTCCTCAGTCAAACCCTGCCGGAATGCAATCTTGTATACTTTACGAGCATTTGGACATATATTTTATTCGAATTCCAATTGGATATATGGGTATCCAGTCGTCGGGTATTGCCAATTTTGGGGGGTGGGCAACGTAGCCTTCCGATTTCTTGTCTGGGTCTTTCGGGCAGACGTTTCATTGCTGCTCCCGTTGCTGTCGCTTCTGTGGCCGAACGTTGTCGGACGTGCCCGAACGGCCGGCCACCAACGAAAATTTAATTGTGGAACTTTTATTCGCTTCACTTGTCGCTTCGTCGCTGTTGTTGCTGCTGTAATTTATTGACTCGGATGCTACGTGAGTGTTATTGAAAATGGTCATTTTGTGAATGTTATCCGCGCATTGTCAGTCCCACCTCCAGCTCCACCTCGAACAGCCTACTCGTACCTACTCCCCACCCATATACGATATCATCATTATACGATTTTATTGTATGCTGCCGCCATCTCTTTTTGCTTGATTTTTAAGTTTAATGTATTCAAACATTGAACTTTTACGAGTATTTACTGTGCAAGTGACCATACTCGTACTCGCACTGTCGTTGAGGAATGGGATGAGTACGGGGTACGGGGTACGGGGTACGGGGAAGGGGCAAATAGCGGAGGAGGGCCTGTGAATATACTGGGCGTGGCAGCAACGGTTCTTGATTCCACTGCCGATATGCAAAAGCCCGTACTATTTGCTTTATTGAATTCTAAACATCTCTGAAAATACACACTCGTCGCATGTTTATAAATCTTTTTTATAGCTTTATGCAAACCTCAAGGAAAATAATAATTTACATGTGTTTTGCATGGTCCGTTAGCAGTGCATACATATACTTATATTCATACATATATGTATATACGTATATAAGTAAAACATTGAGATATTAATGCGATTCACTGGCACAAAATGCAAACTGATAAACTATTTAAAGATCCCACATAAATCTTAACTTCACATTCTGACTTGGTACGGGTATAAAAGTAGACTCGCGGCCACAGAAGCGACTCACAGCGCTCCTTCTCGTTTAGTTTTCAGATATGAGTACTGATCAAAATCACCAGAAAATTGGGAATACCGATTTTAGGTAGACTTGTTAATTAATTTGTTATTTTGGGGTTTTTTGGAAATATTTTTTTTCCGATTTCACTTTGCAATTTTAACAAGCACACAGAAGAACTCCAACATCAAACAAGGAAACGCATCAAATAAATACGCATATGCACAATGCACATATGTACATATGTACAAATTTCCACTGGAAAATCTGAAAAGTATGCAATGGAAAGCACACTTTGGCTCGTGACTGAACCGACACCGGAATAGGAATATCCTTTACTCGAGGTGCTGGCTCATAATTACTACTTGTAGAAATGTATTTGTAGTTCACCACAAAACAAAAGTATCCAGTTTTCCAAATGACGCATTAACAGCGCCGTTCCACAAGCCAGCCAAATTACACGAACGACTTTAAACACATACCCGACATATGTACATTTGTATGTACATATGTATGCACGCTTCAAATTATTTGGCACATTTTGATCGATGGCATGTCATTTGTCATAATGTTTAAAATAAAAAGCCACCAAATAAAACCATGAAAATAGAAACTGGTTTCGGCGCTCTAAGCAGAGCATGGGACAGGCCTCCCCCAGACAGACAAAAACAATTCCCATTCCCATCCCAATACCAATTGTGATTCCGATTCCTAGATTGAAAGAAAACCAACAAAAAACCGAATTTCGCAAGACAAGCCGCGACTTTTTCATTGATTAGCATTAAATAATCAAGCGAGCAAGGGTTGAAGGGGCTCTGACCGGGAGGAGGCTGGGACGATCACTTAGCGTGCCAGTGTTAATGGTCCACTCTAATGTCGAACGGAACACACACCGCAGCGGCAACGGCACAGGCAACGGCAACGGCAGCGGCAACATTAATTGAAACATGCAAACAATGTTCAAATATTTTTCCCAATCTGACGACTGCCTCCAATCGAAGGGGAAGGCTAAGCAAAGTCTGGTCTGGATTGAGAATTGGCGATTGGGGACTGTGGACTGTGAATTTCACCTGGGACACCTGCAGCAAATATGGAAGCTATCAATTAGATATATCAGCCCCCCAGCTCCTCCTCTGGCTGGCAAATTGATGCTAATTGCAATTCGCGTCGAGTAAAGTAAATATTGAGGAATTATATTGGAAAAATAAAATAGTTTTCTCGGCTTTCAGGGCCCCCAACCCACCTCCCCTGCTAGCATTTGTTTAATTTGTTGCAAAAATATTTATATTTGAATTTGTGTACTTTTCATGTACTTACTTCTACCGTTTAATATATGGTGTTTTTTTTTCCAACGTTTTTTTATTATAATATTTTGCCTCTCATTTCGTTTTAAAGCAGCTGTGCTAATTTTTTCCCGCTATTGTTTGGAAAAACTTACCCTGAGAGCCTCAAACAACAAAACAGCAAATAGCCGTTGAGTACATACATAAATGATATTTACCCCAGGTGGAAAGAATAGGTACTACGTCAATTTGTGTGGCGTGTGGAACAGACATTGGCACACAGCAGCAGCAGCAGCAGCAGTACCAGTACCAGTACCAGGCATTGGGAAGGTCGTGAACGCAACTCTACAATGTATCTAAAAATGTATCTGATATGATAATCACAATACACGAAAATGTACCAAGAAGTGGTTCGGGGGCAACACTTAAGACATTGATATGCATAATAGTTCGCATTTGATAGTCGCATTACCACTCCCATTGCCTACCTACCACATATTTTCTTTTGAATTGTGGGGGAAAATCGGCTGTCAGGTGTTTTCATTTCAACAAAACTACTCACAAAGTTGCACTCTTCTCAAACACAGCTTGAACTTTGTTAGCTATTAGGTTACATTTTATAGGGGGCTAAATGAATATCTCAAGAAAGTTTTAAATTGTCTAGTAGCTGGTATGTACTCGTACACAGCTCGTTACCCCAACAAGATATCAGTAAACATGAAATCAATCTCAATCTGTGTTCTACTTGTTTAGGTTCCAATACAAATTCTCAGAACATCAGAAATTCCTTTTCTCTGCATTCGAGCGGCTGTCGGAGCGGAGCCATTCACCAATAGCTGGCAAGTCTTCGAAAGTATTGCAGGTACATTTTTAACGATCGATCCCCGTGATTCAACGCAAATAAATCTTTTTTAGGGCCAACGGGGATGGTGATGTGGCCAGAATGAGGCGCAGGGAATACGCACGCAATGTTGAGGGATGGAGGGCAGGGCTGCGTAGGACGGGGCAGGGCGAGGGACAAAAGAGGGCGAACCAAGGACGAAGAGAATTAAGAAAATTAATGAGCCATTATTACAAAATAATAAACTCAATAAAATGCAATCAACTGGGACGGGCCCAGCCGGGCCGGATCGGACCGGACCGGGCCGGGCCAAAAAGGCTCACGCAATCCACCCCAGATCGCAGCTTCGAGCCAAGCCTCAGACGGCCTTGCGTTTTACAACAAAAAAAAGTACAAAAGGCAGTGAAGAGAAGAGGAGAGGAAAAAAACCAGCAGCTGCCATTGTTGGCGAATAAAATGTCGCATTAAAAGCTGGGTAACAAAATAAAAATTGCAATTGAAATGCATCTGGGGAAAACGGACTGCGATCAGGTGCTGGTACAGGCGAATTCTTGTTTCTCACTCCTCACTGGTGTGGCCAAAGAACATTGCGTATACGCCACAGCAACCGCAAGTGGAGAGACTGAAATTCTGTCTACTCAAAACTGTTTGGAACTCAAAATTGTACTGCTCCTGCTCTTATAGTCTCTGAGAGCTCTGAGGCGTCAAACGGAAAGGACAGGCAGATGGACAGACGTGGCACATCAGGACAGGCAATTATCTCATGCATCAACACAGTATCTGCACTGAGGAACAGCAATCAAAAATGAATTAATTTGATCTCAGAATCAATTAAAAACCAGTGGCTATTTATATTTTGCATCCCGTTTTTGATAACCCTTTAACCTCCTTCACTCTGCTCCTAAGTGCTCGAAAAGCTACCAGTTGGGGCGCATTTAATTTCTGGCCTTTCCTTTGTCTGCGTGTCGATTCTCGTTAATGTACGAGAACGTCCTTGACCATCGTGCATGCCAAAAAATACAACCAGCCAAGAAATGTTTTTCTGTCCAAATATATTTAAGTAGGCTTCAGTCTTTTGCCTCAACTGTTGTTGCTGCAGCAACTGCAGAAGTTGCTCATATCAGATTGGATACAATCGAAGTGCTGCCCAATGCCCAATGCCCATGCAGCCGAAGTCGAAGGCAAAGCTGCTGCTGGTGCTGCCGTTGCCGAGACCCAGACCCACCAGACCAGTTTTCGATTGCACTGTGGCAGCCGCAGCCGCAGCCACAGCCTGGGCATGGGCCAAAGATTTATTTATAGACACTGAAACCTGCACTGCACCGACTGCATTGGCTTTTAACCTCCATTTCGAACACGCGGCGTATGAGTTATATCGATTGCGGTCCGCTGCAAATTATGCGACATGATTTTTTTTTCATTGGGGTGGAGCTGAGGTGCATATGTATGCGTGTATGTAAATGCGAATGTATAAATCGATGAACTTTGATTCTGCAGGAAATGGCCGAATGCTCAAGCTACTATTCCCCTGCCCTACTTCCTGCTGCGTGTTTTTCTTAGTCCTCAGATCGGCAAATGTGAAAGTTCTTGCGCTGTGCCATCCCTATAAATATACATACATACATACATACATATGTATGTGCATATTTATGTATGTACACATCGACTGGTAATAATCGTATTTAAGTCAACTAATGCGCTTCCCTGGTAAGTCTTTCAGTAAATTTTGAACTGGGTATTGGGTATTTTCTTTGTCAGGTGCAGGTGCAGGTCTGTAAATCAACGAATGTTGTCACATTGCGGCTGTTAGTTGCTTTGGCTCGTTTTCAATATTTAATACCCACAAATCGTCTTAAGACGATAACCACCAACCACCAACCCAGCTCGAGCCAAGCCAAGCCAAGCCAAGCCGAGCCGAGCCGAGCCAACGACTACCCAGCCCAGATCACACCAAGCCAACTTAACTCAACCCAACCGAACCGAACCGAACTGAACTCAGCCGGGACGGAACGGGACGGCTCGAGCGAACGGTCCACCGATTCTAGTTTGAACCGGCCTCAAGCGGTTTCAGGCTGTTAGCACGCTGCCCGTCTCTGGCACTGCCACTGGCGCTGGCGCTGGCGCTGGCACTGGTTCCAGCGCCGAAGTCTGGCCAGTTTCAATAATATTTATTTACATACTCTAACAGAGGCTGGGGTGCTTTCACTGCGACCAGCCATACGGCACACCACACACACACACACACACACACACACACACTCTGGGAAGTTTTTAGAGGTCCTTGAGCATAACCCACACAGATGTACCACCAAGCAAATTAATGATCTAAATATTTGAGCTCCATTCAAATGTGTGGCGATTGAATGTTCCCAACTTCTCAGCATAGATCTATTTAGGACTTTAGATCCGGTAGCGTATAGAAAACGGCGGCATGCCGAAAAGAAATTTGTTTGTACTGGTTTGTCACTCATTTTCCGATTGGTATCGGAGGCGCAAAGACAGCCGGGTTTAAGTGCTGCTGGTAGAGCTGTGGGTGAGCTGCGTCGAACAGATCTCCCCCTCATAGCGTTAAGACAAAAAATAGAGGATAAACGACAATTGAAAGATTGATGGCTTCACTGCTGGCTAATGGCACAAAGCGGACCGGCGTAGCGGTACGGTACGGTACGGTACACGTATGTACAATGTACATATTGCCTAGTCCACAGACTGAGTCCGATCGATGCCGATGCCGATACCATCCCGGCCCAGAAACGTACCGAGTATGGTAGTTCCCGGTATCACTGCCACACTCCCTAGTCTAGACGTACCGAGTATGGTAGTTCCCGGTATCACTGCCACACTCCCTAGTCTAGACTGCTTTACCGTTGCTCTTGTCGACTTTCTTGGCTTCGGCGTGCTTACTTGGGTTGGGCAATTGGCAATTGGCATGCTCCAGAGCTCTAAGGGCACAGAACCGGGCACGTGGACTATGACAGCGAAATCCAGGTGTAACAGGCAGGTAAAAATAGGCCAAACAGGCAGGGTGGATGAAACTAGTCAAAGGGATTAAAAGGGATTTAAGCACACACAAACCTTTAATGCAGTTCCTGAATTCTCTGCGATTTGTAAAACTTTTCCATCGAGCTCATCCAACCAGAATTTTATGCAATTCGAGCTAATTTCCAGGCAAACTATAACTAGAAGTATTCTCTGCTCCAGATCTTTCCAACGCTGGAACTTCCAATACAAATTCTGGGAAACATTTGAAACTCTCTAAAAGCTAAATTTCTTGCACCATAGTCTGATGGCTCAGAGTGGATCTACCCAATATAAATTGAGTACGATACCAACACAGAAATTCATTTGCAGGGACAGGGACAGGCACACGGACACGGACACGGACAGCTGAGGCAGTGAACTTGAAGAGGTTATTAAAAATTCAAGTGCGGTAGCCGGGGGCGCTAAGGCAAATACACGTTGCCACTGACCCATATTAGTGTTAGTGGATCGCTCAGATATACGCTCGTGTATGTACATTTATCCGGGTGTGGTGTGCGTGCTGACAAGGGCTTTGTCGCTTTCTTGGAAATAGATTTACTGTTTGGCGATCATAAAGTGATTTGCAATTTGCTAAAGCCCAACACAAACAGAACCCTGGCAAGAAGAGCCACAAACTCTAACGCATTCTTATCGCCCGCCCAAGCAACATTCATCCATCCATCCATCCGTCCATCCATCCATCCGTCTGCGGGTTAGTCAGAGTGGGGAAGACACTGCGAAAAACGCTCCACCCCGAAAGCGATCTACGTATCCCAGTCATATCTGACATAACAGATTCAAGTGGAGGGGAAAACTCCAAGTGTAGATAGTCTTATCTCTGGGTTAGTCAGACCCATAATACGGCAAGATTTGGGCAGCTTCATTGTTTTTCTGCTGTTTCTGTCATCTCGGGGTGGGGTTTTTTTCTGTCATTGCCATTAGGCCACGTTGTGCAATTTCACATACATTTGATTAATCGGCAGCAAAAACTGGAAGTTCGGGCGGCAGGTGACTATACTTAGAACGGTGTATAATACAGGCAGCAGTACGAGCTTGAGGCGTGGCAGCCTTAGCACGTGTCTCGCCCCCAATTAGCACCCACCCATCATAGTTACAGCCCTCGTGTGGCTCGTCTTCATGGAAATTCAATAAGATATTACATTAAGTTGGTGTCGCACTCCCCTTCGTCCCCACTCCCGAAATGCATCCGGATGACGCATTCCAGAGGCCATCCCAATCAGTACACTCGAGATGTGCGTACATCGCATTCGATCTTGGCAGAATCAGCTTAGGGCAGATCAGTGCAGATTGTTTCTTGTATGCTCAATTAAAACTGGAGCTGGAGGCAGCTGTCCGCTGGCTGGGGGCTGCTGGCTGGGGACTTGGCGGGGATCGCAAATTGAATGGCGTTAACAGGCTAATAAATAAATTAACAATTAGCTGAGGGTCAAGGGAAATCGACACACCGATGGATATACATACACTATATGTACATACATATATGTACCTACATCTAAGAGTACAGAATAAGACCTGGCTTGAGAGTACCCCAGTAGTACCCAGTAATGAGAAGAACGAATAAATAAACCCAAAGTAAGTCACAGAGTCAAGTTTCTAGCCAGGTTTAAAGCTTAAACACGAAGAAGCCGAAACACATAGCGGATACGCGATGTTGATAGCTCGCGATATTTATTTGCTTGTACACATGCACATACATTCGTACGTATGCATGTATGTATTTATTTATATCAATATCGATGCCTGGCAGATCTCGTGACGTTTGGCGATGACGGCGATAAGACACAAATACAAAAAATATGACGAAAGCTAGAACCAAAATTGAGACTCGAACGCAAGCTGAGGACGGAGCAGCGTATGGGGTTGGGGACGACAATAAACAACAGTGTCGTTCATTCAGGCAAACAAATAAATAATTAATAAATTCAAAATGAGACGATAAAAATTGCTTGAGGGCTGTCGGGGCGTTCGAGGCAGCCTCTTTGGATCGGCTTTTGTTGGATGTAGAAGGAGATGTTGGATGTGAATGTGGATGTGGATGGGAGCATTGTTTGTTTGTTTGTTGTTTTGCATTAAACAATTGACGCACTCACCCACCGTGGGCTGACACACTAAGGAAGATCGCGGGCGAAGAGGGACCGACCAGAGCAGGGGATGGAATGGATTATATGTCAATGGCGATTCGCCAAATGTTTTCCATCTCTTCCATTAACAGCAATTATCGCACATTATCGAATTTATATATGCTAACTGAACGTCCCGCCGCCGCCGCTGCAAATCCAATTTTGATCCACACACACACACACACACAGCCTGCCCAAGGAGGCGTGGCGTCGGAATTCAATAATTTCTAATGAAAGTTGAAAAGCGCCGCTTCAAGCGATTGGTTGGGATTAAGAATCCCACTGAGTGTCGGCCCGCGGATAGTATCGAACATGTTCGACGCCCGGTCGAACCGCGAGGCAGCGATGCTGCGCAGTTGACTTCACATGTACAGTGGGACGAAACAGGCTTCACATATATTTGACAGCCAGTGTTCTTGTAACTTTTCATCGTCCACCTGTTTGAAATAAAAATATTCTGTTTAATAAGGTTAAAATTGAGTTGGGAAATCAAAAGAAAAAGTTGCACAAAAGAAGAGAAAAAGTTATTCGGCAAGTTGTTCTCCATTTGAATGAAACTCCCAACTCTTTTCTACCCACAGTGCGATGCTGCGCAGTCGAGGAACACCCACACACAAACACTCACACACACAAGTCAGTTCGAAGCTCGAAGCTGAGCAGAAGAAAGAGCCGAAATCAAACACAAACGAATCGACAACCAACCGCAACAGCAACGAAAAAGAAACCGAAAAAGCTCGTGATCAGTGCACCGCTCTCTTCTCAGCGCCTGCGCCAGCGCTCTTCGGCTGCCAGCGCTGAAGCCAACGCCAGCGTAAACGCAAACGCCAGCGACGACGCCGACGGCATGCAAACAGGATCTGAGCGTATATTACGTAGCGTTGGGCTTTAAGCCAACATCATTCCCCAGCCGAACGCCAACAACGCTAGCAGCAGATCCAGCGATCAGCGTTAAAAGAGCCACAATCCACGTTTAGCCAGCAGCCAACCACTAACCGCTAACCGCTGGCATCGATAACGAGCAGCTGTTTTGGGCCCAGTTTCAGACAGTTATCTGGCCGCATCTGCCAACAGCAGTAGCCGCAGCAGCAGTAGCAGCAGCAGCACCGATCCCCCGCATCGTCAGCATCAACAGCAGCGGCAGCAGCAGAATTGTCAGCAGAAACAAGTGCAAAAGTGAAGTGAACTCCGCCGACAGCGACGCTCTCTCTGTCACCTCCACCTCCACCACCTGCTTTGGCAGCAGCTCCTCTCTCGCGCTCCGGCTGTGTTCGCCGCGGTTCGCTTTAGACTCGGACTCGGATTCGGACCCGAGATCGGGTTCGTGTGGCGCTCCGCTCGCGCTCCAAGTCGCGCCGTAAATTACTTGCAAAGTTAAATTTAGTCTCGGCTTTTAATACCGTTTTTGTGCGTTTTCGAGTTGGTCGTGTTTTTATTAACAACAAAATTCCAATCAAAAAACAAAAATCAGCTCGAACCAAAACCGAAAAATATTCCGAAGAGGAAGGCTCTTCCAGCTCTTCGGTAGGAAAGACTTTAATGTGACTGCGAGAATCTTGAAATTGTGAAACACTTCCCGGATCGATCCTGTTCACCGATAATCCTGCTGAAATTTTTTTGTTTGCCAACTACCCGAGTAAACTACATAATTTTTTTTCTGTTGAACAAACTTGAACGGAGATGTAAGCTACTCGCCCCCGCCGAGAACTGAGCCCCACTTCCTGCTGAACATTAAGAACAATTTTTTCGACGCGGCATACACCCACCAGCTCCGTAACGTCCAGCGCAGCCTTAAACAACAATATCCAATTTCATAACATTTAATTGCAAAGAGCAGCAATTTAATATCATAATTTGCAAACAAACAAAAAACGCGCTCACACACAACACACGCACACACACACACACACATTCGGGCGCACGAATACGCACACAGAGGACAGCGTATCAAAAGACGGAAGTGGATTTTGTTCGTTCATCGGCCAAGCGGCGCATCCTGTTTTTGGATTTTCCACACAATCAAAAGCAAACACACACGGACTCTCCCGCGAACACGTATAAGAGTTGCGATCGCGTTTTCGCAAGAGATATAACGGTAAGTGAAGCTGCTCTGCTATTATTATATGTATCGGGAATATGCTTAGGCATAAGTACTCGCATTTCAAAGTGGTGTCGTCCGAGAGGACTAGAACGGTGAATGCTGGCGAAATTAGGGATTTTTAAATTTTATTTATTTAATTTTGTTTTTCAACATAATATAGATTGTGGTTTAGTTCTACGTAGAGCAGAAAATTCCTCCACCCGTAGAAAAGTTTTACAACAGCTGCCTTAGAGATGAATCACAAAATTCAATTAAACCAAAAGCAGCCCGTCAAAATAAGCTGCACAAATGGTGCCACAGCCACAGCAGGCTCTGAGTTGTTCCAATTCCATTACTCGTAGTGTAATGGTTCCAATTAGTTTCCGATAAATTCCAAAAAAAAGATTGACAAAACCAAACAGTGGTAAATTCGTCAAAATATTGATGGACGTGTCGAGGATGAATATCCCCCACCATAAACTTATACGAGTGTGTAGGTATGTGTGTAAATGTATGCACTAAATGTATTTGACTGCCAGAAGGGACAGAGAAACTCCAGCCAAATGTTAATAATAAACAAACAAATTGCATAAGCTTTTGCGGCATGTGCGAGGCCCAGGCCAGCACCCGCAAACGAACAAAACGAAGCGAATCCAAACAAAGGAAAACTCTTTTGAAGTCGTTAGGCAATTCTTATAAATTCAGGGTCGTTGTTGTTCCTCCCAGACTGAACAGAACCCGGAATCGGGATAAGCAAAAGCTTAGCTACCATTCTTTTAAAGAGATAGAGAGATAGTAATATTCAGGAAAAAAGGGCTAGGTGTCGCCTGCAAAGGGTGGTCCGCAGACACACCACCATACAGAATAGAGAGATCCGACAGAACAACATCCACAGCTACCAGGCGGTGTTTCCCAAAAATGGTCATGTGACGCGTCGGAGCTGCTGGATACGTTCGTGATTTTGGCATGCGCACTGCATGGGGGTTATTTAAGCGCTCGCCGAACATGCGCAGCTTTTCAATGGGCCAAAGAGACTTATAAAGCAGGCAGCTCACATCCACATCCCCCAGAGCCCCAGAGCCCCAGAGGGGCCAGCGATCAGCATAGAAAACTTTCACTGGCGGTCCAGCGGGACCGATTCCGATTCCGAATCCGCCTCCGAAACTGCTTTCAGCCCGAGCTTAATTCGCATGAAGATGCGTTTCAGGCGGAAATCCGCACACAAATTGCCGACTTCCAATGGCAATTTGCATAAATGTTGTTACGATAACAAATCACCTAGAAAAAATAGCAACGAGCGCAAACTATGACAAACAGACATACAGAAATACTAATACTTAGTTCTAATTAAAAGTGGTTGGAGGGAAAAAAAACTAATTAACATTTTTTGAGCGCAGCGCAAAGCGAAAAAAAAGTTTAAAAAACATACAAAAAAAGTTAAGTCAATAGAGGTGAGAAAATCAATTCACAACGACAGACAGCGGCGAAGGCAGCGGCTAGTCAAGTGCCCACTTGAGTGGAAAATCAATGCACTTCCGCAAAAATCGCCAAACATACACACACACACACAAGAAACAGACAGAGATACAGATACGGATACATCCGCAGGCACAACTGTTCTACAGATTCTCACACTTACAGATCGACAAATACTTACGCTCAGAAGTAGAAGTGAGGCGGCTTCCTCAACCCTATTTGCATGTAATTATTAACAATTTATTGCAGCTCAACTGAATCCGGAGCCGCTGCCAAAAAAAGTAAAACAAAAAAACGAGCAGCGGTTCTTTATGGGCTCTTATACAACATTTAAAGGCACAGTTTAGCTAGAATAATTAAGCAACACTTTCAAACGATATTCAGCGGCGTCATAAAAATTAGCCCCGAAATCAATACACTAATTAAGTAGAAGCCAAAAATATTCCAGCAATTATTTCAACAGTTCGCTGGTGATTTTAATTCGTTGCCTTAAATTAGCCATTAATCCAAGCAATTATGTAACTAAATATTCATACTTAATTTGAGTCAATCAAAGTGCTGCGCATTTATTTCGCAATTCGTCTGGAATCCACTTTGTTTTCAGAAAATGCTATCTAGCAAATATACAAAGACAAAGAACAAACAAAAAAAAAAAAAAACACAACAGAAATAAAGGATTTTTTATGGGACACTCAAAATAAGTACTAGAAAATTATAGACTCGTAAAAGTGCTTCTACCGTTCTACGGCTCTGTTCAGCTGAGAAAGATATATGTATGTTTATAGATATAAAATATAGATATAGATATATGTAGTCATACGCAGTGTGTGACTCACGCAATGCATTTTGACTGCAGCAAATGACTTTGGGACAAAAGTTGCCTTTTTATTATTGGGCGCGCCTTTTCGGACGAAACTTTCGCCCTTTTGCTGGGTTATTAAACAAAACATTATTGTTTTAATTATTGTTTGATTTGCTTTGCTTACTTATTTGTATTTTTATATACGTTTTTATTTGTGCCGTATTTTACTGTACTTTTGAGACTGCCAACTCCTTTCGACAAGTGCTCGAGGCTGTTGACGCTGCTTGTTGCATCTACAAAAACAAATTTCGCTGTATGTCTGGCTGTGTGTCTGTTTGGGCTGGCTGTCTGTCTGACTTTTGCTCTTGCTACTGCTGCTGCTGCTGTTTTTGATATCGTGTTGGGATCTTTGCACAACAATTTTGCGGCTGTTCTGCCGTGTGCCTGCCTGTACCGTGCTCTTCTGCTCTGCTCTGCTTCTGATGATTATTATGATGATCGGGTTGGCAGGTTGACTTTATTAGTCATACGCCGTGTGTGGCTGCTTGTCCCCAGTCCCCAGTCCCAGGCCCAGCCACAGCACCACCAGCAGCAGCAGCAGCAGCAGCACAGCCTTCTTGGCACGGACAGTGCCAAATAGCTGTGCAAATATTTGACCAACTCTTGTTAACACACTCTGCAAATAATTTATATAAACTTGAAATTAACATCAGACAGCAGCCAGGCCCAACTGGAGCGCCTTCTGAGAGACGGCACCCAGTGTGTCGCGTCTGTATGTCGAATTTTATCACTTCATTAGAGCGAACTCCCTCCCAACGTTGGGTGCAGCTCGTCAAGACCACAATCACGATCATATTGAAGCTGATGTTGATGATGATCAACTCTGAACATATACGTGTAATTAGCTGCCTAGCGCTCGATTTGCATGGCAGGTGGCAAAAAGAACAGGGCAAAGAGAGCAAGAAACCTTTCCAACTGATAAGAACAGAAGGAGCCCAGCAATTGAGAAGTTTAAGATACTGACTAAAACAGTACAGTCAAAGAAATACGTATATGTATATGTGGTTGCAAATGTTTTTAATATTTTAGGGACTGAAATCCATGCAATGCTTGGATCGTAGCTGTGATCCACTGCAGCCACTGACTGGCAGTACTGGCAAGCTGCGGAGACAGCATCCATCCAATTCGAGCATTGCATAACCCCTCCCTGTGTGTGCATGGGTGTGTGTGTGTGTGTAAGCAGCAGCCATGATCACAAACTAAACTCGTTCGCATATGTATACCAGCAGTCTGCGTACGTATTAATCTACTCGCACGCATTCGTATGCAGGCTCGTTTCTTTTGTTGCCACTGTCGGATTTCTTTTGTGAATGAAATTAACATGAACAAATGAGACTGTAACCTTTAGAATCGAATTTTCGAGGCGCTGGAAAAACTTCCACGACTATCTGACTATCTGACAAGCCATCTATCTGATGGAGCCATAAAAGCCATGAAAACTTTCCATGAGCAGCGGCCCAGGCTCCAGCAAGTCTGATCTGCCCGATATACATATATGTACATATATGTATGTATATGTATGTATGTATGTATATATTTTATGTATTGTCTTTGTGGGGCTTTCACCCAATTGCGGAACACGCACAACAACAACAAAACCCAATAGCAGTAGCTGTGTGGCAGGGGCAGTAGCCAACCGCCTAACGAAACGATCATTATCGTGATAAGGCGCGAGGTTTATGATCAGGTTTTTATTGTTATTTATAGCCAAATAATTACCTGCTCCGACCAGGCCGATAAGCGGCAGAAGTCCCGGCCCTGGCACCAACAATGTACACATATGACTATGACGAGCAGCTACTTAGTCAGTGGCCAGGCCACGTTGCTGATGAGCTCGAGAAGCATCCAAAAGCTCGTGCCCGATCCGCGATCCACGATCCACAATGCCCGATGCCCGATGCCCGATGAACGCCCGCCCTCTCCCAGATAAGATTCCGTATTTGTATTTCATAATATCATACGTAGGAGTGATATGATAGTGAATGACTGACTGGAAGCCTCCCGTTCCCTTGCGTTCCGTTCCGCTTTCAATGGCAAACATTGAACTTTGATGTTGTTCTTATAAGCTTATATAACACGCTCATTATGCCCCATTATTTCGTACATGCGTATAATTGAGATCCTATCCAGGGTGTTTTTGTTTCTGCTGGGGCATTCTGTTGGGTCTTTCCCACCGAATTCTGCGTCGCAGAACGGCCACAAAACCAAACAATTAAGCCAGAGGCTAAGCCCGAGCCAGAGCCCGAGCCAGAGGCTGGGCAAACACTTAACAAACGACAGAGAATTCCAACAAAGGCCAGAGCAGATTCTTGATTTATTTGGCTAACAAATGAGGGATGTATGAGTTCCCCTACTCGCACTCGTACCCATAATTCCCACTCCTACTCCTACTCGGCGGACAGGCGACAGAGCACCAGAGAGGCGCAAAGAATTCGCTACCCTTCCCCTCCCAGATCACATGTAGCTTGCTGGGGCCATAATCTCTTCAAGCTAACGAGTGTTCTGGCCCGAAATAAGTTCCGTTTGTACGAGCTCATACAATGTGGGTTAAGTAAAGAATACACGATACATACGCGTACATATGTAGCTATTTATGCCCCTATGCATAGCCATAGAGTAGTCGTAGCAGCGGACACATGTGTAGTACATCATATCACATCTCCCTCTAATTACGAGTATTCTTACGCTCATAAAGAAACAAAAGCAAATAAAAAAAAACAACAAGCGACACACAAATGAAAATGAAAAACACAGAAATTTATAGTTGACGCTGAAGCGGAAGTTATTATGACAGATATAAAAAAAACCGTCAAAAGTAGGCGAGAACTCAAAACAAATCAAATCAAAACGAAACTAATGCTGGCCGGGCAGAAATAAAAAAAAAAATGGAATTGAAACAAAATGAAGCTCAATGCAATGTTTTGTTAGAACTTTTTGTGGAGTTTATTTTGCTGCTGCTGCTGCTGCTGCCACTAATTGCATTCTAATCGTAGACGAAGGTCTCGGTCTTGGCCATGTTTAGTTTTTGCTCTGCTGTGCTGTTCAGATACGAGTCGATACGCGTATGACGAGTGCGAGAGTTTTGAGTACTGTGGGAAGCAGTTGACCAGGCCAAGATTTGCGAAGCAAAACAGTCGCCAAACGAGCAATAAATATACTCAGTGTAATGTACAATGAAGTACATGGAGGAATGCGGAGCACACTTGATCTGGCTTTGGGAAGGATCCCCCGATCTCCACTATTTCCCACTGCCACAGAATAACAGACAATATTTTCATGCAGTGGCCTGTAGCAAGAAAACAGTAAAGTGCTGCCTTAATTACAGAAATAAAGTAATTTCCGAGGAGGGCCTTTATTGCCGGACATTGTATAACTCCATTTGTATCAATGTTTCTATCGGGCGACAAGAAGCGATAGGGATCGATGGTAATCTTTACGGCTGCAGCGAAATCAATCAATTTAAATTTGATTAGGCTGTGATTTCCACACATGCACAGGCACAGGCACAGTCACAGGCACAGTCCCAGCCACAGGCACAGCCACAGCCACAGGCACAGCTACACGGAAAATGCCGTATCGTACCATGGCTTAATATACGACTATTCATATATGTATAGAAGCTGATATATGACGGGCGTATGGTATGACGATTACAGCCTGGTTATGCGGCTGGGCTGGGGGTACGGGTACTCGTACCAATATTATATTTTATGGCCAAACAAATCACGCGAACTCAGTCAACGGAAATCGGTGAATGCCGCTCTGCGTCTGAGCCTCAGTTCATATAATATCAGAACAAAATAATGCCCAATACGTATAAAAAGATATACACGTTAAATTCATATATGTACATGTGCGAGGGATGAGCAAAATCATTGTTATTAATACGATTATTGTGTGCACGGTTGCGTGTTAATTTTGCTGTGATTCCGTCTGGGAGTAGATTTTTGTTTGGCGTTTTTTTTCCCCATTTTCAATTTGCAAAACACAATGCAAATGGCTTTGGGCTCCAGTTCTGGCTCTAGCCATTCTCCCTCTCCAGCCTTCAGCCTTCAGCCTGCAGCCTCCACCGCCATGCACCCATCCATCCGGCCCGGCCCGTCCTGTCGATAGAGATTAACTGTTATTAGGGCCATGTTATCATATCTGAAAATCAATTTTGATTTTTTGCTCTTTTTTTTTGTTTTGCTTTGTTGTTGTTTGTTGTTTGTTGCGGCTTCGCCTCTGTTCGACTGATCTCGTTGACATTCGGATTTGGGGGAACAATTAAAAGTTTGTCTCTTGGGTGAACAAAACAAGATTGTAATTATATCACACACACACATATATGTAGATAAATAATTGGAGATAGAAATAGAGATAGCGAGAGAGAGACGGTAGGGAGAGGGGGAGAGAGTGCATATGTATGCACATATTTATGGCCTAGTACGAGAGTATTGTTATTGAGTAATTGTCTCGCACAATCGCTTTGCCCAGTTCAATCAACTCGTCGGCAACAAAGCGAGAAGTACGCGCACTCGTACGTATGCGTATTTTCATTTTCATTTTCCTTTTCATTTTTGGGGCAGATTCAGCGATCCAGCGATGCGTTTAAGACACTTTAAAAGGAAAATTCCTTTATTTTTATTTACATGCAAATTTCTATTTGTTTTTTTCGATGCCCAAAACTATTCAGCCAACTTCCTTGTTGGAAGCAAAGCAAAATTCTTCGCATTAAGCATACGCCCCAGACGAATGTGGCCCCCAATCTATAATCCCTTAGACAAGTGGTCGCTCCCCCATTCAGTTAAGCCATTTGCGTTGTTACTTTAATTAAAATATATGAAGAGGGGGGAAACACGCAGTCAGGCAACATCAAGTGGCTGAGACCCAGGTATATGATACTACTCCATAATGAAATGAAATCAGCAGCTAAAAATATTGGCTATAAATAGGCAAACAACGAAATAAATTCACACACACACCAACACACACACACACACAGTTTATGTCTGGAACACAACGGAGACAAAAAAAAACCAGTTGAGGACACCGATCCGTAGAGTCGATGCCAAGCCAAAGTCTCCGTCTCCGTCTCCAGCCTTTGCCCACTCCACTCCAGATCGACAGACAAGAGACGTTCGCATTCACGTGACCAGCAACAAAATTGTCATTTATGTACACTTATACGTATACGTATACGTATTGGAGTGAGTACATGCGCGTATACATTCACAATATAAGAGTGCGCGCACGAATACGAGTATGTGCAGTTGTGGCAGGGTGTTGGCAGGGTGATGGCGAGGGTGGGGGTGAGGGTGAGGGTGGCATCGAATTTTGGAAAACCTGATTATTGGAATTCGTGTGGATGTGCATATATTGGTTTGTTGTGGCTGTGCCTGTGCCGGTGCCCCCTTCGGACGGGGACGCTAGAATTTTTAATTAATCAATTGCTGGACTGATATGATATTGAATATGATAATGGCAGGCTCTCTCGATTGAGCAACAGCCATCCAGCCAGGTACGCGTAGGCAGAGGTCCAATAATAGCCAACAGCTCATTGATCAATTCATCAGGTGCTATTTTCCGAGCTATCTGAGTTGGAAACAAGCACAAGCCTGGAAATCGGTATTTGGGGCTTGCGGCTTGGGGCTTATCTTCGGTGTTGTCGGGATCGGTCGATCGGGATATTTTCCGTGACTCAGTTGGCAGAGTTTTTAGTTTTTCCCTGTTTGTGTCGTTTATCAATTGTGCTTAGGGCTTAGCCCTCCAAAGCGAATCGAATTTTGTAGTTTTTGTAGTTGTCGGTTGTCGGTTGTCGGCTGTCGCTTGTCGGCTTGGCATGATAAGCTGTCTCTATCAATCAGCCATTGACTTATGTCTCGCTGATGGACTCTCGTGGCTCTGGGGCTCAAGTGCACATTGCATAGAAGATTAATTGACTTTAAACGATCCATTAACGAGCCCCACAATGTATTGGGGCAGATAACTGGATTACGTTAACACGAACCAACTGCTCGTATATGTGTGTATTGTAAAATAAAGTTAGCCAAGTGTATTAATCAGAAGAGGAGCCCTTGCCGTGTTCTCCCTTATGGCTCCACACGGCAAGCTGTGCTGTGGCCTAGCTGTCATCTCTTCAGCTTTCTGAAATGCCATCCAATGCCAATCAAAATGTATGGTTTCTTTTTGTGTTGTTTATATTGGTTCGGTTCGTATCGGTATTGTTTTTTTATGTTTTCTTCTTTGAAAGTGGGTCAGCCAGAGCCAGAGCCAAAGCCAAAGCCAACTGGCAAACAGCAAATATTATGCTCTGAGGCTGGGTGGCTGTGAGGCTGCAAAGCTTTTAAGCGGAGAGCCAACAAATCGAGGCAGGCTGCTTGGACCGCGCGACACGAGCCGAACCCTTGCTTGATCTTCTCCTAAGCCAGACGCAGACCCATAGCTGGTTGGCTTTGTTGTTGCCGATGATGTGTGAATAAACCCATAGATAAGTCAAGTGCACTACCCTTCAACTCGGGCATCGTATTATTGACACAACTGCTGTGGCATGACTGCTGTGTGGCTGTGTGACTGTGGCTGTGACTGTGACTGTGACTGTAACTGTAACTGTAACTGGAGCTATAACTCTGGCAGAGACTGTGGGCATATTTTTGTTTTTTAGCGCTGGAAATCCTCGGGGCAATTCCATCCGTCATTCTTCATTAGCGGCTGTCACTCGAGTCTCGAGTGGGGCGGGCAATAGCCAAATTTTTTGATACATCTTATCCCCATATCGCAGTTGGCCACTCAGAGCTCGTCGCTGGTCGCCGGTCGCCGGTCGCTCGCCGCCGCTTTAGTCATAGACACTAAATTACATTTGTATGTATGTATGTATGTATGTATAGCACGCCCATTGGGGCATTGTTCTACCAAGAAACGACAGTTGAGTATTCCGGCAGGCATTTCCTGAGAAACCCAAAATCTACCACAATTAAAACCATAAAAGAAACAAAGAACACGGAGGGTACAATCCCTCGGCTTTTCAGCGTAACTCTGCCTAATCATTGTCCAATATTTACGATCGGTAGCTCCGCCAAAAATCACAGTTCACATAATCACGCGCTAATAACTGCGATAAGACGGGCCATACGACTCACGCCGCCTCACTACGGCCCCGCGCCGCACCGCACCGCACGGGCAACGATCGCGCGCCCCCATCATCGATAGGATGAGCCACATGGAGCACTCCTCCGGCACCGCCACCGCCTTCGACATCCGCCTTCACATCCGCCATCCGCCATCTGCCCTTCGCCATTGCTTTCGATTGCCACGGACTACCGCGGCCCGTGCGCGGTTATTAATTAGAATTTATGGTCTGGCAATAGTCGGGCCCATACACAGACAATAAATAGCAATTGTATATGTTGTTGGCCCGTCTAATCTAATCGCCGACACACGAAACGCACAGCTTTTCACGCTCGGCCAAGTCCAACCGCTTGACCGCTGAAGAGCCGCCCCGCGATCGCGTCCGCCAGGAGCGGTCTAGCCACGATTCCATCGCCATGTAATGCCTCTGCCATGTGCTATGTATGTCCTGACTCTCAAGCTGGGATGGGAATGGAATGGGATGTTCTCCTGTCCCTGAAAAAATGTGGAAGGAAACAATCAGAAATTTGAAATGGCGAATTTCGAAGTTCTTAGGGAAAATGCATTGCCTTCAGCCGCTCCTGAGGAAGCCGCCAAACGAGTGGACAGAAGCCACACGCCCCATTACCAATCGACAGTCGGCAATCACCAATCGGCAATCAGCAATCGGCAATTGGCAATTGGCAATCGACGATCGCTCATCGATCAGTGACAAACGGATATTCAAAAGCGAGCCGCATCACATGGCATCGCATCCAGGGGCAGAGCTGCCAACGCAGCAACACCTGCCATCAGGTGGCTGGCTCCTCTTCTGGCTATCTAGCTCAGAATCGACCGGGCAAATCGAAAACAAAACCAAAAAGAAATCAGCGTAACAGCAGAGCAGAGCTACTCTGCCCGTGGTGCCTGTTCTGCCTGTTCTGCCTGCTCCCTGTGTCTCTCTATCTCTGTCCGATTATTTACAGTTAGCTCCGAGCAGGCGATAACCTTGCCCGTATATATCTTGGGGAGCTCTTGGACCGCCAACTACGATTACCACGACAAAGACAGCGACGCCGACGCCAACGTCGACGTCGACGCTGCCAGCGACGCCTGCCACTAATCACTCCAATTAGCTAGAAAGTGCTTTTCGTTTAAAATTCGCACGTTGTCGCATTTTCTTGGCATTGTACTCCTAGGCTCTGAGAAAGCCACTTGGCCAGTCAAGAAAGTGATTTTTTTTTCATTGAGTTCACTCAGCTGTGTTTAGTTTTTTCTACCATTCCGTGTCCCAGAGGAACCCTTTTTTGGGAACAAACTATGTGAGTGACCAAGTGTAACCAACGATCCCATCATAGCAGAGTCAAAGCAAAAACAAACATAAAAAAACTACTCGCAAAACACCAAAACACTCTCAAAACTCCCGCCAAATGGGGAGCTTCATTTAAAGCCGCAAAAAGCAAAAGTGAAGCCAAGTACCGGGCCATCAATATAAGTATCAAAGCAACAACGAAATCCACTCAAATTCGAAGGCACAGCAACTTCAATGTAGGCCACACTGACCGACAAATCATAGACAATAAAATATACAAGCCACAAAAATACACAAAAATATGCAATAATAAAACAAATGAAGGGAGAAGAGAAGAGCAAAATCAGGCAAAATTCAAAGAAGTACTTAAATTGTTGTGTAATTCTATTTGAAGTTGTGAAGTTTCCACACAAATGTCTGATCCGCACTCCTTGATGGGCTGCGAAAGAGTATCCGCACAATGTGTGTGGCGTTGGCTCAGTGCATAGCCAAGGAGGCAGCTTGGGTGAAGGGCCCAAGATCGGGCCCAAACGAAAAGCAACAAAAACGCCAGCAAGCAAGCAAGCGAAACAAACAACAAAATACAGAAAATAATAATAACAACAGCTAAACAGAAGACAAAACTTTTGGCACAGGCCCATTTGTGGGCCACTTAAGGCCCGATCTATGCACAGCGAAGATAATACCGATTCAATCCGATTGTACATACATGCAGACACACATAGGCAACTCATTTCGAAACGGACTTAAACAAAAAGAAAGGCAAATGTAGCAATGATGTTGCTGCTACAAATATACATACATATATACATATGTATGTACTTCGCTTCAGCACTGACGAACGACTGACTGACTGACTGACTGTCTGTGATGACTGCTACTCCGCTCCACTGGGGGGATATTTCGCTAGAATAATAATTGAAACTGAAATGGTTTTGTGGTTGCTGTTGCTGTTGCTGTTGCTATTGTTGTTGTATTTTTGTATTTTATTTTATTCTTAATGACGTTTGGCGCGTGTTGCCTTTATAAAAAAGTCCACTCACACGCAGCAGCCATAAAAATCTTTGGCTCAAATGTAGAAAACTACCAATTGCTGACCAATTTCGGGGGAGACCAAATTCCACTGATAATTGGCAGTATCTAGTATCTACGCCATATAGAAATTCATAGCAGTACGAGTGCGAATATATATACATATATCTACAGTATTATTTATATAACGTTTGGCGGCACTTTTGGTTTGATGCCCGCTCGTATCTGTCGTATCTGCAATCAGGGAAAGTTTCAAAATATATTCGAAGAAATTAAATGTTAAGTGTGCCCAAATGCTCGCACGTGCTGCTCCAATACTATTTTGGCACTACAATGGGTTCTACTGGGAGGGGCTTGGGCTTGAGCTTGGACTTGGGCTTGGGCTTGGTCTTGGGCCAGCTGCTGGCGTTTGGATAATTAATTACTTAGCATTGGAGGCGTAGCAGTTCGTGGCAGTTTGTGGGGGCTGACGTCAGACTCACACTTCGACTCCGGCGGTAGCAAGTTCCTTATGAGTTACGCGTTACGGGTGTATTAACAACGAGGATGGCCAGGTTTTTGTTTTCGTAATTTATGCTTGCGGATCGTGAATGGTGGATCATGGATTATTTATGAAAATCCCAAAAAACGACTGCGATCGACGTAAACTACGCCGCACTCCGACGCAATGGGCTATGGCCAATAATTTAGTCGCGTGTAGGCGGGCCCTGAGAACCGAGTCGAACAGTCCCCGTCCCCACAGCCCAAGAGGAAGCGCAACAGACACAATCATACTCACACGTTCGACGGCTGTTCGCGTTAGGAAGCGGCTAAGCTCAGTTCACTTCAGTTAAGTTAAGTAACCGCCCTGCTGAGGGTGCTCACGGTTACGGTTATGTGAAAACTTCCAGCCAGTCAGCCGTTCGTGCTAATAATGTAACATTCACTCTGATATTTGACAGGCTGTGTCTGTGTAATTCATGACGGAAAACGGACAAGGGATAACGGATAACGGATTACTGGCAACTGATCAACTCGTAATGGCAATGATTCATGGGGTGACAGAATCCAGTTCGCATTTACTCAATTTTACAATATTTAGACAATATTTAGACAAAATTTATGAAAATTCAGCGTCTACATGGAGTCTCTGGACCGGTGGGTATGAGCTGCATTTGCTTCCAGAAGAAATCATCCAACAACTGGCCACTTTTGTAGACATCATCGCCGGGCTGATTATATTTGAAGCAATTGTGAATGATCAGCATGAAGTCGGCCACTGCCTCGCCCATGTGGTGGTAGAAGTTGTTGCTCATTCGCTGCTTCATGGTGCGGATGTCCATTGGCTTCTTGATAATCACGTAATACTGTGGCACCCCAAGCAGCACCGTGTCCACTGGCTGCATGAACTCCGAGCAGAAGTCCCTCCTGCACGCCTCTTTAAGTACAAATTTCTCAAAGAAATCCAACTTGTTTGTGTACTTGCCCAAATTCATGGGCGCCGGCCCCACGTCGGGCTGCACAAGAGTCGGAGGATTCTCCCTGGTGGTTGGAAGCTTGGGCTGCAGCTGCAGCTGTGCCTAAGGGAGCGGGCGCAGACTCAACCGAGTGAAACATGTCAATGGGTCACTGTCAATGCCATGAATATCTTACCGTCCGTCTCGTCATGATCCGAGAGCGTGGGGGGCGGGCCCATGGAGACGGCCGGGGCCGTGCGCGTCCTTTTCATCGGGTTGCTCACATGACCGTACGGATACTCGATTCCCTTGGGAATGTCCATCATTCGCTTCAAGAAATACTTTTCCAAGAACTGGCCACGCTCATGGACCAAGCTCCCAGAGCAGTTGTATTGGAAGCAGTTGTGAATAATCAGCATAAAGTCGGACACAGCCTCCCCGACATGGTGGTAGAACTTGTTGTTCAGTCGCTGCATGATGGTGCCCAAGTCCATGGGCTTAGCCACGGTTTCGTAATACCCCTCTGCCACAATCAGTTTCAAGTCTACAGGGCGCAAGAAATCCACAGCGAAGTCCTTCTCGCACAACTCACTCAGAATATTTTGGCTTAAGAAGTGCATCTTATTGGTGTATTGGCCGAAATTCGATGGCCTAGGATCCACCTCTGGCTGCAAACATGTGTCCAGCTGTAGCGTGACCCAACCATTACCAGCAGCACGCCTGGAAGAAGAGGCCTGTGGAGGGGCAGCGTGTAGAACGAAGCAGCGCAGATTTGCCACATTAGTCTTAACATTACCATCGTTGTCTTAGTGCGGCTTGGTAGAGAACAAACTAATTTAAAAGCGCAAGAGTTATTTGCCTTGAAAATTAATTCGATGTGAATGCTCTCTGATTCTGACAGTTGACTACTGTCTGTTCTGGCTTACTGCGATTGCCAGCATGATTTGAATAGTTTCATGATGGTTTTCCAACACTTTTTTCTTACACGCACTACCATGGCACTGCTCTGATCAGTGTTAATTAATTAATCTATAAATTAATTCCATTACAAAAATGCAAATTGTGAGCCAGAAATTATGACGCAAGTAACAGTACATGGTCCAGTTTACGTTGATCAACACTGGTACCCACCCAACTTGTGTAATAAAAATCACATCACAGCGAACTAATCGATTCACCAGCCACAGGCACAGTGCCACTCACTAGTTTCTGCCCAGGTCTGCCCCATTTGCGCATCTTCTATATCGTTTTCTCAGTCTTATTGATTGGGGCTCAGCTTTTCGATGATATGCATAAATGAATATTAATTTGTGTGTATTTTAAAAGAAACTCCGCTGATCACGATAGTCAACCATGGGACATTATAATACACACATATGTATATACATACATACATATGTGTGTATGTATTACATACATAAGTCATAAATGTTGGTGGCATATTTATGTACGTGGAATTCTTTTTTATTCTTTGTAGCAGCTATTATTAATATGTATAATCATTTTAAGAATCCCCGATGCCGACGCCGATGCCAATGTCTGACAACAAAAAAGTTTACCCAATTTTGTTGTTGTTTTGCTGCCGGACACGAGGTTTCGGCTTGGTTTCCCCTGGCCTGTTGTGTGTGTTTCAGTCGCTTCAGTTGATGGGTCCGGATAATGGTCGGGTGTCCGTCTGCCTAATTTTCAATTAATTGGACATGAACTGGAACTACAGTGTGGGTTTTGAGAGGGGGTTCGAGGGGGTCTATGGGTATCCCCCAAGCTATTAAGAGACAATTAGACAATGGCAGGCGATGGGAACATAATCTCAGGAAAAAAACAAACACACACAGCCATAAGACCTCCCCCCCAGACCGGCTCAGGAAGAATGCTTCTGAATCTCAGTCTCAGTCTCAGCTTCAGTCGGAGAAGGCAAACAGCAGATAGATAGATAATTCATTTGTTGCCAAATACTACTCGCTGTGCATGTGTGTGTGTACGAGTGTGTCAGTCAGTCCGTCATTTGGTCAGTTCATTCAGTTCCATTTGTTCACGACAATTATGGCCTGGCAGGGTCCGGGCCCGGGCAATTTCACTAACGAAAACCTCTCTGTTGTTGCTCCCTCGTATTATTATTATTATCATTATTCTTATTATTGGAACTGTTATTACCTCTGTGAAGCCTATATATGTGTATGTTTATGCATACACACAACGATCAGTTCATGATCTGCAAATGGGTTTATAATCATCGAAATGCTTACAATTTTTTTCCTTTTGTCTTTTGTCTTACAGCCACACTCTTTCCTTTGGTTAATTGATTAACCAGCACACTCGAAAAAGGGAACGGAGAACGGAGAACACGGCAAGAGAAATCCAGCAAGATGACTGGTTTCACCAACGGCGGCTTCGAGAACGATGAGCCCGTCAAGGTGAGTTTTTTCGTACTTGTTTCTTGTTGTTTGTGACTTACTCTCGGACTGGTCCCAGGCCCCAAACATACTTCTGAGTTCTTTTCCGATGGCCAGCATGAAATCATCGACTGAATCAAACACTAATTAATGTCTTTAATACTTTAGCGAAGAGAGCCAAAATAAATCACACAGTTTAACTTCAACCACTTACTTTTGGCTGCAATTAACTTATATGCAATTGCCCGTACCAGTCGCTGTTCACAAACAGATATAAATAGATCGAATCGATCTACATTTTAGCAAATTAAAAGTCTGTCTGTTACACTGAAAAAGTGCTAGGTATCCAAGTACTTATCCTAGAGTTTTGTTGTTATTAAGAGCCATTGAAAATGCCATAAAACTCTGTCACATTTTCTCATGGGTATTTTTTATTTCTTTTTGTTTTCTGGCTTCTTTTTTGTCATTTATTCATGCATGGACAATGCCAGACCAGACCGCTCTTATGTTGAATTTAGAAGGTATAATCGTGGCCTATTCTACATGTCTGTGCATATGTACTTTTGTAACTATGTATGTATGTATTTCTGTATGTAGATGCGTTGCTTGTGAGCTGGGATTACACTTATCGAGTGTCTGCCTGGGTCGTGTGCTTTGTGTTTTGAGTTTTGTATTGGATTGGGCCGTGTTAATGACTCTGTTTGCCTTCAGCAAAGAAATCATGTTTTATAATGAAACGCGTCGCAGTATTCATTGTGGCCCAGATGAGGAGGAAGTACGGAGCATACGAGCATCCAATAGGCCGGCGATGGAGATAATGCTCGAGATGCTAATGATCATTGGCATGCTGGCCAGTTGGACAGCTGGACAGTTGGACAGTTGGCCACTCCTTGGATTTTAATAAGACGAAATAAATTTCACCTCAAGAAACCAAAAACCCAAAAGCCGAAATCTGAAAACTGAATCAGCGCGAAAAGCAGAAAAAGAAATGTGACAGCAGAAAGAGCTTAACAAGCTCTCACACACGCACACCAGCACGTACATACATACATACATACATACATACAAACATGTATTAATGCCCATGTGTTGGTGGTGTTCGTGTTTGTACAGAGCCGCCAGTTCATCCGTGCGAGTGCTGCCAACTTATTCCTAAGATATTTGGCAATCAACGGCTCGAACAAAAACCAAATACCAGCGAGAAGGAACGCTGCGAGTCGCTTCTGTGGCCGCGCCTTTACTTGTATACCCGTACTCAGTCAAGACGGACGGACAGACAGACATAGACTCGGCTGTTGCTGCAGATCAAGAATATATTTATGTACTTTATGGGGTCGGAAACTTTTCCTTCTGTGCGTTGCACACATTATCTCTTACCACAAATCTAATAACTCTTCGAGCAGGGGTATAAAAACCAAAAACCATTTGCACAAAACCGATTGCACAATTAAGCCACTGACAAGGTTTCATAATAAAATATTGCCAATTTACAATAATCGCCACCCCACGCCCCTCCGAGACCATGCCACGCACCTCCCTGCGCACACCCAAAACCCCAACCCCAACCCCACCCCCACTGACACTCACAGTAATCAGTTCTAAAAAACAGCAAACCCGTTTTCCTCGTTGTGGTCAAGACACAGAACCACTGTTGCGGTTGCGGCTGTGGCTGTGGCTGGAGCTGTCGGAGAACGTCCAGCAGAGAGCGAATTTATGTACAAAAAAAGAAAAAAACCCACAACAAGAGACATGTAAAGACTTGCTGGGAGTGGCAGGGGCAGAAGTGGGTGCTGGGGCAGGGACAGGGGCAGGGAAAGTGGCCAGAGACAAACACGAAACGTGCCGCGTTTAAAAATAAAACGAAAATCTCGTGCTCCAAACGCGCGTGCGCAACATGTTGCCGCGCACACAGTAGGTCGCTGGCAACATGTCGCCGATCACTGAGCGTAGACCGCCTCTAGGCGCACTCACACGCTCACACATACACACGCACACAGAGACAGCACACAGCACACAGCCACCCACAGTGAGCACCAGCACACCACTCACCTGGCAGCCAGTTGTAACTGGTTTTCAGCAGTTTTTGTTTGCTTTTCCCAACTAGAGACGACGCAAGCCGTCGACGCCATTGCCGCTGCCGCTGCTGCTGCTGCTGCTGACGCCACGGCGCAGCCGCCACTCTCGCATATCATTATGAACCCTTACCCCCCCTACCCGCCCCACACACCTCTTTTGTACTAACCCATCCATCTTATTATTTCGCAGCGTGCACTTGTGCTGGTGCTGGCGCTGTTGCTGGTGCTTCGGGCAGCACCAGCAGCTGTTGGCGATTAAATCTGCGCTCCACACACACGCACACACACAGCCAGAGAGACATATACATACATAGCTAGGCAGGCAGACGCCCAGAGACAAAGCCCAGTAGGCTTTATGCGTTGTCATGGTATGCTAAGGACCATTGCCGCATAACGGCTTCCCAAGACAGAGTTTCCAAAAGAGACACAGTGATAAATTGGTCCAGCAACGGTCCATGCACCAGCTGACTTAGCCCAGTGAACTGGCACCCTCAAAGTATGATTCTGCCGCTGCTCGGCCAGTAAACTAGAACTAGGCAATGTACAAATGTATGTACATATGTATGTATGCATGTACTTAAATTTACGATCATGCACAATTATTTCTTAAGCTGTTCAATTCTCCCTGTCTTGCCGCCTGGCTTGCCCTCTCTGTTGCCACTTGTTCTTGCTCCTATTAATTGTATTCCAAATTTTGGTCAGTATCACTTGGCACCACTGGGGCGCACATGTCAGATGAGTAATAGCCGTAAATTCATATACATATGTATATGATTTATGTATGAACATATCTCATTTGTGCAGCAGCAGTTCTGTGGCGCGCTGCTCGTGGCCTGGGACAACTTTCTGTTCTAAACGAGTGCATGTACATATATACAATACATATGTACTTATGTACGCGTACAGTCTGGTGTTTTTCCAATCACAATTCTCAGTACATTCGATTCAGATTTAACGAGTAAATGCAACACGAAACAGGGCTACATAAGTGTGTACATATGTATGTATGAAAGTTCCAGGTACATACATATGTATTACTTATGTATTCCCAATTGCTGTTGATATTTGCTGACGCTTTGCTGCTGCGACGAGTATTACGTATTAAATATTATTGTTTTTAATGGATCCGTTTTATTTGGTTTCCTCCTTGCTCCCAATCTTTCCTTTCCGTGCCCCTGTGGCTGTTTCACTTTTTTTGTTAATCATTTAAATTAAATTTTATGATGCTGACAAGCTTTGGGGACTTTTTTCGAATCCGGCGAAAGACCGCCTGAAATTTGCATACAAACAAAACGGGCTTTACAGACGAGACACCACAGCCCCCAACCCCCAACCCCCAACCAGCACCGCATCGTGTGAACAGCCACCCAGCAGCCACTAAAACGATATTGTTAGGCGAAAAAATAGCACTTAATCGAGTGAAACAAAGCTGTAATCGATTACGTCTTGCATAACGACAACGCGCCACTACCCACCCACCCACTCGGGTTTTATGATCATTCCCAGCCCATTGCCCCCATTGCTGTGCCGCCCGCCTCCCTCCTCCCGCCGCGCTGCTCAATCACTTTGTCTTGGCCGATCGATGTAACCTTCTGGCCCTGTGCAGCGCATGCAAAATCAGCACATCGCGATGAGTGTGTGTGTTTTTCCTTTCGGCCAGTTCTCGGATCGATTTGAATTTTTGTGGGGCCTGGGGAGCATTTTTATGGCCATTTAAAGGCCGCATCACGCATGCGCCATGCGCCATGCAAAAGCGCCCGCGAAACGCGAGCAAAACGCATGCGGCCTTTTCGAATTGGTTTTATTTTTTGATTTTTAGAAACTAAAAGCGTAAAATGCGCCAACACATAAATAATTAATTAATGTGTATTTTGTGTGCAGTCGGTCCGTACAGTGGAGACGAGAAAACGAAAGCTACCGCAGAGAGTTTTGGTATTTGGGATACTCTTCGAGATACGAGCTAGAAAAATGCAAACAAACATAAAACATAAAACATTAACAAAAATGCGAGTATAAATAATCAAAAAGGGTATAATAAATGGAAAGAGATTTCCAGTAGAATTTCCATATGCAAGAAATTTCCATAACAATAAAAGAGCGACAAACGAATGTATATATGCATGTATATATACATGTGTACATACACATACATATACATATGTATGTACATTGTAGTCGTCAGATATGAATGGAAAGAAATTTGCTAAATGGCTTAAAAGCAATTCTGTTGAGCATCGAAGGAGGGGGTGGGGGAGCCACAATCGTATTAAGAAAGTTATGGCAACGAGCAAGAAAGAAAGTAGGATCATCCCCTCCCGCTTCCTACACTCTTCACTCCTTACCATGGACACAGTGGACCCACACAAACCGACGACAAATCCAATCCACAAATGCTGATCTTTTTTTGTTGTTTTTTCGTTTATTTTTAGCCGAAAGCTGGTTTCGAGCCCGACACCGCCTCTCTGCGAGAGAAAGTTGTGCTGAATCCGGCCGAGAAATGGCGCATCTTAAAGAATATCTCGATCATCTCGATCGCCTTCATGGTGCAGTTCACCGCGTTTCAGGTGAGTCCCAACAACCACTTCCCGCCCATCGCATGCCCACTGACAGGTCTGTTCTGTTTCTGTTTCTGTTTCGGGCTTCTGTAGGGCACAGCCAATCTGCAGTCGTCGATTAACTCGAAAGATGGCCTGGGCACTGTATCGCTGAGCGCGATCTACGCGGCCCTGGTGGTGTCGTGCATTTTCCTGCCCACCCTGATCATCCGCAAGCTGACCGTCAAATGGACACTCGTCTTCAGCATGCTCTGCTATGCGCCCTACATTGCCTTCCAGCTCTTCCCGCGCTTCTACACCCTGGTGCCCGCCGGCATCCTGGTGGGCATGGGCGCAGCGCCCATGTGGGCCTCCAAGGCGACCTATCTGACCCAGGTGGGACAGGTGTATGCCAAGATCTCAGATCAGGCGGTCGATGCCATCATTGTGCGGTTCTTCGGCTTCTTCTTCCTGGCCTGGCAGTCCGCCGAGCTCTGGGGCAATCTGATCTCCAGCTTAGGTAAGCATCCAGCACACAGACACAGAGACCCCAGCCTGGACCCTCTCTAACGCTCTGTTCCCTCGCACAGTCCTCTCCAGCGGTGCTCATGGATCCAGCAGCAGCGCCAACTCGACGATCAGCGAGGAGGATCTGCAGTACTGCGGCGCCAACTTCTGCACCACCGGCGCCAACGGACACGGCAACCTGGAGCGTCCGCCAGAGGATGAGATCTTCGAGATCTCGATGATCTATCTGTCGTGCATCGTGGCAGCCGTCTGCATCATTGCCTTCTTCCTCGACCCCCTCAAGCGCTACGGAGAGAAGCGCAAGGGCTCTAACTCCGCCGCCGAGCTGTCGGGCCTCCAACTGCTCTCGGCCACGTTCCGCCAGATGAAGAAGCCGAATCTGCAGCTGCTCATCCCCATCACCATCTTCATCGGCATGGAGCAGGCCTTCATCGGTGCCGACTTCACCCAGGCCTACGTGGCCTGTGCCCTGGGCGTCAACAAGATCGGCTTCGTGATGATCTGCTTCGGCGTTGTCAACGCCCTGTGCTCCATCCTGTTCGGCTCTGTGATGAAGTACATTGGCCGCACGCCCATCATTGTCCTCGGAGCCGTGGTGCACTTCACCCTCATTACGGTGGAGCTCTTCTGGCGGCCCAACCCCGACAACCCCATCATCTTTTACGCCATGTCCGGCCTATGGGGCGTCGGCGACGCCGTCTGGCAGACCCAGATCAACGGCCTCTACGGACTGCTGTTCCGCCGCAACAAGGAGGCCGCTTTCTCCAACTACCGCCTGTGGGAGTCGGCTGGCTTCGTGATCGCCTACGCCTATGCCACAACGCTGTGCACCCGCATGAAGCTCTACATCCTGCTGGCGGTGCTCACGCTGGGCTGCATCGGCTACGTCATTGTCGAGATCCTCTACAGGAAGAAGGTGAGTGGTGCCCCTCAGCATCAACATCAGCCGCAGCCCGAAAGTAGGCACTCATTTACTAATACCTATCACCCTTTCTCTGTTCGCCCCCTTCAGCAACGCAAGGTCAAGAAGCAGGAGAAGCTGGAGGCCGCCGAGAAGGAGAAGGAGGCCGCGGCTGCCGCAGCCATTGCTGCTGCCGAGGCCAATGCGATCGACTGCGTCGAGGAGACCGACGACGAGCTGGATGATCTCGAAGAAGATATTGTAGTCACGCGCCTGTAATCGGAGTAGTCGGTGCCGATAACTGTTAACTGTTCGATCAATTGAATCGAGTGATCGATAATCGAAGATCGAAGGAAATAAATCGTTGTATAGCCAATGGCGTACTTAGTGCATTGACCCCCTTCCCCCATACCACACCTCCACTCATCGATTGTAACGCACCATGCCACCACCCCGCTCCCGCACTACCCAAGCACTCGACACCAGCCCCCCCTCCTCCAGAGAAAAAACCATTTAGCTCAAAGACCATCCCGGGACGCACACACATGCCCCTCGATATGCATGCAGCCCCACCCCAACACCCTCCAGCGTATGTGTGTGTGTACTTGGGTAACTTTAATTTGTACATAAAAAGAGAGAACCGAAGGAAAGAGGAGAATGACAGGCAGAGCAGTCGAAGAGAGAGAATGAAATGAAAGCAAAATATGCGGAATACATTTGCATGTGTGTTAGTGTACGCACGATTCCACTCACACATCACCACACACACGTGTGTACTGTACATACATATGTGTGTGTGCGGGCCCCTTAATGCCTAAACAAATTGTTATTTTATTTTAAATCGTATTTTAACTATAGTCTCTACCATAAAACACTTTTCATTGTAAATTGAGTTTTATATATTTTTTTTTTCGTTGCCGCTGAGAAAACAGAAAGGAAAACGTGATATTCCGCAACACTCCCACACACACACAAACACACGCACACACACACGTACAGACGTACAGACGTACAGTCACAACAACAAACTATGCAATCACATAGTGAAATTTTTGTAAACCTTAACTGGATCTACGAGTATAAATGAAATGAAATGAAATGATAACGAGACGAAGCAGTGCAAAGTGCAAACCGTAAACCGTAAATAATTATTATATCTATAAAGAAAGCAACAAATCCAGCAAGCAGAATGAAATATACACGATTTTTGCTCAGTATTATGTTTTAAACTAAATCTAAGTGAGTTATTGTTTCCTGTTTTACCCTTTTTTCGTGAACGATTATGACACTCTACTCTGGTGGTTTCCGTTTGATAAAACAAACCCATTCCATTCCGTTGGCAGTTGGGGCAAGAGAACTTGCAAAGAACTCAATCAAGGATCGAGAGGTCCGATCGCCCCATACAGAGAAATCTGAACACGCATATGAAAATACATACATATATATTTTTCCGTTTATTGAAACGCGTTTCAACTATATTTTAGTGCAAAAATATACACACACAAAAACATTGTTTACAACAAATTCAAAAAAAAAAAAATAATAATTAATTTACACTAAATATTTTTTCTTTTTTTTTTGCCTAGATTGTTAAGTAGTTCATTATATTATGTAAAATATATAAAATAAATAAATGAATATGAAACTAATTATTGAGAAAAACCTCATTGTCATTATCGTCGTGATTTAGCAATTAGAGTACGGAGCGTGGGGCGGGGGTCGGTGAGCCACGAACTGTGGCTGGAATAAGTCACGCTTTCAGCTGGCAGAACAGCCGCCTTATCTCGATCCACGTATGCGGTTGCTCCACCTAATTCGAAAGAAATATTTAAGTACGTAAGATGGGGGCTAACTTATACTAAAGACCCCGGGGGGCGGAACCTTTTCGTGCAGTTTTCCTAGAGAACAATTGCATCGTCCTCCTGGAACTGCTTGTTCTTCCGCCGGCGGTTCGACTTTATCTTGCTGAGCACGCTATAGGCCTGCTGGATCTCGATGAAGCGCTGGTGGGCCTCGGCGCGCAGTGCCTCGTCCTTGACCTTGTCAGGGTGATACTCCTTGGACAGCTTTCGGTAGGCCGCCGTGATTTCGGCCTGCGACGCGGTCGCACTAACGCCCAGTACTTTGTAGGAGTTCCGCTCTCCGTCCACATCCATGCTCTCGAATACCTCCTTCCAGGTCTCGTACCAGCCGTGATGCTGGGCGTAGTTGTAGGTGTCGTGCAGGGCCTGCTTGAGGTCCGTCCACCAAGCGGAGGCGAGAAAGTTGTGAAGGGCCTCGTGTATTGGCACCTCGCCACCATCCTCGTCCGAAATGGTCCCGTTGAAGTAGACGAAGCTGCCCCAGAAGGTGCAGTAGATCAGAATGGCTCCCGACAGCTTCAGGGATCGCACCACGGGTCGTCCTCGACGTGGCGGCGTTCGGCGCCATTGCTTTGAGATGCCGTCAAAGGTGAGGGCGGACACCAGCCCCGTCAGCAGCAGTGAGTAGGTCTCGTCGTAGATGAGGTACCGCGCTGGGTAGGCCAAATAGGCCGCCAGGAGGCAGTGCCACCACACGCCCTGTTCGCGGCCAATGTTCCCAACCAGCCAGATGCCCAGGGACACGAAGAGGGGAATGGCCCAGTGCAGGAAGGACAGGTCGAGACCAGCCACAACCGTCTGCGGTATGGCCATCGCGAACAGCTGTCCAAACAAGTGGCCGATCATCACCTGGCCCACGAAGCGCTTGGAGGAGTACGGAGGCCGCTGAAAGGCCTGTAGCTTAGCCACGAACGCCTTGACGAATCGCGGGTCTTCGTTGGCATCCCGCACATACTCGGGTATCAGGAAGAGCTCACCCATCCAGCCAATGCCCATGTAGCCGCCCAGCGTACAGCCCCAAATGAAGGCGTGACGATCGCGGTGCAAGTACAGATGATGCAGGCCGAAGATGCCGCCAAACAGCCAGAGAATGTACGCGACTACCACTGACTTCTGGGGAGGCAGGGTGTTGGCCTCCGCTGGGCATTCGCGGTTCGTCGACAAGCGTCCATTTGACTTGCTCTTGGTCAGCGATACCTCAGTGGGCGAGGGCGGTGGCGGGGGAGTGTCGTTTGTGTCCGATTTTGCCTTTGCTCTTGCCTTGGCATTTCCACCAGCAACCTGCTTCGGCGACACAGTCTGCTTGGTACCCATTTTCGGAGAAGAGATGCACTAGGAGCACTAGAAGGAATAATCACTTGATTTAAATACAATTTCGAGTTTGAATTCGAGTACAAGAAAAACTCTGCTTAACTGACCCAATTTCCTCGTGAAGTGTGTCGTTGCGCACGCGCAGTTGGATGTGACTGTTCCAACTGTGTGAGTGGTGCGGATCGGGGAGCAACGGCAGCAGTCGGCGCCCAACTTTCTCTTTTCACAAATTCTACGCACGCAGCCAGCGCACCAAGAACTGGTAGAGAACAGGTGGAGGAGGAAACAGTTACGGAGCCGCACTGATGCGTTTAATTTCTATTAGTTCCTGACGCCTTTTATCCACGCTGCGAACTGAACTTTGCCATTAAATGCAACACGGAGAATAAACTGCACTTCTTGTTTGTTAAGCCAGAACCACTCAGTTGTTGTGCTGACTGTTTTTAAATCGAAATCTCACTCTGCTGCGACGGAGGCAGAGGTTTAAAAATTGAAGCAGCCGCTCAAATGGGCTAACGCGTTTTCACAAATACCCTAAAGCGTGGGTTAAAAGCTAGCCAGGGCTGCACACGCACAAATGGTAAACATGGAACTCTGTTCCGTTCGGTTCCATTCCTCTGTTTGATTGAACTGTTTTTATTGATTCACTTTAGTTTTATTATCTTTATTTTTGTTCTCAAAGTGCCTATATGCACATGCATATTAAGTATATTAATGCTTACACGCTTACAAATTAATTTTATGAAATTTGACACGAGATTTGCTTTTTACCCTGGATAGTCATCTAGGGTTAAAAGTCTTTAAATTAGAGATAACTTACAGTCGAAAATAAAATTTGAGCAAAAACACTCTTTAAAAGCTCTTAGCAATTACAGTTTTTTGTTTGAGAATTGTTGCTGTTATTTTGCTGCTTGTGGCATTTGCTTTGTAATAATACTTTGATTGGGTTAATAAATAGAGAAAAAAAACGTCTAGTCCTAAGGTTCCTGGACCTGTGCCTGGCCGGGAAATGATGACGAATAGATTGATGAGTGTAATTGTAGATGTTCCTGCCGGTGGACGCGGACCTGCACCTCTAGTTGTTCTTCTTCTTGGGCTTCTTGGGATTGCGGGAGCGCGACTTGGCCTTGCAGAGCGGGCAGATGGGGGCATTTCGATGGATTTGCTGATGGCACGACAGGCACGACTTCATCGGTGGCGGCTGCTGGCGGAGATTCACGTTGAAGTCCGAACGGAACGACGGATGGTGGCCGATTCCAATCGACGGTGTTTGCTGAAGACGATTTGTGGGCGGAGGTGGAGGTGGCGGAGCCGAGAAATCGCTTTTGCCCAGACGCACAGCGGCCGCGGCGGCAGCTGCTGCTGCCCCAGCGCTGCCTGCTCCAGGCGGGGCTGGTGGCATAAAGGCGTGCCCTGGTCCACCGCCACCACCACCGCCGCCTGCGTTCACCGAGCTGCTGCCGCCGCCACCAGACGATGCACTGGGGGGCATGGCGGTGACCGTGGCCTCGGGCATCAGGGGATGACGAGCGTGTGGGCGAGCCAGGGATGTTGGCTGCGCGACCGAAGCTGCTGCTGCTGCTGCGGCGGCAGCCGCCGACTGGGCGGCCACCTTGAGGAAGTTTGTCTGGAATCGATCCTTCGATATGGGGCTGCCCTCCTCCTCGTGCAGATCGCGCAGCGGACTCAGGCCGAGGTAGTCACGGCGCATGTGATCGATTTGGTACTTGAGGGCCAAGTACTCCTCGTAGACGCGATTGGCCATGTCGAAGGATCGCGTCTGGTTCTCCTTTGTCTGCTTGATGATGTTCTCCATGTCGTTGATGTCCGCGTGGATCTGGCGCAGCTCCTCCACGTGGGACATCTTCTCCTCGAGCAGGTGCTCCATTTCCTTCCGGTACTCCTCCAGACACTTCTCCTCGTCGTCGCTCAGCTTCACCTCCTTGATGATGCGCACCTTAAGTTTCTCGAGGGACAGCGTCTTGTCCCGTATGTCCTTGATGGCTTCTAGCTTGGCGTAGTAGTGTCGCTCGTTGGAGCTGGATATCTCGCTGGTGGCCATTTTGTGTCCGTGTGGGCCTTGTGTCTGCCGTGGCTTCCCCTTCTCCTGCCCCTTCCACAGAGCAAATGTTTATTCCGTTTGCTTTCTAGTGGACGCGCTGCGATTGGGATTTTCGCTGGAGCTGCGCTGCGGGCATCAACGTAGGCTGGCGGGACTTGCGAACTTGTTCAATGCCGAAACTTTTAAACTTAATTCTCTGTTTAAATCTCTGTTTATTTTTTTCGCTGCTTTCTGTATGTGATGGCGGCAGTGTGACCGCAGCCCTATTGAAAAAATATACCCGATATATCGATAGTACTATCGACTGTGTTTCCAGAAGTAGTGATAGCATAGCCCTACCGCGAAACACTAGAAACACTAGATTTTAAGACAAAGAACCGAGAAAGGCAAACTGATGGTTGCAGATCTGGTTTCTGACATTATTCTGTTCTGTTCTGGTCATGATTTTCCAGCGTGAGGTGCGCGTTTCGGTTGTGTCAAGTGTTGTCGTTGTGCCAGATCCATTCCAGCGACCGCCGATCGGATCGCCAGTCGCACAATTGAGCGATACAACAATGCGTTTGAGTGTGTGTGCGTAAGTGTATCCGTGTACGTGAGGCATTCCGAAACTTATTCATAAATAAACGAAACGAAACGATCGGCGGAAGGTAATAGATGTACGCGTATTATGTGAAGAGCCGCCCCGCAAAAATGTGTCAACAGGAACTTCTAGTGGTGTGGAAGCAGCCCCAGCATATCATATCTTGATCTTCCGAAAATATCCTCCAGATACCAGACTTGTTTCTCACTCGGGCCATTCCGTTGCGTTCCGCTTTGTTTTCATTTTTTTTTTATTGTTGTATCATTTTTTTTGTTTGTTCAATACGAAAAGTGCATAAATCGGATTCGGAACTTTGATTCGACGCCAGCAAGCGAAAGGTAATGTTGTTGTATTATTTTCATCAAACCTGTGACGCCCTCCATCGACCACCACCCCCTTGCCTATGGGAGTGTTTACATATCTTTCACCTGCCTAATTCGTGGGCTCCTGAGATTTACATATGAATATGAATATAAATTTACAGCGCTCTATGCATGTCCCAAAAATTCAAGAGGTAGAAGGGAAATTCCCGTGGTTTATTTATGAGTAAACTACGAACAAATATGTACATACATCTATGCATGTATGTATGTGTGTATGTAGGTACTCTCTGGGCCCGCATATTCCCATTTTGTGATATTTTTCGATACTAAATATTGGCAAATGGCTGGGAATTCTCTATATTGAAAAATGGCCTGAAACTACTCCATTGTAAAAGCTTCTAGCTGCTTATCGCTACAGTTTGCCAGATTCAGAGCCAGAGCCAGTGCCAGTGCTGGGCCAAAAAGATAGCAGTGGTCAGCGTCCGTCACCTGGTGACACAGAACGGTGGCACAAGTGTCTCTTGGCGCGTCTCTCACTCTCTCTCTCTCTCTCTGTCTCCACTAACGTGGCACATTTCGCTGGTGCTGCTTGTCCGTCCGCGCCTCTTAATTGTTTGGCAATTTAACCAATTATAAACATATTAGGTTTTCTGGCACACATTCACCGAAGAAACAGAAACATTCCGAATACTTTTACTCATGCTCGTATCTGGCATTTATACTATAAAACTGATATCCGACCGTCATTCGAGTATTGTAGCCAGATACGGCACACGACCAATAACTATATAGCTACATATTTATGTCGACCCAATTGATTTGACCGGGTCCCCTGAACAAGTTCGCATTGGAGCTCATCGATTTGATACTGTCTGCAGAACAGTAGTCCAAGATTTGTGCTTTGTCAGCTAATCACTGTCAGCCCCTGCCCTGGTCCTCCTCCCTCAAAACAGAACATTGGTCCCTTGGTCAGCGCCTGCGCGACATCCACATTTGCATTTACATGCATACATATGTATGTATATCCACAAGCAGCACGCCTGTGTTCGTGCGTGTGTCTGCGTGTAGATCAAATCACAAATCGATGGAGACTTACTTGCTACATACTGAATGCGACAAAAAATGCCGTCAAGCAACTTGGAAATCGAGTCGCTCTGGCTGGAGACTCCGACTCCGGAGACTCTCCTCCGTCTTATATAATTGGGGCCATGGTAACGTTATGCCCACAGAGTGCTCTGCTGGATTGGATCGGCTGTGCCCATTTCCTCTGCAACTTGTCCGTCTTTTTGCATTGTGCTCGATGAATATGACCCTCGTCAGGAAGGGGTAAGTGGGAAGGAGGAAGGAGAAAGAGGAGCTCAGACGACTCAGCTTTTTTAATGTGCTCTCTTATCGAATCGAAAAGCATAAACAAATAACTGTTTCAACTCCGTTCATCACTGCCACACACATGCACGCAAAACGCAAGTGCATGCATATGTATGTACATACAGTATGCGAAGAGTATGTATGTGTGCATGAATGTAGCTGTTGATCTATTGAGAGTGGAGGAGTAGAGTGCTGCAGGCATTACCACCGACGCTCCAAATACGATTATCAGCATTTACGAGTACTCGTATGGGTGCACCACAAACGATTGTCGGATCATACCCTCCGCTGCTACTGGCATAAAAGAGAAAGAACCAGACACTGTGAAAACAAACAAAACAACAAACAAAAACGTGAGAGTGCAAGTGATTCATCCAAATAAGTATGTATGTATGTATGTATGTATGTATGTGTGTAACTTCCAATTGCATATTCCCATTCCCCTGCACATAAAAATGCATATGAAGGCAGATTCATTTGACATTGTTTATGAGATTGACATACATACATACATATGTATATATGGATGTATGTATTTCCATATTTTGTTTTGGCAAATGTTCTCTGACAACGGAACCAAGCTCAATTAGAGTTTTTAATGGTGCTCTGTGGGGAAACACACCAAAAATGAGAGCAAAGGTTCATGTGCATATATATATCTATATATAATAGGTCGGTGAATGTGCCATATACACAATATACACATTGACATATGTAACTCGTATAGTATTCCCACCATATTTGATAACTTTTATAGCTTTGTGATGATAGCAAAATCAAACTTTCGTTTGAGTTGGTGCGGAATTCGCTGAGAAGTAAAAATGTTTATTTAATTTTAAAACAAAATATTTGTGAATCAAAGAAGAACATTGTGAACATTGTGAGCCATAACATTTCATCTCAAAATATCAGCCAATTACGAAATTTCTTCAACACACTTTTTTTAGGAATGAATTTTGGAATTGTAATTGACATTTGGCTGGAATTTCTGGTGGTGTGCTAATGAAAAGCTGATAAGCAAGCCAGGCCCCATTTAAAGCTCTGCCATTAGTTCACTCGATGCTATGAGGAATTTACTCCACAATGGGAGAGCGAAACAAAAAAACAGAGGTCTGATTGCGAACTTGTGGCAGGCAGGGCAGGGCAGGGCCTGTACTGCAGTCGGTGGCAAGGGACGTGCCTCAAAAGGTGTACATACTTCTATGTCTGCACATACATACATCATCAATTGATGTATGATGATTAAGGAATGTATTTTTACATCAATTGCTTGGCGGTGGGGGGGACGGACAGTAGACAGAGAGTATAATTATTATTGTTGGCTGAGGCGATCGTCATTGTCATTGTTATCGCAGCTCTGCCCAGCTAGCCCTGCCTCTTTGCCATAATAAATACACAAACACACACATACATATGTATGTACATACATGCGATATCGGTATAGCTGATTTGCGCTTATATGTGCGACTATTACGGTGCGTTTCATAAATGAGAATCGTACTATCAGAGCGAGACTCCCCCCATACACCCAACAGAAGACACGAAAGGCGACACCAAAGGAAAGCGCGGGTGGGCGGCTGGTGGATGCAGCTGATCTTCCGGAAAACAAAATAGCAGGATGCCAGCTCATACATACAAATGTAGGTACATGTATTATGTATATGTATATGCATGCATGTATGTATGTAGTGAACGATCTAACGTGACTCACCCGCACTCACAATCGCAATCACTTTGAACAAGTTTATTTATCCAAGTAATCCAATGGGAAGCGCAATGCTCGCACGAGTACATGAAAAAGGAAAACAGAATGGGAATGGGAATGGGATTGACAACAATAGCTCTACTTAAACATTTATAAACAAAATCATTGAGCACTGCAGAAAAGGGAAACGTCAAGCGAATCGGCGAATCAGACAGGGGCTGTGTGGTAGGAGCAGTGGGGAGGGCGCAGAGGAGCCTAGGGAGAAGAGAACTCTCATTTAAAGTGGAGAGCGACCACTTAAGCGACAACGACAACAAATTGAACGCCAGCTGCCTGCTGGCTTTGATGAAAGTTTAAAAGTTCAGGGAACTGCTGCCACATCGCCGGACAGCCAGAGAGAGAGGGAGAGAGACAGAATTACTTGCGGGTATATGTGAGGGAATACCCCGACTCAATAGCAAGTACATACATATACAATGTTTACATATGTAAATGGTGGATATAATATCATTCTTACTGAGGATAAACCAATTTTGGACTTTCCCTGATTTCTAGCCGGGGCTAATGGTTAGAAAGGAGTCCAGTCAGCAGAAGTCACCTACAGCTGAGATAAATATTCAACAGAAATTGATAGTAAAACAAAACAAAACAAAACGCTGACTTTCAGCGTTCGGTTTAGCGGAAAGTGAAAGTGATATGAGCGAAAATCGGCGAAAATTATTGATGACTGATCGAAACGAAACGAAACGAAACAAAACGATTGTCGTTCGTTGATCTAATTGAGTCAGAGAGTCAGGGAGCCAGAGGGCCAGATAGTGAAGGAAACACGTGTCTTTAATGTGTCTGCCGTCACGGTAGATCATCGCTTTGTGCTGTATATTTATAGCCAAAATTGTTGATAGTCCCCAATGAGCTTCACTTAAAATATGCAATGCAAAGCAGGCCACCCCCGTCTCCTGAATATAAATAATCTAAATCTAAGTAAATGATAATGAGATAATCGTCGGGCAGAGTCGCTAATTGGAGAACTGCAGCCGCCGCCGGGCAAGGGCCAATCGCATCAGCCTGCGCTGCTGCAGGTCGTGCAGCTGCTGCCTGACAAGCAGTCGGTGCAGCAGATCCACCTTCGCGTACTCCTCGGCCCTGCGCTCCAGCAGTCGCCGGTGCTCTGCAATCCGAGGTTCGATTCCATTCGAATCCTCTGGGGTGGTGATCTGCCTGCTGCTTCTCTGTTCTCCGGTCTGGTCATCGCAATGGCCTTGGTAGATGCTTCGCAGAAGGTGCATCAGTAGGCGGACGAGGGTGAGCCAAAAAGTGCGCGACTTTTGGACAAATTTATCAGTGCTCCTGCTCATCCTGCTTGCTTGAGTTTATGCGATCGAGTGTGAGTGCCAACCACCCAGATGGAGATATTTATACCACTCTACAAGCCTCTACCTTCTGCCTTCTTACCTGAATTAGGCCCTCTCCATCACTATTCTCCTTAAACCCTAGAAATTCCACACAGGTAATCCCTCAAGGGCCAAGGGGTACCTGTACCTACATATATGTATATGTTTCTGTGTACCTGTAGAATGTACACTGATTGTACGATATAGTGATATCCCCGCAGCAATAAAAACAAATAAAATCCCAAGCCTTTCTCTCTCTCTCACTTTCAGACGACTCTGCCATGGAACAGGCGCGACCTGTGCCAGCTCCGCGGCGCCTCTGCTCCGAGCTGCGTCCCACCAACTATGAGAACATCGAGATCAAGCCCAACAACAACAACAATGCTACCATCAGTTTCAAGAGACTGAATATCAACGCGGAGAACCTGCACGGCCACTGTGCGGAGAAGAAGCTGCCGGCCAGTGGCCAGAACAAGCTGCAAGTGCTGCAGGAGAACAACGCCGAGCAGCCGCAACCCATCTACGGTCCCGATGCCAACGAGAATGTCCCGACAGAGCCGATCTATGCCGCGCCCCGACCAGCGCCCAGACAGCGACCCCCGCCGGAGGAGTCGCCGCAGATCGAAGTCGATGTAGATGTAGATGTGGACGCGGTTCCTTTGAGAGCGGTGCGAGCAGCACCCCAGGTGCCGCCCAAGCCGCCCAACCTGGAGCAGCGCTCATCGATCTGCAGCGAGGCGTCCACTGCAGGGCAGCTGGGGGGGAACGCGTCTTTCTACGGCTCGAACGCCTCGCTGGACTGCAGCTCGCAGGGCTCGCAGAGCGGCAAGTTCAAGTCGCAGTCACCCGGGTACGTAGACGACGTTGATGACGTTGATCAACGGGGGCAGCCATTGCCGGACGATTCCTCCGCCCCGGGAACACCTCCGTCACCGCCACCACCTTCGACATCTTCATCGACGTCGCTCGATCAGTCCTCCAGCTGTGATCAAGATCAAGATCACGAAGATGACAAGTAAACTTTACCGAAATGTTCTCCTTATACGACTATCCCCCCTCCTTCTTCTCTTTGGTGTTCCGCTAAACGGTTTCCCTCTAGTTGCACCCTCATCCTCCCTAGTTCTTGGGCTCTTCCCTCCCTCCATAGTTTGACTAACCCAATTGAGCTCTGGATTGGGCTAATCCTTTAAATTTGCACGGTTTTAGTTTCAGTTTCGGTTTCGGTTTGGTGGTTTTTCCCCCATCTACGGTTGTGGTCCCTCGGGTAGACTCGGAATGTCTTCAGCAACCAACGATCTCACTTTTTAAAATTATTTTTGCATTATAAATAATTCTATTTTAATTTATGCATAGTACATATGTACATATGTATGTATATAGTTTAATATTTCATTTAATTAATGTCATAATGCACTCTTTTATTTTGCACTCTCGGAGCTCGTCCATTGTTAAAAATTTGTAAATCTAAGCGTAAATATTCGTAGTCTAAAAATTGCAGGGCTTTTTTCTTGGGTGTACGGGTACAGACTTTTTCCCTGAACCATCTTCCATAAATCGATATCTTTGAAACGAATGAATAGTATGCATAGAAAACAAAAAGGACCGCTGTGAGTCGCTGCTGTGGCTCAGGCAGCATCTTGACGTTGTATAGTCTTCGGTTACCACAAATCTAATATGCCCCTTAACTTTTCGACTACGGGTGTAATGAATATGTAGAGTTCGAAAATAGCGCGCATTGAGTCATTGAGGCAGATTCATCTGAGGCCCCAGCGCATTCCATTCTCAGCATTCCCAGTCCCATTCCAATAATATTAATTCCCGATGCTCGTATTCACACAGACAGGCCACACACACACAAACACACACACACATTGCACTAGTATTAATTGGTTTTCATTTACTTACCAACTGGGAATGGGACAAACCCCCTCTGGGATTCGCTCTCTGCCACAAAAAAAACTAACTTCCTCTCTCTCTCTCTCTCACTCGCTCTCAGTAATCTGCTGCGATCCTTGGGCACCACCTCGAAGCTGCTGGGCGAGGCCATTGGCGAACGGATCACGTTCAGGGCCAAGGGGGCCAAGAAGCGTCTGGACAGGAACCTGAAGAGCTCCACGGAGGCGATCAGCAATCTCAGCGCGGACGCCGGCAGCCGTTTGAAGAATGCCAGCAAGCGATTTGGCTCGAACTTCACCCTGGGGCCCAGAGGGGGCCGGGAGGACAAAGCGGAGGTTGGCGGGGCCATTGGGGAGTTGGACCTGGAGCGACGGCAGACCATGCCCAGCACGGAAGTCTTCAACACGATACAGTTCTCCAGTCCCCTAAGCCGGAATGTCGGAGGCGGAGGCTTCACGGATCTCCGGGATCAGGCAAAGGTCAAGGATGAAGTGTCGCCAGCTGGGGCGGATGGAGCCGGGGATGACGGCTGCTATGAGGTGCCCAAGGTGCAGGGGAAGCCCCCCAGCTACGATGAGGCACTGAGGGCACGTCCCTCGCCACCTCCTCCGCTGGCCAAGAATCTCTCCCAGGAGCTGCCTCCAGCCGCCCAGCAGACCCAACAGGTCCAGCTGCGGTCGCAGCGTCCCCCGACCCGCGCAGATGACGCATCAACGTCGTCTACGGCCACGTCCCCGCCGATGCCCGCGTTCCCCCCGCCACGACTCTCCCAACAGCCGGAGCAGTTCCGGCTGGAAGCACTGCAGCCGCCCGTGCGGCAGAAACGACGCAAGAACTACGAGCACATCGAGCTGCGGCGTCCCCCCGTGGACTCCGCCGATCTGAAGGAGCTGAATCGAGTAGCGGCGGCTGCGGAGCGGGAGGAGTCCCTGCTAATTACCGCCAAGATTGCCGCCGAGGAGGCGCGGGCACCCAAGCCAGAGCGCAGCGATTCCTGGGAGTTCTACGGCGAGGATGGCCATTCGCTACAGGGGGAAGAGGAGAAGCAGCGGGACGGGGGAGACTCCTCCCCGGAGCCGGTCTATGCCAACCAGGAAGCCACCTACGGGAAGCTCTTCGAGATGGCCACCGCGGGTAGCAGTCGCAGCTGCAACTTGTTGATCCCCAACCAGCAACAGCAGAACCAGAACCAGCAGCAGGAGCTATCCTGCATCAGCGAGGATGGGGAGCTGGACAGCAACGACGGAGCCGTCGGTGGCTGGTCGGCGCCCCAGGAGCTGATCGAGGAGTTCGATCCATTGATGAGCAGCAAGTGCTCGACGCTTTCGCGGTCCAACAAGAGCAACGAGCTGCTGCTGCTCGAGCACCTGCTGGAGGAGGACACCTACGGCACTGTCAAACGGGAGAGGGAGCGCGAGGGGGAGCAGGACGATGTCAGCATGTGCACCTCCGAGGAGGAGCCGCCGCCAAGTGGATGTGGCACGGCAGGTCGACGCCAGCCCCAGATCGTGCACCAGAATGCCCAGTTGCTGAGTGACAGCATGGAGAATATGCTCGACCAGGAGCAGGAGCAGCTGGAAGCACGTGCCAGGCCCTTTTTGAGCAGGATACCGGAGGGGAGCGGCAACAGGTCGACGGTGGACTTGGCTAGCGTCTCAAGGAATCGCACCAATTGGTTTGTGGCAGACGGCACCCCCGTCACACCCACAGCTACAGCCACAGCCACCTTCTGCAGCAGCAGCAGCACCAGCAGCAGCAGCACAAAAGCAGCCCTGCCCATCGAAGGCGACAGCCCACCCACCTACCTGGAAGCCATTGGAGGAGGAGGAGCAAGCACACAGAACCCCCCAGTCAGCAGCGAGTCACGTTCAACGCTCAGCTCTCGTCTGCGGAAGACGATTAACACCTTCTCGAGCGTCAAGCTGCGCATGGATGTGATGAAGAGGCGCTCCAGCTTCAAGAGGCAGTCGGAGGTAAAGGTGGCCCTGCAAATGGTGCCTAGGCCGAGTCTGTCGCCGCTTCTGGTGCGCTACGAGGGGCCCCTGGTGCGATTCCCCTCCGGCGTGGTCGAGGATATACTCAAGGAGATGCAGAACCGCAAGGCCATACTAAGGGACCGCCAGTTCCAGACGTTTCTCGACCAGGAGATGAAGACGCCAAGAGAGTCGATACCCCTGGACACCATAACGACGCTGCAGTGCGTCAGCAACAGTCGCGTCACGGACACGGCCACACACTTTTACTGCTTCGAGATCACGACGTCGCAGCCGAAAAACGGAGGCAGCAACGGCAGCTGCAACGGAGCAAGCGACTGCATGTCCTCGAATCCCAATCTGGTCATGACCAGCAGCTCGTCGGGGAACGTCAAGCAGCAGCGGCTCTCCCATCTGTATGGCGTGGGCAAGGAGTCCGAGAGGGGCGTCTGGATGCAGAAGATCCTGGAGAGTCTCACCAACAGCATGCCCGTTAAGTACACGTGCCACTACTACCGTGCGGGCTGGTGTTACCTAAAGGTATGCATTACTCATTATGCATTCCATTCTCATAATGCATTCCATTCGATCCCGATCCGTTCTGTTTCAGAACTCCATCACATCAGAATGGAGTGGCACATGGCTGGTGCTGCGCAAGAGCCAGCGGCGTCTCATCTTTGTGAGCGAGGCCACTGGGAATGTGGAGAAAATGGACCTGCGCAAGGCGCGATGCATAGGTAAGAATAAGCCATAAAATATATAGAGGCCCCCCCATTGAATCCCTTCTCGAATAGTGCTCAAGGAGAGCGATGAGTCCATTGACAACCTGCACGTGGGGAGCGGGCCAATGCTGATGATTGACTGTCCGCCGTATGCAGTCTACATGATCATGAGCTCGGCACGAGAGACGAAGATCTGGCGTCATATCATTCGGGAGGTGGCCCACAACAACGGCTTCTCGCTGGGGGACCAGCAGCTGACGCGCTACGATGTGCCAGTGATTGTGGACAAGTGCATCAACTTCGTGTACATACACGGGTCCATGTCGGAGGGGATATACCGCAAGTCCGGGTCGGAGAACTCCATTCTCAAGCTGCTGAGCGCCTTCCGGGCGGATGCCTTTAATGTGGAGATCACCCGCAACGAGTACAACGAGCACGACGTGGCCAATGTCCTCAAGCGGTTCATGCGCGACCTGCCCGAGCGCCTGCTGGGCAAGCTAACCGACAGCTTCGTCTTCGTCACCGAACTGGATGTGGCCGCCGAGAAGATTCCCATCTATCGTGAGCTCCTCGCTCGCCTCTCGCCCATCGAGCACGAGACCTTGCGCCGGATCGTGGGCCACCTGGTGTTCATCAGCTCGCAGCAGACGAAGAACAAAATGAGCGTGCAAAATCTGACCATGATCTGGGGCCCAACGCTGCTGGCCAAGAAGGTGGGTGGTGTGGGTCTTGTAGCTACTTGATGCTGGCACTAAAATCTCCATCTGTTATCTGTTATCCCATAGAGCGACGAGCTGATCTACTCTCAGAAAGAGGCCGATGTTCTCAGCGATCTCATTCTTCTGTACAAGAACCTATTCCCCATCAGTGCCGATGAAATTGTAAGTTGGAACGCGAACGCGAACGCCAGCTCTGGCTTAGTGGAGCCTTTTAATGTGACAACACCTTTTCTGTATACTCGATGCAGAAACGGGAGCAGGCCATGCTGGCATGCCTGCAAAAGTATTACGCCGCCGCCGAGACGCTCAAAGATGCGGTAAAGCAGTCGGGGGACATTAAGATCTGGATCAGCCTCAATCCGAATCCGGACAATATTACAGAGGTTTGCCATCCCTGCATCCATCAATTACGATTGACCACTTCTGATCGCTCTATCTGTCCAGGAAAAGACGCAGGTGAACGCCACGATTTCGCCCACCAAGACCGCCTACGAGCTGTGTCGTGAATATGCTGCCAAAATGCAACTGCCAACCCATCAGCTGACGCTCTACGAGGTGATACTGAACGACAGCCTGGAGCGGCCCCTGCACCATGACACCAAAGTGTTCGACGTGATCCTCAACTGGTCGTACTGGCCGGAGGAGGATCGCAAGCACAACTATCTGATGGTGCGCCCCATTGAGATGCTGCGCGAAATTCAGCGGGCGGTAAAGAATTTGGCCACGGTGACGCCCGGCAAGGAGCTGCGCTTCGCCGACAATCGCACCAAGACATTCAAAACTCTGCAGTGCGAGCTGCGGGACGGCAAGATTGTTATATCGAAGAAGGACAAGAACGACAAGACCACGATTATCAGGGAGATATTTCTGCAGAGCTGTACGGCGTATGTGGGCTGTGAGCGCAAACGAGACTTTCCCTGGAGCTGGGCCATCACTTTTGTCGAGCGCACCCAAGCGCAAATAATGAGGTTTGCATTTGCATTTAATATTGATTGGATCAGGCATACATCTCTTATCTCCATTGCATTGCAGATCGCGAGATGCTCCCTACATTGGCCATGTGCTGGCCGGCAGCGAGTGGGTGGATCGTACCATTTGGTATTCGAGTATCTGGTATTGCCTCTACGGTGACAATATTCTGCCCCCAGCTGAGATCATCCTCAAGTAGAGGAACCCTTTATGTGTCTCTCCCCTCTGTCTGTCTGTCTGTCTGTCACTTGCATTTCTTTAGTTATTTTATGTACAAACATAGGCAATATGAATTTATATCAAATACGATTGATCTACGATCACTGAACTTTTCCCATACATACATACATACATACATACATACATATGTCGAACAGCTTGGCAAACATTATGCACACTTTGATTCACATTATCTGTACATATTCATAATCATAATCACTCAAGACCCAATTTGTACATTACCATAAAAAAACATTATTTTACATACATATGTATGTATGTATGTATAATTGATTGTGTGTCATTTTTCTTCAATGGATGTGTGTGTGCGTGTAGCTATCACATCAGACCAGACCAGCTAGAGCTAGTTCCCTCAAAGGCCCTGCGATACTTATACTATCTGACTCGAGGAACTAACTACTGACTGTCTGTTGAGACAAAGTGCTTGGCCTTTGCTTGGCAATATTTTCATATTTTTAATATCTATGTATATTTTAATAAGTATATTTTTAATGGGGCCTCCGATTTTATGCAATACATACAAACATTTTGTAGCCATTACATTTAGAATCTACACAATCCAGAACCGGAAATGTTCAATGGAAATAAAAATAGTACGAAATAAGCTTGTTATCTCTTACTGGGCGGTCTTAACTGGGGATCTCCATCAAGATCATAAATAAATATGGATGGCTTTATAAAATTGAAAATGTTCTCTTAATTTTAGACTGTCTCTCCGCTCTTCAGCAGCTGCGGCTGAGCCATCGTTCCAATTCCGCATTCCCCGTTACAGATTCACTAAAAATTTGTCAAACTGCTTTTTATTTCAAATTTGTTTGTTTCTTCGCGTTTCCATTTTGTAAGATTTTGTTTCGCATCAATGTTTTGCTTGAACTTTACATAAATCAATATTGTTGTTGTTGTACAATATATAGATAGAAACATGCGCGTATGTTTTGCATATATAATATATATAGGTATATATGTATATATATATATCTGTATATATGTCCATATGTCTTATCTATCCGTAGATAGTTACCATTATGGAGGAGGTGTTAAATATATTCATAAAGAAACATGATTTGACTAACTTTAGTATGTATGTTTGAAGCCATCTTCGTGTCACTAGTGGGCGGGGTGCCGTGTGGAAGGGTGGGGAGGGGGTGAGTTTACATATTGCGTGGAGAGTTGAGTTTAAGGTGTACCAATATGTATGTCAACGTATTACGGGTCGGTTGGCTGAGTGTGTGTGTGTGTGTGTGTGTGTGTGTGTGTGTGCTTCAGCAAAGAAGTTCTTGGGATGAAAGTGAGTCCAGGCAACCCACCCACCCACACATACATACATCCATATGTGCATATATATCTGCGGGTTCTTGGTTACCGTCACCGCCAAGTGTCATTATGTGTGTGGGGATTTGGATTAGGATTCAGAGATTTCTATGTACATAGACTTGGGGAGTGGCTGGACATGGAACAGCAGACTTTCCTATCAATCAGAAGCAAAGAAACACAAGCAGTGCTTATTTTTTATGTTTTTTTCTTTCTTTCTTTCTTTTCAGTTTCTCTTATCTGCTGTGGGGGTCACATGTATAGTCTCGTGTATAGTCCTTGAAGGTGCTGGCAAAATCTAACCTAGTACTTTTTCTTTTAAGTGTAGTATATGTATATTATATATATATATAACTAGAGAAGTTCCGTGAAATTCGGTCTACTACTCAAACTATCAACAAGTTTTCTAATGTTAGCTCAAAAAAAAATAATATATATATATATATAATCAAGTTTCGTGTGTAATAGTGTTAGAAAACGCAAAACGATTTTACAAAGTTGAAGCCGGGCGTGTGTGTGTTTGTTTTGTGTGTGTGTGTGTGTTGATTAGTGTTTGAATACGAATTTATGTTTGGATTTCTTCTGGTTTTTTGGTTGTGGTTTTCTTCGTTTTGGTACTCAACTGTGTGTGTGTGTGTGTGTGTGTGTGTGTGTGTGTGTGTGTATGTTTGCGAGTTTGTGTGTGGGGGGGGGATGTGTTTCCTTTCAAAAGGATAACTCGTAAAATGCTTAGACGTATAAATATGCTCTCCTAATGTTAGTACGTAATAATCACATTGACTGCCGCCATTGCCATCTCTCTTGCTCTCGATCTCCACCAGCCTTAGCGTCAGCTCCAGCTCCAGCGTCAGTGCTCCCATTCCATCGTGTGGACTGCAGCTGGGCGAGCTACTTCGTTCGGGCTCTTCGTTCGGACTACATGTGATGCCATTGCGTTATAGCCACATTGGCATTATCGTTGAGGCGAGCAATCTCCTCGTGCAGCTTGTGGCCGAGCCACTGCATGAAGATGCGGCGATAGGCGTACTGGCTGAGGCGCAATGGATTGCCACGCCTTAGGCCCTGATCCGTCTCCCCGTACTCGTCCAGATACGGCGGCTGGACATAGCAGCCCTTGCCGCGGCCCAGATAGACCACCTGGCAGTCCCGTATGCGCAAGAATATGCCGACCTCGGCGCCGCAGCTGTGGGCATGATGGGTGCAGGCACCCACCGACATCTTTCCCAGCTCTGGCTGGCAGCAGTACGACTGTCCACAGAGCACTTCGCCGCAGATCAGGCACATCGTTGGGGTCTTCATTTCCTCGCGCTCGTTGTTGGGACAGAAAATGTCCGAAACGCTGTTGATCAGATCGCTGTAATCCTCAAAGAGCGGCTTCAGCTCCGGCAGGGGACGCAGGCATGGCAACACCTCCACGGGATCGCCATAGCGTGAACTGCACTGCTCGGCCTGGCGCAGGATGTGCGGATGAGAGGCAAAGTTGTGCATCATGGTGGCATAGACTGTCTCCATATCGAAATAGACGCCCATGTCGGCATCCAGACCCAGGTACTGGCACATCAGGTCGAATCTATCAGGCTGTTCTGTGGGGAACGTGTCGGGGAACTCCACATCGGTCAAGCAGCGGTAGAAGAGGCAGGCGCAGCGCAGGAAAGAGCTCATCTGATACTGGACGTGCTCCAGCATCAAGGCCAAGTGCTGCAACTCGCACGGGATAACCACAGTCTGCTCTTGATTCTGACTCTGGTTCTGTTTCTCCTCCGACTCCGCTTCCTTTTGCAGCACCAACTGGCGCACGCGGGCTGGCACATTGTAGCGACGATAGAACGCCACCATATTCTCCTGAATCTTCGAGGGCAGCTGCTCCACATACGCCAGCTGAGCGAGCTCCGTCCCCTCGCCGGCCTCCTCCTTGGCCCGCCGACTGGCCAGCTCCTTCTCAACGTCAAAGCAGATGACGGCCTTTGTGACATTGGCCAGGAACATGGTCTGCAACATGTAAAAATCGAACATGCTGCCGCTGGGCAGGAAGGCGTAATCTGCAAATAAAAATCAAAATCAATAATCGACAAGGCGGTGTGGGTGGCATTGGCACTGGCACTGGCACTGGCACTTACCATTCTCTTTCACCATGAGGTTGAGGACACCGAAATTTAGCTGGACTAGCATGCGGAAGCAGTCCCATTCGAGGACACTGGTTCCCTTCTGGTTGAATATGGTGTCCAGCAGCTTGGACGCCAATTCGGGGCGGTGCGGAGCCCAGCTCGAGTAGAGGGCGCAGGCGCGCACCAGGTTCGTGGTGCACGTCTGATGGCGCATGGGCATCTCCACCTTGAGCGGCTTGCGCATGGTGAACATGTAGATCTCGAGGGACTCCAGGGTGTAGCTGCATGTGTCAAAGACCAGGTACGGGTTCTCGCTCTCACCGCCTACGCCGCCCTCTGCGGCAGCGTTCGGCTGCTGGCTGATCATCGCATTCTGCAGCGCCTTGTTGAAGGAGGTCATCACCTCCATGCAGGTGGTGTGAAGTTGCGGCTTCTCGATCAGCTGCACAGTGCGCTCGAACTGGGCCAGATCGCCGATCACATTGGACTTGCGCAGCACGCTCGAGTACTGCCACATGGTGTTGTCAGCGGCAGGAGCCGCTAGCTCCCCACCAAGGGTCCGCATGATCTCCACGAAGCAGTCCAGGGGCAAGTACTTCTCGGAGCCACAGACAGCCGGCGGCACTCCGCTTTGGTCGGTAATGAGGCCGGCCAGCGGTTCGCTGACGGGCAGCACAGTGTTGCTGAGGGCCCGGCAATACGGGCAGTGGAACTCCACGTTGTGGCCCTGGCTGAGGGCGAGGCGGTTCCGGTGGAGGCGACGCTGCTCCTTGGACTCCTCGTTGCTGTAGTACTCCTGCCAGCACTTGTAGTGCATCACATGGCCGCAGCAGCTCACGTGCATGCCACTCTTGCCCTTGTAGTGGCCCGGCGTGGTCAGGATCACGCGCGATGTCTGCACAAAGGCGGAGCTAACGAGCGGCGGTCCGTCCGGGTTGATGCTGCAGTTCTCGAAGCACAGGATGCACTTGAAGCTGTTCTCCTGCGTCTGGTATTTGGCCCGATTGGGCCCCAGGCAGGCCGGGTTCTGCTTTATCAACAGAGCGGCCGCACCCTGCTCCTCTAGGCTCTCGCCCGGTATATCCTCCCAATCCATTGCACTGCCGCCCATCGAGGCTGCCGACCTGCTGCCCGAAGCTCCCAATCCAGCGGAATCCTGTTCCAGGTCGCTGTTGGCGAACATCTCGGCGTTCGACTTCATAAACGTGTTCTGGGCGCTCTGCATCTGGGCCATGATCTTGGCTCGACGCTCGGCGGCCAGCTTGGCGCGGGTCTCCTTCTCCTTTCGTGCCTGCTCCTCGGATGTCAGCGGCAGCTCCTCGGCCGACTTCTTCTGAGAGCCACTGGGGCCGGCCGCCGCTGCTGGCGCCTGCTTGGCCTGCATATCCTTGAAGCGCTTGATGGTCCACAACACAAAGTCGCGATGTGACTCCAGCTGTGGCATGAAATGGAGCGAAGTTAAAGTAAAGGTGCCATTCAAAGGATTGGATTGGACTACTCACCCTTGGGCAGCGGGCCAGCTCGTCCAACTTGTCGAGGATTCCATACTGCTGTGCGCGCTCATAGAAACTGAGGAACGGGTAGTGCTCGCTCAGTTCCTCTTGGATGGCAAAGCCGAGCAAATGTAAAATCTGAAATCGAAAAGAAATGTTTGTTAGCAGGGAACAGGGTTAGCAGGGTGGTGGGGTAGAGCACAGGCAACAGGGAACAAGAACACAGGAAACATACCTTCTGCACATGAGATTCTGAGAAGGAGCGGCTGCGAATGTCCAGAGCCCGATCCATAGTCAAAGTGCAGATGCTGAGGAACACATTGCACTGCAATATGTTGGCCATGGACCTGCAATGGTAGCAAGAGAAGAAGGTGCAAGGTTAGCTTTAGCTTTAGCATTAGCATTAGCATTAACATGTCCCGCCGCATGAGGGTCTCATGCGAGACTCACGTGAATGCTGGTGTCAACTGCGGCAGCATGGGCGGCGGGCAGCACACGAGTTCCTTCTTGGCCTTGCGGCGCTCCCGCTGCAGCTCCTCGGCCTTCGATTTGTCCTCCTTGGTGTAGTGATAGAAGTACACGTTGAATTCCTCGTACAGTGACTCCTTCAGCACGTAGACGCCCTTGCGGTCGGCACCCACGGGCTTTTTGAACGTGGCCACCGTGTTGATGACGTCCTCGAAAACGCTGTCGCTGTTTCCGCCAGTGGTGTCGGGCAGGGCGCGACTTAGCTCCGAGTGGGAGTACGACTTGATGCACAGCAGCTGGATGATCTCCTTGCGCAATCGATCCTCTTCGGTAACGAGCGACACTCCTGGCATCCAGCGCTCCCCTATGATGACGATGAGCAGCTCGAGGAACTCGTCGATCATCGACAGCTGCCGCATGAACTCTTCGTCGACGGGGGACTCGGCCAGCAAGGTCTCGTAGTTGGGCTGGGCCCAGCCGATCAGATTGAACTTGTTTAGGGCGTGGATGAGGAACTCGTTGCTCTCCATCAGCGAGGCCCCGATTTGCAAGCACACAATGTCCCTGTCCAGCATCTCAACGCGGCACCGCACGTTTCTGTAGAAGTACAGCTGGTGGAGGAGCGAGTAGCCGTTTCGGCGCCACATTCCGGCGGCCACCTGGGCAATCATCGCATGGGTGCACAGCACCGGCTCGATGATCTCGCGCGGCGTCAGCTTGATGTTCAGCGCCTCGGTCTCGGCCACCAGGCAGTCGTAGCTCAGGTCGTGGGCACCCAGATGCAGGTAGATTCCGGCATAGAAGCGAGTCAATGGCAGATGAATCGACACCGGCCGGACTGAGACATCGTAGACGAGGCAGCTGGCCACATGTCCGGCCACACTTCTGGCCTCCGCCCCCTCGGCGCTAGCTCCTCCGACAATGAAGTTGTTGCTGACCAGCGACCGCACCGTCATTTTGTAGAGCTTATGCAGCAGCGTCTTGTCGGTGGACGCCCACTCGATCACCTGCGAAATGGTGGTGGCCAGCTTGATGTGCAGATTGAAGGCGCACTCCCACTCCGGCTCGTAGTCCATGTGCTGGCCCGTCTGGCGGGTAATCGACTCCATGCCCTGCATCACATTGAGGACGCGCATCAGAGCCTTGCAGCCCTCGAGGAATCCTGTGCGCAGCTCGTTGCTGAGGACATCTGGCTTGAGGCTGAGCAGATAGCGCAGATCGTATAGGATGTAATTGGCGCGCTTGAAGAAGGACAGGCTGGCGATGTTCTTGCTGAAGTGAAGTGTGCGGTTGAGGATGAACTTCTCGATGGCCACGTAATAGAAGGTGTGCAGCAGCTTGTCGAAGATTCCCTCCTTGGCGATGAGGCGATGGGCAATGCTGGGCACCGTGAACAGCTGCACGCTGAGGGAGACGATCGAGAAGGCGTGGTCGTGGTCGTCGTTGATGAAGTCCTCCACGATGGTCGCGTAGCGGCGCGAGAACTCCTGGGCCAGCACCATCTTGTTCTCGTACTCCATGAGCATGCCCGAGATGAGGAGGCGGTGCCAGCAGGTGCGCGCCGTCTTCCACAGCTTCACGTCGTACTCGAGGATGTGGCGGATGCAGAAGGACTCCTGCTTGCGCTGCACCAGCTCGGAGAAGGTCTTGCGGAAGAGGTAGTGGCGGACGAGGAACTCCTGGAACCAGCTGAGCAGCTGCAAGGCTAACTGCTGCGAGGCCACAGAGTTGATGTGCAGCACGGTGGTGCGCAGCGACTGATTGTTCCGGGGATTGGCTAGGAGACCGCTCGGCGGTATCATCTGGTTCTCTATGTCCGTCTTTAGGTCGTTGCACTCCTTGAACGTGTCGCACTTGACCACGGCCCTGCCCTCGCGGTCTATGGCCGCCACTATTTCCATGGCCTCCTTTTGGCGACACTTGGCGATCTTTGTCAGCGTCTGGATGACCTGGTCGAACGTATGCGACTCGTCGTTGTACAGCACCGTGCAGAAGTTCGGCCCATCCAGCCCCAGGCCCTCCGAGTCCAGGCACTGCAGACTGGCGTTCGGCTCGATCTCCAGATAGTTGACGCAAAACGCCAGAATGGCACTGAAGCAGATCTCGGTGCGCTCCAGCACGGCCCCAGTGATGATCTTGCTCTCGAGCGGATTCTTACGATTATCCTGCATCAGATGGGGGGATGGTAAAGGGTGGAAATATTAGGGATCGCCTTTCTCCTTTGAAGCATTTGTGGCGCTTTTTACTCACCAAATGCAGATGACAATAGTGATCCTTCTTCCAGGCCTCATTGTCCCCACAATCGCAGCAGCCACCGCCGCCAGAGGTGGACATTTTGTACTTGTGGAAGCGATGCGCCGACTGCTTAAAGCAGTTCACGCACAGCACACAGGTGGGATCCATGCCACACTCACGGCAGCTGTAGGTGGGCTCCCCATTCTTGAAGACCTTGCCGCATACGGTGGCGGTATTGCCCTCGAGGACCAGCTTCTCCAGCGCCGATTTTGGATTATCTCCTAACATGAACTCGACCAGAACATCGATTATCTCCTCTTTGGCCAGGGACTCCTTGAACATGCATTTAACTGAGAAAGCAGAGAGAGGCAAGAAGATTATTTACAAGATTACAAGAATGAATCGAGTAGGATGGATGGAGGCACACAGAAAGTGATTACAGGTTACAGGTTACCGGAAGGGATGTTACCAAGGGCGTTGGGGTAACGTAGTTATTAATCTGGGCCTAGTAAGTACTACGTGGAAGTGAGTGTGTGCTATGGCTGGCAATTGTAAGGGGCAACACACTCGTTCAGTTTGTGTGTGGTTGTCTCAGTTCGGATTAGGCATCGTCGTTGATTTAGTCATTGTTCAGCGGTGATGCTACTCATCGCATTCGTACAACATACATACATATGTACATATGTGCAACATCATTGTCTGTCTAAAATATCACTAAGTTAGTTATTGGAAACAGGTTAAACGGCATGAAGATATATCATGACAGTCTTGACAATCTCGTGATTATGATGATGATGATGTTGCGACCGCAAGAGAACGAGTTTTCCGAATTGAAATCAAAACCCCACAAATCGTCAAATACAACAAATACAAATACAGTTCAAGGTCGCGCCGTCATATGCAACACATATGCATACATACATACACCCATATGAACTCTGCATCGTAAAGAGCGAGAAAGGTAGATAGATAGATAGAGAGAGAGAGAGTAAGTGAGAGTGGGAGGCAGAGGCAGAGAGAGAGTCAGATGTTCCCGTTAGCTGCTTTTTATTTGTTTTGTTTTTTCTTGTTTTTTTTTGGGCGATAAGCAAACGGCGAGAACTTTTTCCACAATCGACAACGCATCTGAGAACCTGACGTCGCGCCGTTTCTCGGGCTATCAACGAAAATAAAAAATACAAAATCTGCAGTGCACATACATACAGACATGTATGTAAATATTTACAGATGTATTTACATACTGTAGGTATATATGTACATACATACATATCTATAGGTAATATTCTTTCTGCATGCAAAATGTTCCCCTGTAAACATACATATGTATGTACGCCGTATGTCCATATCTTTGCATGTACATGTGCAACAGTGTGCTGCTGCTGAGACGTAGTAGACTGGAACAAAGAACGGAACGGGTGGGGGGAGGGTCTAGAACAGAACAGAGGAGAATAGAACAGCACGGAAATGAAATGAACTGAACGGAACGAAACGGAAAAGATCGCAAGTGAGGAAGCGGCAGTGTCTCATCCATGCCATATTCCAGACTCTCCTGGTGAAAAGCAAACAAAAAAACTCGGCCAGCCCCACACACGGAAATTTCCGGCCTACTCCGACAGGAAGCCGGGAAATGTCAGAATTAATCAGCTAATGCCGCCCAGCCTTCCTTCGTTCAGATCTCAGCAAAGTATTTATTTATTTGGGGGGTAAATGAGTTAAATCTTCTGTGAAGAATCCTGCCAAAACACGAGAGCAAAAAGGAGAGCTGAAAGAGAGGCCAAGGAGGCTCCCCACCTGAATACCCAAATACTCAAATGTAAACAACAAAAAATAAGCAGGAAAATAAATGATTATTTTAAGTTGAATATATGTATTAACAACACGAATGATTCCCCAATGGCAGTGGGCGATCGACCCCTTACATACATATATAAATCATCATCTACATATATATGCATGCGCGACACACGAATGCAGTCCACACAAGAAAAAACATATGTAAATACATATTTACACATGTATTTATGTCTAATTGTATCAGCCATGTATTGGCTCCACAAAGAAACAAAACACACAAATTCTTAATCGCAGTATAAAGAAAGTTTCAGAAATCTGGGCACACTTCAGTGGACTGGGACCTGCGACCTGCGACTGAGGCTGTGCCTGGGTCTGTTCCGTTTTGGTCCGAACAAGGACCAGATAAAAGCAAGTTGAATAAACCGAATATACATATGTATGTACATATGTATTTAACAATCTGTTTTATCACTCATCGTCGTCACAACAATCGTGGCCCAATCGTCTGTCCTCGCAATCTCAGCGTGTTCTGTTCTGGTCGGTCGCGTTGTCTACTCTACGACCAATTGGACAACAGCAAATATTAGCCACTGTTAAAACTGATTTGGCAGATTCCTCTGATGAAAGAAATCAAGAAAGGCATGACCTCGTTAAGCTTGGCAGATTCTACATAAAGTTAAACTTTTCGTGCAGCTATGTCCTATGCATCTGTTCCCATAGTTATATCCGATCCTGCAAATCCCCTGCACGGGCCCTCTACAAGAAGCTTTGTGAAAAAACACACAAATATAATAGATAAATAATATGATTGGTTGCTAGGGAGAGATTCGGAGAGATTTGGACGTCGGGCGTCGGGTGCCGGGTGCCGGTGGACGGGGGGAGCGAGAGGGAATTTACGGGTATTCTCTTTTAGCTGATGAACCCTAACTATGTAGTTCCCTCACCTGTATCCAGCTCGTTCTGATAGTCAAAGTACTTGGGCGACTCCTTCTTGAAGAACTCGATGAAGTCGTTGCGTTTCAGTGTGCCAGCCTGGAATTTTAGCCGCCACTCCTTCAGCGGGGTGCTGCACTCGTCCGGGGGGCCCACTACAACGTCGTCCATATCGAAAAGATCCATCTTCTTCCTCCCAGTGTCAGTGTGTGTGTGTGTCGCTCCCGCTCAATGCCCGATGCTATGTTTTCGATGTTCTTTGCTCGATGCTCGTTGCGGTGGTGTGGTGTGTGTGACGACGTGTGTGATGCAGTTTTTATGCTTTTGGTAGTGTTGGTGTGCTTTTAGAGCTTTTCAGTTTCTTGCTTCTCTTCGCTGTCTCTTTCTGGCACTCAGCTGTGATTTAAGCGTGGGTGGCGGGTGGCTTGTCCTTCGCCGTTATTGCAACTATTAGGGCTGCGTTTAGACCAATTTGAATCAAGGTTCAGCGTAGGTGCCTCTGTGCCTATTTCCGCGCTGAGGAGGTACTAGCGTTCTCGTGGTTACTCGAAAATTTAATTACCAAAAACTGAATGGGAAACGAGAAAATAAAACACATTTTTAATTTATAGCGAAGTTTCACGCAATTTTTTCGATCCCAAAGGAAGGCATGGTTTGAATCAATATCCGTACAGAAATCACTAGGCACACTTCGTCGTAGTCATACATATGCATATGTATATGCGTGTGTAAATGTATGTGTACATATATGAGTGTTGCTGCGATTTGCGAATTTAGAATTTTTGTGTGTGGATAACAATGCGTTCTCGCACAGCACAAACGAACCTTGCCTTTCCTAACCACCTACCACCCTACCCTACCACTACATCTACTGTGTTTGGAGGCGGAATTTTCAGTTCCGTCAGTTTCTTTCCGATACGTTCAGTTCTGCGCTTTTCGTCGCGTCGCCGCGGACAACAGGGAAAAATGCAAGTCGCAGTTTGCAACTGTTGCTTGGCAGACTTTTTCGTCTCTTCTGTATCCAATTTTTTGTTGTTTTTGTTTTTGCATTAGTTTTGGCAGCAAAACAAAACCAAAACGCACGCGAGCTATTCTATTGCCACGAACCGAAATGTAAGTGTGTGAGCGAGAGAGAACGAGAGGGTGGGCGAGAAAGAGAGCGCGCATGACATAAAAAAACACAACAAAAAAAGAGACAACACACGAGGCGTCGGGTCCTCCTTATATGTATAGTGTATTATTTCGGTTATATTTATGATAATAATTTTGTTTAGTAATCTTTTGTTTTGTTGCGTTTTATTGTAGTAAACACTCTCAGCTCTCTCGCTTTTTTTTCGTCAACGCGCAGGGTTGGGTTCGAACCTCGCTTGGAACCTGATCCTACACACACACACACACAAATGCAGGCACGTACATATGGTACATATATGTGTGTGATAAAGAGGCAATCGGGCAGCTGACGAAAGAGAATTAAGCAACACATCGCACACACACAAACACACAATTGTTCACATACCGTACTACGTTTCGTTTTCGACAAATCTATCAACTATTATTCACTTTCTATTAACTTTTATTTAACTTCGCACACAAGCAGACAACCCGACGTCGTGGGACACAACGTCTGCTGCAATTTTAAAATTTCGCTTTCAGTTTTTGCTTTTCAGCTTTGCTTTTCACCAGTGTGACCGCGGGACTTACCGAAAAAATATACATTATCGTTTTCCAAATATATCGTAAATATACCGAATAAAAAAAGTACTTAGCCCACTAAACCCCCTATTTCTGGGGGGTATCTAATTAAACAGTGAAAACCCTTCAATAAGCCGCGGAATGTAATACTGTTTGTATATTCGTATATATTGTATATTGTATATGCGTAATTCGAAATACCCACTGGTCGATAATGGGTTAAACGGTCTGTCCATTATCGGAAATCATATTCTTCGAATTTCTCGATTTTGAAATTCGGTTTAATATTACCAGCCAGCTAGGACTCTCAGCACTAAACATATAATTTTATCCAATTTATGAATCAATTTTCCACAAGACTGGCCAGTTTTCAGTACTCCCTTTTAGAAAATTGCATAGAAACGAGACTGGTATGTTGGTAAATCTTTCTCTGCCGTTGACCTCGAATTGCGACCAAAACTTTGTATGACACGGATAGAGAAAAAATAGTATTTTTATTGAATTGGATATTTGATATTTTACAATGTTACGTCTATAACAACTAGCTTATCCATGAGCAGCTTCGTCGCTTTGTCCGCTCGCTGTCTGCTTCCTGTGCTGCCTCCTTCTTGATTTTACAGATTCTTTAGCATAATCGCTCTTTTCCCGCTAAATTCCTCGCCGCACCGGCTTGGGAGCAAACAAGACCTTCGCCGGCTTGCAGAGCTCCAGCTCGCTTCCGGGGCGCACAGCCAGGCAGAGCTGAATCTCCACGAGGGATGCCTCCGTCCAGACACTGTGCGACAGCAGGATCGTCGTTCTCAGTCGCACATTCGTTTCGTGCTCCCCTTGCTCTGTCATGATGGGCTTGAAATCCGTCATTTTCGGCACCACTGTGTGCATGTGCTGGTCGGGGTACTTGATCTTGATGCGCATGTCAGCCTTCTGCGACTCCTGCAGATTGTCAATCTCTGCCACAAACGGAACGGCAGCAATCAGCCCAGCAGTCACCTTGATCACATTGTCCTGCGACTGCAGCGGGCACGGCTCGATTATGCTGGCCATACAGCGCCGGATCTTCTCATTGGCGGGCGGCAGAGCTAAGGGCGGGGCATTCTGCACCAGTGGTAGAATCTCGCGGAAGACTCGACCGGGCCTTGGGTCCGTGATCGCGTCCAGTTTGGAGAGCAACTGGCGTGTGAAGCTATCCGGTTGGGCGTTGTTGGTCGATGCTGTAATGGACTTCTCCTCCTCCTCACCGCCAGTGCCAATGCTTGGGATCGGCAGCTGCTGCTCCTCATCCTTCGTGTTGGCCTTTATGTACTCACTGATGTCGCCTGCCGTCTGGAGCAGCATCTGACAGGGGCCCAGGGCGCTCTGGGAGCGATCCTTCACCACCAGGACCAGATGCAGGGCGCTGGCACGCAGCCGCAGCTGCTTTACCTGCAGAATGTCCCAGTAGCTGAGCCCCGAAAACGTGTGCTGCAGCTTGAGACACTTGGTGATCAGGGCGGCCAGCGATTCCTTCAGAGGGACACGACTTCTGTGCGCCTTTGCGCAGCGCTGCATCTGCTCAATTTGTATCTGAGCGGACAAGAAAGTCTCCAGAAAGTTTGACGTCCCATATAGGCCCGAGTCGATGTCCCCAAGGCGCTGCAGAGAACATTTTGTCATTCATTGGTTTCACTCAAGGATTTACTGCGGAACTTACCTGGAGATTGGACTGGGCGGTCTTAAGCAATTCCACGCGACCGTCGGACATGGTGACGATCTCGTCGATGTGGCTGAGAATCATTTTTAGGTATCCAGCGGAGCTGCCCGCCTTCTTGACGGCATCGTCGATCCGATGATTTGTGCACGAGGATGATGCGCCCTCTATGGGCAGCTGGGGGACCAGTCGCGGCATGCTGTCCCTCAAGTACGCATAGTGGCGGTGGGTGGCCGTTGGCAGAAGGCTGATGATGGGCATCAGATGCTCGGCGGCATTGAAGACGAGAATGAGCACGCACAGATAGGTGGGATCCTCCACGTCTCGCTCGGGGGTCTCGAAGAACGGATGCACGTAGAGCAGGTGAACGGCAACAGCCATGACGAGGTGCGGATGCTTCTGTCCAATCTTACGCATGCAGGCGTAGGTGGAATGGCGATCCTGCGGATACTTGGCCAGCACATCGAGCAACTTCTGGACCACCATCAGCAGGCAGGTTTGTGTAGAGACGCGGCAGGCACCCAGCATCAGATGCAGGCCCTCCCGCACGTCCACCGAGTAGTCTTCCAGCGAGCTCAGCATGGTCTCCAGCTGATCCTCCCGCAGCACTATGTGGCGAGCGATGGCCGTCAGACTGTAGATGGCCTTGAGCCGGACATCCTCGATCTCGTCGTTGAACATGTCCACCAGAAAGTCCAGGCTGGTGAGAGCAAAGTCCGACCGCGAAAGCGCCAGCTTGCACATGGAGGTGACAGCAGCTGTCCTCACCTCCAGAAACTCATCCTCCAGGCCGTGAATGAGGGCCCCGCAGGCCCCACTGGCGATTATCGAGATGCTCCTGGCATCCAGGTGCTCCTGGGGAGCATCGTCCGCCCATCGCTTGCCCGACGACCACTCGCCGCTAGCCACCAGACGCGCCCCACGCTCGTGGGCAGTGCGCTTTCTGCGCAGGTTGCTCATCAGTTTCTTGTCGAGCGTCTGATGGAGGAACTCTCGACTGACGTGGGTCATGCCACCCAACAGCTCGGCGGCCAACACTCGAATCTGCAGCGAGAGATCACAGAGCGACTCGCACACCTTGCTGAACGCGGCATCGATCATTCGGATGTCCTCCTGCTGGCGCTCCGAGGCAATAATGAAGTCCGGATGACTGTTGCCCAGCATGTACACCAGTCTCAAGGCCTCCTTACGCACGCACTCGTAGTCGTCCTTCATGGCATCCACGGCCCGCTTGTAGAGCACCGCTGGCAGGTTGGATCCCCGCTCGCCGAGCGTTAGCAGGGCATGCAGGGCCTGCGCCCGCACCCCCGAATCCTGCGAGTCGATGTAGAAAGCCAATTTCCACGCGTAGTGCCGTTCGCCCTCCATTCGCGTGGCGAATCGGCCAATCACCAGCATCGCGTTCTTCTGCGTATGCGTGGACCCGGAGCGCAGCGCCTCTTTGGCCAGATGAGCCACCTGTGTGTTGTAGGCCATCGGGACAAGATGCCGCCTGCGATCACCGATCCGGTATAGGCACATCATTCCCTGTGCCAACACCTTCTGCGAGGTCTCCTTGCGCAGTAAGTAGATCAGGTGGTCTATGATGAGTATCACGCCCGCCTCTGTGGTGCACTCGCAGCCGAGGCCGGAGAGCAGCTCCAGCAACTTCACTCGCACTGATGTGTCGCTCTCCCGGTCCTGCAGCTGGAACAATTGGTATATCTTTGCGGAGGCCTCCTTCAGTTCGACCATATCCACATCTTCGTAGCAGATCTCATCCGTGATCTTGACGAGCACTTCCAGCAGCTCCTTGGTACTGCTTGGGCCAATGGTAACGGTGGGGGCAGAGCCACTTGTTGCTGTCGTCCCTGCATTACTCATTGGCAGGGGTACTGCTAGGGGCACAGCTGCAGGTGTTTTCGTTGCTCCACCAACCGCACCGGCGCCTGCTACTGCAGTGGCTGCTACCAAATAGGGATCGAGCTGTGCCAGCACCTGCAGTTTCCTCTCCACTGGCTTGGCTTTGGCGGTCAGTGTTTGAAGGCGTAATTTCTTGAGTGGCGGCGCTCCATCGATGGTCTCAACTAAGGACCCGTGAGCCTTTTTAAAGGCCAGTGCCATGATATTACTATGTTTTTGAATGCAATTGCAATTTTTAATTAATTACAATGTGAAACAAATAGAGATGCAAGACCATCGATGACCCTATCGATCAAATCGATAGTTGCAATGTTTTCTTGCGATAAATTTATGGGTTTATATATTGTTTGAGAGTGAAAACAAGGATTTTCGCATATGAATAATAAGTATAATAATGGTATAATATATATAATATAATAATAATTATAAAATGCTATACACAGTAACATTCCATAAAGTTATCGATATTTTATTAATTGTGGTAGATTATACTTATAAAATACGAATTAAAACTTAATAACAAAATAAACATGGAAACCTCCCCTGTACACTCAACGCAGAAAATACCACAAAATGTTTCATCTGAAGTGCCCTAAATTCCTTCAAGATGAATAATATTCTTTGGAATTGCACCCTGGTCGACAATGGGTTAACGTTCTCTTTGTTGATCGGAAATCATAATATACGATTTTGATATTCGGCTTAATATTACTAGCTAGCTAGAACCCCCAGCCATGAACACATAATTTTATCCGATAGATGAATCAATTTTCTAAAAGATATGCTAAGTTTAAACACCAATTTTTACTTGGTTTATTTATAAAATAAGATTTAAGCAATAAAGGTCTATGAATAAAACGTAATTTTCTTAAATTCCCACAAAGCTTGCAACGATGTGTACTTAAATTAAGATGCTGGCGATGTGCGACCTCCCACCTGGCTGCAGATAGCCTCTAAGGGCAAAATTCTGATAAGAGAATAATTATTCTGGTATAAAAAACCCATTGGGGAGATTCCCGGCGGACTTGGTGGCTTTTCGACCCTGCCAGCGACACGCCGTTGCTGAGACAACTGGTGTTCACATATGTATAAGTAGGCACACAGATACATACATACATAATCAATTTTTGCTGCGGTGCAAGTATGTATCAGGAATAATAAACAATCTAATTGGATTCGATCCACTTCTACGCAGATAATCTTAAAAGCGCATCTGAAAAGATCCCCGACCAAGACTTCTTCACTCCAACACACTCACGTGCGCCTGCCCCCGCCCGCGGACCGCCCAGTGTGGCTTTTGTGATCTTGTTGAGCAGTCAATTCTATTAAGGCTTATTTATTATCCAACCAACCACGCCAAGCCTTTACCTCCCACGGATTCCCCCTTTATTGAGGCACGGCTTGCATTTTAAGCAACCGCAAATTAAAGTTTGTTTTCAGTTCAGTTGTGGGGCTGTCTCCGTCTCCCCCTTGATTGCACTCAGCCGGTGTGGCGTTGTGCCGGTGCCGGGTGGTGATCCTATCCCGACACATCCCATAGAACAGGTTTCGTGCCTGTGGAAACAAATTGTTTGACATCGAAATTAAGCCACAACCACAGAGGAAAATGAAGCCAAGCTTTGGGCTTTGGCGAGTCGGGGAATGCTCTTTCGTGGGTACGGGAAAAGCGAATTTTAGACTAAAATTTATATATGTCTGTACATATGTAGATGCCATTTCAGTATTCTCTGTCCGTAGGGCGATCTGTGGATTGGGCTAAATTTTAGATACTTGTTCCTCCACAGGTCTCCTCAGCAAATTAACATGCCCCGATGAGAGGTAGGTTGCGCTTGATTTATGGTTTGTGACAGGTGGGGTTGGAAACCACTGGTGCACTGATTTGCATGGGGAAGGGGGAGAAGGCAGACAATGTGTGCTGTGCTTTCATCAGTGGCAGAACCTGCACAGCTAGTGGAACCCCCTGTGACAGCTAGGGGGTGGGCTCTACGGCTCTACGATTCAATCAGGCAAATGGATTCCTGGAAATTTGAGGACCACATACAATGCATGCGGCAAACAAACAAATCTCAGTTATCTGTTATATAATTACGAGCATTTACATACGCAAATGGTGCACCCCTCGTGATACTCGTTAAAAAGTGTCTCATGATCAAAAGACCTAGGAAATATCCAGAAGAATATGTGACTCATGTACCCGCACTGTAAAGAACTATAGCGAAACTATAGAGAAAAGCATTCGATGAAGAGACAGAAAAAGAAAAGACAATTAATTGGAGTGGGATTGTGGGAGTGAAGTGAGTAAATGTTTGTACTATATATGCATTAAGCTCTATTGATCGTTCATTAGAAGATCGTGAAGTGCACTCAGATACTGATGTGAAGTGATCTAGGGAACACCCTATACCATGGCAGGGACAATTACGAGTATGCTTGGATGTCTATGTAGTCATGTACATAGATCGATCGATCATTGGCACAAACCCGTTTGGTTTGTCGCCTATATCCAGAGGATAAGTCGCTGATGGCTTCCAGGCCCCGCCGTTCAGAGCTATGCCAACCCACACAACCGACCAGCCGACCAGCCGACTCCCCCTTTGGCCTGGGCACAACCGGTCTGAATGGGTGTCTTCGCTTCCTCGGCGCTCCATCCCCCGGCGCTGCCACTCGAGAAGGCTCGCCAGAGGAGAGGAGGAGCAAACAGATCAGAATAAACAACAAAGGGGAGGGCAAAGAAAAGAGCATGAGCCGGACAAAGAGAGAGAGTGGCGCTATGGCTGATCGTGTGGTGTATAAAAGCGCCGGCCGGCCAGAGATTCGCCACAGTCGAGCTTTGACGATGACTTCGATGACGCGTGAGACTTGGATGCTGCTGCTGGTAGCCCAGCTGCTGTTGGTGCTCAGCCCCCAGGGCAGCCAGGCGGAGGAGCCCATATGTGAGTCCATCCCCTGCAGTCGGGTGCCAGACCCCGTCCAAGCTAATTTCTCTGTGCTGCAGACCGGCTGTGCGTGCCAAAGATCTATCTGAAAGAGTGCCAGCAGCTGCTGGCCGATCCCTCGGAGGCGGGCATCCGCATGGAGTGCGTGTCCGGGCGGGACCGGGTGGACTGCCTGGAGCAGATCGAGCAGCGGAAAGCGGATGTGCTGGCCACGGAGCCGGAGGACATGTATATAGCCTACCACCGCAAGAACGAGGACTATCGCGTGATCTCCGAGATCCGCACGCAGCAGGACAAGGACGGTATGTCCATACCCCAAGGATGCCTCAGCCGTCAGCCCTAATCTGTGCCCTTCATTCCCACACTCCCACTTTCCCACAGCTGAGTTCCGCTACGAGGGCGTCATCCTGGTGAAGAAGACGTCGCCCATCACGACCCTCCAGCAGCTGCGTGGCGCCAAGTCCTGCCACACGGGCTTCGGCCGAAATGTCGGCTACAAGATCCCCATCACGAAACTGAAGAACAACCATGTGCTGAAGGTGTCCGCCGATCCGCAGATCTCCGCCACCGAGCGGGAGCTCAAGTCCCTCTCCGAGTTCTTCTCGCAGTCCTGCCTCGTGGGCAACTACTCCGCCCACCCGGAGACGGACCGCCTCCTCAAGAAGAAGTACCCGAACCTGTGCGCCCTGTGCGAGAAGCCTGCCCAGTGCAACTACCCGGACAAGTTTAGCGGCTACGACGGCGCCATCCGCTGCCTGGACAAGGGCCAGGGCGAGGTCGCCTTCACCAAGGTGCAGTACATCAAGAAGTACTTCGCCTTGCCCGGCGCAGCGCCCGACTCACCGCCCGCTGAGGGCAATGCCGAGGAGTTCGAGTACCTCTGCGAGGACGGCACCCGCCGGTCCGTCACAGGACCCGCCTGCTCCTGGGCCCAGCGCCCTTGGAGCGGCTACATCTCCAACGAGCACGCCGTCCACAGCACGGACCAGCTGCACCAGCTGCAGACCCGCCTGGAGCGCTTCTTCGCCAACGGGCTGCACGCGCAGAACAAAGAGGCCGCCGCCCACCTGCTCATCCAGCCGAATGCCGTGTACCACAGCAAGCCAGCGGCCATCGATCCGAAGGTCTACCTGGAGCGGGCCGGCTACAAGGATGTGATCGAGCGCGACGGCAGCGCCATCCGCAAGATCCGACTGTGCGTCCAGCAGGAGGCCGAGTTTTCCAAGTGCGAGGCGCTCCATAGGGCAGCCTATGCCCGCGATGCCCGCCCAGAGCTGGAGTGTGTCCAGGCAACGGACTGCGTCGACGCGCTGGGCAAGGACCAGGCCGATCTGGTGATCCTGCCCGCCTCCAGCTATGCCGATGCCCGCCAGCACAAGCTGCAGCCCATCGTCTACGAGCAGCTCGCCGACGACGATATCCTGGTGGCCGTGGCCCCGCCCACCCTGAATCGGGAGGCACTCCAGAAGGCAGCCATGTAAGATTATTCTTCTCCTGCCCCCCCACGTATAGGACTAACCTTCTCTTGGCACAGAAACTACGATGCGGAGAACGAGCGGTCCCGCATGGCGGCCGCCTTCCTCAACAAGCGACGCGGCCAGGACGGGTGCCGCATCTCCCCCAGCTCCGCGCAGGAGCTGCTGATCGTTCCCGCCTCGAAGCTGGAGGAGCACAAGGACTGGCAGTTGGTCTGCCCGGGACTGACGCGCAGCCCCGTCACTGACTACCGCTCGTGCAACTTGGAGGTGCAGCTGCCACGCGCCATCTTCGTGCGCTCCGACAGCACCACCGTGGAGCAGGAGACAGTCAAGCATCTGTTCGCCCTGATCTCGGACAAGTTCGGGGCCAGAGGCAAGCTCGTTGATGTCTTCGCCTTGTTCGGCGAGTTTCAGGAGGGCCACAAGAACGTCCTCTTCGATGTGAGTGCAGCATCCGTTGCATTTTAACCCTCTCTTATCCCTCTGTGTCCGTGTGCTTGCAGGACAATGCCGTTGAACTGGCCACGCAGCTGAAGAACGACATTCAGGACGAGCAGATTTACAGTGACCTCCAGTGCGAGGGCAACAAGATCATCAAGCAGTGATATCCTGCAGCGATTCCGCTGGAGTGATGCTCATCTCCAAGCTCCCCCTAAGCATGAATAAAATCTTTTTTTTTGTTTCAAATACTCTTTTGGGTTTGGAATTATTGAAAGTGTTCCCAGGGATGAGTTTCATTTGAATAGTGTTCCCGGGGGTCAAGCACAATCCTTCAAGCGCTGATGGAGAGTGAGTCTCAAAATTTCTTTAAACGGTTCCAAAGTGTTCTTCAGATAAGTACTTCAGCATTCATGGCACTCATCCTACTCAATGCTACTCTACGGAACAAACGCGTATCTGCCACATCTGCCGATCACCTGCCTTCTGTACAGGGAAATGCATCTGCAACGCAGTTATGGCCACGTTTTCCAGGCCACCCTGCAGAACATTGATTTGCAGTTGCAAAGGCTTAAACCCTTTCCTGCCTGGGACAGGTTTCGGCTTGGAGTCGCGATCTCTCTCTGCCTATTAGACTTTAACCACAGCAAACGACAGGAAATGCCTTTCAATTACAGCAATTTTGTGTTTTAATTAATTTAAAAAAAAAGACACATTATATGTATTAATGGAACCAGCTAATGTATAATGTATATCATATATCATATCATATATATATATATCATATCTGTATGGTATATAGTTTCACATATCTGTGCTCGCGGTAAAATCGCCAGGGAAAATCGTACGTTTCGCAATAATTGCTTCTGCTTTAGTTTTGGATTGGGGGCTGGGATTGGGGGATTGGGGGCTTGGGGGATATTATGGGGACAGTGGAGAACTTTTGAGAAGAAAATTCGTTGATCTACAAACTGCAGTTGGGTTCAGAGGAAGGAGCGCCCGCATCCTAGTTATCGGCGACGTCGCGTAGCTGCTGCTGCTGCTGCTGCTGCTCCGTGGACGATGATTCGCCGCCGCTGGGGATCTCCTCCTCCTCGGAGTAGTCCTCGTCGTGGGTGTGAGTCACCACAGTGGGTGTCGAGGGGCGTGTGTGGACAATGGAGCTCTGAAGGATGGATAGATACATTCAATAAGAGAATTTTTCAGGCGGAAAAGGGATGCTCCAGCGACTTACAGCACGATGCAGATCCTTGGCATCCTTGGCGGCTGGATCCTTGACGGCTTCCTTCACGTCACTGCCGGAGGCGCAGCGCGGTGCCTCCTCAATGGATGGAGCGGAGGGCGGTGGCTGGTGGGCCTGGTCGTGGGCCACCGTCGACTCGTGGGGCAGCAGCATGGCGGGGGCGCGGAACATGTACGAGAACGGGTAGTAGATGAGGTTGAGCAGGGTGGCGGCGTAGACGTCGGCGTACCGCACCACCTGGCTGGAGAAGAAGGTCTGGCGGGAGCCAGAGCGGAAGAGCGACCCCATCATCCCGTACGACATGTCCATCTTGTGGGTCACGTCCCGTATGCACGTCCGCAGCTGGGAGATGTCCGGCTTCTCCTTGGCACTCGAGTCGAGGTCGCGGTAGAGGTCGCCAAGCTTGATGTCCAAGTTCTGCAGCTCCGCGAACAGCTGGCACTCGTCCGTCCACACGTGCAGCTCCCGCACCAGCTCCGGCACGATGAGGAAGGTGCGCCAGCCGCGGATCTTCTTCGACTTGAGGATGTCCCCGAAGATGTGGTCTCCCACGTAGAGCACGTCCTTGCCCTTGGCGTTGATGAACTTGGTGAAGAGCTCGCAGGATCCGCCCGAGTACACCTGCCCCGGCTGCAGCGGCCCAATGTGGGTGCCGATCTTCAGGCCCCCCGTCTTCGTGTCCACCTGCCGCAGTACGGTGCCCTCGTCGAAGAAGAGTGGCTTCCGGGCATCCACCACGATCACATCGAAGTAGCTCTTCCAGTCCCTGTGCGGCTCCTCCGGGGTGGCCCCGTGGGGGAAGTCGAACAGGTACGACATGATCTCGTTGGTGTACGTGTAATCGCTGTTGGTCAGCATGAAGAGCTTCGCTCCGGACTCCCGAATGCGCGAGAGGACCGTTGGCAAGCGTGCGTCCTTCTTCACATAGTGAGCCATGTTCTGGAAGAATGTATGGATATCAGTGAATGAGTGGATCAAAGAGTGGTAATCCGGGGGCGCTGCGGCGTACTCACCTGAGTGGTTCGACGCTTGAGGTCACCATCGGAATGCACCCAGTCGACGGCACGACGCACGTCCTGGAAAATGGACTTGTACGTGAAAAGGAAATCACCAGCTTTGATGCCGCGTTCAACGCTGAGAAGAGAGAATGAAGAAATGGAAAAGAGAGAGAATAGAGAGAGAGCAGGGCATAGAAGATGGCAGTGGAGTCGATATGGATATGGATATGGATATGGATATGCAGGAGGGAGGTGGGAGGTGGGCAGGAGGGAGGATCATGAATCTTACCGCACGAATTCGTTGCTGTTGTTAAAGAAGTCGGTGAGACAGGCGAGCAGATAGGTCTCCGGCAGATTGAAGAGTGTGTTCAGGACATAGACACGCGACTCGTCCAGCTTGAGAAACTTGTTGGGATACAGCTCGTACACCTGGTGGCTGTTCGGGCAGATAGAAATAAGTTAGATTGTCCATTGAGTACAGTAAACCGCGCTGCCTTTTCTCTGAGGTTCCACTTACTGCTTGATGAACTCAAAGCCGTGCACACAGACCAAGATGTTGCCGTAGGCGTCAACCTTCAGCAGATTGCCGTAGAGCGTGTCGAACCAGAGGCCGCGCACGGGGAACGTGGGATCGTACTCAAACTGCAGGATCTCCTTGGGATACCCCATCGAAACGAGGCGCTCTTTGACCAGATTGAAGCCCAGCTGCTCGTACTGCGGAGACTTGTACTCTTCAAAGGGCAAATGCAGATAGAAAAGAGGAAGGTGCATCATTCATTAGTTCATCAGTCAGTCACATCGAAAGGGCATAGTTATAGCTTACCTGCCAGTGTGTAGTCCATGTCAAAGCCATAGTACTTGATGTTCTCCAGATGCAGCGATCTGTTCACGAATACTCTGCGGATAGAGAGAGAGAAAATATTTAGCATTTGAGTACAGTGCAGATGCAGTGTAGATTCCTCGCGTCCCACCCATTAACCGAGAGCTGCAGCTCAGTTTGTTGCATACTCTCTGGCGCTGAATGACAAATTATTTCGCTCAAAAATTAAACGCAAAGTTGAAAAATTTTTAAAAGTCATAGGGAACTGATAGGGGCGGTGGGTTGAGCTGCTTAACTCTGCGAATCAGTGCCGAAGCGATCTAGCAATCGATCATTGATCAGCAGATCCGAGGGTCAGGGGCTTGCCAGCCCCCCTGCGTTGCCACACGAATGGGGAAATCGCTTGGCAAATGGCGTGTAAAAACGAACTTCACTCTGGCAAAGGGGGAAATGGGGAAGCGGACGAAAGAAAGTAGCGTGAAACGCGTGCGACATTCAATTTGCAACTTTGTCGTTGCTCTTTGATGGTTCGGTTCTCCCGCAGCCCCTTGGCCCCTTTCCACCAGCGTCTGAGGCACACTCAAGCCCGATTCGCTGCGGCGGCTGCGGTCAGCAATTAGTGTAGAAAAACTTGTTGTGGGAAGCCGCAGCGTCACGCCCCTTTCGACTTGGCTGCTGACAGGCCCGCCGTTGCCTCTGCCACGCCCATCGCCCATCGCCCGACTGGCCGACCGCAACCCCTTTTTGCGGAAAAACTCATTAGCAGAGGGCACGAGCCTAGATATGGGAAAGATATGTTTTCCGATACTCTCTCTCCATCTCCATCTCTCTCTCTATCTCTCTCTCTTACGTCTGTCGTGTGGTAAGTGATAATCGAGAATTCGATGAATCGATTAATTATTGAGCGTTCACTGGGGATGGGGGATGGGGGATGGGTAGTCCCTCATTCAACCCAGAGGTGGAATGAATGCACATCCCCGCTTCACATGTCTCCTCACTGGAAAGGGCATGCAAATGTCGGTCCCTTTGGGTCGGGCCTTCATCCAATCCCCGAAATTCTCCCGCTCCTCCTCTGGTCGCTGCTGTGCGTTTATTTATTCCCCCACTGTCGCTTTTGGCAGTTGTGTTCTGCAGTTCCCTTGAACATTTGCCAAATTTACCCTCCAGACTGATGGCAGGACCGCCCGTCTCTCCCCCTATTCGAAGCCTGATCTTATGAGTATTTTTCGGTCTCCATCTCCGCTTTGTTACGGGTGCGCCTGCCCGCTTTTTTTAACCCAAATTTCGAACAAGAGAAATAGAGAGAGAGAGAGAGAAATGGTAAGGGGGCAAGGGTCATCGCAGCAATAATTAATTTTTTGTCAGCAGCAGCAGCAGCAGCAGCAGCAGCATCGGCGTTGCCAATTTTCACACACGCCAGGCGGCTGAATCGGGACCACGGACCAGGCATCATACACCAGGCACCAGCCACCAGCCACCAGGCAGCAGAAGAAGACGAAGAGCGGAGGGCTCCTTGAAACTTTTCTGAAATGCCACACGTGCCGGCGACAGGCAAAGCGGAACCGGCACAAGCACCAGCACCAGCACCGGATACAAGCGCCCAGCCATCGAGAGAGAAAGAGTTCGTTGCGGTTCCGCCAAACGGGAATAGAGAATGGGCTTCCAGTCCTGCAGCAGGAGGACAGCATTTGGAGCCCATTTCGAATGTGAAAACTTTTACGTGGCAGCTAAACGACTGAGAATTACTTCGTATGCACCTGCAGAGCGACGCCAAATGACAGGCAGGCAGGCAGGCAGAGAGACAATTGCTTTCGTTTCTATATTGTACGTAGCATTTGCAGAAACAGACTCGGACTCGTACTCGTTCTCGTACTCGCACGAATGTAAATCTGCGATGCATTAAAATAAGATTATTAATAAGAGATCGCGGATGGCTATAGGGCTATAAATAGAGCGACGCGTCGTTAATAAATGAAATGCAGCAAAAGCAGATCCAAATCGGATGCTCCGATGCTTTCGGCCGATTGTCGCCACAAATCGAATCGCGTCGCATCGCATCGCAGTCTCAATTAAGGCGCTCCCAAAAATAGACGATGTCCCAATGTCAAAGCCATCTCGCAATCGCGCCTCTTTCCCTGGGAATGTTCGAATGTTAGAAATAAATGTTTTACAGCTGTGTGTGCCCCACACTCATTAGTGATGGGGCAATTAAATCCTCGGCGGAGTGCCGCATCGTACACACTGCGTATGTGCAACATTCATCATTCCGATGGAGCAGTGAAGCATTGGCTGGCTGACCCTTGTTTTTGCCATTCCGTTTCATTGATAACCGCATCGGGGGGGAAGCGAGTGCGTCAAAAGTGCTGCTGAATGCTGATTGCATTTTTCACTCAGCGATCAACGATCGACAATCGCCGCGACGATCAATATTTGCGATGTGATCCGACCAGAGGTCATTCATCATTCGTGTCTATCGTGTGGATCGTTGCATCGGTGCATTGACGGCATTTGGAATGCTGATATGCACCGCACTGCACTGTACAGTGAGCACAAGATCAGAGGAACCATCTAGAAGCTCTTCCCCTCACTTACGCATTCAATGGCTGCTGCTGCTGCTGCTGCATGCCACTTGCCGATGCTGTAGTTGCCGCTAACAAGGCCGTTTCCGTTTCGGTGTCGGTGTCAGCTGTCTTGGCCGTTCCACTGCTGCTGCCACAGCTACTGCCAGTGACATCTGTGGCATGCTGCTGCTCCGTCTGGTCATGCTGCTGCCTCAAGCTGCTCTCTGCCACTGTTTTTGTTGCATGCCAACTTCTTTCGCAGCAACAGCAGCCGCATCCACTGAGGCTGCAGCAACTGTACTCCAGATGACGCCTGTGGCTGCTGCTGCCGCTGCCGCTGCTGCTGCTGTTGTTGTTTATGTTATGCATTGCAGAGGATCCTGGACAAGTGACAATCACAATGAATAGAGGATGAGGGAATGGGGTGGGCACTGGGTGGGTTGATGCTTGCTATGAAAAGTGTGTGCGATTTTCTCTATTTGCTGCACAGCTTTCATCTTCATTTCATCTGTTGTGCTGCTGTGCTGTTGCTGCTGCCGAAAATGGAAATTTATGGCTGAATGCTTATCGCTTTCGACCCTTTTCTGTGCTGGAAAAGAAGCGAGGAGGGTCCTGCCCAGCCTTCAAGGCTGTCAAGTGCTGCTGCTAGTGGCTTTGGCCATCCTTGCCACAAATAGTGTCTGCTGCGAAGCTGCAGCTGACATTGCAATAGCAATGACAACAACAACAGCAGCAACAGCAACAATAGCAATAGCATTATTTTTGATTAGATTTACGCAATTGCTTGCCACCAAAAGCCCCACCAGAACGAGCAGGGGGCAGGCGGAGCATTGGCTGCAGGAGCAGGAGGAGCAGGAGGAGCAGCAGTCGAAGCAGCAGTGGCGGAACGAGCATCACATAATGGTCATAAATCGCTGTCATCCCCCCGCCCATTCCTGAGGCAATTTCCCAGGGCCAATTTCCTCGCTTGTAAAATCAAAATTCATATCGCGCCAATGGCAAAATGTAAGTTTATCAATTGCTTTTACCATTTCCCGCGATTCCCATCTTCCTCACTTTACTTTCCCCCATTTCCCGCAGCAGCAGTACTTTAGTTTTCCCCCTCAGACACGTGGGCGCCACTGTCCAGCGATGTATGCAACGTATGCGTCACAAATCCGGTCCCCCCCACCGTCCCGTCCATTGTTGTCGTTTCTATGTGCAACACAGTCCCCGCGTCATTGTCATCGTTCTCCCAGTGAGTGCAGCAGTAGCTGCTCCGCAATTGAGACTTTAAGCATAACACTCACTGCTGACGTTGACACTGCCACGTGCCCCACATGCCCCACATGCCCCTCAATCAGAGGGGATTGCAGCAGCTGGTCAAAGAGTTGAAGCATCCTTCTGCATGGGTTCTCAAGTACAACAGCATTCGATTCCGAGGCAATCTAGGATCCCCAGCGAAATGCACTCATCCCTGAGGAAATTAGGGGGCATGTTGCCCACTTAACAATTTAATTGGTCCCACAACTGATTCCATGGAAATGTCAAGCATCCGCCGGCTGATGATCCATTAATCAGGTTTTATCAGAGAGCGGGAGAGGAGGGCTCTTTCAATTACAAGGTCATGGATGGGCAGGCCAGGGCAGGCCAGGCCAGGCCAGGATCTCTGCTTGGAGCATTCTCTGGAGCTTGGAGCACTGCTTCAGCGCCAATTAAAATCAAAACAAATGCGGCGAGGGCCCCCAGCATCCAATCATCAAAGCCTCCGTCGCCGCCATTCGCCAGCGGTCACCTACGGCGCGCTAGTGGCAAAGGTAGGGGGAGAGGGAGGAGTCACGATTGTGGCACAATTGTGGCGATAATTGAGTTAATAAGCATAACCACAAAACCAAATAGTCGTCGAGGCACCCACGCACATGCGGAGGGGCAGTGGCAGAGGCAGAGGCAGCGACAGATGCAGAGGGAGAGGGAGAGGGAGAGGGGACACATTCGCACACACATGAGGCAGATGCGGGCAGAGCGTAACAAGAGCCGCAGATGCTTACACCGGACAGCAGGGACAACTCAGGGACAGGACTTTGTCCTCAGAGGCTTGTAGGACATGGGGTGATCTCTCCTTCGCCTCCTTCTTGCTTTCTTCGCCACATTGGCCCGGAATTGAGATTGTGATCCGTCCAAGGGCCCTTCAAAGTTATGTGCCCAAGTTCTGTGGTGAACAGTGTACGCAGTTGAGCTGTGTAGGAGGGGCATTCTGTTGAGGCAACTTCCAGTTCACTTCCGACACGGGCTTACGCCTAATTAAAGCCTTAATTGCCACACAAACACTTGCAAATGCAGCACCAACAGCAACAGCAACAGCAGCAGCAGCAGCAGCAGCAGCATACGTGTGCCCCAGGAATACGAAAGTTTCGGGAGTAAGAGGAAGAGGTTTGCACGGATATTGGAGTTACGGGAAAAGGATCCTTTTGGGGAAGAGTATGAGAATGAGCGGCACGGAGAACGGAACACCAGCCCGAACAGCACTCGAAGCGAACACAAACTGAGGGGCAGCCACCATCTGTGGCAGTCGCCATCGAAACGGAACACTAAAACGAAACCACCACTAACGACCCATTCAGCGACTCATCCTCCCCGGTCTCTGCTCTCCCTCGTTCCATCGACTATTCTATCGGTAATATTTGTACCCATAATGGGGCTGAAGCGCCCCTCCGCAAGCGCCTCTGTGTTATGCGTGTGACAATTTTTGGGCTTTCGTTTTCCCTAGTTTTTGGGGATACAAATATTAATGGCACACACTTTCAATTTTCGCGTGCGGCCTTGACAGAAGGGAACACAGGGGGATGCCGCGGCGAGGTCTCAATTGATTAAAGGCACTTTGGCATGTGAATCGCGCTGGCTTAATTAAGCAGCACGGTTGCAGCAAGCTCCCTCCATGTGGCACACATGGGACACCCCCGTTCATGCTGCATCCGATTTATTTGATTTCAGACGCCCACTTCTATGGGGGGATCTCCTTGTACCCCGATGGAAGTTATTAAAATTCCATCTTCAAAGTTCAAAGTTCATAGGGAGATCCTCCGTTCTACGTTTTTTTTTCAGGTATCTGCCAGGATGATGACTCGTGGATGATTGATTCAGAGTAAAAGACTAACTTCCTCCTGATCATTCCGCCCTTGAAGGCATGAAGTTTCCACTCAAATAAAAGTCACGACTCAACGCTCCTGCCGTTTGTCTGCTGCTGCTGCTGCTCCTGCCTCCAGGATGCAATTGTGGCTGGCACACAGTTGAAGCACACGCGTGACCATCGCTTAGGAGAGCAGAGCAGAGCAGAGCAGAGGAGAATGTCATTTACATATTAATGATGCAATGCCAAGGCGAGACACGCATTGGGAGAGTCAAGGCCAAAGGCAAAGGCAAAGCCAAAGCCATTGCCACACGCCGCATGCCACGCCCACCACTTCTGGGCCTGCCAATTTGCATAAATGTCATAAACAAAAGACGGCAACGGCAACGGCAACAGCAACAGCAACAGCAATGGGCGACACAATCAAGAACGAAATGCCGAATTAAATATTACATTGACCACGAAATCGCCTCCTCCCTGCCACATCTGTCTCTGCAATTCCCATCTGTATCTAAATATACATGCGATGATAAATCAGGTGAATATATTCCGAATATATATAAGTACTTATGCAGATTTGCATACGTGTGGCAAGTGGGAATTGTGTGCGTGGGCTGTACACTTTCCAATCTGCAATTGCGACACATGCTGCAAATTGGCCTATTTCGAAGCATTTTCTTCATTAATCAAATGGGTTTGCCTCAAAATCAAAACATAATAATTATCTGGCTCTGGGCGTGGCACAGCCCACACACAGAATGACTGAGCAAGAGTGGAAATGTCAGAGATAAATATTCCCTCACACGAAATGGGAATAATAATTTAATTGCAATTTCAAGAAGGAATCTGATCTCCCAGCTAAATCGAGATTGCTTTCAGTTTTCTTTGTTTTCAGTTATGGGACTTCATTTTCTTTGTTGTTTTCACTCATTGGAAAATGTTTATTTGTGTCCCCCGGTAACATCTGGAAATGTGAACTCTCCGGGGGCTGGGGGAGTTTTGTAAATAATATTTTCCATAAGTTTCCATTTATCGTCTATTCACGATACTCGTTTTCAATACTCTTCCATCGCCCCAACCCCCCACCCTTTGGATTGTTTTCAATTTCAATCCCAACTCCAATTCCAACTTTGTAGATCTGTCCGCAGAGGGGCGCGGCCTCTCCCTCCTTTCATGTGCAGGGGCAGTGCAAATTTCGCATAAATTTCCCATTGAATAAACAGCAGTCGCCACGCAGTGGCCACAAATAATACAGGAATAAGGGGGGCAATACGGGGAGTAGTAATAGCGGAATAATAAGTTCGGGCGCATGCAGAAAAAAATAATATAAATGAAAAAGTTGCCGCAATTAAAGAGGAAACTGCATAAAACATAAATAAATACATATACATATACATATGTATATGTATATGTATATATGTATGCCCATGGGGCACGGAGGATGAACGTTGGAACGGGGGCACGTCGGACCCGAGGCAGACAAAAACATATTAAAATATATTTTTCTCATGTGAATTTCAATGGAATGCAAATTGCATTTAAGTTTTTCTGCTGCTGCTGCTACTACTGCTGATGCTGCAGTTGGTCCTGGCCCCAGGTCCTGCTCCTGCGCTCCATGTACAGCTCCTGTCGCCGTTCGCGGCGTTTCCGTTTCCGGCTACGCAATAAAAGTTGCCAACTACGTGACCCCCCTCCAATCCCAGAGGGCTGCAACAGGGGTGGATAGGGGGATACTTCTGATTTAAGACAATCCTGATCCTAGGAGGCCATCCCAAAGGTGAAGTTTCCACAGACAGGTGCACACGGGACGGAAGGAAGGAGAACATTGTTTGCATTCGAAAGCGCCAGAGGGAGGAGGAGCAAATTGAGAGAGCAAAAGCTGCAGGTCACGTCTTGTGCCTGAATTAAATCGTTATGTGAGGGGACCGGGGTTTCCTGGCTGTGGTATAAATATGTCAATTCAATCTGTCAATGATTGAAATGATTGAGGGGTTGGGTGGCAGGGGGCCAGGGAAGCCAATCGTTCTGATTGGAGGCAAAGATTAGCGGGCAGCGCCGCATTAATGCAAATGTCACGTTGACAGAGCCACAAATTTGAATTAATTGACAGAAAAAACACGAGGGAAACCCTCCCAAGAGGCGAAGGGGGGGGTGAAAGGATGTAAACAGCGGCAGCAATTAGGCAGAATGCCAGACAGCTTTCGGGGCGACTATCTCTATCTGTGCATCTGCATCTGTGGTATCTGTAGCCAAGGGCATGCTCATAACTGTGTAAACAGCAGACGCGGCTGTCAACAGGCACCCTCCGGAATCTACCCTGGGCCTCCTTGCTGCCCGCGTGGCACTTTCTGCACGCTCAAAAGTATGCAACGAGAAATTCCCAAGCGACAGGAAGAGGAGGGTTTTCCTTCCGCCTTCGATAAGAAATATCTGTAGTCTCTGTATCTGATCTGTGTGTGTCTCTGTAAGCAGCTTCCTAGCACCGCCGAGAATCTGAACCGAAATGATGATGACACTGAATAGAATAGATATATAAAGTAGATACATGGTAGATGTATGTGTATACAGGGTATCATTGCAGCAGATCCTATAATCATTACCCAAAAGTGACTCAGGGAGAGATAAGAGCAGCTCGCTGATTCAATCCGAAAGAGAGAGGGAGAGGGAGAGAGAGTGAATGCTCACCTGTGACCCAGCTCACGCTTGTGGCCATGGAAACTGGCGAGCCCATCGAGGCTCATCGTCGCCAGTCCATTCAACACGGACTGATCCATGTCCGTCTCCCCGATGGTCTGTGTCCGCTCCCGCTCCCGTTCCCGTGTGGAAATTGTGGCGCTGGAATGTTTCTGCTGCTTTGGCTGCTTCGGCTGCGGCATTTTCCGACGGAGGAGCAGGAAGTGCTCAAGAAGAATGCCAAAAATGCGGCGCGGCGTCGCTGCTTCTGCTACTGATACGCGAGCAGGAGAGCGTGTGGGAGGAGAGTCCGCGAATACAGACGGCAGACGTGATAAAGAGCGATAAAGATCTTATCAGGCGGTGGACGTCGCGACGACACAAACGGAAAATACAGAGAGAGAGAGAGAGAGGAGAAGAGAGGCTTGGAATGATCTCGTGCGTAGCAGAGTTTTCCCCACTGTCCGGTGTCCGTCGTCGGCTTATCACAGACCGAACCACGATCGGAGCAATTCCAGTAATAACAGAAACAAAAAGGAAAAACAATATCTCGATCTCTTTATGGGGCGTTTTGGCAAAGCGAACAATTTCGGTCAACGTTCGAATTTCAACTGAAAGTGCAATGTAGAAATGGAGGAAGGAAGCAGTGGAAGAGGCCCCACCAGCCCCAAGCAACAGCAACAGCAACAGCGCCAGCCACCAGTACCAGCTGAGCGAGTACGAGAGAGCACCACATAAGCCAAGGTGTATGTCATTCAAGGTGTGGCATACCCACTCTGTCACACTCTCTGTTTCGCACACACACTAGTATGCAACTTTACCCAGAAGAGAAGACTAGAAGAGCCAAGTGGAGAGAGCGCTCTTTGGGATGCCTCACCATACACAACATACACCTTGACTCGGGCAAAGCAACTGACGCATACGCTCTCCGCACGACTCTCTAACTCTCCCTTTTAGCAGCAGCAGAAGCAGCGCCGAAAGCTTTGCACGAGAGAGAGAGAGCGCTCCCGCTCTAGCCACCGACTGTCTAGGTATCGTATTCGCCGCTCTGCCTCCCTGTCCCGCTCTTGCTGACGGTGTCAACGTCGACGACTGTCTTGTCTTGTTTTTGTTGTTTCTGTGCCGTTGTTTTGATGCCTTTTATGCAATAAACAAAAAATACGTATTTGGCTACCCTACCCATCTGAGGCGCACATTGCAGCGGGCATGCTCTACCGGGCCTAAGATTGCGGATAGTCCCAGTCACACGGAATTAATGCCATACCACGGGCAAGCAAACACTTGTATAGGGTATTTCTTCGCTGTGACGCAGACCTCACTCACTGTACCTGTACCCACTGTATCTCAGAGTAGATCGTTTTGCAAGGGTTCTTCTATCTTGTCGCCACGCTTGCACTCGAACACCCACTTGGGACTGGGACGACTGGCATATGAGTAAAAGTACGAGACGAGTACGAGGTACTACTCCATGGAAAATTTAGTGTGTCAGGCAGAAAACGCTTGGCAAGAGCAGAAAGTGACGAAGAAATGAAATGGTAATGTGTATTTATGAACATATGTGTGTGTGTACGTGTATCTGTGTGTATAAGTATATACGGTAATGCTGCCCACACGACTCCCTCCGCAACCCAATCGTGAAATACAACAAGTTTCATAGATATTGATGCGTGGGATGGTTCGCGACTTGGCTAAGTGGAATTTTTGGAGTGAAACGAGATTCGATTCTACAGATATTCGGCGCAGCTACAGTGCTTTTCAATAGGAGGCCATAAATCCACGCACGCTCACTGGGTTTTCTGTGTGTTTTGATATGCAAATCGGATTGACACCTTTTGACGGGCAGCCACACACTGCCATTCAGTGGAAACAGTGTAAGCTCTTTGTGGCAGACACCACACCACACCACACCATCCCATGCCATACCATACCTCGGCAGCTGTCCGTCATGTCAACTCTTACTGTACACACACTGTATAGAGAGACACTCACATAGATTTATGAATATTAATTATGCGCCCAATTATAATATTGATGTGCGAGGCGTGTCCGAGTCTGTTCATAAATATTTCATCAGAAATTTGCATATTTCCCTTCACTGTCCTCCAGTGGTGCCAGAGCGGAGTGCGGGGAATGGAGTGCTCTATAAGCAGCTTCGGTTCGTTTACCAAGTATCTATAGGCAGAGCTGAGGCTTCGCTCACTCTCTCTCTCGCCTGCTCTCCTGCTCTTCCCATTCACTTACTTAACACCTTCGATCGCGACAAACTTAAAAGCGTTCTTCCATATTTCAAGTAGAACTCAGTTACGTGTACAATAGGGCGCGGGAATCAGAATTGAGCCCAACATGTTGGGAAAATGTGCTCCTTTTTGTTGTAATACCTTAAATTCCTTTAAATACTAAAAAATAACTCAGCCTGAAATCTTAATGCTTATCAGCGGGAGCCAGGAATTGATTTTGAATTAGAAATCTTTGTAGATTCCGATTCTGGTGGACGCTTATCACTCTTTTTTTTGTCCCATACAAATTGACCCGCCCTACGTGTACATACATACGTGGTCATACATACATATGTACATACAGCCCCAAAAGACCTCTCTCTTTCTCTCTTTTGCTCTGCTTCGCATCGTGTCAAAGTCACACACACAGACACACTGGGAAAGAGATACAGATACAGACACAGATACACAGGCACCTGTATGCAGTTGCAGTTAACTCTCGAACGGCTCAAGTGCGCCCCACTTAAAACTGCATCGACGCCTAACAAGCCCCATTCAAGCTGCCCCTCAACCCCACCCCACCCTACTACACAGCTCTCTTTTCCGCTCTGTTGTTGTGGACCCCTCTCGGAAAACCGGGTGATAATGGATACAGCGTCACAAAATATTGTAATCAGCTAAAACAAAAAATGGCAAAGACAGGCCATCAGTGGTATGCAAGCACTGAATACCCTGCACGAATACACAGCATGAAATACTTTCACAGAGTACACATGTACAGTGTACGAATAATTTCCAATCAAAGGCATTTTCCAGATTAGCCCCACAACAAAAGCTCTGACAGCACACACCGACCCGACTTGGTAAACTGTGACTGCCGACTCAAAGCTGTAACCCAACAGGATGGCCTTGTCTGATATACCCTCTGGCTATGCCATAGCCATAGGCAGAGCCCACACTGGTGCGCATCTCTATCAACAGCAGGTTGTTAAGTGAACGTACTACGAATATTCGTACTCATACGTCCCCGGCCTCCTGCTACATATGTATGTACATATGTATGTATGTAAATTGGAGTGGGCTGAAAATCAAAAATTTTTTAATTTTAAGCCTCAACGCCCGGTAATAGAAAGTTGTGTTAAAAGGCTCTAAGAAAAGAGCAAACGAAAGGTTAGCCGACTTAAAAAATGTTGTTTGCCCTCGATTTAGAATCCCTTAACACAACTTTCAATTACCGGCCGGGTCGGTCGAAGGCTCAAAAGTTCTTGATTTTCAGGCCACTCTAATGTATTTATGCATGTATGTATGTATGTACATATGTACATATGTATGTGCTGTGCATGGATTAGCTTGCTCCGTTTGCCTTTGTTGTCACGTAGAGCGCTGTTGTTTTTGTTGCTGCCGATTCGAGATAAGGCGATAAGGCAATAGAAAACCGCTCGCTACGGCATTGACCATGGAAGATAGGGCTCTCTCTCCTGTCTCTATTTGTGTTGCACTCTCTTCGCATCTGTGCAGAAATCTCACATACACTGTCAGGAATGATTGTCGTTGGCAAAGGTAAAAAAGTTGAGAACATTTTGGGAGGACATGGCTATAAAATATATATGGCTATGGCTATGGCTATGGCTATATTCATCGAAATAAATAATTTTTTTTTTTTGTAATCTAAAAACTTGTTTCTTGTGTTGGCTGTACCAGTAAGGATAAATGAATAAATATATAAATTTGAGTGCTTACGCTTATTGTTTCAGAGAAAGCTCTAGACTATAAATATGTACTCTACCACATGTACATGGCCCCAAAATTAATTTCTAGGCACTCGTATAAAAGTCCTATTCCTGCCCTGCAGCAACCCCTGGCGGATTGAGTGGGTGGTGCCCCAAAAGGGTTTTCAAGTGGGGGGGGACTTACCTATGGGCTGCATGGCGGTAATACTTCTTGGGCAGAGCCGAGCTGGGGCCGGGCGTATTGGGAGCCGAGTCGCTCATGTCGCACTGAAATTAAAGTCGGAAGGAATTAGTAATCAATTCTTTCCCACTGCTCACACCCACACACACACATGGATTTCGGGGAAAAGGAAGAAGGCAGTGCGAGAGGAGAAAGAAGGCAGCAAAGCAGCAAAGGAAATCCAGAACAAAACGACAGGAGAGTAAAGAAACAAAAACAGGCAGTGCACAGACAGACCTGACTGACTGACTGACTGACTGACAGACAGACCTGACTGACACAATTGGCACAAGTTTAATGAGTTTTGCTGCAGCTGATTGATATGTTCGTTCTCTTTCCCTCCTTGTTGCATGTGTGTGTGTGTCGTGTCTGTTGTGTACTTACTTGGTAGGGCAGGTCGCAGTACTCCCGGTCGAACGCCTTGAAGGGGGCCGCCGGGCCACAATCTTCGGGTGACATCCCCTGCATCCTGCCTAAGCTGGCATAGGCGCCGCGGCCACTACTCCGGTTGCAATTTGGGGTGCTTCTATCAGTGATAATGTGACGCAGCAGCAGGTTGCCGTGATGAGAAATTTCGACTGAAGGAGCTGTGCTTTTTGTTTTTCGGCTGCTTGTTAGTTGGCGGAACTGCAAAGTGTTTGTTATACGGCGTAAGTTTCTCATTTTCCGGCGTAAGCATGAGTGGGTGGAGTGGAGTGGATCGGGTATATAATGTGTATATTTTGTCTCTATATTGCGTGCGGGTGTGTGAGAAACTAAAACAAATGCAGGAAAATGCTGTGTGTGTGCGTGTGTGTTTGTGTATGTGTGGGATCAATCTGTCTATCTCCCTCCTACAAGGATAGAGCAAGCGGAAAAACGAAAGGGGAAAAGCATAAGAGCAGGATGAACGATTTACATGCACAGCCTGAAAGTAGGCACGCTTTCTGCACGGCATGCTCCCGCCGCAGCCGCAGCAGCAGCATCAGCGACAGCGACAGCAGCAGCAGCAGCAGACAGCGGCTAATAAGTTAATTTATCGTGTTTTTGCCGCCGTCGCTGCTGCTGCGTCTGCCGACGCTGCTCATGGCGTTGTTGTTGCTATTGCTATCGCTGTCATTTCGCTGCGTAATTGCACAGAAACAGGTTCACCATACCATTGAGTGTAAGGAGGGTGTGCTAAAGGGGGCGGTCGGCAAACAAATCACATGACGTCGCCCGTCGTCTCCCTCCTCCCACTCTTAGGCGTGTGCCTAGTGTATCGATCTGCCGGCAGCGCCAGAGGCGAATGGAAGAAGTAACGGGACGAGCGGCGGCAGAGCTCTAAAAATATGCCCGTGTCCATGAAACGGCAACAGCAGCAACAACAACAACAACAACAAAAAAACAACAGCAACAGAGACTGCATGAGTCATCTCCTTCACACCTCTGCTTGCGGCGGGGGCGGGCGGGTGTGCTAGAGGAGTCTCAAACGATACCTGGAGGGACAGCACACACTGGAGGCTGCTGCAGAACAAATCTGTTCGAGTTCTTCTTTCACTAAATGTTTGATTTGATGGTTCCGTTATTATGTAGTCTGACGGTTCCAGCACTTTCGCACTTGCACTCACTCACGCACGTAGCACACTGGGAAAACTAGAGGAAAGTTTTCACGGACCGACCGAGCGTCTACTACAACTTTTCCAAAATTGCCAACGGCCGCGAGAAAATGCGTGTGTGGGTCCGTCCGCTCTTCGGCGTCTTTTTTGCTTGCTCTGCTTATTTGTCTGCTTTCTGTGTGTGGGAGGGTGGGGATCGGCAGGCAGAGAGTCCGTCCGCTGCTTTGTTTTATCTATTTTCGTTGCGCTTTTGCTGGTCGTGGAAGTCGGACGGCGTTTTTTTCAGCTTTGCGGCCTGCCTTTTGACAGAGCATTTGTTTCCTTAATTTAGCTTTCACTTAAATTTCGTTTACATTTTGGATTGCAATTCTGACATTTGCAGCGCAGGCGCCGACACTAGCTTCGCTCTCTCTCTCTCTCCTCGCTCTTTTTCCTTTGCTGCTCTCTTCTTGTGCTCACACACCAAAGCACACAAGATAACGGAATGGAATGACTGAGCAGGAGAAGAGAAGGAGTAATTATTGCCGGCAAAAAAGCTCTCTGTTGTTTGTAAACAATGCCGCGTCTGATTCGCAGCTGGCAGTGCTGTCTCTAGCCCTTTTCGCGCCAACGCAAGAATTCAAAATTCAATTTGGAAATACCCAATTTTGGAAATCTACATATGTTATTGGGGTTTGGTTAGAGGACAAATCTCATTGTCTTATTGTTTATTTTTAGATTATATTCTATATATATATATTTGGGTTGGATAAGTTGAGGTTAATAGATTAATGAACTGCAATCGTCGTCGTCCATCCACCTCCCATAGGTGCTGGTTGGTGATGACATGTCAGGGAGTCAGGGTTGCTGAGTTGCAGAGCAGGGTTGCCAGCCAATTCCCATAAATGAAATCCGATCGATTTGCTGTGGCGCACACGATGTTCCCGATCGAACGATGTTCCCGCAATGTCGGAGTACGCATTTCTTGAGATGAAAGCTTTCGCGTAGCTTCAAAGAAATACACATATGCGGTACATATGTGCATCCAGATGTACATATGTATGTGCATATGGTACACGTTCTAGGTTTAATATTTCCTCTCGCATCCGCTCGCCTATCGTCTGAGTTGCAGCAAAGGTGCGGCAATAAATTTAAGCGCTTTCAATGCTTTTAGCTTTGGCTTTTAACGTGTGCAGTTTCCGCGTCTTTTGGCCCGTGCACTTCCTCTCCCGAGATGGGCAGGTGGGAAGCCAGGCGGTGCTGCTGACTGGGGCAGGCCCCCCCCTAAACCAGATCCTAACTTGGCCACTGACCATCGCCATCGTCATCGCCATCGCCATCATCATCTTACGCAACGCTCTTTATCAGCTTGTGGCAAGGTGAATGCTACACGCTGCACATTGCAGGTGGCTGGCTCTGGCTCTGCCTCTGCCTCCGACTCTGTGTGCTAGTGGCTTTTCAATAAACTGGCCATAAAAAAGGGGCCACATCCCCCAAATCCGAACGCGCCACAAACAAGGAGGGAGTTCGATGCGTCTGCCCGCATACGGCTGCTCGGGGCTCGGGGCTCGGGCTCGGGGCACGGGCACGGGCACGGGGCTTGGGCTTGTTTGTCGCACTTAATGCTGTTAAGGCGCTAAGCGGAACGGTAAATAAAGTGAAGTGGCCTGGAAGCGACTCCTCTTGCGCCCTGCAGCAGCAGCAGCAGCAGCAGCAGCCAGAGAGCAGAGAGTTGCTGAGCCAGGAGTCTGCCTTCTGCCAAGTCCGAGTTGCCAAGTTTGTTGCCCGAGCACCCCAACCTCCACCCGGCCAGAGATTGTGTTAGTCTGTTGGCAGTGGGGTGTCGCAGTAGGTCGGAGATAGAATACCCTTTAAGGGAACGTCTGTTGATCAGCAATTACCAGCCACGACTCACGCCCACATATACATATAGACTTCTGCATGGATATGCAATGTGATTTTGTACTCGTACTCGTACTCTTATATGGTAAATGGCAACAGCCGGTCAAACTTCTATACCCTTCAGACTAAGCCTTTCTCTTGCAGCATGGCCTGCAGATTTGTGGGCCAGAAGTGCTTAATTGCCTGCAACAAGCGAACCAGTTGGCCATGCCCATGCCCATGTGCAACTGCACGTTGAAACCAACTAGCTACCACTTGTCGTTGCAAGTGCCGACGCGCCGGCACTCTTGTCGCTTTTGTCGCTGTTATTGTGGCCTGAACTGGCCCCCAGCTGGCCCCGCCAAATTTGGTCAAAATTGCCAGTGGCCGTCGCACTTTAATTACATTTTGGATCTGCCGTTTCCAATCCCCCAATCTGCAGTCCCCTTCGCTCAGATCTCAGATGTGGCCCGTAGTTTGGGCATAGTTTGGCTTTAATGAGCGTCGTCTTTGGGTCTGTGGACCAGACCAGAGCAGACCCAGACCAGACCGCGCCGCTGTGGGTATGCGTAATTAACACAGAAATCAAATTCAGTCGAGCGGTGCGCTTCAGGTGGGAAAACAAGCCCCCGAAAGTTACAATAAACATGGGGGAGTTTAGCTGGAAGTGCCTCCAGGGCCAAGCAAACAAATAAATATACAGAAGGTGTGTGTTTTTATATATTTGCATATTTATGTGCATATACATATGTATGTATGTATGTATGTATTGTACTGGAGGAACATGTGATGTGAATATCAATACGGGAGGGAGGTCTCTGCTTTAAAGGCGCGTCAAGTGTTTGGTCTTTAAGGAAAGAGTGCGCCAAGGGGGTGGCTGGGTGGGTGCCGACTCGCTGCATGCGTAAGCAGGCAGAATCATTGGGGCTGCTTGCCTGCTCCCCCTAGAGGGGCAGAAAAGTTTAAGGTGCACTGCAAATGGATTCATAAATTATACAACATGAAGCTGTACACATGAAATTGGGGCAAAGCTGCTGGTCAGAAGGGGGGCTTGGGGTCAAGCTCCCAGCTGCCTGTTCCCTGTTCCCAGAGTCCTGTTCCCAGTTCCCTGTTTTAGCCATAACTCAGCACAATTGGCCACCAAGAGTCGAAGTCGAAGAAGGTTTCCCTGAAACAGAGCAAGGGCAGAAGTCCAGGGTCTATCAGTGTCCATCAACCCTGGGCAGGAGACGCCCCCGCCACGCCTCGCACGTTGCCAGGGGCGACTGCATGTTGGGGGCTTCCGAGTCCACGAGTTCCGAGTCTACGGGTCCAGGCCATCTCATCTAATAAACCAACTCAATTAGCCGGCTGTTGTTTCCACAGCCGAGCCCAGTGAAATAACATAAGGAATCTGTACGGGAATGGTGCGTGCCGCCAGTGGGATACCCTCAAACACCGCACCCAGGATGCTGCCCTGCAGAGTGGCTCCAGACATGATTCGCCTCAGCATCTACACGAACAGAATATGCCGCTCGCCGGCCACAAGTACGCGGTATCGAGAATATTCGCTGAATCCGAATTCGCATCAAAGTTTTCGGCCATCATCTGGCCTGGTGCTTGTATGGCTGCCGCGAGGGTTTCGCCTGCTGCCCACGTCCACGTCCACATCCACATTCGCGTCCGCATTCGGAGTCTGTCCCCAAAATATCTGTGTGTGTGTGTGTGTGTGTGTGTGTGTGTGTGGGGGGCTTGGGCCACAGAATGTGAATATCAATAAAATAAACTAATTAAATTAAAAGGCGGCAGCAGCAGCAGCAGCAGCAGCAGCAGCGGCAATGGAGTGGAATTGTCTTGAGCTCGCGTTGGGAAATCAGGCCGCCACTTTTTGGAGCTGAGAAGTGCACCAAAAGTGGCGTGGCCAGTTGTCAGCTGAGCGAGTGCGTGTGGGGAGCGAGGCCTGCACAATTATCCAAGCGCTGAATGAATAATTTGTCGCTTGATTCGAAAGGTAAATTATATAACCCGCCAGCAGCTCAGACGAAAAGTACTGTGGGCTATCCTCGCCCAGGGGTTCAGTGTGGCTCCTGCTACCCCTTCTGTGTCGTAGCGATTTCGTATTTCGTGTTACTTTCAGTGTGATAAAATCCCAGACAGTGCCCAGCTGCGGCTTTGCATTGGAGCTTACGGGGTAGAGTGTGGGATCGTTGGGGCTGCGTCGCAGGCTTCCTGGTCTGCGCTGCACGAACCACTTGCCAGCCAGCCAGCCAGCCAGCCAGCCAGCCGAAAATATTGCGTATACGTTCGGAGATAATTGCAGCGCTTAGCCGCCATTCGCGGTGTCGATAGAGTCGTGGATTTTTAATAGCTCGCTTGCCAAATGTTCGTTACGGCCACACCGCGGAGGGTAGGCAGTTGCGCAAGGGAAAATATTGTTCTATCCTCCATGGCATTATGCGTGCTTGGAGCCCCGAGCCCAGTCTCGTCATGATCTCGTTAGCAAAAACATAAAATCTAAATGGAATATTGAATGGAATGTCCAAGGCAAGTCTCCGTCTGCCTCCCCACCCACCACCCCATGCTCCAGGGGGAATGGCGGGGAATGTACCATAACAATCGAAGCATAATAAAGGCGCAGATTGCACAACAAATTAACGCACAATGGAGGCGTAGCATGTCGGGGTGGGCGCCCATCGCCCGCCCACTTGTCAAACGGTTTTTGCAGCCCCAGCCGCAGCCACAGCCGCAGCTGCGGCTGACGCGCGCCCCCAAAAGCCATGAAAACTCTAAGCAAAATATGAAAATATATGAAAGTCTAAGAATGGAAATTAAATGAACAGCAACAAAACGGCAACGGCAGCGGCAGCGGCAACGGCCCGGTCCCACAGACAAAAGCAGCTCTCAAATCTGGCCCAAAGATCTCAAATGCTGCTGTTGCTGCGTTAAAGTGGCGGTGCAGGGGGGCGGCGCTGGCGGGGGTGGAGGTGTGGCTGGGGTCCGCCTTTTGCTTATTGATTTTGTAATTGAAGGTTAAATTTGAATGCTCTCCGGCGCTCAGAGCCGTGATAGCGCGAGTGTGTGTTTTATGCACAGCTCGTAATGGCAGGACGTTGCTCCAGTTTCGGGTGAGCGCTGGTGCACGCCTCGTCGGATGATGGGCCGGGCTGGGGTGGCCAGGGGAGGGAAGTAGACGGAGAGCACGCCCTCGAGCAAGTTTGTTGCACTCCGCTCTTCAATGGCACAGCGCCATATGGCGGGCAGGCGGGTGGGCAGGCGGGCAAGGGGCCCAATCAGCGACTGGTTACATTAGGCGTGCGATTAGAACTGTGGCGTGAGAGAGAAAGAGGGAGGGAGAGAGTAATTCTCAGTGAAGCACCTCTCAAGCAGGGCTCGAAATGATCTCCCAGAGACACAGAAGGAGAGAGCTTTGCAGAGGGCTGGCCCTGCGCTGATCGATCAGACACGGACAGTGGCTGTGCTCCGTATCTGCATCGATGGGGCTTGAGTTAACCGACACCCATAATTGATGGGCAGCGCACGAGATGGGGTCTAGTCTGTTGTGCTGCTGCTGGGGGGGGGGGACTCCACCGAGTCCACCGAGTCCACTTCCCTCCCTGTGTCCCTGTGGGACATGTATCCGGTATTGAGTATTGATATCGATGCCGCGCGCTGACGTTGCGCTGTCAGGGCACGTCGGTCATTAATCTTCGCCTCTTGGCCAGCCATTCGCTGCGAAACACCAACAAAGGGGCAACAATAGAGCGGCAGCATGTGTGCTAATGGTCGAGTGTGGCAGGGTATTTAGGCAAATGTCACCAGGAGCCCCGCCAGAAAAGCCACAATGGGAATGTGGCAACAATGGCGCAGTGGATGGCAGGTCGCAATACTGGCAATAGTCACACCCAGTGCAGGCCCGGGAATTGCCCATCAGTGAGCCAGCGATTCGTGTCCTATAATAAAGGCAGCCAGAACAGATCCCAGACCCGACAGGGAAGCAGATCGATCCTTTCTGCTTGTTGTGAACTGAGACTGGAACAGGATGGCAGATCCTTTGGGCTCAACGGGAGTTATTCCGTTGGCTGGTTCGCCTGCAGATGCCTTTTGTGTGCCTCTTGTTGTTCGTTTCTCCTTGTTTTTGTCCCCTGCTTTTCTTTGCGCCTTTTGACCCACATTGAGGCGAAATGTTGCGCCTGACTGGACACTGTGACGGGCCACCCGCCTAGGAGCTGCTGCTAGGAGTGGGATCGGGGAGGGGGCATGGGTGTGGCTGCGGTGCTGTCAGGGCGACATCGAGATGGCGGACCATGGCTGGCTGCACTTTCGCATGGACATTGTTCTTGGGCTGTGTCCTGTTTGTCCTGTATTGGCATTGCAATTATACAAATTAATGCCAGAGACAAAAAGCTCGCAGATTGCGACGCTTGTTATTGTGTGTGTGGGTGGTGTGGGTGTGGGTGGGTGTGGGTGGTGCGGGTGGTGTGGCGGGAAGCAGCGTAATTGAAATATCGCACCATTACACAATGGAACAACAGAAACAGCTGCAGGGGAGGGCAGCAGGGGACAGGCACAGAGGGACAGGCACAGAGGGAGAGCAGATGAAGGAGAGCATCCACAATGACAATCAATGACTGGCGTTGCAGCTCCCCACTCACCTCCCACTCACCTCCCACTCAGCTCCCACTCTCCAACGCTCCAACTCAATCTTGCTCATTGTTGGCAATGCCAAAGCAAGTGGCGCCATCTTGAAGGTCGCTGACTGCACTCGTCCTTTTTCGGGACAGGCAGCGGCAGCGGCAGCTTCTGGGTGTTTCCTTTGGAGGTCGTAGAATGCAAGCAATTTCGCGGCATCGCCTTGGTTACGAAATCTTTTTGTTTGCGCTTAGCTTTGATCTGCCGTGGGGCTGGCAGGCAGTCAGCCAGTCGGGCAGTCAGCCAGTCAGCCAGTCAGCTCCACCGTCTCCATCAGTCTCCAGCAGTCTAGACTCTAGACTCGCTGGCCATCTACCAACAATGGGCAATGGCTGCCACGCACACACATTGCATAACTCTGGCCCACTGTCGCCGCTGGCCTCTCTCTTTACCGCGTCACGACAACGCACATAGTGCGCATAAATTGTATGCGACCCACAAAAATTGTTAGCCAGGCAGCAGCAGCAGCAGCCACACAAGCAAAAATGGCATAGATCAGCGATCACAAATCAAAACTCGCAAAAAAAGGCCTCCTAGCGCCGAATCGAGCCCCACTTTGCAGACTTTCGAAAGCGAAACCGAACCCAGTCAGCGCCTGCTCAAAGTTCCAAGCTCCCAGCTCCTAGCTCCGCGCTCTGGCCTGGCTCTGGCCTGGCCTGGCCTGGCTCCTACTGTGACTCTTATCTCCGACTTCAACTCCAACTGCAGCTCCAGCGCTGGCTGGCTGCCCAATTTCCGCGCCCATTTGGCGGCGGCGGCGGCGGCGGGCTGCGTGAGAACCAAAACCAAAACCAAAGACACAAAAAGAACAACGCATTCGTGCATTAGGACTAGGAGATACCCATTAGATCAGGGAGATCTTTTGCTGACTTATGGCTGTGCAGAGATGCACAGATTCAGGGGACGGAGATGCTGGACTGTTCATTCGGAGCCAGAACAAACAAAGGAGCCTTGAGAAAAAGTTGAAACAAACTGCGAGAATGTGTCCGCAGGCTGGGCCAAAAAAAAAATGCAATGAGTGGCGGGGGTGGGGAGGGAGGGGAGGATAGGGGCTGGCAGACTGTGGACTGAAGCCATTAATAAAGCACTTGACAAGAGCCGCGCAAAGCCACGATACGAGCAATGGAAATGGAAATGGGAACAAGGCAAGTCATGGAAGCAGACTCCAATGCACTCCACACCACACCACGGCCCAGTCCTCCAGTCCTCCAGTCCTGCAGCCCTCCCTAGCAAGTGGTTCAGTGACCATCCATGGGGTTAGAGCTCACCTTGTTCGTTGGCATTTCCTTTTGCCGCATTCGCCAGCAGACACAACAGAAACAACAGAAACGCTGCCGTTTGGACAAGTTCGGACAAATTTCCAATTAAACAATCGATGATGTGAAGTAATTTCGATTAAATCGAAAGGCGATCAGCTCTGGGCGGGTAGCTGCAGCGACTGTGGGGGCTGCAGAGGAGCTGTGTGCGTAGACTTGGGCCGCGCCTGTGCTCTGTACTCTGTCTGGGGCTTGGGGCTTGGGGCTTGGGGCCTGCTGCCTGCTTTGCCAACTGCGGGGAAAACTCGTTCTCATAGCTGCTGCTGCAGCCGCCGGCACACCACTTTTTGCCCATATTGCACCATATTTCGCGAGCAGAGGCAGGGGGCTTTTCCATCACTCAAGTTCGTATAAATAGGCCCAAAGAACGGCGGACCGAGACAGTTACCGAGACGCAGCCCAGACCGCAGTTGCAATCCAAAGCAAACCAAACCGAACCGAACCGATCCAATCGTATTTTTTTGTCGCTGCAGCATCCTTAGTGAACGTTCAACAAGCTCACAAAATGGCATTCAAGGTGCGTGTGGCAAGTGTGGCCAGTGTGGCAGTGTGTTTGTGTGGCAAGCAGCAGGAAAGTTGCCTGCGAAGGATATCAAAAATAAGCTCAAAAGGCGATCCAGCATAGATAGTCGCCGACCCAGTCCAAGCCAGTCCAAGCCAGTCCAAGCCAGTCCCAGCAGCAGCTGCTATCCTTTGAAATGTTGCTTCCGCCACTTTGGCCACTCGTCTCCGGCGGAGAGCAGAGCGGCGTGCAGGTCCAAGATGTCGTCAGCTGCAGCGAGCAGAGATGCCAGATGCCAGAAGCAAGATGCTCGCCAAACCTCAAACGCTCAGTCCTGTCCCTGCAGGACTCTTTACCTTTATGGCTTCTCCTTGGATCCCCACGACAACGACTGGTTGGCAAAGTTTGATTTGCTGCTGCTGCTGCTGCGGGCAGAAAGGGTGCCCCCGTCTTCTCTGGCTTACTTCCTGACATCCTGGCATCTACCATCTACCAGCTGCAATCTGCAATCCTCTTATCTCCGACCTCGCTTTGGTGCTTTGGCGAATCGCAAGTGCTTTCCATTTCCATCTCCATTTCCATTTCAATGTCCTTTTAAATTGGTGGTCCAATTAAACTCACTGGCCAGAGCCAGAGCCAGCGCCACAGCCACAGCCACAGCCACAGTGCTGGAACGCATGCTAATTGTGCGGGGCCCAGACGCTGCTAATTACGGGTGCGTCTCTCCAGGCCGGGCCAGGCCAGGGTCAGGTCAGGTCCCGACCTGGCTGCCCACTGCCAGAGCAGGTGCCGAGCCAGCGGCAAGTGGGCAGAGCTTAGAGCGCAGCTCCATGGCAATTCAAAGGGCATTTAGCCCCCCTACCTCGACCTCGCCCACGTTCTGAATACCTGGAACAGAGTCCAAAGGGAGCAACTAGTCAAAACATCCAAACATTCCATCGTACTCCCCCTGTTAGTACAGGGCACCCGACCTTTTAGTGCACAAAAAAGACATAAAACAAAAACTTGGCCAGCTTTTCTTTGCATTTAAATAGAATTTTTTAGCTGTATGCTGAGCCCCAATTGCTGGGGCTCATGCAGTTTTGGTTTTAATAATAATTGCAAAAACCATGCGGTCGCCCAAAAAGTAGACCATTCGGCGGATATGCCCAGGCAGCTCCGCCAAAAGGGCCACCACGACAAAAATCAGGAAAAGTCAATAAAAACCGATTTGCATATAACTTTTTCGGGTCATATTTTGGCTTAAACGCACACGCCCGATTATTGGTTAATATGGGGCTTACCAATTCATATTCCACAAGGGTAATCTTTGTTCCAAATTTCGGCTTTTCGACCATTTTTCGGGCGAATTTCCATCTGAGCTCCCGCTGGAATATCTGTGCAACGGATGCCAGGGACACGCTTTCGGTGTCCTTCGATACAGTCAGACCCATCTGCAGGTCATGCCACTCCGCATCCGCCGCTCCACAGCCCCTTCGCTCCCCTCTTGGCTGCTTGTTCCTCTCAACTACTTTACGAAACTTAATTAAAAGTTTACTCGTCTGCAATTTCCTGCTGCGCTGCCGCTGCTGCTGCTGCGCTGCTGCTGCTGCTGCTGCTGCCAAAATAAACACAAGACGGGAAAAATATGGGAAAACAAAGTGCTCGCTGGCTCGTTTCATGGCTTTCGATTTATTGCAGGTTATCCTCTGTGTGGCCGCAATGGCGATCGCCTGCGCACAGGCCCGGCCCGGCGGACCCGCCGCCTACTCGATTAGCGCCCCCAGCGTGGACCACGCCTCCGTGGGCAACACGCAGGAGCACACGGTGAAGGGCCACTACGGCCAGTCCTCGCAATCGGACTACACCAGCCAGGTGCAGACGGCCCACTCCCAGTCGCATGTCCAGCGCTCGAGCATCAGCAACGACGCCGGCCTGGCCCCCGCGGCCCACTACGCAGGTGAGCCTGATCCCGTTCTGTACACTGTCCGCCACGGACTAGACCAGACCCACCCACAAGCAGACTAAGCACTTAGCCTTACCAAGCGCAGAGCACAAAGCACAAATCACAAAGCACCAAGCACCACACGATCCACACTCCCTTCCCCCGTGCACGTAGTTAAATGTTAACCCCGAACCGCCGGAATCTAGCGCCCGCGGCTCACGCCATTGCCGCTCCCGCCATTGCGGCTCCCGCCGTCGGCGCCTCGTACGCCGTTGGAGTGGGACACACGGCTCCGGCCCAGATCCAGGGCCTGGCCTACGCGAGTCACGGCTATGCGGCCGCCCCAGCGCTGGCCTACGGCGGCCACTACGGCGCTCAGTACGGCGGCGGCCATTACGCAGCCACGGCCCCGGCCCTGCAGCTCTCCGGAGTGGGAGTGGGACTGGGCCACTACGGACACATCGGACAAATCGGACACCTCGGCCTGGGCGCTGGTCTCGCCTACGGCGGCTACGGCGCATATAGCTCCGGCCCGGCCCTGTCGCATGGCTATGCCCAGGTCGCCGCCGCTCCCGCTCCAGTTGTGAAGTATGCCGCCGCTCCAGCCTACGGTAGGTGCAAGCCCGGATGCGGATGCTGCCACTCCGACTATACACCCCCCCCTAACTTTCCGCACTCCCCGCTGCACTGTCTCCGCACTGTCACCGCTTCCGTAGTCATTTGCGAACGATGCTCAACTAATTCTGCAGCAAGTTTTCAACTGTAACATGCCACAGCAGCCCCATGCAGCCACACCCATCGGGCGTAGCTGTCGATAAGGCAATGCATTTAGGGCTATGGCGAATGAGGATGGGGGGCAATGGGACAGAGAGAAGTTATCCCCTGCCGGGCTGCTTGGCGGAATTTATTGTGTTTTCGCCTGTCCAAAGTGCACTTGGCAAAAACAAACTTCGGGGGCGAAAAAAAACGAAAATACAAAGCTTAAGTTTTGCTCCACTGGACACCAGGCGATGAGTGGAATGAGGGATGAGGAGAGGGTAATGGGGAGTGGGGAATGAGGAGTGGGATGTTATCAGAGCTCTATAGAAAATACCCAAAGCGAAAAAGCAACACAGCAAGCGATCGATGTGATCAAAGGCTTGGGCTGCCCCCTTGCATGACTGGCACCGGGCATGGATGCTAACGGGGGCGTAGGGGGCCTGGCATGACACTTAGCTGCCCATTGGGCAAGGGGTGGGGGCGTGACCCAATCGATTCGCCTCCCCGACACCTTGCTACATGCAAACTGGATACAGGATAAGCTGTTTCTGTCCGTCAGCTATCGATTTGTCTTCCCAGAAGCAGATAGGACAAGTGCGGCCCGAGGCACTGCGGGGCCTGACAGCAGGCCAAATGTTCGGCCCTGTAATCAATCATTCATTGCCCCTATCGTCCCAAGTCTGGGGGTCCGTGGTCCGGGGAACGGGGAACGGGGTCCGGGGTCCCCTGGGGCTCACTACTTTAAAGCCATCAGCCGTCAGGCGTGGCTGATGATGACTCAAACAGGACAGACGCCAGTTCGGAGTCAGAGTCTCCCAAGGGCCGCCCTTCACTGCCCAAAAAAAAGTGCACTCTGCTGCATGGTGTCATGTCAGAGGCGGGGTGTCCAAGTCCAAGTCCAAGTCCAAGTCATGGAGGAGTCTGCCAGCCCGTACCACTCCGCCGGGCTGCTGTCTCCTGTCTCCTGTCTGTGTGTGTGTGTGTGCCATTTGATTGATGTCATCTCGTCGGTTGATTGCTTAGGCACCGCACACTACGCACACCACGCTCCGAGGACAGCTGAGAAATGTGTGTGTGGAAATGAACCTGGACAATTGTCTCTGCGGTTGCCGTGGACAACATCGAAGCAGAACAGCCGGACAGCCGGACAGCACAATATTGTCCCAGCAGAGCGAGGACTCTCTGTCCCGCTTTTAATTTGGCGATGCTCCAGCTGGGCGCTGTCTCTGTCTCTGTCTCCGTATTTTCCTTTCTGACTCTCTCTCCCTCTTTGTCCTCTACAGCTATATTTCCATATCTCTGTTTTCACTTTGTTTTGTCCCTCTTTGTGTGTTCTTATGCTAACTTTGTGCCTCCTTCTCCTCCTGCTGCTGCTGATCCCCGACTATAGCTCCCGGCATCATTGGACACGGCTACGCCCCCGCTGCGTATGCTGCACCCGCCTATGCTGCGCACCTTGGTGGCCCAGTGCTGAAGTGAGTAATGAGAAATGACGGAGTCGTTATTAATAGAGCCCCAGCCCCCCTGGAGCCGCCCACACCCTTTTCCAAACAGATGGACAAATATAATCGCACGCTCATCTCTCCTTCTCTCTCTTTTCCCAGAGCCGCCGTTGCCGCACCCGCCCTGGTACACACATCGGTCTCCGGCCACGGCATTCACTACGGCTACTAGGGAGATTATTCCGTGACCCTGTTCCCCGCACCAGCACCAGCACCAGTCCCAGTCCCAGTACCAGTCCCAGTAGCCCCGCCATTGTCACCATAAGCTCGAGCTCCTGCTCCTGCTCCCTCCGCCCGGACATGCATTCGTCCGTCCAGAAAAGCAAGCACCCAACGCATCCATCTCTCGTCCCTGTCCCTGTCCCTGTTCCTGGCGCAGGCTAATAATAATAATAATAATAATAATAATAGGAACAACAATACCCAGAGCGTGTTGCCGGCTCCTCCGCTCTTTCACCCCGCCAGCCAGTGATGCGGGGGCGCTGCTCGACTTAATTAAAACTCGATTTGTTAACTGCAGAACGGCAGTGCTAAGCGCGCAAGGACCAGAGGAGCCGTGACCGAGGTGAACTGTGACTGTGACTGTGACTGCGACACGCTGCAACGTTGCCGATTTTCACCGAAAAGTACGCCGCAATCCTCTGAGAGAGTGTGTCCGTGTCCATGTCCGTGTCCGTATCCGTGTCCGTGTCCCCGGTCCCTGGCATGATTCGTGGTTTTTTTTTATTATTATTATTATGTTGTTTTTAGCTGTAGGGCTTAAGCTCTGCGGGGAACGGAACGGGCCAACTCTCCCATGCCCCGTGACCCCAGCTACCCCCCCCGCCACCCGAATGCAGCCCTGTATACTGTATGTGTTTTTTTTTATCGCGGTTGAACTTACGTTGTATTTAAACTTATTTTGTAAACTGAAACGAAATGCAAGTGGAAATGTTGGAAAAATAAAAAAAACTCATTGTTATAGCTGACTTTCCCTCCATGTCTGTGGGGCTGCAGTGGGTCCCAGGCGGGTCCTGGAGGGGTCCTAGGACCTGTCGCTATATGATATATGCTGCAGACCCTGCATATATAGTCGCTCCATTTGGGGAAGCTGCTCTGAGATTTATTTGCCACGCCCCAGTTGATCGGCGGATACTTTATGGCGCATAACACGACACCCCGTCCCGCGCGAGCCCTTGAACATAACTCTGGATAAGCCCTGGACAGATGTACTCTCGTAGCCGTACCCGTACCCGTACCCGTTCTCGTACAGTGTGCTCCATGACAGTCAGACGCAGCGCCTGCACTTCTGTTTGACTCCGAACGTGGCACTTAGAGCTGCAAGACGCACTGTCCTTCCACATCCCTTCCACGTCCACTCACATATAAATCTTTTGCGGATTTGGAGCCGCCCAATGCCAAGTGCAAAGTGCAAAGTGCAAAGGCCCCCAAAAGCCCGAAAACCCAAAAACCCATTTACGTCACTCGCACAGGGCCCAAAATAGACAACCCATCAATTTATTTTGGTCTCTGCCCGAAATACTCGTTGAAATGGTGGGCAGGGGCTCGGAGCGGCACTTCTATGGCATTCAAAATGTCACTTGGCTTGCGTCGAGGTCTGGGTCTGTTCGCACTTTGACTCCATGAACTCCATGGGGACAGACCGGAACAGGGACAGGGACGGGGACAGGGACAGCGTTACAAGTACTGTAAGTAGCACAAACGCACTTCACATTAATTAGCGAAAGATGAGAAATGAGAATACAATGCACTTGATTCGTAGTGTAAAATATTGTACGAGTGTTTTCCTGGTTTCCACTTGATGTCATTTTCTCGCTTAACCAATTCCACATTATCCTTGATGCAAGGGCCGGGCCCCGAAATGCATGGCTGCTACCTCGCTTTGCGGTCTGTTTCCAATCTCTTCTCGACCCAATTGCCGTTTTAGCAGGCTTAGGCGTATCATTCGGCAAGTTCAATCGGTTTTTAATTTGCTGGCGTACGAGTAGGTGGGTAAGGGCCCTCGAGACAAGTTGTTTGCGGTTAGCATGAAGCATGAAGCATGTAGAATGTAGCCTGAAGTATCTGCATCTGCAGCTGACGCTTGGAGTTGCAGACTTCGCTCCTTACATTTAATCTCATCTTTCGGGCGAAAGTTTTCCCAATTATCCAACTAATTAGGAAGCCAGGCCTCGTCGAGTGGGGATCTCGTATTTTTGGCTCTATGATTGCTGCTGCTGCTGCTGCCATTATGGGCGGCGGGTCCACTAGTGGCAGTGGCAGTGCCAGTGCCAGTGCCAGCGGAAGTGACAGAGGCAGTTGCAAGCTTGTTGCTGACTTAAGCCTGGGGCAAACGGTCGTGTCTAGAGGCACGAAGCATGCAATGTCCATCCTGGCCGTGGCGCTATTTGTTCAAGCCCCGTCTGCCATTCTCCATTGTCCACTGTCCATTGTCCTGGCCTTCTCCTCTCGTTTGGGGAAATGAACAGGATGCGGTCCTACGCACACAATCCACAGCCCACAGCCCACAGCACACACACGGATACAATCACTCACATATGTCTGCGTACACGTGGGCCTATTTTGTAACTGTGTTTGCTCTGCGCCTCATTCGGCTAGTTTTCCATTTCCATTTCCATTTTCATTTTCTTTTCTTTTTTTGGGCTCCGTTTCCTCTTGATTCTTCCCTGGAATTCGTTGTTGTCTGTCCCAAACAAAATGCGAATGTTTTCATGCAAATAAGTCGATGGGAAAACTGGGAAAATCAGTGTCTGATTTTCAGGCTCTCAGGCTGTCGGTCGTCTCGCAGCGAGCAAAATAGCTATGGGCTTTTCCAATTAATATTCATCCGGCAAGGGGATTGCGGAGCTCTTATTGAATTACTCTTAAATGCTGCCATCCAGGGTGTGCAGGGCTCCAGTAGGAGTATTTTATTATTTCTTGTCATGGTTGCCTGGCCTTATGGTTGTTCGAGTGGCTTAGTCAGCGGGTTATTTTCTGTTCGCTCCTCCTGGGGCCACGCTTCTAATGCAATTGTCGTGTTTTTGGCTCCGAGTCCCACTGTTCCTCCAGTTGTTTCTTGGCAGCAGATTTTCTTGGCTTTCGTTTCGATTTGCTGTTTACATTGGCAGCTGGGCCGTGTGCCCAGAGCGATGCCGTCCTTGGTGGCAGGTGGACACGGCCAGATGAATCCTCAAGGACATGTTCATGTGGCAAATGTAACCCTGGATGCCATGGGTGCCCAGTGCCCAGTGCCCAGTGCCCATCCTACGCTCAGCCACCTGTTGGGCAGCGAGTGTCCAGGGATTGCATATTGCTGCCTGGGGTCTTGGACAAAAATTCGATGCAGACATTAATGCAGATTCACATGTGGTAAATACTCGAATGATGCAATTCAATCCGTAAGCGCGACGCCTTCATCTGTCCAGCCCCTGCCCCCGATGGGGGCGGGTTCCCAAGGCGACTGCCCTCCCTTGTATCCTTTGAATATTGCCACCAACCACCACCAGCAGCCCAGCAGCAGAAAAGGCTTTGCTTTGCTTTGGTTTGCATTTCCATGGATATCGTACCTATTAATAGAGCCGCCAGCCGCCATCCCAGCCCACACCACATTCCAAATTCTTGCGGTGAGCTGATAAATGGCAGCATTGAAGCTCCAATGCGATTATAAACTCTACAAATAGTCTTAGTGGGAGCACGGAGTCTCCTGTTTTCATACCCACAATGGGAAACACATTTTCCTAACAAAATAAACTTACATACATATGTACATATGTATGTACATATATGTAAATTTGTATATGGGAAAAAAGACTTACTTAGTTGTTATGTTTTTCTACTAAACTTAATCTAAGCAGAAATAAAAACATAAATGATTGCTCTGCATTAATATTCAATGACTTGGAGAGATTTAAAACATTACTCTTCTTGCTTTCAGTGCGGCGCACTCCTTTATAAACTCATCAATATTAAGTTGCTGACAAGATGCTGCTTGCGCGACCGAAAAACCGGTTCCATGGCGTGGCTTATCGCTACGTCCCATGTACAGAGAGAGCGCGCGAGCTTTCAATTCTCTTTTCGGCTGTGCTTCGTTTTGGAACGCGAACCCGCAGCGCAACGGCTTCGTCTGTGCATGCATGTGCATGCTTTCGCACAGTGGGCCCTCGGTCATTTCAGCTTGCTAGATTACTAAGTACATAAAACAGTTCCCTGAATTGTTTCACACTGAAACGATTTTAAACTTTAAGTGCTTATTATATATATGTACATACAGTTCTCATCTGGAAATTTATCTTTTAGATGCGTATTTTTATTTTGTTCAGAGTGCTCATACAATTTTTGGACCTGTGCAACCCCTTGTCGGATGTGCCGCGACAAAGACTTTTGCATTGACGAAGCCAGTAACATTTCGGAGCCTAAAAGACCTACTGCATTGTAGGTGCTATTAATCTGGTGTCGAGTTAATATTTAAATCTGAACCCCAGATGTTCCAAACGTCATTTTAACTCATTCTCGTTTTTTTTTTGTTAAATAGAAATCTTTATAAATATTAAAAAAAAAACAAAATTAAAATTGTATTTTAGGAACTGAATTCCCGAATTACCCGTAATAAGAGCGTTTTAGATTTAATAATTCATAGCAATTTATTATTGATGCCAGACGAGAATTCCGAATTTATTCACTATGAATTTTGACAAAAAAAAACTTAATAGATGGAAAAAAAATAAACTTAAGATAGAGACTGATCCTGTTGCTGCTTCTGCTGCCTCCGGCTGACTAGAAATTGTAGTTGAGATTGCCACTGCTGAAGCTCACGTGGGAAACGTCCGACGAGGGCTGGAACGAGGGCGAGCCCAGCACGGAGGACATTGGGACGGCCATTCCGTAGCTTTGGGTGGTAGTGGGGGCCAGTTGGCTGCTGGCAAACTGCTGCTGCTGCTCGCGCAGCACGTCCTGCTGCTGCTGCTGCAGGAAGCCCATGTGCTGCTGGGTCGAGTAGAAGTCGCCGCCTGAGGGCGCGGCCTGACCGCCTCGACCTCCCCCTGATCCTGAGTAGATGTCGCCCGCTGAGTAGGCGGCACGAAGGCCCTGTCCTTGAGCTCCGCCCTGGTTGCCGGACAGCCGCCCAGCCTGCTGCTGCAGCCCGTTGGATCCGAACTGCGGACGACGGTAGACGAAACGCGATCCCGCAGCTCCTGCGACATCAGGCTGGATCTGTGGCTGGGACTGGCCCTGTCCAGGGGCTTGGGCCTGTCCGATCGACATGTCCGGATAGAACTGGTAGAGCTTCTGCAGCAGCTGCTGCTGCTGCTGCTCGAACTCCACTCGCTGGCGCTGGTAGTCAAGGAAGGCGGCCTGCATTTGGTCCGCATAGGTGGGCACGGGGGCGCGCTGTCCGGCAGCAGCCACTTCGGGGGCTGCCACCCCCGACTGCGCCAGCAGTTGCTGCTGCTGCTGCTGTTGCTGCAGCAGCTGCTGGGCCTGCAGCTCGTGCTGTTGCTGCAGCTGCTGCTGCTGGAGAGTGGAGGCGGCTGCTGGCTTGAGCTTTCCCCCACGAGCTGGCGCGCGTCCTGTAGCCGGCTGCTGATACACAGACGTATGTTGAGGTGCTGCTGCCGCAAAGCCACCGAAAGGCGTAGGGTTTTGCTGTCGAAATAGAAATGGAAACGGGAGAGCGAATTGGTTAACGGGCTACAAGTGAACAGTGAACCGCGATAATTATCACTGCCTAATGATCTATGTATCCCACTGCTATGGGGCCCAAAGAAGGCTTACCAGTCTGTTGTCATGGCTCTGAGTACGGGCCTTGTTTGATCTCATCTTTGGCTGATGGAAGGACTGCTGATTAGGGGATCCCACTGCTGGAGAACTGAAGCGCAGATGTGTTTCGGATTGTGGCGGAAGGAGCAAAGCGAACTGAACTAATTTGTGGCACGAAATTCCAATGTTCCGAATTCGAATTCTAAATCTAAAATAATATTTCGAGAGCGAAAATTACAACTACTCCGAACCGATACGCACTGACGAAGCGAACGAATGAAACTGAAGCTAAGCCTCAAACCGAGTCAGATGTCTGACGGATAGCCCGATGGGGCCCTGACAGCAGTGCCTGGAACCGTTAGCCGTTAGCCGTTGGCCGTTAGCCGGAAGCCTACTGAGATCTCGTATCGAGTGCGAATCCGACTCCGAATCGAGTCGGTCACGCGATGCTGGCCGCCTTTAAAGCGGGCGGTGGCCAGCGGACAGGTCACAGTGGAGAGATGAGGTCTCGGCTGATTGGACTGCTGCTCGTCGGACTGGGCCTGGGCCTGGCTCGGGGCCGACCGCAGAATCCCCTGGAGAATTTGGCGCTGGGCGCCATGAACGTGGCCGCCAATGTCGCCGAGGCCGTGCAGGGCGGCGCGGCCATCAGTCGTGACTTTAATGTGGACAATCCCCTGATGTCGGTGCACTCGAAGACGGCCGCGGGCTTTGGCGACGCCATGCGGCAGCCTTCAGGCGGCGACTCCTCCGAGTCCGAAGAGCGACGGAGACGCAGGAGAAGACGGAGCTTGCGTCGGGCCCAGCGGATCAAGCGCGCGCCCTGCCACTGGATGATGTCCATGCCCACGGAGCCTGCCGCCGACGAGGAGGTGGAGGCGCGCAAGAAGCGCGCCCGCAAGCGAGCCGCCAACAACGCCTCCCGGTCCCGCGTCACTCCCAAGAAGAGCACCACGAAGAAGAAGCTCGTCCGAAGGAGACGCCAGCAGCCCTCGCAGCAAGCTGGCGGCGGCCAGCAGCAGCAGCAGCAGGCAGCGGCGTCCCTCGGCGACCGCCTCAAGGGCATGTGGCTGTCCTTCGTGGACAACGTCGCTGCAGTGGTGCAGCAGGTGCAGCAGAAGATAACCAGTGCGGCAGGAGCAGCCGGCGCAGGCGGCAGCTAGGCGGGCTACCGCCACCCCCCCTCCCCCATCGACGGTGTTTTTTTGTTTTTTTTGTGTTGCAAATAAGTTAATCTAATAAAAGTAAGTGGAAATCAGATCTGAGTGGAAGTAGCACATAGCCCAGCGAGGGAGGAAAGTCGGGCGGCCATTTGGCGGATTCACGGCACGGGTTTCCACTTCCGGCTCAGCGTATGTTCGGCTGCATGTGAACATTTCCGGGGGTCGCCTAATCAGGGGTCCATCTGCAATCTGCCATCTGCACGCTCGCTCACCGCAGTACAAAAGCTGGCATTCAGGCACGACAATGCAACAGTTGCCCCAATGACTTGCGCACTCGTCTACGCCCTGACTCTGAGCTGCCTGCTGGCGGCGGCCGGCGGCGCCGGGGCGGCAGGGGATGAGCTGGGCCTGGACCTGGACCTGGACTTGGACTACTCCAACGAGTATGACGACGTGCGGCCCCACCTGGTGTACCCGGACGAGCCGCGGCTGGACAACCAGATCAGCAATGCGGCGCGCGAGTTCGGGCAGAGCATCAGAAATGCGTGGCAGTCGCTGGTAGACTCCGCCCGCACCTACATCGGGGAGCTCAAGAATCTGTTCAGCGATGGACGCGAGCCCAGCGACGCCCACGCGGTGTTCTCCGCGGATGCATAGGAGGCTCGGATCTGGGAGCTGCTTGTTTTCCGCTCAATAAATTCTGATGGCATCGCGCACATGGCTAATATCGAGTAATGTGATCTGGTTGGGGGGCTGCACAGCGACAGCGATCGGTGTGCACGTAAACGGGATTACTTCCAGCTAAATGATTTCCACACACGCAACACGAAGGTGAACGAGCGCCATTAGCCATGTTAATCAGGCGCTGCATTTATCGGAATCTGCGAGTTCAGAGGCGGAAAGTGCCGGAAAATGCCGAACAGGAAAAGGGTCAGGGAGGGCCAGCTGCAGCAGCGATGCGACTAGGTAATTAGCAGATACCGACCCCCGTCCCCGCCGCACGCCCGCGGCTAATTGGATTCGCTCTCGCCCAAAAAAAGGCTTAAATAGAACGTTGGCTGTGGAGCAGCTTGCATATCTGTTCCCGAATCGGATCCACTATGATGACACTCCGCCTGACTCTGTGGCTGGTTGGTTCGTCGCTGTTGCTGGCCTGCAGTGAAGCTCGCCCACAGGTGAGACTGAGACGAGGAACACCCAGGCGGAGATGTCCCCGCACTAAGCTATGCTAACCGAAAACTTCCTTGGCAGGACCTGGACACTGGCATAGCACTGGCCGCGGGGCAGCTGAAGCAGCTGATGGATACGGGCGGCGGAGTGCGCCACGAGCAGAGCGTTGAGGTTCTCGGCCAGAGGATGGACGGAGCCATGCAGCTGGGCTTTGGCGACGTCATGAGTCTGCCGCTGCCTGGCTAGAGCCAGGGAGGCCCGGCTAAGAGGTCGGTGGCCTTGGCCAGCCCTTGCAGACGATGTGCTGAGTTCGCGATTTTTGTAAAATGCTGAAGCTGAAATAAATGTAAATGGACGAATCCACGGCTGCCAGGACTCACCAGCTGATCCTGCTGCACCTGCTGCACCTGCTGCACCTGCTGCACCTCCTGCTGTGGCTGGGGCTGCTCCTGCTTGGCCGCTCCGTAGTAGCGGGTGAAGGTCTGCTGCAGCTCCGGTGTTTTCACGCTGTAGGAGTTCGTGTTGGCGTCCGTGTGGAAGGAGACCTGCGCCCGGCAGGCTGCCTGCTGGCCGGCCAGGACCAGACCCGCCACTATCAAGGCCACTGCAAACATGTCCGCGGACGAATGATTTACGGACGAGTGCTAATTGTATTTGGTTCTGCTCGCTGCCCTTGCCCTCCCTTGATGCCACGTGCGGCTCGTTATCGGTTGCTTATCGGAGTACGCGACACGGCGAAAAGCGACGGTGAATGTGCAGCGCCCGCCGCCTGCCCCAGCATTATATACTCGTGCGAGTCTGCTGCCCCAGAGCGCTGTGCTCGATTATCCAATTCTCCAGCGACTGTCAGCGACGCTCTCTCTGTCCCGCACTGCCCTTTCGCTTGCGACACTTGTTATGCAGAAGCCGCGGCCAAAAATCGAGAGTGTTTGCAGTGCGTGCGGCGACACGTCCACCTTCCACCTTCAGGCACCTTCCATCTCTATGGCGATGCTCTGGGATAGAACTTCAGTGGCCAGTGGACCATGCGCTGGTTTCCATCGCATCGGGGGCTCACTTGTTGCTCCCTTGGATCCCTGGGACACTTGTGGAAACTGCTGGAAGGCCCTGCCCCCGTCCCAAATTATAATGCTCCATAATTGCATTTTTATTTTAATTTTCTTGTTTTCCTTTGTGTTTCTGCTGAATGTTGGCTGCTGATAACTTTCTTTAAACTTTTTGCCGCTTGGGGGCAATGTGTTCGGAATATGGAATGTGCAGGCAGCGGGCAGCGGGCAGAGGGCAGAAACAACGACAATAACGAGAGACATGCCGACGACTCTGATGTCGATGTCGATGTCGATGTCGCTGTCGATGGCAATTCCAATTCAAATTGAATACGCTCTTTGGCACTTACATAACAATCCGCCCCCGCTGGGGCCAGTGGCAGTGGCAGTGGCAGTGCCAGTGGCAGAGGCAGAGGCAAAAAAACTAAACATAAACACGGGCATAAAATGTTGTTTATGGGAACGTGCAGAGAATATCCGAAAAAGTCCGTAGAGAAACCCGCAAACAGAAGCAGCAACAGAAGCAGAAAACAGAAAACAGACATGACAGTCTCCCTCTCTCTCTCCCTCTCTCTCTCTCCCTCTCTCTCGGATGGCAGAGAGTTGCGAAAATCGTTGTGCCCAGAGCCGTGATGCGGAAGCGGGGTTAAGGCCAACAAGAGTAGCAGAAATTGGCTTCATTCAAATGCAGTTTCGGCCTCAAGCGCTTTGCCGTTTTACTGACCAAAGGAGAGTGCGGGCATGCGAATGGAAATGGGAATGGGAATGGCTATGGCTATGGCTATGGCACATCGATTATGAAAGCAGCAGGCAATGGATAACGGTCACTTAAGGCGGAGTTACGGCTACCTGGAGCGGCAAACGGTGCGTATACGTGATCGTCATAAATTTATTTACGCGCATTTCATTACGCCTCGTCTCGTCTCGCGTCGCCTCGCCGCGGATCCAGTCCGCCGTACGATGTACGATGCCTCCGCTCGGGCGTAATTGAAAGCGCATTTCACACGCCTGAATGTTGTGTGGCGTCTCATTCGAATGTGACTCGTGGCCAGCACACGTATGGCGAATGGCGGGCCAGATACTGGTGTCATTGCGCGGGGGCCATATCCATAACTTGTCCTCAACGAGCGTGAAGCTTCGCAGGAACTCTGCGGCTAGTCACTGCCCCAGAGCACGGGGCACGGAGCACGGGGCACGGAGCTGCATTCCTTTTGGCCATAGCCCTGCCCTGCCCTGGCCGGCCATTCTGCCTCCGAAATGGTTGCCTTGTTCCGCGTAATGGCGGGTCATTAAAGTTGACTTTTGCATTGGGAATGAAATGCTTGTCAGTTTACGATTACCCGCCATAAGCCATCAAAATAAGCAGCACAAATTATGCAAAGAACACGGAGACAAGGAGCCCGAGTTGAAACTGGAACTCGAAATGGGAACTGCTGGCAGCGGAGGCAGCGGAGTGTGGCGGAGGAAACAAGCAAATCTAGCCAGCTGCTAAATACGGCACTTAATCATTTTACTGGGTCAGGGGGTCACGGATGGACTGAAACGGAGCCGTGGGTCCAGAGCGGGCTGCAGGCAGCCGGCGGCGGAGGCGCCCTGGGCCGAAGTGACCTCCCCGGGAGCCACATAGAAAGAGCCAGAGCTAGAGATTGAGAGAGAGAGAATGAGAGAGAAAGAAAGCTGCTTTTGGGGCTGTTAAACCCCAGTTTGAACTTTTGAACTCGCGCACTGACCCTATTCCAGCCCCATCTCCCCACTCCGCACTCCCCATGCGGCAGCTTCCCTCCCCTGGCGGCGAATGCTGCGTTTATGGTTCGGCTGCGAATTATTTTTCGGGGCCCGTTTTTGGGGCGCCGGCTTTTGCATTGGCACAGATTATATTGGGGCGACATGGGACACACAGTCCCCCTGCCCATGCCCATGCCACTGCTCCTCCAATCAGTGGGGTCGGTCCGGACCCCTGCTGGGGTAAGGGGAGGCTTACCTACAGCCAAAAGGGGAGCCAAAAGGGAGCCAAAGGCAAACAGCAAGAGCCAAAAGGGATTTTATGGCACATGGCACATGGCCCAGACCAGAGCAGAGCGGAGCGGAGCACCGGAACACCTACAGTAAGCCCCACTGCTGATGCACTGCCCCTCACATTGACGGAGCAAATAAATAGACACCAAAGACAGATGTTTGCTTTTGTGTGCTTTCAACTCACATAGAATTCTCTTTTTATTAGTTTCGCCCTCTCCACTCTCCACTCTCCACACTCTCCCACACAGCGCCACAAATAGCGACAAAAAAAATCAACTTATTCGATATACACACACACACACACGCACAGACAGAACACGTATACGTAGAGATATATAAATATATGCACGTATGCATGGGGGTGAACGTACATCAAATATCTATGGCTAGGTATATGCATATCCGCAGAGCTATGCCTCCCCGGGGGTGGGGGGGGAGGCCCAAGCTCCGGTATTTAAGTGCTTATTCTACAAAAAAACGCTGCATCCGCCCTGCCAGGCGATCCGCCAAACAAACAACAACATCAACAACGTCTTCCTCAAGCCGAGATCAAGGCGTCTGGCAGGTGTGGACTCTGGGCTGGACTCCTCGCTGGGAGCCGCAGATCTGTCACCAAAAGAGTCATCGAGTGTGTGTACCTGCAGCTGTAGCTGTGTAGAGGTTTCTCTTTTGTTTTGTTTTGTTTGGGTTGCTTTGGAGCACTTCTTCGGGGCTCAGTAGAAGAAGGGCGCAGCTACCTGCACCTGTGATATATTTTGGTACATATTCATCCAACTTACGACAAGTATTTCGTGTACTGTTTTGACATTTTGCATTGATTCAACATTCAATAGACTTTGCATTTAGTTTGGTAATATATCAATACGTCTCTTAGCTATCCGTATAGTGTGTATAATATGGTGTATGATATAGTATATAATATATTGTGTTTCGTACTATCAATATCCATATATGTAAACGTGTATGTACTTAGTTTGTTTGTATTTTTAGTTTGGGGGAAAAGTTTTAAAAACATCTGCATCTCGTTTCGGTTAGCAACATTTAAAAGATACATATAAATAGGCCGCAATACGTTTACGGTTACGGTTACGGTTACAATTACAATTAGAGTACATATCGTATGTGGGGTCCCTAGCCCGGGCTATCCTTGGCACATTTACCACAATTTACAATTTATCATCGATCCAACATCGATGTCGCCATGGAATCTGAATCTGAAACTGACTCCGATTCCCGCTCTACATCTGATCCAGCTCTGATCTGCAGCTGACAACTGACAAAAGCATTCAACAAACAGTCAATCAACCAAACAGGCAATCAACCAATCAACCAATCCACTCAACAGTCAACAACCAAGTGGCTGAAGTATTCCAATAACGCTGCATACACACATGCATCTCCACATAACATATATAATCTGTTTATCTGTTTATCTGTGTTTCTGTTTCGGTTATCTGTAATCTCTGTAATCTCTGTAATCTCGGTTATCTTTTTAATCTCTGCAACATTCTCTCTGCTGAGTTTCACCAACAATTTGCTTAGTGTGTTTGATTAACCGCCTAACAATTCTCTGAGCAAACGCTTCGCTGTACCGTCGAACGTCCTGCTCCAATCGCCATAAATATTGTGTACGAGCTCCTGCAGAGGAAGGAGCCCACTGCGAGGGTGGCAGACCACCGCACATCCAACCTCAACTAATCCCTGTCCCCTGCAGCCGCATAAACTTCTCGGGCACTGTGCCCCGCAACTAACAACAGGCTAAAGCTTTTCGTTCCGTTTCCTACTTTCTCCTCCTTTTTCCTCCTCTCTGTTTTGCTCTTTTTTACTCTGTTTTACTCCTGATACATTTTACAGCTCGGCAAAAATATTCTCCCTGAAGTCGAGCTCGGGGTGGGCCGAGTGCGAGGACGAGCCGTGGCCGTAGTCGCGCGACGAGGACTTCATGGAGCTGCGCCCGGAACCAGAGCCCGAGCCGGAGCTGAAGCTGGCGTTCCGGGGACTGCTGCGGCGCATCCGACCCTCGATGACGGCCATCTTGTTGAGCGGCTGCGTCGGATCCAGCTCGCAGAAGGCACCGGCGATGAGGTCGGTGCCGTTGAGCGAGTTGAAGCTGTCCCGCTTGGAGCCGCGCGACGACATGGCTCCGCCCGTGTGGGGGTGGTGCGACCCAGTGGAGCTCTTCCGGCTCAGCCGGTTGCGACTGTACTGATACTGATAGGCGGGCGGCGCAGCGGGTGCGACCGCCTGGGCATTGATGGCGGCTGCCTGGGCGACAGCCGGGGGCAAGTTCTGGGCCCCGCCGGGCGTGTAGTTGTCGTAGAAGTCCGGTGGCACTACCTCCTCCTCCTCCTCCTGCTCGTGCAGCTCCCGCTCCCGCTCCCTGCGCTCCAGTCGATGCTCCTGCAGCTGCTGCTGCTCCAGGCTGGGGTCCTGCAGCGAGGAGCACATGCTGTACTCCGTGGGCTGGCTGCTGCCGGTGAGGGAGAGGCTGCTCAGGGGGTCGTTGCCGGGTAGGACCAGGGCCAGGGCAGCCTTGTCGTAGCCGTATGGCGCCTCGCGCTTGGCCTTGGGCGACCGCTGGGCGTACAGCTTCTCGATGTCCGGCAGCTGGCGCCCTCCGCTGTGGCGGCTCTTCTCGCGCTGCTCCCGCTGCTGCTCCCGCTGCAGCATCTCTTGGATGTCCATGCTGCGCTCGCGCTCCAGCTGGTCCATGATCTCCAGGTCGCGCTCCAGGGTGCTGGACGAGAACGTGCTGCTGCTGCACTCGCTGAAGGAGACGTCCTTGTGTCGCAGCCCCAGCCCCAGCCCCGCCCCGGCTGCTGCTGGGCCCCAGGCCCGGCCAGCGCTGCGGCGGCACCATCATGCTGCTCACCACGGAGCTCTCCTCCCCGTCGCCGTAGTTGCTGGTGCTGCTGTCGTCCAGTAGGCTCGTGTTGCCGGTCCCGATCCCGATCCCAGTCAAGTTCACGCTGCCATTCCCATTGCAGTAGGGGGAGGCGGTGATGCCCGCCATGCACTCCGCGCCGCGCAGGGTGCCACTGGCGCTTCCGTGGCGCTGGCTGGGCGTCGGTCTGCTGCGGTTGCTGCTGCCGCTGCTGCTCCCGGGGTGCTTGCGGTGGGCGTGCGGGTGGCTGCTGGAGTGCCCCCCGTCCGAGATGATGTTGATCTTCACGTCGTGCTTCTTGCCGCGCACGTCCTTGCCCAGATTGTTGACCACCCCAGCGTCCCCGGGTCCACGTCCGCCCCTCCGCTCTCGCTCTCTCTCCCTATCCCTGTCCCTGTCCCTATCCCTATCTCTGTCCCTCTCCCTGTCTCTTTCCCTGTCCCTATCTCTGTCCCGGTCCCTGTCCTTGTCCCTGTCCCTGTCCCTCCTCGCGATCTCTCTCCCTGTCCTTGCCCTGCCTGTAGGGGGCTCCGCTGTACCGATCGCCGGCGGACCCATGGGCCAGTGCCGCTCCACTCCTCTCGTGGCGAACCTTGGCCGGATGCTTGTGCGGCGGCTCGTGGTGTCCCTGGTGGCCCTGCACGGTGGTGGTGTTGGTGGGCTCGTCCTTCTCGATGGAGTCCTCGCGCGATCCGGCGCCCGATTCGCGGCCCGCATCGCTGCGCCGCTGGCTCTTCGGCTTCCTCTTCGAGGAGAGACGGAAGTAGCCGCGCAGCCGCTCCTGCTCATCCCTGGGAGATGTTGGTTGTCAGGGATCACAAATGAGAGCAATGAGTTATGGGATTAGAGGGAGGCGGATCGATCCGATCCCTTACCTGGGGAGTATCTGCGAGGCGTAGATGCAGGGGAAGATCACGGTGGGCAGGAAGGCGACCCACACGAACATCAGGTAGGTGAAGTCGAAGTGCTTCTGGTTCTCGTACGTCTCCTCCAGCGAGAGCCGCGCGAAGCGGAGGATCATCAGGGGGCACACGCACACCACCTGGGTGGCGGCCATGCTCCCGAAGTTCCGCTGCTTCCGCTTCTCCCGGTGGACGTCCAGCTCGGCGCTGTACAGGTCGTAGGATCTGGTGCTCGCGTGGTTCCCGTTGCTCAGTCCCGCCACGCCTCCGCCGCTGAGGGTGCGCGGCTCGGCCGAGGAGGTGGACGAGTGTCTGCCGCGGGGCGGGAAAAGAGAGAGAGGAGAGAGAGCACTCATTAGAGGGGAGTCGCGCTCATTAGCGGTGCACTGGTGGATGTAGGGGTTTCAAGAGGATTGCTGGAACTGGCACATATCTGCGTGCCAGTGTGGGATTACTCCTCCTCCACCCCCAGTAGCCGCCCCACTAAATAGCTCAATCAGCGAGTTAATCAGCCCAATTAGCAGACAGCAGCCAGCAGCCAGCTGACAACCGAATTCAAAATTAGTTGGCGATGAAAGCTTACAAAAAGTAAAGCTAAGAAGGTATTTAATTTAATATTTAATTAAACTAAGCAAATCATTTAATTTGGTAGTAAATCCTGCTGAAATATTGCGACTGCATTAAGGCATTAGCTACACCCGTGAGGCGTAACTCTGTAGCAAAACTATGTAATGTAATGTAATGTAAAATAATAAAACTAAACAAAAAACTGGCACTTCAGCCTTAGGACTGGCACGAGAGGGACGAGAGGGACGGGGACTCCACTCACCGCTGGCGCATACGCAGGTCCGCTCGGTGCTCGTACATCATGACCGCGAAGGGGCCCTCCGGCGGGCGCAGCTCCTGGGACGTGCGGATGTAGAGGTAGGACAACAGAATGGCGGGGCCGCAGTACCTGCAACGGGAGAGGCGCACAATGGAGAAACGCGCGCCAGCCGCCGCCTGGGTGGCACTTACATGAGCAGGAACAGGCCTCTGGTGTACTCCTGCATGTCGTCCATCAGGTTGACCAGGCACAGCCCGATCCCAGCCAGCTGCGGCATGTAGTCCTGCAGGTAGGCAAAAGCAAAGGGGGATACAGTTAGTACGGCGTCCCTCGTTCGCCGACGGACATTCGATATGCTGGGTGCGTGGCTATTCGAATTGATTTTATAATTAGAGAGCAGCAGATGTGCTGCCCTCCCTGCCCCACTCCGCCCGCCAGGGGCGCCGCCTATCGATTGGCTTAGGAAAATCATTAATTGAATCAACTCTCCGTGGCGCGCACACAGCGACTGTCCCTCCCTCAGCCCTTAACCCTTAACCGCTAACAGCCAACAGGCAACTCTCCGAAATCCTGGAACTGAACACGGGACACGGGACACGGGCCACAGGGGGACACGCATTTCGCATTCACCGAGAGAGCCCCGAATCAAAGCCCCGGCTTCCATTCCACGGTGCGTTGTGTTCAACGCGGCCCTGAGCATGTCCATGTCCATGTCCACCTCCATGTCCACGTCTACGGCCATGTTCATGGCCATGTTCACGGCCATGGCCCAATGTCGTGGGCTGGGCAACAACGGAATCATTCCGCCACTCCACTGCTGCCTTCCCCTTCGCCACCCCCTCCCCTCCCATCCGACCGATTGTATTGTCTGCTCTTACAGTCCGGACAGAGATTACGCCGTAATTGTAATTACATATGAATTCACGCGTAGCGAAAAAGTTTTTCGGAGAAGCGAAGGAAATTAAGCAAAGGGCGGAAATGAATTTATGGCTAAATCCAAGTTATTTTCTCATTAAATGGCCCCGCTGTGGAGGGGTGTGGTGGGGCAGTGGCTTGGGGGAGGCACCTGCCCAGCCACCGGAATGCTATCTACAATGTAGTTTCTACATGCATCCGCTGATGAAATCAGGACAGGGCTTAGAGGCAGGAAGTCCACAGAAGCCGTCCGCCGGCTGCCGGCTGCCGGCTGCCAGTGGAGGAGTGAGAAGTGTTTTAAGTGGAGACGGGAATGCAAAATGAAGATCTGGAGGTGACAGTTCAAGGGCAAGTTAGCAGAGAGTGGACATCGGGAGCGGGGCAGGAGATTGGGGCACGAGCCGTGTAGCCTCCGACGGAAGCAGTGTCCATCAATAAGTGTCCAGGTGCAAGTGGATGGATGACTGGACAAGTGGATAGCTGGATGAGTGGATGCGCGGCTGAGTGGGGCAAGGCCAGCATGCGCTTGCCGCACGATGCGGCGCATAATTATTCCGCCAGACTGCGCTTGCGGGGGAGTGCAGGGGGGAGGGGAGCGGTGTCTCGCCTCCAGGCTGCAACTTGGTTGGAACTTTTCATAAAGTTTCCTTTCCCTATTTTCGAACGGAACCTCCCGCTACATGCATATGTTCCACACACACACACACACACACACACACACACACACACACACACATATGTTTGGTCTGGGATGCTGTGCGGGGAATAGGAGGTGGGGGGGTGGGGGGTGTGGGTGGCATTCTTGGCGGAGAGCACTCGTAAATGATTTTGTATGAATAACTATTAAAAAGTTAGCAATTCCCTTGACAGCAGGCGCTCCACAATTCCACCATTCCAGCACCCCTCCCCTCCCCGCGCCACTCTTCGAAACTTGGCCCCAACTTTTAAATCAAATCGTAAACTATGGCACGAGAGAGGGAGAGCGGGAGTGCGGGAAAGATAAGAAGGGGGGAGAGGGAGAGGCAGCGAATGGAGTCTGCAACGAAAAAGTTTTCCATTGGAAGCTTTGCGGCGCTCGTTCGGGCTCGTGCCCGCCCCCGAAAATGTAATGAAACCTTTTCAGCCAAATTGCTGGCACCCCCTCGACCCGCCGCACCGCCGCACCGCCCAGCACCCTCTGCCGCCCCAGAGCCAAGCAGTCATTTGGGTAATGAACTGTTAGCGCTGTACAATCTGGCCAACAAATCTGTTTTGAATACTTTGGCCACTGTGCCACACGGCCAAATGCAAATAAACGAACGGGCAAACGGGCGAACGGGCAAACGGGCGAAAGGAAACGAACGGATGGACGGACGGACGGACGGACGGCAGCAGGGACAGGGATCCTTGAGCTGAGGCCAACCGCGGAGCATGGCGGAGTGACAGGCGGAGGCTGCACGCAATTTAACGAGGCCTGCGGGCATCTCCGGGATACTCTCGCCGCGTACTTGTAGCAAGAATCAGCCCCGCCCCCAGCCCCCTGGGCAGGTCATTCATTCACTTGGTGACTCCTCCTCCCTGGGAGGTGCCTGGCAACCGCTGAAAGAGAATTCCATCTTCTTGCTGCCAGCGGACAGCGGTACAAAGGGACGTGGGCGACTTCTTCCCCTTCTGCCTGCCTGCCTGACTTCTTTATGGCCATCTCTCATTTCTGCTCATCTGCGTGTTTACGGCTGTGACTGTTTCCGGCTGTTTATGGCCACGGCCAAGCGATCTCTCTCTCTCTCTCTCTCTGCTCCGCCCAGAACTTCCCGTGCTGTACCCTGCCCCCCGTCCGGCCTGCAGCCAAGTTATGATTACCTTCGGAGGAGTCTGCTAATGCAATTGATTTGATTTGAGCGCGGCACAAATCAATTTGAGCGGCGCACGTAACAGTTTATGGTTGGCAGGAGGCACCCTCCCCCCACCCCACTGCCGTGCCACACTCCAAGCCTGAGCGAGAATGGGGACGACAATGGGACAGGGGCCCGACGATGATGATGCTGCTTTCAACAAGTGGCCAGCACATTAAATTGGCGCACATTATTTGGGCTTTGGGCTTTGGGCCACGCCCACGCCCATGCCGACGCGCACGTCTACGACGCCCAGACGTGGCACGGAGCAGCAGGCGGGGCATTAAGATATTTACAATTTGGCGCGCGTTTCCAAATAATTTATCGACTCGGGCACGGGCACGGGCACGAGCTGGGGCCCGGCTCGGGTCGGGTCTCCAGCTACGACTCCTGCTACTGCTCAGCCAGCGGAAGAGATGAGGAGGAGCCATAACCAGCGACAGAAGCCGAACCAGAGCCACAGGCAAGCACATTAATAACAATTTATTTCCGCCATGCCAGGCGGCAGAAGGCAGTAGGCAAGAGGCATGCCGCAGCATTCCATGGATACCTCAAAGACCAGGCTCAGGCTCAGGCCTAGAGGCAGAGGCTGGAGCTGGGGCTGTGGCAGGGACTGAGGCTGGGACTGAGGCTGGGACTGAGGCTGGGACTGAGGCTGGTACTGAGGCTGGGACTAAGGCCGTGGCGGTGTTGCCCTCGCAAACAAATTGCAACCGAAGGCTGCAGAAGTACGAGTCTTATCATCCACACTGTCGTCCCAGTTTTGACTTTGACGAATCGCTGCTCAAGGATACGCGAGCATACAGGAGGCGAAACCGGAGAGGGATACTGCTGTTCGGTGGTACGTTGGGAGTGCTGGCTATTGGATGCCAGAAGGGTGGCAGGATGGAAATGGAAATGAAAACGAAAAGCACTTAATAACAATTTACAAGTGGCGAATGCCAGCTCAGTCCCGGTCTCAGCCTCGGTCTCAGCCTCGGTCTAGGTTTGTGTTTGTTCTAGTAGGCGGAGGCAGGGATCCATAGGCTGATGATCCAGGGATCTAAAGCTGCAGAATCTGGCCCGCAGCTCGTTCAGCTTTCCGGCTTTTCCCCACACTCCATTTTCACTTTCGGAAAAACTGCTGCGGCTGCTGCTGCTGCTGCTGCTGTTCCCCCCCATGTCCCGCAGCAGTGGCATCTGCGCAGACATCGGAGCTGTGTTTGGAAAAAATCGTTTGAAATTTGATTTCATATTGCGCTGTCCTTGACTCTGCTCTAACCTGCGCCACCTTGTCACCCTGTCACCCACCACCCGACCCGCCACCACCACCATCACCCCCCTGTGCTGCCCACGCAGAACACAAAGTAAACAAAACAAAAAGATGACAAAAACAAGACAGAAATTCTCATTTGTCAGCTTCAGATGTTCGGGCATTATTCGCATATATTTAGTTATCAGAAGGCGATAATTGAATTGAAACCCTGTGCCCCCAGTCGCCCAGGCACTCCTCTCTCCCCTCCCCCCTTCCCCACACACACGCTCTAATTAAAAGAAAATATTTAAAGAAAAACAAATGGAAAAAGTCACGGGGGAGGAGGAGCAGGAGGAGCAGGAGGCGGACACCGCTGGCTACCAATAATCGGGAGTTTTACGTTTTACGTTTTTCGGGGAAAAGTCTTTTCTAATGGGAAAACACTAAAGAAAAGGTCGAGGGGCGGCAAAAATAACAAGGGAAATGTTGCCAATGCATAATTAAAAGCGAAATTTTCGTAATTTAAATAATAGGAAAACAATGAACGTGAATTACGAGTGGGAGGAGGAGGAGGTGGAGGAGGATGAGGAGGAGGCGGTGCGGGTCCAGAGATTATAATGTAAACAGCAGAGAGGAGCCCAAAGGTTAGGCCTGGCTCAGAGCCACCGAAAAACACGATAAGGGCGCAGTGGAGGGAGGGCTGCAGGGTGGAGGGTGGAGGGTGGACAGTGGCTGCCACATAACGGTGGCAGCACCGAAAAGACACTGCCGGACTTAATGGCCGTAAAATGCTTGCCAAGCGGACAGCCAGAGACGAGCTCGGGTCCACCCACAGCAAACACACACACACTAGCACACTCACGCACACAGAGTGAGTGGGAGAGGAGAGGAGAGAGCAGGATGACCAAAACCAGGGCAGGGATTACGACCCCAGAATAAGGACACAGACATGGACACAGACATGGACCTGGACCTGGACCTGGACCTGGACCTGGACCCTCACCCGCACCCGCAGACGGCATGTGTTGCGCTCTGTGAGCTTACGATAATAACACAATTATGTACTTACATAATTAAAGTCGTAAAGTGCACAAAAACACACAGAACACACACAGCAACAAGCGCAGTGACACACACACAGAGAGAGCCATAGACACAGACACAGCTGCAAATACAGCTACAAATACAGCTACAAATACAGCTGCAAATACAGCTACAAATACAGCTGCAAATACAGCTACAAATACAGCTACAGTTCAAGTGGAAGTCGTCGACTTTGATTTGGATTTTCATGCCCCTTTTTCACGCTTTGTGTGCCCCATTTTTACAAGTGACAGCCGAAAGGAAAATGCAAACGAAGTGGAAACAGAATGCTGATGTGGAGATAAAGCGTGGGGCAGGGGCAGGGGCACGGGCAGGGGCAGGGGCACGCGAAATCTGTACTCCGATGTGCAGCAGGACTCTCTCAGTCTTCGGCGGGGATGGGACTTAGATGGGATGATGGCTATGCGATGCTGCACACCACTGAAAGTTGCCGCTGCTTGGGTCTTATTTGCTTGTCTCATTTTCCAGTTGCCAGTTTCGCCCCCTCTTTCCTTCTTTCTTTTCCTTCATCTGTTGCTGCATTCGTAGCTTTTATTAATATTGCTTATGCTTATGCGCATCAAGGCAAAGATGACAGCAGAACAGCCGGCAGCAGGACAGCAGGCAGCAGGACAGCAGACAGATATTTCGCATAAATAAATGTGTATCTATTCGCTATGCTATGGGGGGATGCATGGATACATGGATACATGGATACATGTGGGTGGGTGGAGAGTACAGTGCCAACAAATAATACACGCACAAATACTCTACGCGTAGCCTGGGCCAAAAGTGTTTGCCACTTGAAAGTTTTGCTGTTGTCATGTGGAAACGGCAACAGAGCAGAAACAGAAACAGAAACAGAAACAGACACAGAAACAGAAACAGCAACAGACGAGGAGCAAAACATAATTTGAATTACCTTCAGGTGCTGCCTGACCCAAAAGGAGGGCTCGCATTTTAATAGACTGCACTCGGTACCTACTCCAAGACGCCAATCCCTCATCAGTGATACGAGTACTCGGGACTTCGGACATGGAACAAGGGACACGGTCTCCTTTGAGTCTTTTGCTTGCTACTTTGTTACTGTTACCTTTGTCTGGGCACTGCGGACAACAAGTGATTTAGAGCTTTAGCTGCTTACACAAGAATAACAGGCACAGAAACAGACACAGAAGCAGAAACAGACACAGAAACAGGCACAGAAACAGAAGCAGAAACACAAAACGCAAACGGAAACGCAAAAGGCTGCCTTTATGAGCAACGACGCTTTGATACCCTTGCAGATCGATCTGATTATAGTTCGCTGCCGTACCCTTTGCCTGCGAGGCTATGCCAGGAGGAGAGACACGTGGGAGCAGCAAGGGAGGAACATTGAACGCAGTGGCATCGCCACAGCCCAATTCAAAGGCCCCAAGTGAAATATTTGGCTTTAAAGAGCGCACTTGGAGCACTTGGAGCAGCCAGCCACTCGTCACCCAATCCGCGAACCACTCAGCCGCCGAATCAACCACCCAACCACCCAACCACTCCGCCCACGCGTTTTACCCAGGCGGGAGAGAGAAGCGCATAAATATTATAGCGGAATTTGAGCTGCCATTTCACGGCCTCTCGCAGCCAAAAACTTGACAACCTCTGGCGCTCTTTGAGCAGGAGCGGGAGCCAGTGCGAGGGTTGGCTGCAGAGCACATTGCGGGGGATTCGATTGGGGGAAACAGAACATCGAACAGAACTTCTCGGCCGGTCCCCGGTGCTGAGGATCCTGCTCTGTGGCGCTGTGGCGCTGTGGCGCTGTGGCTCTGCCAGCCGCAGTCTGTCGTCTGCTATTTTCCACGAATTTGGTGATATTGTTATTTTACAATATGTAAAACGTTTACCCGGAATTCGTTCCATTCCCACTCCCACCAGCCCCTTGCCATTGCCTCTCCCGCCCGCCCGCCGATTGAACTCTTGAACTCCCGATGCGCGCCACTGAACGCCGAGGAAAACAAAGGAAATGCTTGGGAAAACAAAGCTGCTGCGCACGCAGCAGGAAAAGGAAAGGGGAAAAGTAAGTTTCCACCGTCGTGCATCGGGAACTTTTGTCAGTTTCACTGTCCGTTTCTTACCCATTTCTTAGCCCCTCTGTGGCAGTGCTTAATGCTTACTGCCCCGTGCCCCATGCCCCGTGCCCGTGCCCCATCGCTCCATGGCTCCATTATCAATGTCATTAGTTGCCGCGCAAGCTGTTGCTTCTGTGCCGCACCGCCCGTTGCCAAAGTGCGCGGGGGGGGAGTACATAAAAATTGATTGCCTTTCGGGCGATTGCAACACGCATAAAATCTGAAGCTGAAGGTTGCCCCGGAACGGAATCGCCTTGCCACCATTTGGCTGGCCATTGGCACGCAATTTGCAACAGAGCAGCAGCAGCAGCAGCAGCAGCAGCAGAAGTGGCTGGGGGCAGCAACATCATTGGTGGCCATTAAAATTCTGTTAAACGCAACGAAATCCAAATCAAAATTAAACTCCAAATCGAAATCGAAATGAAGTCGGCAGTCGGTGAACTTGCAGTTTCCTTGGCATTTCCATTGCCCCTGTGGCATGCCTGGGGATAATCTCCCGATTTCCCAATAAGCGCACTTTATGCCCTACCATGTGCGGCGAGTCCATCTGCTGGCGTGCTTTGGCTTCGCCGGAGTGCCGATGGGTGCGCAAATAAATTCACGTCTGCCATTCGTGCTCCGTTTTCAATTACTGAAAATGCCAATCATCTGGCGGAGAGTGGGCAGGAGGGGGCGCAGAGATCTCCTTGGACCTGCGGCTGCAACTGGGCAACGTCTTGTGCGCCTTCTGCGTCTTCATTCTGCTTGATTGATTGACTGATGTTGCTCTATTCAGCTTCCATTTGCTGATTTGCTCAGCTGCATCCACTCGCACAGCCGGAGGCGGGGGGGAGTGCAGTTGCAGCCGATGAGCATGAGGAACGGAACGAGGGCCCCCTTTCAGCCTTGCAATCAGCCCACTCCCACTCCCACTCGCACCCATCCTCCCGCCAGCTCTTCCGCTCTGCCGCACCCTTTGACCCCCAGTTGAACACATCAACTAATTTTCTTTGACAATGGAGCAATTTGCATAGCTCGTTGTGTCCTAGTAAATGGCAATTTAATAAGTCTTACACACGTTCCCCCCCCACACGCACATCCCCAGACAGAGAGATGGCGTGAGGAAGGAGGAGGGGGGAGCCCAGAACCCACACACACTCAGACACAGACACAGACACAGACAAACTGGCTGCTAACAAAGTTACATTTATAATATGCAATAATGATGAAGATGGAGGCGGCGGCGGCGCCAGAGATGGAAGTGAAGATGGAGAATTATGCAGGACAGGCCAGGGCAGGGCAGGGCAGGACAGGCAACAAAGGACCACACGAATGCCCCGAGTCCCGAGGTGAATGCAGCACAGGGCCAGAGACCAGGAGACCAGGAGACCAAGACACCCAGACACCCAGAGACCCAGAGAACGGCGAGCCAGCCCGACCCAAGCCAGGCCAGAGCCAGACCCCAGCGAAGCCAAAGGACCCTTTGATTTCCGGTTAAGGCGGAAGTCTCATTTATGCCTCACCCTCACCCTTACCCTCGCCCTCGCCCTGCCGCTCTTTTCCCATTCTGTGCGTGTGTGTGTGTAATTTTTACAAATTGTTACAGCGAGCCCAAAGCCAAGGCAAATGGGGCCAGTTGATTGTGTTTAAAGTTGCTTTTTTCTTCGCCAGATAAACGGCAAAGGACAGACCTCGAAGGGAAACGGGAAACGGGAAGCGGGCAAAATCGAGGGAAAGCTACCAACTTCTGTATGCCCTGGCCGCAGGCTGACGTGGCATGCAGATGTAGATATGGGGCCGCCACAGAGGGAGATATAACTCATTTCGGGCATGCATCAGAAGCAGCTCAGAAGTATCCCTGGAACTCATAGCCAGCAGCAGTGGCAGCCAGTGTGGCCTTGAATACTTCGCAAATGGCATTGCAGGGGCACCGGAACTCTGCCGTGGCCTGGACAATGTTTACCCTGGACGTTTCTTTTGCGCAGTGACTGGAGTTTTCATGTAATTTCGTCTTGCAGGCGCATATCCGGGCCGACTTTCGCTGCTAATCCGCTCGTTCATAGAAGCCACAGCGGTCCCCTCCATCCTGTTGATGGGGAAATGGAAATGTGAATAAGGATGGAAGTGGGAACTAGGAAATGGCAATGGGGATGGGAATGGGGATGGCAATGGGGATGCGAATGGGGATGGCAATGGCGACGGGGATGGTTATTAGGGGACTAGGGGAAGCCACGTGCCAAAGGCAACGCCGGCAAGCGGATATCCGCAACAACAGCAGCGGCAGCGGCAGCGGCAGGAGGCAAGTGAGGCGAAGCTTCACGCAACAGCTTAACAGTAAACATAAACAAATTTCAGCAGCACAGAGGCAGGGACGGTGCTTCGGTGTGTCCTCTGGCCAGAGGGAATCCTGCACCCTTCTGCCTGATGTGCAGATCAGATCTTCAGATCTTTGGCTGGCGAAGGGAATTTGCCAGACGATTAGATCAGATGTTTAAATTTCCCCCATCCGCGGTCTGCATGCCAAAGCTGATTCTGGACAGTACTTGGGGGCGGGAGTGGCCCCTTCCCCGAGTCACGACAACCGACGACCGACGACCGGCGGCCGGCTCTACTTGATGGAGGCAAAGAGATTTTATTTTTCCACTCTGATTTGTTTGGGGACAACTTAAAAAATCAATTTGCCGCCGCACAAAGGGAAGCCGCAGCCGCTGCTGGCGGTGCTGGCGGTGCCACGGGGAAGTGGGGCACTGCGTGGAAATATGGAAAATTTCAATTTGTTTTGTGGAAAAGTTTCTGACACTTTTCCAGGCCAAACACGAAAACAAACAGAAAAGTTTCGCTGGCCAGTTATGGCAGCCCCAGCGCTTATTACCTGGAAATACCAGGCTCCCACGTGGACACAGACGGCGACACAGGACCCAACTGGAGCTGAACCCAGAGCGAATCGGAACGGAACGGGGCAGGACAGGGATAGGGGCAGGGATAGTGGCAGGGATAGGGCAGGGACAGGTCAGGACTAGACTGGACTGGACCTATCTGAGGCAATTCATTTTAGTGTTTGACTTTTGGCCATAAAGATAGCCTGAGAGAGAGAGGGAGCGGGAGAGCGAGATGGGGGCTGGGGCTGGGGCCAAAGTATGGCAAACTTTTCCTTATTAAATGGAGAATCGTTTCCTGGGAAGATTTGTGGAGCAGCCTGCCAAATTGTGAATTGGCAATCAGAGTCCGCATGGAATTGTTCATGTAGTACTGCAGACATCCTCGTGTATGCACATGGCCCCCTCCCGACGGCTGGGCAAGTGGGTGTGTCCGTAATAGAATGCTAAAATATTCATAAATTGCCACAAACTTGGGCTCAGGCACGCGGTAGGGGCGGCACGGGGCCGGCAGCGGGAGACCTCCGTACCCCAAGCAGAGATAATAAGCCCTCCGCCGGCAGCTCCTGGCTGAGCCTTGGAGAGGAGCCATCAAATTATACGCAAATATTGAATTAATGAAATTATTGACAGGCGAGTGAGCGTGTTACCAGGCTGCCAGGCTGCCAGGCTGCCAGGCTGCTAGGCTGCCAGGCGGCAGCCCCAAACCAAACTTTGGGGGCCATGCACCTATGCGGGCTATCATCATCATCATCATCATCATCCTCATCATGGACAGCGCAGGGGTGGGACCCACTTGTTGCCTGACAGTTTTTATGGGCTCCGGCATTCACTGAATTGCCACAAAAATTATACAAAATGATTGCTAAGGGTTCAATCAACCTGCACTTTGGGTTGCGCTATCAGGACGGAAATCAGGAAGTCAGGGATGTGTGATATCCATTGGGACTCGCTCTCTCCAGCCAGCAGCCACTGCGAGGATACAAATGTACGATCTTCATCAATACCAAGGCCGGAGCCATTTCGGTGGACTCCCTTGAAGTATTTTGGCTCGGCTCTCGAGAAAAGGTCCCACAGATGTAATAAAATATGCAAGGCAGTGGGCAGGGGGAGGGAGTGGGAGTGGCACACACACAACCATGCAAGTGATGACTTGACACAATGCCAAGCACGACCCCTGAGGGGCAGGTGGTGAGGCACACACACACACATACACGTAGAGAGCGAAGGAGGAGAGGGAGTGTATCAAAAAGGTGCAACACTTTATGGGCCATAAATATTTATGCCTCTTGTTGCTCTTGTGGGCGCACTTTGAGGCAGTCAGGCCACAGACACAGAGGCAAAGAGGCAGAGAGGCAGAGAGGGAGAGTGCCAGAGGGGGAGAGAGGCAGAGAGGGAGAGAGGCAAAATGTAGCAAAATATTTTGGCAACAAAATGCAGGCCGACAGGCCGACAGGCAAACACACAGCACAGACCACGTTGACAGGGCATGTTAACGAGTTTGGAATTGAGGCCCAGACTCCCAGACTCCCAGACCTCACAGATCTCCCAGACTGCCGGACTGCCAGTCTCAGGCGAGTGGTGGTGTCAGCAAATTGGAAGAGATTCTGGGGGACTAAACTAAGCACAGCCAAGGGACTTGCAGCTGTTTTACATGCACACAAATATTCACATTTTAAGTTTTTCCACATGAAAAATGGCAAAAATGCCAAATAATAATTTCAGAATAAACCGAAAAATGGCAATTAAAAAATACAAAAATAAACACACATGAAAAGAAAAATAAGAAAAATAAATACGAGTAGCAGCACCATTGCCATGGGCCGAGCAGCTCCGCAGCAGAAGAGCGGCTCGGCGCGAGCTGGTTCACGGAGCTAGTTCGCTCCCCGAAAAGCCAATTTCCGTGGAATTTCCCCACTTGAGCCGTTGTCAGGCGCCGCCTGTTCACATACGTACATATGAGTGCGATTGCGCGTCTGGTGGAGATGGAGGTGGAGGTGGAGGAGTCTCTGGCGCTTTTATGGTCTAGTGCACTCGCTTTGATCTTCGGATGAGGCCGCGTCGCCATGGCGAAGTTTAATTTTCAATCGAGTAACGCCTTGGGCCCCTCCACACTCCACCATCTGCCACAATCTGCCACAATCCCCGCAGCAAGGCCATGCCGTACTTACCCCCAGTTCCACGTAGAAGGTGTATATGGGGTAGGGCAGCGCAATCACCATTCCAGTCAGCCAGGTGGCACAGCAGCAGACGAAGCCCGGCAGGCGGCCCTTCAGCGGATCGTTGAGCCAGCGCATGCGATCCCAGGCAATCAGGATGTGCGAGATCATCGCCACGTGCAGCGGAATGTCCTGCAAAGAGACCAAATGCATTATGCCACAGATGGGTGTGTGTACTCGTGGGATGTGTGTATTTTGGGCATCCAGTTCAGTAGTTCCCGCCAGCTACGGTGCTGCCAACGCAGTTTCAATCCCACGTCAGCTTCCCAATGTCTCAAAAAAGAACTAAAAGAACTGCTCCCATTTGTCGACTTTAAGTCACAAATTTAATGCAACTTGTCAGACTTGCGGCATCTGCCCCACCCCGCCCCACCGCGCCCCCTTCCACTGCTCCAGCCATCAATCATTACGCAAGGAAGGGGGGCACACATGACTGCTACATTTATGCCACGATGCTGCCCTGCCGCCGATGCCCGTGAAGTGCCTTTGTGTGTCTTCTGCCTGCCTGCCCTTGCCTCTGCCTCAGCCCCTGCCACTGCCTCTGCCTCTGCCTGCCTGTTGTGTGTGTGTGAGAGCTATTTGTCGCTCTTTTGTGATAACAATCAAATCGAATCATATCCCGTTCTGATACCCCTCCCACGGCGGCAGCTCCACTCCCATTTCGATCTGCCTATGCCAATGCCTGCGCCAGTGCCTCCATGCCTCCGTCTCGTAATAGAATCTCCTGCAGCGTCAAGGTTATAAATGTAATCATTCGGCTGCTCCACAGATTGAGGGTCTCCCGCCCGATAGAGGAGTTCCCCCGCCACAAATGTGGCGTATCGAATCCACTTTGGGCCCGCGCTCCCCTCTGGACGTTTGGTGTTATTTATTTACTTTTTTTTGCCACAAAAAAGGCAAAGGCAGGGGCAGTGGCTGAGGCTGTGGCTGTGGCTGAGGCTGTGGCTTGTAGCTGTGGCAGGGCACACGGAATAAAAGCCAGGTATATGATTTTATTTGCTTGTAATTTGTGAGCCTGTGCCCCCCTCCTGCGAATCGGCAGTCAATCACGGCGGGTGTTCAATAATGAGGCGAGGCACACCGAAGGCTGCGGGCAGGGCTTTTCCTGATTCGATATACCAATGATTGCTCAATTGAACGCAACCGGATGCCACTTCCACTCAGCCAGCCCTCAACTGGGGGGGGACACTTCCACCCACGAGTATTCTTGTACCTTCTGGGGGCTGGATATTGAGTTATGGCATGCAGGTCCAGAGTCAGATCTCGGAGATCACCTGGCAGCACTTACCTGTAGCATGGGCAGGAAGAAGCAGAGGAACTGCCCGAAGATCCAGTTCTGGATGAGCATCACCATCAGCGAGACGGGAAGCACCAAGGCGCACTGCACAAAGTGGCACAGCGCCAGGTTGACCAGGAATGAGTGCGTTACGTCCTTGTAGAGGCGATGGTACATGACGTACACGATAATTGCAATGTTGAGGATTACTCCCAGCAGGGCCAGCGCCGCGTACTGGATGAGGAAGAGCCAGTACACGGACTTGATGCTCGCCTTGAGGTTGAGCCGCTCCATGTCGGCCGTCGCGTTCACGTGCCAGTCGAGGAAATTGACAATCGCCATCACGTACTTCTCCGGCATATCCTTCAGCTTCTCGCCGCCGCCATCGCCGCCGCCGTCGCCACCGCCACCGCCCGAGGTGCTCGCCGCCAGATGGTAGTCATCGGCCGCTGCCCCGCCGGCATGCAGATCAGTGGATGACATTTTCTAATCACCTGTAACGACACGGGAGCAATGTTTAGTTTCGCAGTCGGCCAACAGCAAAACAACAAAACAAACAAACGGCTAAGGAGAGAGAGAGAGAGAGAGGGACGATTGCGGGGCCGAAGCTTCGAATATCCTTGCGAGCCGACAGGACTCCCTAGAGAAACACACACAAGACGGAATAGCTGGCGAATGTCTCTATTGCCATGTACCCTCTGCAAGGGGTAGGTATTTGTGGCAATAAAAGTTGTTGAAGCAGACAATTGACGTCTATGCTTGCGCTCCGAGTTACATATGCAAAACGATGCCCCTGCAACTGCCTCTGCCCCTGGCACCGCCACTGTGCTGTGTCTGCGGTTTGGGGCAAGTTTTGTCAAGTTATGCACGTCACATCGATGGACAGGGACAGGGACACGGACACGGACAGCCAAAGCGGGGAAGACGAGGCTCAGCACCCGACAAAAAGGGAAGTATCGTTTTGATGTGCTTGCGACCTTCGAGCAGCTGTAACTCTGACAAGGATCCGTCCGAGTGATTGCCGAGGCTGAAGCCAGGCGACTGGCGACACTTTCGTGGCCTGTGCCGCCTTCTGGGGCGCCCCAAGGGACACATTCCACACAACCAGCCACACACACACACACACACATCTGCATTCGCCATCCATTCATTCGTTTCATTGTGCACTCATTGTTCTGTTTTCTGTTGCGGCTGCTCCACAATAGTTTACGTTTAAGTTTGGTTTCGCTACGTTTGGCTTTGGCTTTGGCTCTGAGTTTGAGTTCGGGTGCGGGTGCGGGTTTTGTTTTCTGTGTTGCAGTTTGCTTTGTTTTTCTTCGATTCAGTATTCAGTATTCAGCATTCAGCATTCAGCATTTTGTGGCGGAAATTGCCACAAGGAATCCAGCAGAGGTTCAGCCAGCCAGCCAGCCAGCAGACTTCAGGCACTGCAGGCGGGGGCCACATGATATGGAAATTGAAAATCTGTATGCAACGTCTGTCTGCGGTGGCGGCACACAAACAGCCTTGGGATGGACCAGGCCCATTGCTGGCGTAGGTTCCGCTGTTTTCTGCTCAAGGAATTTCAATCTAGACAGACACCAGCACACACGATTAAAGAGCCGGAGACACCACACACCACACCACACCACACACCACACACCACCCACTCAGGCCACGCTGACTGGCACGTACCGCACACACACAAACACAAACGCTCCTGCCACAGGAGCAGCCGCAGACAAACACGCCACGCCCACTTGGGGCTCAGGCTGCCGAGAGGCTCCCCGAGAGGCTCTTCGCTGGTCTTCCGGTCTTCCGCTTTCCTGCTTTTGTGGCCAGAATCCGAATCCGAAAACGAATACGAATCCTCCCCACCGTTTGGATTCTTTCAATTTGGGCGGCAACTTCCGGTCAATTTATTGTAGCTAATTTTTCTTCACTTTCCGAAAATATTTGTGCCGCTGCGGCGGCAGGCAACAGGGTGCCTGCCCCTTGCTCGAGACAGCAACAGGAAAAGGCCCCTGGGCGCCGGGCCCCTAATTGAATTGTCTATCAATTTGGAAACGAAATTGCGACATGGAAATTTCAAAGGAATATCTTTTGCCTGATGGCACCCTGTACCCACTCCAGTCGGCAGCTCCAGCACCAGCACTCAGCTGCATGGCGCTCGGTTTGATGACCCGTGCAACGTGCACTGGCAGTGGCACGGGCACTGGGGCTGCCTCTGAATGGCGGCAACTGTTGGCTCGCTCTTAATTTTGTTTAAACATGCCATTTGGCAGGCTGCACCCCTCCCCGCCGCAGGGTTCGGGCGGATCCCACATTAGTAGTTTTTGTGCTTGCAACGCGACGGCTTTATCTATGTGTGCTAACGTTTTTGGACGCAGCCTGCACTCATACGAGTGGCACCGTTTTGGGCCAAGTCCCTATCTGGTCTGCCCCACTAGCAAGCACTGTCGCTGTGTGTGTATGGTGTGTGTGTGTGTGTGTGTGCTTGTGCGGCAGTGTCTGCTGAGTGAGTCTATTATGACGCTCAATGATTCACAAGCCGCCCAAGTCGCCCAAGCGTGCTCCCATGGCACCTGACAACTGCAATTGCAGTGTGTTTTCCATTCTCCTCCGAAGCCATTGCCGTTCCGCTCTGATTCACTCGGAGATGGTGATGGTGATGATGGTGACGGAGCTGGATGTGTGGAGCATCCACTTGTTGAATTAGCTCCCCATCCATGGACCAGGATTAGCCCTATCCATTTGTCAATTAGTCGCGTTGCCGCATGCAAAGTTATAATTCTATTTGGCGCAGCCACTGCCGCTGCCACTGCCACTGCCTCTGCAGATCGTTCGCTCATTTGATGTGGCTTCCACCGACACTGCCACTGCCATCCCTTCGTCCCTGTGTGTGCTCAGTGTGTGCTCTGTGTGTGCTCTCTGTGTGTGTGTTTTAATTAGCTTAAAATGTGGATAGACAGCCTGTCGCGGCTTGTGGCTGGTTGCTGCTGCTGCTGTCCCTGCTGCTGGCTTCTGCTGTGGTTAGGAGCCTCCAGGGGGAGGAAGTCGCGAAGCAAGGGAAGACCTTATCTAGCTTAGGGAATGACTTTTGGACTCATCAATTGGATACAATTTGGGGCCAACCGCTCCTCATCGTCTAGCCCATCAGCCACGCCACAGAATCAAAAGGCAGCAAACTTTTCTTCCATCCGAACAGGCGGAGTGCGAAGGACGGAGGAAGGAGAAAGAGGGTGGGGGTGCGGGCTTTGCGGCTGCACTGCATCAATCACAGCCCACTTAGAGCTTTGAATTCTCTGAAGAAGTTCTGTTCTGTGTGCTGTTCTGTTCTGTTCAGCAGAGCGATTTACTTGGTCATTAGGCGACAGATCTGCCACCCAGCAGGAGAAGTTATCAAAGAGTGAAGGAGGATGGGCGACGGGCCTGTGACTGTGACTGTATTTGATGACTGTTGACTGTTGACTGGAAGTGGAACTGGAAGTGGAAGTGGTTCCTCTTCGAAACGATTTGTTCGAACAACTTTTCTGTTCGCTGTTTGCTATCGGATTTCTTTCATTGGAGTCTTATCCATGGAGGGGCGAGGGAATCTGAGGAACTGATTCACTCATTACTCAACTGGTTCATGATCTGCGAAAGTCCAGGGCATTACTTCATTACTTCACTCCTTCGAATGCCCTCACTAGCTGCTGCTGCTGCTGTTGCTGCTGATGCTCCTCCACGTGTGTATAAATCACTTTCCATCTGAACTGGCTTGCTCATTACTTGAACGAGGAGAACGGGAGGAGGAATGGGAAGAATGGGAAGAATGGTTAATGGGGATAGGGGGCCAGACACAACACAGGACACGGGACACGGGACACAGAACACAGAACACAGACTTGCAGACACCTCCGCCATGTGTTGGCCTGTTCGCCTGTCCGTCTGCCGTGTAACCCGTGCAGCCAACAAGGAGTCAAGTAATTAATACTGATTTCCCTCACGCTCATCGATGCGGAACAGCGCACAGAGGACGAGGACGAGGACGAGGTACATGCCGACAAAGGGAAAAACAACGAGGCAAATACAACAACGTTTAGCAAGTGACAACCAGAAGCGACAGGCAACAACTTTACTTTGTGTCTCAAGGTCTGCACACTTGCAGCCACATCCCCACAACCAGCACCATGGGCTGCCACTGGCACCCCTCATTGCCCCCTGAAAGCCTCCTCCCACTGCGCCGCCGGTTTGGTGTCGTCTTTCGGAAACTTTCCTAATTAAGCAAACGGAAAACTAAACGCCTCTGCTGCCTCTGCTGCCTCTGTAGCCCCTGTATGGAGATGTGTATCCTTTGTGAATGCCAACATTCAGCATTCCCTCGAACTTGACCTGACCATCGAATCCAGCACAGAGAGAGGCATTCCATTGGCATCAAAATTCAACGCATTAAGCCTGGAGAACGGGCCATGCCCCCCAACCAACAGGACAGACAGACAGACAGACAGACAGACAAACAGAGAGAGCTGTGCGCATCGACTATTCCGAATTCGATTTAATTAAAGTGCAATCCATTCAAAGCCCAGAGAGTGTGCTGCTTCTATTTACATATGGAATATATTCGGATGCATTTGTATGTATGCATTCCTCCTCGCACTGGCCTTGGACTGTCAACGTGCAACGAATGCCACGGCTGACACGACTGCCACGACTGCCACGACTGCAACCAGCAACATCCAATTATTGTGCGAAGTAAATGCAAAGTGCAACATTTGCCATCGCTCAAATGCAGGTCGCGGGGTCAGATCGACGACACTGCCAACGCTCGCATGAATGCATAAATTCAGATTCGGATTCGGTTTCGGATTCGGATTTAGCCATCAGCTCATTAACAAACTTTATGTGCAGCCCTCGCAAGCGCAACTCAAGAGGCGATTCGAGGACATGGCATAGCAATCACACACACGTGTGTGTATGTGTGTGTATGCACACTCGCATGCGTAATATATAATGCAGAAATGGGCTTTCGTTTTCCTTTGTTTTGCAAGGCTTCGATGAGAGCAGCGAAGTAATCCAATCCAATCTGACGATTAGTTGTGCGCAGCCAAGCACTTCCCCAAGCAAATACAAAACAGCAGCAAACAGTGGAAACATCTTGAGTGGGCAGATTTTTGAAGCAACTTAATTCCCAGTGATGCAGAGCTGCAGTTGCAGGTTCCATTCTCCTAGCAGATGAACGAACAGGGCATGCGCCTAGTCGCCACTCCTGCTGCTAATTATGCACTTCGAACGATACGAATAATAACAATAACATAATAATATGTAGTTGAAAGCCAGTTAATTTGGTTCAGCGGAGAGGTTTATTGTTTCACCTGACTGGCGGGACGCATGCCGCGCGCTGGAAAGTATGCTGCATAAAATGCAAAGCGCAGAAAGGGGCAGCCACAGCCACAGCAGCAGCAGCAGCGAGTGGGTGGGTGAGCGAGTTAATTGCTCAGCAACACGCAACGCGGAGAAGCGGCGCCAAATGTATTTAATTGGCAAACAAATGATTTTGATAGCTGAACCACGCCCCGAACGCCCCAACGCACCCGCAACGCCCCGCGCACCACGCACCGCGCCACGCTCCGCCACCGGATACAGGAGACAAAGCCCCCAAAAGCCGAAGCGGCCATAAAATCAACGAAAGAGAAAGCCAAATTATTTGCCCATAAAAATTTGTCATGTATAACGGGTCGCGCGGGCTCTGTGGAGTGAATCGAATTGGAGGGATAGCGTACATTGTGTGTACAGATATACAAGTACATATACACACATATATATTTGCATGTATCTGTGTGGCATTAGCGGCATCCTCCTTGGCATCCTCCTTGCCTGCGGGTGGGGGTGGGGGTGGTGCTGGTAATGCGTCTCTTAGGCTGGAGCGTCCATAAATTAGCAGGCACTGCAAAGAGGCGACATCGAGCGCGCTCTAAAACTTTTATCAGGCTTTTTACAGAGACCCCCCCAACCCCTTGCCGCACTTCCATTCCCTGCCCCTGCCTCTGTTTGAGCCTCTTTATTTTGGGGGGCGACGTTGAGCCTCTTCTGGCCAACTGGTGCGATGCGTCGGCATTGACTGATTATGGCCGCCAGCAGGCAAATAAAAACACAGAAAAAGGTAAGGCACAAGTTCAGGCAGTGCGGGTGGGCCGGGGACGGGGAACGGGGAACGGCAGGAGGGAATACATGGAAATTGATAAGCCAGTTGCTGCTACTTTGTAAACACACAGCGACACCGGCACGACACACACACCACATAGACACACACACACACACACACAATCTAATTTGAGTGGCAGTTTGTGCAGGGTGGCAGTGGGGTAGCTGGGGGACAGTGGTGTGTGTGTGTGTGTGTTTGTGCACTTTATGTTTATTGTTTTCGCCCACTTTAACCCAAGCCAAACCATCGCGCAGCAAGAACGAAGACTCGAATACCCTTAGCGTAAAGTCACACGACATTCGATACCCAAAAGGCCGCTCAGCTCCTGCTCCGAAGTCGAGCTCCAGGTACAAGTACACAGACTACTCCCTTGAGTTCCCAACTTCCCACTAGTCTGGGCCTAGTACTCTGTGGTATGCCGATTCCTGATTCCAAGTGGAGTAAACTTCTGGCTCAGGACACTGTACCCTCTGAAAAGAGTGTCCAAATGCAGTGCCAGGACATCTACATTTGCCTTTGGGCTATCCATGTTTCGCTGTCGATGGATCTCCAACCCCATTCCCAGCCCCCATAGCTTGCCTCTTTGTCACCGACTTATGCACATAAAAAGTATACACACAATTTGTCCATGAATACCGTATATGTACTCGCACTCGCCTCGTACTCGTGTCAATGGCAATCAATTCTGCAGCTCAAATTGGCTTTAGTTCGTACTTGATTTTGGCAATTGTCTGGCACCACATGGAACACGAATGGAATAGTTTTTATTGCTGCAAGGGTCTCCCACTGGGTCTCCGTTTCTGGGTGCACTTCTGGCGAAATATCTCAATCAGAGAGCGAAGATCGATTACCTCAATCTCAATCAGTGCAAACGCCTGCCTGCCTGTAAGCCTGCCTGCTAAGCCTGCCTGCCTGCCTGCCATCATTATCCAAGTAGTCCATCAAAAGTAGTTTTTCATTCCATATTTATGGCATTTCTAATGCGCAACCCATCGGATAATTGAAGGCAGTGGGCAACAGCTGCATTTGCTGGGTGTCCAGATACGATTCCCCTAATAATTGCGCAATTATTTTATTTTGCGCACTGCGCCTCCAATTGCTGGAGGAACAGCACTCCAGGATGTGGATGTGGATGTGGATGTGGCATGTGGAGTGTTGCCATGTCAGTGGTGGGGAGGGGGGGCCTGCGGGAGTCTGTCTGCCCCAGCGAGTGGCAACTGGCAAGGGAGTTGCGCACTGCGGAAGCATTATCGAGGAGCCGAGGCTAATTATTTTAATAGCGCCAATCAAGCCAATTTACACAGTCGAAATGGGAAATGGGCAAAATGGGAAATTCCAGGAGGATGGTCATCAGTGCAACAGTTACACCCAGCTCCCTCCCCTCCCCTCCCCCGCACCAACAATGGGAGAGCGTGCAGATAATTGCATACTCCCCTTTCACGGACAGACTGACGAACGGACAGACAGACAGACGAACAGGCTAACACGACGCTGCCATGATGATTCAATGATTCGGCCATGGCATATCCCGCAGTTATGGCACTCAGAGTAATTGCTCATCCTGCTCGACTCAGCACCCCCCCATTCTCCGCCTGCCATCTTTTGCCGCCATTTCCACTTCCACTTTCAGCTGCAGGCTGCAGGCTCCACTTCCACTCCGCCACTCCACCCCCTCGAGGCTAAAACTCTAAACGGAAATTGATTCTGCAAGCCGTTGGCTAATCAGCTTCAGAGGGATTCGAGTCCGGAGTCCGCAACTTCTTAAGCGATTCAAGCACAGATTTTTTTCTATTTTTACTTTTTTACTCTGCTACCCTTTGGCTGCGATACTGCCAGACACTGCCAGACACTGCTCATCCCCGCCAAAGTTAGCCAATGAAGAGAGGGCGAGAGCTGTCAAGGAGACAAGAAATATACGTGAGTCCCGATCATACGATTAATGAAGATCGCGGAGGCTGATGGGAAGGGTAGCGGAATATATATTGTGCATAAGTACATGCGGACACTATATGTGGGGCCTTTTCCTGGTCAGAGGATTCCAAGTTCGGCGCTTCTGCTGCTCGTCGTTTCTTTTATTCGATGTTGATACTTTGCCCCTCTGCTGCTCTGCTTCCCTGATTCCTCGAATCCATGATTCCATGGCGAAAGGAGCAAGACAACTACAAAAGCGCAAGGCGGCCAGAGGGCGGTTCAGAGACGAGGCATGCGGATAGATGTGCCATTCCATGGATATATGGGCGGATGGGCAGATGGGCGGCTGGGCGGGTGGGCGTTGCGAGGCGGTAGAAATTGACAAGTTTCTACTTGAGTGTGCAGTCAAAGAGCATTGGCTGAGCTCTGCCACTGCCTCTGCCTCTGCCCACCACGTGCCACATCCCACATCCCACTCCTCGTCTGGCCTGGTCTGGCCTGGTCTGGTCTGGTCTGTCTTGTGTGTGGGTGTGTCGACAACAGCAGAAGCAAGACGAAGGACTTCCCCTGCCTTCGGTGGGGCATGGGCTGCACTTGGCCCACGTCGGTCATTGACTCACTGCCGCTCGCTGCTGCAATTTGCTGCAGCGTTCCCCACTGCCGCCAGCAATTGTCAATAGCAACAAAAACTTCAAAAGCGACTTACAATGTTGTACGTACATAGACGAGCATAACAGGCAACGGGCAATAGGCAATAGGCAATAGGCAGGGCATTGATTTTGGTCAATGGCCTGTGGCGGCCTCCCCGCTGAAAGGCGACCCTGCAAAGTCCCTTCCCCTAGGATAATACACAGAAATAGATGTCGATTATGCTTGTAGGTAGGTATACATATATATGTACGAGTATATGCATATTTGCACCAGCTGCGACTTTTGTTGTCTGTCCAAATGCTTAACGGTGCGTATGATTAATCTGATGAGACTTCGGGGCGACTTTCCGTTTCGTTTTTCGCTTTTTAAGTAAAATTCAATAACAGCGACCGGGGCAAAGGCAAGCGAGGGGCAAGCTGTGGGGCGGAGAAGAGCGAGAAAAATTTCACTAATTGCAAATTAGAGCAAACATTTTAAATTGAAATTGTCCCGCACGGATGCGGGGGCGGAGCAGCAGGAGGAGGAGATCCCTTCGGCGTGTCCTAATTGTCCCTCCGGACCGCTGGCATATTGATTTTAAATGTGGCAGCCAATCGAAAAGGGACTTTTGGTCCGCAGCGCCCCCTCCGTGTGGATTTGGCGCCGCGAAGAGTTGCCACTGTGGATCTGAGGCCCACTGTTGAGCTCGTAGGCGGCTTAGCACGGGCGGGGGCGGGGGCTGGCGCGGGCGCTGCCTTGACTCGGATTCGGATTCGGATTCGCCGTGCTCCCAATCCTTGAACCCCTCAACCCCAACCCAACCCCAAGGGGAGGAGTGGTCCAGCTCAGACATTGTTTACGCGTCGCGGTGCAAATACTTTCTGCATAGACTGTGTGCGAGGCGAGTGTTGGCTTACAAAAGATTTCTGGCTGAGGCTGACGCTGAGGCTGACGCTGGGGTGAGCCGCCTTCTGCATTTGCATTTCGGGCCATAAAGCAGGTGATGCGGCGCGGGGGTGAGGCGGTGAGGATGCGCTTTGCGGGCGCTGCAATTCCATTTCAATGCAATCTGCCCCCTCCGAGCCCCCAGAGACTGTCGCGCGAACAATTCCCGAGATTAAAAAGTCGCTTCTTGATAATAAATTCCCTTCAAATGATGAAGGTACCGCCGCACCGTACCGTAGCCCCTTTCCCAGCCCCTTTCTTCTCGAGGGTAGCAAATGTCGAGCCGTGGCCAGCCTCCAAGCAACTCGGCCAACACTTTCCAAATAGCTGACGGCACACTCCGCATAATTGAACAACCCTTTGCCCCTGCTACTGGGGCGTGCCCTGACTATTGATGAACTTTAGGCTGGCGGTGGCTGCCGCGCCCGTGGGTTCAACTTTTCCGGCTTCCTTAACCTCTGGCGCAATGTGTCCGTCCCCCTTCCAACCTGTGGTCGAATCTTACACCTGCGCGCACCTGGGCAGGCGGCAGTCAGGCTCTTCTAAGCGGTTGACAAAGGCTTCCTTCGCTTCGCTTCGCGTCGCCTCGTCCCGGTAGCGGCAACAGAGTCTGATTTTCCCTGGGAGCAGCAGGCCGGCCGCAGTTTGATTAGATTTGAGCCGAAAGTCAGAAGCGAGTCAGGAGGCCTCTCCTCTAAGCCCATCAAATGCCACCCTGCCACCCTGCCATCGGGCCGCCTCGTCTTTGCTCGTTATTCATTAACTTTAATGAGTTCATTTAAAGACGCGAGCGGGAGCGGGCGCGGGCGCAGGAGGAGGAGGAACAGAGGAGAAGGCTTCTGCCGATTTGCGGGCGGGCAATTTTAAAAGGCTTGAAATCGAGGCAAGGTTCCCGGCTAATTGACAGCCAGATGACAGCAGCCACCAGATGAAAGGCAGCTGCGAGGCGACACACACCCAAGGGACACCGCGGGGCTGGGAGTGGAAGTGGAACTGCGCGTGGGAGTGGGTGGGGGAACCTTTTAAAGCTCCCGAGGCGACACACTCTGCCGGCAGCTAATTGAATTGCATCGCTAATTTCGAGGTTATTAGCTGACGTTTTAAGTTGCCATCGCCATCGCCATTGCCTTCGCCATTGCCGCCGTTAAAGATGACCAGCAAGCACTCAACACTTGGCCAGGACGCAGCACAGCAGGAGCTGTGCAGCCGCCGACAGATGGAAACGATGAACATCTAAATGTGGGGCACATGCCCCACCAAAGTGCACGCTTCCAAGTTGAATTCGAAATCCAACGAGAAGCGAGAGAGCCATTAAAGGTGGCACATAAAGAAGGCGAAAATCCCTGGCAGATCTTTGGCGCAAACTGGACACTCGCAGACATCGCTGCATGGGGTGCCCGACGGGTGCTTAGCAGAACAAAGCAGAGCAATTCAAAGCAGGCTGATGATTAAGGGGCAGGTTATTATGCAGCATTAGGGCCATCAGCTGCAATTTCGGTGTCCCACGTGCCCCGTTTTCACCCTCTTTTATAACCAATTTCATAATTTCACACATTAAATGGGCCTCATTGGGACTCTACGTGAGATTTTCACGGCATTGCCCCAGCCAGCGATTCCCATGTCGGAGAATGGCGCCAGCAGTCAGCTTTTGGCAGGGATGTGCGCACAGCGCCAACCCAACTGGCTGCTGCCGGCCACATTCTCACGGATTGCGATAAGCAGCAATCAGCTTTCGCCCGCTTTCGGCATGGACTTTGCCACTCCTATGGCATTTCTAATGATTTAGGGCAGCCAGCAATCATTTAAAGTAGACAGCAATCGCAATCCCACGAGCTAATAAATTGAGAGCGAACTGGTCGCGAGGAAAGGCAAAGGCAAAGGCAAAGGCTCTTGCAACATGTGTATGTACTTTGAACTCGAAGGAGCCCCCAGCTCGAAGGAAATGCTAAGTGCCCCCATCTCTGGCCCCTGCGTGTGCCACAGTGCGCCTCTGCTGGTGGCAGCAGAGCGTGACAACATTTTTAATTACATGCCACACTGGTGGAATCGGCACCAGCAGTGCCAGTGCCAGTGGCAGTGGCAGTGCCAGTGGCTGTGTCAGTGGCCGTGGCAGCAACACAGCAACAGGCAGCATGGCGGCAGGGAAGCAGACATTCAAATATCAAGTACGACAACAAAGCTGGAAATAATTTACGCATTTTACACGCACTCCGCACATCGCTTTGGAGGCTCCCCCCTTTGCCGCGCCAATGTGCTCCCGTTCAACTTTTGGCCGAGTTTTCCCTTGCCCTTCGTTTCATTAAGGAAATCCATACGGCAGCGGCAGTACGTGGGTGCGTGCGACAGGGTTTTTACGATGCGTGTGGTACGGGGCGGAGCTGCTTGCCGAATGCAGCCCGAGGCACGCGCCACTGTAGGCCCCATCCCGGGTCCCGAGCAGGGAATTGGTAACAACAGGAACAACAGGCAGACAACAACAGGACGGAGAAGGAGCAAAGGGCACGACCAGCAGGAGGCAGAACCAGAAGCGGGAGCGGGAGCAGAAGCGGGAGCCATATGGAAATTGGGTAAACGGGAAATCACATACGTGCTGAGACAGGGGGGAATCGATTAAATTTCCTTTAATGCCAAACCGTAAATTTCCGAAATTTCTTTCCCTCGGCTCGGCTCCATTGTCAGCGACCTTTCAGCCCGAAAACAGCAACAGAAACAGCAACAGAAACAAAAACAGAAACAGAAACAGCAACAGAAATGCGAGTGTAAGCAGAAAGAGCAACACGAACGGAGCAACTGAAACGGAGAACAGAGAACAGAGAACAAGGGCACCGAAAAAAGACTAAGACATACTGGAAATAAAGCAAAAATTATGTCTAACGTCACATTGCCGAGTTCGGCTGATTCTTTATCAGAGTTAAGTGGGGGCCCTCCATCTCCAACTCCACCTCCTTATGCACGCCCCGTGCCAGGACACACACAGCACACACACAGCACACACCCCCCGTATTATGTATGCCATTTGTTGTGCCCTGTGCCTGGCTCTTGTCTCATTGCGTGTGAGGAGGTGGAGGCTCCTTCCTCCCGTATGCAGCATATACCCTTGTCAAGGAGCGGCAGAAGAACAGAGTCAATTCGGAGCCGATAAGGGATATGCATGGCATGCGGACAGCTCATAGATCCATTGCTAATTGGGTCACTTTGATAGCTCCATCTTCGTGCTGCAGATCGGAAGCACTTAAATGCACTTCCCTACCCTTTACAGGGTATCCAAGACTTCGACCTTTCATTCCGCCCAACACTTGCTGGCCAATCAGAGCGAAATGAGAGATTTGTGAGGAGATTTACGCGCAACACAAAAATGAACTTTTGTGTGTGAATTTATGTGCATTGCCAGGACTCAGGGAAGCAGAAGGAAGGAGCCGGGGAGAGAAAAGCAGCCTGCGTATCAGTTGGCTAAGTAACTAACGCCATTAGCTGCTTAGTTTTTCTTATTTTTTTGCTGGCCTTGCTGGCCTTGCGGCCCTTGGAGGAGCTGCAGAGCTGTAGCTATTCGGGCATTTTTATTGCTGCATTCCTTGGAACAACATCAAACATCAGCATCAGCATCAGCTCCAGCGAGCAGCCAGAAATCATCGCTTAAGTCAGCTTTTGAGTTGGCCCGCACTTGGGGGAGAGCGTGGGGCCAGGAGGGGAGGGAGCAGAGAGCAGAGAGGAAAGAGGAGAGGAGCCTTATTCCGGCTCTTAGTTTGTTGCCCAGCATTGATTTTCGCACTTGAAAGAGGAAATCTTCAGGTAGCATCCAGCAGTCAAGGAATCAAGAAACAGATTAACTTTGGAATGTGGCTATAAAGGGAAATAAAACTGTACAGTTTAATCTGCTTGTGAGGGGAGCAGGAATGCGGTGCGATAGGTTGGGGTGGTGTGGGTTGTGGGTTGCTGTGGGAAGTCTTCCCTGCTCCTCCCTGCACTTCATAGGAGGAGCCCAAATTGTGATTACATTCGGCGCATGAATATTCAATGGCAGCGCCTGTGGCAATGTGCCCAAGTGCCCAAAAGTAATGAGCGGCAGAAAAGCAGAAGCGAACGGAAATTTTGAAGAAAATATAAAAATGGAAATTGTTGTGCCCGTCGTCGCCGTGGCGTGCCCCCAGACATGCCCCAGTGTCGGGCTCAGCCATAAAGGCAGTGACAGACTTCTGCCACAATCACCGAATGCAGCACCTGATGCTGGCTAGAAATCTGTGCACTATATCCCGGCTGGATCTACGGTTATTGGATATTTCAAAGGGGATTCCTTTTTTCATCTGGCGCTCCGCCTGCCCTCCTCTCATTTGTATTATTATTAATTAAAGCGAATCCAAACAGCACGGCGGACAACAACATTTTGAATGTGTATTAAGACCAGACCACAAGAGGCAAATAAGCGGACAATAAAAATATTATTACTACTCGGGCCACAGCTCCCATTCCATTGGCCCCATTTCGCCTCTCCTTATCGCTGGTGTCCGCTTCGAAAGTCGCGCCATCATTCAGGATGATGGAAATGTAAACGGCTCGGGAAATGGGGAAATGGGGAAATGCGGGCAGGGACCATTGGCCAGGGCAGCTGGGAGATGGGAGATGGGTCATGGAGCAGCCAAGGGGAAATTAGCAACACCGCACATCAGCCATCAGCCATCAGGCATCAGGCATCAGCAGTTGGGTGTGTTTTAGCCATAAATTTATTAACTTAGTGTCACATTTATAGCCACTCCGCTAACCGCCAACACAACAGCCAAACCGCGCACCACACACCACACACCACCGTTGGACGCCACCAGAATGAAGGGGGATGACGGATGGGCGATGGGTGGAGGCCATCGTGGGAATGAGCACTAGACACTGGACACGAGAGCTGCTCTAAAATTCCCTTCGATGTTTAATAGATGGCAAACGATAAATTGGAAAGTATTTGTTACCAAACCAAAGGTGGGTGTAATCATGGGAGAATTTTCCACTGCACGAAAACTGCAATTACGCTCGCCCTGACAGGACTTCGGATTTCTGGCTCCCTTCTGCCGCTTCCTCCCAAGGAGAGATCAAAAATGTGCGAACAAGACAAATATCCGCCCAATCAATTTGAAAAGCCACTTCGTCCCTCTATGGCCCAGAGTCAGTTGTCATGTTGCGAGGATGGTAGGGTGTAGGGTTTATTTGAGCCAATCTGGTGGAGGGACTAAGGGCTAAGGCAACTGCGTGATCCGCCACATTTATCAGGCTTTTGCACCCGCTAATTCCTTGGCGCGGAGGGCAGCAGCTGTGGAGCAGTAAGACACCTCCATGGAATACCCTGCCCCTGCCCCTGCCACATGCATCATTAGAGGGTAGTGCACGTAGTACACCTGTTGTGTGGCTCCCACCCACCGGTGCTTATCGCCCACGAGATGACTTAAGTCCGCACAATTAGATAGGATCGGTTCGACCCGTATGCCAGGACTCTGTCGAGCTGCTTATCAGCGGTGAACGAGAGGCGTGGGGCGTGGGGGCCTGGCAGATGTGCCGCCGGAATCAATTTCCCACAATTGAAATAATAACTGGCGGCGGGAATGCGCGATAAACAAATGTTTAATCATCGAACAACACAGGGGACACAGGGGACACACAGATCGACTTACATTTACCAACTGGTTGCCAGTGGGAGGACCGTTTGTTGCCGCTGCCGTCGCTGTTAAGGGTTCTCTTGGAGTGGCATTGGACACTTCAAAAAAAAATAAACAAAAACAAATAACGCACGCACTCAAGGAGATGAAATGTCCGAAATCAACTCAATCGAATTGAATTGAATTGAATTGAAAGGAATCGAATGCCACTACTACTCGTAAACGAACCGTAACCGAACCGGTGTGAACCGGCAGTAAATCGGGTGAAGACTCAAATCGAAATTGAAATTGAAATTGAAGTGAGCGCCCAACGGCCTACTGGAGGGTCGGGTTCGGTCTCACTGCTCCGTTGGAGGATGATGATGGTTGGGGCAGGCTGCGAACCAACCGACGCTACGCAGGTCTCGCGACCAACTGAGGCGCCCAGCGCCCAAGCAGCGGCATTTAAGGCAGAGCCCCACCAGCTGGATAGAGCCCTGTCTGTCTCTGTCCCTGTCCCTGTCCCTGTCTCTGTCCCGCTGCTCGCTGGTTCTGAGTGGAGCGGCGGGGGAACGACAGTAATGCCGGCAGAATTTTTGTAACGGTTCCCAACCAGCTGTGGAAGCCAAACGAAAAGCTAAAAGCTCAGTAAATAAAGCTCACACAGCTTTCGACTGTCAATATTTCAGCTGGCAACAATCAATGCCACCAGCAGCAGCTGCTAGTCCGTCCGCTCTCCCTGACTCTCGCTCTCTCTCTCTCTCCCTCTCTGTTTACGAATGAGTGGAAGAGGCAGAGACGGTGAGAGTTTGACACTTGGCGTCCAGGGATGGAAATGAAAACTAATCGAACAGCTTCGGTGGTCGTGTCCAAATTTATTGGCTCATGTTCTGGGAGCGGGAACAGTGTCCGGCCAGACAATGCCCTCGATGTAGTCCAGGAAGGAGGCCACTCGAGTGTAGAGGCCCGGCGTCTTGGTGGCACACCCGAACCCCGACGAGATGATGCCCACTATGGAGTACAGACCGTCCTCCACGTTGATGTCCAAGATGAGCGGGCCGCCGGAGTCTCCCTGGCAGGCATCCGCCTTCTGCTGCTTGGTGTCCGCCGCGCACATCAGCGAGTCGATCACACCCTGCTTCAGGGCACGGATGGTGCTCGGCTGCTCGGCAAACGACTCGTTGCACTTGTCCAGCGGCACCAGGTCCAGTGGGGCGCGCAGCAGCACCTTGGACCTGGAGCGATCTGTGCAGAGGAGGCGAGTAGGTGAGTATTCATTCATTCATTCATTCATTCATTCGTTCTCGGGCCACTACTCACTGGTCAAGTTCATGGTTCCCCAGCCGGCCACAAAGAGCTTGGAGTTGAGTGGCGGGTCCCTGGGATCTGTGTGCAGGCACGCCGGGTAGATGTTGCTGTTGTTGGCGAAGTTAACCTCCTCCTCCAGCTCCAGCAGGGCAATGTCGTTGTACTTGCTGCTGCTCACGTAGTTCGGATGGATGGTAATGTTTCTCTGCAAACACAAGCATATCTACCTATGAGAGGGGGGACGCGGCGCGCGGTGGCAGGGCCTGGGGTGCATACCAAGCCTATGTCCTGATATTGCTGGGCGGGATTCACGATGTTCACGGTGCCGAGGCGCACGAATATGGGCGTGTTGCTCTCGCTGTTTACGCAGTGGGCAGCGGTGAGGACGAACCTACTCGAGATCAGGGAGCCGCCGCAGCGGTACTCAGCAGGCGCGCCGAAGCTGCTGTACGCGATGGCCACCATGTGCGGATAGACGCCGGGATCGACGGGTATCCCCTCCAGGATGTGCACCGTCAGCCTGTTCTCCCCGTATCGGTTTCGTATCCTCCTGCACGCCACCAGCGACGGCCGATCCTGCCGCTCCTGGCTCTCTGTGGGCACATCCACACGCGTGATGGGCGTGGCCGAGACGGGTGGTCGGGCCGTGGACGTTGTCCCCGGAGTGCTGCGGACGAAAAATGGAAATGGGAAGTGGATGAATGAAATGGCTGAGAAGAGAGCTGCCAGGACTTCATGCTCCCTGGCTGAGGCCAACTGATGTCCCTGCCATTAACTCGAACTGAGACAAACCGGAACGGCAGCATCGATGCGTCCGCAGAAAAGACGTCGCCATGTTGTTCCTTCGCCTGGAAGCGGAACGGCGCAAATGGATCAACCAGCGCCCTTTTCGTTGGCGCCGGCGTCGGCGTCGGGAGCGACAGCGACAGCGACCCCACCTCCCTGGCGGTCTCTATCTGCATCCCGTGCTGACGGAGCCTGTCGTTGACCACGTGTATCAGATTGTTGCCGGGTCGCTGGTTTCCCTGCTGCGGGGCGGCGGGCGGCGGGTGCTGCTGTGCTCTAAACCTTGGATCGGGGATCGTCAGGGGCATGTTGACTATTCTGGCTCTTCCATCAGTCCATCCCCAAGGGCCCACGGACCTTGGCGTAGTCGTCGCAGAGGGAAGAGCGACGCCCCATTGGCCTACACTCTGGAGTGGCTCTGGCTGCATTCGAATGGCCTCGTGGGTCCTGCCACCCCTTCTTGTGGGCTGTGGCACGCTCCGCGGCGTGCTCAGCATCTGATTGAAGTCGAAGAAGCTGTCCCCTTGATCCAGCCTACTCTCCCGGCTCTGCTCTGTTGCGGGTGATGGTGCAAGATCAGGTGAAGGTGGAGGAGCAGGAGCAAGAGCAGGAGCAGGAGCTATTGCGATTCCTTTCGGGCTTGGGCTGTGGGATGGGGTTAGTGGAGTTAGTCGGAGATGTCGGTGGTCTGACGTAGATGGAAACAGAGCTGGAAGCGGGGCATGCAACATCATTTGGCACACAACGCAGACGGGGCACGAAAGGGGACGACACTTGGCAACACGAAACACAAAACACACAGCACTCAGGAGGCTGCTTGGCTTACTCGTTGGGGCAGCAGGGCTTCGTGGGGCAGCAGATGATCTCCTCCCGAGGGCCGAGACCGCAGCTGGGGACATCGTTGATGGAGAGTATGCCCGACTTAATGTACCCGTCGACGAAGGGCTCGCAGGCTGACGAGGCGCGGCAGATGCCCGGAAAGTTCTCCTTCACCATGCATGCATCGCCTTCTGAAACGAGAGAGGGCTACAGTTCAGTGTGTGCCACCGAATGGGCGCAGAATGCGGCAGGCACATACCCTCGCCTGCTGTGTTCAGGCCACAGCTGCCGAGCAGGAGGAGGCCCCCCAGCAGCAGGGCGACCTGTTGTCTAAACATCTCTGCGCAGCTGGACGAGCCCGGAGTCTTTTATCTCTGTAGTGCCTGCAAGCATTCAAAAATGTATAGAAATTGCGAATGAAAATCTGTTGGGGCGCAAGTGGTCGGTGTAACGGCGCAGAGGACAGGAGAGGAGAGGAGAGTCCGCACCGGAGAAATGTGTGCTGTGTTCTTTTGTTCTCTTGTTCAGGGCACGTCATTGAGAGCTCGTCCCACAGCTGATTATGAGTACAGTGAATGAGCCTGGCATTGACCCACATGGGAATTCTACTGAGTACAACAGAACTGGGTGGAAAACAGGGGGAAAGCCGTTCCGGTGATAGTTTCGGGAATTTCACCATCCTGATTCGCTGATTCTGCGATTCGCTGATTCACCCCGCGCATTACGTTTGCGACACTGTTAATCTGACATTTCCCCACCGCTGAAGACAAGACATGCTCTGGGTATTACTTTCGTGTGTCTGATAGCAAACACTAATTTCATTTTGACGAACACCCAAAAGGGGCAACCAACCGGCTGTCACTGATAGCGGTGCACAGCCCTGTGAGCAGACGAGCAGACGATCTGTCGCTCTGGCTCATGTAATTATTATATCGAAACTGATAGGATGGGGAATGGTTAACAAAAACAGGGTTTAGAGCTGTGAGCTACTGGAACTACGAGTATTCCTGAATCTGGCCGAATCTGGCCTGATCTCTCTGTAGTCTTTTGTGAGTCCCATGCTGTTTGTCCCTTTTCCTTCCTCTATTTTGGTGTATGGCCTGCTGGTGGGGGTGATCACTGTGTTGCCACTGCGTCCAGTTACGCTTTTATTGGCACGAAGAACACCACGCGAATAGTTTTAGAACATGCAATTCGCTCTCTCCCCTCTCTCCGGTGCATCCCCCTTTGGCTAGAGTCCACTCCGCCTTATCAGACGCATCTTTGACACGACCTTTTTTCGGTATTTGATAACAAAATAATTACTGGCACAGCCTGCTAGTTGTGAGTGAATAAAGCAATCAGCCACAAAACTCAATTGAAAAGAAAAACACAAACAAAGCGCAGCGCAGCACAGCACAGCAAAAAAAGTTTTAAAAAATGAATACAAATAAAATAAGAGACGATCAACAATGTCGAAAACCGGTGACGATCTCAGAACGGAACGGAACGGAACGAAACGAGGCTCTCGCTGGACACGGAGCGAAGCGAAACGAAACGAAACGGATGGAAGGCTAGAAAGCTGACTGGGGCGACCGATCGGTAGCGCATCGCCTGAGCAACTGAAGCTAAAGCCCAGACCAGACCAGATCAAGAACCGAATCCGGGCTGGGGACTGGACCGGACTGACCGGGCGGGCAGCTGATATCAGCGCAAGCCGCCGAGCCACAGAGACACAGAGCCACAGAGACACAGAGACAAAGAGCCACAGAGCCCCAGAGCAAGCGCGTGCTGCTGGAGCTCCTCTCCCGCTGAGCGGTGGACCGGTTTTTGGTTTCAGCTCTTCGCAGAATCGAGCTTAGCCGAACAGAATACAAAAGCGGAACAAGCACTAGAGCCAAAGCCAAAGCCAGAGCCAGAGCCAGAGCGAGAGCTGTAATTAAAGAGTAAACGAAACCCAACTGTGACTCAGCTCCAGCGATGGCCATGGGCATGGGTTTGGGTTTGGGGTTTTGGCTTGGGTCTGGGTCTGGGTCTGGGGAAATGCACAGCCTGGAGGAGATTCACTTCTACGGTACCACGGGCAGGCACTATATTTTATTTATGCATGAATCACAACTCACAGCACACAGCACACAGCACACAATATGTGCCAGAGATTACGCAGGGGAAGCACTGTACTATACGAGGTATTTCCGATGAGCTCCCACATGGATGGTGTGTGCACACTGATCTGAGTGGGAGGTGTGTGTGTGTGGAACGGTGTTTGCACACTCTAAAATTCAATTTAATTTAATTTAATTGGAGTTTGATCTCTTTCTGGGAGTATTTGCGTATTTCCGGGGTGTACGGCGTACGAGTATTTATGCATTTTGATCACTGGAGCATTAAGTTCCTTCACTCCGTCCCACTAGGGGGCTCTCCTCACACTGGCACTAGTCTATGCTAGAGCTCCGCCGTTGGTGGGGTCACACTGGACTCGCTCTCTTCTCTACACACGCAGCGCTGGCACACGGGCACACGGGATTAAACAGCTTAAATAGCTTATACTAACTAAGGTTAAGTAACTACGACTGGGAGACTACGACTACGACTACGACTGCTACCCCTGCTGCTGCTGCTCCACGAAGAGCGTGAATTGGGGACTGAGGAGGTTCGTGAAGTACATGACGCGGGCATCGCACTCGACGCCCGTAGGCGTGGCGATGCCCAGGACACAGCGGCTGGCGTTGGGCCGCACCAGGTGGAGCACGCTGCCCACGGTGCCCGGGCAGGGGGCGCAGGAACTGGCGTTGGAGAAGGGCTTCAGGTCCGTCTCCGGCTGCTGGGGCTCGACGCACAGGTGCGAGCTGGGCAGCTCCTGAACGCTGCCGTAATTGGACAGGTCGCCGCATGCCCTGGTGGGACGCAGGCGCATGGGGATCTCGTACAGAGGGCAATCGGTGTCCTCGCCCTTGCCCCATCCGACGGCCACCAGGCGACCGCTGACCTGGAGACGCGTCAGCTCGAACTGGTTGCAGATGGGTGCCACACTGACGTTCGCGGACGCCTTGCTCCCCAGACGCAGTGGCTCCTGCAGCCGCATCAGAGCCAGATCCCTCCGGAACTGTTCCAAGCGCTTCACAACGAAAGAGACAGAGAGAGACAGGGGGTCAGAGGGAGATAGCGAGAACGGGGCTCCCCACAATGGCTCACCACAATGTCCACCAGGTAGTCCTCGTCCTCGTCTACGTCCCGCAGGTCTGCCACCCCGAAAACGGCATGGCTGGGCCGTTCGCATCCGGCGGCGCTCAGGAGGAACTCCGGTGTCAGGACAATGGCGGCGCAGTGATGAAGATGTCCGTCGAAGGCGGCATTGAGATGGGCCAGGGCCCCCAGGTGGCGGTAGTGGGGCAGCAGGGCGTCGGCCCTGGCAATGGCAGCTGCCTCTTGAGGATCTAGCTCTTTGGTGACCGGAGCTCGCGTGGGCAGGGGAACACCCAGGCGGGTAGCGGTCTTGACCTGGCCGCGCGGCTGCAGCGGCAGATTGAGGGGGCAGCAGATGATCTCCTCCCTGGCTCCGTCACGGCACGTTGTGATGTCCTCTTCGCGCAGTCGGCCCTGCGACAGAAGCGGCTCCACGCTGGGGCAGGCGGACACGGCCCGGCACTCGCCCTCGTACAGTGGGGCACTGCACTCCGCCCCCTCCCTGGTGTCCGGATAAACGATGCTGTCCCGCGCCGGACGCCGGGTGGGCTCTATCGAGCGCTGGAGGAACTCGTGATCCGTTTGGAAAATATTCAACCAGTCATCGCCCCCAGACGCTTCAGTCGTTGAGGACGTCGTTGTGGGTATCGGAGTGGTTGTCGTTGTCGTTGTGGTTGTGGTTGTCGTTGTGGTTGTACTTGTCGTTGTGGTTGTGGTGGAGGTTTTCGTTGAAGATTCGTTGGAATCAACGCGAACGTCCATGTTTGGGGCATTCTCGAGTGGGCAGCAGATCTTCTCGCCGCGACTGGTGAATCCACAGCTCTCAATCGTCTGGGGCGTCAGGTGTCCGGCCTGGAGGTACGATGCCATCGTGTCGCACTCAGCCTCAGCCGCCTGGCAACGACTGCGGTAGCCCACGGTAGGACAGGGATCGCCAACTGCAAAAGATCGATCGGTATTTTATAGAGGATTCGCACAGCGCGCAATCGAGATTTGGAAAGGTATGTGTATTGATTGATTGATCGATTGATCGATTGATCGATTGCTGATCGATCGACAATCGACTGGCTACGCACTCTCCAAGCTAAAGTAGGCATCGCAGCGACCCAGGCAGAGGCTCAGCCAATCGCTACGATTATGGCAGATTTCCCTCGATGTACCAGTGCTCGGCGCGGTCGCTTTATTTGTACCGATTGTTGTTGTCGTTTGTTGTTGTTATTTCGAACGTTCCGTAATGCTCCCATTGTTGCTATTGTTCTTGGTTTTACTGCTCCCGCTGCTGCTGCTGGCGCTCGCCGATCTGCTGGAGCTACTGACCGAACAACTGTGCGGCTGGCGATCAACTAGCGATCAACTTGGCGCTGCTCTCCCCCAACTAGTCCGGCAAACGGCGCGCACCAAACACCCAGAGAGAGAGAGAGAGAGAGGGAGAGGGCAAAGCTTTTCGTGATGAGGAGATGGAGATGGAGAGAAAACTGCCAGAGCATGATTGAGTCTGCTTATCGTACGCTGGCTGACTTTTGCGGTGAATTTGAGAAACCCCTGACAGCACATAGCATCAATAATCATCCTCTGGGACATCGTAAGTCACACATATATCTATGTGGTATATATGGATGTCGTCGACCCCGTCGGCAGTGAAAACGCAACGTCCGATTGATTCGCAAAACATTATTTATTGCATCAATATGCAGGGTGTCCTGCCTGGGTCCTGCTGCCGCCGTCCAGCAGCATGTCGTTGAGGAACCTGCTGTTTCTCGGCCCGAGGAGGCTGGTGTAGTACAGCTGTCTGGTGGGGGCAATGCAGGCCTTGCTGGTGGGCGTGGCGATGCCAGCCAGGCAGACGCTGCCGTCGTGACGGACCACGTGAAGTCCGCTGGCACTGCCGCGCAGGCACTGCACGCAGGATCCGGGTGGAGAACGAGGGCTGTTCCATTTGGGAGCCACGCAGAAGTGATTGCTGCTGTCGATGCCCGTGACGGGACGGTGAATGCTCACACGGTCGCAGGAGGCGAACGAGGTGATGGTCATTTCCTTCTCGAACCACTGGCAGTTCTCTTCTGAAGAATCGACGGAGAAAGGGAGGGGAGGGAGTCTAAGGAGCATTAGTACCCAAACGGACAAGACTCACCGTTCTTCTGGGAGAAACCCACGGCCACCAACTTGCGGCGGTTGTCCAAGTCCTCCTGCTTGCAGATCTCGGCAGGGAATTCCCTGCCGTAGCCTTGGCTCGTGCGGAGCAGCACGAGGTCGTTGTTGTGGAACGTGATGTTCTGCGAATGGCACAGGATGGGATACATTAGCAACCAAGTGCGGCTTCCATTTTTCCAAAGCGACTCACATTGATCTCGTGGCTGTCCTCGAAGGGCTCTACTAAGCCCAGCCGCACGTGGTTTGGGCTTTCGATCAAGGAGCCAGCGCATGCGGCCGAGGTGAGGACAAAGTTCTCCTTGAGCAGGAAGCCCGTGCAGCGGAAGATGTACGAGTCCATTGTCAATGCGTTGAAGTACTGCAGGGAGGACACATGGGCATAGGGCTCACGCGGGCGTTCGGGCTTGTGTACTTTCTCCGGCGCCAGTGCACTGCCAGCAGCGGGGAACCTTGAAGAGGCCGCCCACGAGTCCGTCGTCGAAGACACTGCTTGGAGTCTGGGCGGTTCCTTGGGGCAGCAGATGAGCTCCACAAAAGCAGTTAGTCCGCACTGCACCACATCGTTCAGCGTCATGCCGGTGGAAACAATATACAGCTCGACATTGGGACAGTTATTGATGCCCAGGCAGCGGCTCTCGGGGTATCCGGCGCGACTAGGGCAGTCCCACCCCTCTAATTGGGTGGGCAACGATTGGTGCAGGGATTAGTCTGATGGCACAGGGGATGTGGCACGTGGCTTGAGATACCTGACAGCGATTCCTCCAGCTTGGGATAGGCTGCTGCGGAGAGCGCCATGACGGCCGTCAGTAAAATTCCAAGTCCCTTCCGTGTCATGTTCCGTTGAGTGTCGTTCCCGGCCTACAACTAATTTATATAATCGCGACTCATGCTTACATATTGCATGTTTCGCTGACCCAAGTCATGGCTTATCAGCAGCTTCAGACGCTGCCTATATGCGACTTTACTGCGCTACGAATTCCATGGAAGTGCGAATTACCCCGGGGTTCTTAGTTCTTAGTTCAAACTTTAAAGACGAAGAGCTGAATGATAAGATTAGCTGGATTGAAGATTGTGTGTGTGTGTGTGTGTGTGTGTGTGTGTGTGTGTGTGTGTGTGTGTGTGTGTGTGGGTCTTGTTTTCAGTTCATTATTCATCAGCATATTTATACCCCAAACCCGATACTAATATGTAGAGTTGCGGGGTAGTTTTTGCTGCAACAATAACAATGACCCCTGGCCGATGGTGTGCTGCAGAGAGTGTTCTGGTACACTCCAGACCAGACCATATCAGAGCCATCCCAATGCTGATTGCGACTCGGATCCCGAGTCATCACAGAGTCTGTTTTTGGCGGCGCTGGCTCTTATCTGCGTACATTTGATCACATGAGGCTTTGAGGTATTTCAATTAGCTGGAACGAAGATGACGCAGTCTGCAGTCGTCTACAGGGAGAAACCCGGACGGTAAGCAGAGGTCTTTCTGCTCGATAAGCTGCCCCTGTCCGCTTACTGCTTACCCCTCACCAACTACCACCTACTAATTCCATGGCTGGGGTTTGATTAGCGAAACAGTTTTGAGAGGTATCCAAAATGTTGGTTTCGATTTGCGTCTTTAATTCAAGGATCTAAAGCTAATAGTAATAATAATAATAATGATACTACGGCAAATGGTGTGCGGCAGGACGATCACAGCTGGGTTCCAAGCGAAACTTTTATTGTTGCTTTGTATACTGATCTGAAGGGGAGTTCTGAGCCGCAAGGGAGCTCTGCTCCTGGTAGAGAGCGGCCCCGCTCTCTAGTATCCATAGAGGAAGGTCTCGTAGACGAAGCTGCGGGTCAGGTTGGAGGTGAGCAGGATCTCGGCAGTGGTGTCGCCGATGCCACCTCTGGTCAGAAAGCCGCCGGCATCGCTGGCCGTTGTGTCCACGTAGATCTCGATGCAGGTGAGGGTCACGCCCGTGCTGGATCCTGCGGGATAGCTCATCAGCACCTCGATGTCCACGGCGGTGGCGAAGCTCTCGTCGTCGTAGTGGTTCACCACCAGGCGATCACCTGCGGGAATTCAGTGGAGGATTTAGTCGAGGATCAGCCACCAGCCCATTGGGGACTCACCTGCGATGCGTACACCGGCGGTGAAGACTATGTTTCCCTTGGAGTGCTTCACCTTGTCCAGCTCTGTGAGCTCTGCCTGCGGATTGAGGGTGGTGTAGCGGCTGTCGTCCGTGACCGGGGTGATGTCCGTGTAGTAGAGATCACTAGCGCGGGCATGCGGCTGTCCCAGCACCGTCGCCGTCGCCAGGCAGAGGAGCAGGACAACACGCAGCAACATCACAGACCAAAAAGTTCACAGAATAGAGTTCACAGAAAAAAAAGAAAGGGGAAACTGCGGTAGGGTAGTGCGGTAGTGCGGTAGTTCGGCTCCAGTAGTGGCAGTGCTCTAATGCCTTCCGTTTCTCTGCGTGCTTTGGGTGTGCCTTAGCTTCTTGCCGCTTGTTTTATACGCCCGTCCTTATCGGCGGTCAGCCACGCAGATAAGGCCCGACAATTCGAACGATAAGCCCTGGAATTGGCTACGGACTGCGGGCTAGGGGCTCCTCGGCTCCCCGCCCATAATAGCCCATAATTGCTCCCACACTGGTATTGTTCCTTGCACAATTTCTATAAATAGGCCATCCAGCTTTCGAGGGCCTAATCGGCATATCTCATCGCAGCGGATCGTATCGTCTAGATTTGGATTCGATTCGATCGGAACACGCTGCCGCCAAATTGCCGATTGCTTGAGCCGTGAGGCGAGTGCGACAAATTCGGCAGGTGATTCACCGCCCCTTGGTTTCTGATGCTCTCCCACAAATGCTGGGATTGTGCCCAGGTAGCGCTGCATACGAAAGACCTCTCATCTGGCGGTATCTTCCAGCGTGCGCTGTGCTATGATTGATTCTGTCTCCCCCATCGGGGAGGGGTGTTTATTTGTTTATTAGCTGGCTGGCGGCTTGTGGCTTGTGGCTGGTGGCTGGTGGCAATCTTAACCTTGATATGCATAATGGCAAACAATCTAATGAACAAATAAACCAATCTACAAAAGTCAATTGGTTGCTCGTCTACGCAAAATGAGTCCCCGGACCCGGCCCCGGCCCCGGCTCCGGCTCCGACCCTAGCCCTGGCCCTGGCCCTGTCCATGGTGCTATCGATTGGGAGAAGTGGTTACTTTCTGTAGAGTCATTTAGTATCATTCCCCGGACCGCCTGGCCAGGGTATTCCCTGAAGATGCAACAGAGCCGCAAGTCTCGTGACGCAACACGGAATTCCCATCAAAGAGGAGCGCACATGCAAGTGGATTCACGAAGATGTGGGATTGCTAGTCGCCAGTCTAGTCGGAGCCCCCGAATCAGATCCAGATACAGATTCAGATCCGAATTCATATTCAGGTGAGTGGCTGGCCCAGATTTGCGGCGATGGCCGACGTCTACTTCAAGTGGAAGGCGCGTGAGCACCGACGAAAACAATTTCAAATTACTTTACTCAAGATTAGCGAATACCCCTCGATGGTGGACTGTGGATGGGCGAGGGATGATATATGATCCCGTATTCAATGAACGGTGGCTCGCTTCAGTTTCAACATTTATGGATTCGTATATTTCTCTCTCGATTGGAGTCATGCGACATGGTCTGCGGTTTGTACAAGCAGCAGTAGGGCAGCAACAGCAGGGGGTCCGGATGCGGATCCTACTTCTGGCCGTAGTACTGGGCCTGGTACGAGAAGTTGCGGGTCTGGCTGGCCTCCAGAATGATCGAAATGAACCGCTGCCCGATGCCGCCGGCCACCACGTAGGCGTTGCCCTCGTTGTTGTCCTGGGTGCAGATCAGCTCCACGTAGGTGAGGACCGCTCCAGCGCCTTCCTCCGGGTACGTCAGCTGCACGCTCACGTCCTGGGAGCTCGGATAGTTGAAGACATCGGCGCCCTGGGCCACCAAGCTGTCGCCTGAAAGTATACAGCGATTAGCCACAGTCTCGATCGCAGCCTGCTTTTGGGCGGCTGGTGAGGGGGAGGGACTTACTGCTTACGCGGGAACCGAGAGTGTAGCGCACGGATTCGACGCCAGCGCGGGCTGTAGCCGGCTGCTTGGCCAGACGCTGGATCTTGAGCCCCGGGTGCTGGGCGGCAAACGAGCGCACGTCCTTGACCACGGTGATCTCGCGCAGGGTGCTGCTGTCCGCAGGCAGCTGGCGGGCGGGACTGGCGGCCACAAGGCAGCCGAAGAGGGCCACCACCAAACAGAGACTCAGCTTGCACATGATGACGGTTTGCGGATTGACGGATCGGATTGCTCTTGAAGATCGGAAAAGGTTGCTCCTCCAGTGGTTGCGGCGAATGAAAGTCGCGGAATGATAGCCAAGGTCTGGCTGTGTTTACTATTTATACTAGTTGCCTCCGACTAAGTGGAGAGGCATTCGATTTGATTCGTTTTGGCGTGACACACCCTGCCCCACTTCCGGCTCCGGCTCCAGCTCCGGCTGTGCTGTGCTGTGCTCCTCCTTATCTCCCATTTGCCAATTTCGAGTGGAGCAACTGACAACGTGGGATTAGACACGAAAGAAGTGGCCGCCGAACCGACGACGGGATACCTTGCCAGCAGCGCCGCACAGCCAGAGGCTCCCGCAGGTTGCCCTGCCGAGGAGAGAATGGGGCTACCCGGTGGAAGGGTAGCAGCAATAACACTGATAACGCGTCCCCAGAACCAGGCCCACTTCACTCAATTAAACGGAACAATTTTGGTGTTATTGCGTTCAGATCTAATCAAGGGTTCCACTCCGCCCTCCCCTCGATCGTGAGTGTTTGTGTGTGAGTGTGTGTGATATATAGGGTATAGGCTCGTGTTTAGCCGGATGATAACAGGCCAGACCAGACCCATCGGAAGACCCATCAGTCACCGTACGTAAACAACAAACACAGTCGGAGAAGAGTTCTGTTTTGATGAGCGATGGAAATTTAATGCAACCTCATGGCCCCAACCCCCTGGCTGCTCCTGCGCCACCGGCTCCGTCTCGACGAACTCTACGAAAATGTTTCCCAGAACTTTATCTACTGTGGACTTTCTCTGGAACTCAGCCACTCGAGCCGCTTCTGGAGGGCGGGCCATGCCCACCATCAGCGTTTCCAATCGGTTCGGCCCCAAATTGCCAATCGATATTGTTGACTTGATTAAAGTATCAGTTATGAATCATTTGCTTAAATTGAGCTCCACTTGTGGTTCCCAAAATACCCCCCGGAAATCCAGAGGTCGCCTTTGGCCCAACCGATGGTTTGGCAATCCCTTGGGAATGGCAGATTAGAGGTTCCTTCTTGCCGCTTGAACATATTCTGTATGAACATACATATCTACATATGTATGTACATATGTAGATAGCAAAATAAACGTGCTACATTTTGGGGCTTACAAGATAAAGTGTTTAGAAAACATGTTTATTTCTATGCTATTATTCAGACTTATTCGATAACTCTAGAGTTACATTTCAATGTAAAAAATTGTTTTCAAAAATCGTACACTATAAGCAGTACCGTTAGCTGTTGGCCTGTCGAAAAGTTGATCGGATTCGAATTTCGATTGAGATTACGATTACGATTGCTTAGTACAAAGAGAATAACGAAGAACGAAATATATGATGGTAGAATGGAAGCTCTCTGTGGTGTGATTCCGTAGCTGGTGACTTGATTGGGTCCCGGACTGGACGACCGGACTGGAATGTGACAGCATCAGCATCATCGAAACGTGGGAAGTAGTACTCGTATAAGTAGTTGAATCAGAATAACAGGAATAGTATGGCATATAGCCATATATACGACTAAGCATAATTACATCGATTTGTTTTTTGTTTTGTTTTGTGTGTAGGGTTGGCAATCATAAAGCAAATAAAACAATCTGCGACCCGTTGTCATATTCTATGTATATCGTTCTCTATTGCACAACGACTTCTCTCCTTCTATCGCCGTCTCCCTCGCTTTCATCTCCAACTATCGCACTCTCTCACTCACTCTCACTCAGGCGCACTAATAAAACATGTCATGGGGGGAGAGGACATGGGCATGGCAATCCCTATAGCCTAGCAGCCCTAGGTCCTGATTGTGGTTCTTGATTAATTCATTGAATTTGGTACAAATATTGAGATTTCTCGATTGACATACTCGTATATAATATTTCCTGCCACATTCCTCATTGTACATGTATCTTATTCATGTTTCATTTCGTGTGTTTCGAACTAAAATTTTAAATTTAGAATATTGCTCTGCTAACATTCAGACATATGCAAAGGTGATCTTGAAGATCCTAAACAATACTTGGCAATGGGATGGCTGTCCCTGTTCCTACTAAGTATACGTGACTATGAATATTGGATGTCTCACGAGTAACATTGTTTTTAAGACGGATTCTAAACATGGTTGGTTATATGTGTATGTATGAATTACAATTTTGTTAGATTATCTTGTACAATTTCTAGGCAACACACAACATTTATTTGGGGGCTACTCCCCACACATTCCTCTCACAATTCGACATCAAATACTGAATGTCGTTTTCCGAATTTGTTGCACAAGTAATATCATTGAAAGGTGTCTTAAAGTGTTTCTCCCTAATATCCCATGGCATTTTATGCCTTGGTCGGACCCAGCGCCCCTGCCGACGGGATGCCAGCGTCATGTGCCTCCTGCCCTGACAGTGCGTCTCAAATATGTCTGTCTCTGTGTGTGTATATCTGTATGTATGTATGTATCTATATGCGCTACAAAACCAACAACAATTCCATTTCTCATTTCTCATTTTCACTAAATTGCTTTTGTCTAAAATCTGGCTCGTCCCTCCCCTCTCGACGGCACCCACGCGCACGGCCTTGGTGAAACCCTATTGAGATTTTGCATTAGCTCCTTCGTTGCATACTACTCCATTTTCGCACGCCTTCTCCTGCTCCTCCTCCCGCTGCTCCGTAGGTCTGTCCTCTTACCAGCGCGGACGTATTTCCTTGAACCACCATTGCTGGTAGCTATCGTTGACATCGCAGTGGCCCAGCGTGAGCTGCTGCGTGGTGGGGTGTAGGGCCATGCATTTCTTGTGGACGCGGTGCATGAGATGCTTGGTGTGGTCGTTGTACTGCCAGGGTCCGTCGACGGTGCCCAAGCGGCAGACGGCCAGCTTAATGCCTTGGCGATCCGCCTCAACGCAGCGCTCACCGACGCCCAGCTGGCCGGCGGCGTTTAAGCGCACCAGTTGGTTGTTGCCGCCGCCGTGGCAGTAGGTGAGACCCATAATGGCCGGCGGCTGGTGGCCCATGGAGTCCAGGCAGCCATCGGAAGCTACCGAGCGCAGTTCGCCCCAGTGGAGGTTGGCCGGCAGGCCGGGAAACTTGTCATAGACATCGTAGGCGATGTTGTCCATGAACCACTGGAACGACTTGCAGCCGAGGCGCTTCTTAAGGGCCAGCTGCTCGGTGATGTCGCCCATGTCCAGGTAGCGGGCCAGCGGCTCGCGCGTATAGAAGTACTCTTTGTGCGTGTCGTCGAACCACGTCTCGATCACGCGCTTGTAGTTTATGGTGATCAGCGGGCCCTTCTTCTTGCTGGCCAGCTTGCCGAAGTTGTAGGGCATGAAGCCGCGGTAGACGTGGCCGACGCGCGAGCACGGCACCCACTCGATGCTGCCGCCGCACTGCCAGATTTTGAAGCTCAGCTCGAAGTTCTCGCCACCCCACACCAGCAGGCCGGGGTCGTAGGCGCCCAGCTCCAGGAAGTACTCGCGGTTGATGGCGAACAGCCCGCCGGCATGCGTCGGACTGCGGTACGGTTCCGAGTTGTGAGCTCGACGGCGCTGCTCGCGGCGGGGCACCTCGTTCTCCTTGTACAGCATGCCCCACTCGAAGATGCCGCGAAAGTGGTTGTCCGTCCCGTACACTGGCCGGTACTCGAAGTTCTTGTGGTCGATGCCGTCGATAATGGGCACCGTCATTACGGTGCGGTCACGGTAGATGGGTGCCAGCAGCGGTGGCAGCCAGTTGAGATTCACTTCGCAGTGGGCATCAAGGAACACAATCACCTCACCTGTCGCCTCCATGGCTCCGCGGGATCGCGTCCGAATGAGGCCCTCGCGCTCCTTGTTGCGTATTATTTTTACCAGGCCATTGAACTGCTTCGAATACTCGTCCAGGTGACTGCGAAGGTCCTCCTTGTCCGAGTAGTCGTCCACGAGGATGATCTCGTGGAGCATGTGCTTGGGCGAGCGGTCAATCACCGAGTGGACGGTTCGCATCAGCACCGAGAAGCCCTCGTTGTGGAAGACGATGATGACGCTGGTGCGTGGCAGGTCGTATGGGTAGTCCCAGTGCTTGCACTCCTCGAGGCGCGTGTCGCGCACCGACCGATGCATGGAAATGTCATTGGAGCAGGCGATGTTCATTCCATACTCCATCTCGGAGTCGTCAGCGACGTTTTTCTTGTCCGGCGACAGGCTGTGGGGCTCCCCATTCTCGCCGGGTCCGCTACGTGGCTTCAGATCTTTCGGCTCGAAGTTACCAAGGCCTGTGAAAATACATATACATATGTTAGGACAGTGCATTGTGTATACTAGAATCATACTAGAATGGGAAAGCAGTTGTTTAAACAGTGCCAGTTACCGGTGCCAATTACCGGGCATACACATGTTTGCTTACCTTCTACTAGCTTGGGCACTTCGTGGGGCCGACCCTCAAGACGTTGATGACTGAACTTGGGCCCGCCAAAACGAGAGTGATAGGCCTCTTCGACGCGCTTGTGGTGGTCGCTCCAGTTGGCCAGGAGGTAGAGCAGCGGCAGGATGACCAGCAGGCACAGGGCCACTCGGCAGATGCGGCCGCTGCGAATGTGGCTGACACGCATATTCGTACCAGTTCTTGGCGTTTGGCTCGCTCGACGGCCCTCCGCGATTCTGTTGACGTGTCTAAGCGCGCGGCTACGCGACCACCAATGTAAGAGCAACAAAGCCAGCCAGATGCCGACACCGGACCGTGATTAGAGCAAGTTAACGCCTCGCCTCGCTCGCGAAGAAGAAGAGCTCAACACACAAGAACGCGATGCGGCCCAAAGAAGAATTTTCGGTTCAAATGGCCGCTGCCGCTGGTGCTGCTGCTTCTGATGACTTGGTGTGCGTATTTACCTGTGTGCCTGCATGCGTGTCTGTGTTAGCGAGAGAACCACCAGGTGATCAAAAGACTCTCACCGACAATGACAAGTGAGCGTAGCGGCTAAAAAGAATTACTGGATGTCCGATGTCTGGTTCTAATTGCAGTCGGATGTGGATCGAAAGTTTGCCAGATCCAAAGCTTGTGAATGCCGAATCGCTCTGCCAGCCGCGCCGCTGTGACAAAAGTTTTTATAAGTACAATGACAATTCAGCGGTGTAAACGTAAACAAAAAATAAATGTTCAACTGGTCACACGTCAATGTAACTTATCGATAAATATTCGTGTCGCTGGTAGAGCTGATCAACTATCGATAGGTTAACTTGGCACTTGCATTGAAAATTATGTAATTAAAGAAAACTACAAAATAATGGTGAATTCCCACATCCATTTTAATTAGTTGCGGCTTTTCTTTAATTCAAGATTCCAAATTTTTCTCTCCAACGATATATCGCAGAATTCCGAAGCCGCCGATACCATAAATAGGGCCATCGCTGGTTTTGCATCCCTGGGTGTTGGGAAATTGGAATAAACATTTTAGCAGACATGTCGGAAAAAAAGGATAAGAAATACAAGAAAAGCGTAAGAATAATAAATTTAAAGATTAACCAGTTAATATCTAGCCATTTCGTTCCTGTAGAGGGAAGAAATTCGTAGAGAAATTGCCCGCGAATTCGATTTGCCTGAACGCAAATCCAAGATAGCCACAATTCTGAAGCAGGAAGACCAGGCGTACTGCATATGTCGCACTTCCGACTGCTCCAGGTTTATGATGTAGGTGACGAAAGTTGAATGAATGCCTAAGGTTTGGTAATTTGACAATCTCTCCAATCTGCAGCGGCTGCGATGGCTGTGAGGAATGGTACCATGGCGATTGCATTGGCATCACAGAGAAGGAGGCAAAACACATCAAGCAATACTTCTGCTGTCGATGCAAGCAGGAGAATCCAGAACTCCAGACAATATTCCGCCTGGTTGCCACCGAGCGGGCAGCGGCCTCTAATGCCGCCTCCACCAGTGGCACCAACACTCACGGATCGGGTCCACCTACTTTGTCTGCCGTTCAACCAGCATCCGCCCAGCCAAAGCGAAAGCATAGCAATGCCAAAGAGCCCAAGGCAGGAAAACGTTGCGGCACGTGCGAGGGATGTCGGCGTCCCAACTGCAATCAATGCAATGCCTGTCGAATTCGCGTTGGCCACAAGCCGCGCTGCATCTATCGCACATGTGTCGCCCAGGCGGCCGCCGTGTCCGAACCCCATGCTTCGGGTCCCTCAAGGAAACGGGAAAAGACCACGGCCAAGGATCGAAAGATGAAGGTCGGCAATCGTGTGGCCAGTCCTGAAGTGTTTCTCAACCCCGAGCTGGAAGGAACGCGGCAGTGTCATGGCCCCGGCTGTTGCTGCCAGGCGCGACCTCAGAGTAAATACTGCAGCGAAAAATGCGGCTTCAATCTAGCGACCAACCGCATATTCCAGGTGCCTGTCATCACTCCTGTCCAATCATTATTTTGACATATAATATTAATCAATATTTCAATGGCAGGTCCTGCCGCAGCGTCTGCAGGAGTGGAACCTAACGCCCTGCGTTGCAGCAGAGGATAACCGCACACAGCTTGAATCCATCCGGGATAAGCAATCGATGGTCCGCTTCGCTCTCGCTGAGCTCGAAAAGCGCTCCGACGAGCTCAACATGGTAGTGGAGCAGGCCAAGCACAGCATCATAGAAAGGCAGACCGCGAACGAGACTGGCGACGTCGAGGATGAGCAGAGCATGTATTGCATCACTTGCGGCCATGAAATCCACTCTCGCACCGCCATCAAGCATATGGAGAAGTGTTTCAACAAATACGAATCTCAGGCCAGCTTCGGCAGCATATTCCAGACCCGCATGGAGGGCAACAACATGTTCTGCGACTTTTACAATCCGGCCAGCAAGACCTACTGCAAGCGACTGCGCGTCCTGTGCCCCGAGCACAGCAAGGATCCGAAAGTAAACGAGACTGACGTCTGCGGCGCTCCCCTCGTCGCCAATGTCTTTGAGCCCACCGGCCAGTTCTGTCGTGCTCCAAAGAAGAGCTGCTTCAAGCACTATGCCTGGGAGAAGATCCGGCGGGCCGAGATCGATCTGGAGCGCGTCCGGCAGTGGCTTAAAATGGACGACCTGATGGAGCAGGAGCGTGGCTACCGACAGCAACTTAGCTCTCGTGCCAATCTCCTTGGCCTCATGCTTCACTCCACCTACAACCACGAGGTAATTGACGAACTAGTTCGTAAGCAGAACGAGCATCTGGCTGAGTTCGAGAAGCAGCAGCGGCGTCAGGCCCATCAGCAGCAGCAGCAGAAGGAGAAGCACCATAAACACCAAGAACAGCAACAGAAGCAGCAGCATCAAGAACAGAAGCAGCTTCCACCACAACCACAAAATCCTCAGCGACCGAAACCACAGCTACAACAGCAGCGACAGCAACAACAGCCGCAGCAGCAGCACCACCACCACCACCAACAGCAGTCACAACCGGAGCAAAGTCAAAAGCCCCCTACCATCCACCAACATGGTAGATTCTAGATATCGCATCTTCCGTCCGGCAACTGTGTCCAGCTCCAGCGCCAATACTCCATCATTCCCTTTGCTGCAAAACACAAGATCCATTAATAAGCAGACTTTCAACACTTTTACGTACGATAATCCAACAAAATTTTCTTCTGTGAATCAACAACAACAATAAGAACATAAACAAGGTTCTGTATCACGTCACCGTCACCCTGGGCAACATATTCGAAACTTTTGCCGGCACACCGCCGGCTTTTCTCTGGAGCCTTTCCTGGAAGAAGCAGATCACAAGCATAGCCGGAGGTTGCTATGCGTCCGGACAAGGGCCCGCCCATGTTTGTTATTGAAAACTAAGCCTCAAATATGCATTTATTGATGGCACCAACCATGTGTCCCATAACAACCATGGGTTGGCACTCTTAAAAATATCATTCACGCGCTTTTACTTTTGACCAGAAATGAAATTATATTTATATATGTACATACATACATATGTACATACCTACACAATATTTATATAATATGACTTTATCTAAAACTGTAAGAAACTTGATTATACAAATGTAGTATGGGGCTGTAATTACAATATTCAATTAAACGAAAACAAACTAAAATTTGTGTTAAATCGGGACGACATGCATGTGTACATATCTACATTTATGTATGAGTGAATTCCTCAAGCAAACGGTTGGAGTCCAAAAACTGGAGTGTAAATGATATGGCCGCCCGTCTCCTGCAGGACCTGCACTCATTGGATAGAGGGGGAGCGGGTTGGGCAACCAATGGAAACGAAGGGAAAGTAAAAGGACCGAAAATTATTGAAACCAGGAGGCCGTGCGAATGGATACAATGAGTTGGCATGATACGAGTATGCATTTGGAATTTTCTAAAAACAGTAGTCGTGGAGTTTTCTGGAGTTAGAATTCATCTACTTCACACACAGAGCGGGATTGTACAACAAAAAACACACAAAAATATTTATTTTTTCTGTAGTCAATTCATTTATTTTGGTAAATTTGAAGCCCCACGTGCGAGACAAAACCTGCAGGCCGCAGGTTACCGATGCATCGGGTCGTCGGTCATCGGTCATCGTCAATCATTAATCATCAATCATCAAGAAGCCATATATTTTTTATATTCCAAGACAACTCCGAGAAAGTAAATGATGCGTTTGGCCCACGAGTGAAACGTCAATCAAGCTAATTGCCCCTGCTGTCTGAAAGGAAAGCTAACGAGGGAGAGCTTGGGCGAACGCCGTCTAGGATCCCCCTATTCGATCCACCAGTTCGAGAACAGAACGGTTCTGTGTGCGTTTTCATTTTGTTCATTATTGTTGCAATCAAACATCACACAGCCACACAAATATCGAGAAAGTTTTCTTATCAGGTAAGTAGGATAGGATCTCATCACCATTCTTGTTCACGTTTCTGCTGCTGCTGGCTTTTGCCGTTTTCTGTGGATACCTCCCTATGCCCAGATCACATCAGACACATTTCTATACATCATTTTCGCCGAAGTCCTTGTCTGCTCGTGCATACCCACCTCATTTAGGCCTAGAAGGAGAATACATTTAAGCTGGATTTTTTGTGGGGCCCATTAGCGAATTTGTTCCTGTGGCCCTTTGCCGCATGAGTGCCTGCCTCCTTATTTGTTAAACAAATTCATTTTCCTCGTTCTGCCCGTGTTGGCCTGTGGCTGTGCTTTTTTCAGTTGATGGCCTGTCATCATGAACCCATGAATGTCTTTGGATTTCAGCAGCCACACGAAAGTACAACCCACCCGAAGGTGCCGAGGCAATGGATACCCTTGCAGATCGTTCTTTCCTATGAGTCCAATATCCAATGTATGTACGAGTATAAGCTGCGTGCAGAGAAAAGAAGAGTCTGTGTAAAGCTGCCTTCAGATCTGAGAGACTACGTGTGTCTATATGGCATACATATGAGGTTGGCAAGGGCACTTGAGTGTCCGTCCATTGGAGTCATTGCTAGGACAATTCTGGCGCTCGCTTTCCCTGATCGATCTAACAATAATCCAGTTTCAATCAAATTGTTCCACGAATATTTATTCGATTTTATTTTCCCTCTTACTTTACTTTTGTTGGTCGTTCTTTCTTCTTTGTGAAAAGTACACTTCAGAGGGGATACTATGATTTTGCCAGATGCCTGCAACGATTAGAAATATTTACATATTTCAGAACTCCCTATTCCCTATTCGAAACAAACCCTCGTTGTATCAGAAACGAAGACGGTGCTTATTAATATAGTTTCATTAGGATCAATCAAGAGCAGGAGCAAGAGTGTCAAAAGCTTCGGTAGCCGTACCCGTACCTGTACCCGTACCCTTACACGTGCCATTCCTTCTTCTTGTTTCGTTTTTGGCTCTGTTGCCTCACATACATGTGTCATATGTATGACTGTATGTACATATGTACATATGTAGCCGTACTTGAAGTGAATGCCGTGTGCATATGAGAGACATCCATGAAAAACACGCGAGCCTCTTTTGGTCTAGGACAGATTCCCCGGAGTTGGAGCCAAAACCACTTGGGAACTACTCAAAGTCACAGCAACAATTGAGAGCAGTAGCTGACAGGCTACAGTAGACCCGCGCTAAATGGAACTACTAGAGAATTAACCACCTACACTGCCACAGCAGCAGCCCACCACCTCTGTGGGCGTGGGTTTTCCAGCAGCCACTTCCAGCTGGAGGAAAACACTCGGACGCAGACGGATTCAGTTCCAGATACAGACACAGACTAGCCGGTCTTAATTGAACGAGCAAGTTGCGTTCCAAGGCGGACAGCTGAGAGGACACAGTACAAAGTAGCAGCGCGTTAAGGTCTGGGCAATGGCATCCAAAACGGAGGCCGAATCCAACTATGATCTCGACAAAAACGTAACGGAAATCTTCGATGTGCGAAAGGTAAGATCCAGCATACATACATACATACGTGCATGCCACAGCCGTGCCACCTCATACCTCTACCCCTACTTCACTACCCACTGGCAGGCGCTGGGCAAGGGTGCCTATGGGATTGTTTGGAAGGCCATCGACAAGCGGCAAAGGGACACCGTCGCTCTGAAGAAGATCTACGATGCGTTTCGCGACACGACCGATGCCCAACGCACATATCGTGAGGTGGTCTTCCTGCGGGCCTTTCGCCATCATCCGAACATCATTCGACTCTTGGGGATATACAGGGCCACCAACAATTTGGACTTTTATTTGGTGTTCGAGCATATGGAAAGCGATCTGCACTTTGTCATCAAGAAGGGGGACATCCTGAAGGACATCCACAGGCAGTTCGTGATGTACCAGCTGGTGAATGCCATGAAATACGTGCACTCGGGCAACGTGATCCACAGGGATCTGAAGCCCAGCAACATACTGATCGACAGCAAGTGCAGGTGAGTCCCAGCTCGCTCCGAATGGATAATGGATGACGGATGACATGAGATCCCTCGTCGCCTTTCCTAATTCCCTTTTTAGACTGAAGGTGGGGGACTTTGGATTGGCGCGGACGCTTGTGGCAAAGCCCAGCAGCAGCGGCAACCACGAGACAACTGAGAATGAAGGCATGATGTCGGACTACGTGGCCACGCGCTGGTATCGTGCCCCCGAGATTCTCGTGGGCTGTCGCAAGTACACACACATACAAAACTAAACGAATCATACAAATAATCTTCAGCTTAATGCAACGTTTTCGCCACATTGCAGATACACCAAGGCCGTCGATATGTGGAGTCTGGGCTGTATCCTTGGCGAGATGATAACCGAACAGCCGATCTTCCAAGGCAGCAGCACCATCAACCAGGTAACGAGACACGGCCCACCCATATTGTGTCCAATATTAACCTTTTGGCAACAGATGGAGAAAATATTGTCTGCCCTGCCGAATGTGACACAGCGCGAGATAGATAATATTGGAACCAGATTCGGTACATCGCTGCTCTGCAGAACGATCCGTCGCGACTACCAACACTCCCTGCACGCCATGTTCGGAGGCTGCAGCACCAATGAAATCGAATTCACCACGTCCCTGCTGATGCTCGATCCGAATGACCGAATCACGGCCAATAAAGCCCTCAAGCATCCGTTTGTGAGCTCCTTCCGATGCCCCTCGGCGGAGATGGACATGCGACTGAATGTGCAACCGCCGCTGCGGGACGACTATCGCTTCGAGCTGAACGACTATCGTAACGGTCTGTACGATATGATCTCCAAGGAGTTGACCACCGCTCGTCGCGGTACGTCCACGACGTCCAAAGATTCCTCTGCCAGACGCGAACTTCCCATCGGGTGCCGAACCAGGTGAGTGCCAGTCGATTAACTTGAGGGATTTGCGAAGGCGAGGCATGTCTCTGTGTGTGTGTGTGTGGAGTGGTGGTAGTCTGTTGGTGCTGGAGCTTCTCTAGCTGCTCGTCCCCTTTTTACAGGTGCCGTCGTCCCTAGCATAGGCGGTCCGCATCCACTAGCACGGGCCAGCAGCGGGTGCATCGAATGTGAAGCCAAAACACAGCAGCCTCCACGTGCAAAGTTTCGCAGCCACAGCAGCAACAGAAGCAACGATCCCGTCACAGATATCTTAAATGTGCAACTGTCCGTTCAACTGTCCGTTAATTATTTTTAAGGTTTTGAAACTAGTACCATATCATATCATAGAGAACACCCAGAGAACCCACCCAGGCTGTGCCACCCTCACTTCACCACACCACTCCACTCCCCACACCATGCTCCGCATGCCACTAACATCAAACCTACTCCGTCCCTCCCCCAGTGCATTGAGCACGCTGCGAAAGAAAAACGGACTGGAGCCAAATGGGCTCGGGCTGAACAGCCCCCGAGTTAGCCACAGTAAAAATTGTATGGAGCCGCAGCAGAAGCATTCTAGTGCGAGTAAACTGCCGTCCCACTCCCAAGAGCAGACTCAGGTTCAGCCGCTGGAGGAGCTGTCAAGGCGGTCTCATCACCACAAGCACCACAACGTTCAGCATTGTGGAAGTAAGCGGCATCCGCACTCACCGCCGGTCTTACCACAGAGGGGCGACGGAGAGCGCGCCTTGCATAAGGGCCATCGATCGCATATGACCCCATGTCGGGAGTTGGGCGAACGTCCAGTGGCGGTAACGATGCCGCGGGTAGCAGGCCACTCAAAGTTAAAGGAAAAGATCCAATCGCCGCCACAAGCCACAGACAAGCAGAAGCCGCAACCGCAAGGCCTCGAGCTGGGTCCATCTGACTGGGTCGAGAAGTTAAATCCAACAAAAATGGTCGAAACTCAGGTTGCAAGAGAGGCTCGATCGGAGTCTGGCATCCAAATGCCGACCAAGGAAAGAAGTTCAAAGCAGAAGGCCAGTACGGAGCCGAGGATAGTTCAGGCCATTACCACGCAGGAGCCCATTATCCAGAAGGAATCGCAGCGCATAAAAGACCAGAACCAGAATCAGATCCAGCGGAAGGTGAGGAAGCGTGAGGAAGAGCTGCTGGAGGCGAACAGGCGCTCGGACAAGCCAAGGACAAGGAGTGAGAAGAGCCTTCTACTCGAGGCATTGCTGCGGCAGAAACAGCGGGAAACAGCTTCCCAGTCTGTCGATCTGGATGCCAGAGTGCAGGAGAATCTGGATAAGCTGCAGGCCGAGCGAAAGAAGATGCAGAAGAAGATTCTTAAGTATGCTGCGGAAACCGGGTTGACATTCATCACCGAAAAGTCTAAGAAAAACGGTTCAGACGGCTCGGCAACGTTTTGTTCTACAGACTCCGAGTCCTATTTTACCCCAAAATCACGTAGGTCGTTGGTGAAAAAGCCACTACTGGTTAAAAAATATAAATGCAACCGGCACGTAAAGCACCACGGAAATAGCATTACGGAGCTCTACGAACCCGCGTCGTCCTACAAGTTCCAGAAGCAGCAACAGCAACAGCAGCAGCAGCAGGAGCTCCGTCCCCACGAAATGGAAAAACATGGTCACGATGCCACATTCCCTCCCGGAGTACGCAAATCCTCGTACGATAGAGACAACACTAGGACTACACCTGGCAAACAGCACACAGACCTGAAACCCATGTATTTGGATTCGACTTCAGCCCTGATTTCGACCCACCAGACACTCAAGGAGCCACGACGCAGGAAGCATATTTCTGGAGCTTACTTCCAGCCCCTGCAACAGCTACACGACATTCAGGAGGCGGCTCGCGTCAATGTCAATCACGACTAGATGTTTCATTACTAGTTTTTTTTTTCTTTTGAGTTATATATTTTCCATTTATAAATGCAAATTTTTCGATCGACGACAATAATTTAACAAAATTTTCTTGTTGCTTGTGCAAGGCTTTCACCGATTGATTATAAGAGGTTCTCCCCCACATCAGCAGCAGAAAGACATACGCCATATGGCATCTGTCCGTATGTTTGTATAGTGTTTATTGATACCTTCTATTGCTATAGCAAATTGAACTCAATAAAGCTCTATATAGGATTGGTTTATATACGAGTTCAAAGAGACTACGTCTACGACACGCGACTGTGACTGCCAAATAGTTTGGATTGTGATATCTTTGCTAGAATCTTTTCGTAGTGCCTTTCTCAAAGATATTTAAAAATGTATACATAATGCAGAAAGGTTTTGCTTGAGTTCATCATTTTATCCAAAACAAATCCGGCAAATTTTGCATTAAAACAGGGCTAGGATAATTGTTACCTTTCCTGGGAGCTGATTGTGGAAGCGTTGATTTCAAAGGGTGACAAATATATTGAGCAGACAAATTTCAAGAAAATTGATTTGGATATTGCTTGGAATCATTCTTTTATAACTTTCGGAAGAGCAATACGCGAAACAAATATAGAATCAATGAGAAGCATTTGAAATCGGTAGCGAGTCTAGATTTCCTGTTTTAAGTTTACCTCACTCGCGTCTAACATATCTAGATAGACTTAATAGTTATTTTAGTTCATTTCTAGTGCTATAGTTACGTACAGTACACAAAACATGTATATTATAAGAGCTGGCGTGAAGTAGATCTGACACAGCATATTAAAGATAAGTTCTTCGAAACATTACTCCATGTGTTCAATGTATGTAAATTCAAAGCGAAATGTAGGCTGCAGCTGTGCAAGAGGTCGGCCCCGCCAGTTGGGCGGATCGGATCTGATCTATCAGAGCCGTACAAGGCCTATTTCACACGAACTGTACGTACTTAGATCGTAAATGTATAATTAGAATTTATATAAATACATGCACTTACATAGCTATTACAAGGACTAGTCAAATTTGTCTATAGATCGATTTGTGGATCAGTTGTATGTATGTATGTATATAAAAGATTGCAGTTTTTGGTTTCTTGTTTTGTTTTTTTGTTTGCTGATCTGCCACTTTCCTGCGAGGCCCCATCTGCCCCCGTCACCGGACCCAAGCTGGAAGACCCCAACGATTGTTATGCATTTTGTTTTCGATTCAAGCGAACGATGGAAGTGCTGTGGAATCAGTCCCAAGTAGCTCCAAATATCATTTATAGTTTAGAAGTATGTTTGGGACCTATTCCACACATCGATAATATAATCGATTAGCAATTAGTAATTATTAACCGACAGGCAGTCAGGTGTAGTTAAATCGATCTCAATTGTAATTGTAATTGGAATATTTTGTTGGATATATGTAATATCATCGATTGTAGGCTGCTGCTTAGGTTTTGCGCTTCTGCTCAAACTGCTGCTGCGGCAGTTCCTCCTGGAGCTGCAAGATGTGCTCCAGCGGCTGCGGCTTGCCATCCTTGTCGATGAGAGCGGGCTTGACGATGCCCCCCTGGCGGAGCTGCTCGATGAGATTGACCAGCTGGAGCGCTTCGTTCTCCTTCTGCTCGTCGGTCATGTCGTCCAGCGGGTTATGCCTGGCTCTGGGCTCTACGCAGCCCAGAACAGGATTAATACCCTGCTGCTGCTTCTTGTACTCCTCGGTGTCGCTGTCCTCACTGTCCGAAGAGTAGTCGGCGCCCTCCACGCGGCGGCAATCGAGGATGCCACGCTTGGCAAACAGGCCGGCCGCATTGCCATATCCCGTGTACTTGATCATCCGACCAACGTCCTCTTTGCAGAGGACGAAGAGCAGCTCAGCGGCGAGGTCACGCAAAATCATAGCGGGCAGCGTAAGGAAGCGGCAAAGGTGATTGCGCAGCTCCTGGCCAATCTCCGGACGCTGGCTAACATCGCGCAGTGGCGGTAGAATCTCCTGCCTCAGATAGTGGCGCATCACGCGATCGCTGCGGGAGCACTTGACGAGAACGGTTAGCACCGGCGAAAGCAGCTCATGGGAACTGGCTTCGGCCTCTTGCTGGGCCAAGGCTTGTCGCAGATAGTTAAGGAGCACGGTCAAACAGCGTACATTGCGCTTCTCGAAGCAAAGAGCACAGCATTTGGGCGCCTTTGCGGCACCCTCCCCCTCCACCGCCTTGGGCTGCTCCTCGGCATTACCGCACTTGAGGGTTAGTTCGATGAGACAGCTGCTGGAGATGTTGGTTAGTAGATTGATGGCATGCGTGACCACCGAGCGCTCCTTGTCGGTCGCCATTTTTCCAAAACGCAGCAGAAGCTCCCTCAGCACTCCAGTCAGATGCAAGCTCTGGATCTCGTACTCGTTGGGACTCTTATCCGGGGCACTGGTCACATTGAACATCACCTTGAGCAGCTCGCAGATGATGTTGAGCTGCTCCTCGCTACAGCTGGGCTCGGCCAGCTTGTCATCTAGCCACTTGGTCATGTAGGTGAGGCCGTTGAGATCGATTTGGAGACGGGTGCGTGCCGCTGGCTCCAGAGCTGTGAGCAGAAACAGTAGCTTCATGTCGTAGTACTCGAGGGCACAGGGGTGACGCATCGAGGAAGCCACCCGCTTTATGATGGCGTCCAGGCAGTGTTGGCGCAGGCACTGCTTACGGCAGTCCGCACTCTGGTAGACCAAATTGCACAAGCATTTTAGGGCTTCGGCTATAATATCCGACTGGACCAAGCTGGGCTGTTCCTGCAGCTGACCTGCCTCCTGCTGCTTGAGCTCGTCGGGGGTGGCTGGCAGCTTGAGGGCGCTGGCCTCGACGCGGGCCAGCCTAAGCAGTTGGCTGACCTCATGTTCGATGTAGTTGGTTTGCAGACTGAACTCGTCGCGGGTCAAAATTCTCACCGTATTGAGGCACTGCGTGTGCAGGTGGCCTAGCTGCGCGTCGTCCAAGATGCCGAAGATGGCCAACCAAAGCTCGTGCCATTGATTGTCCGAGTGGAAGCTGTCAAAGACCAGAAGATCCGCGTGCTGCAAAGTATTTTTTTTGGCCATTGAATGGATGGGCAACCATAGTGTGAGTATCCTACCTTTTTATTGAATTCATTTAGAATGCCTGGGATGTGGTCAGCTTCCCTGCCCTCTAGCCGTTTCAGGTGCTCCGCGTCCATGCTACCTTCTCCGCTTTGTGCGTTTTTAATTAACGCTAATTGGATTTTAAGCAAATTTCAATTCTATGACAAATGATGGAGAGAGAGAGTATGATAACAGAGAGGAACACAGCCGGGAGAGAGCACAGAGTTGCCAGCCCAAGTTATCGGTACGGTCAGAGGTGGTGGTCCGCAACGGGATATCGATATTTAAAACTCCCATCGATGGCATGTAATAAGCCGTTGAGTTTGATTCTCATTTTCGAAGAGCGGCAGCTTGCGCACAAATAAGGTATATGTACTATACGATTTATTACAAAAAATACATATTCAGTTTATACATTTATGCATAGTGTATGTTTTGTGTAAAAATATATATGTGTAAATATAAAATAATACGTAATATTTGAATTTCTCTTCCTTGCTTTTTTTTTCTGTTTTCGTAGCATTGCTTAAATGTTTATAGTTTTTCAGCTTTCTTTGCTTTACATGTTATAGTAGTCGACAAACTCGACGGATCTAGGACGCCTATAGCAGATTGGATCCAATCTCACTGGCTTCCACTTCTTCTTTTTCTACAAAATACACGCGCACGTTTAATGCAGTCGAGAAACGAGGAAATGTTCGGAAATGTGAAAAGAAAGAAATAAAAACATAATAAAAAATTAGAAATAAATGCTTGCTTATAGACACATATAGTAGTAGTAGTACATTGCTAATCGATGCCAATGAAGATGCAGTATGTAGCTCAAATCAATTAAAACTAGTTTCAAAATGCCATTACATACGTATGTACTTATTAACTAAAACTCATTTATCTTTTCTTACTTATTTCGTTTGTATAAACACAAAAGGAATATGGTAGCGTACACTTCCCATGCAAATGAGTCGTTAATTGGATTTGGAATGATCGGAATTTTGGCTTGGCACAGTCTTCTTTAGCATTAATACGCTGGATCACTGGAATGAGTGCTATGGTGGAATGGAATATACCCGAATAGAAGGTGTGTGTGTGTGTGTGTGTGACGTGCGAGTGTGTGATGGATGTGTCTGTCACCTCGGATTGAGAGAGTGCGAGCGGACGAGCATGCTGGCAGGGGACAGTGGGTTGAGGAGCAGAATACCGTGGAAGCATACGAACAAATGGGATGAATGAGATACGAATGTAACTACGATAGATAGAAAAACTAGTATTCATGAAGCCTCGCCGCATGCATATCTTACAATTTATGAGATTTTTTTGTATTTCGTTGGTATGCTTGACCTCGAGAAAAGTAGCAGCAAAGCCCGTGGCTTGGATGCAAGAAGTAGGAACTGGGAGTGGGTGGTGACGCGGAAATGCCATGCCAAAGGGTGCCAGGGGATTAATGTCAGAACACAGAGGAGCGATAGGCGACGCGAGCGTAAGCGGAGCCTGGTCGGGCTGCAGTTCTTGCACGGTTACACAAGTATTAATTTCTCTCAATTTTCCAGAACGAATGGCTATCTTCGGGAGCCGAAGCATCGCGTACCCTTGCAGATTATGTATCAATAACAATACTCTTCTTACGGCTCATCGTTAAAACAGCAGCTTTGCGATATATAGACCGACCGTAACATTAAAACGAGAAGGAACGTGTGGGTCGCTTCTGGGGACGCGACTCTACTTATACCCGTACTCAGTCAGTATATACATTTTTGAGATATGATTTGTTAGAATTTTAGAATAAAAAAAAAAAATTTTACATTTTACATTTTTTTGCTACATCTGTTATCTAAATCTCAACACTACTGCGTTTTTAGTTTTATCGTATCTTTAAAATTGTGCCTGCCACAGATTTTCGTCCTTTGTGGGGGCGGAAGGAGGTGGGGCGAAATTTTGAAATACACTTGTAGCAGTGTGATATCCCATGAGTCTGGAAACCAAATTTGATTGCCCTAGCTTTTATAGTCTCTGAGATCCAGCGCTCAACAAGACAGACAGACGGACAGACGGACGGTCGGACGGACGGACAGACAGACATGGCTCTATCGACTCGGCTATTGATGCTGATCAAGAATATATATACTTTATGGGGTCGGAAAATTTTCCTTCTCTGTGTTACACACATCCACTTTTACCACAAATCTAATATACCCCTTAACTCTTTTTTGAGTACGGGTATAAATATTGAAATATTTTCTGGAATGTGGCACTAGTTTGAATTGGAGCAGACAAAAGGACGTGGAAATGGCTATATCTAGTGGTCTTTCTATACTGCAAGGATATGATAACATCAGCAACAACGGCAGCAACAACCACGAGCAGCTCAGAACGACAACGAGAACAACTACAGTAGAAACAAATGTGGAATTGGAAGGGTTAAACTAAACTGTGGCACTGGGGGGCGGCTGCTGGGCCGCCGGTGGTATGACATTGGGAATGGCCACGACACAGGCGCCAGCCCGGGCAAACGACATGGGGGTCAGCTCGTTCCAGCCATTGCGAACCGGGTCGTATTCCTCAACGCTCTTCAGCGCAGTATTGCCATCGTAGCCGCCAACGACAATCAGTCGATCACCAAGCAGAGCACAACCAATTGCGTCCCTTCCCAAGGCCAGCGAGCAAATCTAAGAGCGGGAGATAACGTAGACTCGTATGAGGAGAGCACTCTTATGTTGGAACAATGGCCAAGGAGACTTACCAGAGTCCAGGTATCGGTAGCTGGATCATAGCGTTCCACAGTTTCAGTGCGGCAGACCATGGGGTTGCTGGCGGGGCAATCGTGCCCGCCCAATGCATAAAGGAAACCATTTGCCACCGTCACCTGAAAAAAGTACGTACAAATCAGATAGTATTTGCAAGTGAGTCCCGTAGTCCGTGCCCTTCCCGGACGACTTACGCCCACACCACCGCGACGCCGATTCATAGGCGCCAGCAGGCTCCATTTGTTGGTGTGCGGATCGTAGCATTCTATGGAGCGATGGCAGACGGATCCATCACGCCCGCCCACCGCATAAAGGCGGCCACTTAGCACTGCCACGCCGGCGGTGGAACGCATCGAGGACATGGGCGAGACATAGCTCCAGGTACGAGCTATTGGATCCCACCTATGGCAGACAAAAATCAATCAATTAGAGGGGATGTCCAAAGATTGGGTGGGGAAGAGTGATGGGGGCCAGCCCTGACTTACCGCTCGACTGTGTTTAGGTAGCTCCAGCCATCATGACCGCCGACAGCATAGAGCGGACCCTCGAGCACAGCCACACCCAGACCGTGGCGTGGCGTGGCCATGGGATTTAACGGGACCCAGGACATGGTATTCAGGTCGAGGCTCTCCACAGTGTTGAGGGTCTTCAGGCCATCACGTCCGCCCACCAAGATAAGCTTGTCCTCCATTACAGCGGCACCGAACTGTAGGCGACGTCCAGTCATGTGCTTAAATGGAGTCCACTTGTCCAGGCGGGGGCAGTAGCTCTCGATGCTGATCGCTCCCTTGTGGGCATCCATGCCGCCGACAGCTAGGAGTCGGCCAACGGTTGACTTTCGGGGCGTAGTGCGCTCGGTGGCGATGCGGGAGCGACGCTCGGGCATTAGGTGCCACTTAAAGGCTTCCATGACCAGCTGCTGGCACTCGTTGGCATTGCAAACGTTCTCCACGTGGTCCATGATGAAGGCAGGCTGCAACAGCGGCAGTCGGACGAGGGCCAGCAGCTCGGGAATGTGCTGCTCCCGGCTGGGGGAGTCGTGCCGCACCCATGACATGAGGCTGTGAAAGACGTCCTGTTCGGAGGGCACATTGAGATCATCGCTGCAGAGCAGCTTGCCCAGCTGGTCGGCGTTTAATTGAAAGAACTCTTGGTTCTGGCACACCTGCATGAAGTACTGGCACGTGTAGGACTGGGCCAGGCGGAGCAACGTCGTGCAGCTCTGCTGCTCGGCGAAGAAAGCGAATCCCAAACAGTTGGAGGGGTGCAGCTGCCTGGCCAGGAAGTTGCAGCAGGCAGTCACCACCGAGGTGAGCTGTAGCAGGCAGGCAGTCGCCAGCAGCGTCTCCACGGTGTCCTCGCGCAGCTCGATGAATCCCGTGTAGCAGTATTGCACCAGAAGATGCAGGGCGTCGCCTGGCACTTCGCCGAGCGTCACCTCCTGCTCCTTGGTCTCGCGAAGTGAGCCCGTGAACATCGCCGAGAAGTAGGCACTCGAAGCCGATAGCACCAGGCGGTGGGCGGGCACTCTGAACAAAAAGAAAACAAAACTATGAATAAAGTTTTTCTAGCAGATCTACATATGTATGTATTTTTGAGGGATTTATTGATATATGATGGGAGATGTATGTCCACACATATGTATATCTTTGCATATGCATGTTAATGTTATCATAATGTTAAGGATCTAATCTATTTGAACTGTATCTAACGATCATCCTCGGACACTATTAAAAAAAAATCGATCTTAAGTACTCCTACACAGCCGTATGCATTTTTTCTGCACTGTATGCACTGTCTGCATCAGAGTTCCTTCCCCTTTTTTCTATTTCTAACCACGGTCACCGATCGGAGGGGTTTCATAAACAAAACCGGTTGAATGCACAAAGCATCAAAGGAAGCATAAAACAGAGCTGCAAATGTACATATGTATGTATGCACATATGTGCACATTTTTCTGCACAGATCGCACTACAAATCTTGATTGGAAATCGGGAAATCTATACATATCTTTCCATATCACTCTTTTTGCCGCACTACCATTGTTCCGTTCCGTTCCCCTCACTCACGAAAAAAAACGAAACAGACCGCGGAACTGCATTTGCCTCTCTCTATCTCTGTCACTCGCTCGATCACTTGTCGGCCCGTTTGCTCAACTCTCAGCCGCTCAGTTGCAGCAGCTCCCAGTCTCAGCTCCTCCTCAGCCTTCGTGCAGCAGACGCAATTAGTGCGACGCGTTCGCCGTGTGTGTGTGAGTGTTTACTGTTGGAATCGCGTTGGGGATAGCGACAGCGACAGCGCAGAAAACAGACAAAGAACCCAAGTGAACTGATCCGAAGTGAAGGTCAGTTGCGGGAGGGGAAGCGCCTGGGGAATCCCGAGTGAAAGAGCGCAAGAGAGAGAAAGACGCATACGCTGGAGAATTGCTAATGAATCGCACAACGGGGATGGGAATGGGGATGTGGATGTGGAGATGGAGGGGCAAAGGCAAGGCAAGGTAATTGGAAGGGGCCCAACTTTCCAATTTGAATTCCTTTGTCTTTCGTTTTCGACTTACCGCTTCCCATCGATCCCAGCGATTAGGGTGACATCGCACAGCTGCTGGCTGTCCACGTACAGCTGCATACGCTTAAGGATTTTGTCGGCGTGATCCCGGCAACGGAAGAACTCGTCCTGGCTGCCGGCGGAGTTCAGGCTGCCCAGGCTGTAGTCCCGGGAGAGGGACTCCAGTGTGCTGTCTGCCAGCATAGATATGTGTCCCGATGTGGAGGCAGTGGAATCCCGGCTGGGACTCTCCTTTTGATTAACTGCTGACATGATGCTGGATGGTTGAATTTGGTTTTCCTTTCCTTCGATTATGTTCCAGAGATCCTACCCTGCGTCAAATGCAGTTGCAGTTACCGTTGCCGTTGCTGCTGCCGCGGAACGTCTGCATTGGAGCTCTGTCTTGAACCTACTGTCGCGTCGCTTGTTGTTGTTATGGAGCGTGGTCGGCTTGTTGCTCCAACTATAATTTGCGTCGCGTCGCGTAGCCTTTGCGTTGCTGCCGTTGCCGTTACAACAAAGAACTCTTGTTTCAATTTCCCTGTGTTTGTGCTGCTGCCGCTCTGTCCCTTTCCCTCACCCACATGGCTTCTGAGTTGACTGCGTCTCGGTTTGGTCTCTGCCTCTCTTTCATTGACAATTGCAATTAGTCAGGAGGGTACTAGCCAAAACTGCGTGCTGGATCCGCAACTGTGGTATTGCTTATCACAAATGTACTTGTATCTGTTTATATACAATGGCAAGCAACACAGCTGTTTCTGCTACTTTATTTATTTTCCCGACTAGAGATGGCCGCTACTATCGCTATCGGTATCCGTCGATTGCTAGGTTTTAAACAATTTCGAATAATTGTTTCGGTTGGAATTCGAAATCAAATCAAAATGATATGTAGGAATTAAATTCAATAAAATTTTCAATTAAGAAAGATTATCCAGAATATTAATGTACGTGTCATGCTCATGGGCTGCTCACGGCCAATCGAAACGCTTAAAAAGAGCATAAGAGCATCGTGCAGACTATTTTCAATAACGAACAGCGACTCCTGAATCTCAAAGAGATTGGACCGGTCTGACCTTTGAGCAGGGGTATATCAGGTATTTGTCGCCACTGAACAGCAGCACCACGATTTTGGGCGTAATGGGTATGGGATTGGGTAGTTTGTCGATGTTTTCGGTCAATACTTTTGCTGACGTTAAAATATTTTTTGACAGGAACCGCGAATACTTCGGAGTCACGAAACACAGCATCAAATCCATTCATCCCGTAGTGACGTTCCACCAGAGTCTGCATCAGACGTTCCGCAACGATTTTGCATTTGGCTAATGTGGAAACATCTGGACAGACCTTAGAAGTCTTCACATTTTAGGAAAATAAATAATGTATTCCTTCGCCGAGAAGTTTGGCAGAATGAAATTATTTTAAACTCGGAAAAAGGTTTTGCGCTGGCACATTGACAGCTCCTTATAGCTTTGGCCAATGCTATCCAACTCGCAACGGCTCATTTTGAAAATGGTGTATACAACCTTCTGGATCATGCTTTAACTTGGATCTTTTATTTTCGATTTTATAATTAGTTTTCTTGCATTTCTTGATTGTTTTCTCCTTTCTTTGCGGAGAAATGAAACATGAAGTTTTCTTTGTAAAAGAGCAAAAAAGAAACACACAGAGACATCGGAAGGATTCGAAAGAAATGGAAATATATAACATATGTATACGATGTATATCGATCTATATATATGTGTATATGATACAACAGTACAGTACTTAGCTACATACAAATAGATAACGTGTATGTGTTTTTGTGTGCGTTAGTGAGAGCGGCACGGCGGGTGAGAGGGCCCATGGTGAATGGTGAATGAAGAGCGCAAAACGCACAACGGAATGCCTCATTTAGTTGGGCGAAGTATTGCGTTTTGGCGTCGACGGCGGCAGGTCCATTGTCTTACACACCCATCCGGATATATCCACCTCCTCCACCTCCGCCTTGCGTATCCACGGATGACTCTTCACAGAAGCAAAAAGAAAAGAATTCGGACATCAGAGAACTGAACGATCGAAATGATTTGCGCAGCGGTATTGCACGATTTTGTCTTTACATACCAGCAGAGTCTTGAGATCGGCCCGCTCGTCGGGCTGCTTCTTGAGGCAGATGTCGACAAAGTCCTTGAACTCGCTGGAGAATATCTTATGCTCCAGCTTGGGCGGCGGTTCGTTCACTATGTAGTCGAGCAGCTCGAAGATGGCCATCGCCCTTGGCTCATCTACGGGCTGATTGCTATCCTCGCTTTTGTCGGCAAAGATCGACTCTAAAGTGGCGTTATTTGGCGGCGGTATGGGATACATGCCGATGGCCATCTCCACCAGCGACAGTCCCAGCGACCAAATGTCCGACTGCACTGAGTAATGAGTGCCTTGCAGGCGTTCCGGCTGCAACAGAAAAGTAGAGTAGAGAGAAGTGGATGACATTTGGGCAAGGGACACTCACTGACATGTAGCTGCGTGTGCCCACAAACGAGTTGGCCATTGAGTCAATCAGCTGGCCCGACACTCCGAAATCACAGATCTTTATCTCTCCGCTGCTATTGACCAGGATGTTGCTTGGCTTCACATCCCGGTGGATGATAGCGTGCTTGTCCCGCAGGTAGCTGAGGCCTTTTAGAACGGCTAGCGTGATGCGGCCCAGGATCGACTCAGGTATTCTACCGGCCCGCTTCAGTATGAGATCGAGTGAGCCGCCGTCCATGTACTCCATGCATATGCTAATCTCACCGTCGCTGTAGAAGGCGCCGTAGAAGCCGACAATGTGTGGGAAGTTGCACTCGTGTAGGACCTTTAGTTCGCGTAGGATTTGCTTCTTGATGGCCGGCTTCACTTCCAGATGAATCAGTTTCCTCGCCATTATCAGGTTTGTGTGAGTGTGTCGGACTTTCATGACAACGCCGCCGTTTCCAGAGCCCAGTTCACCCAGCTTCTCGAGGTCCTCGTCGGAAAGTTCGCCAATCTTCTCCTTCTGGCTGAGGAACACCTTTATCCGCTTGCGCTCCGTGTCGTCCATATCCAGGCCTTCTAGAGTCTCAGTTAATGCATCAATGCTCGTTTTTGGCTTTCCCAGCAAGCTATGTGTTCTTTAATTTAACTTTTTAATGAATTTTTGCGGAACAAAAACGAAAAGTAGAGCTAAGAGTAAGGGGTTGGATGGGATGGGATGCGATGGAGGGGAAAGGGGTGAATGCAAGTCCAGGGTATGCACTCGTACAAGGTAATCAAAGTCAGCGGTCCTCTTTTTGGGTAGCATAATCGCATTCTGATGCATTTCTGTATGTGTCGCAGCATGACAGAGAGCGAGAAAGTCTGACTAATGCTACCCGGAGAAGAGTATGACCTTACCTTGTATGAGTGTACCCTGTGCCATCCCTATATATCCTTGTCTCTTACCCAAAGCTCCACATTCTTGTGGGTGGCTTCGTGCTTTTGGGTGTAGGTGTGTGGGTGTGTGTGCGATATGTTAAAAGTGACAACGACATCGCCAACAACAGCAGCACACACCCACCGATACCATTTCAAAACAGACCCGGCCAACTGTTCATACCCAGCACCCGCTTCGGGTAGATTAGCTGCACAAATCGATCATTTAAGCACACACGATTTCAGCTGTAACTGCCCGGCCATTTGTTGGCTTTAGTGCGACAATCTCTCCCATGGCAAATTACTTCAAACAACACCATCATATCGCAAACGTTACCTAATATCCCCGTAATGGGTGCTGGGCATACAGTATGAAGTAGTCGAGCATTCGCTCGCCACTGTTGACAAATGAAAACTGCGATTTGTGCGAGAAATGTTGGGAATTAGAATTAATTAGAAACAAATTTCATATTTACTCTGTGCCCGATGGTGTCTTAAATGGCGGCGTTGGAGCCACTTGTGCGGCGGCAACAGTTGCCTCCGTGTTAACCGGCGGCAGCACCAGGTTCAGCTTGTTCTTCGACATTTCGGCCAAAATGCAAAAACACACGCACAATAACAAAATACGAATGCGCTGGCGTTTAACGGATGGCGCGGGGCGGTGACGAGGGCCAGCTGCGAACGTCAATCCGGCAAAATTGTATAACCAAAATAAGTGCGGTGCGTGCACTCCAGCCGCTATGCAAAGGGCAAAAAAAGAGTAGTTTTTTTGTGCTCTTGCCTGCAAATTCGCCGACACGGCTATTTTTTTTTTTTACTCTGACGCTGCGCGAGCAAGTGAGGTTGGCTCAAGGAGTGGTGGTGATATCGATAGTGTGCGGGAAGTTATCGGCAGTACGAAATGCACTATTCTAATGTGCAAAATGCTTAATTTTTTTGGTAGTTTCCTATTAAAGGTTGTTCCAATCAAAATTATAATTTCGGAAGTTACCTAAACTTGTGGATACGCAAGGATTTTTTGTTCGGCTGTTGAAACCTCTTATCGATATATGGTATTGTTGCTTCCCCGTATCGTATCGATACGTATAACACCCAGCACCACAGCTATTCCGTTCGTTCTCTCATGTGCCCGCAGCAGATGTTCGACACAAATTGTATGATTGTGCATAATACAAAAAGTAACAGCACAAATCTAATCTAACTGTTTATTTGGGTCCGTTGCACACAAATAAAATGAAGATGATTGAAAAGTGCAAATGATCTGCTGGAGAACCAGCTGGATAGCGCACTAGCGATGCAGCTAGATTCAAAGATGGAGAACGAGCAGCATGAGCAAAGCTCCTCGCAGGAACGCTTTGAGTTTAGCCCTCAAGTCCCCGAGTTAATCAACGTGGCCAACCAGGACTGTGATGCTCTTGCAAAGCTGGCCTACAACCTATACAAGCTTTCTAAAGATGACCACATAGTTATTGATCGGTAAGTAAATGCCTTGCATTTTGGACAAATTTTCTAATTTGGGTTTAATGCCAGCAAGCGGAACGAAGTGATACGCACAGATTCCGTGACAAATCAGATGACCATCTATCGCTGTCTAGATCCCATCGGCATGGGAATGCGCCCAGCGGAGATCAAACACATTCCTCTTAAAGTTGGTCGCCCACCGAAACGCATATCTACACCAACTACCACCTCAGCTGCTGTGTCACTCGGGAAGCCGTCATCACCTCTGCCACAGGCTGCAGTGCCAGCTGAGGGCACACATCGTACTCGTTCCGGGCGCCTGGTGCGTCCTTCAATGCCGCAAACAGCTCCAGTTCCAACTGGCATAGCCTCAGAGCCAACATCTGCCCAGCTTCTGGAAGCGCTGGTGGCTGACCTACGGGACAAGGACTATTACGCTCCGATGCCAGCTCCAAAGATCTCGCACGTTGAGGTTGCCGTCAGTCAACGATCTGTGCCCAAGAACGCAATTTGCCCAGGCTGCAACAAAATCTTCCTGGGCCGCCTCATGCAGCGTCATTTTGTCAAGTTCCCCGAGCACATGCCACGCCCAGCAGAGCAGTCGCAGCCCCCGCATCAGAATCAGCCAGCTCAATCTGCGTCTCAGCCCCTTCAGCCGTCCTTGTTCGGACTTCTAACCACCAAACTGCAGCGCCACTCCCACCTTAGCGAGGAACAGCGAGCCGATCTCTTCTTGCACGAGTTGAATGACTTTGTGGTTCAGCTGCAGCTGCGGAGCACACGTCTCATACGCAATACTTCCGGCCTGCATTTTGTAAATGCGCGTATTGCCCGCGTCCTGGGAATACCCGAGGGCCAATATGCCTTGGACATGTCAGCGATGGAGTCAGCACAGGCACCCACACCGGAGCCAGAACAATTGTCGCATGCAGGGCCAGTTGTGGGCGGGGGGCGTAACCTGGTCGACTACACCGGACTAAGCATGTCACTGGATGATACGCTGACCGATGAGGCAGCCCAGCGATTGAATCTGTCAGCGGGCGGAAAACTATTGCCACCGTCCGAGGAGAGCCTGCTGAGAAATGTGAGCGACCTGATGCAGCCCCCAGTGGCAGGGGCACCGCCCACCTTAGACCATGGGTATGATCATGCCAGCGACAACGCCGTGGAGGCGCTAAGCATGAAGGAGACGCCAAACGCAGCAGCCATTCTTGATCTCAATGTGGACTTTTTCCAGTTTAATCCGAATTAGCTAGCTCTTTTGGCTATATTGATATTGATATCCCTTGATATTTTGTAAGATAAATGCTAGAGTTTGTAAAGTCAAATTGCCATTTTACGACTTTATAGAGTATTTTATTGAACAAGAAGGTACGAGAAGAAATGGAAGCACATAGATGATAGGATAAGTTGAGTCAAGGAAATCTTCAAGTTGGTTGAAATTATTTATGAAGTTCCTAGCTGCCTTATGAAAGAAGTTCATTAAATGATCCCCCATGAATATGCAAACTTGGATTTTAAATGGATGAGTAATCAAAACTTGCAAAACCATTTCCAAATGATAGCCAATCTCTTTTATGCCCAGTACTCGTGGAGTACCCAATTCTAATTGTACCATTGGTATGTACAGTGGTACATATACATATGTTTGTATGTATGTACATGTCTATGTATATTCCAAAATCGAGGGCCTCCATCTTTTCACTTTCATGTTCGAATTTAATTTTTGTTGGAGTTTTTGTTTTGTTTTGTTCGAGCATGCACACAACACAGAAAAGGAAATGCATGCAGGTGGGAGTTTTGTTTATGCTGTCGTTCGGTTCTGGAACCGTAACAGACAGTATTTTCTGTGTTTATAGAGAGCAAATCCGATTGCTTTGATTTTCGACCTTTGGTGATGGGATTCAGCGCGTCCGACTTTATGGTTGACAAACATTTGCATTTTGTGGTAGCTTTACCCCGCCATATTCTTCTGCATAGCTGGGACATTCAATTTGGCAGTTAATGCTGCCAAATGGTCGTCGGTGTTTGCCCAGAGCCAATATGATTAGCGCTGATGACCGGCTGATGACTTGCAATACGGAATGGGAATGGAATTGAAATTGCAAGTGCCACTGCCAGTGCCAGTGCAGCTCCTGACCTGCTATAAATGCACTGGGTCGTCGCTGTCCCTGGTTAGTACATCATGAAGGCATTGACGGACAGCAGGCGGCGCCTCAGCTCATCTTCCAGCATTAATGATGAGGACGATGAGACCATGTGCAGCAGCGCAGCCGTCAAGCGGAGCATTGTCTACTACCTTAAAAACAGCACTCTGCATGGGCTCAAGTACATCGCCGAGGAGAGCATTACTATTCCAGAGCGGTGAGTGATTGTCAATTGCATTTCGAGATATTTTTCGATTTCCATTTCAGCGTCTTCTTTGGGATTGCCTTCGTTCTGGTGGTGATCCTGTCGGGTTTCTTTATATCGAACGTGTACGTCAAGTGGAGCGCCTCGCCCATCATTATCTCGACGAGCGCCAAGCAGAAGCTCACCAGCAACATGCCCTTCCCGGCCATTACCATCTGCAACTTGAACCAGGCCCTGCTCAGCCGCGTGCAGCGCATCTCGCGCTCCAGCAGCAACTACTCGCTGCTGATGGGCCTCTGCGACCAGGGCGGAGACCTGACCATCTCCTACATCGGCACCTGGAAGTACTTCAAGGCGATACTGTTGGATGTGGCCCAGCCTTGCGACGAGATGCTGCTCTACTGCAGTTTCGGTTCGCGCCAGGAGCAGTGCTCCATGCTCTTTAACTCGATCCTCACCGACGATGGCTTGTGCTGCAACTTTAATGCCCTGGACCCCTCGTATCTGATACGCAACTACAGCGACGATATCCGGCTGGAGCCGCCCCAGCAGAACGGCCGGTACGAGGCCATCGACTGGACCGCGGAACGCGGCTATGCCAAGAAGCTGCCCGAGTTCTTCTATCCCCGGACCTCGGGCGGCACCGGGATTCGCATGGGGCTCACTGTGGTGCTCAATGCTTCGATAGCTGAGTATTACTGCACCAAGTCCATGAGCGTGGGCTTCAAGGTGCTCGTCCACAATCCCGCCGAGCTGCCCAAAGTCAGCAACTATGGCCTCATTGTGACGGCGGGAAGGGAGGCGAGGATACCCATTGAGCCCGTGTACGAGGATGCGCTGCCCACAATTAGATCCATCAAGAGGTCGGTAAGGCGCTGCCTCTTCTCGGACGAGAACGATCTGGCCTACTACCGCACCTACTCCCGCAAGAACTGCGAGCTGGAGTGCGAGGCCAAGCTGCTGCTCCGCGAGTGCAACTGCGTCCTCTACTACCTCCCTCGGATCGATCCGGCTGCCCGGGTCTGTGGGCCGAACGACAACATCTGCACGAACCGCGTCCAGACGGAGATCGAGTCCTCGCTGACAAACCTCTCCTGCGAGAGCTGCTGGCCGGGCTGCTTTGAGCTGACCTACAAGGCCACCTTGTCCACCTCGTCCATTGTGTCGGATCAGAGGTTCCAGTCCGGCGAGGACTTGCCCGAGTACATCTTCAAGGGCGAGTACAGCAATGCCAGCGAGCTGTCCATTCTGCACTTCTACTATATGACCAACACCTTTCGCAGCACCACCAAGTCCGAGATGTTTGGCTTCACGGAATTCCTCTGTAAGTGAGGGCACTCCGTTCCCCAAGTTCTGCACCAAGACTTCCTCCTCCTGCTCCATTTCAGCAAACACTGGCGGCCTGCTGGGCCTCTTTATGGGATTCAGCATCTTCTCGGTGATCGAGATCGTCTACTACATCACCGTCCGTCCGTACTGCGCATCGCGAACGCTGCACCAACGTCGCCGGCGGCGCCTCGAGCAGCTCCGCTGGCTGACGCCCATTCGGGCCCCTGGCAAGCAGCTGCAAGGAAGACTACGCAGACGCCGCCTGCTGCCACCTGCCTACAGCGAGCTCCAGCAGCGGCAGATGAAGGCGCGCCAGAAGAAGAATCTTTGGCAGACATTGCGCGTTCGGCCAGCGGACTCCGGGTCGGAGCCGCCCGTCTATCCGTACCTGGACTAGCATGAGGGCGTGGATTGTTGATTTGTGGGCATGGCTCAAAGTTGAATGGCCGCAAAAATGGGGCAGAGGAGAGCAATAAATAAACCAAAGGCTTCGCCTGGGGCTGGAGGAAAAGAAACAGAGAGAGGCCAACAAACGGGTCCGTCGTTCGGTGGCGTGATTTGGGGCAGAGGCAGAAGCGTCAAGAGGAGGCGGCGGGTGACGTTGCACCGGAAGCACAGACTGCGCCCACAGCGATTCCGGTTACCTATCCGATAATGGCACTAATCGACACGCGACTCCAATTTTAATTGATACTTTGGTGGTCCGTTTGCTGCCATTACTAAGCCAGCAAAGTCACTCGACTGATTCAGAGGATTTACGGCCACTGGCACTGCCTGAACAGACCTCGAACACAGCTGGCAAATATGAAAATAAATGAAGACTAAAACAACTTAAGCGTAAGTCAGATCCGGGAACTACAGTCATGCAGATATTCCATTCCATCAATCTTTGGCTACCTGCACGCTTCATAGGGTATCCAGCTTTCGCTCAGACCAATTCCGTGTGGTGTGTTGTGTGCCAATTGAAAATGAATTGAAAGACAACTTTCGTATCGGTCAATTCCATTCGGTTTTTCGGTTTTCGTCTAACGAATTTTAAACATGAAACGAGGAAAAATATTCGGGTCTAAAGCTCGCCACTGATGTCACTCCTTCGATTCACTCACGCCGTCTTGTCCATGTAACTGTGGGATAGATTTTTACGAGCTGTCTGGGAGGAGATTTTAGGGCCAAGTCACACAACTCAAATGGGGTCTTCTCTCCACTCCTTATTTAGTGCGACATGGCGCGTCAATGTCAAGTGGACAAGTGTCTGCTTCTGCGACTTCTTCACTTCACATCTCACATAGTTGCTAGTACATAAGTGCCTCCTCCGCCGCATGGCAATGGCAGCATACGCATAAATTCTGAGGGGGAGCCGCAGTCGCCCACCCTTCTCCGTTGCCTACCCGCTGCGCTTTATTACACGGCCAGCTGGAATATCTCACATAGCGCTTTCCTCTATTTTTTCCGCTTTCGATTTTCCATTTTTCCATTTTGGATTCTGTTTTTCCGAGAGTAGGCAGGGAGGGGAGACTCCGATCGCTTCGATAGAGTGTAAACAAACAAGTGCCGGTACCAGTACCAGTACCAGTGCTTGCCAGGGCCGTAGACAAAAAGGGGGTGAGAAGGCGATGACCTGCTCATTCCCTTCCAGGAACCAAATCAATCTTTTAAGCCGCCAGTGGCCTTGTGTGGCTATCCACAAATCCCACTCGGGTTCTTAGCAGCTGCCAATTAGATAAAAGTATCTTACATGCAGATACCATAGAATTAGAAGCAAGTTCTTCTAACAAAGTGTTAATAAATACATGGCTAGTACCTTCCCTTGGATATTAAAATAAATATTGAAACTGCTCGCTGTATTTTACTTTCCTTCGCGTAGACGTAGTGCTATTTTCGATCTGCGTGCCTGTCTATATAATCAATGTCTCTGGCCATATATTATTGTCTGTCTGTCGACCAGGCCGTTTTACTTTCGTTGCCCTGTAGTTGCTTTGGTCATGGCTTCCTTCGGATTTGTGGGTGGGGATATGTTATAGCGGTCCGTGATTCATTCGAACCAGAAACCAACAGCGTGACCGTCTCCTCTTAAATGCTCTTCCATTAACTTTTGCGTTTACATTTGGGCTCCCGGCAACGTATTAGTTACGCTCGTAATATTTAATTTCCATTAGTTATTCATCTTTAATTTATCACCTGCCCTACAGAGCCATCCCGCACTGTACAGTGCCCATGCATACATATACCTTTACGCACATGTACGTATGGTACGACTAGTACTCGGATATGTACAATGTTTATGCTGAGGGAACGGCCATAATACGAGTAGCAACAGCAACAATTGCCCATCCCACGTGGTGGATTTGGATATAGATTTGGATGTGGATGTGGATGTGGCTGTGGATATGAGGTGGCATCTCATTCCATGGAATGGTTTCGTTTGTGAGCAGCAACGTCATCCTCTGCCACAACCAGCGGCGCTGTTGCTGCGCGGCTGCTGCGCCCGCAGCGGACCCCTGTTGGTGTGTGAGCGGCATCCTCGGCGGTAAATAGAGAGTTCAGTCAGCAACCGAACGTCGCGAATGCCGCCGCCACCAGACGCAACTCTTGCAGAAGTCTCTCAAGGCATGCGCAACTTCTAAACCAAACCGAGCCGAGCCAAACCGAACCGCGCCACAACGAACCAGTCCAGCAAGGAACTCAGTTCCAGCCGAATCCAAGCCGTGTTCAATCCTCATCCTGTTTATTCATCATTGATATATGTTTATATTTTTTTTGGTGTGTGCTTTTGCATAAACAATTTTAAATAATTTTTTTTCGGATTGTGCGTCTGTCGCAGCATCGTGGCTGACAGCAGAGGAGAGAGAGATAAAGAGGTTCGAATAAAAAAATAAAAAAAGAGCAAGTAGCACAATGCATTCCACGGCATGCGGCGTTGGAGCCTCAGCCACAAACCTCTCGACACTGCAATCGTAAGTCCAGCACTATGTACATACTATATATATGAACATAAATAAAATTAAAATAATTAAGCACAGTTTGGAGTTACGAAGTGTTCAAAACAAGAGCGAGCAAATATTTTGGAAATATTTCTACGAAATATGACGAATATCAGCAGATGAAGAATCGAATCAAATTTGACGACATCAAAATTAGTTTAGTAGATTTATGAATATTTCTTTGGGATTCTGGTATGGATCGAAACGAGGGAAGTCATTCTTGAACCAAATCGACTCAACGACAGAATTTTGTTTATGTCAAAGAGCGCAGATTTTATGGAAAGAGATTAAAGTAAGAGAAAATGCTCTGACCACAATCAGATCAGATAGGAACACCTAAATACATACTATACATACATACCGTGTACATACATACATATACATATGTATATGTATGCTCGTTTTGGAACCGACGAATAGCTCTTTTTTAATAGCTAACCAAAATCACGATTCAAACCGAAAATGTTTACATCTGCAGCGTAAGAAAAGAAACCAAAAAATAAAGTAGAATTTCTTTCAAACGGATTCAAGGTAATCAAAGATCAAATTGTTTAAATATTGTTTACATTTACATCCGATTAGGTAGGTGTATACATACATACATACATACGCGTAGTTCAGAATAGTAGGGAACAGAATCCCCAACCCCACCCAACCACCCAAATGGCAATTTTTGGTTTTCGGATGGTTCTATTTTCGTGTGTATGTTCAAACTTAAAGTTTTGTCGATTTCAATGGACCGCAAAACAATCCATCAAAGATGAAAAAGGAAATGCAAAGAAGAGGAAAAACAACAGGGGAAATTTTTTTGTATTTTGGTTAAGAAGGGTGGGAAGAGTGAGAAGGGGATGTGGGTGGGGAAGTGTGTGGCTAGAGGGGGTCACATACTGTGCTGTAAAGTAGCTCACAAGAAGCCGAAACATTGCAATGTAAACAACTACGGCGCTGCCCCTGCTCCAGCCCCTACCACAAACCCCCTTCCAACACTTTAGCATCCCTCTGCACTCCACTTCTCCTTCTTCACAATCTCACACTGCTTCAGCCCCTCTTCCGTTTCCCCCATCATAATGTGTGTCAGACGGTCTGAAAATAGTTGCAGGATGATTGAGGGCGGGAGCATGGCCTGGCCTGGCTTGTAGTGAGCAATGAGGGTGGCAGGGTGTAATGATTGGGTAGGGGTATGCCACATGAAAGTGCAGCAATATGGGGGGAACACTTAAAACAAAAAAATGAACAACCAAACAGCAAGAAACAGAAGAGAAAACATTTCCTCGACCAATTAATGAGTGTGCTAAGTGCCCACACCCCACACTGCCTTTCCACAAAAGTTGTCTGGTCAATGCAGATGCTACAATTGTTGAAGGGGATTAGTGGCAAGTGCTGATCGAGTTGTTTCCCACCCAGCTGACGAGTGGACAAAATTACTTTTCCCTCACCCCGTGGGGCATTCGGCACAAATGATTGTGTCATCACGTCGGCGTGGAAGTGGAATCCGACATCAGCCAACGCACCAAATTTATTGATAAATGTCTTTTCCTGGCATCGCATCGGCTGCTGCTGACTGCATTCGCACCTATGAAAAATGAAACGAAAACGATTCGATTGGGCACGGCTCATGGCCATTGATGGGCAGGTGGCTTGGCACTCCACCTACACACTTAAATACATACATATATGTATTTATGTAAATACAGTACGGATGGAATACAGTACTCGTCCGTGATTTAGCTTAGCTGGTCAAGTATTTTGGGGTTCCTTTACGCAATCCTCCCTCCAGCACATACTTCCAGTACAGTCCAGTCCATTCCATTCAGCTTCCAGCTTATTTGGGATCTTCAACAGTGGCCGCCCACCCGCCCGTCCGCCCACATACTCATACCATATACACATGGACAATAGCTGAGATTTAGTATGGAAGCCCACTCCTCTGTTGGTGATGCTCAGTGTAGTAAACCGGTGAGAGAGGGCCAATCGACTTCTAAGAGGAGAGAGAGCAGAGGCCGTCGACAATCGTTGGATGAACTGTAATTAGCCCATTGTCATGCTGATGGATTGTGATACCGCCCACCTACATCGTATATGTATACATATGAATGAGTACGTATGATGTATCCGAGTGCGTGTCAAGTACACTACTCGCATCTCTCGCTCCACGTGCCTCCCTTCTGCCCCTGGAGTGGCTCCTAACTGTACCACAACTGCTGATAATTTGTGCAATTTGTTGACACACATTTCAATTTTTGCGTTCGTCGTCTGTGGCTGGAAAATTGCATGCTTTGCCCCTTGCGGGCGCCAGCACGCCATCTGTCTGGACATGCATCCACGATCATCCTCCGTTTACATATCGACATACATGTGTGAGTGTGTGTGTGTGTTTGCTCCGCTGCTCAAATCTGCGTCTTATCTGACCCGACACTGCAAAATGTCAAACTGCAGCGGAAATCTTCGTGCCTCCACACGCACACACGCACACAGGCTGGCATGTTCAGCGGATGTATGGAGGAGACACTGGAGACACGATGCGAGGAATGAGATGACCAGTGAAATATGCAAACATACCTACATAGATATGCACATATGTGCAGCCTGCCCACTTGCTTGCACAAACCCAAACACACGCATTGTACCTGTTCCAGTGATGTGCCAATTTCCAGAGTCTTCCAATCGTGGAATTAGTGAGCCAGTGAGAAGGACCCAGAACAGACAAGAAGGAACTCTCTGATAGGTTCAGAGGGAACCACAAAAGAGTCACAGTGGGGGTATTCGTTTTTGGCGTTTGAAATTTAAAATCGACATATGAAGGGAATTATCAAAATATCACAGTTATCTGGTAATCGAACGTCCACTGTGGCTGGTGCATTTTCCAGTGGACCTATTATAGCAACAGCAATCAAGATGGATTGTGGTCACTTCGATGACGCCATGTCATGTCGTATTGTCTGTCATATTCCTACCAAGTTATCATTTTCGCTCCGATTTGTTCTTGTTTGCTTCGCTGGGCGCCTCACTCTCACACTTTGTGTGCGTCCACTTTTGTGTGTCACTGTCAACAAATTGCTTTTAATGGCCTGCCGGCGGGTGGGTGGTTGATTATTCGCCGCACAACCTTTCCTCCGCCCGGAACGACAATCACGCCTCCAAAGTGACAATCGGGGGAGCTCAATGCGTTGCGTTGCGTCGCGTCCCATCCCGTCCGTCCATCGGGGTCGCCTAATTTTCGTGATTTCCGCACGCCAGCAACAATTTGCAGTGCAGCATAGAAGCAACAGTAAAACAACAGCACCAGCAGCAACAGCAGCAGCAGCAACAGCAGCAGCAAAAAACCAAAATCAGCGACGCAGCGCAGAGTCTGACGAAGTTGCCCACTCGGCTAGACGAATCGCAGAGGCTGCCTCGGCCTCGGCCGCGAACCCGTCCCGTTCTTAATTCAGTTGACCAGACGACGTCGCAGACGCGACACGCGACTAAACCAGCATAATAAACGGCTGAAAAATATAGTTTTAAATCATAGAGAAGTTATAGTACATATGTACATTTAGCAGATATACATATACGTAGCTATAGATACATACATATGTACACCTCGAGCAGAATGCGAGTGCCTTTTTCCACGCGTCTTCAATAGTGCGCTCTGCAAGAATCGCGCGCGTTTTTCAAAACCGCACCACCACCGCGCATAAAACCAAACAAAATCCACTGAAAAGGTGACAAAAACCACACTATATACAAAATAACCAATTTTTTTAAACGTTTTTTTTTGTTGTTGTGCGTGTGCGTATCAGGCCAGTAAAATCAAATTGCAAAAAAAGAAACGGAAACAGAAACAGAAACTTGTAAAAAAAGGTTTTATTTCTGTTGTATGTATGTATGTATGTGTGTACATGTTGATTCTTGGGCCGGCATCCGTCTCCAGGTCCGCCCACCTGAAACGACAAAAATTAAAGAAGGCTATCATCGATTTTGATACACTTGCGACTTTATCCTACCATGTCACATGTAGTATGTACCTGCATACATATGTGTATGCTATGGTCGTATGATACATAGCTTGTGGAGCCTTTTTTCTGCAGTATCTTTAGCAAGGAAAATATCTCTTACTTTCATTTATTATGCCTGAGCTGTGCAGACAAAACTTGTGTTTGGACCGATCGTTTCTACGGCAGCTTTGTGATGAAGCGATCAGGTCCGTCCCTGTGTTTGAGATTCGTTGCAAACATTTGGTAAACATCGTGGTAGCCGATGAAAGGGTATTTAAACGTTGGCGACAGCAGCAGCAGCGAACCAACAAGTCCAAGTCCAAGTCTAGGGCAACCATCTCTCTTCTGTTGGCTCTGTTCTGCCGGGTGCTGGCTGTGTGTGCTTTTCGTTTCATTTTAAAATTATTAAGCATATTTATAAATAACCAAAATAAAACAGAAGCAGTAGCAGCAGCAGCAACAAAAAGTTGAGAAAACAGCAGAATAAAAACCAAATAAATGCCAGACGCCAATAATGCCGCCAAATGCGTGGAGCGGGCACACTTGTTGAGATGCATTCATTCCTGCTGTTGCTGTTTCCGAAGGCCACCGAAGAGAGTGTGGCCGAATGAGTGGGCAAGAGAGAGAGGATACAAAATAGACAGAGAGGCGGTTGAAAGACAGTTCTAGATGCTAATTTGTCAAATTCTTGAACACATTCGTAAATTCTCTGTTTCATACTTTAAAATAAAAACGATAGTGGGGAAAATATACAATGATGAGTGGAATAAAGGAAAAGAGAAGTGGTGGGATAGATAAAAATCTGGAATATTTTGTTAATTTCTGAGTTACGTTCAGTCGGCTGGGTTTCAGAAAGGAATCGGGAGAACCTTTTACTTGGCAAATTTCCCTAAAAAATTAATTTTGTCTTTACTCCACGAGCATTGGGGATAAGTATTTTTCCAATTTCTGACCCTCTCTATAGCCATGACAGCTGTATATACATACATAGATATGTGTGTGTGCATGTCTTTAAACGTATACGGAATTAAGTTATCTTATTTCCAGTCTTTATTCGGTTTTTGTAGATTTTACCAATCAAAAGTTTCTCGAAAATAAATTTCCAAAACCAAACCAAAAATGTGTAATTCAATACTAATATTCAAAGATAATTCTCTCGCAGCTGAAGAAATACGCGTACATATATGTATGTCAAGCACTATTCACTGTCCATAGCGAAATCATTTTAAGGCAAAACATTTATTTGGATCTGTAATCCCGTGAGGTAATTTAATAAGTGCCACGTCTAAATTTGAAACTTTTTTCTGAATTTAATTTGTTGCTATAACATAGGAATTTATAGAACGGGTGGGGGGGACACGTGTATGAATAATATGAGATTAGTTTTGACTGTGTGGGAATAAAAAAGTTTCCTAAATTTAAAAGTTTTCATAAGTTTGATCTGCGGTAGAGACGAAATATTTGTACTCGGATACACATACATATGTACATATGTGCCTTTACATAGGAGTGACCTTCAATTATGGGATCACCCTTTCCTTTTGGGTGGAAAGGGAGAAGGGGAGGGAGCGACCATTCTTTGATCCCGTGGAGGCTGGAGATGACATCTGAAACGCTTCGGCACCTCCTCGCACTCCTACCCTATCCATTCAGAGCAAGTGCAGTCTTTATCTAGCTAAATTCTGAGACCCTGCTCAATTGCTCCACAGATCTTGAATATCCCAGGCTCTGGCTTGGCTTGGCTTGGCTCCGGCTGGGGCTGGGCCACTTAGTCTAACAGTAATGGATGCTAAACGCTGTCTCGTTTTGGGAAGCCATTGAGGCTGCTGTCGAGGCTGATTGCTGACAAGTTAATCAACAGTAGCAGCAGCAGCAGCAGCAGCAGCAGCAACAGCATAAGGCATTCTCCCCATCTCCCTTACCCTGGATTTCCATCCATCCATCCATTCATCCATCTATGTATGTATATTTATTTGTATACTTGAGCAGATATAATACCCGACACTGTCTATGGCCATGCCAGCTAATCTGTACTCCCCCGCTCTCCCTCTCTCTCTCTCACTCACTCTGTCCAATGTACTGTGTATCTGTGAGTATGTAGATACTCATATGCACCCGCATGCCTGTGAACAACAATACTTATCTGGGGGAAACGGCCCTGAACTTTGGGCGAGATCAATTTGCACTGTCACGAATTGGATTGGAAATGCGAAATGTGTCAAAATAGTTCTCAGCAACACAAATAATATCAACTCAGGCAACAAACAACAAGCCCACAACGTTGTGGAAGACACGCTATTGCCATTGAGAGCTGCCCTCTGCCTTCTGCTCTCTAAATGGCAGATCATTGTTTAATGAATTCCATGGGAATTCGATGCTTGCAGTCCTTATCTCTTCTAGATTTCTGGGACCCGGCGTCATAAATTGGTTGACTTGATTGGTCCCTGTGTCGATGGAGTCTGGGTTCGATTGCACCAAAAGAAGTGCTTTAGATAATGGAAGTCGCAATCTGAATCGGAGCCGTACTCCTATCACTTAAATGTTGTTTCATTGTTTGTGCATTTTCTTCTTTTCTTTTCTTATCGGAGGATTGCTTGTCTAAAAAGACATTTGTTTCCTCTGAACTGGAAATGCTCAACAATTCATTCTGTCAGAATCCCAGCAAGGCATATGGGGGTGGGGTGGGCTTTCACTCTGCCACTTCTACTGGTAGTAAAACTCAGAGGAGAGGCCTGTGCCTGTGTAGTGCAGAAATAGTTCGTGGCTGATTCATCCATAAAGCTGAAAATGGGGTCGTTCTGGTGTCTCTCAGTGCACGGCTCGCACTCGCACTTGGACTCTTACATATTTAAGTTTTGGCCGGTTTATAGTTGGAGGAGCATGAGCCCAAAGCAAACATTAACATTTTTATGCATTGCAATTTGAAAATGTAAGTGGGTCGCATATGCCCCCCTGTCTTCGGTCCGGTAGATTGATCATCATTCGGACCTGCCTCTTATAGATATACATATGTATGTACATATGTACATATTCGTGTGTGTATATGGAAGGTACCGGGGTAGCCACTCCACACTCCCTTCAGTCTTCATTCCAAATTTGATTTATTTGCGTTCGTCTTCGCGCATTTTAATTGTGTTTGTTGTCAAATTGTTGATTTAATTGCCCCCCGACGCTTCGATCCAAAATGCAAATTGAATTTTTGTGCTTCTACCCATTGGCAATTGGCTATTGGCTTTTGGATTTGGATTTGGATATGCCCGATCGACCGTGATCTATGGCTATGGCCCTTAGCGCCTCTTCCTCTATCCGCCACTTGACTTGCTAATTGAAGGCTCTTTTATGGCATAATTATTTAGAAATTATATTTACGAGTATTTTGGTTTTGTACTTTCGGCGCAGCAAGAAAGAGTATTGCACCGATGCAGAGCTTTATGCGAGCCGCTTTCTCTCAAATAGATTTGTATTTATACATGCAAGTATTTCTCGCACTGCACCAGATGACCTCCGCCACTCCCTCATACATCACTGCCCGCTGCCCGATTCAGAGCAAGCCTTGATAAGCAGTCGGTAAAGATGACAGCAAAGCCAAGCACTCCATTAGACTGTCTTTAGAATGATATCTGAAAAGAACCCAGAGAGACTTACATATATACATACAAATGAAAGTACATACATGCACACACGTACGAGCATACATATGTACATATGTACGAGCATGTCGATGGTGGGTCGTCGGTGGGTGCCCAAATATGAAGGACTGTAGCACATCTTCATATGCATATTTGAGCTTAAGGTTTGGAAACTCGATATCAGTCAATCGGCTCACGTAGCTAATAATGACAATCTATTCCGATATTCAATTGGTTGTCGTTCCGAATTTGTCTTTGGGGGCGCTGGGCATGCGCCAAAACCAACATCCGTCCAGACGGATCAGACAACTGAAGAGAAGTAAGCTGAGAAGCGATCACCACAAGCAAGCAGTAGGAATAAAAGGTGTAACGAAAATATTGGTCTGGCTTCAGATGCGCTTGTGACATTATCAATGTAAGAAAGTTCTAGGAATATCCAGACTAATAGTAAAATAAAAAGCAAGTGGAAAATGAGAGGAGTAACAGGAGTAAATTCTCAGTACTTTCTGCCGAGGAGCAAGTGCAAGAATAAAGAAAACAGTTGGCACAGAAGGTGTTCAATTGACGCTCGACATGGCATCGCTTCTCGATTCGGGTTCAATGTGCCCTTTTTCTGTGGTGAGGTGGGGTCATTGGAGGATCGGATGGGCGGGTGGGTCGTAAACGAAAATAGCATTCCGCGTGCCCCGTAATTGTTGCCTGCTGGTTCATGCGTCCACTGCGAGCGACCATTTAACGAGAATGAAATGAAATTAAATGCAGGTGACCTAAAAATGCAACAAATGCCTGCCAAGTGCCATGCCGTGCAACAAGAGCTGCACCACCAACAGCAGCCCCAGCCCCAGCCCCAGCCACAAAGTACATAATGTATGTGTACACACATTCCTGTCAAAGGGTGCCCCAGTGCCGGTCGCCGATTTCTTGAGTCTTGTAATTTGGAATTAGAGTTATAATTGTTTGGAATTATTCAAACTTATTCGTCTCTGCTTCGAATCCTCATAGCAAGGGTCGAGCGACTCCCCGAGCAGCTATTGGGCTGCAGCACCCTGTATTGCCTTTCCTCCAAAGCAAGTGCCGTCATCACCAGCAGCAGTGCGAGTATCGAGCAGCTGCAGCGTTAACAATTACAGCGTGGCTCAGGTCAGGTCTGGGGCCGGGTCCGGGTCCGGGTCGGTGTCTGGGTCTGGGTCTGGAACCGGAGCAAAGGTCCGGCCGGCCAGCTTTGATGGCTTGTCCGTGGCAATTAACCCAATTTCTGAGTGCAAAGACTCCTCCCATAGAGCCAGAGTCCACGCAAGCTGGCAATCACAACATTCAATTATGGTTATGGCCGAAACAACAAATGAAAAGCGCAGGAAAATGCATTAAAGGTGATTGCGGCCTGCCTCTGCTGCTGCCTCTTCTCTGTTTCTGTTTCTGTTTCTGCTGTGCTCTGCTGCCAGCTTCGACGCTGACGTGTGCCTGACCCATTTTCAGAGCGGCTCGCCCACCCACCCACGCACACACTCACTCACGCACACACACACACACACATGTGCATGCACACATACACAATTACATATGTAGACCACATCCTGCCATCAAAGCTGCCGATGACGACAGGGCTGTCGTCGTCGTCGTCGTTGTCGTTGTCGTCGTCGTTGTAGTTGTAGTTGTCGATTGTTGAAAGAGTCTGAAAACTGTTGTGGGGGCGTGCTGGGGTTGGGGCTGGGGATTGTTGTCGACTGATGGGGGATGGCAGCTGGCTGCTGAACGCGAACTGAAAGTGATTTCAGTGTGCTCCGGGACCTGCTGGCGAAAACTGTTGCATACTCTCGGGCGCGTACGGACATTAACTGTTGCTTTCGTTTTCCCCTCTCCCGCAGTACACCAGCAGCTGCACCGGCACCAACACCGACAACAGGAACTGCCACTGGACACGGAGCAACAGCAGATGCGCTCAAAATGGTGCACCACAGCAATGAAGATGCCATGAACAAGATTCCCCTGAAGTCGGCCAGTGGCTTGGACTCCGATGAGGAGAAGAATGGCGGCGAGCTGATGCAGGACACCGCCGCAGCTGAGGAGGCGAGACGCGAACAGATGTAAGTGAACAAAAAGTGCACACAAATTTACGAGTATGTATAACTAAAATGCGATTATGTTCCTTTCGCAGGCGGGCCAAACTGCTGGCCTGGATGAAGAAGCTGACCATTGTGCTCATCTGCTTCATCGGCATTGCTCTGATCAGCTACGTAATCATCAGCCTCTGCTTCAGTGGTGAGTACAGATCTCGAGCAGGTCGTTGGGTTGGGCAGGAGGAGGGAGGATCGAGGATCGAGGCGATTCACACCCAGCTAACAAGTCACTCACCCAAGGCAAACTAAACCACACTCAGACCATGTACAGGTACAGATACAAACATACAGATAGACAGACAGACAGACAGACAGACAGACTGACACTTTCGTTATCGTTATCGTTATCGTTGCTTTCTCTGCATGTTCCGATCCATTCTAACCAAGCACCAGGCATTTAATCAAGCTCAAAATAATTTCTTCTATTGTGGCACCAAAAAGTATTCACATGAAAAAAACCAAAACGTAAAACTTTACACCCTAACCTCACCTAACTACAACTGCAACTACAACTGCAACAACGAAGACTGGCCGAAATCTACGCCACTTAGAAACAACACCACAACAGCAGCAGCAACAAACATTGTTGCAACAGCAAGCACAACCACAGAGGCAGCAGCAATAGCAATAGCAACAGAAACAGCAACAGCGACAGCGACAGCAGCAGCAACAATTAAAATTGCAAGTAGCACAGCACCAGAAACAACAACAGTTGCCACAGCAACAATTAGCACTGCAACTGCATCAGCAAATACGGTTTTCGAAAGCACTGCAACACCACTACAACCACAACCACCACCACCACCACCACCACCACCAACAACTACAACTACAACTACTGCAACTACAACAATTGCAACAATAGAACCAACAGCAACAACAAGCACAACAGAAAGCCAGCCTAGCCCCAAGACACTTAAAACATTTACTTTGACAGATGAGCAGCCGCAGGAACAGCACGCGGATCAGGAGAAGGCTGGCAACCTCAACCTGCTGGATGGGTCGATGGGCGCCACAACCCCAGCAGAGGACACACTGCCGAATGTGGCCGCCTCGACGTCGGCGACAGCGGCTACGCCCACTGTCTTTGCGGATCAGGTCGAAATCGATATCGGCGAGAATTTCGACTCCATTCTGGGTGTCTACCAGAAAGCGGCCGTGAGCTCGGACAACCTCGAGTGCAGCAGGATCGGCAGGTGAGCAGTCGAACTGACAAATCAGAGGAGTGTGGCCGCATGGCTCTGGTCGTGCATACATACAGCCCTCAATTCATTAAGTCCAAGCTCATTGACTTGTTATCTCCCCCCGCCAGCGACATACTATCGCGGAACGGCAGCGCTGTGGACGCGGCCATCGCCACTCTTCTCTGCAACGGTCTGCTCACGCTGCAGAGCATGGGCATCGGCGGCGGATTTTTGATGAACGTGTACAGTCGGCAGGAGCGGCACGCCACCTCCATCGACGCCCGCGAGGTGGCCCCTTACGCGGCTGAGGCGGACACTTTCGACAAGAGTCCGGAGCAGTCGCTCAAGGGACCCCTGAGCATCGCTGTGCCTGGCGAAGTAATGGGCTACCATGAGGCACACTCCAGGTTTGGCCAGCTCCCCTGGGCGGAGCTGGTGAAGCCATCGCTCCAGCTATGCGAGACCGGCTATCATGTGTCCAAGCACATGGAGAGGGCGCTCAACTGGGCTTGGCCACAGATCAAGGACCAGCAGCATTATCAGTGAGTAAATCTCTCCACTTAAGGTGTGGACTAAATCCCTGTATTTTGCATCCAGAATGTATGTGAACAAGGAGACTGGCAAGCCGCAAGCGTCTGGAACTGTGGTGAAGCCGCCGAAGCAACTCTGTGAGTCATACAAGCGGCTGGCAGACAACGGACCTCTGGACTTCTACAACGGCACCTTGGCCAAGTTGCTGGTCGAGGATCTGGCGGAGCTGGGCAGCTTCATAACCGGGGATGACCTGCAGTACTATTCCGCCGACGTGGTGCACTCGATAACCATGGAGCTGGGCGAGGACACGCTGTATGTGGTGCCGCCTGTCAGCTCTGGCTCAGTGGTGGCCCATGCGCTCAGCATCCTGCAGGGCTACAACTTTACCAAAGATGACTTAGCGAGTGAGGAGCTGCTTGCCCGCACCCTTCATCGGTTTGCCGAGGCCGTCAAGTTTGGCTTCGCCCATCGCTCGGAGCTGGGCGATCTGCACTTCATTGATGTGCGGGAGCTGGTCAGTCAGCTGAATAGTCCGGAGTTTGGAGCACAAAACCGCGCCAAGATCAACGACAGTCACGTGCTAGAGGGTCCATCGGCCTACGGCGCTCAGTTCGGAGAAAATGGCGACCCCGATGGGACTGCCCACTTGGTGGTCTTGGCCCCCAATGGAGATGCCGTGTCGGTGACCAGCTCGGTCAATGCTTAGTGAGTCCCATTGGGGCTCACCCATTGGGTGTGCCCTTCACATCCCTCCATATTCTAATCGGTGCTCATTCTCCTTCGCAGTTTTGGCTCGGGGCTAATCGGACCGCGGACTGGCATCGTTCTGAACAACGGCATGAACGACTTTGCCGTAGAGAACAACTTTTATGGACTGCCCTTCTCGCAGGCAAACACCATAGCACCCCACAAGCGGCCGATGTCCTCGCAGTCTCCAGTCCTGTTAGCCGACAAGGCGGGCGACATTCGACTGGCTCTCGGAGCAGCGGGTGGCGCTCGGATCATTCCCGCTGTGGTTGAGGTGGCGGCTCGCGTCTTGTGGTTCGGACAGGACATAAAGACGGCGATAGATGCCCCGCGCGTGTACCATCAGCTCATGCCCGATGTCTTGGAGTACGAGAAGGGCGGCTTCTCCGACTCGCTGCTGCAGCTGCTCGCCAAGCGGGGACACGTCCTCAAGTCGATCTCCAATGACATGTCATCGGTTGTCACGGCCATTGCGAGAAACGCTACGGCGGTCTATGCGAATGCCGACCATCGCAAGCGTGGCGGCGTGGCCGGCTTTTAGAGGCCCCTCCCAGGTGGCCCCAACCACTCGCACACATCCTACACATTCACACACCGCATTGAGATTAGATGAGCAAGAGCAAGAGCAAATCGATGGATGGATGGAATGGGGCTCAGTATCAGAACGAGGATCAGAATCAGAATCAGAATCAGGATCAGCAGCAGCCGCAGCCGCAGCATCAAGTGAAAAGTATTTAAGCTAGCTATGTCTTTTTTTACATACTATGTTAATCGTACGTTACATAAATTTATATGCTACTACCTAACTACTACCTTACACAATAAACAAAACAACACAACACACACAAAATAGTCGTGCACAAAGCAGCTAATGCCTCACACGTCAACATTCTGAGGGACATCTGCTGTTGACTGGGGGACTAAGTTCTTGATACACGAATTCGTTGCCTTTGTTAGGTGAGCCAGTCGCGCAGCTTGCTGAAATATGTTGATGAAACTGTTAGTGGTTCTTATCAGCTGTTTGTGCACAGAAGTGCACGCGAATTTCTCCAATGTTCAAGTGTTTGTCAACCGGTACAATGCTTACGCCAGAGCAAATATAATAACGACATTGGACTCCTTGCCAAAGGCGTGGTTCACGACGAAGGTCGTCTTGAGCAAAAGGACTTTGGTTGACTACTTCCAGACGAACGCGAGCGAACGCAACGGGGCGTTGTCCTGGTACCGCACAACGAACATACAGCAAACACTTAATTTCTATGGCGTGAAAATCGAGAAGAATCTAACCTACGCCCAGGGTTACTTTCACTTGTCGAGAATAAACTTTTATTCGAGTGGGTTCTACCTTATTGAAACAGAAATCATAACTGAGGGCATGTATTCCAGTGAGATAACGGCCACGAGCTACACAGTTGTCAAACTAATGCAGGGAAACACTTGTGAGCCCAAGCTCGATATTCCCAATTGTCACGACTCAAACCGGCCCTTATATTATGAAACATCCAAAGAAATCGTCATACGGGCCAACTTCTCGCGGTTCTGTCCAATGGACACATTCATTCAATACCATTGGACTCTCCACGACAGCACCGATTCGAGTAAGTTGTATTTGCGTTGTTCTGGAAACACACTGCATGGAACGCTAATCCATATTCATATTAACATATTAACAGAACTATTGGAATTCCTGGGAGCCAGCTTGAGGCCAGAAATAAAACTCTCCCGCCATCGTCTAAGCGTGCGTTACCAATCACCGCTGAGCCGAATAGTTCTAGTGCGCATTAATGCCAAAATTGTGGGACGTCGCATACCACTTGTAGCGCGGGTAAATATCATCACTATCGTGAAGTACCATGAAAAGTTTGCCACTGGTTATTTTCACTGTCTTTAGTGCTATCTCTCTTTGGCGTCACAACGACTGTTTCCTGTTATTCGCGGCGGAAACTATCGAAAAGTGTTCCGTGGCAAAACCATTTCAATAAGCGGCAGCCTCAGCAGAGATCTTTCACTCTCCCGTACGGGCCCCCAACACCTGGTATATATGTGGTCGTGCACCCCAGCCGTCAAGCAACTCAAAAATGTGTGTAAAAAAGACATGGGCACAAGTAAGGTTTAGCGGTACAAAAGCCTCATATTTTCATGTTTTATAAAATTGCGTGAGTTCCGCAGGACATCGCATTATTATTCCTGCATATAGCCAGCCGAACAACCAAACGCTACGCGTAGTACTGCTGATACGTTCCGCATTCGATCCCATCCGCACCGCCACCTCGAGACAGAAATTGGATTTCACCAATTCCCCCCATCTGATAAACCTTGAGGTGGCCTGTGTTAAGAACTGCGATGAAGACAAATATGATCCATTTAAACCGATTCACGTGAGAGGCAAGTGCGAAGGCATTGGCAACAAAAACATTACGAAATGGGACTGGCGAGTGGGCGACCTGCCAGTGAAAGCATATGCAAATAGACTTGTTTATTCCGTACTGGACACCAAAAGGAAGAATATCAGCATTCATCTTCGTGTGACTGCGGCCCACTTGTATAACCCAGCCTACAATTATTATGGGGAAGACTGGATATTTTTGGAGAAAAATGTAGGCCCTCAAAACTCGAAGTGTAGCATAAAACCCAAAGAGGGTCTTGCCTTTGAGACACAATTCATGGTACAGTGCCAAAGAAGTAAGGCTCGCTTCATGCCCCTGCGGTATGGGGTGGAGGTCAACAGCGTTCTTGTTGTGGATTGGCAATCGACCCGCGAGATATTGCTGCGACTTATTCCAGCCCAAAAGGTGTTTGTCAAGGTAGGTACCTGTACTGTACCAATGACAATATAACAACTACTATATTGTCTTGTACCGTACTGTAGCAGATTGTGGAAAATTGTTCCAGCATGGGTGAATGTTCATGCAAATCTTCCCACAGATTTGCGATAAACTTGATGTTTGTGAAAGTGTTGAAATTAAAGTCCGGATCAGGAAAATGAACCTAACAAGTACTCAACCTCAAATCATACTTGACCATATGGCACGGGCGCGTCAGTGGCTGGAGTACGCCAACTGGCAAAAGGCCTTTTCCCTCTTGTACGTACTATCCAAGGAGATACATTCCAAAGAACTGCTAGTCAGTTACACGGAAACACTTTCCATGCACGCGCCCTTATCCACCGTGGAACTTTCGCAATTGGTGCGACTCACCAAGCACGTGGTGACCAGCATCCAGCCACTGGATGACATGAAGGCTGTTGTGCTAGCAAGAATGTTCAATAGGATAACCACTACATACAAATTGATAGTGGAAAGCAATGATCTCACTCTGCTGGACGAATACTTCGATCTGATGACCAACGATATGTGCGATATGCTGGACACAATTAACGCTGAGTGGGAGTACATACCGAAAGCCCACTGTCTCTCGGACTCGGAGTCGTGCATAAACATCAATCACTTCGGGAAGAGACTGGAGCAGTTGTCGTCCCTGCGACCACTCTTGGAGCATGTTGACATCTGGATGTATGCACACTGGAAATTGAGCAACTGCCTTGTTTACATGGGGATGGAGACAGCACGTCGTCTGCACCCTCGCGAGGGCTCGAGAATTATTGAGAGAAATAGTTTCAACATGCGCATGGAGAGTTTTGATCTGGACTACGAGCACAGTCTCAAGCTGGAGTCCGGGGACTCGATGCACACCATAGCCTTTTCGCGAAATCTCATTCGGGAACTGCGGCGAAAGCTTCGGAACAACGAAGTTCTCATTTCTGTTCGCAGTCATACGGTCAGCCAGTACTGGTGGTATCCAAAGAAGCGATCGCGAACACAGGAACTGGTGGTAAACGCCTTCACCACCAGTTCAATGTTTCAGCCGACTGAAGAGCTTTCGGAACCTCTTACATTTTTCTCAAGGCTCGAAACTCCTCCGTTTACCGACATCGCCCAAAGAGATGCCCGGAGCCAACGTCAGGCTACGCTCGTTGGTGGACCTGAAGAGGAAGCTCATGCTTTTATTCACGATAATGTCTACACCCCATTCGAAGTTCGAATGTACCGCACCGAAATTTATGCTCACTCAGTTCTCAAGGTGACGTTTATCCGAGCGCAAATAGACTTCAACGTGCTGATTCGTATGACAGACGTGCCCAAGTTGGAAGACATGGACATTAGTGGCGCCACATGCCAGGTGAAGTATGGAATTGTGCAGAGAACCAATTTCCTATTGAGGAACCGCTGCGGCGAAGCGCGCTCTGCATTCATCTATCTCCGCGCGTCCAACCCATCCGAACACTGGGATAGCTTTGAGGAAAATGGTGCTTTTTTCTCCTTTGGCACAGAGATCCATATCTGCCGCGCCTGGAATTCATCGGGCACCGAACACAGCTGGCACAATATGCCGTGCATGCCGGACATGATCAAAAGCACAAACTCCGGCGTACACTGCCGCTGCAATGTTATTGGCGACTTTGATGTGGATGCCATGCCCATCATCACCGTGCCAGTGAACATCAGGTGCCACTTGGATCGGCCAGTGGTGCGCCGTCACTACGACATGCTGGTTTTGTACACGCTGATTACCGTGCTGACTGCAATATATATAATTGTGCATATGAAGAAAATACGCAATTGGGACAAGCGGCTGTATGTGGCCAACTATTCTACGGGCGAGCTGTGCACCCGTGGCGATATGGTCATCCGGATCACCTTCGGCGGAAGATGCAATGCCGGCACGTCAGCCAACATAATAGTCTCATTGAAATCAGCCCAAGGAATCGTGCAATTGATTGTGTACCAGGACCCAGTGTGCAAAACATTTCAGAGAAACAGCACCGTCTCATTCCGCATTCAGCGTGAGCTCGTCGATATGCCCGCTGAGCTGTCAATCGGCCATGACTGCTCCGGAATAAACCCGCACTTTTTCTGTAGAAGCGTTATCCTCACCGATATGCTCACTGAACTGACACAAACCTTCCTGCTGCATAAATGGCTGAGGGGCTATCCAAGTACCAAACACGAGACAGCTCCGGTATTCTACCACTCGAAAACCACTGAAGTAGAAATATACTCGTGGCGCTTACGCTTCTCACACATAATGGAAAGCTGCATGGGCGCTTGGTATCTGTTTCAGCCAATCATTGGTCCCTGGCGCATCGGGACGCACTGTTCAGCTTTCTGTCGCTGGGAGCGCACTTGCATGTTTATAGTCAAAATATTTGTCACCATTTGCATTGTTGTTCAGTATTTTGGTCCATCCTATGTGGCGTTGTCCTGCGACCCGCGTCCCAAAAAGTACCACGACTTGGGCTCAGTAATGTGGGCATGCCTGATATGCTTCATAATCGGTTGTCTCGTACAAGCAGTGATGGAGAAAACTATCCTTTACATCGGTGCCTATGATTATATGTAGCAGACAGCTTAATTACTTATACAAGAGTGCATCAACATAAATCATGATTGTGAAAATGTGGCTGCGTTTATCATTGGAAATTGTGATAGTGCAATACTAGCTCCAAATGAAAATTGCCTAAAAGCCTATCCAATCGATACACAAGCATTGCTGTGAGAAAACTGTTATAAATATTAAAAAATTATCAATTATCAAAAATCCTTTTTTCATTATTTCCAAATCCACATACGTACAAAACATAACATAACCGTCTGACTTGACCGACCATTCATTGACCAGAAAGGTGTATTCGCTCGAAACATGCCTGCAAAAGAAGAGAAGACCGGTGGGAAAAGGAAATTCATAAGATTAAAAAGAACCAAGAAGGATATTTCGTCATATAAAAAGGATGTTGAAACTGATCTCCATAAAATAACATTGGAGGAGCTTTTGGAGCGGATGCACACCAACCCAACCACGGTAGGCAGCCAGCAAAAGTGTTCAAATCAAATGCTCATTTTATGCTTGTCTATGCGCTCTAATTTGTTGTTGTGAAAATTTAAATTTGCACAGGGCTTAAGCAAAGCGGAGGCGGCCATTAGATTGGAAGTGGATGGGCCCAATATGCTAACACCAGCCGCAGCGACGCCTCAGTATGTGATATTTCTTAAGAACATGTTTGGCGGATTCGCCATATTGCTGTGGGCTGGATCTGCCCTGTGCTTTATTGGATACTTGATACAAGCTCAAACCCAAAGCGACCCGCCTGACGACAATCTGTTTCTTGGTTTGGCCTTGGCCTTATTGGTGATCATCACTGGCTTGTTTTCCTACTTCCAGGTAAATTTAATCTAATAAAATGCCGTATACAATTTTACTGCATGTGGAAGAATTCACCTGCCAAAGCTTAGGTCCTATATTTCATTTATCAGTGAAACCCAGTTGCTGCCTTCAGCGAGCTCGAAGGGTTTGGGCCACGACTAAATAGTTTTCAAAATTCGGACTAAAATATACAGAAGCGAACGTCTACTACTCTGGTAGATTATATAATTATTCCCTGTTTTTGGTAATCATTTCCCAATTTTAAATTGCTTTTTTTTCAATGAAGTTTGTTATTTAATTGAAATGTTTTGCTGAAATATCTTCAGACCAGACCCCATCACGTTTTACTCAAATTTCACTATATGTAATTATATGTAAAATAACACATCTACTATATGTGTACATATATCTTCACATATCCATATATTTCTTTTGTTTAGGTTCATAAGTCATCGGCCATTATGGATTCGTTCAAGAATATGGTTCCGCAGTATGCCACGGTTATTCGAGATGGTGAAATAAATACCATAACCGCAGATGAGCTCGTGAAAGGCGACATCGTGGAAGTTAAGTTTGGCGATCGAGTTCCTGCTGACATTCGAGTCCTGGAATCCCATGGACTGAAAGTGGACAATTCCTCGTTGACGGGGGAATCGGAACCACAGGTTAGATCTGCCGAATTCACACATGAGAATCCGCTGGAGACGAAGAATCTGGCATTCTTCTCCACCAACGTTCTCGAAGGCACTTGCCGGGGAGTTGTCATCAGCACTGGCGATAACACCGTGATGGGTAGAATAGCCAACTTGGCAGCTGGCTTGGACGAAGTACAGTCGCCCATATCCCGGGAAATAGAACATTTCATTCGATTTATTACGATTCTAGCGTGTGTCTTGGGCTTCACATTCTTTATCATAGCACTAATTCTTGGCTATACGTTCATAGACGCCGTCGTGTTCCTCATTGGCATCATAGTGGCAAATGTGCCGGAGGGTCTGCTCGTAACAGTCACTGTTTGCCTGACACTGACAGCCAAGCGCATGGCGTCCAAGAATTGCCTAGTGAAAAATCTGGAAGCTGTCGAAACATTGGGATCAACATCGACTATCTGCTCGGACAAGACTGGCACTCTGACACAAAATCGAATGACAGTGGCACACTTGTGGTATGATCGGGCTATCATAGAGTCCGATACCACGGAGAACTTTAGAGGCTCAAAGTTCAATAAGGAGGACCCCTCCTTCAATGCGCTTCTGTTGTGCTCAGCTCTGTGCAATTCGGCCGACTTCAAGGGAGGCCAAGAGGACGTACCGATTCTCAGAAAAGATGTAAATGGGAATGCCTCAGAGGCGGCACTGCTCAAGTTTGCGGAGACTGTCTACGGTGGCATTGGACCAGTTCGACGAAAGCATTCGAAACTCACCGAAATACCATTTAATTCGACCGAAAAATATCAAGTTTCTGTGCACGGTTTTGAGTCGGATGATTCGCATTACATTGTAGAGATGAAAGGTGCCCCAGAAAGGATATTGGACCGCTGTGAAAAGATACTAATTGACGGAAGAACCATTAATTTGACGAAAGCCCTGAAGGAGGAGTTCGAGGACGCCTACATGGAGATGGGCGGAATGGGGGAGCGAGTGTTAGGATTTGCTGACCTCATTCTCCCGATGGACCAGTATCCGCTGGCCTACGAATTTAGTACTGAGCCCGTCAACTTTCCGCTGGATAAACTGCGCTTTCTGGGGCTTATATCCATGATAGATCCGCCAAGGGCAGCCGTTCCAGACGCAGTATCCAAGTGTCGATCCGCAGGAGTGCGCGTAATTATGGTGACTGGGGACCATCCCATCACAGCCAAGGCAATAGCCCGGAGTGTGGGTATCATAACCAAGCCCACAGCAGAGGACATTGCCAAGCAACGTGGGGTGGATATTCACCAGGTGGACCCCCGTACAGCCACTGCAATCGTAGTGCATGGCGGAGAGCTGCGTGACATGAAGGCCGAAGATTTGGATTCCGTCATCTACTACCACAACGAGATCGTATTTGCGCGTACTTCGCCGCAGCAGAAACTGATTATAGTGGAGGCCTGTCAGAGGCGTGGCGAAATCGTTGCCGTTACGGGTGATGGCGTCAACGACTCGCCGGCATTGAAGCGAGCCGACATTGGCGTTGCCATGGGAATCGCTGGATCGGATGTTTCCAAACAGGCTGCAGACATGATTTTGCTAGACGACAACTTTGCCTCCATAGTGGTGGGCATCGAAGAAGGGCGCCTTATATTCGATAATCTCAAAAAGTCGATTGCGTACACTTTGACCTCGAATCTGCCCGAAATAGTGCCGTTCCTGTTGTTTGTGCTGATTGACATTCCACTGGCTCTAGGCACCATCGCCATCCTTTGCATCGACATCGGCACTGATATGCTGCCGGCCATATCCCTTGCCTATGAGAAGGCCGAATCAGACATCATGTCCCGTATGCCAAGGGATCCCTTTGAGGACCGCTTGGTGAACAAAAAGTATGACGCTTTAAATACACACACACACACACATGCATCACAATTCCGGCTAACTTACGTCATGTTACAGGTTGATTTTTATGGCCTATTTGCAAATCGGAGTCATTCAAACGGTTGCTTGTTTTTTCACATTCTTTGCCATAATGGCCGAGCATGGATTTCCGCCTTCTTCGCTCATTGGAATTCGAGAGAGATGGGACTCAAAAGATGTGGACGACCTAGCGGATGATTACGGACAGGAATGGGTACAACTAAATGTTTAAATTTAAAGTTTAACCAAGCAGCGGAAATACATTTTTTGTTTGTTTGTTTCCCAGACCTATAGAGAACGCAAGGAGCTTGAGTACACAGCCAGCACGGGATTTTTCGTTTCAATTGTAGTCACTCAGTGGTGCGACTTAATAATCTGCAAGACGCGGCGCAACTCCATAATACATCAGGGCATGGGCAATCATGTTCTCAATTTTTCCTTGGTGCTTGAGACTGTTATCGCCTGTGCGCTGTGCTACATGCCAGGAATGAAGAAAGCATTGCGAATGTATCCCGTCAAGTAAGTCAACTGAATCTTACCCCAGATGGGCACTTTGTAAACACACACACACACTTACTTTCAGATTTTTATGGTGGACCTATGCTATACCGTTTGGAGTGCTTATTATTGTATTTGATGAGGGTCGCCGTTATCTCATGCGCAGAAATCCCGGCGGCTGGGTGGAGCAGGAAACATATTACTAGCCATTGATTTCAATAAATAACTCAAACTCGCATTGCACGCCCTAAGTCTCGCTGAAAAATATGAACAACAAAAATGCTAACCTTAATCGATTAGAAAAGTGAAAGTTTTCCTATAAAACAATAACCCAACTGTGTCCCTGATCCCACCTGTTGGGGGCCTAGACTTGACTTCACAGCGCATTGTGAAGAGTAACGCGCTGAAGATTTGTCATTAAAGTTTTCAGATTTCATGAAAATATCTGTCGACAGTAGTTCAGTATTTATCAATTTACGAATTTACCAAATGGCCAAAGTAAGCTGCAAAGTGAACTACCTTTAAGTATGCCAGAGAGACAGAAAGAAAGAGAGGAATTGTACAGTTAGTACAGTCTGCATCTACACTGATAGAAAAAAGCCATAGTAAAAATAACTACATTAATATTTGAATTTAAAATGCGGTTTTTAAATAGTAAAATTTAATAGAATTCACTTTGATTCAAATATAAATGTATTCAAAATGCCTTTTTAATATGGTCATATTTAATCTAAATACAAAACACTTCAAAATAACTATAATATATTAAATTTGTAGTTTAATATGTTTCATATTTAAATTTAATATTATTATGACTTGAATTAAAAATTTTTGTTTTAAAATCCAAAGGAAAAACATTTTATTTTAAATATTCCATATTAAATGAAATCAAATATTTTTTGTATTTATTTTAACTATGTTTATATTATTTTTTTATGTCCCTCGAATTCCCAACCGGTTCTAGCTGCTGCCGCCTTGAATACACAGTAAAATTGTCTTAGCGCAGGGATATAATCACAACCAATGCAGTTCTACTCATATTGCGATTATTTCTAGTTGACAACTTTAACCAATTCACACCATGAGGATTTGAAATGTAATTTGCGTACGCAAAATAATAACCAATTAGTTAAAAATGAATATAAATATAAATATTAAACATATGAAATTTAAATATGAAATATATTAAATTTAAATATTAAATATATAAAATTTATAGATGAAACATATTAAATTTAAATATGAAACATTTTCAATTTAAATATGAAATATATTAAATTTAAATATGAAATGTATTAAATTTAAATATTTCTATATTAAAATCAAAAATTAAAATTAGGGCTTTTTTCTATCGGTGTAGGGCTCTCCCTGTATATTATCACATTATTATTTTTTTACTGAGTAGTAGTTTTTATTACAATGCACTTTCACCGTAGACCCTGTCCAGGCTTTTCGTTATGTCATCCATTTTCGAGACGAGCTTCTCCAGGATCTCTTCAAGCAGTGTTATGCGTTGGTTCACCCGAAACGATTTCTTGTTGCCATCTTTTGGTATAGCCTGAAAGTAAACTGTCTCCGCTGAGGTCAAGTTCTTCCGTAGCACAGGCTCCTCAAATTCTGACGTGGTAGCATCCAGATCAGCCTTTTTGTGAAATGGCGAAGGGCGTGATTTTTTTGCACGAAAAGGCTTGGCCCGAACCAGCTGGGCGCGAACAAGTTTGAGCCGACTCTTGAAGATGCGACAGTAAATCGAGTAGACGGCTCCCTTTATCTTCCTGTAAACAAAGGAGGCCAACTGAGTGCCCTGTATGTCAGAGCCACTTTTCACCGCGGTATAGGTCTCCATGATGATGGCCAGGAATATGTTCAGCAATATGAAAAACACAAGCAGAATGTAAGTGATGAAGTAGATGGGCCCTATCACTCGATCGGACTCCTGGATTAGGTTGTACCGGAAGTCGCCCAAGATCATCCGAATCATAGTCAACATTGAAATGACTATGCTGTAGAAGTCTGGATGGTTACTGCCAAAGAGCAGAAGTCCCAGTCTGGCATAGATCACAAACACAATGCCAAACATCAGGGTGAAGCCAGCCAAATCCTTGGAGCACCGTGCCAGTGTCGTTGTCCACTCCACCAGTGTCTTGTTCAAGCTAATGAACTTGAATAGTTTGATCCACACGAGAAAGGCCAGAACAGCCATCATGTTCACATAGAATATGTTCGAGAAGCAGAGAACGTCAATGCTTTGGTAGACTTCTTCCTTCTGCGCCCTGGTTATGAGCGATTTCACCTCGAAGGTGTGCCAGACGTTGTAGAGCAAAGCCAAATAGCAAATCGGCAACAGACAACACTCGAGAATATTGAGAAAGGACTTGAAGTGCGCCTTGAATCCGGCCAGGCGCAGTTCATTGATCTCTATGATGGTATAGTAAATGATCATTAAATACCATATAATATAGAACACAGTCATTTTCGGATCGGGATCGGTGAAGAACGAATACTTTTTGACTGTTTGCAGACGCGCCTGAGGTATGACCACCCCCGAGGCAGGAATTTCAGCGATTAGCTTAACGCTCTGAAAGATGTCCGTGTTCTCGTTGAAGAGATTGAACTCCACCAGACACAGCCTCGAACTGCGGTCCAGCCAGTTGATGGTCTTGAGTTCATGAATCTTCTGCAGGTTATTATCCTTGTTGTAGGTCAGATCCACAGTGTAGCCGCCAGAGCTGTAGTAAGCGAGCAGAGTCCAGAACGGTGTTGCCTCCGCCTCGGCCATCGTCCTGTACGGGGAGCCCTTATGGGACGCGGCTCTCTCCTCGGCCCCCAAAGAGTAGTCGTCGTAACAGGTGTCAAAATACCAGCTCATATAGCAGCTCTCCTTTTGAACACGAACCTGGCGGAGGCGCGGCGGGCCGAGTAGCAGATTCTCGTGCATAAATTTGCGTGCTCGAAGATTTTCGATTGGATCGGACTGAGTTACAGAATTTGCCTTTTTACCGTCCTCCTCGTCCTCGGTCATATCTCCGTGCAGTGTTATCAAAAAGTTATATATTAAGTAGTCCCACCAATCCGACACAGTGAGAATCTCCTCAAAGCAGTTCGTAATCGATGGCGCCACGACCAGACTGCGCGTGACGAACAGTTTCTTTGTCGTGTCGTTGAAGTAGAACATGTACGGGCTGCGCACGGTGAGCGTGATCAGCGATGTGAGGGCTAGAAAGACGATAAACACCAGAAACTCCAGGAGAGCATCGCGCACCTGCTCATCGGTGACATATAGAATGCGCGTTGTCTTCGCTTTAAGGCCTTGGGGAGCTCGGTGCTTGCGCCAAAATCCTCTCCGCTTCAGGGTAAGAAACACTCGTCCGAACCTGCGTTTCTTAACACTCGGTGCATTCTGCGTCTCTGCTGCCACTTGTGGCTCAGACGCCACTGTCTTGGGGTCCGGGGGCGCCTGGATCGCCTGTCCATGACGCAAGGTCATTGTCATCTGCCCGATGCTGACATTTCTAGAGCCAGCCAACTGTGTCGGCTGATCCGGTGATTCCATTTCCGAGAACCTTAGCCTCAAGACGATTAAGTAAACAGCACACACTGTGAAATATGAATTGACAGGACTCAAATAACAGTTACGATTCTGGCAGGCAGCCACCAGGCAGCTCTGATACAAAAAAAAACAGTTTTCTTGTACAAAGTTTACGTGCAAAGCAACAATCTCTCTGCTGCTTCAATTCGTGAGTGCAATACGATGTAAGTAATAAATAAACCATCATAAATCAGAAATGAGGCATTGATAGGCTTTCAGTAAATGTAATAGGAATTCTTTATTTGTGGCAAGCAACACTAAACGTTACTCGACACTGTTTTCTTTACGGTCGCTACTGTTATAACGATTTGGTAATCTTAACTTACGCAATATTATATACAGTATTCAGCTATGGACTATTGGATAAGTACTAGGCAACTACCCTGTAATTTGATTCCCGCCCTTCCTTGGCATTCAGCAAAAATGTACGTATGCATGTGTCCACAGGTCTGCCAGCACGTGCACCCACGGTGCGTATGTGCACCACAAACGCCAAAGGTGGTAAGCTAAGCACTTAGTGTGGTTCTGTTCTGATATCGTTTTGGGCTATCTACAACTCCGGACTAGATGCTGTGGTTGTGTGGCTTCAGGAATATATGTATGTATGTATATATGTACATGTGCTCTACAACTAAAAAATAAAAAATACTAGGTGCTTAGAACCGAAGTAAATACAAGGCCACAATGCTATATGTAAGGCTATAGGCAAGCCAGCCGCTAGAGATGTGTATACAGATGCAGCTACACACATATACATATGCATATACATACACATACACATACATACATATGCGTAGTAGAAGTCGCATCAATAATGTATCGGAGGCTGAGCCAACGTTTGGGTGTGGTCCGTGGGTCAAATATAATAAGCCGTTGCGCTGCCTGCTGGGGAAAATCTATTAATTCTCTCTCCTCCTCCGCAATGGTCGCCTCTCCCCTCCCCCGTCCTATATGTGAAGAATGGCTTCCGTCGAGGATGTCGAGCGGCTGGCACTCGACTTGGACGATGTCTGTGGCGGCTCCATATCCTTGCTCTGGTCCAGGTCAAGATCGATCACCAGGCAGTCGTAGGACGGTGGTGGCAGCTCGAATTTCAACACGCTTTCATAGCTGGGAGGCAGTGTGTCCACAATGCGCAGCACATCGTTTTGGGAGTTGATCTAACGAGGGCAAAAGGAGTTCCAATTAAAAATCAGTGTCAAGATCTTAATGGCTCTACTCACATGCGACATTGCTCCGTTGGTGGCTCGATTGCCGGCCTCGTCGATGGGCCCTGCCCAGATGCAGACGCCCATGCGGTGCGTGACATAGCCACAGATGATCACGCTGATCACCAGCATTCCAATGCCCAGCGCAAAGACCAGCCAGCGCGACTCTACGCTGTTGTCGCGCAGGTTCTTCTCCAGCTGCAGGGCGCAGAGAATCAGGACGGGCACTGCCACCATGGCCACCAATAGATCAACTATCGGACGCTGTGTGCTAGGTCCGGCGTTTAGCGGGGCCCGGCCCATCCCTGCGTGGGACCCAAAGCTATGGCTGCTGCTGTTCGGCGTCAACGTAGAACGGGCCACGACTGTATTGTGGTTCTGTAGCACCATGCTGAAAGGCAGAGAGGGGGACACAGATAATTAGTCAGTCTAGTCTCATGTTTATTCGATGGGAACCTCGGGTAATTTTGATCGCTCAATGAATGGCTTTGAGACCCGAGACCCTCTTTTGATGGCCCGATTCCTCCCCCTTATGCTGGCGGTAATCGGTGAGATAGTCAAACAATAGCTGCTTAGCTCCTCACATATTAGTACCACTATTACTATTACTAGTGGTGTGGCGAAACGTTGTACGGGGTCATACCTGGGATCAAAGGCGTTAATCAGCCACAAGTCACAGACGGGGCGCATTTCGATATCGGTTTGAGTTTCTGCCTCTCCTTCTGTGTGATTTGTTTTGATTGATATCAATTGGTTAATTTGTTGCTGCCGTTATTCAGTTTTAGATTCTTGATTGCACATTGATTCACTGATTTCAAACAGAAACCTATTGCGTATGGATATTTGCTCTTGGATATCTGATCTGCCGGAGAATCCATTGAGGGAAAGTTGGAAGTGCCCAAAGTGGGCCAAGAGACCAGTTGTGAAGAGTTTATCCACCACGGAGAACAGTTTTTCAATGGGAATGATTAAAGTAGGAATTTGATACTCCTTGAGTACGTTTAGTGTTTTATTTTTGGTTTCAGCTTCGATAGAGCGCTGCATTTATGACTCCTATTATGATTCTGTTTGTCACCGGCTGGAAATCTCGGCCATAAGCATGCTACAGCAAACAGCTGGGAAGATAAGCGCATCCAGCGAGTAGCAGCTCGATCGCTCGATGCGGTGCAAACTTGTGTTGCTCGTCTCCCCGTTCCCACATCATTCGCAGTCGGACGAGCTTATCAACGTGCAATGGAGGAGGAGAGATTGGTACCAGGCGAGAAACTGGGCTGGCTCGCGGGGGAAGGGTTCACTTTACACCAGCGATAAGGAGCGGCCACCGACTGCACGTGATATGAGCTTTTCCTATGGAAAACACTTTTCAACGCATTATATTTGCACTTCGGTTGCCATGGCCGTCAATTAACACTTGAGCATTGGGTCGGTTTCGGTTTCGGTTTCGGATTCGTATTCGGTCTCGGTCTCGGCTTCGTTTTCACAGGGTAAAAAAACATCAGAAATTAAGCACGAGTCAGCTTGGTCGGGCTGAAACCGATTTGGGGCGAACTGGACCGGTCAAGTCTTTGAATCCAACTGGAAAAGCGTCCCACACAGCCGAGGGCAGCGAGCATAAGCGAAATGCTATGTACGTCGAGTGATGGACTGCTGACTGCCGAGGTACCCAGGAGTGGCAATAGTGCGGGGGTTCATATACCATTCAAATATGACTATACTTATGTGCGCCCGAATACCCAAAAAACCGAAATGCCCAAACTGCCTTCTGCTCAAGGGGTAGCACGAAAAAAATCATTAAATTGCATTTCAGGAATGAAAAGCGCAGCAGAAAATACTTTTTGTCAATGCGGTCGTGTGCGCAGTCCGCATAATGCCAGCGGGGTGGGTGGTACTGGCGAGGGAACCCAAGTAGAGGGTATAGGCTAGAGGGGAGAGACGTAATTGCAAAAGAAAATAATGATAGCAGGGAAGTTATTAAGGTTCTTGTCGTGCTTTATCTAGAAGCGACACAAAAGCTCCAGCAGAAACAGAGCCAACGTAACCGGTTGCCACCGGTTCGGATCGGCTCCCCTCATTCAATATATTTTGAACTTTATCTGAAAGTTGTCTGAACTTTGCCAGCGATACTGCAGGGGAAATACCGATACCGCCAAGACACGATGCAAAGGCTAGTAAATAGCGCTGCAAAAGTTAAAGCTATGGAAAATGGACAAACCACAGGATGGGCTGTCTCCCCTGGCCACCTGCCTGGGTCCTCTTTTTCGTCTACCTATGCATCCCTCGACTGCTCACATGACAAATGCAAATACTATATGGAAATGTCCATAAGTCTGCATCATTATCAGTCCAGACAGCTTCGCACTGATAAGACGCCTCTGTCTCCGCTCTTCCGTGGCAGGGCCTGTCCTCAAATAAATACATACATATGTACGAGCATGTACATTCGAATGTACAACCGGTTGTAACAACTTTGTCATTCGCCCTCGTTCTGGTCGTACCGTACCCACTGCGAGGAACTTCTCGCTAACAGTGCCATTTGAATGATTTAGTGCCGCAATGTGGGGAAGTTGTCATCGATAATTTATGAATCATTTGCCGGTTTTGGGGCGAATCAAAGAGCCGTTACAAAGATGTAAGGACTTCAATTTGCGTAAGTGAGCCGTTGCCCGAAATCAGGGCGCAATAACCCTTCCCTACATTTGTACTCGTTTCAGCTTTGTTTCTTGGGGATCGGTTTTTGGATAAGCATACATACATACATATGTATGTATATATTGTATGTACATTGGGAAATTCTTAGAAATACATATGTACATATGTGAGTTACAGACCATTTATATTATCGAATAACAAAAAAAAAGAAAACAAAATTCGAATTTACATATGCATAATGTGTATATATTTTTATTTTATTTTGATTTGTTGATGCTTCTTTTTAAAAAAAGAAACTACTCGTATCAAATATTTATGGTATTGTATTGTAATTGTCGCCTTTCTTTGGCAGAGAACAATTGCAGGCACAGATACAGATACAGGTATCTTACGTAAAAGTTGAAGATACAAATACAAATCATTGCTTGAGCTATCAACTTCCGTCTTGCGTCAGAATCTGTAGACTTCCGCTCAGGGTCTACCTCTGCGCCCGCTACCCCTTGCCCATTGCCCATTGCCAGTGCCAGTGCCAGATAATATGCGAAGTACTACGTGCCCACCAGAATTTTGGATAATTTTTGCATATTTTCACTTGTGAATGAAGAGCAAGCATCTCATAAGCATCAGCATCAGCTCGAGTCAATGACCAGAGGCATGCATGTGTACATACAGACTCGTTCATATCTACGTGTACTTGATAAACTCGAATAAATGATCATATAGGGGGTACTCAAGGCAGAACAAGGCAGTTTCCCAGGCTTGCTAAATAGAAAATCTCGATACGTTATTGCATGTCACCACCAGGCACGTAGTCGTCAAAGTGTCATCTGCCTGTGACTCTGACTCTGACTCCGACTCTGCCTCTGCCTGACGAAACGAATAAATCGTCTAAAATACAAATTAGCCTTGTGACTCTAATAGACATACACGCCCACAAAAAATGCCACCATTGAGGGAAACTGGGTAAAAAGTATTCTTTATATGGGTATGGGTATGGGTATGGGTATTGGTCTGGGTATAGTTGTTGCTCTGACCATACTGAGAGTATAGCTTATCTTATACGAGTTTCTCTGCTGGAAATGTGCAATTATTGTACGAGTACTGCGTGATTCTGACTTTGGGAGAATGCAATAGAATAGAGTGTCAGCTGAAAGCTGGGCACTGGCCCACAAACCCAATTGGGTCCAAGTGCAAAGATCAGACATAAGAATATATCATTACCGAATTGTGGGTAATACTCGTAAGTGAATTGTATATGTATACAGATATCGAATTACTGATGACTCTGCTTGACTTTTTTCGAGTAATGTGCAATTATTTTTTGAGCAAGCTTTCATTTTGGGTCTTCGGACCAAGACGTTCGTCTTTTGTCTCTTCGTAAGGCCGTCAACGGATTTTCAGTCAGCTCGATAGGGCAATGCATTTACTCTCTTAAATTTCTTTATTTTCTTTAGCTAAAGGTGTGCTCAGAAAATGAATCTACACAAATACCATAAAGATATAAGACAACAACGATATGATTTCCACAAAGTGAGTGAATTTCCCTATTTGCTTTCGTCGAAATGCGTCATAGCCCAGCCCCAGACGTTCAGTTCATATGATATCGGTGCTGCATGGTGAGGTGCTTTATGTGTTTCAATTGTTCAATATGCATGATTTTTAAAGCGTTTCGCATTACAGTACACTGTCCAGTACATTGGATCTGTGTTTGGATCTGAACATAATAGAGTCGGTAAATGTTGACGACTAGTATAGCCTTCCTATTTTTTGAGAATATGCTCCCGACCTCCCTCACCATTATCGGCCGTGTGGCAAGCCGTAGAGCATACAATCATACAACCACAACAGCCGCAATGTTTTTAATTGTGACGACATGAACAAGAACCAAAAAACTAAAGCAGAGACAAAAGACGCCTGACGAAACAAACGCCCACAATGCGGAACAAATTCTTGGGAATCGTCTGGCCTAGTTAGCAAGGGAGTCACTCTGATATATGTAAGTACGTATACGTATGTCCTATGTATGTATTAGTTCGCTTATGCTTCCAGTTATACCGTATGTACATGTGTCTGCGCATATGAGCCTTCCATACATGAACCAGAATGAAGCAATGACGATGATTCCCCAGACCGATCCAACCAAGGAGAGTATTATTAATGTATTAATTGATCGGATCCGAGTGTTGTTAAATTGTGAATGTGTCAACCGTTGTCGATGCCTTTTGATTGACCAAATTGCCCGAGTGTCGAGGGACGGTGAATGGCTCCGTGTAAAGGGGGGAGCTTCTCATTGAAAACTGAGAATATATATGTATGTACAATCCCTACAATCTCTTTAGCTTTTGCTAACCCTCTTTCTTCCGTAGTTCCTGACCATAATTCGAACAATAGTTGATAAGAAAATTCTTTTTAATTTAATTCCCCTCTTTTGGTTTAGTTTTCTGCTGGACTACGCATGAAAATACATTAACTTCATACATGTTTGCATGTATGTATACATATGTATGTATGTAGGTGCATGTATGTACATCATATACATACATACATACATATGTACATATATAACAACTAATAAAAGTGACAAGATAAATGAATTCTATTCTGCTATCAATAAATTTTATTTATCTGTTGCTTCTGGCTGATGATTCGAATTCTCCTTCACATACATACATACATACACATGTGCATATAAATGTGTACATTTAATATGAATGTTTTTGTTGAAACTTGGAAAGATTTTTAGTTGTACCATGTTAAAACATCTCAGTGGGAATTGTACAAACTATACGTACATCTGTATATCTGTGTTTCTGTGGAATCTTTCGCGGAATGATGCAACTTCTTTCCGAAAACCGAACGGTACTATCACTATCGTTGGGCAAAAACACCTGTTTTTGTTCTTTGCATTGCCTTTGGGATAGTTCTAATCTTCTTCGCTTCCCAAATTGCATGGCATGGCCCACATACACCATCACGCACATGTGTACACACTAAAGCACACTAAGCATTTCCGTCTCTGTCTGTCTCCTCCTTTCCTATTTTGTGAATTTTATTTATAGCCGTAGAATGAAGGGTGAGGAGTAAACATGTTTGTCGGCATTTCGTACTCACTTGAGAATTCCTCTGTTCGCTTAGCTTCTCTTCTCGCTCTCGTTTCAACCAAACACACTCACTCTCTGTTTGTATATCTTTGGGGGCTGGCTGCTTCTGCCCTGCTCTTCTTCAAATCGAGCTGTCTTTTCCGCACATTTGAAAACAACAAAAACAGACACAAAAACAAAAAGTACAACAACAGGCCCGAAAATGTTGTGTTTTTATTGAGAATTTTGCACGCGATTCGATTGATTTGCCACAAATCGGTGCAGCGGCAAGTTGAATGGACTTTCTATCTGTGCTGGCTCTGGGTGTACTCGTAGTGCTCCTCCTGGCGTTGGTTGGGGTCCTGATCCTCGCAGCTGTTGCCTACTCTCACGCAATGGATCCAATGCCCGTGAACCATTACAACTACGCCACTATGCGCAAGTGGTTGATGGTCGTGGAGAGTGCGCCCTCCTCAGCCAGGATCTCTGTCGATTACGTTCTGTTGAACTTTGGACAGCAGTGGGACGCGAGGCGCACACAAGAGGAATACAACCGAAGACGACCGGTATAAGCGTAGGAGCAACGTTCGCGCAGTGCGAATCTACAAAATTTGTGATATTTATTCCTCCTTTGATATGGTTTTTCGAATTAATCGCGGAGATCCGATCGGGATGAACCAAGGCGAGCATTGACTAAGCAGCAACTGTGCCGATCGCTTTTGCGTCTGCTCTGGCTTCGACTCTCTCTACTCACGTCTGCTGCTCACGTCGACGTCGCACAGTGGGGCCATTGTAACGGTTTTCCCCCAATATCGTATCTTCTAAACTAACTAACTATCACAATCTGAGAAGTTTTGGAAAGATATTTCCCTAAGCTGTAGAATATAGAAAAGCCTCGGGATTCTTCGAAGACAACATTCAATACACACATGCAAATCAATTAAAAGTTATTAATTTTTACTTATTTTAGAAATATTTATAAAATCTGACTTAGTTTTTAAATGAAAAATATTTTGAATATATAATCTCTTTCTGATTATATGCGAAGTTTATTTATGTTGATAGGCTCCACTGTGCGTCGACGCACATTCAATGACGTTTTTGTCTCTTTTGTAGAAGATTCTCTGCTGTTTCTGTTGTTGTTGCTTGCTTTTGCTCTCTGTCAGATATGCGCAAGGCAAGGGCAGAAAGGTGCCGATCAGTATGAATGGCAAGCAAGAATGTAATTTGCATGCGATCAGACACAAAGTTTTGTTGGAAGCTGAAAAGCTGTTCATTAAATAACTAAATCCAGCTCCTAATGGGATTTTCTTTATACTACTCTTAAGAAAATAGTAATCTCCGTCATGAAAACACACCATAAAATTTCACGATGCAATGTTCAAGTGGTGAACAAGTCACTGGAATGCCTATTTAGATATGGCATCACTAGAACAAGGCGCACTCTCTTGTATCACAATTTTCATACCTACCAGGGTAAACTTATAACAAGATATGGTTATCTGAGTGACTGCCTCTTTTTGAGTAGAATAAGTAGAATACACAAGGAAGGCAGCAGCATGATCATACCTTCTTATTACAGTCCCCTGCAGTTTACTCTCTAGGTCAGCAGAGGGTCATGTAGTCCGGACATCCAGAGCTTTGACGTGATCGGCACGCTCTGAACACTCTGCTCCCACACTGCACAATGGAACCAAAGACCGACAAATTAAAATGTGTATGTTTGAAAACTAAGTAAAAGTTCCATCTCCTAGCTTTTCTAGATTTGGATTAAATACTCATATCCAAACTAAAGAAGCTAACCTTTTAACTATTGGCGTATTGGTGGGCACATATGCACATACATACATATGTATGCAAGTATGTATATATATTTACAGCTTTTAAACACTCCTCCACGTTGAAAATGTTCTCGTAAATCCGATGGGGAAGCGACTCGTATGTACATAATGTGCATATATGTATTTCCAAAATTCTATAACTCACAGACCGTTAGACCGTTGTCACTTCCTCTTTCCACAAACTGTTATTTCTCGCTCACTCCGGCAGGGGTCGTACGCTGAATGTGGATACTTGCGGGAGAGAGAGTGAGAGAAGATCACATGACGGGAGAGCCATTGAGAATTAATTTCTTTATTCTGACTTTGCTAACGATCTGATCGAAGTCTGACACCTAGTAGTCTGACCAATCTGTTAAATTTGGTTTTCACGTACAGTGGTAGTTCGGATATTAGAACCACTTGGTTCCTGGGGTGTTTCCAATTTCTGAAAACTTCTAGTTTGTGATTTCACACTGTTACAAGTGTACTTTACCCCCACCTCCTCCAGCGCGAGACCAAGGTACATTCTCTTTCTTGCTCTCACCCTCTGCCTCGTTAGCGGAGGAGATGCAGAATCTAAATTTATTTATATAGTAACTGAGTAACTGAGTACTACGACGTTCCTTCTCGTCTTATTCTGCGAATTTGAGCCTTTTTGTTTACAATAAATTTCAAAGGAAATATAAGTTTTGAACTGACTGACTTGATGGCTGATCTGATTGTTGTTTTAAGTAAGATTTGTTGAATTCGTTTGTGCGATTAGGTATCCAGTGTTTTGTTTATGTCTGGCTAGATTATGAAAAAGCAATGGAGCTCAGGTTTCAGCTTCGTTGCCATGACTGGAGATGGACACACACACAAGAATTAATAGAAAGTAGAAAAAAGGGCAAGTGCAGCCTATGAGACAGACGGTGAAGTTTCATGCATATGTACATATTTTTTCGAAAAACATCTGACTTGGCAAATTATCGCTAAAAACTGCATAAGCTCCCCTAACTCTGCTATAAAAAAAACTAGATAATATAAGATTCCCCCTGAAACTAAAGAAGCTGTGCAAGCCATTATTTTTAGAATGATTTTCGCTATTCAAGCCATTTTCTGAGTGAGAAATTTGAACGAAACTTCCAAGTCTTTCAAGCATTTTGGAATTTAAGAAGATATTAATTTAGCAAGCTGAAGTGGCGAAAGTTTCCACTGTGCGTCGTTTGACCCTGGTTTCTTTAGTATCAATTAAGATCAATTTCCGAATACCATCAATGATAAGAGTACAGAGTACAAGAAAATACATACATACATATGTATGTACATAAATATAGGCATTTCCATGATGTCAAGCGGGATAGTCGGACTCATTTAAAGTGAAAGGAAATAAAGCGTGGTTTTATTTTTACAACAGGAATAACTAATGAATCTTAATTAGCCCTATAATTGTTGCTAAAGTTGATTTTGGTCAACTGGAAAATTACATGTATGTAGGTACATACATATGTATGTATATGTATATATTCTGTATATAGATTTCTTTTACAGAAACAGCTGAACAAACAAATTTGCAACTAAGATTCACATTTATTTGTTGTGCATTAAGTAGAAGCTGCCATATATCCAATATCAGGCAATATGGATTACTGCCACAGGTTTTTCTCTAAGCCAATAACATCTGATTCCTTCTTCTGCCTTTAACGTCCCCTTCAATCAGTAGTAATCATTGGTGTACACATGAGCACATACACATGAACATGTTCACCTTGTAAGGTGTGTTCTGGCTCTTCAAGTCTCACCTGAAGTTATTACACCTCGGTTCTAGCTTTCTTGTTCTCATTGAGGTCGCAGCTTCTTTGCTTTGCTCCCGGCAGCGCGTTGATAAGAGATGCCGTTACTGTAGGCGTTGCCTTTGTCGCTTATCTGATTGCCAATGTGACACATTGAGCAGACACAATGGGCAAACGCCTGCGTGGATGTGAGTATGGTTGCTGGCTGCTGCCTGCTGGCTGGAGAGTTGTTTGCTTCGCGATCTGCACACGCACACAAAAAGCGCAGTCACCTGATAAGGCAGGCTCTCCCTCCCGCACTTTTGGCGTTTCTTCGCCCATAACTGAAAAAACAATTCCCCTACTAAGTACTTGCTGGGAAAGTGGTAAAGTTTTGCACTTACGAGTACATATTTGTCTTAGAAATATATGATTTAGATTTATGTATGCATGATCCAAGGGAATGCATGTACATAGGTATGTGTGAATAATGGAGGTATGGGAATACTTAAGCCCTTAAGATTCCCACGAATCCCCGCAATACCTTTTGGCTGCTCTTATCAGTTCCTATGGAAATCTGTTGAATTGGCACAATAAAATCCCGATTGCGTCATTGCTGATTTCGTTAATGGGATTCGAAATCAAAATACATTTGGGTCAATGGATTATCAATGCAGGGTACATGTGACATATCACATAGTCAGTTACCTTCGATACGGCAAGCAACCGATGAAGTTAACATAGAAGCGGAAGATATTTATGTACACACACATATGTACATATGTACATGCAGAGATGTCAGGATAATTTCCGTACCGTTACACTGACGATAGCCGAAGTTCGATGTCCACGCGACCAGTGCAATGACTCGGACAAAATAGATCACAGATCAGAAATCATTTCCAGGTAGGGAGTGGACAGACAAACAGAGAGAACCCGCAAGCGGATAGCCCCATTTAAGGTTTTATGGCAGATACGTGATCGGCCCGTTGCCCTCTCACCCATCTCCACCAATCAGGGCTAGTCCCACATTGAGTCGGAAAAACTTTTGCAAAATGCTGGTCACGTCCCAAGTATGCACAACAAAATATCTGTTTCTGTATCTAACCCATGGCTGTGGCAGAGCAAAAGCCTGCCAAAGCGAATAAGCGACCGGAGGCACAGGTAGGCAATAGATAAAACCGGCCATATTCCAAAGACAAATTGATAACAAAACCATCTTTATTGCGCTTGTGCGGGACGGGAAGTCGCATCGTTTGGGCTTATCGCAACCTCACTGAAAAAGTAAAGCAAACAACAGCCACCACATTCGGTTATCAGAGGGCGAGGGAGAGACGACTTTACGGATGCACACACTGATATCATGTGGCACAACATGTAGTTGGCTTATTGACTTGGGGCCCGAAGCTACAAAAGATACTATGTTAAACATTTTTAAGAATTAATCGTACTTAGTACAAACATAGCACCACCAGGTGCACCATCCCGATTGAGTTGCAGGAACAGAGTAGAGTGCACAGTCCTAGCCAGTTTATATAAATTAGTATACTGAAACTGATACATTCTTCTATCAGTATTACATTATATTTTGGTTAATGTTTACTGGCTTGGGATTGTGGCTTGAAAAGGGACTCTGTATCTGTGTTCTGTAGAGCCTCTAACCTCTAAAACCGCTTTTTGCCTGGAGTTGACGCGGCCGCCTGGTTGCTTTCACAGATATAATTTAGGGCTTTAATTTGGGTATATATATTCACATTCACATATGTAAGTTGCTTAAGAGTTGTGCTCTAGCGAGCGTCTGGCTTATTGAATGTTTGAATTTTTTATAAATATGTACACAAACGGTTCGTTACGATGCCAGTGCCTACTTTCAGGCTGTTCATTTCAATAACCATTTATCGACAAGCCCTGTACAATGTACATTTAGGAGTTGTCTCTGGGCTTTGACTTGATGCAAATCAGCCAAGCCCCGCTGTTAATAGCTGTGCTCTTATTTCCACGAATTCGTTTACAAACACTTCTCAGACTTCTCACTTCTCATTAAAAAAAAAGGTTGTATTGAGCCAAGTCCCTGACACAACGGTAACACAGCAAGGTTTTTCCAACAACAAAATTTGGTTATTTCTTAAGTTCTCCACAACTCGAGTGAATCAAATGACCTCTGCCCGCAAAGGTTGCAATAGTTAAACAATAAATAGTAGTTCGTATTCACCGTAGTTCACCCGTGTTCCTTTTCGGACATAATTATTCTTTTTTGTTCTACTTTCATATTTGGGCCGACAATAAACTGGGAGTTTTCCCGTCTTCCTTTTGTGTAGTTCTGATTTCTTCTTGGTGGCTTAGCAGTTTTGTTTTCTTGGGTAGCTATGGCCATATGGGAGCTGGTGCCACCTGTTGACCCTGCACTACGTATGTACATAGCTCTTCGTTTTCAGATTTTAGTTGGCGACATACAAGTCGGTTGTCTGAAATATTAAACAAGTTATTAAATAATCATACATTTGTGTGATGAGTAAACGAACCCAGTAGAACAGCCACAAGACACCATCGAAGTGACTGACAATCAGCTCCGTGCCTTTTGTTTTCACATTTCTTGCGTTGCGTTCCTGCGAGTATTTTTCAACATGCACTTTTACTACAACTCTGTGAATTCGCTTTGTTTTGGTTTTGATGTTTGTTCTTGGTTTTTGGTGCCGTTGGCGGGCCTACAGAGTAGTTACTGAAAACTTTTCCTGATGACTTGCATCGTATCTTCGTTGGCATCCATGTGCTCTAAATTACTAGCGTAAAAGCACATTATTATATTTATTTAATCAAGCACCCTTTTTTCCAAGTTCCATCCAGTCGATTTTAAAAACATTAAAAACAAATATATTTACCGATATACAAACAATGTCAATAAATAGGCGAACTATTAATACCAAAAAAAATACCGACTGGTACCAGAAAAGCAGCCGATGGTATTTCCAGCTATATTGTCGATTCATCGTTTTGTGAAAACATCGGATCGAATTAATAGCAGCCCTTTTACTTTGGCGCGCGTTTGCTATCGATATCAGAATATACGAAATCAGACAAGTTTACACTTGCACGCGCAGGTTGTTCCGTCGTTAGAGTAGGTAAATAATGATTATGTCTGCGATGATGACAAAAGCTACCAACTTTTGTAAATCAACAGATTTCTGCACACGTTGCAGTCCTTTTGTATGGTTTGCGATTGAAAAGAGATATTTGAGTGTGCTGTAGATAATTTTGACAACATTTAACCGTTTTTATTACAAAAGAATAGAACAGCAAACTCCGAATGGTGAAACTCTATTCTGTGGACTTAATTTGCCCGCTTTTATTAAAGAAATACGAGTAATTGCACGTGCAGAGTAACAGCCAGATTGCAAAATTCCAGTAATGATTGTGCACAGAAATATTTAGAACGAGTAAAGATATTTTAAACTTTGTTACCTATGGGCATATCTGCGCACAAATGAATAATAAAAACTATAATTTTAATATATAAAAAAATTATTTGTAATACAAACTTTTTCAATAATCCAGTTTTTTAAAATAAGCATTCCAGACTGGAATAAATATTTCAATGGGCTATACCTTTTTTATAGAAATAAATTCCTATTTAATTAAAGTTAAATAAATAAAGTATTTCCAACGATTCGTGTGCCTCTGCTCTGAGGTTTTTAGATAAGGTTCCCAGGTTCGGTCATATTTTCACTCGGACCGCAAGCCCCGTCTCGACTTGACCGCAGTGATAGCGCCTTATCACTATTACTAAGTACGAATGGATCCTGAAACACATGGAACACTTATGATGAATTCAAAAGTAAAACCCATTTTTGTTTATTTTTATTGGCTAGGAATAATACGAGTTTTTAATTATGGTTTTAATATATTTACGTGCGGACTAAAGATAAAATGTGGACTGATATAAATAGTTGTACATGAATATATACATACATACAAATGTATGCACAAACATATGATATGTTCACTCGGAGAAACGTGGCATAGTAGAAAGAAACAGACCCATATTTAAATTAAATATTCGGTTTTAAAATGAAAATTTAGTGCAAATAAAAATAGTTCACTTTGTCGGAAAAAATCTATTGGTACCCATTCAATTTAACAACTGCAAATGTAACCGTTTTAATTTTTTCTCTGGGTGTTGGTGTAGTTGTGTCATGGGAAAACTGAAATTAATGAGTTATGCTGCTGTAAGATGGATAAAACCCCTGCTTGTTTGGTGTACCGCTCTCTTAGGTGTTCCAGCTTAGAGAACATCACTCAGCATAACATCAAAGAGAGAGCAAAGAAAAGAGTGAACGAATAAGCGCACATTATTGGACCCGGCTGAAGTGGCACGACAAGGACCAATTGACTGGCTTGCAGCTTGTCGTGAGCCCCGTCTCCGCCCAATGGGACGCCGCATTACCTGTGCCACTGCCACATGCCACCACCCTGACCTACACAGCAAGCGGCCAATCAGCGAGTAGGCGGTGCAAGCCGGAAGGGCAGCCGATTGGACGCTGCCCTCAGCAGCGCCAACTGAGCGCAAGCGAAAGAGAGAACACGACCACGAGCGCAAGAGAACCAACGCCAACACGGCAATCAATTGCTGAATTCAAAACCAGCGAGAGCGAGCGATAGAGAGAGAAAGAGCAAGCGAGCGATTTTTTGTTATATTTCTACTTCTTTATTTTCTGAGCTCGGGTCTCGGCTCTGCTGCTGCTGCTGCTCCCACTGATTGCTCCGTTCCGTTTCACGGGTTAAGTCGCGCTGGCGGCCACATTAAGTGTCAGTAACGATTTAGTACGACCCGCGAGCGCACCTGCTCAACCCACCCACACATGCTCGTGTGCCCGCCCAGATATCCATCCGCATTTGTGTAATCTCTTTTTTTTAACAACTATTTTGTCCGTGTGGGTTCCTGCTTCTGCCTCTGTGTCTGTGTGTTTGTGTGAGTAGAATCAGTTAGTTTAATAAAACAAAAATTTAAATTTAAAAAAAAGGCGCCAAAAATTGCAACTTTGAAAAGTGAACTGAAAGTGCTGTAAGAAGAAACCAAAACCGATCCAAATAATTCAAGAATATCCTCCTCAGCACAAACTTTAAACAACATTTACAAAAGTTATCCCAGAATTTCCAATTCTATGTGCCTATTGAGATATGTTTGCTGGTGTTATTTCTTATGTGAATTCTCGGAAAAAACAAGAAAAGGGGGGCCCGTCCCCGGCCCAGTGGAAAAGCTATCGAGCCCTTCATGGGCTTTATGCAAACAATAAACAATAAATGAAAACATATGTACATAAAAATGTACAAAGTTTGTAAATTAGCAAAGTGTAGTGCAAAACGAAGCGCAGAGATCATCTATACGGGGCATGCTCGACAGCAACTAATTCCAGTGTTAATTTTTGTGACTAATTTTTCGGAACGAGCGCTAGATCGGGGAAGAGTCGGAACGGAGCGAGTTTGCAGCGCCTCAAAGTAGGCATCGGAATCAAACGGACACATGTACTATCGACACATCGATCCTCTTCCGTTCTGTTCCACTCTGTTCCCCCCTGAATGAAACAATCAGTTATGCTCTGTTGTTACGAGTTGTGCCAAAATGAATCAATTTTTGATATAGTTTCTATCGGCTCTGTTTTTTGTTTTTGTGGTTCCAGAGATAAGGATTTACGGATGAATGAACAAAACACTTACCAGTCGATAAGCGCCCTTCAGCCTCAGCCTCAGCCTCAGCCTCAGCTTCAGCCCGCACTGTAGACTGATAAAAAGGACAGAAAAGAGAAAGAAGGGAGCAGCAAAGATCAAAGTAACCCGATCCCAGGGCCCCGCCGAATGCATTTGCATCTATTGGCCAGCGACCCGACAGCGCAACAGTCAAGCAGCAGCAGGTCCAGAGGAAGATTCAGAGGCCGCCGCCCCCATACGGGTGCCTCCTCAGCAGTAGCAGCAGCAGCAGCCGCAGCAGAGCCGCCAGAGTCCACCACCCCCGATCCCGCCGCCAGCGACGCGGGCCCTGCCACTGTGGCGCCCGTCAGCATCGCCGGTCCCGGCCGCCTGGCGCGCAGCATCAACGGCAGCAGCGTCGGCAGCCACCACCCACACTCGTATTACCCCCCCTATCCTCACCACTACACCCACAATCCGCATTCGCACTCGCACCTGCAGCACCTACAGCATCCACACCATCCGCACCACGCGCACCCGTCCCACCACAGTATGGTGACATCCTCCACCTCGCCCACCGGAAACGGCTGGACCACGCCGGGCGACTATAAAGGGGCCACGGCCGCCACGGCCCCGGCCGCCCCGTCGGTAGCCACTGCCGCCACAGCATCTACCGCCGCTGCCGCCGCCGCTGCCGCATCGGTCATGTGCGAGGTCGTGGTCCTGCCCTCGAGCAGTGCCAGTGTGGGCAGCAGCTCGCCAACAGGTGGTGCCAGCAACGGCACGGCCCACAGTGGACACAGTGGTGGGGGCAACAGCAGCAGCACCACGACCACCACCACTGCCACCACCACCAACAACAAAAACAACAGCAGCAACAACAACAATGCAGTGCATCAGGATCTGCTGTGGATGGAGAGACTGGTGCTGAAGCGGCAGCAGGAGCATCCTGGGGAGCTAGGTGAGTAGGGAGGGAGGGATCCAAGGGGAGGATGATCATATGGCATATGGAGAGCAGGGCAAAGTCGTACTACGAGTACCAAGTACTAAGTACAAAAACCTTCGCTGTTATGCACACCCAGAAGAGAGGAAGAATGGGATCAATACTCGGTCTCCGTCTCTCTCTGAAAGTCTCTATACAAAAATATACCGTAATAACAATAAACAATATAATTCCGTTCGGATATTATTTTCGAAACTTCTCGTAAGTTTCACAATTCAACCATGTTACATATAAAGAAATTGCATTATCCCTGATGAGAACACCTATTAAAATCAGCGAAAGATAATTTATTCTGTATAGTCATGTTTTCCGTTTATTATTATCTCCATATAAGTGAGATGATCCCTAATAAAAGTTCTTACAAATTCCATCTTACGCAAAGATCTTTGCAGGCCAAGCACAAAATTAAGTTCTGATTTTAGTAAAGTAAAGTCTGGTCATATTTCGGCTTATATGTTTAGAAATTTTACGTTCGCTTATTTTGCTGAATTTCGAGCTAATTGGCTACTATGCCAGTATGCAATCAATGATCTCAGAATTTAAACTTATAAAATTAGATTGAAAATTGCAAACCATTTTGCAGATGAATTTAGCAAATTAAAATCCGAGTATGCCATTCTCCCTCCGTGCTGTGGGTTGTGGGAGTTTCGGGAAGATTATTAAGCTTTGCCGCTTTGCCGTAAAACACCCTGAACCTAATCAGAGCTTTGGATAGAGCAGTCATCCCATTGATTATTAAGAATTGCTTTCCTGCACTGTTTGTATGTAGTTCGGCCCCATCTAGGTTTCCGATATTCCTTTCATTCCTTTCTGGTTGTTGGGGCAAAAAGATACAACTATAGCTCGTGTCCAGCCCAAGATTGAGGGGATCACTGATGGATAACCCGATCCCAGTGCGGCAGCGCACATTCTTTGCCGTCTCTTGCCACATCCTTGCACACGCACTTCTGGGGCTTCCTCTGCTCCATTATGAACTTTATCGTCATCATTATCCAGTTCCATAGCTTGTCGATGTCAACGGATGATGATGTCAAAGTTGTCCCCTTCTGCTGCTAGCGATGATGATGAGGCAAGGCTTGAATATGCGTAAATTGATATCAATAATTGTTATTGATATCAACGCACGAGTCTTTGGCCTTTCCTTGCCTGAGCTCCCCCACTCTCATCGCTGCCTCTTGAACTTTCCTTTCAGCGAGATATCAATGACCCGAAATGAAAGCTGCTAATGAAATCTCAGCTCCTCGCTCAGCCCCTCCTCGCCAGTCGCGTCTGTCCAGAGACCTGAATAATTAGCTAGTGATCCAGGTTCTCAAACTCTCCATACAGAAAGCAGCGTACATACCTACATACATATGTGCATATCCTTACCATACTATTGCACTTGAACTTTTGCTCCTCAATGAAGCTGAAGTGCAATATCGAATTGCACCGTTCAGGACTTAAGACCCCGTGCGATGGGGCTTGGGAAAGTTCCTCAATCAGTGAAAATTGTTAACGAATCGAGAAATATTTTTCTAGGCCAAACTATCGTCGAGTCGTTTGAGTTTATTTTCATTTTGCATACGAAAGCTCAGCATTGCTCGTATTCTCAAGGAGGGCAAGTGACACTGAGAGCAGAGTATCAGGAGGTATTCAAAAGTGTTTAGTCAGTAAGAACTGATTTTGATTTCGAGTTAGATTTTTGATCATTTAAATTTCAGTGATAGATTTTTGAGGCCCAAATTAATTTGTTAGCCAAAACAAATGCCGAACTGTCAGTCATTTAGCTGCTCCATTTGTTCTGCCAAAGGCAACCCTGCCCAGCCGCCCACAGTAGTTCCGGTTGGCCCACTTTGCGCACCAGGTCAAACGTCAAACGTCCTCTGGAAAAGCCCTTTCCATTCGCACAGCCGTCACTCAGCACTTCCCCAATCACCTCCACATGACGTGGAATCCCTAGACGGACTAATTAATTATGCACCGCCGGATGGCGGGCTGCGGACAGGACACTGGACTCTGGACGGAGGACGCCATCAGCGGACACTCCACATTGCAAAACACTCCATGGATGATTGATGGTCACCGCTTGGCTGGGTCTGGGGCTGCTGAGTACTGGGCCTGTAAACTGTGAACTCTGAACTGTGGGTGATGGATATTTGGTGGTTTGGGGGTGCAGGGGGCATAAAAACAAACTATAAATTATTGAGCGTTTGTGCACATTTTGATGGCTATCCAATTATGATTTAATGAACTTAACGATGGGGATCCAAATGCTAATCGAAACATTCCATTTCTCCTGCTCTTGCTCATGCATCTGACATCCTTTTTGCAGTGCGCACGAGCAATCCTTACTTCCTGTGTTCCGCCCTGCCCTCCCATTGGCGCTCCAATAAGACGCTGCCGCTGGCCTTCAAGGTCGTGGCTCTGGCGGAGGTCGGCGACGGAACCTACGTGACCATTCGCGCCGGCAACGACGAGAACTGCTGCGCCGAGCTGCGCAACTGTACCGCCCAGATGAAGAACGACGTGGCCAAGTTCAACGATCTCCGCTTCGTGGGACGCAGCGGACGAGGTGAGTGCCCCGGTAACGAACCCCCACGCCAAACATCCTTTAAGCTTAGATTAGAGTCGAAATTAAGCGGGGGACAGTCCTGCGAAGGTGGCTCCCATAATTGGCTGGGTAATATACCCTGTCCCTCTCGGATCTATGGGATCCATATACGGACCTAGCAATATATGTTTGTTGTTGCGCTCTACAGCAAAAAGAAGTCGGAAACAACTGGGTTGCACGGCTCTGCCATCGATAGTGGATACAGCAGAGCAGCAGTCATTTAAGGGACGTTCACCTTTTGCAACCCAAAGTCCGCTGTCTTCTGCCTGCTCCTTCCCACCGTTGGTTGCCCAAGAAGGTCCCGATCCTGTGGAGCGGAAGCTCTTTGGCCCCCACCCCCCAATCGGAAGTGCATTGATTGAGTGACATGCCGAAAGTGTTTTCCTTCTGCACCCTTCAGCCGATCCACCGCCAGAGGAGTGAGGCTCGGGCACCGATCGATCCGATGGTGGTGCAGCAGTCGTCACATTAGGCTGCAGTTGGCGCTGGCCTCGGGCCAACATGCAACACGAGGCGGCACACAAAAGTTGCACTCCATTCAAATACGAGTAATCGTGCATATCCATATCCATACTTATACCCATATGCACTTAGATCGGAGGCGTCACGCAAGGCTTAGGCCTGGTCCGGGCTGTCCTGGCCTGGTAATCGATTTTAACCCACAATTAATGTGGAATTGAGCAGGGGCCGAGGCAAGAGCACGGGCACGAGCACGAGCAGGCTAGCCTGGTCGAATGCTGCATAGAATTTGCAGCAGCAGCAGTTGGTTAATTAGCTGCAACTGTTGCCTGTGTCCCTGTCCGTGCGTCTGTCCTGCCTCTGCCCCAGCCTCAGAGCCAGCCCCAGCTTAGGACTCTCCCTCAGACGCGCCTCCTCCTGCCTTGGATAGCCTCTCTGCGACCTCTGCAAATTGACGGCTCGTGCCGCAAAAGGGCCAAAACAAAATAATTACACCAATGACCCAGCCAGGGACCAACCAACCCGATAGCTTGAGCCCAACCAAACTGAAGCTGAAACTCAAACTCAAACTCAAACCGAGACTGAGGCATGCAAATAACAAGCTAATGATGTAAGAACATAAACGCTGACCAAATTGTCAGCGACAGGCAGCAACAGTTCACTTGGATTAATGGTCACGCCCCCACTACCACTCCCACAACAACACACACCAATACCCACTCCGGTGCAACCTCCTGCAGCCGTTGGACGCGCGGTGGAATCGCGAACGAGCCGCCGGCACGCGGGCAGCCATCGGCGGACATCATGCAGCGATTTCTGATTAGATGACAAAGCGAAAAAACAACAGAAAAAACAACGGAAAAAAAACAACAGCCAACAAGGAGACCATTAAAACGCCAAAAGGCAAATCGGCACACAAATATCAGTCAGCCGAAGCGTAGTCGAAGCCAGGGATACCCTGGAAGTGGGCAGATGGAGGGAGGAAAAGGAACCTTCTATGCAGCTACTTGCAGCCACAGTTGAAAAGGACATTCGATGTGCATCTGTATGTATCTCCTGCGATTCATCACTCCCTGGACGATGTACGGTATCAAACAGTACCATTGGCTCCCGCTTAACTTTTTCTCTGGATGATTTCGATGCTTGGCGGTGGGGAAGCGGATGGGGATGCAAGTGGGACTTGCTTTCCAGTTATTAACTGGGTTGACAGCCCAGCCGTGGGGCGTGGCAACTTAACCGCCTCTCGGCCTGGCCTGGCCCAGCCTGGCCCAGCCCGGCCTGGCCATGTCATGCGTCGACATGTTTTTAATTTTCCGTCAGCGACAACCAAAACCGAAATCTAAATGTAAGCCCCCTCCATCTGCTTCTGGATGGATCTGAATCTGGTTCTGAATCTGCTGTTGATTCGGACATGGAGCGTAATGCAGAGGCGGAATGGGGACAATGCATTGCTGGACAGCGCAGGCTCTTCGCAGATCGATGGCTGGTTGATTGGGCTTATCTCTCATCGAGGCTAATCATCATCCGCATCCTCCCCGTGAGCGGGAAATCGTATCAAAGGACTTGACTTCTCGGGCGATGCGATTTAAACAAAGGACACGCACAAAGGACACGCGCCCAAAGGACTTGCTCCCATAGCTCATGGCACGGGCATGGGAAGAAAGGAAGGGAAGGGGTTGGAAAGCCCGAACGGGTCCCTCATCCGACTTAGTGGTTGAGCAAGAGGGCAGGAGACGTTAGCTGGCTAATAGGATGAACATTTTTAAATACTTAGACAACAATCCGTAGTAATTCTCCCACTGGGACAACCATCGACTTGGAGAGTTCTCATTAAAGGAATAGTACTCGCATTTTCCTACACTTGTGTATTTGTGTATTCAATCCCACTGCGCCATAGTATTGCACTCGTATTTACAGTATTGTATTCCTGATAATACGAAAGGGGGCACGAGTACGAGTGCGAGTGCGAGGAACAATGCAAACAACTACCGACAGAGCTCCTGTTCACCAGCCACTATGCTACTATGTATATAACTTACTTAGTAGCACTTGTGACTGCTCGTGCATTTATTTATATATTAATATTTATATTCTTGGCGATATCAGGCTGGGAACTTTGAGCGCTTTACGTACTTCTCCTTTTATCCATCGCAGATCTTGACCACAGAATCTTTTCACTTCCTTGTGGCACAGTTTCCCAGCAGCTATCAAAGGTTCCATCCACTGGCTCTGACATAACGTATACATATGATATAATGGTATACATGTGTGTGTATGTTTCTATATTCTGGGTGATATCAGTTGAAAGCTTATCGCTGGCAGCTCGGTGCTCGGTGCTCGGTGTTCGGTGCCGTTCGTTCCCACAGAGTCGTGGCTTTGTTTGGTTCCCATCGAAAAAGGTTCTTGCAGCATTACGATAACTCCGCTCCCAGCTGGGGCTAGGCTTCTATCGGACTCTGTGGATTGCTCATAGCTGTGAGAATTGATTCAGATACCAATTTAGACATACTTATGGCACATAGTATGTACTGCGTACTACATGCAGGAGAAGTATTAATATTAATAGATATGCTCGGGTGCTTAGAGTGCGTGAGTAAGTAGATGAGTCGCGGATCGGATGGAGAGCATTGTTCGAGTGCTCTGACTGACTGCAACTCTGATGATGACTAATTTGGAGTCGGATTGCATTCCCTTGCAACACAACGATCCACAATCCCCAGTGCCCTGTGCCCAGTGCCCAGTGCCCAATCCCCAATCCAATCCCCAGCTCCAACTCCAGTTCCATCCCTATCCCTATCCCTATCCCATTGTTAGGTTTGGTTTGGTTTGGTTTGCCCATTATGGTTATTATCGCTCTCATTTCGGGGTCTTTAGAGGCTCGCGTAGCCTGATATTTTATCATTATTCCAAAGACAAAAGCCAGCCCCAAAGGCAGCAGTAACATTTTCATATTACTCTAACGAACTTTTACATACGACTTGGGCAATTGGAGATTTGGAGATGGAGAGCTGGATAGATGGAGAGCTGAAGAGCTGAAGAGCTGGAGAGCAGCGTGCTCCAGTTTGCTCTCATTTGAAAAATTGCCCCGAAAGAGGAGCTCGCGCTTGAGGCCTATTTAACAGTTTATTTCTTTCTTCTGCTGCTGCCTTTGATTAATTTGCGTTCACATTTCGATAGATCTTCTTTGAGCTGAGCTGAGCTGAGCTGAACAGACACGCACGGCAACGATTTCGGTTTCAGTTATCCAATTCTTACGGCGTAATGAAGACATTTCGAAGACGGACCCAAAACGCTTTCTAACTGATGGCCAGCCATTTGGGGTAGCATCTGAGGCCTAAATACCCATTCAGGCAAATGCCCGACTGCGTCTCCGGCTCCGACTCCGACTCCGACTCCAACCCGAGCACTTCGTGGTTTCGTTTCGGATTTGACTTCGGTTAATGAACTTGCCCCCAGATATCAGATTGAGCGATCAAATCTTAAATTACACGTACAGTCACAGACACAGACACAGTCACAGAGCGGCAGGAAGAGAGAGAGAGAGAGAGTTTGGGTTGATTATTTTTGTCTTTTGTCCTTCACTGTTACCAATGGGAAAGACTTGCCCAGGGAATACTTACATTGGGATGCATAGCTTCGGGAGAATGGATTATGTCAAGTCCTGACAACTTTGCCCATCTATTTATGAATATACCTACTATGTGCTATATGTGTGGTGCCTCCCTCTCTTCTCTCTACTGCTTGATCCAAAAACAGTTCCTCTGCGTGGGTGTGCGAGCGGGAGGAAGCGGCAGTGGGATGTGAATGTGGATGCGTCTGAGGTTTCTGCGGTCAGCATGGATGGGTTGTTGCCACGCGGGACCTGCATCGGCAGCAGCAGCAACAATGTCGCCTTTGTGGGTGTAATTATGTGCCTATGTGCACACACATATTCGGACTTCCATTTGTTTGTTTTTCGATGCACGGAAGAAACTGCACACATCGGACTGCACAGACAGGCAATGTCAAAGAGTGCAAAAAGAAAATATTGGCGAAAAAACAAAACGAAATTCATTTAATGCTTCCCACAATCGATACATTTTGTTGCTTTTGTTGCTCTCGCTTCAAACGCCGTCTAGTCGAGCGGCCATAAATAGTGCAAACATTGACCAAGCCCCGGCCACAGCCCCAGCCACAGTCCCAGTCGCAGTCGCAGTCGCAGCCACAGCCCCTGCCTCGGTGGCCACAATGTTGCCCCGAAACTGACTCCTGCTCTGGGGCGTGCGTGTGGCAGAGCGGGTGCGGAAGACAGGTTGCAACAGTTCTTCATTTTATGTCCCTGCCGCGAGTAACTTTGGCGGCAGCCATTAAGGCGGGATAAACCAAATTTATGTCAAGAGTTCAAACAAATTGCACCGCGGGCAGGCGGCCCGGCGAGACTTCGGGATGGGATGATGTCTGGGCATGCCCGAACTGAGGAGTGCCCTGGAAAACTAAACAGCTCCTGATATGAGCTATGTTAGATAGTTAGAGATAGCAAGACTTTCCCATCCCATATTAAATCCATAAACATACGAGTATGTACGTATGTATGTGTCCATGCAAGGGAATGCCACAGGCAAAAGTGATGATAGCGCAAACAGGTCACAAATCAACATGCACAGGAGCTGAGGGTCTTAAAGGGTAGGCAGCACACACACACACACACGCGCAAGAACACGGAACAAGAAGCGAGCCACGACGCGTGTTCGTTCGACTTGGCTACGGCTACGGCCCGTTTTCGGGATGTTGGTCATTTGTGTGCTGCAAATTGATTCGGTAGCTGCCGCCCATTGAGGTCGTCGCATAAATCAGGGAGCGACGTTTAATATAGTACTTGACTGACTGCCGAACCCCCATTCATATATTCATCTTTTTTCTCTTTCTGGTTGCCGATGCCGCTGCTGTTGCTGCTGCTGATGGATGCTGCAGGGAAGAGCTTTACGCTGACAATCACGGTTGCAACGAGCCCGCCACAGGTGGCAACCTACGCCAAAGCCATCAAAGTCACCGTCGACGGACCCCGGGAGCCGCGCTCCAAGACAAGTAAGTACGAGTAGGACAGGGATAGCCAGCGCTAGCCACCGATCCATACAGCACATATACATGAGTATGTATGTAACATATACATATACATGTATGTATGTAATACAGGGGAAGTGGTAACATTGTTTTGGGCAATTAGCAATTATCACTTGCCACAACTATTCACAACAGAATAGAAAGGAAAGAAAACACAAACAAAAACAAGAATGTGGCAGGGAAAGGACTTAACGGGCTGCCACACCACGCCTCACCTCGCCACGCCACGCCACCCCGCAGCGTTTTGGGTTGCAACATGTGTTATCCGGCTTGCGTGCGGGGCGGAGGTCGCATTAGACAAGTGCCTAATCAATGTAAGCAGCTAAGCCGACCCGATCCGATCTGCTCAATTGGCCGGTAAACATCCTAAGTCCCTAATCCCCCACAGGCAGTCGAACTGGAACAGAAGGTTCGGTTTGGTTTGGTTTCGTTTCGTTTCTTTCCATTCCATTCCATTCCACTTTCCACTTCTCTCCATGCTCGATGCACCTCTCCTCCTGTTGTGTGGATCGAGGATCGTATGACAGTCGATGGCAGCCATTTTTGCAGTCATTCGGGAAGGTGTTTGAAAAGTGCAGCCGGTTTTAGTCGACTGACTGACTGACTGACTGACTGGTCCCGCTCAAGAGGAGGGTGGGGCACTGACTGGCAGTTCAGGGGAGTTGCAGTGGCTGTGGCAGTGGCTGTGACAGGGCCAGGGGCAGGGGGAGAACGCTTCTGCCTCTTACGGTTTCTGAAAATTTTGCGGTTTTCAAAGAAAACCTTTTTTTCTTCTTGCCTTTGTTTTTTGCGTATTGAGTTTTTAGTTCGTGTAATGCATATATGAATTAATTTTTTTCAGTCTTTTTATATTTTGTTAATGCATTTTTAAGTCTTCGCTGCATCGTTAATCGTATGCATGTACAGTGCACACACACAGGGGCAATGGGTAATAGTATATGTACGAGTATGTACTCATCCACATGGTATATACGCTTGTAGGGTACAGCTTGAGTTCACCTTGAGTTTGTGCTAATTGCGAAGACTTCGGACTTCGGACTTCGGTTCAGGGTAGGACGTTGAGGGCCAAGCCAACAGAAAGGCGAATGGGGGAGCGGAACAAAGCAAAATGGAGTCTCATTTCATTCCCCAAGAGACTTCTCCTCCATCGGAAAATACCGACTCCGAGTTACCAAGATCTTTACAATACTTTAAATACTTACAGCCAAAAGCCAAATAGCAGAAATCCATAAGATGGAGCTTATACCTTAATACCTTTCACGCCCCATTCATATATACACTACGATGTGTTAAGGTGTTTCCTTCCCCCCCTAATTCCCACCCCAAATTATTGGATCCAAATTGGCCAGACTCGTGACATCCGTTCCGCTGTCCTTGTGCTAGCTTTAACCACTTTGCATGTCCCATCACTTATCGAGGCGTAACCGTTACAATCGGCAGGTCCTACCGGCGGTCCACACTACCGCGCCCTCGGCCTGGGCCAGCGGCCCTACATTGACGGCTTCCCAAAGACGCTGCACGAGCTGGAGACGCTCCGGCGCTCGGCCAAAGTGGCGGCCAATGCGGCCACTGTGGCCTCGGCAGCCACAGCGGTGGCAGCGGCTGCAGCATCGGGCTCCACCCCCACAGGCGGTGGCATCGGAGGAGTGGGAGTGGCTGCCGGCAGCAGTGGCAGCGGCGCGGGTCTGGTGCAACAATTGAGCAGCAATTACTCATCTCCGAACAGTACAATCAACTCGGATTGCCAGGTCTACAAGCCGAATGCGCCCCACGTCCAAGGTAAGCGCCCTTTATACAAATAAGTGTGTATGTGCACAGACCATTCCCATCCCCATCCTTATTCCATCTTTAGCTTTTCTTGGGCCTTTGAATCGAGAGTTGTTGGTGCGCTGAAAGCTGACCACGCATGGGATGGTTCTATGTATATTGATGTCTGTCTGACTGACTGTCTGACTGTCTGTCTGTCTGTAGCTCAGTCTGGGTATCTCTGTAGACTGGCACCAGGCGGCCTAAACGTTTTAATTGAGTTAATCAACCTGCCATTCACCCAATACTTCCCCAAAACCCTTCGTCCACCTCCATCTTCCCACTCTGCTGGGCCCAGCACTGATTTAAGTCTTCATCGCAGTGTATTTTCGGAACTTTTTCGTTGGCAGTCTGTCGCTAATTTATTTATTTTTTCAAAGCTCCGATTAAAAATAGTTCAGCGTTGTCGCTGTCCGCGGCTTGCTATATATAAATAATTATTTATATAATACCAGTATGTATCCCTATATCACATACCTACCACACATAAAAAGAATGCCAATCGAGAAGTTAAATGAATGGCCCCCTCAAATGGTCAAAGGAAAAGCTTTTGCAGAGTCAGTAAAGTCTCTCTGGATTCCAAAATATGTTTACCCTTACTTATGTATGTACATATGTATGTATATGTATACCTGTGCTCACCAATCATTTAAAGGATCCGTCTATGGGTAACCTAAGTATTTAATCCATTCAGGAAACAATTCCTTAACCTTCCTTGCTGAAACCACAAAGATTCTTAGAAATATTTAACTAAAATGAATCAGCTAACTGTATCCCAAATGTAATCGTAAAATGGCACTCAAAACTCGTCGTAGCTTCTCCGATTCCAGTACATATCCCAAAAGTCTCAACCGAAAATGCCATAATTTTCCCACCTCAGGCTGCACAGTACTAACCGCATGGCACGCTATAATTCGTCGACCGCATGCTACGAATACGAACACTCTCTTCCGATATATGATTGAACGGCCCTCTAAATTAAACCAGGGGAAAGGTGAAGAGCTTTAGAGGCCTGGCTCCCGTTTTGAAACATTCGTCTGACTTACAATAAATGGAAAATTTCATTTGCACCCATCTCGATTCGTTTATTCGATTTTGACATTGGCTTCATTTAATTTGCATTAATTTCGGCGTCGCTGTAAAAATTTACCAAAAATCGTAGGGCTTATGAGACACCGGGGGGACATCGCAAAAGCAACTGGAACCGGCATCTGACTCACACATGAGTCAGTGGCCAGTCAGTGGCCAGGTTGAAACTAGACGAATCTGAAGCAGTAACTGTTGAGTTAAACCCAGACTGGCAGCGCTTTGCTTATGCTAATTAATTTATAAATGTTTCTTCTTAAATACCCTCCCAAAGGGCCTAACAACTTTGGCCCAAGGCAGGGCAGCTCCCCGAGGGGCACTCATCGCTTAGTGGGTAAGCCGTGGTATAGATCAGTTTTCGAGATGAGTTCAACGTCGAATGAATTGCCATAGCTATCACTGACGAAACCGAGATAAATCTACACTACGTATATTTCCCAAACGCATTTTGCATATGTTTTCCATATTCCTATTGAATCAAACAACGGGTGGGGCTCTCCACGAATCTTCTAGGGTATTGCAGGCTTTCCCCTTCCTGACTTAAGTTGTCGATGCTTCATTGTTGGGGTAACTGGTTAAAGCCGAGGCGGGGGCCGTCGAAGTCGTCGCAGCGAGTCAACGATACTGGCCAAATAAACGTAAATAAATTGTCAATACGGAATGACACATCGTCGTTGTCGTTGTCGTAGTCGTCGTCGTCGCCACCGTCTTTCAATTAGCCAAAAGGCAATAGCAACAAATACAAATGCAATGCGATTTGGTTATTTCTCTTTTAATTTTTGGAGTGATGTTTTTTTTTTGTATTTCGATGAAGTGTCCGGAAATGCCCGAAACGCGATGAACGCGAGAAATCCAAGTTGAAGTCGGAATCGGAATCAAAGCGTCAATGGGGAAAAAAACTCTCGATCTTTTTGTTTTTGTTGTTGTTGGTAGCTCATAAATATTTAAATGTGGCGCTTAAGCTGTTAATTTACACAAAATATCAAAGCAAAAAAAAAGCTATCGAGTTCAGCGAGTGTCAGAGAGGGGGAGAATGGACACAAAGATCCGAGAATTCAGCGGAAATCATTGCGAATTTCAAAGAAACCAGGATTGGATTATGTACGAATATATATACATATGCATACATACATACATACATATGTTAGTTCCCTGAATGGATGAATGGGGGAAGTGGTGTGAGTGCTAAAAGCGTTTAATGATAATTGCTGATAAGTAAGTGCGGAAATAGATAAGCCAAGCTTTTGCACAGCATCCAAATTGTATCTAATTGTTGGCAGGGGCGCTGGAGTATCGCACACCTGGACAGTTTGGAGAGGAGCTTCCTCCATCAGCAGCCCCCATCATCATTATGTGCATCATCTGTGCATCTGCCGCAAACTCACACTTGAGCTTTGGCTTTGGCTTCGGCTTTTGCTTCTGCTCCGGCTGCTGCTGCCTTCGTGTTTGCATTCATTAAATATTTTTGAGGCATCAATTCTGAGCCAAGGCGAAGGCGGAGGCGGCGGCACAGGCGGGGTGTGAGCTGGGGGCTGGAACTGTGGCTGTGGCTGTGGCTGTGGCTGCAACTGGAACTGAGGCTTTTTTCGGTGTACTCTAAGCCACAAATCAATCCAAATGCGGTTGCGCAGCTGTTGCAGCCGCAGCCGCAGAACCGACCGACGTAGGCACGATGCAAGATGCAAGATGCAGGCAACACTTGCGTTGGGCATGGGAGAGCGAAGTGAGGGGTTCCACACACCAACAACAATGTCACATATTGAAATGAAATCTTTTTGGCCCATAAAACAGCAACTGTGGCAAGCCACCAATGGCCGCAGTTGCCCCCTGCTACACTGCCACACTGCGTCACTCCGTCACTCCGTTCTCTGCATTAAAGGCTGAGAGTCCAATACCGAGAGTCCCGAGAGCCGAGAAACCGCAAACTCACTTCCGTTTCGTATCGCTGTTGTAGTTGGTTCTGCCGCCATTTTGCACAGCAGCAACACTTTTTTTTTTCTTGCAGGGACAGGGACAGGGACAGACGCACTTTAATTAAAATTATTTCAAGACTGAAGATCCTCGTCAGCTCCTCTTCTCTCCACTCTCCACACTCCACTCTTCTGTTTCTTTTTCTTTTTCTGATTCTTATTCTTTGTTTTGCCCACTTTGCCACAAGATGGAGACACTGTTCGATTCTTGTGCTCTCCTTCTGGCTGCCGTCTGCTGTCTGTCTGCTGTATTGCGGATTTTGGCCCATTTCGGAGGGTCGGTCGAGAGGAGACCGACTGCTCCAACGTTCCACCGCTGTGGTTTTTGTTGGATGCATCCGCTGCAGGAAAGGCACCCTCCCATCCCTCCCTCTGCGCCCAATGAGCGGATACGAGTGTTTCGGGCGGGGTATATGGGCAGGCAGGTGAAAATCGAAGATATCCGGTTGGTGCCGTGGGATCTGCTGGAGGAAGTGCAAGAGTACTCGTAAATGAAACATAAAAATAAGAGAAACAAAAAACCAAATTAGAGTTTGACTCAGGAGAATTCTTATTCTTATTGTTCCGCGCTCGCTCCCCGGCTTTTTGCAGTCGCAGCCGCAGACAGTGCGTATACGCAATTAAAGGCCCATGCCTGGGCAGGTCCGGGATCAAGGTGCTCCCATGGCTGGCCTCCAGCCCTGGGCCACATAATTCCACGTGCCAACAGAAAATTACACCGTCTGAACGGCACTGACCTCCTCTCTGCCCAGTGTATGCAGCAACCTACCACTAACCCTTGTACACCTTCCCCGCCCCCCCTCGACCAACTCGCTAACTTGGCTTTCATCCTGTGCGTTTCGCTTCATTGCAACCTCTTTTGCCTAAGCTTGCGGTAGTACCTCCTCAACCTCCTCAACCTGCCTACTGCCTACTGCTTACTGTTGCTGCTACTGTTGTTGCAACGCAATTTGTGGCTTAATTGAAACATTAAAATGTGATAAGTGCCGGGTGAAAAGTTGCATGCAACTGGCAATTTTGGTACTACCTTTCATTAGTCGCAGGCCTCCGCCCAACTGGGAAATGGCGCATTTATTCATGGTGCGTGAGCTACGTTCTGGTATACTGACAGTTCCAATCTTTCGATATTGTTCATACAAATATTGCGAGTTCCTTTTAAAGATATTTTATCTCAGTGTTTGCCGTTCACTGTTTCACCCAAATGTGTGATGGAGAGTCCCCCAGCTGTATTAGAAGGCTAACCGAACCCCACCCAACCCTTTCCTTTCCTTTCCTTCGGTCTCTTAAGGTCTGAAATCATCTTTGTTCTACCTGAAAACTGATTTACTTTGAGTTAATTTTGCTTCGGATTTTCGTTGATATCTCTCCCATCATTTGTCGTTTTTAATGAATTTGATTAATTAAGCGACATTTTTGGCGCTACCTTTTTTGGACTTCGCTAGAAAAGTGTTTGCAATGGGGGAGGGGTGGGACTGCATAATTAATCAAAATATGAGAGCAAAGATTGCTGGCAAGCAGGAGGGGGGAGTGTGGACGGAGGCATGGCATCGTGTCGCCCGCTGTTTTGGTGCGTTGTTAGGCAACGTCGCCAGAGTCTTGGAATTTTCTTTCGCCTGTCGCCGCTTCTCTGGCAATGTTCCTGAAACCATTGGCATGCAATGCCAGCCCCCAACCCCACTCTAAAGCGGAAGGGGTGCGAGTACAGGTGTACCCGAGGACCTGCACAAGCTGGGGACGGTGGGGCCGCCAAGGACACCAGCACACATGTGCCACGCTACGGGGCATGTCCCCATCGATGTCGTTGCCATGCATATGAGATGATGTTTTCAATTAAACCCTCGGCCACGCCCCAGTGTGCAACTGACAAGTTGGAAAATTTCGCTAGCTGGCGGCCGGGGTATTCAAGGGTTAATTGGCCTCCAGCTGGCAAATTGTCGCTGTCTCCCTCTCTCTACCGTTCTTACTAACTCTCCCTCCTCTTTTTCTCTCTGTCTCTCTGCAGAAACCGATCTAATGGGCGCCGGGGAATGGACGGGATCCTCGAGCTCCGCGGCCGCCTACTACCACAGCCATGCCCACCATCCACACGCGCACCACCCGCACGCCCACCACGCCCATGCCCATGCCCACGCGCATCACCTGCAGCACCAGATGGCCCTGCCTCCGCCTCCACCGCCGCCGGCAGCGGCTCCAGTGACCAACGGAACGGGCGGCATGGGCGTGGGCATGGGAGTCGGAATGGGCATGGGCGTGGGTGTGGGGGTGGGGATGAGCATGAACCACTACGGCAGCGGCTACGAGACGACCAGCTCCCTGGACGCCGGTAACTATGCCCACCTGCCCGCCGTCCTGCCCGAAATGCACGGCCACGGCTTCGCGACAGATCCCTACCAGACCGCTGGCGGGTACGGAGCGGGCGCTGGAGCAGCCAAGTCCGACCTGGAAAACCTTGGCGGGGGCTATGGGACGGGGGGCTACAACAATGCGGCCGCCTGGTCGAACGGCTACAACAACTATCAGTACGGCAGCTGCTCAGCCTCGGCGCAGTACGGCGGCACGGGGGGTCATGCTGCTGCCCCGCCGCCGCCACCACACCCGCCCGTGGTGCTCTACCCGCAACTATACTCGACCGTCAACCAGAACCAGATCCACCTGCACCTGCACAGCAGCGAAAAGCTGGAGCAGTACCTGGGCAGTGCCAGCGACCAGCAGCTGACCATCAGCTCCCTGACCGGCAGCCGCTCCAGCATCGAGATCGGGCTGGGTGGAGCCGGGGGTGGCCTTGTGGGTCTCACCGGCGAGCAGGAGCAGCACCAGCAGCTCCAGCAGACGCAGGAGCAGTCTTCGGAGGCCCCCAACCAAAGCTACCATCTCAGCCATCACAATCAGCATCCCCACCAGCAGCAGGCGGAGCAGGTGCACGTGCAGCAACAGCAACAGCAGCAGCAGCAGAGCGAAGGGGTGGGTGTGGGTGTGGGCGTGGGCGTGGGCGTTGATGCACCGCGGGACGAGGATGTGGGCGATCTCACACAGGTATGGCGACCCTATTGACCCAACCGGATAGCGGTGCCCCTGCCAGCAAGGCCGCCTCCGCCGCGAGCCTTTCTCCACATCGAGCTGAACTGAAGTCCAAGAAAACGGGACGGGTCGGGACGGGACGGTGCCCATGAACTGGAGCTGGAGCTGGAGCTGGTCCTACCAGAACAACCATAAGAACTGTACAATTTTTTTTGTTTTTTTTTTACTCTAGGGATAAGTACGGGTATATGTATATGTATATGTATGTATCTGTAACTGTAAGCTGTACATACCACATAAACGGAAGACTAAGGGTAGAGATATGGATACATGTAGAGATGAGGAGATACCCTCCTCCATCCCTAGCTTCTAGTGCACCCACGACGGAAACAATTTTTTTTGCTAGCCCTAAGCCTAGACATATGTATGTATGTATGTACAATTATCTATAAATCTATGTATGTATGTATACATTTTTTTTCTGTTACTTTTTGTGTGTGAGTCTGCAAAACGATTCCAGCAGATTCCAACGATTCCATGCGAAGATGGAGAGAAGACTACAAATAAAGTTATCGTATTTATTTAAATGCCTTGCTAATCATTACAGATGGTGAATTGGTGAATTTTGCAATTTGAAAGGAACAATAGTAGCATGCACTTTTCACTCCGTTTTCACTGCCTAGTTTTGAGAGTAAAAAGAGAAAACTTTGGGCAGTTATGCAAAAATATTTGCTAACCACAAGCGAAATGCACAAAACACGGCAGTACGACCAAAAAAGAATGTTAGGTGGTGCATTGAAAAACACACAACCATCGCTTAATTATGCGCATATTTTAGATTAGAAGCGGCACAGCGACGGAAACAATTGCAAATTGTTCAACAACAAACAACAAAGAAAATCATATATTTTTGGTGGGGCGAAACCTTAAAAATGTGAGTGTAAATAATAAATTAAAAATTATTGCAAAACAGAACCACAAAGTGGGCACAGAAGAAGGCATATCCAGCCAACGCTTCCCCTTCCGTCTCTTTGCCATTCGGATGGTTCTCTGGCGGGATGATCCGATCTCGGAGCAGAGCGGGGCTCTAGTTCCATTTTCGCCTCTTGCGGTCGTCCCATGGCATAAATAAACAACGAACACCCCACCCCTCCGGCAGAAGCTCTCTGTGTAGTACGAGTAGGTGCCGCCATTGTTGCTGCAATGCTGCAATGCTGCAACCCAGACCAAGACAAGTCAGCCAAGTGTTAAATTGCAAAAGACAGTTCCATTGTCGGCACAAGAGCTGGCTGGCGAATTGCGAAATGGAAACCCTAGACAGGAGAGTCGATCCGGGTCGTGCCGTGCCGTGCCGAGTCGAGCCGATAATCTATAACCTATAGTGCGGCCCATTAGAGAAGCCGGATCCAGGCAAGCGTTAAAGTTCTCCGCTCTCCCACTCTGTCCTCGGTCCAGAGCATAGAAGCCCGACACGCGTTCCAGCGCCACAATGTTCCAGCGTAAGTGATCCACTCCACTCCACACTCCACACTCCAGCATCTAGTGTCTTGCGGTGGGCCAGAACAAAGGCCCGGGAAGAGGAGCTTTGTCGCAGTTTATGATGACCGACTTGAATTACCATTAGCCTAGCCCCGAAGACGCAGCCGAAGCCTGATCTAGCTCATGGGCTAATTAACTCTGCCTCAGAGCTAACACTGGACCTGGATGGTGGATGGTGGACGGAGTTGAAACTGGAACTGTGGGGAGTGCTGGAGTGCTGGAGCTCAGCTTGCAGCTACCGTGGGGATGAGATGTCTCTTGGCTCTGATGCTTGGGTGGCCCTGTCGAGTGCTTTGAAGGCAACAGCAGCATGTGATATTAAAGGTTGTTCATGAATGGATCGGCTCATGAATAGAGACTAATTAAGAGCAAAACAAGCTAAAGAATGGACATATGTACATACATATGTATGTAGTTTCATCATAATGATTTCTTCAATACGAGTATAAACCTGAACAACTGTTGAGTTAATTTTTTACTCAAATGCGTGTCAATAAAGCATCTCGGGGTAACAGTCGAGATCTACATATGTACATATGTATGTACAGGTGCATGTAATTGTGGGTAACTTCTGTAAGATTCGCCTAGCAAAGCTCCCCCCCGACATTGCCATGCGTTCCTTTTTCATCTTTCCTCTCACTCTCCCTGTCCATACCTTTCATAATTTTTTCCATTCATTAGCTTTTCTGCCAAAAAGTGGACCGAAACAGAAATTAGTTGAAAAGTTCCTCTCAAAACTTTCGGTCGCTTCTCTCCCCTTCCTTTCCGTACACGCCATCCATCGCGCCCTCTCTCACCAACTACATACCTATGTACATATCTATACTTGGGTCCGTTTAAGTAGCGTAACGGAATAAGCCCAAATAATGAAAGAAACGAACAGCGAAGCAGCAAACAGAGAGGGAGGAGAGCGAAGGTTGAGTCACTTGCCATCTCACTCTGCCACGCGCCAGTCAGGTTGGTTAGTTGGCTGCCGACGAGGAGCGAGCGAATGTGTTAAACAGGCACAAGCACGAATGTAAATGTAACTGTAACGGAATATGTACCGCCTAACTGTAACTGTGCTACTTTGAACAGGAATTTTGCTATATTTACACTCCCCGTTCTGTTCCACCCCCACCAGAAAACGACTAAAAACCAGTTTAAATACTTTTTTTTGTGATTTTCTGGTGCGTGTTTTTAACAAATAAACCAAAAATGAAATTGAGGCAAACCGACAGACAGCAGCAGCAACAATAGCGGGAACACACTCGTACATATGTATGTGTACACAACAAGAGAGCGACGTCCGTCCGTATCGTCTCGGGATGTCTAAGCGCCACCCACAATTGTGCGCAGCCAACAAATACAAGCACAACAAACACAACAAAAGAAAACAGAAAAATAGAGAAAAAAGTAAGCCAACAAACGACAATAAAAACGAAGCCGACAACGAGCGCCGCAAAAGGTACCACCCACCGTAAAAGAGAGCGAGTCTGCATCCGAGCTGAAAGAGAGAACCATCACAGAGAGCAGAACCCAGAGACAGTGCGCTGACAAATAAGACCAAGCAAAGCGCCGCTCAGTTGTATCCCATGTGGGCTGCTGTACACTCTTTACCAACGGAATATCTAACTACCAGAAAGATAACTAATTTGGCATACAAGTAAGTACCGCACATATTCCACATCAGCATTACCAGCCAAATACTTACCTGTCTGTAGATCCATCTCTCCGCCTTTTGACGCTTAGTTCACAGAGACTGCGAGTATAGGAAATCGGATTTTGTCTACAGACAGGCATAGTACGGGGAGGTATTCGGCCATTGATGCCGACATTTGTAGGTATGTAGAGGTATATACTTTCTACTATATATAGCCATGTACTTTTTGGGTAACGGGTTCACTGATAGATATGTTGAATTATCCGCTTTTGAACTACCTAAAACCGGTAGAACCGTTAACTCGTCTCAGCTTCATTTGCCGTGCTCTTCTCTCTCTCTCTCGCTTGCTCGCTCTGTTTCTCTTAACCACTTGACCCGTTCTCTTCCACAACGGCGCTCTCGCTTACTGTTTTATATTCAGCATACGCTTATAACGCTCTCTTAAAAGGTGGCTTTTGTCAGCAAAGTTCCGTTGAAATCGAAATGATTCATTGGATCGCTGCGTATTTGGTCGATTTTTGGATTAGTTACAGCCAACCCCGATATATATCCATGTGTATATGTATGTTCGTGATCCTGCCTTTCATCAGCTGGTCCTCCGCAATACTGGATGCTCTCGGATATGCAGATTGTTTGTTTGTCATCTGAGTGATCGGCTGAGCTGGCCGTACGACGCACGAGTATTATTAATAAATATCGTATTCAACTGATTTGTTTAACCCAGATTGAGGGATTTTCCTATCACCAGACCCATTAGTGACACTCACTGGGGCAGATCTATGACGTATGCTCTGCCATGCCACCGCGTTGAGGGAGCACCCCGCGTATGAGTGACGTGACCCAGACTAACCCAGACTTAGGGTCTCTAACCTTGCTTTACTGCGGCTGGATAGATTGGGCCATTGAGGTCGGGAGTGCCTCTGCACCCCTCCCACTCATTAGCCTGTCAAAGCTGGCGGCACGCATGCCGACCGTTCGGCCATTTGGCCAATTTTTCGACTACCACTGCAGTGGTAGATCTCCGCACATATTTGTGCCCTGGTCCTTGGAACACCTGGACCGGCCCCATGTCCATGTCCAGGCTTCGATTTCGTATGTAAATTTTTGTGTTGCCTAATTTGCCTTTTTGACTTTTTGTTGGGCAGCAAATAAAAATTAGTTGCAACAACAGAAAAAAAACACTGGCACATAGAGCGTCTGGCAGAAGGGGAGACTCGGCCCGGCAGACAACAGGGCGGTTGGTGGTAGAAGGAGGGGCCAAGGAGGGGCATGCCACGACGCGACTAATGTGTTGGCATGTGTCAGACACGCATCAAACACAGCGACAGCACACAACAAGAAAAAAAAACAAAATGCGCCAGCATCCCAAAACAGGATGAGATGAAATTTACACAGGAATGGATTTGGGAATGGACTGGCATGGCACGCGGAATCACAGGGAATAGGTCGGATCGAGATAGCACCGTGATTAGTGCGGAATGGATTGGGATGAAATGCGGACTGGACTAAAAGGAACTGCAAAATGGGATAATAAACGGCATGTAAGATACACCTAAAAGGTGAGATGGGAATCTACAAAATTTACTTTAAGATTGCCATAAAGTGAACCTGCATGGGCAGGATCGAAGGGAATATTATTCGTACCCATAAGATGCAATAAAACAAACAAAAAATTATGATTTAGCAAGATAGAAAACGAAATGCAATGAATCATCAGATATGGACGGTTTCGACCTGAAATGAAATGAAATCGAACGTAGGAGACCAGGGCAATATGTGCGTATATGCATATGTCACACTTAAACGGAAAATGATAATGAGAAATGATAAAGCAGATTATGGTTGTTCTGCAGCGGCGTGAGTCAGCGCCAAGGCACATTGAAAATACCCATTGATTCATAGATTAGTTACAAATCAAACTAACTAACTACTATTTATTCAAACGCTAGCGGGCCCTAATCAGATCAGGTAGCGCCTTGCCCATCTCTAGGGCCAACAACGCATCGAATCTCGACGCACTCTATTGCTGTTGTGGCAGCCAGTACGGGGTGAAAGTGCGGTCACTGTTGCCTGTCCCTGTTCCTGTTCCAGTTCCTTTTCCCCTGTTCCCCGTTTCCCATTCCAGTTCCTGTCACACGCCACGCAGCAGCACTCGATGATGCGTTGATGATGCCGCACCAGCGTCCGCAGGCAGCTGAGTTCGGGCTGGGTGGTATGGTGGGTTACCTGTGAACTTGATTAGCGGTTTGTTGTGGCAGCATCCAAAAAAAAAAACGTTTGCGTTGAGTGATTAGTGCTCTGCGATGGTTGCCACTTCTGCTGCTGCTGCTGCCGCTGCTGCCAATACGCCGCTGCTGTTGATGCCACATCATTATAGCTACTTTATTAGCCTTTTGATTATTTTAGCACCAATTTGTTGTTCCCGTTGCTTCTCTCTGCTGCTCTTTTGGTGTTGTTTCCGTGTTGTTTCTGTGCTGCGTCTACCTCTGCCTCAGCGTTGTAGTTGTTGCTGTTGCTGGCGCCCAACCGCATTCGCTTTGATGTTGCTGCTGTTGTTGCAGGGATTGCGAAACCGCTTATTAAATATACGCAATGCAAATAAAATAATAAGCAGCACGAAACAAAATACAGTAAACCGGCAAAAAATAAATAAATAAATAAATAATACAAAAAAAAAAAATACACACCAAAATGGGATAAACAAATTTATTTGTTGGCTAATTGAAAAATAAAAATGACTACGTTTCCCATATGTTTGTGTGCGATTGTATGTGTGCCAATCTGTCTGCATGGGTATGCACATATGTATGTACATATGTACATATGTATGTACACATGAGGCAGGTGTACACCCAGGGACATACGTACAAATTTATGCACTCATAGAAGGAACAATGATATCTGATAGTAAAACTGATGTAAATATTTATTGCACCACGTAAAACACACTAGATGTAAATATGTACGTATATGCACTGAACTACATATGTGCAGTATATGACCTACACCAAAAATGCTACAAACATTTATAAAAGCACAACTGAAACGAAGTTTACGAAATTTGATCCCACAAATAAATACAATAAACTGCCACTAAGCCACCACCTTCGGTGTTTAGAGTCTCTGCCCTGCGCTTCGCTAGAGGGCATTTCTGTGCATTCCTGTCCAAAGTCTAAATACACAGAAAAATAAATATTTTAAGATTTGGTTTCCAAGGGAGAGCTTTTACAAGAATTCAAACCAAATCGAATCCAATCCCAAAGTACTAAGCCGAAGGCTGTGAATTGAAGGGAATTTTTAACGAATTTGTCAATCACTTTCGATTTCCATTGACCACAAATAATGCTATGCCACAGCGGATGGGCGGATGGGAGAGGGAACAGAATCCGAAACAGTTAGCTTGCTCTGGCCTGTGGTAAGGAAGGGAGCTCTGCGTCTGTATCGGCCGAATCTGTTGCACGTTTTCCAAGCGGCCCATTGGGGCAAACCCCGCATCAGTTTTTTTTTTTTTTCATTTGGCACGCTCATTTGTTTATATGGCAAAATCAGGCAATAACAACAAAAATGGGGAAGAACTAGGCAAAAGTCGAATAGCAAATGCTCTATCAGAAAGGTTCAAATGGAATGACTTGGGTTGGGGGACAGACCTAACAGAATATGTGTGTATATATAAAATAATACAATATACCTATCTAAATATGTATATATGTATGTATGTATGTACATATGACCAAGCAACGACCACCCCAAAACCTGGCCTGTTGGGCAGAGACGGCCCATAATAGACACACGGGTCTGTTGCGTTGATGCTACAGTGAATCATCAGCCAAAGCGACGACAGCAGTGATGACGATGGCATCGTAATCGAAAGCCCAGCTGGTCAGCCCAAATAAACCGACAATCCATTGATCCAATGAGCCAGCGAGCAAACGATCCAACATTAAGTGCTGCACGTAAGCCAAGAGCGGCTGCCCTGAACTTGGGGCTGCCTCATCAATATGCGGAGCCAGACGCGATCAATGGGAATGGAAACTCCAAAGCACCAACAGCAATACCCACAACCCAACAACGGCAACAGTGTTGTCTGTTGCAACAACAACAACAGCAACAGCAGCGACCGAAGGAACGAACAATGCAAATTAACAATTAACGCAGGATATTTGGTGCAACCGCAGCCAAAAGGGGGGTGGAGATGACGACGACGACGACGTCCACGAAGGAGCCAAATAGAGATTGGCAATTTGGGGGGCACCTCGCCTCACCTAACCCCCAGCAAACAACAACATAAATCCATAAATCCGTCCACGCTCGCAGCCAAAAACCGGTTCAGGCCGTGCATATCGCGAGTTTTGTTGGGAGGGTGGTGGGAGGGAGGTAGGCTGTATGGGGTCTTATACTACATACGAGTACTATATATCGGGGTTTTTAGCGACTCTATAACTGGGGTACGTTCTGGGTACTGGGCACTGGGTTGGGTACTGGAATCTGTCGCAGACACTTGCACGTGCCAGATTGAGTCATACGAGTGTGTGTATTTGTGTACCGGGGATTTTCGTGGGCGAGGTGTGGGGAAAAAGCAACAAGGGAACAGTAACAGCAATTTGGTCGAGCAATCGGAACCCACGATACCCGCTAATCAGAGGTAATACTTGTTTTTTGCCCAGTCGAAAGTCGAAAAGAAAATAGTCCCAGATTCCAGAGAGACTTTTATAAGAATTATAGTGAAAGTAAAGGGTGGGGATGGGAACTCTATGAGTACTGGGTACTGGGTACATAGATACGAGTATTGCTAAATGTTTGCACAACTTTCGGAGCAACTTTGACTTTGGTTCTGGAATCTCTCGCTCGGTTTTTACGCTCAAACATTCGTGGAAGCGTGTGAATTCCTCGTAACTGGCCAGTAAGAACTCTATTAATACCCAAAGAGCAAAGAAAGAGCATCGCGAGACACTAATAGGGCGCAGCAGGGCAGGGCAGGGCAGGGCAGTGCAGGGCCAGTAAAGCCAAGGCAGCAGCCAATAGCCCTCTAACCCCAAAGCAGATTGACCAAAAGGCATTTTTCAAATTGAAAAGTGAGGCCTAAACCGCAAAGTTCTTAACTACCTCTATTTATTGGCTCACATAATAGATGCAGGCGGCGGTCACAGGTCCTTAGGTCCTTAGGTCCTTGGGTCCTCTCTGTCCTAAGGTCTGTCTCCAATTGCTGGGCCAAGTGTGGCCACAGCTCGAAAAGCAGAAACTCACCGGATGCACCGGAGCTGGTAGAGGCACAGGCACAGGCACAGACATTGGAACATGCACATGCACCCATCGGAATGACATTGCACCCATTCCAATCCCCATTCCCATCCCCATCTCTATCCAATCCTCATTCTCTGCCAGCCTGGCCCTGGCACCGGGGCCTGGCCGTCCAGCAATCGAGCAGACGACAACGAAACCTACAATTTGATTATCGCAATGAGAATTGCAGCACTTGGCAACGACAACGATTCACTTGGGATACACTCGACCTCGACGGTCCAGGCTAGGGACAAGGACAAGGACAGGGACAGGGGACAGGGCCACAGGCACAGGCACAGGAACAGAAACAGGAACAGAAACAGGACTGGGGCCAGGGCAAGTCACGGCACCCCGAGCGGGGGATAATGGTACCCCCATCCCTCAGACTTCGCGTTCGCATTTTGTCAACATGTGTAGCTGTCTGTTTTAATGGTCAATTTCTCACTCTAAATGGATGCATGAGCCTGCAAGGAAGCCCCAGGCTAGAAGGGACCCAAAGCACCCTTAACCATCGAAGGTATGCTTTGGTTAGGCTATTGAACTGGGACCATTGCAAAGTTAATCCTCCCTTTGAATCCCTTTGCATGGAATGATACCTACCCACCGAATTTACGATCTGATATGGTAGCGTATCCATTAGTCGTTGCAACTGCATTCTGCAAACAGTCCGATTTGTCCCGTTTTTTCTTGGCTCTTGGTCGGAGGGGGTGCCCAGCCCCCGCTCGTGTATGTGTCAGCAAAGAAAATGCGAACGGAACGCATTTTGTGGCCAGCCTACAGGTTCCTCGGTCTATGTCTACGTCTCCGCTCTGGATGCTATTGCGACTGCGACTCCAACTGCATGCCCCATCGCCCGGTAGGACATGGGGCTGGGGCACACAACATTTGGTGACTTTTGCCGTCGGCCGGAAGTGTGACAGTACTCGTAGCAAGGAAGTAGTTAGCTTGCGTGTGTGGGAGATGGCAGAGACTAACCATGGACCCCAGGCATAGGCCTCTGGCCTTAGGCCTCCGGCTGCTGCTGCTATTCCTCATCCTCCTCCTCCTGATTTTAATGGCAGCAAATCATTTACAGATGTCGCAACATTTTGCATAAAAATTTCTATCACAGACAACAAGAGGAGCCGCCGCCCGGTCGACCCGAGCAGAATCCGGTCGAGTGGTGCCGTTAGACAGTGCACCCCACCTCCCAGTCAACCCTCCGCAAAAATAGCGCCCACCGGCCACGCGGCCATGGGGCAATGGCTTAAACGCTTTTCCAAGCAGGAAATGCATTTTCATTTGGTAGCGGAAGTAGCTGCAAATGAGCTTTTAGTTTTTGCTCACCTTCACTCCGGTCTACGGGCTCCCTGCTCCCAGCGCCTGGATCCTGGCTCCTAGACCAAATTGTGCAATTTGCATTTCCGGCGAGCAGAAAAAGCCACCGAATCACCAGCGATCCCAGCCCCAGCACCCCAGCACCCCAGCCCTTCTCCCGCCACTTTCAGCCCCACCTGTTGCCGAGCTGCTCAAGTCCCGTTGTCCGGCACTAGTCCGACATTAGCGACCAGTCAATGCCCCCGTCTGGTCCATCGCCTTTCTGCGGAAATATGCGTCTGGTCTGCCACACGTCCGCAAAAGTGTGCAGTGTGTGAGTGCTGCAATGAGTGCTGTTCATGTCCGTCATTGATGCGTAGGTGAAATTTGTTTATAATCAAATTAACTCCAACTTGGAATTAGTTTGGGGTGCAGCTCCATTAACACAAGCGACGCAAACGCAAACGCAGAGGTAGAGGCAGGCGCCGCCACCACCAGGGGCTGGCACAGCTTTTGGATTGAAGCCACCACCTCCACCACCACCACCACAATGGAAGCGCTTCATTGTTGCGGCGCATACGTCTCCGAGGCGTATACTTGTTAGGACTGCAAGCAACATAATTAATCGAAACGGGAAGGAACGCTTCTGTGGACGCGACTCTACAGGGTGGCAACGAACGACTGACGCACCCTGCACGCACTTTTCATGTTCAATAAAATGCCCCTCTTCGAGTACGGGTATAAGAAAACGAGTGGGGAAGCTACAACTAGGTAAGTTTGCATTTTTGGGCATAGCTGAAGCATGCAACACCAAATATCAAAGAGATCTTTAATTTTTCAATATTTTCAGTTCTAACTATCCGTTGGGGTAATATATTGAATTTCAGAATTGATTTACTGGCATTAGGAACATTCAGTACAAATTTAACAAAATTCCTGCAGTCCTGTACACTAGCCATTCCACTCTCAAGAGGCTCGCCTGTGGCCTCACCACCTCTAACCAGAACTGCCTCCTAAACGTTAACTGATGAACTCGCAGGGGTTCCATAACCCCCATCCTTATTCTGTTCTGCTCTGTCTCTGACTCTGCACTGCCCTAGTCTGGTACGGCCTGGCCTGGTCTGGTCTGAGCTCGACGCTGTGCAGCGGAGACGATTTACAAATGGTCATTGCGAGTAAATATGTCAAGTGCAGACCCCAAAAAAATACATACAAATAAAAATATTCATGCTCCATGCTTCGTTCCACACTCCCCATACACCGTACTCGTACGTGTGGCTGGCAGGCAGGCAGGCAGGCAGGCATGGTTTGCTAGTGTGCGTGCGTGTGGAGGCCACAAAATTCATTGGCTTTTTTGGTGCATGCGTTTCCGGTTGCACTCAGTGAGTGGCAAACGGTTTCAGTGTAAATTGGTCAACTAAATTATGCAGCATCAGTTACAGTTCCAGCAGCAGCAGCAGCAACGGCCAAGCTGTCGAAGCCCTGCCTCCCAGTCCAAGTCCCAGTGCCCGACACCAGGCCTAGATGGGATATGAAGGACCACGTCAGCAACAGCTGAGTCGAATTTGCATTCTATAAAATTTTAAAGCAAAATAAAGTGTTGCCTCCTCTGTGTGTTGCATGTAGTTAGGGTGAAATATGATGCATCGAGGAGAGCTCTTGAAATACAAGTAATAATCAAGGAAAATGCTTTATTTATCGATGGTAAAGTTTTTTGTTTTTGGTACTCAATGTTAAATTTTGAATGCAGCCAACATCCCTCTCTTCTCTTCATTCAAAGATGACCTTGCTGACAATTATTAGCTGAAATCCCAATGTTTCGAAGATGTGTACTACGCGTATATGTATGGTCACAGTGATCATCGATAAAGTTTCGACCAGCCCCACCCAGATGCCTTTATGGTGTCTCGTCCACCCAGCTGCGGCGTCAGAAACATATGTTCGCGGTCTTTATTTGGTGGTCAACTGGTCTAGTGCCTCCTCCCCCCTTGCCCTTGCCCTTGCCCATCCCATCCCATTCGCTTGGCCCTCTTTCCTGCAACTCCAACGGCCATCGTTCGCTGGCTATTTGTCACTTGCAACCGCGACGGCCATTTCCGCCGGACAGTCGCCATATTTACGCAGTTGTTTTTGTTGCAAGTTTATGCAGTTGTAAAATTGCTGACAATTGATAGGCCATGGCAATGGCAATGGCAGTGGAACGCCACTCCACTCCCTGGACCGACTCCAGCCCCAGACCCATATCCTCGTCCATGGCCCCTGCTCGGTGGCCACAATTTAGCGCGCGGCGACTACCGAAAAGTGCAGCGCAGATTGGCTTCACTGGCTGGGCTGGCTGACTCTTGATGAATGCACAAATAATGGGGATGCATAATGCAAAACAGGAAATAAATTATTCTTGTTGCTGCTGCTGCTGCTGTTGTTGCAACCCAGGTCTTGCCACTGCCACTGCCACTGCCACTGTGCTGTAGGAGGCGGACACAAGACGGCAGACAGAAGCAGCATAACCCGCAGCGTAATAACAACAATCATCATGATTCTTATCATCCTGAAACTCATGATCATTGTCAATCACAATCCATACACTGGTCAACAAATAATTAAGACACACACCCATGAGGGGAGTGCAGAAAAGAAAACAGCAAAAAGTATTCGACATGCCAGCGCTTATTCATCTGCGACTATTCTGTTGGGTTCTGTATTCTGTAGTTGAAGTTGTAGTTGTGTGTTTAAAACCAGAGCCGAAGCATGATGACTAGTGTAACATGATCATCGCTCTTCTGGCTACGGCCAGGATAATTTTGTTTGATTTTGATTCTGATCGAATTAGCGTAAAATTGAGCGTTCGTCAACTTTGGGAGCGGGGTCGCGACTGGTCGCTGCCCCGTAGTTGTCGAACCAGACACCAGACACCAGACTGGGCCCAGCGGGGTCCACCGGGGTCCGCAGAAACGTGGGCTCATTGACAATGTTAAGGTTCAGATAGAGCAGCGAAGGCCGCGTGCGGGGCTTTAAAGAGGCGTGGAAATTGTGGGACAAGCCTTCTTTGCCCCCAAGCCTGCACTCCCCTGCAAGCTGATGATTTGCATTTGTTGCTGGAACGTTCGGGTCGGAGGATCGGCGTAATTGACCAAGTTATTTTGCGCTCTCTGGCTATGGCTATGGCTCTGGCTCTCGACTCTCGACTCCTTTTGGCAAATTGATTTTGCTTCGTGCCTCATCAGCAGCGACAATTGCCCTTATGATGATCGTCATCTGCACCGTCTCTCATCATGATTGCTGTTGCCACTGCCACTGCCACTGCCACTGCTGCTTCTTATGCGCTTCGTGTGCTCACGTAGCTGGTGCCCCTCGTTCCACTTTGACTTTGCTGCTGCTTCCCCCTCCATTCTTTCGTCCCCTCCTGCTCACTGTGATGCTGCTGCTGGTTCTTCTGCCACTGGCTACCGACGTTTTTTGCGGTTTCACACTTTGGTTAAGGTTGCCTGCCCTTCGCACTCGTCGGTCGACCGATCGATGGTCATCGCCGCTGCCGTTGCCGCCGCCGCGGTCAGGCATTGGGTCAGAGACTCAGAGAACGTAACAAGGAACGAACACACCACCGTGCAGTGGTAAGGGGTAAGGGGTATACAAAATGTCGATTTTAATTAATTGGCTGCAGAAAGCAGCTGAAAGTTATACAGATTTCGTTCTTAATCATTAAATCTTCAATTAAATCCTAGCATGGTTCTTAGTTCTTAGTGTGTCTATTTGATGTACTTGTCCATAAACTTCTTGTGGAAATCAGAGCGCAAGGCATCGTTGACAAAGTGCGTTTTTTTTTCGGGCGCCGATCTGGCGCAGTTTTTGAACACAACATCGTCGTCCCAGCGGCGCTTGATCTTGAGGTCACCGCCCAGGCCAGAGGCCCGTCCGGCTGCGGAGGCCGCAGTGCCCGGCTCGTAGTTAATCAGGGGATTTCCGGACAGAATGTTCTCCATGCGGATACGTTCATCCTCGCGACTTTTCTCGGCATCACGTCGGGCTGTCTCCTGCAGGCGCTCGTGCTTAATTTTCTGCAGCTCGGCCAGCAGGGCGGCATCATCGTCGTCAGAGTCGCTGTCCGAATCGGAAGAGTCGTTGTCCAAGGCCTCGTCTGCATCGAGATTGGCCTGCTGTTGTTGCTGCAGCACCTGACCATCAACCTTGGCACGCTTGTTGGTGCTGCCGCTGGCGTTGTTTGCCTCGATGGCCTTGCGCACAATCGAGGGTAGGGCCTTGCCCGAGGTGGCCCCAGGACGCGCCTCGCGTTCACGCTCCTCCAGCTCCTTGCGGAAGTCGCGGCTGCGGATCTCCTCGGTTGTGCCCTGTCCTGGCTCCCTGCGAATGATTATCGGTGCCAAATGTTAAGTGAAAACAGCAAATTGCAGACCCGACCCATGGGTGCTTTTTCCAATGCGCTTGCTTACCTGTACTTCAGCTTGGTGTGGCCTGGCAAATCGCGACTCGAGTACTGTTTGCTCAAAGCGCTCAAATCCTTCTCGCCACGCCCAGAGCCACCGCGGGCGGGATCAAACGTGGGACGTGCGGCTGTAGTCATATTTCGGGTTTGTTTTTTAGCTCAGCGACAGCTTACACAATTAATTGTAAATGTTTTTCCAGAAATGCGTTTGGTTGTCACAGCTGCTCGCTAGAGATGCGTAAGATGGCGTGTGTGTTGTTTCCAAGGGAGCGTATCGATAGTATCGATAACTGTCGTCAGAGCACCACTGCTTTCCCAGCTGTTGCTTCTTCGGCACAGCAATCGAATCGTTAACACGCGCGGGCTTACTATTTAACGCTTGTTTTGGCGACTTTGCCCCAAACACCCAGCTAGCCCTCCCCCCCCCTGATCAACACACGACAGCTGCCTGCCGTGGAGCTGCAATGCTAGCCAATTTGCAGGTCCGCAGTGGCCACTTGTTGCGTCACAGGTTCCAACGGACCAGCCACTGGACACGCAGCTTGGCGAGCACCGCGCCTAGAGGCGCCAGCGACCAAGCGAAGACACAAGAGGAGGATCGTCTGACCATCGGTGATGTAAGCGTGCGTCTAACCAAGCCGAAGCAGCCGCACCTGGTGCCCCAGCAATACGGTAAGCATCAGATCAGATCGCATCGGATTAGATCCCACACGTGATCAAAGGTCAATTTATATTATATATGTCCGTTTCATCTGACAGTGCAATACGCGGCGGATGGTACCCTTCAGCTGACGCAGTCTGCCCTGCACCATCTGCGCTGGATGCTGCAGAAGGATGCTCTCAAGCAGGATATGTTCTTGCTGGGCCAGCCCGGTCCGCTGCGTCGCCAGCTGGCCATGCAGTTCCTAGAGCTCACCCAGCGCGAGGTGGAGTATGTCGCGCTGAGTCGTGACACCACCGAGAGCGACCTCAAGCAGCGGCGCGAGATCCACAACAAGGCGGCCATTTACCACGACCAGGGAGCCGTACGGGCTGCCATCCACGGACGCGTACTCATCCTCGATGGGGTGGAGCACGCGGAACGTAATGTGCTGCCCATTCTGAACAACCTGCTGGAAAACCGTGAGATGCATTTGGAAAACGGTAAATTCCTTATGGCGCCCGAACGCTACGATAAGCTACTGGAGGTGCGTGCCCAACCAACACTCGACTTACATACATACGCCACTCTAATGCCGTCCCACCTACGTTTTTCGCTCTGCAGAAGCATTCGCGCGAGCAGCTGGATGAGTGGGGCCTCCTGCGCGTCTCTGAGCAGTTCCGCGTGGTGGCCTTGGGTCTGCCTACACACAAGTACAAGGGAACCCCCCTAGATCCACCTCTGCGCTCTCGCTTCCAGTCCCGCAACGTGACCAGCTACTCCTACGGCGAGCTCTACGATGAGCTGCAGCAGGTGGCGCCGGCTGTGCCTGGCGATCACCTAAAGCAGCTCCTCACGTTTGCCCTCACCCTGCAGAAGGCAGATGACAGTCTCCAGCTGCCCGACTTCCCACTGCACAATCTTCAGCTGGGCGTTCAGATGCTGGTGTGTAATTAACCCATGTCTAAGGCACATGGAGCTGCAGCTGTCATAAATTTCATCTCTCTTCCGCTTGCAGGAGGCCAATCCCGCCCTCAGCCTGCACGATGTCATCACGCGCATATATCCGTACCAGTCCATGCTGAAGCCCGACCAGCAGAAGCGCGTCGAGGAGCTGCTTACTAGCCTGCATGTGCAGCGCCTGCCCGGGCAGACCATCAAAAGTATCACAAGCAGCGCCCAGGCTGACCATCTCGTCACTCTCCAGCTGGATGACCTGAAACTGATCGTGCCCGGAGGAGACACGCCTGCCACGTCGAGCAACTTTGTGGATCTGCCACACCAGCGACAGGCCTTGGCGTCGCTGCTGCAGGCCTATGCCGTCGGAGATGTGTGTCTAATGGGCCAGAAGGGCGTAGGCAAGCTCACCCTCACCAAGCAGCTGCTTGGCCTACTCCGCCAAACTGCCGAGCCCATGATGCTGTACGAGGACATGACATCTCGGGAGTTGGTGCAGCAGCGCATCACCAGCCCCCAGGGCGACACTATCTGGCGGGACTCACCTCTGGTGCGAGCCGCCAAGGCCGGAAATGTGGTGGTGCTCAATGGAGTGCATCGCCTCCACAAGAGCACAGCGACAATACTGCAGCGGTAGGCATAAGACCCCCACAGAACCACACACCTCGCAAATCGCTAATCAGCAAATCGAAATTCTGAACTCAATTTTTTTCTCCCGCAGCCTCATTCACGACCGTGAGCTGCTGCTGTGCGACGGCACCACTATGCTCCGCCGGGACCGGTACCAGGCCCTTCTGCAGCAAGGACTCTCCAGCGCCCAGCTGACGGAACGAGGTTTGCTGCCGATACACGAGGCCTTCCGCATTGTAGCCTTGGCGGAGCCACCTCGCCCAGGCAGTGGGCAGCCGAATTGGCTCACCCCCGAGCTGCTAAGTCTATTCCTCTACCAGGAGCTGCGTCCACTCCACCAGAGCGAGGAGCACGAGCTTCTCACCCAGCTCTGCGGCGGCCAGTTGCCCCCCCAAATGGATCAGCTGCTGAAGCTGGCCCAACTGCTGCGCTCCTCGCAGGATCCGCTGATACAGGGTCTGGCCGGTACACTGTCCACGCGGCAGCTGCTCAAGTTGGCCCGTCGTCTGGTGGCCTATCCCGGCAGTGAGCTGAGCGACGTGCACGAGATGCTGCAGAACACATTCCTGGCCAGGTTCATGCCGGCTCTGTCGCGTAGCGCCCTGGAGCAGGTCATGCAGCAGGTGGGCATCCATCCCAGTGCAGAGACGAGGAGCAGGAAGAAACCCACCGGACAGATTGGTGTTGAAGGGAACACCTTGAGGATTGGGGAGACCCGGATGGAGCTGGGCAATCCCAGCCAGGCGCAAAAATCGAAGGTGCCCAGCACCCTGTTCTACGAGATGCCCCAGCACGTGGAGCTGCTGGAACGCCTGCTGCAGGATTACCTAATCGGTGAGCACTTGCTGCTCGTGGGCAACCAGGGCGTGGGCAAGAACAAGCTGATCGACCGTTTGCTGGAGCTAATGCAACGCCCGCGCGAGTACATCCAGCTGCACCGGGACACTACTGTGCACAGCCTGACGCTACAGTCGACGCTGCAGGATGGCCAGGTTGCCTATGAGGACAGCGCCCTTGTCAAGGCTGTCCGCTCCGGTCATGTGCTGGTGGTAGACGAGGCCGACAAGGCACCGGTGAATGTCACCTGCATCCTGCGCACTCTGGTGGAGAGCGGGGAGATGGTCCTGGCCGACGGCCGGCGGATTGTACCGCATGGCGCGGCTGGATCGGTGCCCAACTGCATCGAAACTCACCCAGAGTTCCGGCTCATCGTCCTGGCCAATCGTCCCGGCTTCCCCTTCCTGGGCAACGACTTTTTCGCCGCCCTCGGCGACGTCTTCAGCTGCCATGCCATCAGCAATCCCCAACCCGATTCCGAGATCTATCTGCTTCAACAGTACGGCCCCAGTGTTCCCCCCAAGACGCTGCGTACGCTGGTGAACGCCTTCGGAGAGCTGCGCAGCTTGGCGGACGAGGGGATGCTCAACTATCCGTACTCCACCCGCGAGGTCGTCAGCATTGTGAAGCATTTGGAGCGCTATCCCGAAGAAAGCATAGCGGACGTTGTCGGCAATGTGCTTGACTTCGATCGTTACCAGCCGGAGGCGCTGCAGCAAGTCATTCAGGTGCTGGCAAAGCATGGCATCGAGGCCTACGCTCTGGACGAGGTGCAAATGTTGCGCCAGCGGAAGACACTGCAGGCATCGGTGGAGCGGCATAGCGGCCTCGGGGTCTCCGGCCCAAAGTTCGGGAAGATCGATCCCAAGAACGAGCCGCACGTGGGCGGGAACACCTGGGCTGGCGGAAGTGGGGGCCGCGACACTGCCGGATTGGGCGGCAAGGGCGGACCCTTCCGCCTCGACAAGGGACACAAGGTGCATCAGCTGAGCGACGAAGAGAAGGCCGACGTTCCCGAGGAGATTAAGAAAGCGGCCCGCGAAATGAACCGAAAAGCCTTCGCGGAGAAGCTTAAGGAAATCAAGATGTCCGCCCACGACCACAAGTTGTACGCCCAGTTCAGCGAACCCAACCGGAAGCAAGTGCAGCAGCTGAAGGCCGTCCTGGAGGCTATGCAGACCAAAAGCAAGGAGCGCCAGTGGCAGAAATATCAGACGCATGGCGAGCTGGACGACACACGACTGGTGGAGGGCATCACTGGCGAGAAGAACATTTATAGGCGGCGGGCCGAGGCAAACCCGTGGGCCGACCACGTCCAAGAGAAGCCAAATCGTCTCAAGCTCGTTGTGGATGTCTCCGGCTCCATGTACAGGTAGACCTCAGTGTTGACTTTCAGTTTGACTTTTGTCAAAACTTGTCGATAATTTCTTTGCTGCAGATTCAACGGATACGATGGGCGGCTGGACCGACAGCTGGAAGCCGTGGTCATGGTAATGGAGGCCTTCGAGGGCTTCGAGAAGAAGATCGTATACGACATCGTCGGCCATAGCGGCGAAGGCTGGGAAATACCATTCGTGAACGTGGGCAGTGCCCCCAAAAATGATAAGGAGCGCTTCGAGACCATCCGCATGATGCACGCCCACTCGCAGTTCTGCTGGTCCGGAGACAGCACTGTGAAGGCGGCACGCGAGGCCTGCTCCAATTTGGGCGCCGAGGACGACTTTGACAACGCCATTGTTGTGGTCCTCAGTGATGCGAATCTCTCGCGCTACGGCATTGCGCCCAAAGACCTGGCTGTGGCCCTTAAAAGGGGCGAGCCCAAGGTCAAGGGCTATTCCATATTCATTGGCAGCCTGGCCGAGGAGGCGGACAAGTGAGTCGAGATTTTTGTTTACTCTAATTAGATACCAAACCTGATCATATTTTCCCTTTCTTCCCCGCCCCTGCAGAATCAACTCGGAAATGCCGGCGGGACAGAGTTTCGTCTGCATGGACCTCACCAAGCTACCTCACATTCTCCAGCAGATTTTCACCTCCTCGCTGATTTAGGACCGGGTGGATCACCTAGTGCAATTGGGTATCCCCAAACCCGAATTTAGGTAAATGTAAATGTTCGTTCTACTATTTGTGAATTATTCCCATTTCAGTTTTTACCATTGCTTAAGCTGAATTGCATCTGTTGTAAATCAATTGTTGCGTATACGAGTGTGTAGTGTAAATATATAAATACAGTCAATTTATAAAAACGAACTGGTAATTGAATTGGTAGATGCTACAGAAGAGGGCGTAAGCAGATGGTTAGATCTTCTCACAGCATTCTAGTTTTGTTTTATGCACCGATCGATATTACGCACATCTAAAACTAGCACCCAGGAATGATATTTTAATGTTTGGGTGTGGAGGGTGTATATGTACATACATACATATATAGTATGATGCATACTTATGACGAGCACCTACGGCAGGAATCATATCTGAAAAATAAATACACGATATGCATTTGCATTATTATTTGTATTATTTATTAATTGCCTTGCTGTTTATGTTTGCTATTTGATTACTTGTCATATCATTTACAAATTACATATTTAAGTATTGAATACAAAAAAAAATTCAATTTAGAGCTCGTGGATTTCCGTCAGCATCCAGGATCAGGTTCTGGATCAGGATCAGGATCATCGTGCTTCTGCTCCGTCCTGGACGGGGACTTCTCTTTGAGCCGCTCTCTCTCGGTCTCTCTTTCTATATATTATTTTCCTACTAGCATTGCGGGCCGGGGAAGGAGGAGAGGGCATGGGAAGGAGTAGGGGGCAGGAATACAAAAATTAAACAATTCACGGTTTCGCATTAATAAAATTTGGTATAAAAATCTAAAACAATTTCGTCCTCCGCATTGTTATTACATTTTACATTACTTATATTTTTTCTTGGTTTTCGTTTTTGATGTATGTATGTATGTGTATGCATTTCTGTATGAATATTAAATATTGTTGCAAATTCATGAATTAATGTGTTAGCAAAAACGCTTAAATTATGGTATATATAGCTATATATACTCTTGATCCTTTATATAGTCTATACAAGATTAAACCCTTGCAAATTCGCATCATCAATGTGGGTAGTGGCAGGGAGGGGTGTGGTTGGGTCTGAGGATGTTTCCTTAAACATCTATCTATCTATATATGTGTATATGTATCTTTCGCCAATTGCTGCAGTAAACAAACAGAATACAAACATATAAGCAGATACATACATACAGTGGCAGATTCCCCTTGGACCAGGTGTGTGCTTGGCGAACTTTATTACAATTTCTAGATATCTTGAATTTGTTCAGATCTTTTTTCTGGATCAAAATGAATGCAAATCATAAATAAATATATTGTTAATTTAAAATGGAACAAAATAAATGGATCAGCTTTCCGCACTTGAAATCTATCTACACGGACACGACTGGACATACATATGTAATTACCTACACACAAATCGGTATAAAAGCTAAGTTATCTTAAAAACATAACAACAAAGTTTAACTCTATGTATATACATATAATCATGTACATATGGTACGCACGTATATATATAGTATATTGGTACATACATGGATAGTCTGGAAGCTTGAACCAAAGAATTGTGTTTGCACTCTACCACGCATAACATATCTCATATAGATACACAGTACATACATAGTACTGTTACGTATTGTGTACGTATACCCCATAAACTTACATACATATGTACACGAAAATCCAAACTTATTTGAATTGGACGACATTAAAGTTACACACGGACCATTGCGGTTCCGGATTGGGGTTTTCTTAAATGTACAACAAATTCAAATTATAATAGAGAAATTGAATCTGCGAGTTGGCTGTTACCATATACAGTGCACTTCAGGGCTGTAGGGAAGCTCAAATATTAATTTTCAACTCTCTATGGATTGTTCAGATACACGTATGTACATACATATATCTATAAAGCTAAAGATTGCATTTTGTTAGCGAAATCATTACTTTAAATAGGAGTGAAAATGGGAGTCTGGCTTTGTTATTGATAAAGCACTTTTCCAGCAATGAAACGTCAGGAAATTTGCAGAACAAAAAACTAATCGAACGTCAAGTATTAAATAGAATTAAACATGAAAGGAAGTTTAATGAAAATTAACGATTTTTGAATCGGAATCAATTCTTTGTGAAGTTAATGTGGGGGAGTGTAAGGTATGGGGTATGGTATGTTTTTTGCCCCTCAAAATCAATATTTTTTATGGTGTCACAGTCGTACCAAAGACAATATAAGTATAAGATGCGGAACGCTCATACATTTCAATTGCCATATGCAAGGCAATTTTTCAGCCAGCGACGAAACTCGCGCCATCTCGCTCACACAAATTTGAGAGCGTACGAATCTAAAAAATCCGCTTACATGTGTGAGTACACACAGAACCAGCAAGTGCGTATGTGTGCGTACTTGTGCGAAGCGGACGATTTTCGAGACGAAAACCTTTTAATGAGTTGAGAAACGAAATTATTTACCGGCGTTGAATACGTCGCGTGCTGAATACCCTAGTGACAATTATTCCAATGTGAAGTCATGTATTAAATATATTATGTACTTTTATATAAGTATATCCGCTAATTATTATCGAATATACCATGTTAAAAGAAATTATCATTGGAGGGATATACAATAAAAACGTTTATTAATATTGGGGTGGTAAGCGTCTTGCAAAATGAACTTACACTTATAAAGTGAAGGGTATATTTCGACAGCGCTGTAAAAAACGTATGCATGTGCACACATACAGTTGTCGCAACGACTCAGCTCGGCTGTCGCATCGGCATAGAACCAACTTCGTGTGCCTTCGTATGCTGTATGCCTACACGAGAGTGGCTGGCTCTAGAGCGCTCTCTCTCTCTCTAAAAAATTTCAAGAGAGCCTGGAGCCAGCTCTAGATCCAGCATGAAAAATTCGTGTACCAAAATTTCGTATGGCCTTATTTATCTTATACTTATATTGTCTTTGGTCGTACGGCGCGAATTCAGAAAAATAATAATACTGCATATAAAATGTCAGCACGATAAAAGACATCGACCACAGTGGTAAGGCGTTTCAGTTGTGGCGTTACATGCCAGATGTGACAAGTCCGCCACCATACCTTACACGCCACGAGACCTTACACTCCCCTACCAAAGTAAGTTCCGTTATACTTCTGGTGAATCATCGAATAGAACAGTTTTAAAAATTAGTTGATCTTCGAATTGGTCATTATCGAATGAAGGCTAAGCTATGCTATCGTATGCTGTGATTTATTAGGTGTAGTCAGGTATTGAAAGGGAGATTTGGAGGGGTTCACTTGGTCAAATAAATCAGTTCCTTTCCATACACTTTTGCGAGTGATGCTAATATAAAATCAAGTTGGTCTAAATCGATATGAACATATACATATTGTATGTATGCATTTTGATCAAATTCACAGAAATCACGCCTTTCTTTTGGGTATGATACGCCCTGCACACTTGGGATACACAGATATAGTATAGACATTTATACTCTCTAGATTCTAAGCAAAAAACGGACTATCATAGCACATGAGTTACACATATATATTACTCCTATATATACATTATATGGCATACATATATATGGTATATATAGACTAAAATTTCTTAAGACACTGCCTTAAATATACGTAAACTTGCTTTTTCGTTTGGCGACTTTTAAGAGTATGTACTCTGTATTTATGTACAGTACACATGTACAGTTCGCTACACAACCATATGACCAAGCAGACCAAGTTCTGAGAGAACCTAAGAAGTACCCACAGAGTTTAGTTCGCTTTTAGCCAGTAGAAATACGATCATCTACCTAATCTAATCGTTCAACATTCTCACAGCTATGAAACGCCCTGTAAAAGCCATGCGCATACGCATACGTGTACAAAGTATCTGAATTTTAGCATTTCTTTTCTTTTCATGTTCATGTGCACGTTCGTATTTTGTTTTGGTTCTTTTTTGATATTTCCTTGCTGATTTCGTATTATGTTGACCATATAAATGCTAAAGAATGACGAAAAAAATCAATTCTCAAATGAATCGTGTAAAACCGAATAATCATAAAAACAAAGCATAGAAATACATAATAATAATAGTTATAGCTACAACAGCAGTACGCAAGCGGTCCATATACACACATATCTGGTATATATGTACATATGTATATAACTTAGATATATACAATTAAAAAACAACGAAAAAAAAAACTGGGCTCGGTGACCAACTCAAAAGAAGGTTGAAAATTTGCGTTTGTTCGGCATTTGAGGGTTCTGGTGGTTTTGGTTGTGAATTTGCTGCGGCTGCGGCTGCGTCTGCGGATGGTGTGGATGCTGATGCGGATTGTGGTGGTAGCTGCCAAAGCCGTTGCTCTTCTGATTTACGGGCAGCACTGGAACCGAAGCATAGGCCGCCGGCTCCAACAATTGCTGATGCTGGTGGTACTGCTGCTGCTCCGGCTGTGGCTGCTGATGCTGATGCTGATGTTGGCAAAAGAACTGCTGATTGGGAGCAGCAGTTGGTTGAGCTGTGGCTGTGGCTGCGGATGCGACTGTGGCTGCAGCTGGGGCAGTGAGGTTACTGCTTTTGGAGGCGGGTGGCATTAGGAGAACGGGCACAACCACGGGTTATACGGAGATCTCGTAGTTCATGTCGTAGATGCTGGCCCGATCGGGCGTTGCCGAATTGGAGGCATTCTGCAGGAGATGAGCATTGCTTTGTGGCTGAGACGCGATGGCGGGTGCTGCCACGCCGCTGGGCAGGCCGCCGTTGTTGTGCTGCTGGTGCTCGAGGGACTGCATCTCCATGGAGTCGGTCATCTCGAGGGCGCGCACAAAGCTCATGGGCCGTGTCGGGGTCTGCTTGCGCTTGATTTGTGGCGAGGGTTGCGTCTGCAGGGCTCCCGCTGCACTGCTCACATTGACACCGACCAGAGGATTAGGCGGGAAGACGGCGACACCCCCGCGGAGAGCTGGCTGATACCCACCGCCCCCGACTGCGCCACCTATTGACGGTCCGCTGGCCGACACGCTGGCAATGCTACCGCTGCTGCCTCCGGCAGCTCCTCCGTAGCGCAGGACGTAGCCCGTTTGTGCTGTGGAGGCCTGCGGCATGGTCGTGGGACTCGTGGGGTTCGAGCGATGATATGAGGCAGCTGCTGCCGCCGCAGCCACAGCTGCCTGTTGGTGTTGCTGCTGCTGCTGCTGCTGCTGCTGCTGAACTGCGTAGTCTTGCAGACGCGAGTGCGTCATGATGAGCGGATGCGTCCCTCCTCCAGCCGTAATGTATTGGGCGTGCGGCACCACACCGGACGAGTTGCCGCTGCTCGGCAGCGTGCCAGCACTGCTACCAATGCCACTGACCGCGGCCTGCTGTTGCTGTTGTTGTTGCTGTCCAACGGGCCCGCCGGCGCTATTGCTGCTGAAACCTGGTGAGGTGTCCTTCCACATGTAGACACCACGCTGGGGGCTCCCAGCCAGCTCGCGTATGTTATCCACGGTGTTGTTGGAGCGGGCGTAGGACAGCTCGTTTCCGCCGCCCTGTCCCTGCCGCACCAGCTCCCCTTCGGAGAGGAAGCGGCGCTGAGGGCTGCCCCCGTAGGCGGTCTGAGCCAATGCTGCGTGCTGCGGATGTGCCGCATGAGATGCAGCCTGCTGTTGTTGTTGCTGCAACGCTGCAAGCACATAGAGAGAGAGAGAGAGCCATATTAGTGAGCTGCTTCTTTCTATTGTGGCCAGAGAGTACTAACCTTGCTGTTGCTGCTGTTGATGCTGCATCAGGACGCGTTGCTGCTGGAGCAGGAGCTGTTGCTGCTGCTGGATGGTCGGCGCCTGGGGATGCTGTGGCGGCAGTCCGCTGGTGTACTCGTAGTAGGCTGCCGCTGCAGCCGCCGCTGCTGCCTGTTGATGTTGTTGTTGTTGCTGCTGTTGCTGTTGGGCCGCTGCTGCCGCCGCTACTGCCGCAGCCTGGGCATTCAGGCCAATGAAATCGGGACGTCGCGGCTGCGTAGGCGTGCCCGGGTTAGATCTGGGCAGGGATGTACATAGCAAACGTTAATTGAAAATTGGAGCACACTGAAGGGGCGCAGAACGCAACGTTAGACTAACTGTTAGGCGAACATGATCGATGGGAAGGCGACAAATGCATTATGGATGTACGAGTATATTTATGGGTGGGGGTATGTAAGTGTGAGGGCGAGGGCGAGGCAGGTCGAATCTCCTCCGCAAAAAAAGTTAGCAGCGATCATTAAGAAGATTGGTTAATTCGATTCGATTCGATATGATTCACACACTTTTGTGTTTCTGTCACTAGAACAAAACAGTTACAAGTACAGTTTCAGTAGGAGATCCAGTTAGTAACAGTTGCAGTCACGTGCAAAATATACAGAGAATTACAGCGAGAGATTGATACACAAAATGGTTACAGATTGCAGATGGCAGATGGCAGATGACAGCTGACAGAATGCACAAGTACAGTACGTACGGAAATACATAGCTTCGATCCGAAAATTGCTAATCTCCGAGTGGTTAATAAATTGGAGCTTCGGACTCTCAACTAATCATGGACATATGTATATAAGTATGTATATTATAGAGAAGTAGAGAAGTAGAGAAGTAGTTAATGTTGATGGAAATTAAGCAACGGTTATTTATTTAGATCGCATTCACCAAGTTTGGTATTACACACTTCAGGTTACATAATGTTGAAAAATCAGAGACTGGCGAATGCACCGAACAGATCGCACAGAGTGCTGCACACAAATGACATTCACCATCCGATATGTTTGTTGGTTTTCGAAAAGTACACATCGGATTGAGGACAATCCCCGTGGGAGTTACATGTAGGAGCATGTATGTGTGAATGCATGCCTGCTTGATCGATAGGTTAATCGCACGTTAATCGATAAACACGGGCAATATAATGTAAGTATAAATATGCTTGAATGTGAGCTTTATGCAGTTCAGTATTTGTTGTTGTTTGTTTGTTTGTTTTTTTTTTTTTGATATTACAGTTACACATGATAAATGTCAGCACCATCTCGCAGTTTGGCAATCGGCAACCCAACACCCCCTTTGTGGGCTATGTTTTGGTGTTGGGTGGTTGGTTTAGTGAATGAACAGCGATTCCCATTCCTCGCGATGAACCACAGCCCACACATTGACGACAGAGAAAGAGCGAGAGCAGTGGAACAGATGGTGGGCATACTTGAATCTGGTGTGAGGGACGGGCGGTCCGCTCCAGTTCCTTCGTCTAGGCGAAGCGTTTACTCCCGGTCCTTATGCCGGCAATGGTACCCTGGAGGCCGCTATGGGCCACGGCCTGAACGAAGTCAACCACAGCACGCGGCACATCGGAGCGCACGACCTTGACCGCGACGTGCAGAATATTGACCAGACCGTAGAGCAAGATGGAGAAGAGGATGAGCGGCGCCAGGATGAGCTTGGTCTGGATGGAGTGGCGGGAGTCGTCCTGGAAGTCGATAAGCTCCCACAGGTTGTCGTGACCCAGCAGGCGCCTGCGTATCAGCTTGACCTGCTGCTTGAGCCAGCCGAAGAACCAGCACAGGAGGAACAGGATGTTCGAGGCCAGGCACCCCAGTACGAAGCCGACCAGTGTGATGTAGTCCATCTTGGACGTGGGAATGCCCTCTTGGGCGAACATAAGCCCTGGACGCACTCCACGTCTCCCGCTGTAAGCGGCCATATAAGGGACTGGCGCCTGCCCAGCGCCCTGATCCATCCTGTCCCCGTGGTCGTTGTCGTTCTCGTTGTCGTCGTCGTAAGAATCCTCGTCGTTCTCTGATGTAGATGGCGCCGCCGCTTCTTCTCCCTGGCTTGGTTCCCAGCTGCTCCGGAATCCACCCCTAGTGTAGTGCGTTTGGTCCATTAAACTCCGCATCCACCTGGCACGCTGTCCGTCGGTGGCCGACTGCAACTGACTCAGGGCGTCGTTAAGCACTGAAGCCCGAACGCCTGGCTGAACCCCATTGTCGCCGCCAGCTGCCTCAAAGTCAAGGTCGTCGACTTCTGCGCCTCCGCCCTGCATGCGACCCAAATTCGAGCCAAGGCCGCCCGCCACGTGAAGGCGCCGGCCAGATAGACTCCTGCCAAGCAGACTCAGGGCCCGGAGTCGCGACTGGTTTCGCCGACTGTCGAACGCGTTCGCTCGCTGCTCGTTGTTCATCTCGTGGCTCGGTGGTTTTTGTGTGTATTTTGGATAGAGTGAGTGGGGCCGAATCCGGTTGTACAATTTACGCGGAAAATTTATTCAAACTTGTAGTTCGGTCGGGGAAAAGTGTGAAAAGCCAAATATTTGAACTAGCAATTGGAAAAACTGGAATTTTGTTTTTGCGCAAAGTTTGGGGAGAGCTCGATTTTGAGTTCCGTTCTGTGTTGAAAACTGTATGGAATAGCCAGCCCAAATGAAATCAGTTCGAGCGACACTTGGGGCATTCGGACTAGCTCTCTGACCGACCACTTGGATCGTCCCAAACGAAGGCCTACTTCTTACTACATATCCTACGTATGTACTTTGTGAAGTTATCCGTTACCGATAGGTAACGTTTCATATTCCAGATGCTTTAAGTCCAACAAAATCAAACCCACCAGAATATATTTATGTACGCGTATGTAGTATGTTTCGGTAACTGCAGTACTTTTCAATTTACAGAATGGTATGCAATAGAAGAAAGAACACGAGTCTAGCCATAACAAGGCTACACATTGCGATTCAGCAATGGGTGCTATGGGTGGTATGGGTGGTTGTTCCTGGTTCCAGGGAAACGATCAAAAAAAAAGATGAGATGGCTCCCCCTGCTGCTCGTGGGTTACATATGTATGTACATATGCATGGGGATGTGGGTGTGGGTGTGGGTGCGTATGACTAAGGGTAACAAGCGGACGCAAACAAAACAGAATAAAGTAACTCTGACAATATTGAAGAATCAACGAAAATGAACGAAACGAAACAAAATAGAAAGAAGAAAGAAAATCAAACTCACCTCACGCACGGCACAAGGAGTGTGGTAGTAGAAAGTACATAGTTACAGGGTGCAGCACGTGGCATTTGGCACGGGGCACAAGGAGTGTAATAGTAGAGAAGGTTTATACAGGGTGCAGCACGTGGCTCGTGTTGATGGTTGCAAAGTAGTAGTAGTTGGTAAAACAAGTTGGTAAGAGCGATAAAAAGAGAAAGAAAGACGATGACGACGACGACGACGACGACAACGGCTTTGACTTGTATGTGTGTGTGTGTGTGTAGGAGCTAAGTGGAACCAGGCTATGTCTGCATACACATTTATATATGTATGTGAGTAGGTACCCCTGGGTGGAACTAGAACTGAGTTGTCCCAGGTTCTGACTCAGTTACTTGATCTTTTTCATTTTCAGTTATGTTTCAGGTATTTTGGGTGATTCCCTCAGCGTTGTTTCACTTTCAGCTTTCGCTTAGCGATATCATTTGATCCTTGTGGGGGATTTTACTTATCTTTTCATTGACGTATGTAGTTGTATTAATATTAGATTTATTGCTTTCGTTTCATTGAATGGTTTTTGTTGTTTGTCAGTTGGTTTTATCGCGGTTTCGGTTCTCATTAAGCTTAAGCTTAGGAATTAGTACTGTTCTCAGAATTTGAGTATTGACTTCGTACACAAATATATGCACATACATTAAAAGAAAACAAACAAAAATAAAAAACGAAAAAGAAAAAGTTGGAAAAATAATTAGTTCATAAAGGTAAGGTGCACACAGAAAAATCATGATATAAAAAGTTGGTGAAAGAAACCAAATGAGAGTGAGAATGGGCACACACAAGGGAGGATACAAAAGGGTGGCATACAAGCAGGGGTCGTTGAACCGATGGCCACATCTGTCGCAGCCATTTCTCAGCCGAATAGGAAAGAGTACATCCATCTCGCTTCTTTCTATGTATGCCCACGCCAAGGCTCAACTAATAGTCCGCTTTCATATCAGGGAAAACAAGACGTTTGATATGGATGCCGCGAATTACATATTTAGACCATTAAATACCATAAATGAATAGTCGCAAGTGTTTAAAAATATTTAAAACACACAAAATATTTGATGAATACAGATGGCAACTTTTCAATAAGTAATACTTGGATTAGCTTCCGCATTCATATGGGAATGCACTGCTGTGGGGGAACCTTGCAATAATATTAAGTGCGGGAGGGCAGACAGAGAGCGATACATTTCTTTCGGGAGAGCAGAGAAGAGCGATAGCAGACGAACGAAATGAAAAGAAGGTAAACTACACCAAAGTGAGTTGCGGGAGAGGAGAGCCAGCGACTAAGTTCTGTTCATCGACGCATAGAAAAGATTAAGCGGGCGATGAGCTGAGCTAACGGAAATGCATACCAAAGAGAGAGCGACAGAGCTTCCAAAGCTCGATGCTTTTGTCAGTCAGACAGTCGGGAGAGGAGTGGAAGCACAAGAAAAGAGGGGAGCAAAGCAAATGTAGGAGCAAAACAAACGCGAATTGGCGATTGATTATCTGCAGCAACAACTACTCTAAGCACACAAACACACAAGCACACACACACACGCGCACACGCACATCTGATTAAAGCGATTAGAGGGGAGCTTACATATAACAAGAACAACAACAAACCACAGAAGCAATAAGAAGGGGAGCGAGGGGAGCACTGGGTGAGCAAGGAATAGCACAAGGAGCGAGAGGGGGGAATGGAGAGACTCACCTTCGCACTGGACTCGCCATCACCAGGGGCGTTGCTACGCCCAGCGGCTTAATTCGCTGCTGCATGGTGGGTGTGGCGGTGGTCGTCCCGCTGCGTTGATTTTGTGCTGCTGCCGCCGCCACCGCAGCCGCTGCCGCCGCTATAGCCTGTTGCTGCTGGACACTGACGCCGACGCCATAGCCAATGCTGACGCCAACGCCACCGGGATGATCCGGCGATAGAGCATCGCTCGTGTAGCCCCGCTGTGGGTCCAGACCCCTGGGGAAGCAACAGAAACAACAGAGATCAGTACTGGCTCCGAAGAGAGTGAGATAAAGATAGATAGATAGTCCAAGTGACCAACTCAATTGCTCACCTGGGCCGCGCATGCGGACTGTGGCGCGGATGGTAGAGGCGCATGTGGCGGGGCGAGTCGCCTCCTCCGCCTCCGCCTCCGGCTGTGCTCTGAGAGTTGGGCATGCCCGTGGCTATGCTGCCGTTTACGCCGCCGCCGTCGCTCACCTGCGGCAGGTAGAAGTTGCTCGAGTTGTGGCGCTGCAGTGGCGGCGTCGGCTCGCAGTCTTGGCTCTGTGAGGCGGGTGGCGGCTCCAGATCCGTGTCGGAGCACTCTCGACCGGGCGATAGCTGTGGATTATCGAAGGGATTATCGTAGAGACGGAGATTAGTTATTGATTGACAGGTGGCGAAAGGGAGCAGCAGAGATCGACACAGACTTAGGCCTACATTTAGTTGCGTTTGTTTCCAAACAAAACAATAAACAAAAAATAATACAAAAAACGGATAAAAAGTAGGAGAAATAGACGTAGACGTAGATATAGATGTAGACGGAAATGAACGAAAAGAAGGAGATAAAATGAGGGAAACATAAAATTTGTACACAAAATGTGGGAATGTGGGGGTTAAGTCGGTGTGTGTGTGTGTGTGGAATTCCCGCCGCGGAGGGGTCAAAATGGAGGGGTGAGTCCCCCAAAACGTGTCCTAGTGTGCCCAAAAAAAACCGGAGAGAGGCCTCGGTGGAATATCAGTTTTAATTTAGTTTATTGGGAGGGGGGAGAGAGAAAAAAGAAGAAGAACGTGAATGGGGAAAGTATCGAAAAAAGCACTGCAAAACGAAAACAGTCAAAAGGTAAATCGAGAATAAGGACGAAACGCTGATTACCCCTGCAGATTCGATTCCCTGGTAGAGTAGTGTAAGGACAGGGGAATTGTGTAATGTGGGCCCATCCTTGTTCCTCTGTGGATTAATGCATCTCATTTCCTACCAAAACTTATACAAGGAATGGCTCGGCTAAGTTTCTAACGGGAATCTAGGGTCAACTTGTCAGCTATCATGGAGCAGGCATCATGCTTGTGAGTTCTGTTGGAAGTCTACGATACATTCCTTACCATAACGAAGTCGTAAAATTATTATTCTTTTTATTATCAAGAAAATTATTAATTGTACGCTCCGTTTCTGGTGATCATATGCATCATAGCCACTTGTTATGTGCGTTGACCAGAACCATCGAAAGGATGGTTTCCTGCTGTTTTTACTGTTTCGAATTTGCTAGTGTAGTGGTGAGAGAGACAGAGATAGAACGATAGGTAAAGTTGGAGAGAGAGAGAGAGAAAAAGATTGGGAGTGCAAAGGAGGGAGAAGAGTACCAAATTTTGACATAAATATAAATGTATTTTAATGGAAATCATAAGAGGAAGTTTAAATCAATACTTCTCGGGGCAAGTCAAGATCAATCAATCAATCAATCGATCAATCATGAATCAAAAATAAATTAGAATAAAATTTTTGTTTTGTTTTTGGTTTTAGATAGTTTTTACCTTTCTCGGTGCTTGCAGTAAGTGTAGAGTTTTTTTGTTCATTTTATTTCATTGTCTTATCTTTTGCTTTGTTTCGAGTTTCGACCAATTCTTTTCGATATAAGTATGTATGCTATATGGTTCTATATATATTTATGTATGTAGTACTGATGTAACACGACAGTTCTCGAGCATGTACATACATACATACAAAACGGAGCGGGCCAAAGCGGGCCGCCCCTTCTAGTAGAACACGAAACGGAAACAGAAACGGGTTAAGATGCCCAAACGGAAGCGGGTCAACTAAATATGTAGGTGTATATCGCAACGCAAATAATACGGGATTACGGCAACTCAACAGGTCCATCCGCATGCATGCAATGGTGACAGGTAAGGGGAAGGTGCTGGTGCTGCTAGGCGGTGTTGGGGGAGGGGTGGTGGTGGTGAAAACAACAAATGAAAAAAGAAACTAAGTGAAAACTAAAACCGCTACGGCTAGCCGAAGTTTTCCTCTACAGGTCGAAACTTCACGGAGTCCGATGAAAGGTCCCATGGGACCCAGCAGAAACTTTGACCTGGACTCTGGACGGTCCAATCCGGTGTTTGCATTGAGGCTCTCAGCATTTGCTGTTGATTGATACTGCAAATACTTCATTTTACTTTATATCAAACTTAAATCGGTAATTCACGTTTATGCGAACGAAATTTTATTGCATTGCTTCACTATGCATTATCGGTTTTTCATTGCATGGACTTTCAACATTTCAGCGTCTTCAGCGTCATGACTAGCATATTATTTATTTTAATATTGATTTTATTATAGAAAGTTTCCGATTCGATCCGTTTTAGTTTTGGTTTCAGATAATATCAGCTAGAAATTATTGCGACCAGTCACGGAAATTGAGGTGCATTCAAAATAATCCAGAAATATTATTTGTGTTAGGCGAGAAAAATATTCTAAAAATGGAACCAACTAAGTAAAGGACCAAGGAATTTTATATGGATGGAGGAAAGATATTAAGGTATTTTACAATGTTATGGTACATATAGGGGGAGGTACTGTATATGTGGGTTTGGCTATATGTTTTTGCAAAGAAGGAGAGCCAAATCGAGAGGCAAAAGCATTAGCCCGGGCAAAGGGCAGAGAAAGCAGAAGAAAGTAGAGAGAGCCAGGAAGGGTGTGCGTGTGTGAGGACTGGTCTTTGTGTGCGAATCAGATGGTCTTTCAATGCTCCTGAAATGGGTGTGGCACTAAATAACTAATCGTCCGCCAAGCCTCCCCCTGGATAAGCAGCGGGCAGGGGCAAGTGCAGGAAGGGAGCAAATTTGTTTCTAGCCCAAAGCAGAAAGAAAAGCGCAAAAGCAGAGAAACAACAAAAAATACGAGCGTATGTACAGTGCAGCAGCCAACAAAAAATGAACTTAATGTTTGCAGTGTAGAGTGTTAAGAAACAGAGGGAGAGAGGTAAGGTGCAGGTCTAGCAATGGTGGCACGACACGTAGGCCCACGGATATAATTACATACAAATGTACATCTTTTTTACAGTAATCCATCCATCCACATCCTGATTCACTTTGAAATCCAAAATACAGTCAAGCTTTTCAATTAAAAATTATCTTTGAAGTGCACGAATTCCGTCATTTGTTTGTATTTTAGAAGAACAAATTAGCAAGTTTCCTCAGTCTGCTCTAAATTCTCCCTTTTGTGCATTCATAGTAATCGATATCATCTCGCGATTGGTTACGACTTGGAAGCAGATGGACGATAATTCCCCAATGAGGAGACAGCCGAAATTAGACAAGAGCACAATGCTGGTCCGGCAGTGGCTACTACCCCTGAGGACGACCTTGGGTTAGGGTTGCAAAAATTAAGGTTTTTGTTCCTGTTCAATCTGTCCGCTCAATAGAGTCTCACTGCACACTCGTAGTACTATACACTTGAATCGATTTGGTAGTTATTAGTTATTAAAATAATTAGAAGTTGGCCTGGCTGGGGGTCGGGCGGTATGGGGATTAGAGCAAATGATAAATGAGCAACAAAAGGAGATCCAAAGTAAGAGAGAACAGGAAGGAGACGGAAATCATCGAGCGCGCTCGAAGCGAGAAAAACAAAAACAAGAAGATACGGAAACAAACAAACAGAAACAAACAACAGTTAACGGTTAACGGTTACAATTACGTTTTAAAAAGAATAAAAACACCAATTACGATTACAACAACATTAGCTAATCAAAATAACAAACAACAGGTGGCGCCAGCAATCCCCCATTCGCCATAAAAAGCTCAGAATGGGAGACAGAGATGGAGGGAGAAAGAGAGTGGAGAGTGGAAAGGAGGAGACATTTTTGCACCAACGAGGGAATGAGTGATCGGAAGGGATTGCTGTCACCATCTGGATAACTATGGGATATAGTATATATTTATATATATTGGGTATATTGGTTAGATACAATAGATATAGGATACATAGATATATGTAATGGGAATCTGTTTTTGGTTTTTTTTGGCTTTGCATTAATTTGCTTGCTCTTTTCAATGAGTTTTATTTGTTTTGAAGTTTTTCGAAGTTTTGGTTTTGTTTCAAAAAATGTATTTTGTTTACCCACCTTACTGTAAAGCGTTGTGCTGCCCGACCGTTGATTATAACCATTGCCCTCGGCCATATAAGTCTTTACCTGAATTCCACGCTTCTCCCGACTTGACTCGTAGTAGGAGCGGGGCGAATACTGCACCGCTGTACCACGCATACCGCCCCCGGCACCGCCACCACTGCCGACAGCAGCAGCAGTCCCGTTGCCACCGGCACCACTGGAGTTGTTCTGTTGATTGGTCCGATCGTTGCATATCGTGCTAATGGCCTGATTCTGGGTCTGCGATCGCCTTGATTCGTACTTCTTTGGGTTGCGTAAGCTGAGAGGGTGAAAGAAAAACACGGAAGCGCATATTATACGAAAATTATATATATATATGTATCTAGTATTATATGCATGCAAGATATTGTTTAATTTTCTTTTTAATGATGGTATCAAATCACGTTGATTGCACAAGTCGATCTCGGCTGAATCTCCGCTGCTGGCTCTGCTCTGCTCTCTGCTGTAGCTCTCCTTCGCAGTAAATGCATTCTTTAAGAGCGTAACTTAAGGTACCAAGTAAGGTATCAATACACATTGTGCAGAGAAAATATTTGATTGCTACTTTAGCAGCAGTTTCGTCAACAAAATTTGATATGATTGCAATTGACAGGACAATCCAAACGCTGGACAGTTTGACAAGTTTAATCTAACGATTTAAATAAATTGTGTATCAAATTATATGTATGTATGTATGTATGTATGTATGTATGTATGTATATGACTTGCAACATTTCAGATTTTTTTCATATTCCCCTACCTATGTACATATGTACTTGTGTGTGGGTGGCTGCGTCGTAATTGCACACGGTATTCGATTATGGAATTTATTGCATGATTGACATTTGTGGCTACCAATAAGCAGTGCGCCAGAGAGACAAGTGTTTTCATTCAAGCGTTCAGCAATTAAAGTTAACAATCACAAATCGATATCATCTCGAACACATTCCTTGCGAATGGCAAAACAAAAACCCAGACAGCCCAGCCTGTATGTATGTATGTATTGTATGAATGTATGTATACATATGAATGTATTCATATTTATATGATTGTATTCATATTCATATGAATGTATTCATATATGTATTCATATATTTTATTATTCATATAAATGATCATGACCATGATGATGATCATGACAGGGTATTATGATGGTCTGACTTCGAGCAGAATCGAGATCATTACTCAATGCAGTTCTCTAGTACGGACATTTGTATGAATGTATGAATGTATTCATATTCATATTAATGTATTCATGTATGTATTCATGTATGTATTCATATATATGTATTATTATTCATACATATGTATATGTATTCCTAAGTGATTCAGCATCAGGATCAGTCTGAATCAAAGCTAGGATGACCTCCAGCTCTTAGTTTTGCACTTTTACTGTGTGAATGTATGTATGTAGATCCACTCACCTTGGATACTGCGGTCCAAACTGTGTGTAGCAGCAGTTGTGCCAGCAGCCGCGCGAGAACGGATTGTAACCGCCCTTGAACTTGCCCGTGACCTGCTCGTTGGTCGTGCGACCCCGTGACACCAGCACCATGTGGAAGCCGGTCAAGCCAAATATGGGTATCGCCAGAATGGTAACAAGGCCCATCAGTATCATGCTGTGGAGATATCGCAAAAGGGTTAAGGAACACCACACACATATCGGAGAGAAAACTGGAACTGGACATTCCCCAAAGAAACTCTGCATAGATATTAATTAATGTTTGCTTGGTAAAGGATACGCTACAATGGGCGCCGTGTCCTTGATGTTGGGCATTATCTTGAGCACATAGACCAGGCACAGCGAGAATATGCTCAGCATGTGGATGGAGAGTGAGACGAGGAAGAAGAAAAAGAATCGATAGTTCCTCCGGCCAATGCAGTTGTTGACCCAAGGGCAATGATGGTCGAAGGTCTGTCGGGAGAGAAACAAATCGGAATCAAAATCACAATTTTGGGAAAGCAGCAAAAGGCTGGGGTTGAGTGCGAGTGTGAGGTATGGGGCGGGGTATGTACTAACCTCTATGCAGTGATTACATACGGAGCAGTGGGAGCAGCGGGGCGGGCGATAGAACTTGCAGGTGACGCACCATTTCATCTTGACGGTGATGCCGTTGATCTCAGCATTCTTGTAGAGCGGGGCGCGCAGCTCCTCCTCGCAGTCTTCGTCGGGTGAGGCTAGAATGCAGTCGAAGTTTAGGCTGTGCGGACTAGCGCTGGCCCTCGCTTAGCACGCTACATACCTTTGGGTATAATGCCTGGGTCCATGAATGTCGCCAGCGTGAAGTTGGCCAGCACAAAGAATGTGATCACGCCCTGGTAGGCCAGCACCCATGGATGGCTCTTCACGTAGTACTGGCAGCTGAAAAAGAACGAATCAAACCAAAAAAGAAACGGTAACGCAAGTTTATTAAGCAGCTTAGGATCTATGTACAATGTTCATATGTATATTGCAATGGGAACAATACGTAATCATTCGAACCTGTTACAGAACTATCTAGCGGACATCTCTGTTCGAACTAGACCGCGAGTAACTCTCCCCAAGCCCCAAGGAGATCTTGGATCTGTTGTTGCAAGGGTATGTGTGGCTCCGGTCCCTGAAGCGAGTAGAAAAGGCTTTCGCATTGGCTTCAGCTTTCTCTCTGGCTTTCTATTATTATGTTCTCACTTAATCACTCACTTAGCCTACTCCGGACTGGCAGACAATTGCCTGCAGGGAAAGCTTTCAAGTGCAGGCAGTAAAAGGAGAAACGAGACGGAACAGAGCAGGAAGGAAGGAGGAAGGAAATGGCGGGAGGCCTCTCTGGGTTTCGAAGAAGATTTCCAAATATCGCTCGAAGCGGTTGCACACAAAATTTCACACTTCACTATCGCCGTCACCTTCTCTCCTGCTCTCGCCCACTTACCGTCTTACCGGAACTGCTTCTGTTTTTGATTTATTTCTGCATTCTTATCGAGTTTTGTTTACCGTTAACAAATGTAACGAAACAAGAACAAAAAGCTTCTCCTCGCCCTGTTATTCATCCTCTCTTCCTACCAGCCCAGCCCACCCCACCCCTCTGCGGAACTACGTACCACCTTATTTGCATAGAACTTTTACAATGCTCAAATGAAACTGAGGCTGCCGTTGACGCTGCCGCTGCCCTCCGACTGACTGCTGCCCCACAAAGCACGTGCCAGGGATTTATGTTAATCGCCATCCCACTCCCTCCCCGCACAACGTAAAGAAGAATGAGTCAGGAGGGAGCGAGAGAGGGGACAGAGAGCCAGGTAGAAAGGAGCGAGAGTGAAACAGAGGACGGTTATGCGGTTATAGGAACTCATGAAATGCAGGCCATGCAATGTTTACATGCCTGTACAGAGGAGGCTCACTTGGCAGACAGCGTTCCCATGAGCAGATATGCATCTAACGAGATTATTAGAAGTGCTCTTTTATCTGAGCTTCTGTCAATTTCTTGAGCCTGTACACAAGAGAACGGACTCGAATGGTACGAACAGAGGAGAATGATTCGCTGCGAGCGGGATTCGGAATTTCTTACGATGCAATAGATATGTAACACATGTGTATGCATACATACATATGTACGAATTTGTGTATGAAAGTGCACACAATAAGCACGAAAAATAACAATAATTTGCAAGGCATGCGAGTACGTTCATCATGCATCGTCTCCTCACCCCCCACCCACTTATAAGCAGTGTTTGAATTGTTTGAGCACAAAAATGTTGATTGCACAATTCCCGGTGGGCTCCGCGCCTGGCCCCAGGCCCGGCAATGTGTGCAGGAATCTCTAATCGTTTAATCGACTCGACTCGATTGAATGGAATGGAATGGAATCGAATCGAATGTCAAATTGACGGGCCTCCTCTCCAGCCTCTCTCTCCTCTCCCCTGTCCACCCCACCCACTTCTCTTACCTCAGTAACGAGGGGAATGCGGGAGGAGCGTGTGTGCCATAACCGAGTGACGGCGACGCCATTTTGTGTGTAGAATTGCACAACAGACAGAGATAAGGGAGAAAGAGTGATCTCTAATCTCAAGGCTGATGCCCGATTATATTTAAACTGTACTTATGTACAGTTGCGAAAAAAATAATAGCACCACTACAATACATTTTCTTCTACATTTTTTTTTCGCCTAGTTTTATGAGTTTCAATAAAGTTCCTTAAATAACTTAAAAAGTTACAAAAAAAAATGATTTTTTTTGTATTCCCAGGTTTGTTAGAGTCTCCCATTTCTAAAAATGTGCTTTAAGTTTCTTTAAAGCTAAAAATGTGAGTTTTAAAAATTGCTTGTGGTGGTGGTGCTATTATTTTTTTCACAGCTGTATATGTATATATACATACATATGTATCCCGTATTCCGTAGAGTACTTTGCTCTCGAGGAATGGTTACTCCTCTATGCATTCCCTTTGTTGGCTTTGCATTTCAATTTTGCAAAAACCTGATTGTGGCTAATTCCACTAGTCTTAGTTCTAGTCCTAGTCCTGGAAGGGAAAACTGACTTTCCACCATTTATGAAAAGTCATAAAAGCCCACGACAGCGGGAGAGCAAAAAAGAGAGAGAGCTACAGAAATAGTTGACCCAGAAATGACTAAGGAACATACACCCAGGGAAAAAAGGCTGAGAATCGAGTTAACCCTTAGATTAAAAAATGTACACCAATATGCCATTTTTCTCTGAGTGTATATACACATGAACATGCTAGGGATTGTCGATTAATCTCGGACTAACATATTTCTATTACTCACATCTTCTGATTCAATTTGAATGTGAAAATGAGTGAATACTCGTTAATAGCTTTATACCCAAATGGAATCTCATCTGAACCTTCCGAAGCGGCCAACAGAAGTAAAAGTGTCGGTAAGAACAAAATATTTTTCCACTGTTCCAAGTACGGTGGTGCAGGAGTAGCTATTTCTCTTCTTTTGTTGGAAAATTGCCTATAGTAATAAGAACCGTTAGGAATTTGAGAGTTAGCACACTTCTACCAGAGAGGAGACATGTAAACCTAATTGATATTATAGTAGGGGGCAAAATATGTTGGTTATAGATCAGGTTTTGAAACAATAAAGACTGTGGTACCAAACAGTGCTATTATTTCTGCCGCAACTGTACATATGAACATGCTAGGGATTGTCGATTAATCTCGGACAAATATTTTTATTACTCACTTTTTCTGATTATATTTGAATGTAAAAGAGTGAATACTGTAATAGCTTTATACCCAAATGGAATCTCATCTGAAAAACTAAGAAGGGGAAAAAGAAAAAAAAGGGTGGGGAAAAAAAAAAATTTTTGTCCACTGTTCCTGAAGTAGATTTGCCGCTTTTTTATTACTAATAATTCATTTCAATTTCATCTTCATGAGTTAGATTGGAAGAAGGGACCCTCCGTCTCCACCTCTTAATGGAACACCCCATAAAGTGACTGGGTCTCGGAACTGTAGCATAAACTAGGGAACAAAAATATCATTAGTGAGAGGACAATAAAAACGTTGCTCTCTGCTTGCCCGTAAGGCATTGACGGGCCTTACGTCAAGATCTGCGCATCCGAATATGAGTGCTGACATCAATTAGCGGGGCTCGCCACTTTAATTGAGACGAATTACGGCGGAGTGAGGCTGAATCGAAAACAAATGGAAATCCGCTCAGACCTGATGGAAATATAATTTCTGGAAAAGGCAAGGTGCGATGTGGTGCTCCTATCAATATCAATATCCATCTCAATCGCTTGGCGTTTACTTCTTGAAGGAACAGAGATAATCCCCTGAATTCAATGTGAGCTTCTCTCCTTCTCTCCACTGCATTGAGAGACGAGAGATATACGAAGGTGGAAAGGCGGAAACTCTGCGGGTCGTCTGAGTCTGCTCCCTCTCCTCTACACTCTGAGCCCCCCGCTCAGCGGGAAAAATTGCCATGAACTTTTGCGTGCAGCATTTTTCAAGAGCATTTCCGGCGCATTAGACAACCTCAGGCGGGGCGATGGGTGAGAGCGAGAGCTTACTTGCAGGAAATTGAATTCCTATGTTATGCCGCATAAGGCCACTAGGCACTGTGAAGGGCGTACAGGGGGGCGGTGAACGGTGCACGGTGCAGATGGCGCCGGCAAAATGTCATATCCAGACATCCTCATATTGTACCAGCACCAGGAATGCCATCATCCGTGGTCCTGTGGCATGTCATAAAGATGGAAAGTCAGTTGGAGGGAGCTAGCAAAAAAAAAGGCACCTGAAGGAGGACGTGGAGGAGGAGGAACTAGAAAAGGAGGAGGAGGAGGAGTAAAGTACCGACAAGAACAAACAGCAAAAGCGATTCCAATCGCCGATTAATTGACTTGGCACATTGACACCTGAACATGGACATGGACATAGACACACACACACACACATACGTCAGAGTGCGGCTAAGGCTGGGGCTGGGGCTGGGTCTGGGTCTGTGGCTTCCACTTTCGATGGCAGCTGCATTAATTAAAATCTACAACAATATGTCGGGGCCGAAGGCATAGCTGAGAAAATGGTTTTCTACACTGCCCAACCAATATGGGGGATTTTAAATATTTGTAATTGGATTCGAATAGGAATTGGAAAAATCCACAACTACGACGATTCTTACACAGGAAAAAAGGCATACAGAGGCCAAGCTATAGATACAAAGTTCTATAGATGGAATTGCAGATACATATATTAAATTTGTAGAGAAGCATAGCACTGTTCCGTGTTCATTAATTAAGGTTTATTGAAGGTATCCACAAAAAAAACAGTTCTGTCGGTTCATTCTCGGACTCTCTGTGACTAATTTATGTAGAGTAATCTAAAACCCTGTAGTCGAGTGTTCGGGTACCGATGGTGACGAAGGCTACAGCGTCGTCGCTGTCGTCACATTGCACATTGGACGAAAATACCACCGAAAATTGTGATGTAATATTTAAATATTTTAATTCGTGGTCACATCGGTCGGAAAATGAATTCGAAATTCACTAATAATATGAACAGCCAATACTCCAAGTTCCAACTTTCCAGCTTTACCGTGGAGCTTAAGGCAAAATAAGAACGGCATTTTTGCCCACTGTGCATTGGCCGAAGTCCCAAAGTTATATTCCACGTTCCCCTTCTCCCACACGCCCACACACACACACACACACACACACACAGAATACAAAAATATCCTACTATCGCAAAACAAAAAAAACAAAAAAAAACCAAAGCGAAACAGTGGTGGAAAGAGAGGGACAGGCAGGCAGGCGTTAGTCATCCGCATTCGAGTACGAAGCGAAAAAAAAAAGAAAAGGAAAGAAGACAAATTCGGACATTGCGACTGTACGATACCCATCGACTCGGACAACGCAAACCACAAACTTAAGAGCGAGATTCTGAATCCTGAATTCGGATTTTATGTAGAAACAATGCAATAAATGTGAAATTAAATATAGTTTTCGTTTATTTAAACACAAAAGTATTTAAATAAACAAAGTTACGCACAAATTTGTAATGGCTTGAAAGCTAATGAATATACATACACACTAATTCCATATACCCAAGGGCTTACGAGTACCGGGGTGTATGAAAAGAATTTGCTTCGGCCATGGGCAGCCGCCGTCGCCTCGACTTTGCCTCCGACTTATCTCTCTCACTCTCTCTCTCCCCCTCACTCTCGTTCTCGCACTCTTTCTTTCTATGAAAAGGTGGCACACAGCAGAAGTGTATTTGGGGGTGGTGGGGCGCTATGGGAAGTACGATTTGATTACACATGTGCGTTGTCTCATCCGCATAGTTGGTTTTTGCTTTTTGGTTGTTGGCCTCCAAATCGAGCGCCTAAGCGTCCCCGATATAAGGTGCCAGCCGATAAGAAGGGAAACCCATCGCTGAAAGGGGGCTGGGGAGTCATTAGAGGCAGGAGCCACGGTGCCGCGGGTGGTTCGCGTGGAAGTGCAAGTGCAAGTGCGAGGAAGGTTATTAACTTGGGCCCAACTTTATAAGCTAGAAACAAAAAACCAGTTGCACGTTCCGTTCCCGACCGAGTATTGCGTTAGCGCAGCTGCCAATACCCTCTTTTCCCTTTCCCCAATTTCCTTTCATCCAAGAAATTGCCACATGGCAGCCCAGGTATGGGACTGGGATTCATCTATATTACCGAAAAATTATCAAATGTATAATAAACCACTTTAAAAAATAAAGCATAACTTATTTAGGACATGAATGAAGAAGCTGCTGTCCATCTCGAGAGGGTGAATTAGAGCCCTGCAACGGATATGACTCCCAAATATTTGTTCCGTTTTTCTCTGCTTACGGGATCCACCCTAACGTCCATCTCGACAGCCTGTGGCTGCTGTGGCATCACACTGAAGAGGCCGACCTGACATCATGTCCACATAGTCTATCCCACAGGTAAAAATAAAAACTGTTGTGCCAGTTTTGCTGTTGGCTTATCGTCGCCTCCTTCATATCCCTGCTCCTCTCCCGCCTCCTCTTCTTTATACGCAATTATTGAGCAATCTTCAGCGGGGCGGGAGTGGAGGAGTGCCAAAAACGAGAGTGCGAAGCGACAGGTGGCGGCAGGTGGGCCGTGGGGTCATTTTTATCCCAATACATACAAACGATACTTATGGGCGTTATGGATTGTGTGGGGAGGGGGAGGGGGGAGCGTCCTTCAGTCCTTCAGTTTGTCATGCGCCCTGTCAAAAAATTTATGTAACTAGCGATGGGCCGATGGCACCCCCATCCAGAGGGAAGAACGAAAGAGAGGGGATGTGGAAGGAGGGAAGGGCCAAGGAGAAAGTCCGACACAACAAATTGATTTTTTGTTCTGTTTTATGGACAGCCGAAAAATTTTTGGAAAAGTCCAACAGGGTAGTGGCAGGAACGGTGCAGGACGTGGCAAGGTCAATAAACTTTTTTTTTATATTCGATACACAAAGCGTCTCTTGTGCCCCGCTCCAGGAATTTTCCTAAATCTAAAATCTAGAAGCCAGACTTCCTGATGCACTTGTGCAAATGCCATGGAATAAGCACTCTTCAATGCTGGCTGAGAAACGGTTCGCGGACAACAAAGTTCACCTGATCGAATTAATCGAGTGGATGGTCACCGGATCTCAGTCCCAAAGATTCCCTTTGGCGGATCTTAAACAAAGGTATTGGTAGCTAGGATTTAAGTTAAAGAAAAAGGATGATTTGTAGCAAAAATTTAGGTCCGAACGACAAGCCATTCATTCAGCAATTTTAAGTTTTAAGGCCCACCCATGGCTCTGTGGTACTGGAAGAGTTTATGTATCTGAAAGTATCTTGAATGATAAGACAACTACATGATTCTTCCCTCTCAGCCACTAACCCAATTTTTTCTTTGCTTTTCGTTTGCTGCTTTAAAAGTTTGTTTATTTTCCATCTGCGAGGAGGAGGCGAGGCGAGTGTCTGTCTGGTGTTACAAAATCATCGAGTGAAATATATTTATTTAAAAGAAAAAACACACACAGACAAATCGAAATCGAAAATGAAAATGAAAATCAAGAGGAATTACTTAATGTACATATGCTTGCCAAATCGAGAAATAATCAAAGAAAGAATGGCATGCTTTTTCTTGTTCTGAATTCGGAACAAATAAGTACTTGGTTGATGTGTGTGGGCAGGGCAGAGTATCCCTCAAAATCACTATTTATCTATGGTTGATCGCTTCAGATATATATTTAGGTATAAATGCATGTATCATACAGATATTGGAAGCTATATGCAGTTTCAGAGTTGCTTGCCTGCAGTTAGCTACCTTAATGGCTTTCAATTAACGTTGATTGCATTTCACGCCGATTTTCCTGATATTTCTCCGTTTTTCCGTATTTTGGCTCAATTAAACGATTTACTTGGTAATCGCTTCACTTAAAATTCACTCAAATTGCAGACAATTTTCCAGAGAATTTGTGGGGGGGAATAGACTGCACTTGAGCTTTGACAAAATTCCTGTAAACTCTTCCCCCTCTTCGGGACACCCCATAGAGAAAGTGAGCTCCTGCTGGGATATGCTCTCGTCTGGCATTGCGTGACAGCATCTCTGCCGCAAAAATAGAATTTCAAGTCAACGGAGAACAGACAAACATATTTAAGTCTTGAATAAGTTTATGAATTTGCATTCGATATATTCCGACGTCTGAATAATTCGCTGAGTTTCCAGTTGTGTTTTTATTATTTTGTTTTACTTTACTTAGCTCCTGCTTAGTTAACCCTTTTTTTGGCTTGGCCTCTTTTTGTGTGTGTATTTATGACGGGGCGAATGAAATTAAATTTGGATGGATGGCCTCTAGGGCGTATGCGTAATATATTTGAGTGCAAGAATGGAAAGGGAGGGTAGGCAAGGCAGATGGCCTGGGTTAATGTTTAAAGTGGGACCAAGGCTGGGGGAAAACAAACAGTTTTTGTGCGTTTGTTTTAGCAAACTAAAAATACAAACTTTTCCCCCCTCTTTGTCGACGACATTCAATGTCGACATATTCCACTTTGTCTCTCTCCTCTACACATCCGCCACTTCCATGTGGATTTTCCTCCCTTTTCATTCCCTTTGTACCAGCCAACTCTCACGCTTTCCCTCTCCCTCTCTCTCTTTAGTACCATCATCATTGCATTCGGCAAAGTTTCTTAAACTTTTCATGACATTTTCCCTCGTTTTTTGCCTAATTAAAAATTTTAATTAATATTTCGTGAAAAAAAGAGATATAAAGACAGGCAGAGGGAGAGGGAGAAGTCAAACGGGAACTTTTATTCAACTGGAAAATACCAGGAAAAAATATAGTTCCAAGAACTGTCACAATTAATCCACTCAATAAACAGCTAAGTGGCAAAAAAATGTACTCTCTTTTTTTTCGCTCTGTCTCTCTCTTACTCATGTCCTTGCAACAAAAAAAAACCAACTCGAATTTAATGGAAAATATTCAGAGTTTATTTCTGTGTGGAGGATAAATCATATTAAATAAAAATCACTGGAGAGAAGTGCTGCAAAAGAGGGAGATACAGAATGAGAGAGATGGAGAGAGATGGCATCAAGGGGTAAACGTCATTGACATTGGACTACAGTATCAGCAGTGGGGAAGGAAGGGGATTAAAAGCTAGCATACTTTAACTGCAAATGAGTAATCGTTAAGAAGAAAACGGTAAATGAAATGCCCCTGCACGTGAGGGTGTTCGTGTGCGTGTATGTGTGTGTATGTGTGTGTATAGGTGACAATCGACAATTGAAATTTATCGATTTCACTGCAAACAGTGGCAGAGAGACAGAAGGAGAGAGAAAGAGATTGCAAAATGATTGCAGATTTATTGAAATTTAAATAACAAATACGGTAGTATGTGAATTATAAATATATTATCGATCCATCCATCAATAGCATAAATATCAATCAAAATTGGATGCAACGCAAATACTATGTGCTACTCAACCACATTACCAAACATTGAAGTTACATGGATATGCATGTAATCAATGGGATTATGTTATGTAGGATTCCAATGTACTCGTGTCATTCCAGGAGGATAATGGCTTATGGAGGACCAAATATCACAGACCGACCACACATAGATTCATTGCCAGAAGGGCGGCGGGTTGGAATCCAAATTGAAATTGATGTCTATACAGTGGTAGGGGACAATTTTTAAACATGATTGGATATCCACCGCGCTGGTCTAGTCGGATGAATAATGTGGAAATGCAGAGCAAGCCACAGTAGGGACCTTGGCACCTGTGGAAGTGCGGTGGAGGTGGATTATCCTTTGTATCATTATTATAACTTTAACTTTAACTTTTCTTACACACGAGATGTACATAAGCAATGGAACTCGTCCAATGGACTATTTTGCAAGAGTATGAGTTTGTTTAGGGTTTTTATTTTAGGGCTTCATTTACATATTTTTTTGGAAACTACTTCATTGCGCAGCAGATCCAACAGGTGACTAGAACCGACTGGAAAGGATTTAACAGTTTGGTTCGGGAACAGCACCAGCAGCAGGGTGCCCAGAGAGCGTGTGAGGATTTGGGATAGAGAGCGGATGGCGGGTGTTCCGTTTGTTTTACGCGTAGCCGTTGAGCCGCGATGGACATGCCTCACCTCGCATGCGAAAACACCTTGAACTAGAGCAGAGCAGAGCATTCAAGGCACAGAAGGGGAGGTGTGTGGAGAGTGGAGGACGATAAAGGCGTGGCAATGACACTCGGCTCGGCTCAGCACAGCTCAGCTGAACGCCCCCCACACCCTCCACCTCTTATTCACCTTCTTTCACTTCCTCTTCCTCTTCTTCTTGTGCTTTTTTTCGACTGCTACTGTTGCCGCTGCGGCTGACGTTTGTTTGCGCTTAGTTTTGCTTTTCGGATACCCTTTCATTATTCAGTTGAGAGAATATTGATTAATGTGAGCAGCTGGTAATTCCGAGCATCCCCTACCTCCAAATCTTCACGGATTACTTGAGCTCTTCCTCAAGAAAACGATCTGAAAGATGGGTGCTAACGGTTAAAGCCAGAATTTCTCATTGCTCAAACACGTGCAGGGGTTCTGCTGCCAGGGTATACAAAATGTGAGTAGCTCTATTTTATTTATTTTTTTCTTGCTTTTCCGACTTTTATGTTGTTTTTTTTTTGCTCATTGCTTTTTATGGCAATGGCCGGCGGATATTATCAACGGGCAGCAACGTCTACAGAAACGACAGACACAAACAAAAAATAGAGGCACAGCACATACCTTTGTTATTATTGTTATTATTTATCAGAGCCCAGCGACGCCGTCAGAAATTTATTTTCATTAACAAGTTGGACACAAAAAGCACCGATCGCATGGCAATGGAAACGCCATAGAAAAGAAAAAAACAAAAAAAAAACAATAGACGAACGAGTACTACGAACGCCCCTCCCCACAACCCACTCGCTCAGGTTCGCCCCTCGGGTGGGATTTTGTAGAGTAGTACTAAAACTGAAATGCGATCCACTGAAGCATGAAAAGTGTTTCTGGGAACTCAACAGAACAGAAACAGTTTCTGTCTATGTGCTTTCATTTTTGTTTTTGATTAATCAGATTAGAGATTGTCCCAGTGGCTTTGAATATTTTAGGGAATCGAATACCTAGGATCGAATATCTGAGAAAATTGTGGGCAAAATTTTAAAAAATCGGCTGCTACTTGAGAGTGATTCGGATGCAAAATGTCGTAATACAATCGAGTCACGCAGGAGAATGGTTTCTTAGAAAAAAGGATTCCAAAGATTTCAGAGCTCAACCGAAGGAGCATAAAATTGATCAATCGACACTGCTGGACAATGGAATGTGGCTCCTGATCCCTCTCTCTATCTCTCTTAGCCCAAGCCGGTTGCTTGAAGTACACGCAGAGTACAGCTAATTATAGTTATATATGCCATGGGTGGGGGGGCGCACTTTGGGTGTACTTTGCAACGCAAATTGCATACATTTATAGGCACATAAGTGCGGGGTGTGGATGACATAAATATCGATACGTTAGAGATGGGCAAAACTCCTAAGCGAACGGGCAGCGACAGGAACGAACGAAAGACAAGATTGCACAGAGAAACAGATAATTTGATATAGCCCTTCCTGGGTGGAAAGGGGATACGATGCCATTAACTCGATTTCGAAGGGTTACGTTCCGAGTATGTAATTTCATTACAAGCGGTTGCATCTGATTAAAATCGAATCACCCACTGCTCAGTGGGTGAAACGGCCAATCTAGCTCTCCTATCCGGGGGACAGGGAACACTGCCAAGAGACACTGAGAAATGGCTAAAACAAACTCAAATAAGGGATTACCAGAAAATATCTGTGCGAACATTTACCGCATCGAATATGCAATATGCCCAAGTCTTTGTCGTGCACCATCTCTATTGTGGAAATAGTTTACGGGTGGGTTATTTATAACAGGCATACATACATACACACGAGTTTACTTACATACATATGTACATACATATATATTATTGCTGCGGCTGTTGCTCGTGGGGGCGACAGGTAGTCGAAGGTAGTTCAGTATGGGCAAGGGGTGTGGAGGATGGATGCGTGTGTGGGTGTCTCTCAGGTGCAGGCAAAGCTGCAATCAAGCCCCGAGTCCCCATTTTCAATATGCAGAATATTGTCATATATGTATGAATGTATGTTCTTTCTATGTACAGTTCTTGTATATGAATAATTTATATCGCGTGGCTGACACTAATTCAATTCAATTAGAAAATCTCGAGAAAAATGCTGGAAAAACGAAACGAAGGGAAAATATGTGTATCCAGGGTGCTCGTCCAGGGGTTGTGTTCGTGGGGTCTGTTGTTTGCAATGTGCCATTGTCTAGTTCCGTTACCGAAGCTCTAATACCCTTTCAGATGTACCGGTTCTATGGAAACTAAATAGATTACATATGTACTTATATACTACATATATACATATGTATGCATATACATAGCATAAATAGATATAAATGCCTTGCCATTCGACCGACGAGGAATCCCAAAGAGTTAAAGAAAATCCAATTCGATGCTGAATTGTGCCTCTACTCTCCCACCTCCTCCTCATCTGCCCCACACTCCTGACGACAGTCACTATGACCTCCTCCACCTCTATTGAGTTCCCGACTCATTGCACGAAAATGTACCGAAATATTCCGAATTCAGAATATTCACAAATGAGACATAACTCAAGTGACTTCCGAAAACAAAAAAGCCGAGCAATGGCTTACATATTGTACAACGATAGTATCGGATATATACATATGTATGTACAAATGGGAGCTGTATGATATCCATCCGTGTCCTTGAGAGCGAGCTATTGAATGACGGATAATTGTACAAGTGACGTTTCGTTTTCAGCTCCTCTGTGGCTCAGTGTAATTGACAGTACTAATTGGTACTACATACAGCAACAGGCACACACACGGAGGGAGAACATCGAAAGCATACGTTGGGGACTGGAAAGAAGAACATGCACCCCAGAGCAAAGAAATGGAGAGAGCGAGAGGCGAAAGGGGGATATAGTCAAAGAGAGAAATATGAACAAAATTAAATCCTTGAAATGCTTTTAGCGCAAACTGCAAACCGCATTTAATAGAGTTGAGCGGAGGAGGAGAGTGGAGGGAGCTTAACCATAGTGACCGCTCTGCACACCTCTCACCACCCCCTTGCCGCGTAGCCTTCTCTTCATCAAGACTCTATCCAAAGTGTTCTCTCTCCCTGCTTCACCCCCTCATTTATTAATTATTTATATTTTTTTTATTTGCTTTGAAAGATTAAACCCCGGTTAACGCTCCCCTTCATGCTTCCTTACCTTCCTTCTGCGGCTCCTACCTACTTGCTCTCTTTCCTCCTCTCTCACAATTTAATTTTGATGAGAGTTGCCAGAGCAACATAATGGAAATTAAATTACACGAAAATTTCGTAATTAAGGTAACTTTCACGTGGCCAACACACAATCTCCGCTCCGCAACCAAATCCCTTCAGTACCCACCACCAAAAACTCATCGAACCAAAAAAGATACCTTTTCCTTCTGCGTTTGCCCCGGAAGCCCGAGGGATTGTTGCGACAGGATGGGTTGGAACTAGTTCAAGTAAAATCAGGAAGAAACTTCTGTGTCGCTATAATCGTAGAAATGTATGCATAAATACATTAAATATATACATATGTATATTGTATGCGTTGTATGTGTTTCTTTTACCATTCTCAGCATCCCAGAACGATGACTCTGGTGTTGAAGTTTTTAAATTTTAAATTCAGATACCAACAAGTGCTCGGGAGGAGTCTCTCTTTTCCGTTTCTTCTTTTACAATCCCTGAAGTTCCTAGAAGTATGTACGTAGGTGTTCAATGATCCTCCTTCTCCCTCCATGTGCTACCAAGTTCACGTGTTCGTTCATGTTTCGTTTCTTTGCCATTTGTTCCACCGTGTGCTTGTGTTCTGGTGTCCACCGGGGAGACAGACTGAAGATGCCCCTGTTGTTATTGTTTTTGTTGAAAGCGAATGGAACGACAAAGCGAAAGCGAAAAACGAAATAACACAGCAACCATCGCTCAATGGCGAAGGCGGCTCTTCTAGAATTTCAATGTGTCCCAGAGGTGGTGGAGTGTGCGAGTGGGCGGGACGGCGGGTGGGTGGTAGTTTTGTGCTTCCAATTGGGTGGGTGGGGGCTCATCTGGGTGTAGGTGGCTAGGGTATGTCTAAAAAACTATTGTTCAAGCGGCTGTGACGCAATGACTGTCATGTTTTACTTAATTCTCTTTTCATTTCAATTCGGCCAGGGGAGGGGGCGTAGGCAGGAGCGTGGTGGGTTGACAGAAACAAAGACAACCTGTGGCATAGAGGCAGACCCCAAAAAAAAAGAGAAACAGCCAGACAGAGGGGGAAAAGCGCAAAGAACTACAAAGAAAAAAGAAAAATTGATAAATATATATAAATTTGAGGGGAGTGGGTGGGAAACCAGCAGAAACCATAATTAAATCAACAAATTCCCAAAAACTAGAAAACAAAGACGAAAACACACACACACACACACAGAGACTAAGGTGCAAAAACTCAAGTAGCTCCCCCCGCCATCAAGTCTGGTTGGGCAGGGGAGGTGAACATAGAGAAAAGAGAAGAGCTAAGAGCTGGCTGGGGAGATAGCAGATAGCTGTAACTTAACGACAAAAGGAAGCCCGAAAAAAACCACAAAAGCAACAAGATGTGGTAGACGCTCTCCTTCGGGTGTCGGAGCTTTTGATACCCTACCCTCACACAGTTCTCCAACGTTCCCATGATGGCTACATACACTCAGAGAAAAAATCCCTGAGAATCGAAAAGTTAAACTCAAATGAAAAATGTATACCCATAGGTTTGCACCGACACAATGTATCTGGTCAAAAGTATATACACACGTATACGCATTTGAAGGGTATCCAAAGAGAAAGGCCAGCAGTCATCAGTTCTGTGCATTGTCCTCCCAGGATCGCATAGCAGGGCAGAGCAGAGCTGAATTAGGTGACAAAGAGACCAAACAGATTATTCCGTTAGGCCGAAAAAGGCTTCCCATTTGAGGGAAATGCAAATGGAAATGAAAATGGCAATTTGAACTACAATTGACCACGAATATGCGTCATTAGAGAAGGCAACAAGAGGGTGAAAGAGAGAGCTACAGCGACGAGTGGTGAGAGCAAAAGAGACAAGACGACAGCTTAATTGCTATTTTGGTTACCCGTGTTATGTGCTAATTGTGAACACGAACACTACGCTCTACGGAAAGTTATTGCTCTTTCCACTCGCAGGAACTGCCAAAAAATCCAAACACGTAGAGGGATCTCGTGATTTGGCATTGAAATTGCACTTTATTTCCACAGATGGGTCCAAGCAGTAATGTATTCTGACAATCAGATACGGGGCAAATATTTTAGAACTATGTAGCTTTAACTATGTATGTACGCCTTAAGCTGGAAAATCGAATAGCATCCGCATAACCCATAAATGTGACCAGATGTACTATGTTTCGATCCATTAGGCAGGGATTTCATAAAGTCAATTCTTTTTATGGCTAAAACACATGAACAACATTTTTCGGCCAAAATAAAAGCAGGAAAGAAGAAAACGTCTCACAGTAAAAAGAAATGTCAAAAAGAGCGGAGCGGTTGGAGGAGGGAAAGTGGCCTCTGGAAGATGACTAAGACATGCACTAAGAGTGAGTCCCACATAATGCATTACCCCACCGCGTTATGATCCATGGAAATTCGGGCAGGAAAAGCACAAGAGTAAGAGTACAGCAGTTTGGTAGTAGCGTAAACGTAAGTATTGTCCTGGAGCATTAAATATTCAAATTGCAAATGAAAATTCATTTTGATAAGAGCATTTTTATTGTTTGCAAGGAAATCGGCGTCATAACCAAAGAGAACGCCATGGCCGACTGCTGGGATCTTTTGTCTATATCTTGAGTTATCTGACAACCCTTTGGGTTGTTCTTTCAGCCAAGCTTCTCCCCATGGAAACATTCCCGCCCATAAAGGACATCAAGTTCGATTTCTTGTATATCAGTTGCAGATAATTGTTCCCATAAATTCCATGCACAATTTTATTTTGCAATTTTTCTTATTCTAAGGGGAGGGGAAAAATAATAAGTAAGAAAAACGTCTATAATTATATAGAGGAATCGAAGAAATTACTCACGGATAAAAGAAGAACAGAAATGTGGTCAGAAGCAGCACAATCCAGGCGAAAGTCGCAGGAATGTAACGCGTTTTCACATCGCATTTGGGCATTTTTCTTTGCTTTTCTTTGTAGCGGCTCGCTGCAGTCTCCCTCTTTAAAGCGGTTTTTTTTTTAGTTTTAGTTGTAGTTGCTGCTGTTGTTGTTATTGTAGCTTCTATGTTGCAATGTCGTTGACCGTTTCGTCAGTAGTTGGCAATGAAATGCGTTTTCTGTGTGTTGCTGTTGTTTGATGACGGATACAGTTGGCGTGGTTTCTGCCTGGGCCCCTTGGCTGCTGCTGCTGCTCGGGCTAGTGGTGCATCAGAGGGAGATGGCGACACACGCACACACACACACATGTGAAGAGTGCGAGACGGCGAGACGAAGCGGCGACGCGTGAAATGGGATCTACGGTGGCGCTGGCGCTCACACATACACGCGGACACGGGGGAAAATTCTGCTCTCAATTTGCACTATTTCAGTGGAAAGTCTTGGAGAAGTGGCTGCTGGTTTTGGGGGGGAGGGAGTTCCAGAAATTAGAATTTCAGTATAAACACAAACACATAAAGAAAAAGATAGACACACAGAAGTACATTTGGGCAAAACTGCTGTTAGCAGAGCTGTCAATCTAGCTCTTAACTGCCAAAAAAAAAAGCGGAGTTATCGGATCTCTCTTATCAAGCTATATACACACACACCCATATACTTTGGAGAGCGGATCATGATCCATCTCTAGCCTATGCCTATGTGTGCATGCGTGTTAGCCAATTTAAGATCAGTCAAAAACAAAAGCAAATGCAAAAAAAGTCACAAATTTCATTCTCATTTAATATTTCCTCTTGTATTTTCCTTTACAGATTTATTGTTTCTTTTATGTTTTTAAAAAAAAATGCATTTAATTTTCTCATACACACGCAAAAGCGAGCGCGTATTGGCCTATCTGTGTGCTTCCGTGCGTGTGTTTGTGTGGGGCGCAGCAGAGGCAGCGGCAGCGCAGTCAACGTTGACGTTCCCTACTTTTCATGCATATTTTGTTGTATTTCCAGCCAGCGATGGAAACGGTTTCCCCCCTCGACAAGACGCTACGTTTCGGGTCGTTTTCTTTGGCTCTGCTTTCGTTCATTCCTTCTTTCTATTGGCCTCTTCTTCCAACTGCTCCTCTCCACTGCTGCTGCCGCTGCTTCCTTTGCCTATCACAAGCACACGTTGTTTCTGCATTTTTTTTGTTCTCTCTTTCTGTCGTATTTTTATTTTTTGCGATATTTCCTTACGCCTGCAAACAGAATTATTTTTTATTGGTAGCACGGTTCGCGGATAGCGGGTCAGTCGGGGCCGGGCGGGGCAAAGGCGGGGACACGATCTCAATCGCCTGATTCGGAAACTCCACTTTCACACACTCGACGACACTTGCACGGCATTCCCAGCGATTTATGCACTATTCTGGCGTGTCGATTACGAAAAAATAAATTAAAAAAAGAGTACCCCCAACAATCAGTGTGACAGTGTATCTATAAACTAAATATACCGTCAGACCCTCAGAAGTATATCGAAATATATCGTCTCATTTTTTAAATATTCCGTAAATATACTGACGGACACGACAAGATGCGTTTTTGATATTCTATTTAATATTACTAGCTAGTTAGATACATACATTGTCTACAAGATTGGCAAGTTTTCAGAAGTCCTTTTTATTGGATTATTTACATATTAAGGTTCAAACAAAAACAACATAAAACGAATGCGTCGTTGTTTTGTGGCGTTGCCAGACTCGTGCAATTCGTAGTTGCTGCGGGCTGCCATACAATGATATTTTGTGATATGAAATTCGTCAATTTTGATATTCAGTTTAATATTACTAGATAGATGGCCCTCTCAGCCCTAAAAAAAATAATTTTATCCAATTCCTCAACCAAGGCGCCGTGCAATGAGTTCTATGCAGGACCCGCACCCTTCTCGGAACCAGAGACAAAGGCCGTCTCCGATTTCCTCATGGATCAGCGCACACAAATCAAGGTGGGTGTGCGGTTCTCCTTCTTCTCTTATAAACGGTTGCCTGGATTAAGGTTCTCGTTTTCCCCCCACCCACGCAGCTTTACATTTCGCTGCAGGCGTATGGCCAGGTGGTCTCGTATCCGGTGAAGACAAATTGCACATTTAACTCGGAGCGCTTGGATGACTTTCTGGACGTGGCCATGGTGGGCACCGATGGCCTGCGCAAGAAGGGCAGCAAATCGCGCTATAAAGTAGACGCCTCCAATGATCTAATCGAGCAGCGTTCCGGTAAGCATAAACCTTCCATCCAGTTTGATTTGCACTCAACCGCAAGTATTTTTATTTATATTTTATTTTTGTCAGGCTGCGCTGATGCCTTTGCCGCCTACGAGATCGGCATACCCTTTAGCTATACAATCCAGCTGGCGGATAATGGGGTACATGGCTATCTGCTGCCCAGCAGCGCCATAGAGCCGACAGCGCGGGACGCCTTCGAGATTGTCAGCGGAATGCTGGACTACATTTAGGAGCGGTCTCTGGCCTCTGCTTGTGTGGAGTGCATCTGGAGTCTCTCTGGGGTCAGGGTTGGGGCTTTATACATACAATTATTAGTTCCTTTTTGTTTTGTGTTTTGCTTTTAAGTATCGCAAATCTCGTTCGCATCTTAGGAATATATTTATGGAATGCATTCCCAGGCACATTCCTCAAGCAATTACTCATCGAATTTGTTACACCAAATCGGACTAAATTCATTTGCTGCTGAGATTTAAATGTAGTTTAGCTTACTAAGCTGTTTCACACATTTTGTATATTCTAATTTATATCTTATTTATACACACATTTTTTTTTGTAGTTTTAATCGCGACTAGGAAATAAATTCGTAATATTCGTATCATTATGTGCCAGTGGTCAGTAGTCTTCAATTAAAGAAATCTCCATACTGAGGTGCCTAAGTGTGCCTACAGCTCGACCTGAAGAGAGGCGAACGCGACAGCTCCCATCGCACTCCCAGCTATCAGCTTCCTGGGACGAAAGCCTATGAGAGCAAATCGTCCCGAAATTTGACGCCTCTGTGGTTTGTTTCGTTCATCTTCGACAGCTGGCAGTGCTCCGATCCATTCGGGAATTGCAGCAAGAGGTGCGTGCTCTTGGGGACGTATCCATCCTGCCAAAAAAAAGGGTCCAGAAGAAGAATAAACGAAAGGCCCACGAGATTCAAAGACTGCAAAGTGTTGTAAATTTTCATTGGAATTCATATGTATACATGTATGTATGTATATTAAAATTACATTATTTTACTTGTTTTTTGTGTGTGTGTTTTCTTTTGGTAATGTTTAATTTTTTTAGTTTAAAGTTTTCAATTCTTGGGCCTCCTCCAATCGATGATTCGATTCGTGTGGTTTTTGTTTTGTGTATAAACAAACAGTTTGCATGGATGCCATGTAGGTGTGTTTGTTTGCTAGAGGGGTAAATGTCTACGAGTACCTATTTATAATGTATATATTGATATCTAGCTGCTATCGGCTGCTTCCGAAAACTGTCGCTGTGGGGAGCGGCGATATGTACGAGTATACGTTTGTTGTTGTTTGTTAAAGGAACTAGTTTTTAAGGGGACGACGACACGGCGACACGTCCAAGGCACGTTCGGGGTACATTCTATCCGGTTAGACGTTTAGTCCCTGCGATAGCGAGATCTGGGTGGAGAGCTTGGTGAAGCTTGTGTAGCATTCGTTGCCACAGTAATAGAGGCCCATCAGCAGCTTAAACTGTGCCGGCGTCATGGGATACGATTCCTGCGACATGACCACTATGGTGTCCACTCCACTTGTCCCATTTTCATTCACCGACTTGCCGCCGAGCCGCTCATTGCAGAGCAGCTCACGATAGGTGGCAAAGGCCGCCGAACATTTGGCAATGTGGCGCACCAGCTTGTCGGTGGAGCACTGCTGCAGCAAGGGTCGCTGCAGCAGCTCCGCAATTATGGAATACAAGTCAAACACAATGAGATGTGGCAGGCCGTGAGATGGCTGGTATGCGTCATATATCTCTAGCAGTTGTTGCGGCGTACTCTCGATGTCAGTCAGCTTGCACAGCGTAATACGGCCCTTGGCAATGGCCTCGCGGCCATTCCATTCATCGTTCGACAGATCGTTAATGCGGCTCGAGATGAGCAGCACTCGCTTGTCATGGAGCGTGACACGTTCGCATAGCTAGAGGAAAGGATTTAATGAGTTTGGAGGCGCACATCACATCACGGACATAAATGCTTGTGGGGACTTGTGCACTCACCTTCACTATGCTGCGACCGTAGTCGTTGTTGTGGGTCAGAAAAATGTGATTGGTGATGTTACTGCTGGGTTGCGGCGGTCTCATGCCGTGAAAAATCTGTAACACATTAAGTTTCGCGAAATACCATACCATAATAAACCAGGGCAATCCGGCGATCAATCGAGACTTAACCCACTTAACACCCTTCTATTTAAAAAGTTGAGCATCTTTTGTTAAACCGTGGAAAATAATACTGTTTGTAGAGCCTTCTTGTAGCTCCATCCTCCTCTTTACTTGCAAAACAAAAATGATCACCGACATATTTCAACTGTAATGCGTAAATTATGTTAAAGTTACATAAATTTCGTGGAAATATTAAATAACCCCCTGTTCGACAAAGGGTTAACGCTATATTTTATTGATTGAAATCATATTCAATGATTTTGATATTCAGTTTAATGTTACTAGCTAGTTAGCCCTCGCAGCCCTAAAAAAATAGTTTTATCCAACTCCTCAATGAATTTTGTTTAGGATTGGTTAGTTTTCAGAACTATTTTTAATGGGATTGTTTAGATAATAGGGTTCAAACAAAAACGGCCAAAGCATAAAACGTAAATGTTGACTGAATGTGACGTCACATGTTGCTGGTCAACCAAGTTTCTTCTATGCGTATGGACTTTTGTATACCTTATTTCTTTTAATTGATGTTAAATGTTTTGTTCCAAGCTCCATTGCAACATTATTTATGATTTTATCCTAGATTGACATGATTTTTATCTATTAATGCACATGTTTGTGTTTTATAGATATAGATTTATCCCGGTTCTGATACCTATTATTGGTACCCGTGAGCTACAAAATTTCGTTAATATCTTTAAAACGAGACTGACTAGTTTCGGCATTAATTGGAGCCTGAAATTACAAACAATATCTCAAGTCCATAATATCAATTTTCCCAAGGTATTCAGACTTGTTGCTCATTCCGTGCCAAAGTTGCACAACAATGCTGCTACTTTATTTCCCCATGTGGCTGAAATTTTTCCCATAGAAATCAAATGTATCATACAGGAACGCGTAGGAACGTCGCAACAATGAATCTTCATTCCATACGGGTTCACGTTAAGAAAATGTTTCTCACACCACGAAAATGAGGGGAAAGTCACCACAAAAACGAATTGATAGCGAATAATATCGATATTTTTGTGCGCTAAATGAGTTTGGCGGTCATTTTCAAATGTACATATATGGAAAAATAAATATTTCACTTGATTTGTTTTGTCGAGTGACCTCAGAAACCTCAGAAACCGAGAAAAAAATAGCTTAATCCTGCTCCATTTAATCAGGTTAGTAACCAGTAAATAACAAAAAAAAAGAAAATTAATAATTTTTGGAGCCCGATATTCGATTTAATATTACTAGCTAGTTAGATACATAGATTGTCTACAAGATTGGCAAGTTTTCAGAAGTCCTTTTTATTGGATTATTTACATATTAAGGTTCAAACAAAAACAACATAAAACGAATGTGTCGTCGTTTTGTGGCGTTGCCAGACTCGTGCAATTCGTAGTTGCTGCGGGCTGCCATACCGTGATATTTTGTGATATTATGTGATTTTTGGCGGGAGGTGTACACACTTTTTCTTTCCTGCCCCCGACGCGGCATGTGATTTTTGTATTTTCTGTTTGAATACATCTTCAAGTAAAACTACAACTCAACTCCGTGTACAGCATGGACCTGAATGATGCTGTGCTCACCTGTGCCGCAAATGTACACTGGGCCAACGCAGCAGGAATCACGGGCCGTAAGCTGGCCTATAAGACGGCCACCCTGCGCTTGGTTCGCAACGATATCCGGGAGCTGTTTGTGGAGATGACGCCAGAGAAACTGAAGCCCCTGAAGTTCAAGTTGAAGGATCTCATGGTGCACAAGAAGTTTATGGCCGAGGGCAAGGCCACGTTCAACTTCAAGGCGGAGAACTGTACCCTCTATCTGTCCAATGCCCCGCCCGGCACCCTGATGTTCTTTCTGCGAACAATATTCATCAAGATGAATGGCGCTGGTGGGCAGCCGGACGAGGCCTCGATGCACAAGAAGCTCAGGGAGCACTTGCTCTCGGGCAAGCCCAGCAACTTCGAGGACGTGTCGCCCGTGACCACAGCGGAGATGATTTTGGCGCGCAAAAAGGCGGGACTTGTGCCCAAAGGAACTACCACCACACCCTCGCCACAGGGTGCCAAGAAGCGGCGCTTCGACGAGCTCAAGGATCAGGATAGAGAAAGAGGCACCGTGCCGGCGGCCAAGAAACTATATCAATCCTCCCCACTGGCCGGAACAGACGAATCGCTGCGCCTTAGCGAGGAGCAAATGGAAGTGCTGCGTGCCTGCACCACGGGCAAAAATGTCTTCTTCACTGGGTCTGCTGGAACCGGCAAGAGTTTCCTTTTGCGCAGAATCATCTCTGCTCTGCCGCCTGATGGAACTATAGCCACTGCTTCCACGGGTGTGGCTGCGTGCCTCATTGGTGGCACTACGCTGCATGCCTTTGCGGGAATTGGCGGTGGAGATGCCACCATGCAGCGGTGCCTAGAGTTGGCCTCGCGTCCTGTCAGCGCCCAGACATGGCGGAAGTGCAAGCGACTGATCATCGATGAGATCTCCATGGTGGATGGGCAGTTCTTTGAGGTATTTGATGTCCCCTATCCTTTAAATGACTTACTTTATCGGAATCTTCTTGGTTCTCCTCGCAGAAAATCGAGGCAGTGGCCCGGCACATTCGTCGCAATGAGCGCCCCTTTGGTGGCATTCAGCTGATCCTTTGCGGCGACTTCCTGCAGCTGCCGCCCGTGATTCGAGGCGATTTTGGTGCGGCTCCCAGCGCCACGCCCCAGCAGCGCTTCTGCTTTCAGTCCAGCGCCTGGGAGACCTGCATTCAGTGCGTGTACGAGCTGAAGCAGGTGCACCGACAGTCGGACCCGGAATTCGTCAAGATCCTGAATCATCTGCGCATTGGTCATGTGAATGAATCGATTACCACGCGTCTGGCGGCCACCTCCAGGCAGAAGATCGAGGGCAATGGCATCCTGGCCACGCAGCTCTGCTCCCACACGAATGACGCCAATTCTATTAACGAATCGAAGCTGGAGCACCTCAAAGGCGACAAGGTGCTCTTCCGAGCAGACGACTCCGATGCGGGAATGACCAAGCAGCTGGATCAGCAGGTCCAGGCCCCATTCCAGCTCTATCTCAAGGTGAATGCCCAGGTGATGCTGCTCAAGAACATAAATATATCCAATGGACTGGTCAATGGAGCCCGCGGTGTGGTGGTGCGCATGGAAAATGATCTGCCAGTGGTGAGGTTCAAGAACAATGAGGAGTACGTCTGCAAGCACGAAAAGTGGATCATCAAGACAGCCACCGGTGGGGTGATCACCCGTCGTCAGGTTCCGCTAAAGCTCGCCTGGGCCTTCTCCATCCACAAGAGCCAGGGCCTCACCCTCGACTGCGTGGAGATGTCACTCTCTAAGGTCTTTGAAGCGGGTCAGGCCTATGTGGCCCTGTCCCGAGCCAAGTCCCTGCAATCCGTCCGCATTCTAGATTTCGATGCCAAGCAAGTGTGGGCCAATCCTCAGGTGCTGCAGTTCTACAAGGGCTTCCGGCGACGCCTCATGGACACAACAATGATACCCCTCGGACCCAAGAACAAGGACAAGCGCCCAGGCGATGCCAACAGTGCCTTGGCCAAGATCAAAAAGAGTCTGATGAGCAAACCATTGGTATCCATTAGCTGATTGGAGGATGGCACTCGACTTTTTCATGAATTTAGTTAGGATTTGTATAACCTGAAGACTGCTTTTCTTTTGGAGGCTTATCCACAATATTTTTAGCATATATAAAGCAACTATCGACCCAAAGTAGGGAATAATGCGAACAAACTAGTATTAACCAAAAAGCTGACATTAAAAACTATGTACTGCCTGCAATTAAACTGAAAACGGCAACAAATTCCTCGCCGAAATTAATTATACAACAAAACGAATCTTAATTGCAAATTGCAAAACCATTGCCAATTATGCTTAATTACAATTAAACTTTGTGTGCTTTTTATAAATACATGTTTTTAAAGCCAACCTCCAAATTGGATTTTAGAAAATTTGTCGGCACACACTGGTCGACGGAGAGCAATTTACGCTCTACCGACTCATTTTTGCGTTTAATAATGAGCCCAAAAATACCGCAGAAATACCGTAAATATACCGAGAAAAATAATATTACTCAATTTAGACATTCGGCAACACTGGCACAAGTTTTTCGCATCGCGTCTTTGGAGTTTTTCTTTTCCCGGTAAAATCACCTAACCACAAGCACTGCCAGCGCTTTCCATTGAGCTGGTTGTAACCCTCATACAACCGGAGAACTGGTCGCCTGCGAGGAGTGCCCACCGGAGCAGCACAGAGCCGTTTATGCTTATCGAGGATTAGGTCAAGCAGACGCCATCGCATCGCACCGGGTGGTGGCTAGACAGAGACAGCGACAACTATAGCCAGAGCGGGAGTGAGCGAGCGAGCGAAATAGCCATGTCGCGAAGCGTGCGGGCGGAGACGCGCAGCCGGGCCAAGGATGACATCAAGCGGGTGATGCAAGCCGTGGACAAGGTGCGGCACTGGGAGAAGAAGTGGGTGACCATCAGCGACACTACCATGAAGATCTACAAGTGGGTGCCCATTGCCTGCACCAGCGAAAAGAAGTCAAAGCTGCAGCCGCTGAGCACGAAGCTGAGCGACAAGGAGAACTCGCAGAAGGGCACGCCCACGCCGCCACAGATTACGCCCAGCTACGGGGGCCTCACCGCCGAGGATTCCAATACCTGTAAGACGTCGACAAGCCGAGACGTGACGAGTCCGAGTGTATCACAGGCTCCAACTAATGATTCCCTCTCTCTATCTGCAGGTTTCTCAGTGGTGTCGGATAGCCAGGGAGCGGACTTTGTCTCCAGCATGCCCTTCTCGGAGGACTCCAACTCGCAGGGCAGCGACGGGCCCGTGAAGCGTCTGAAAACGAGCGACTAGCTAAACATTCACAGCCTACACAGCAGCAGCAGCAGCCGCAGCAGCAGCTATTAGTCCTTAGCCCAGCCTCACCTCCACCTCCAGCCCGATTCCCGGTTAAGTTAAGTTCGTTTATAATCTGCCTCAGACCAAGACTTAAGCAATCCTACTCCTATTCTAGAAGTATAAGTCCTACAGCTGCCCCAGCAACAGCCCCTCCAGCACCTCATCATGCTTTGTGCGGCCGGAGCAGCTCTACCGCCTAGGTCCTAGGTCCATAGCATTAGGCCACGATTGCGACATTTTATTTATTAGCACCCACCTGTATCCTTCAATCGAGCCCAAGCCAGTCTTCTCTCTCTGTATTGTACAAGTTTTTAGCTGTCAATTCTTTATGTACATAGGCATACATATGTTTCATGTTCCATTTTCCATGCTCCATATATAAATGTTGTCCTTGTCAATCTTTATGTATGTAAGTATGTATATATATATGTAGTCATTATATTATGTATGTAAACGTTGTCCTGTTCGCACTTTATATGTGCATATATGTATGCGTATGTGTGTGCATATGTATTGCGTTATTTACATAAATGTTTTGTCGCTGGCAACCCAATGTATATGTACTTTATAGACACTTAAGGGGAAAGTGGATCAACATATGGATAAGTATTTATAAGAACAGAGATGGTATATATAGAAAAGGGTAGTAAGAGTACAGAGATTTAAGAGGAATAAGGATTTTTAAGTTTTTTCCATTTTTTGAAAAATTTATGGATTATTCGATTTATAAAAACAATAATATATACAGCTAAAGATTTATAAGAATTACGACTCATAAAGATGGCGAAAAGCATTTACATATATCCTCTGATAAGTAATTTATCTTATATTATCTCGAAAAATCTGTGCACAGGGACACTGGGGAGATGCTCTGAAAGCCATACGAACGTGCTCCATATATAAATGTTGTCCTTGTTGGTCTAGAATTGCATACAAACATTGATATGTCTCTATTTCTATAAGCATTTATACATATTTGTAGATGGGGATAACGATAGAAATTTTCAAATTTTATAGCCCCTCCTAGCCCTACTACAATTCATATATTAACGATGAATGATAATGTGTATTCGTCGATTATAGCGATTTTTCGACATTTTGTTGATTAGGATTCTTTATTCAATATTTAGTTTTAGTGGATTTCCCCCCTAACCGAAAAGATGTGTAATAAAAAAAGGTTTATTCTTTCAACAAATAGTTTTCATTTCGTTATAAGTAGTTTTACTCTTATTATTTCTGGTTTCGTATTCATTATATAGCTTGACATTAAATATACAATTAACTTCACAAATATATACATACATATGTACATATACATATATGTATATCCATATGTATATATATAGATTTATTTATTTATAGCAATGTGTATGGCCCGACTGGCATATACAGCTAAGTTCCAACGGTCCTCCTCCTTCTTTCACTAAAATTTATGCTAAAACACGCTTAAATGAAGGGAAGCACAGATTTTGCACAGAGAATGAACAGTAAAAAAAATGTACGGCTTTCGACGACCAAAAATAAATCGTAAATCATAATACACATTCATAAATCGATGATATAATTAAAAAATAAAATATATTTATATATGTATATATATATATATATAGAAAATATGTACACACATGTGTACAAAATAAAACACGCGCTACACGCTTTTCAACAAGACACACACACACAAAACGGAAGCGAAAGAACGAAAATTGTTAGTATGTTGCGGGGGAAGAACCAACAATAAAAAAAACAGAGAGAGAGAGTGAAAAGAAAAAGCTACGCTTTTGTTTGCTGCAGAGGAGGGGAGGTTGCCGGTTGTCTATGTGTGTGTGTGTGTGTGGAATGTCTGGTTTTGAACCAAAAAGATAGCCAGAATCAAAAGTGAAAAGCAGGACAAGCAGTTCCAGTGAAGCAAGCAGTTGATCTCTCTCTTCAAAAGCAGGCTATCTTTCGGCTTGTTAGCACTTTCATGTGTGTGTGTGTGGGTGTTTTTGTGTTTTTGTGTGGGTGTTTGTGTGTTTGTGTTGGTGTGGGTTCTGCTCATGAATAAATTATTAAATTAATTATTATACATATGTATATATAAATATACATGCATACATATGTATATTTGGGAATGCATTTAGTACATATGTACATACATATTCATCCAATAATTATGTTCTGTTCTCTATCTTTTATTATTTTTGCTTGGCTTTTTGTATGTATATTTTAGGCGTTTTTTCATTAAATCTTGGTTTTGTTTTTATTTAGAAAAATATAGGAAATTCAAGCTTTGCTGTGTCTTTTTGTTTGTGGAATGTTGCTTTAGTCGCCTTCATATAGCTACAGATATATTCAGATACATTCATACAAATGTATTCTGTCTCTGATACACATACATATATATGTATATAGTTAATATTGTCATTTAGCTTTCAGAAAAATATATTATCTATGCCTTAATTTGAGTTTCTTTTTATACAAATTTCAGTTTTGTCGCAAAAACATTTCAAGTAGCAAAAAAAAATTACATACATACATTTCTTTTTTTTGTTTCAAAAAAAATTACAAAAATTGGCTTTACAAAAGTGTTTGTTGTGTGTGTGTTGGTGTGTTTGTGTGTGTGGACACTCTTGGGTCGAAGGGAGTCGTCTCGCCCTTTGGTCTAAGAATGTGCTTCCAGAGAGAGAGAGGAAAAAGAGGGAGAGAGATTCAGGAGCACTGATTGGATTAGCCAGGGTGTCTTTCTCTCGCTCTTTTTACTTTCCTCTGATCTAGCCATATGCTCCAAGTTTGTGTGTATATATATGTGTGTGTGTGTGTGTGTGTGTGTGTGTGTGTGTAGGTTTATACATATATTTTTATAGTGTTTTTTTTTATATATAATAATAATTGCAACAGATTCTTGTTTTCACCACCTCTCATCCATCGTTTTGGGGCGCTCTCCGCTCCTCGTTACTTAGTGGCTTGGATATGTCCCTCTTTCGTTTCTGAATCCTTATAGCTGCTCCTACTTATGTGTGTGCGGCTGTGGATTTGAGTCAAGGCTAGACCTTGGTGGTAAGCTTGCCGGTAGCGGCCTGCCAGGATTTGTGATGTCTACTACTAGTGCGTCCCTGTCCCTGTACCTGTCCGGGCTGCTGCTGCTGCTGCTGGATAAGTCTGTGTTATGTGTGCAGCGGATAGCTGCTATCCGGCTCGTGGGGACGCTGCCGCTGTTGCCGGTGCTGCGGGACGACGGCAGCAGCTTGATGGGCTTGATATCAGCACTCGGACTTGTCTTCCTCCACAAGGAACTGCGTGTCCTTGCCGGTGTCGGCGGAGGGGTCCAGCTCCCGTGTGCGCAGCTGCAGTTGCGGCGACGCCTTGTGAGTGATGCTGCTTGGGGCAATGATGGCGGAGGCGGGCTCTGTGAAGGAGCCGCCGCTCGTGGCATGCGGGTGACCCATCGCCTTGGGCTTGCCCGGCTCTCCGGGGACATCGTAGATGCCTGCGAGGGAAGAGCGGGAGAAGGATTAGTCAAGCAGCTGGGTGAACTGCAAGCAGAGTCTACTCACCGGATCCATTGCCCATGCCCGGATCCGTGGTGGTGCCCGACTGCACGGCATCGTACATGGGATTGGCAAAGTCGCGGGCCTTGTTCGCGTTCACCGTCTGCAGGTTGTAGCCCTCGATCGGCGCCACATCAGCCGCCCCCGGCGCCGAGGCGCCCGGAAAGCCGCTCTCGCTGAACTCCACGTTCGATCCGTGGCGGAAGGTGACGCTCTGCGACGACGTCATTGCTGGCATCCGCGCCAGCTTGCCACTAGAAGAAAGCAGAAGAGAAAGCAGATTGTGAGGTGAGACACACACTGCAACAGACGAAGCAGCAAGAGAGCCCTAATTCTTTGAGCCCAGACTTCATAATATAATCTTCGATAGAAATCCCTTTCTGGGGGGACTAAATTGGATCTATTTTCCTGCACAACTGTGATCTGGTATACTCGAAACAAGAATGGCTCCCGAGCAATACGAAAAGAAAGATCTACAGATGGGGACGTGGGATACTTACAATGGACGCTTGCGAATGACGTACCAGGCCCCGGCGGCAGCCATCATCACCAGAAGTATGACCATGATGGGCACAACGACGGCGGTGACGTTGGCCCCGCCATGGCCGAATGCGCCCGTGGTGCTCTTCTCGCAGTGCTCGCCTCGGAACTCGGCCAGGCACTCGCAGACGAGCTCGCCCTGCTCGTTCTCCTTGCACAGTCCGCCGTTCTGGCAGGGGCAGATGCGCGGCGCAGGACGCGGGTGCTCGGCGGCGGCGTCGCAGATTACCTCGGCGGTGCTGCGGTGGGAGGGCAGCGGGCCGGAGGTGTCGGGGCAGGCGCAGCGGCGGCCGCCCGGCACCAGCAAGCAGAGGTGGGAGCAGGTGGAGTTGGCGCAGGGGTTGGGGAGCGAGGTGTTGTAGCGCTTGTCGTGGTAGACCTTGAGGCCGGACGGATTCACCAGGTTGCGGTGGAGCACCACCTGGACGCCGCGCCCGAACTTGTCCTGGCGCAGGAGCTCGCCGGTGTCGCGTGTGACCCAGAACATGTTGGACTCGAAGAGATCCAGAGAGACGGGGTGTCGCAGCTGATCGCCCTTGACGATGGCCTTCCGCATGGACCCATCGGCCCGCATCGACTCAATGGCGTTCAGCTTGGTGTCCACCCAGTAGATAATGTGGTCCTGCGAGTAGTCGATGGTCAGGCCGGCGGGGTGTCGGATCTGCTCGGTAATGAGGGGTCGTCGCTTAGAGCCATCCATCCAGGAGACCTCGATCTTGGGCGCCGAGCCCGCATCCGACCAGTAGATGCGTCCCAGCTGTGGGTTCACGGCTATGGAGGTGGGCACCTCCAGCCCAGCGTTCACGATGGAGCGCCGATACCGTCCGTCTGTCTTGGCCACCATGACGCGTCCGCGTGGCTTGGATCCCGTCCGGTCCATCTCCGTCCAGTAGAGGTTCGAGGCGAGCCAATCGACGGCCACGGCCGTCGGCTTGGAGCCACCCTTCATATTCAAGTCCTGGGCGAAGCCGATCTTGGCACGCCCATCGATGGCGTTCACCATGTAGGAGCGCTTGATCGTCTTGTCGTAGCTGTCCGCCCAGAACACGATCTGCTGCTGGGCGTCGTAGTCCAGCGCCTCGATCCGCTTCTCCGCGGCAATCACGTCGAACTCCTCGCGCTTCTGCAGGTCCAGGCCGCGGATCTCCTGGCCGTTGGCGAACACCAGCACAACGTCCTCCTTTTCCGCCCGGCACACGCCACTGGCACCGTCCGCCAGACGGAAGCCCTCGCGGCAGCTGCACGAATAGGTGCCGTTGAGGTTGTGGCACTGGTGGGAGCAGGTGTGCTGCCGCGTGAGGCACTCGTCCACGTCCGCGCACTTCTTTTTGTTGTCGTGGGCGATGATGTAGCCCGGATAGCAGGTGCAGATGTAGCCGCCGTCCGTCAGGTTGTGGCAGTGGTGCTGGCACCCACCGCGGGTCTGCTCCGAGCAGCTCGCCGTGTGGTGGCAGCCCAGCTCATCGCTGGCGTCGGTGCAGTCATCGGAGAAGTCGCACACTTGCGACCGCTCGATGCAGTGTTTGTTCGCGCACTGGAACTGGGTGTAGAGGTCGCAGGGCTTCTGCTTGCTGGCGCACAGGGTCATGTTGTTCTCGTCGCTGCCGTCGCCGCAGTTGTCGACCCCATCGCAGATCTGGTAGCGGGCCACGCATCGGTGGTTGGCGCACTGGAAGCGCCGCAGAGTGTCACAGTTGAAGTCGCTGCAGACGTTCGGGTCCTCGTCGCTGCCGTCGCCGCAGTCGTCGGTGCCGTCACAGAGGTCCGAGAGGGAAACGCACAGGTTGTTGTTGCACTGGAAGCGGGACTCCGGGCAGTAGCGGCCGCCCGGGAAGCGCGGCGGACAGCCCACCTCGTCGGACATGTCGCGGCAGTCGCGATCCCCATCGCAGCGGAAATAGGAGGCGATGCAGTGGCCAGAGGCACACTGGAACGTCCCGTTCTTGCACTGGTAGCCCTCGCAGTGCATCTCGTCCGAGTTGTCGCCGCAGTCGTCCTCGTGATCGCACTGCCACCTCGACGAGATGCACTTGCCATTGCCGCAGCGGAACTCCGACTCGGAGCACTCGCGGTAGCGACCCTTGCATATAGCCTCGTTCTCGTCACTGGCGTCGCCGCAGTCGTCCGCAAAGTCGCACATCCATTGCCTGTGGATGGAGGTGAAAGGTGAGAGATGAAAGATGAAGGCAAGGACTAGGAGTAGTTACTCACTTGGGTATGCATCGGTTGTTGCCGCACTTGAAATCGGTCTCCGCTGAGCATTTGGGACAGTTCTCAGGCAGCTCGTCGCTGTTGTCGCGACAGTCGTCCTTGCCGTCGCAGAAGAGCCACTTGGGAATGCAGCGGTAGTTGGACTGTCCGGGACAACGCTGCCAGCCGGTGGTGCAGTTCCTCTGTCGGCACATGTACGCGGGCTCGTCGGAGTCGTCGCCACAGTCGTTGTCGAAGTCGCACATCCACAGCTGCGGTATGCAGCGTCCGTTCTTGCACGCGAACTCTGTCTTGGGGTCACAGGTGCGCTTGACTGGGGATGGGATGGGATGGGATAGAGTTCATGTAGCTCATGGGTTGAAGTGGTAAAGGATTTCCGTTTCGACTACTTACAGCATACGGCGGGATCCTCATCGCTGCCATCCTTGCAGTCGGCATCCCCGTCGCAGCGCCAGCTGTCGAGGATGCAGCGTCCGCTGGACTTGCACTTGAAGTCGGAGAGCGGGCAGGGCAGCTCGCAGTTCTGCTCGTCGCTGCGGTCGCCGCAGTCGTCGACGCCGTCACAAATGGTGGCCGAGGGCGTGCAGTTGGTGTTCTTGCACTGGAAGGTGCCGGCGCGGCAGTGGCGCGGGGCACAGGTGGCCGGCTCGTCGCTGCCGTCCTTGCAGTCCTTCTCGCCGTCGCATTTCCAGAACCACGGTATGCACTTCTCGTCACGGCCACCGCACAGGTGCTGGCCCGCCGTGCAGTTGGCGATGCAGGTCTTGGAGTCGCGCGCCAGGTAGAACTGGTTGGGGCAGGCACACTTGTAGATGGGTGACCCCTCCTCGATGTATCCCTCGATGTTGAGGTACGTGGAATTTGGCGGCGGGGCGATCAGGCAGAGGTGCGAGCAGCCGCCGTTGTTCGTGCGGCAGGGGTTCGTGTAGGGCAGCTGCCGGAGCTGGTGGTTGATATGTATGTCATAGGGTCGGTGGGTGGTGTTCCTCAGGACGGTGTAGTTGGCTCCGTGGAACTTGTTGGCCCGCAGAATGGCCTTCAGGTTCCAGTCGCTCCAGTAGATGAAGTCGTCGAACAGACTCAGCGCGAACACGTGCGGCACCCGGTTGCCCGAGAGCACCGTGTGCCTGTGGCGCCCCTCCAGATCGGCGTACGCGATGTAGTCGAGATGGGCGTCCGCCCAGTAGATGCGTTCCGTGAAGTAGTCGATGGACAGGGCATTGGGCCAGGCGATGCCGTCGTTCCAGTTGAGGATGCGCGTGAAGTTTGACCCGTCCATGCCCATCTTGGCGATGTAGGCCTGCAGGTGCCAGGAGGTGAAGTACAGGTAACCGGTGCCCGGATGCACGACAATCGCTCGGGGATCGACAACGCCACTGCGCAGGGTGGTCCGCTTGGTGCCGTCCAGCTCGGACACGTCCAGGTTCTTCGAGTGGCGGTCCAGCCAGTACAACTTGCGGCCCACCCAGTCGATGGCGATGCCCTCGAGCCCGTGCGAGTCGTGCCTAATGACGGCCTCGCGTTCCGGCGGCGTCTCGTCCTCGGGGCCCGTGTATTTGGCCCGGAATATCGTCTTGGCCGTCACATCGCAGAAGTACATGTACTCCTCGCGGATGTCAAAGTCCAAAGCCACCACGTTCATCAGGTCCTGGTGCATCAGGTTGTACTGGTGCCCGTCCACGGACATGTTCCGCACGTAGTACTTGTTGGTGAAGATCAGCCACGGCGGTGTGTTGTCCTTCCGCTTGCACGTATGCTCGTCGTTCTGCCGCTCGTAGTAGGTCTCGTCGCACTTGCAGTAGAAGCTGCCCGGCGTATTCGAGCAGTGCTGCGAGCAGGCGCCCGGCTGCTCCAGGCATTCGTCCACATCCGCGCACGCCTTGCCATCGGCCAAGAGTCTGGGGGAAGGAACAAATAAAACTCGGTAAATATAGTAGCATATTTCTACGAGAACTGTATGTAATAGCTAGACTGAGACTCACTTGTAGCCTTCGTTGCAGTCGCAGTAGTAGCTGGTGAGGGTGTCCACACACTTGTGTCCACACTGATTGATCTCCACCTTGGCGCACTCGTCCACGTTGCAGTGGGCGGGCTCGTCGGACTCGTCCGAGCAGTCCGGATACTTGTTGCAGACCAGGCTGTAGTCGATGCACTGCCCGTTGGTGCACGCGAACTGACCCTGCGGGCAGGTGACGTTGTCCTTTTTGCAGTTCACCTCGTCCGAGTGGTCGCCGCAGTCGTCCTCGCCGTCACAGCGATACTGGTTCCGGATGCACTTGAAATTCTGGCAGGTGAACTCCTGGGGCGAGCAGGTCTTGTACTTTGAGTTGCAGAACTTGCCCTCGTCGGTGCCGTCGCCGCAGTCGTTGTCGTGGTCACATAGCCATCCCTGCATCAGACAGACAGAGAGGGAGAGAGAGAGAGAGAGAGAGAGAGAGAGAGAGACGCTCAGGGAGTGAGTGGGAGGTGGGCAAAGGGCGGTAGGAGGTAGACCTACCTTGTTGATGCACCTGCCGTTGCCGCAGGTGAACATCTCCTCGCCGCAGGGCTGCTGGGTGGCACAGTTGTGCAGGGTGGTGTTTTCATCGGCTCCGTCCACGCAATCGGGGTCTCCGTCGCAGATCCACTTCTTGGGTATGCACTGGGCCCGCTGCCAGGACTTGTTCTCCACGCACGTAAATTCAGTCTCCTCATCGCACTTGCGATCATCTGAAAGAAGGGGGAAAAGTGTAAGGTGTAAGTAGAGAGAGAGTCAGGGACTTTGGGACTTTGGACCAATGGGTCTCTACTCACTGCACTGATGGCGATTGTCCTCGTCGCTGTTGTCCAAGCAGTCGTTGTCCCCGTCGCATATGTAGATCCTCGGAATGCAGTTTCCATTGTCGCAGGTGAAGAGATCCCCGAAGCAGGTGCGCCCCTCGGACTTGCAGTAATCTGGCGGCTCGTCGACTCCGTCGCCGCAATCGTCGTCGCCGTCGCAGTACCATGTGGCCGGAATGCAGCGATGGTTGGGGCACCGGAAGCTGTTGGTGGGGCAGGTGCGCTGGCCGCAGTGCAGCGGATCCTCGTCCGAGTTGTCGCCGCAGTCGTTGTCGCCGTCGCAAAGCCAGTAGGGCTCCACACAGATGTTGGTCTTCTCGCACTTGAGGTGGTTCGCCGGACAGGTGGTGTTCATGGGGCAGCGCTCGTGCGTCTCGTCGGAGGTGGCGTTGTCCTTGCAGTCGTTCACCCCGTTGCAGACCTGCGCCTGCGGTATGCACCGTCCGTTGCCGCAGGTGAACTCCCCGTCCACGCAGGGCGGATACGTGCAGCCCAGCTCGTCGGAGCCATCCTTGCAGTCGTTCTCGTGGTCGCACTTCCACGACTTGAAGATGCACCGCCCGTTGTTGCAGCGGAACTCGTTCGGCGAGCAGGAGTGGTAGGCGCAGTAGTTGGGATCCTCGTCCGAGTTGTCCCCGCAGTCATCGTCGCCGTCGCAGGACCACATCCTCGAGATGCAGCGTCCGTTCTGGCAGTAGAACTTGCTCGCCTCGCACGTGTTGTTGCGCGGCGCGCACATCCGCCCCTCGTTGACCACCTTCGTGTTGTCGTCGCACTTGCACTCGGCCTTGCCGTTGGGCGCCGGATGGCAGCTCTGGGCACAGCCGCCGTTGTTTATCCGGCAGGGATTGACGTCGCACTTCTGCCTATCGGCGCTGTAGATGCGAATGTCGCGGGGCGAGTCCTCCAGCCGCTTCACCATCTCCACCATGCTGGCGCCCGTGTGCTTCTCGGCCCGGTACACGCCGCGCAGCTGCAGGTCCGTCCAGTAGATGTAGTTGCGGAACACGGTGATGGCGAAGGGGTAGATGGTGGCGGCCACCAGCAGCTCCCGGTTATGACCCTCCAGGTCGCTGCGCTCGATCTTCTCGCGCACGGCATCCGTCCAGTAGAGGCGCCGCTCGTCATAGTCGATGGCCAGGCCGCTGGGCTGCGACAGGTCCTTGTCCACGATGGCCCGCTTCAGGGAGCCGGCCATCGTGGTGCGGAATATCTTGCCGGAGGTGCCGAAGCGGCCCCAGTCCGTGAAGAACAGAGTGCCGTTGCATGGGTCCAGGACAATGGCTCGCGGCCTCTCCACCCGGGCAATCATCACCAGCTCAGTGCCGTCGAGGTTCATCGCGTATATGGAGTTGTTCGAGCTGTCCGTCCAGTAGATCTTGTGCTGCGTCCAGTCGTAGGCAATGCCCTCCGGATTGATGCCCTTGTTGAGGACCACGGTGATGTCGCTGTGGCTCGGCTTGTTGGCCTTCGTGTAGGCGATCTTGGCCCACGGCCGGATCTGGGTGTACAGCATCCGGTTGTCGGCAAAGTCAAAGTCCAGGCCAACCACATTGGTGAGGTTGGTGAGCGGCGTGAACGGCACCTCCGTGGAGTGGGGGTCGAGGTTGACGGCACGGATCTCTGTGCGTGTGGCAAACACCAGATACTCGTTGACCGACTCGCACTTGCGCTCGTCCGCCCCCAGCTTGCCGGTGGCGCACTCGCAGCGGAAGTTGCGTCCCCCCGTGCTGGCGCCCGAGTCCGGGGGAAAGCTGAAGCAGAGCTGGTCGCAGCCGCCGTTGCCGAGATGGGCGCACGGATTGCTGTCGTCCTGCGGCTGATTGTTGATGTTGTATATGGCAATGTCGCGCAGCTTGTCCAGATTGGTTCGCACCCGCGTCACCACCGAGTCGTTGCTGTTGTGCTTGGAGGCCTTGAAGACGGTCATCAGGTTGCGGTCCACCCAGTAGACATCATTGAGGTACACGGCAATGCCTATGGGGCTGGGCAGGTCGCGGTGTATCACCTTGCGGTTCGCGCCGCTGTACGAGATCTTCTGTATGGTGTCCAGCTTCGAGTCCACCCAGTAGATGTCGTGCGTCTGCATGTCGATGGTGAGGTCGCGGGGCAGCGATATGCCCGAGGTGACCAGCGGCGTCCACTTGCTGCCGTCGAGCAGCGCCTTGCCGATCCGCGGATGCTGGCCGTAGTCGATCCAGTAGAGCAGCCGCTTGATGGGGTCCACCGCCAGCTCCCGCGGTGCGTCGTTGGTCGTCTTCACGAGCACCTTGCGATTGCTGCCGTCCAGCCAGCTCACCTCCACGTAGTTCTCGTGCGGATAGACATTGGTGAAGTACATGTTGCCGGCCACCCAGTCGATGGTGAGTCCCCGGATGCCGTTGCTCCCAATGCCGTCCTTGATCACGTGCTGCAGATCGGTGCCGTTCGGCCGTGACCGGAAGATGCCGTTCCAGTAGCCGCGATTGAACTCCGCCCAGTAGATCCACTGCTCGCGGTACATGACGTCCACGTGGAGTATGTGGTGGCCCGGTCCGCTGATGGGGACCATCGCCTCGGCGCTGTCGCTCAGGCTGTAGCCGCGAATCATGTCCAGCTGCGAGACGACGGCGAATGTCTTGTAGGCCACGCAGTTGATCTCGTTCTCCTTGCGGTACCCAATGCCGCAGGCGCAGGTGCGAGTGGCCGCCGGCCCAGGTATGCACAGGTGCTTGCAGCCCCCGTTGTTCGTCTGGCAGGGATGCTGCATCGTGGCCCGCTTCTTGTAAATCATCATGGAGCGCAGATCGGGCTCGTTGTCGACGATGGTCTTGCGGTTGTCGCCGTTCGGCAGATCCACGCGCACGATCTTCTCGTAGACGGGGTCCAGGTAGTAGAGCCGGTGGTCGAGGATGCCCAGGCTGCGCGGCTTGGCAATGGGATGGCCGTCGGTCATGATGATTGTGTGGTCCTCCCCATTGTAGTCCATGGAGCCGATGACCGGCGGATTGCTCGAGCTGTAGTAGAGCATCTTCTTGTCAATGTCCACGGCAATGCTCTCCGGATGGGTGAGGTCCTGGAACAGTAGCTGCGCATTCTGGCCGTTCATGTCGACGCGGCCAATCTTGACGGGCACCTCGAGCACCCCGTTGTCGATCCAGAAGAGCTTGCCCTCGCTGGGATCCAGTACGATCTGCTTGGGCCTGGACACCGAGTTGGGATAGCCGTCGTTGGCCAGGATGATGGTGCGGTACTTCTGCTTGCCGTCCACCCGCACCGCCTCGATGTTGCTGGCCACCCGATTGCCGATGTACAGATTGCGGCCCAGCCAGTCGAAGGCGATGGTGTACGGTGCGCCCACAATCCCGTTGTCCGCCCCCAGGAAGAGGGTCTTGTTGCCGCCGCCGTAGGGGGTCGTGTAGATGGTGCAGTTCTCGTCATCGTCCTCCCGTCCCTGCACCCAGTACAGGGTCTCCCCCTTGCGGTCAAAGTCCAGCCCGGTGCTACTCTCAATGCCAATGACGGGGGCCAGGGCACCGGCCCGCGCGTCCCCTCCATTCAGCGGCAGATCCACGATCTGTGTGCCCTTGACGACCATCAGGAAGGGGTTCTCCTCCTCGATGCACCGCCCCTCGCTGAGCAGCTTGAAGCCGGGCTTGCACTTGCAGGAGTAGCCCTCGGTGGTGCTGGGGCTGAGCAGGCACAGGTGCTGGCACTTGGCCTGGGCGCACGGATTCGGGTGCATGGGCTGCAGGCTGGCGTGGTGCACATGGATGGACAGCGGCTGGCTGATCAGATGGGAGACGACCGTCTGGTTCTTGCCCCGGAACTTGTTCGCCGAGAGCACGCGGTTCAGCTGGCGGTCCGTCCAGTAGAGCGTGTCCTCGAAGAGGGACAGCGAGTGCGGATGGAGCAGGTAGTGGCTGCTGGCCAGCACCTGCTGCCGCCCGGTCCCGTTGTAGTAGCAGAAGTCGATAAAGTCCAGCTTCGAGTCGGCAAAGTAGACACGCTTGGTGGCTATGTCCAGGGTGAGGCCGTTCGGCCAGTAGATCTTTGTGTTGATGATCGTCTTCCGCATGGTGCCGTCCATGCCGATGCGCTCGACGCGCGGATTCTCGCCCCAGTCGGTCCAGAATATCCAGCGCGCCCCAGGACTGGGATCGATGCACATGCCGCGCGGCTGGGTGATGTTCTCCCGCACCAGGACCAGTCGGTTTGAGCCGTTCTCGGCAGACACCTCGATGGTGTTGAGCTTGCTGTCCAGCCAGTAGAGGTTCTGCGCTATCCAGTCGTAGGCCAGGCCCTCGACCAGGTCCAGCCCTGTGTTGATGATCTCCTGTGGCTCCATGCCGCGGTCCAGGCGCGAGATCTTCTTCAGTTTCATGTCGCTCCAGAAGATGGTGCCCGTGTGCATGTTCGAGGCGGTGGCCACCACGTTCTCCACGATGATGGGCACCCGCTCCAGGCCCTGCTCCTTGAGGTCCGCCACCAGTATGGAGTGGCGGTTAGAGATGATCAGGAAGGCGGCCGTGTGGTTGACGGCCTTGCAGGTGTGCTTGTTCGGCTCCAGGACGTAGCCGTCCGTGCAGGAGCAGAAGTAGGAGCCCTTCGTGTTGGTGCACTGCTGCGAGCAGAGTCCGGGCGGATCGCACTCGTTGGTGTCGATGCAGGTGAAGCCGTCATCGCCGATCTCCGAGCCGGGCGGGCACACGCACAGCGCCCCGTTGGGCGTCTTCTGGCAGAAGCTGGAGCACTGGCCCGTCTGGTGCTCGCACTCGGCCAGGTCACAGCCCTCGCCCTCATCGGCCCCGTTCGGACAGTCGGGGGTGTCGTCGCAGACGGAGGTGATGTTCACGCAGCGCTCACTCACGCCCGGACACTGCCATTGGCCGTGGGGGCACTTGAAGGGGGGCGGCACACACGCGTGCTCCGCCCCCTCGTCCGAGTTGTCGCCACAGTCGTCCTTGCCGTCGCAGATGTACGCCTTGAACACGCAGTTGGTGTTGTTGCACTTGAAGAAGTTCTGGGCACAGGTTATCTGGCCGCAGTCCTGCTCATCGGAGTGATCGGAGCAGTCGTTGGAGCCGTCGCAGTGCCAGGCGATCGGTATGCAGAAGCCCGTCGACTTGCAGCGGAAGTGCTTCTCCAGGTTGCACTGGTTGGGCCCCATCGAGGGGCAGCCGACCTCGTCGCTGCCGTCGTTGCAGTCGGGTATGCCGTCGCACTTGTACGACTCCTCCACGCACTGCCGCAGGTCGGAGCACTTGAACTGGTTCGTCAGACAGCTGATCGGCGGACAATCCTTCTCGTCCTGCTTGTCAAAGCAATCATCGTCGCCGTCGCACACCCAGCTCTGCGGTATGCAGTGGCCTGTGCGCGGACACGTGAACTGAAAATAGGCGCACGTCTTCTCCGCACAGAAGTCGCCCTCGTCGCTACTGTCGCCGCAGTCGTTCTCGCTGTCACACTTCCACATGTTCGGGATGCACCGCCCGTTGGCGCACGCGAACTGCGAGGTGCCGCAGGTCACGTTGCCGCAGTCCAGCTCGTCCGAGTTGTCACCGCAGTCGTTCTCCTGGTCGCAGCGGAAATTCTGCGGTATGCAGCGTCCCGATCTGCACTGGAACTCGTTCGATCCACAGGTGGGTTCTAGGTTTCAGGCGGAAAGACAAGTGAGAATTCGTTTAGAGATAGAAAAAACCGTGTACGAGTATTGTTTGTTTGTTTTAATTGTCTTTGTTATCATGTGGGTCAGAGGAAGTTAGTTTGTGTTCAGGGGGGGACTTACTTGTGCAGTTCTGCTCCTCATCGCTGTTGTCCAGACAGTCGTCCTCGCCGTCGCAGACCCAGGACTTGGGAATGCAGCGCTGGTTGTTGCAGGTGAAGTCCCACGAGTTGGGGCAGGGCTGGACGGGAGGTTCGGCACTGGGGTCGGGCACGCAGCTCATCTGGTCCTCGGCGAGGCGCTCGCCGTAGGGGCAGGAGCAGCGCGCCTGCAGGCGACCGACCGACGGCGCAATCTCCCCTCCGGCGGTCGCATTCTGGGGGGCGATGGGCACGGCGAAGCAGATCTTCTGGCAGCCGCCGTTATTGCGATTGCAGGGCTGTGTGTCCGCGATGCGCTGCACCTCGTGGCTGTAGACCTTGACGCCGTAGAGGCGGTTGGTCTGCGGCTCGCGCACCATCATCTCCTCCTGCTCGCCGGTGAGCTTGTGCAGCCGGATGATGGCGTCCAGCCGCCAGTCCGTGATGTACATCCAATCGTTGTGGATGACAATGGAGAACGGGTGGCGGACAAGCCGCGAGTTCACTGTCTTGATATCAGTGCCGTCCAGATTGGCGTGCTGGACATGGTCGAGCAGGGCGTCGCACCAGTAGACGCGGTCCTCCTTGAAGTCAATGGACAGCCCGTTGGGCCAGCCCAGGGTCACGTTCTTGAAGACCAGCAGACCAGTGCCGTCCGTGTTGGCGCGGGTGATGTTCGCGGGGCGGTCCCACTCGGAAAAGAAAATGAAGCCCCGATTCGGATGGACGACAATGGCGCGCGGGCGCTTCAGGTTCTTGAGCAGGGTGCGGCGGTGGGTGACGTTGCGGGTGGAGAGCACGTTCAGAGTGCCCTTGCGGGAGTCAATGTAGTAGAGGTTCTTGGAGGCCCAGTCGACGGCCAGGCCCTCGACACCCTCGTTCTGGGAGGCCAGCACGATCTCCCTGCCAGTGCCGTTCCTGTGCACACGGTAGATCACGTCCTGGAGCACGTCCGAATAGTAGATGAACTCGTCCCGCGCATCGAAGTCGAGGCCCACGAAGCGGGCGCGCCGCGACACCACCGGCATGATGGCGTCGCTGAATCCCTCGATGACCGGCTCCAGTACCTTGCCCTTGATGAAGCGCTGCTGCGAGTACATGAGGAACTCCCCCACGGGCTTGCACAGCTTGAGGTCCGTCTCCAGCTGGTAGCCCGTGGAGCAGGCGCAGCGGAAGCCTAGCCCCGTGGGCGCCCCCTTCACGGCGGTAACGATGCACATGTGGTTGCAGCCGCCGTTGTTGTTGCCGCAGGGATTCGAGACGCGCGGCTGACTGAGCGCGTGCACCGCGATGATGCCCTTCGGCTCGCGGATATCCTTGGCCTTGTACGTCACCTGAATGGAGCTGGGGCCCTCAAACTTGTCCACGGACATTATGCCCTGCTTGGTGGCGTCCGTCCAGTAGATGCGGTTCTCGAAGAGCGCCAGGCGCGAGGGACTCGGTACCTGCTGTCCCCGCAGCACCATCACGCGGTGAGCGCCCTCGTAGTCCACGGACTCGATGTAGTCCAACAGGGAGTCGCACCAGAAGACTCGCTTGCCAATTATGTCCACGGTCACGCCACTCGCCTTGTACGCCGCCTCTGAGACGATGGACCGGGCGTGGGTTCCGTCCATATGGGCGCGCAGCACCTGACCTCCGTCGGCGACGAACATCAGGCCCGCGGTGGGGTCGAGCGCCAGATCGGCAGGGCTGGTTAGGTTCGAGCCCAGAACGACAGCGTGCCACTGGCCACTCAGCTCGAAGACGTCGATCTTCTGGCCCACCAGGTCAGCCACATAGATCTTGTCGCCCACCCAATCGACGGCGAGAGCCACCGGCGCCCAGGTGCCGGGCAGAGTCTGGTCGAAGGGGGACACGGCCTTGTTCAGGGGATCCAGGGGCAGGGACTGCACCTTCCTCGTCTTGATGTCCGACCAGTAGAGCGTGTTGCGGGCATAGTGGAAGGAGACGCCCGCTGCAGCGGTGGCATTGGCCAGAATCCGGGGATCGGCGCCATGGGAAAACATCCTCATTATGGCCCGATCGTGGGCGAAGATCAGCTGCAGATTGTCAGCGTCCGGGGCGATGCACTTGGAGTCGTTGATCAGCGTATAGCCCTGGGCACACTGGCACGTGTACGAGCCCAGGGTGTTGGTGCACAGCTGGTCGCAGTGGCCCCACTCGGCGCACTCGTCCAGATCCACGCAGGTGCGGTTGTCCGGGGCAAGGGACTGGCCGGGTCGACAGTAGCAGATGCCGCCCGTCAGCGAGGGTCCGCACTTGAACTCACAGCTGAGGGCTGGACAGGAGGCGATAGCTGGTCAGCCGAGAGGGGGGAGAAGGAGAACGAAAATGGTATAGCGAAAAAGGGACGGGGGTCGCGGCAGGGATGGGTACTCACAGCAGTTGGTCTCTTCATCGCTGCCGTCCTCGCAGTCGCGTTTCCCGTCGCAGAGCTGCGACTTCAGGATGCACTTGGGGGCCCCATTGACGCCGCCGCGAGGACAGAGGAACTTGTTGTCCGGACAGGCGATGGCCGTGCAATTGGCCTCGTCGCTCTTGTCCGCGCAGTCGTGGTAGCCGTCGCAGTGGAAGTTGTAGGGAATGCACAGGGCATTTGTGCACCGGAACTGGGCGTGATGGCAGGGAGGAAAGTCTGAAAAGGATATGGTGATGTGATGTGAAAGGGGGGGGTGGGGAGATAAGTGGGGTGGGGTAGTGCTGCACTTACTGCATCCTTGCTCGTCCGAATTGTCGCCGCAGTCGTCGCGATGATTGCATTTAAGGGCCGCATCGATGCACTTGTGTCCGCTGGCGCAGCGGAACTGATCCAGGCGACAGGCCACGCCGCTGCAGCCGTCCTCGTCGCGTCCGGTCCGGCAGTCGAGATAGCCGTCGCAGCGCTTCTCCTTGGGCACGCAGGGTCCGGCCAGGCGGGTGCCCTCCGCGGGTGCAGCACCGTTGGGGGCATTGCAGAAGACGTCCGTGTGCTGGCACTTGCGATAGGCTACGGGAAATTGGGATTGGAAGTCATTTAAGAACACTTTCAGTCGGCACTGCACTTAGGCGTGATTAATTGCCTTTGCATATGGTAAACAGGACGGACGTGCTTCCTAAGCCAAGGCCACCAGCCACTCAGCCACCAGCCACTCCCAATACCTTAGCCACAGCCACAGCAAGGGCCCCAAGTTAGTGTGGTGAAGTGAATGTATGTACATTCCTTTGCACAGCAACGATCTGTAACTTCTGCGTTCAAGTTCGGCATGTTCGTGCATGTCGAAGCAAGTTACACTCAGGCAGAGAACACGCGCACTAAAGCTCGTGCGGTGGTACTCTCTTCAAATAATGCGTGGGAGAACTCTCGCTCACTCAATAAAGCAACCGATTGAAGCAGTCGTGCTTGCTCTGTGAGTTCACAAGTTAGTGTGGTGAAGTGAACCCATTCATATGCATATGTACATATGTGTGTATGTGTGTATGTAACAGACATTCCTTCGCACAGCAACGATCTGTAACTTGAACGCAGATCGGCATGTTCGTGCATGTCGAAGCAAGTTACACTCAGGCAGAGAACACGCGCACTAAAGCTCGTGCGGTGTTACTCTCTTCAAATAATGCGTGGGAGAACTCTCGCTCACTCAATAAAGCAACCGATTGAAGCAGTCGTGCTTGCTCTGTGAGTTCACAAGTTAGTGTGGTGAAGTGAACCCATTCATATGCATATGTACATATGTGTGTATGTGTGTATGTAACAGACATTCCTTCGCACAGCAACGATCTGTAACTTGAACGCAGATCGGCATGTTCGTGCATGTCGAAGCAAGATACACTCAGGCAGAGAACACGCGCACTAAAGCTCGTGCGGTGGTACTCTCTTCAAATAATGCGTGGGAGAACTCTCGCTCACTCAATAAAGCAACCGATTGAAGCAGTCGTTCTTGCTCTGTGAGTTCACAAGTTAGTGTGGTGAAGTGAACCCATTCATATGCATATGTACATATGTGTGTATGTAACAGACATTCCTTCGCACAGCAACGATCTGCGTTCAAGTTACAGGAACGCAGATAGGCATGTTCGTGCATGTCGAAGCAAGATACACTCAGGCAGAGAACACGCGTACTAAAGGTCATGCGGTGGTACTCTCTTCAAATAATGCGTGGAAGAACTCTCGCTCTCTTAATCAAGCAACCAATTGAAGCAGTCGTGCTTGCTCTGTGGACTTCTGATACAACAATGGATTTCTAACATAACATCATCTCCATTCCCCAATTCGCAGCCACACAGTGTGGAGGCCATAACTCAATGGCCAAGAAGGCACAACGGGCGTCCAGGACTCAGGACACTCGGGAGACTAAGGACTCGGCCATTGTTAAAACGCTCTCTCGGACTGTCGGCTTAAAAATGGGTGCCAACAAAACTATTTGTCCTGCTAAAGACATTAAATTTTGATGCCAGGCATTCGGCAGAGAAGTATTGCCTCTTCTCTGATGGAATGGCTTGGGTTGGGTCTGGGATTGGGATTGGGTTTTGGGTTTCGGGTTCGGGATGGGCGTATAGTATACATAATGCATAGTTTCTGTACAAATGTCGGGCGTGATTGTCTGTCTGTCTGTCTGACTGCCCGGGTGTCCATGTCCGTGTGTCTCTCCATCTGTCTTCCCGCCCCCGGCCACGGCCCTGTCCCCTGTCCACTGCCCCGTCCACCCTCGCATTGTGCACTTGAGTTGTGTCTGTGTTGGCAGGCAAAAGTGCTATAAATTATCGAGTAGTTGGTTGCAGGACGCACCCTTTTCTTTACCCCCAACCACAGCGAAACACACACAAGAAAATGGTGGACAGTGAATAGACATGGGACATACCCAGATGTAATAGCTTGGCGCAAAATAGGTGCCTTGGTGAAAGAAAAGCACCTCTTCTATTTTCTCCATTTTGCCTTTAGTTTGAGTGCTGAACCACTTCATCATATGCCCTTCGCTGCAGTAGTACAGGGGACTAGGGGGATGTGTGGGTTAACAAGAAAGAGGCAGCGGCCCTGGCTCAGCTTAGCCAAAGTCGTGCATTTGAATGACTAAATTAAAGCCACTGTCATGGATCAGGACCTATAGAATATGATATATGTATGTACACACATATACAAGTGTGTGTGTGTGTATACACTATACAGTGAAGGCTGTACTGAGGACTATGAGTGGAGTAAATTATATCTTCCTGATCTTCATCTGTTGATTTAAAATCTATGCCCAAGGGACAGTTTACGCGGAGAGCCGGGCAGTTTACTGTGCCTCCATTTAAGGCTGTCCATACATAAATATGTATGTACATATACTTATGTATGTTGGGCTTTGTTGAGGAATAAAGGCAACGATATAGTCGAGTTAGCTTGATCTATGCCCCTCCTCGGGTCGTGGCTTTAGACGTCATAAACTTTGCGGCGAGTATTTTATGTCCCCGGCTATACTGCTGGCTGCTGGGTGCTTCTGCGTCTGCTTCTGCTCATGCTGTTGTTGTTTCGGTACAGTTGCCCATCCACATCAACTCCTGGAACATAAGCGCGGAAGCCCGGCAATGGCAACGCTCCTAGGAACAGCAATAGCAATGGGACTGGGTTCGGAGGAGCCCCCCCCCCCCTGGAGGAGCATCCGAGTGTGGCAGAGCAAACTTAATTAGTGCAAGTTAAACAGGCCAAGTTGTATAAATATTCCCCGACAGCGGAAACTTTCTCTGGCACAACAATGGAATGCTGCGTATCCCTGTGTGTTCCTTCCTATCCGTCCTCCCTCTTCACCTGCAGTCCCTGACAACTCTGTCGCGCTTATTCTCCACGTCTCCCCTCTCTCTGTCTGTATTGACAAAGTGGAGCAACAGATGGATGGGATGGGATGGGCTGCCTTCTCGGGTTCCCCTCGACTCTGGTAATCATAAAAATGTGTCACGCACTCCTGCACTCCTGCATCCATGAACATTCCTCCCTCCCACTGGAATTAACATTCTCCTCTAATCCAAGTCCCGTTCCAGTTGCAATTTGTGGGCGTGCCATTGGGCAGGGATTTACGCCAACAATTTGTTACAAATTCGTCTGGCATAGTCGTTGCTCTTTCCTTCTCTTTTCTCCTCTGCTTTCCTCTTGTGTGCTCATTCCTTTCTTTCCTTTGCATTAAATGAGAAGCAAATCATAATGACAAACAAGGGGCGGGGCCATCTGGCGATTTGCACCAACAATTTTGGTGTTCTGCTTTGCATACCCTTGCGGAGCGTGCCAGGAATCCTACTGCACCTTACCATACCTACTATACCCACTATATTTTCGCATTTGTCTCTTACTTCATACTGATCCCACTGATCACTCATGCTGGGCTAACCACAAAAGCGCAGCTCTGCAAGGGCATCCAGGCTTCTGAGCTATATTCTCTATCTGTCAAGTTTGGTGTCTGCACAAGGTCATAAAAATAAAGGTTGCAACTGCTGTTTCAGCTTCATTTTTCACCCGGTTCCGCTAGAAGGCAAAAGTTCGGCATAAAACTTTAGACAGCGGAGAGCGGTTAGCACTCGAAAGAGAGAGAGATGGCAGAAGGAGCGGAAGAAGGAGCTAAGAGCAGGGCGTTGCATTGTTGGCACTTTATAAACACCACGGACGACAACAACTGACATAGCTTTATCCCGCACTTCCCCCACACATCACCCTTCTCTCACTGCACTGCTCCATCTCCACCTCCTGGCTGAGCTTTTTTAAACCAAACACTTTCTAATTGGGTTCCGGGCTCTGTGTTCTCTGCATTAACTTTTATTGCAAGCCAGGACTTTTATGTGTATATTGGGGGTGAGTGAGAGGGAGACCGAATCCCGGTGCGGTACAGTGTACCACTGGGTGCTGTGTAATTACGCGCGACAAGTGCCACGCCCAGCCATCATGCCAGCACACCCGCCCACACCCATTCGCGTCACGTTTAGCTGCAGTCAAATAAACGTCAGCTGGAATAGTCGGTACAGTCACAGTCATAGTCGCACTGGCACTGGCACTCTGGCACCCGTACTCAAACCACGACTCGAGCTCAGATAGAAGTACGGCAGATAGGGGAATAACAGTTTATGGACAGTTGAATGGCTGAAGGGGGGGATGGGGACGGAGGAACACTTAAGTTCTCTGGCAGGGAGACAGACCAACGAACGAGCGAGCGAGTTAAGCTTTCGGCTTCTCTCTCTATTCCTTGGTTTTGGTTTTACGCACTTTTTACGCAGCAATATCTGCCTCATTAGACGCTGCCTGCAATTAAAGCGCGAAATGTTCCCCTCTCGTAATCCGCTATTCCACACCATGGTGTGGGGTTACCCATCTTCTTTCAGTGCAGTCGATGTCGATGCGTGGGGAGCGTGGCACAGGTAAAAGTAAAAGATTCCACCTCGTTTGTCCAAGCTCACCAAAACTTTGATAAGAGTAACAGTAGTCAAGCAAAAAAAAGAAAAATTTGGCACAGAAGAAGCACGCGATAGATTCGACTGTGAGATGCCTCCTAACGATGTAAAAATGTGAGTCGAAGAATTCAATACGAATTGGATTTCTGATCTGACGCTCTATGACGCTGCTCATAGGTACACATCAATATGTATACTTATGAATGTAACTAGAATGTGTAAGGTATTTTTTTGCATGTATGAATTTTCCCATGAGGCGGTACTTATTTACAAGTGTACATAAATTATCATATATTTATTTGTCATCTTATGCAAATGGATTATCTTCTTAGGCCACATACCCTCATCAACACTCCACCACCCCCCCATCAAAGACACACACATACACATCCCCACCTCCTACCGCCCCATAGGCAGCCCGCACAACACCTGAAGTAATTAAATAGTTGAAATAAGGCCGCTCTAATATTTATATGCCATAAATTAAGCAAACAAAGGCACAACGCAGACGACCCCCACCCAACCGAAGGTCGAGATGTAGTGTGAGGAGTAGCAGGAGCAAGACCAGAGTCAGAACTAGAACCAGAGTACCAGAGAAAATAATATGGATGCGTCGGGAACTGGAAGGGACAGTCTTGTCACTGACTGCGCGTTCTGACGTTGAAGAAGACGACGAGGACAGGACGACGACGACGACGGCAAGGACGACAAGAACGACAAGAACGACGACGACGCGTTGACACGTACGCAAAATAAATTTGTTAAGAACGCAATAAGAGTGAACATTTTGCCGCCATTTAAGCGTGATAAATTATTGCGCAAGGGCACAGCAGACACGGGGAGAGCGAGGGAGAGTGAGGCAGCTCTAGCTCTCTGTACGCAACGTCTTATTAAATTAAAATGAAATTTAAACTTGATCTTGTGCGCTCTGCTCTGCTTTGCCAGAGCTTTGGGTTTCGGCGGCACGACAAAGTTTTGCGCCAAAGGGGTTTGAAGCCCATGGCGAAGCCAACGGCCGTCGGCCTCTGCTGCTCGCTCTCTGTCCCTCCGTCTGTGTGTGTGTCTGTCTGTCTGCCCGTCGACAAATTGCCCATCTCGCTGAGCACCGCACCCCTCCAACCGTCTCGACGCGAAGTGCCACAGAGCTTAGAGGGCTGGCGAGCGAGCTACCCAGAGAGAGAGAGGTGTGGTGAGGTGAGGCCAGACGAGGCGTGGCGAGGCGAAGGGAACGAACTGCAGCGCAGGACAAAGTTGTGCTGCGTTTGTCTAGCCGTCAGAGTCGTCAAAGCTTTCAGCAGAAGTTGTACAAAAGGCAGAGAACGTTGCTCAAGGGGTACTTAGGGAAGGGGGGAGAAATTGGTCGCCTCAAAGATATTTAAATATTTGTTTGAGTGTCGGTGTGTGTGTGCGTTTGCTTGTGTTTGTGCATACATAAATCTTAAATAACAAGCAATAAATGCTCCTCTACAAGTCCTGGGCACTTTCTGGCGATTTGCATGTCCATGCAGCTCGCCCGCCGCTGCATCGCTGCTGCTCTCTTCCCGCATTTATTCTCTTGCCAAACTTTTAATCAAAATGTGCGGCACACTGTCTGCCAGCTGAATGCACTTGAACTTTATGCTAAAGAGAGTAGAGAGTGGGGTGGCAGAAGAGAGCGAGAGCTCTTGAAAATGCATTAAATTCTTTGCTCAACGAGCAGACAACGTGCCCAGAGGAAGCAATGGTTCGCGGACGGGAATGTGAGGCCATACAGCGTCAAAGTCTGTCAGTGGATTATTGGAGTCATCATCGCTACTCGCTATCTAAAGGATTGCTCCACACACATACACATGTACTAGACTGGGCATCCTGGAATGTTGATAAACGGATTCGGTATGCTTTAAAAAATAAGAAGAATATTCAATATAGAGTGGGTTATGCTCAAATAATACTCAGCTAAAATAAAGTGCACATAATCGTATTGATTTGATCTGTTGAGTTGAATTTCTTTGGCCAATTTTCGGCCCAAGCCTATGCACACCTGAGCTCCGTCCACAAGGACTACAATATATCCAATTTGGGCGGTGGTACTATCTATCTAAATATGCATACATCCATATACATATACATGTTGGCGTGCATATGTATACGTATTTAAACATATGCATGTATTTTTGTAGTGAAGTTTAGCAAAAGCCAAAGCAACACAAGAGCAGCGGCCTGGACTCGAAGCATGTGAATTTGTTGAAATTTGCATAAATAAAATTGGTATAATAAAATGTAAACATTTCGCTAAGCAAATTGTTGGTCCCCTTAGTTCCATCCACTTCCAAGAGGGCAAGGGGTTCGCTCCCTGAATCACCACCACCATGGGGAGGAGAACAAGGATGAGCTAACCAATATTTGTCGAGTCAACAAATTTACATTGAAAGCGAGAAAGGGCACGCTTCTTCCCTCAGCCGCTCCTGCCCTTGATTTGGAATTGAATTTGGTTGTACGCGTTCTTTGGGGGCAACACCATCCCACCATCCCACCATTCCACATCATCCCAGAGCCTCGCCACCCTGTGCATGCTCGTATATGTACTTACTGCACTGCGCCTCATCCGACTTGTCCTCGCAGTCCTCGATCATGTCGCAGCGGTAGTGCGGGGGAATGCAGTATGTCTTGTTGAACACGTACTGTCCGCAGTTCAATTGAGGCGTCTCGCACTCGGGCGGGGCTGGAACCGAAGATCAAATTGAATTAGGGTTAGAGTTAAAACAGTTAGAGTTATTTTTCCCATTAAAATATGTACGAGTAAATAAATGTTTGGGCATTCCCAAAGTGTCTTTAATTTCCCCTAAACTATTTTTCTCCATTGGGTAACGATTTGTTGCTATTTGCTGATGGACACTTACGACATGACTGCATCTCGTCCTCGCCGTCGTCGCAGTCCTTCTGGTAATTGCAGACCCAATGGTGTGAGATGCATTTTCCGTTGTTGCAGCGGAACAGATCCGTGGGACAGTCCGCATTGCTAACGCCGCTGCTGATGATGCCGTCCAGGGTGCCGCTGCCGCCGCCGCCGCCGCCGCTGCTGCTGGTGCTACTGCTGCTGAGGCTGCCGCCTAAAATGAATCCAGATGGGAGAGAGTGTGAGAACAGTTTCGCCGAATAAACGCATAATACAGAATGCATTTCCTTTTCCTTCTCTAGAGTAACTTTGTAATATAAGCCCGATCAGCTTAGATGCTATCTAACTACATATCTACCCCTGTTACAATCTCTTTTATATTCCATAAATCTGCAGTCATCTTGGACTGGATGAACATCAGGCCTTACCTTTTTGATTCATTAATCCACTGAGTCAGTGGGATTGATTGCCTTTGGTGACTTTATTAAGCCCCAAATAGTATTCCGAATTGGAAATTGGTTTGGTTGGTTAGTTTGTCATTTGATTTAGCCGCAATTTGCCCAAAAGTTTGCTAATAACGCATGACTCTCACGGCTGACTGTTGCGGCCGACTGTGGCAGTAAACAAGCTGCCAAGTGGCAGCTGCTGGCAGCCATATAGGAAACGGTGGATGGGCCCCCGCCTATCGGGGGAGGACAGACAACAAAAGACTGTCATAAAATGGCAGCTGCAAGGCGCTCGGGCCCACAACTTTTGTGACTGCCAAGACGCCATGGCTAATGGCCTTGTCACACACACACACACAGACTGACACGAAGACATTTACAGGTCACACACACACAGCCACACACATGAGAGAAAGCAGCAGAAGGCGAGACGTTAGAACGCGACCGGAAATGCTTAGCTGGGATTTCTTCCCGGTTGGGCCAGGACACGACGCCTTGGAAGGACAGAATGGTAAGGGAAGAAAGGGGGGAAGAATGAATCTGAGTGGAGCGGAGAAAAGGATGCGAGCACGGACAGGATGGGGTTGGGGTTCCGGGGGTCTGAGCGCTGACAATGTCGTTTTTTTCCGGCTACGTGCACTTTGCACGTGCCCAAGTTTTTGCGGCCAAAAAACAGACAGACAAACAGACAGAGAGGAAGAATGGGCACCAAAGACAGAGACAGAGAGAGAGAGAAAGAGATGGATCGACTGACTGTTGCAATTGCTTTTCGTTGCATAGCCTTGAGGAGGTTTACTCAGCAATTATTTCCGATCGTATCGGCGATTCATATTCTCCTGATGTGCTTTTAATGCAGCCCCCCAATATATTCTCATCCTCTGTATATACATATGTGAAAGATCGGTCTTCGGGGTATATCCTCTGGTTGGCTTACTGACTACTGATGCAGATGCTGTTTCGGTTGCCGCGGCCATCGAAATGCAAACAGAACTTCGGTTTCAAGGAATTAAGGAGTTAATGGTGCCTAGAACTGAGTCCCAGAACAGATTTATATCGAACAATGTTGTGTAGTTCGGTCGCCGTATGGGGAGGATCGACAATGACATTTCAAGTAAACCACAGAGCTGAGTTGTCTCCTTGAATTTACCAATAATACCGCAGAACACGTCGCGGTGTGCCGTTCATAAAGCGACAGTTGAGAGTGGTTTCGTGGTTTGGTCTGCCTTCTGCTCCGCCACACGAACAAACAAATATACACACAGACAGACACACACACACACACACACACATAGTGTTACTTCGCCCGTGGGATGCACTGAACACCACGGCACGCCACGGCACGCCCCCCCGCTCTGCCTGGGCCCAAGCTTCAGGTCTAATTATGCATCTAATTAGTGAGTGCATTCTCCGTTTGGCAATTCATGCCGAAATTATTTTTGCCGCTTCTCTGGCGTAATAAAAGGCAAACCGCAGACGACAGCCAACACTCCCCTGCCCAACGATAACATACCTCCACACACACACCCACACCACACCACAGCTCGCAATTGAATTCAGAACATTTTAAGGACTCATCGCATGCCTTCATGTTTCATCACTGAATAAAATTCCCGTTTCAGGGGATTCCCCCTTAGATCCACTTGGCGCTCACTTATAAGCAATTTATAATCAGGGTTGCAAGATTTTCTTTTGGGCAGTTGTACGAGTAGGCCTCCATAAGCCCCGTTGGGACCAGGATCTGGAAAACGCTACAAAATTACCTTGTACTGGCCATAAGTTATATAAAAATGTGTGAATCTATTGAAATAATTTTAAAGGGTTATTTGTCCATTGTCCAGCAGGGTACACTTCCGTGTGCCTGGGACGAGCCTGCATCTGTTTGGCATTATGTACATATGTATGTATGTATGTATGTATGTATGTAAAACGCTATAGCAACTTTCGACTGCTTTGTGCTGTTTCGTGCTATTTTCTTCCTAGCTAGTTTCTTTGTTGTGGGGAAAAATCCTCAACTTGGAATAGTTTTTGGCTGCTGCCGAAGAAACTATTTGTTTGGTGGTCAGCAACACCCAGAAACTCCGTTGGATGCACGTTTGCCACACAAACACAAAAGTTGCCTGGAAGCAGCCCATTATATTGGTGGAAGGGAAAAGAGGGGAGACCAGGGTCCAATCACAGGCTAAATCTTAGTCCCTGTTTCAGCAGCATTCCGCAGCTCCCATATCCAGCTTTAACTTTCGGAGTTCCCCTTCAACCACGACAACATTAAAATGCACGTTATTAAGTATTATGTTGTTGGTGTTGGTTCTATTTGTTTTTACTGTTATGGGCCATGTTATGGCATGTCCTGGCTGCTGTCTGCTGTCTGCCCGCCCCAGTATCAACGGTTTTAAGAGCTTACAAAATATTTTGTAATTTTGTCACGTTTCAACTTTGGCGACGTCACTTAAAATTACTTTTAACAGCAACAAAAAATACACCGAAGAGGAAATAATGTTTGTCTGCGATTTTTCTTTGCTTTCCTTTCTGGGTAGCACTGGACTGGGGTTAGTATCTCAAACGTAGATGAATGTATAGACGGATGCATAGATAGATGGATATTTGGATGGATGGATGGATGGATGGATGGCTTGCTGGCTGGCTGACTGACTGCAATGATTTCCCTGACATCCTTCGTGTCCCTGCGTTTGGCAAATACTGAAACCCCAAATGGGGGGAACAGAATGCGTTTAGAGAATGACCGGCTACAGGCCGATACGCTGTCTAACAAAACTTTTTTGTCCACCTGCTCTTGCGTATCCTTGGTATGCCTTTTGACATACTTAAACCCTCCTGAATCGTCTGTCTACATACTTTCCCAGTCATTTAATGGCTCTAATTTAGTTTCACCTAAGCCAACATGCAGTTTGGCTCTGCAGCCAAACTCTTGAATGGTCTCCCTCCCTGAAGCTTATGTGGCAGAGTATTTCAGAGACAGGCAGGCATAAATCAACGATTTGACTGGGAGCAGAGAAGAAGGATTTGAATCAAAGTATTCATTGAATCTATCCCTTCAAATAGTACCATTACATCTCCGATACTGTCAGTGCCCACGGCCCACGGGGGCAGGGGGCAAGGGACAGGCGACTGATGCCACCAAAAAGTGCAAGCCGCATTCAGATTCCCTTTGTGTGCTTTTCCGCTTTCTCTGGGTCTCTGTACGTCCCTGTCCCTGCCTCTGTCTCCGGCTCTGTCTCTGTCGCTGGCCCAGTCTGGATTTTCCATACATTGATTACCATGAATTTCCATTACTCACTTTAAGGGAGAGACGGGGTAGCTGGGACGTGGGCCAGTGCCGCAAATATGGCAGTCAGACAAACGCATTATGGCCATGTACATGCTAGTAGTCTAGTAGGGGAGGCGTGGAGCGGAGTGCAGAGGAGGACTTCTCGTGGAGATTCATCAATGAATTTATCAGTTTTTATAGGCAATTTATTATTTATTGATGGCCATGGAACAAGGAGGTGGCAGCTGGCAGGGGGACGGGTAGTGGGAAGTGAGTAGCAGAGGGAGAGCTCGAACACGAAGTATCCATCTCCAGCCTCATATCCCCCGTCCATAGCTTTCATTTCAAGAGCGAGACAATAACTGGCAACAGCTTTTAAAACTCCAAACGATTCTCTCTATGCAAACCCTGCTTCTATCTGTCTGTTCCCTTTTACCCCCTCTGCCAGTATACTCTTTTTTTCAGGGTTTTGAATAATGGCGAATGGCAGGCAGTTTGGCCGTGTGGAGAGTGCATTTGGCAGTCCTAAAGGAGAGGCACACAGCCAGCAAAAAAAACAATAAGCCAGAATCGCATACAAGAGGCGAACCTGACCCTAGCCGACCCGACCCGAGCTCGAAATACAGTGATGCTAATGTGAGGTACAAAGGAAATTTAAATAGCAACAGCGATTTCTGTTTAAGTTTGTGCCTGAGTAAGAAAGACAAGCAACCATCTCGTAAGTCTAGTTTGCTACATTAATCCACATGGAACATTAAACTATTACGAGAACTAATACATAATTTACGGCCTTAAATTTGTACAAAGAATGTAGAGCAGTTACAACCTGCCCAGAGATTCAGATCATGCATATATGTATGTACATACATACATATGTACAAACGAGTATGTGTGAATATTTTCATAAGGTTTTTATTTGTAAATACATTCCAATTGGTATATTTTATGTATCCCATTTAGTGTCTCATTATCATCGTGTCATATATGTATTTACTACACGCTGGATTAGTAGTCTTGGCCACATCTCAGTTGCCGGATGTTTGCCAACGGGAAAATGTGCCACATGCGGGTATCGATGACCACAGCGATCGATGATGTAGGCAGAGGCACAGGCAGAGACAGGCCCAGCTTAACCCCAGACTGCGGCACTGCCGCTGCCGGACCGTGATTTTCGTACGTGATTCGATGGGACGGAAAATGGACAGCACAGCTGGGACAGATGAGGCGAGCAGCGTGTGATTAATTTATAATATTAAATAAATAATTAATTGCCCTGCAAAATGCGCCATAAAATGCATATTCCGGCATTAACTTATAAATAAATTCGTGACACTAAATCACATGACAAATTTTCCAGCATTGAATGTGATAAATTTCAAAGTGCCACAGCAACAAAAAGTTTCAATAAAAATCGCACCAATATTTATGCAAATGCATGTTAAAAAATACACAAAAAAAGAAGATTTTCAGGAGCAGAAGAAGCATACATAATAGTAATTTATATACATACATACATATGTATGTATAAGTGCGCATTAAAAATGTAAATAAATAAAACATTTGTGTGGCTTAACCTGGCCAAAGACCAATCAGAGGCCGAACTCTGGAAAAAATAAACCCAAGAATAAAATAAATATAGATTACAGTCAAGTAATTCGACAACAGGATACCCGCTAATCATATTATCATGTCACGAAATAAATAGTTACTTCTTTAATTGAGAGAGAGCCTAATGAGCCCAATGAGTGCCTTAAACGAATGCAATTCTGCCGACTTGAATTTGTTGGCATACACCTGAGTTTCCCTTATTGAAATATCATTAAAACTATTGAAATGTCATATAAGGTTCCTCTATGCACTTTTAGCGTAATTCTAGAATACAAAATCATCCCAAGAAAATAGTTAAGTATTTTCCTTTCGCTTCTTATCTTATGGCTATGGTTCCTAACAGTTGGATGTAGAAATACAAATTTGTATATACCTACAACTTTTTCGAATATGAGTCTTTGGGCTGCAACAATCCTTTTGTTTATAGACATTGCCAGGAAGATTTGGAAGCGCTTCCCGTTGAGCGTCTCATCCACGTGCGTACGCGCATACAATATACCCTTGTTTACCAGCACCGACAATACGAGTAAAGAGATAAATAAATATTGGGACAAAGAAAAAAAAATAACAAAAAAGGACAACAGCAAAACTTGCAACTTGAACAAATAAATAAAATGGAAAAGGACCTAGGGGAAAAAAAGATGACAAGTGGTAGGGCGGGCGGCTGTTAAAAGAGGGGCGGAGTGCCCCGAGGGTGGCAAAGAGATGCCGTTAATTATGCCACCAAAGTGAGATTCCTTTTTTAACGAGTAAATTATTATACGCTGTCATGCAAATAGTTGCAATAAAAAAAGGAAAGCTCAGACACAGATACACACCCACACCCACATACACATACACATACACATATACAGAGGCAACTAAAAGTGCATCCAGGCGCCAGAGCATGGCCATAAAAGAAAGGCTTGAAAGGTGCCAGGGGCGAGTGGTGGTGGCCCACAACTGGGATAATTGCATGCTCGAACCCAGCGCAGCGCAGCCCAGTCCAGACCAGACCAGACCAGACCCAACCCAGCCAAGCCACATCAAACCACAGCCTGGTGCCTGGTCTCTGCCGCTCCTGCTCCTGCTGTCGCGGCCACTGCCACTGCCACGTCCTGGGACTCATTTGTATGCACACAGGCGGCCTATTATTTTTAGCGCTGACGTGGGCGTCGTCGCTTACGCTTCGCCTTCTGCTGCTGCTGCTGCCGCTGCCGCTGCTGCTCTTGCTGGCGCTGACGACGACCACCGAATGGCTGTGAAGGGTTAAGTCGACCGCCACAACAAGCCAATGGATGCGGATGTGTGGAAGAACGACGCTGACGGTAACGGTGACGTCGAAACGAACAGCGTCCAGACCGCGAGGGTAGCGATAGAAGTTCCAGATTGAGAAATGGGTTTTTAGATCGAAACAAAAGCCAACGACCAAAAGCCATCACATGGTAATGCATACTCGTATATTCAATTAATATCGTCATATTCGTGGGCATGTGTTAGACTTGTAGTGGAATTTGTGAAATTGCTATCGATGGTGCGTCTGGGAAGTGTCAGAGGATCTGTTTCAAGAATTTTCAACATAACGCATAGCTGCTGCAATTTAATTTAATTTATTTTCTTATTTATTTCGACTGAACAAATTGGTAGTCTGATCTTTTTTATTTCTTCTCATATTTCAGATATGCTAGCCGAGTGCTGCACAACCCCCCCTCGACGGCACCCGTCCCGCCCACACAATTTATTTTTGATGACTTTACGCACATTCAATGAGCGAAAGACGACTGAAAAGTACTTCAAAGAACCTGCAACTGGTCCTGGACTGGACTGGACAGGAGCAACTCGGCCAACGCACATATTAATAATAATCCCCCCGATCCGCGTCACAGCTGCGACTTAAAAGCTCGCATAATTAATGGAACGCCACACGTAAAATACGGAAAACAAGAGAGCAATGAAAAAATGTTTCCCAAAAGTATACTGGTCGGAGGGCTCCATTTAAATGCAAATAATAGCTTGATTGTTGGTTGGCGGAGGAAGCGGAGGGACATAGGTAAGTGAGAGACTTTTATCCAGATCTGCATCAGACATCGCTCTATGCCATCAACATCATCATCATCATCATACAGTGGTAAAAGCTCTAAACAATTGCGACTTAATTTGTTTGTCAATGACTCTGCTTCCTGCAGAGTCTTGACAGCCAATAAGGGGAGGCTGCAGCAGGTGCATGAAGCTAAAAACATCTTGGAGAAAGGGGGCAACAAGGAACAGCATTGGCTCTACGTGCTGCTGCAGCCAAACAACTCAGAAAAGTGCCTCCATAAACACGTATAACAACGAAAGCAATAAACACGACATCCCGAGCAAAAATGAAACGAAAGGTTGTCTGCGGTGTCCAAAAACTCTTCTGAGTACTCTCTTCGCGGCGCGACAAAAATCTGGCCGAAACCAGAATACCCCAAAGCACAGGGTATGGCAAGGAGGACGAACACGCGACCCGTTATGTGACACACGGGAGAAATTAATGCCTGCCAAAATACGCTCCATAGCAGGCAGCCGGCTGCTCTCATTTCGAGCTCTGTCTCGCCCCGCACTCTGCAGCACCCGCACCTACTGTCGCTCACTTCGGCACGTTCTCCAAACAGCCGCCGTAGGGATTGGGACAGGCAGGAGGAGCCAGGCGGCGAGCCAAGGCCTCTGCGAATAACGTGTTAAAAGGAGAATAGCGCCAGCAAAAACAAAATCAAAGCGAGCTTTTGCTGCCCAGATTTGTTTTGGCAGCCAAACAACTTTAATGTACTGTAAAACAACGTAGAAGGAGAGCGATAAAGATGGACATCATCTCCGATTTAAAATTTTATAGAGGGGCAACGATGAGCATGAGGCGGAACAAAAGGAATGCACACGAAGATGTCAGAAGGCCAAAATTATAGGGAAAAAAAGTCGGAGAAGCAACTGGAAGTATGCAACACAAAATTTCGGGTATTTACGAGTATATCTGTTTCCAATTGGATTGTTGAGATTTTCAGGCTTTAAAGTAGATTTAGTTAATTGCAAGAGAATTTCAGTCCCGCGAACCTTTTTGTATTGCATTTTGTATCTGCATTTTCTTTTCTGCTCATTCAAATTGTTTTTCTTTTGCCCCAAATTTAAAGTTGGCACAAAAGGAATTTTGCTCGCTTTTATTTCTGCTTGGGCTTACTCCGCGCTGTTGCTTTTCTGTGGCTTTCTGTGGGTTTATTACGGCTTCCTGCTGCCATTGCTGGCGAAAATCCTTTTGTGCTGCCCATAGAGACAATGGCACTGGCACTGACTCCACTCGGAGCTGCATTCGTGTATATACTCGTATATCCAAAAACACAACAGAATTCAAGAAAACTGAAACAACTTAAAGTGTAACAACGAATGGGCACAGATCTTGGCTCCCAATTCGCCTAATGACCTTCAGACGGCGCCTGCTTCCTGGCATTGTCTAAGAAAGTCCTTAGAACTTGGCGAGCTTTTAAGATGAGCAAGAAACGCGCGGATGCAGATTCAAAAGAGGATCAACCTTCAAGCCACTCAATCCAATTCAATCTTCAGTTGATTAAAGTAAGATAACGCAGCTTAATTTGAATATTAATCAATCAATCTATATAGGAACCTTTAGGGGAGTGCGAGTTCCTTGTCTCTGCTTGTTTTCCCGTATGTGGGGTCCCTCTTCTTTGTCCCTTTGGTGCACTTTCTTCTCCACATCGTCTGTTGCTGCTGGTTCCGGTTCCGCTGGAACATTTGTTGCGACAATAATTTGAATTCGAAACGCGTTCAAAATGGAATCACGCGCACTTTGTCCGAGAAGGACGCAGTGAGTGGGGCTGGTATGCTGGGTATGCTGTGGGGTGGAGGGTGGGGACCATGGTATGGTGTGACCAGCCCTGATGTTGTTTATGGTGGCTGACCGCGCGAAATTAGCATTAGGCCAAAGGACGGCAAACAATTTTGCCAGCTTTTTGCGTCCGGCCTGGCGAGAACGAGTGGTTCCCAGGGGAGTGGGCGGCTACTGAGGGCCGGGCCCCGTGGCTACTGGCCACTGGAACTACTGGACGACCCTTCTCAGAGCCGTGTTGCAGCATTATTGGAAAATGCAATTCGCCTTTTAATTGCCAGCAATTGATGATGGAAATCCTGCCGGAGGACCAACGGCAAAAGTTTAAGGTTTAATTCGCATTAAAACCGAGAAGGGAGAACCCTGGACCTAGGACCCGAGGGTGCCGTTGGTCAATCCAAACCAAATGTGGGCCTCCCATTCACCTCCCCACCCTTACGCGTAAATCATGATGGAGTTGTCACAGCCGCTGCAGCCACGCCCCGCCTTTTAACCTCATGCCTGAACTCTGCTCCACTCTCGCGCGCTCTCTCTCTCTCTCTCTCTCTTTCTCTCTTTCTCTGATGGCCATTCCTCGGCAAGGGGGCGGAGGCCGGCGGTGTTAATAATCGATGACTGCAGCAATGTCAAATGCCCCTAAGGGGAGGCGGGCCGACGGGATGTGTAGTGGCAAGTGGCCACAGAGCAACTGTTGCCAGCGAGAGGCGCTCGGCACTCGCCACTCGCCACAGCCGTGGCTAGTGATTTAGGGTCAACAGCACACGGCCAAATTCAATGCATTCGGCCGCAAAATACAAAATGCGACCAGTTCCCCTTCCTTTTCTTTCCTTTCCTTTCCTTCCCCTCCCCAACCCCTCGCACAGTTCGCACAGGCCTGGATACTACGGGGCGGGGTGGGGTGGGGTGGGGTGACGTGGATCGGTCTTGTGGATGGGTGAGAGTTAAGAGCGAGACGAGCACGGGGCACGGGGACGGGGACAGGGACAGGGACAACCAACCAGCAACAATTACCAACGATTGCAAGAACAACAACCGCGACAACAAAGTGCAGTAAAAGCTGCAGTGCCAGAGAATGAATGGATGAAAGAATGAAAGAGGAGAGAAGAAAAGGACTCCTTATAGTGGGTGCGGGGGGCCAAAAGAGAAAAAGTAAAGTGCTGATTGAAGGTCGCCGCTCGAATACCCTGCACTGGGAGAATGGAATGGAATGGTTCTCTTACCATTCATTTACTTGCATAGTTGTTTGTTTTTTCCTGGTTAAATCTTGTATCTTCCTCTCTTTCATTTACTCCTACAATTCGCTTGTATTTATTTATAACCCCCTCGTTCCTACCCATTATACATACTTTGTGGTTAATAATTCTGTAATTATATTACCGCTTCGCCTTCGATCACTCATAGAGAGCTTCCCCTTGAACCTTCCTCTTTCCTTAGCATTAATCTGGCAGCGGGTAGGGCTACGTACGGCGAGCTATGTGGCATACATGGAAAACCTACTTGAATTGGAAACCTGCTGGAAACACTCGATGATGGAACATTTTCGAAAGGATTGACTTTCCCGTTTGTTTTTCGATTCTCTCAAGCATCGCTGAATGTTCCCGTTAAATGAATTAATTTTTGTTTACCTGCAAAGAGAGAGAACGAATTCACTTGGCTTAGTACAATTTTGATTAAAATGAAATTGCTCAGGAGATATATAGTAATGCGATGAAATACAATGAACAAAGCAAGAAGTTTGTACCACTGTTCACATTCGAATGATGTGAAACTAACGAAATAAAATGTATACACACAAGGGATCGATAAGTACTTAGAAAAGTTGGCCTTTCGCATTAGTTGTGGGCCAATTTGTATCTTTCCATATCGATTACAGATATAATGAGTCTCTTTCTATTAAAACGGTAAGTAAGATGTTGCCTGCAGCCTTTAAAAGCTTTAAATTTCGAGCTAATGCAGAGAAAATGTCTTGCATCTCTTATCTCATGATCCCTCTCAAACTGAGGGATTATGTGGAACCCCTACGTCAATGCTGAAGCTACCATTCCTGACGATTCCCAATGCGTACCATCTCAACCCGTCTTTGTCATAACATTTTTCCCTCAAAGAGCAAATACAATTACTTTTCGAGTGGTAAAAACTTTCGATTGTCAATTGCATGCAGCCCAAATAAATAAGTGAAATGAAATAGCTCTGAGCGGACTAAAAAGAGAGCTTTAATTAAAAACAAAAACAAATTGCTATGAATATTTTGTTGATGGCCAAATGAAATGTGCAAACACACACACACACTTACAGACAGAGAGCAGAAGCTCCGGAGAGACAGAGGAGGACTTACAGCTTACGTCATACGCCGCCTGCTCTTTGGCCATGCATTGTTGCCTGTCCGAGATTTCGGCCATCATGAAATATTCAAAACGCTTGAGAAATTTCCTTCCATATTTCCTTCATTCCCCACTCATTCTGTGTTACACCAAAAACAAATAACAGAATTTCACTTAAACTGCGCTTTTAGTGTAATTTTGGGCAAATACATACATACATAAAAACATATGTATGTGGGTACATTAAAACGAATTCATCTTCTTCTTCAATTTCACCATCTTGTGTCCATTTACAAAATGTCACATAGAGAAAAGAAACTATGTAAAATTGAAGATGGAAAAGATGGAATTGAATTATTTGACAGCTTTTCATTTCTTTGACTTGCAGAACTTACGTATAAAATATTTCAATTACACTTTCACAAGTGTTCACAAATTGTGAAGCTATCGAGTTATGGAGTGAACAACTTCGACCCTGTTCCGATATCATTTCAGATTTGCCTCCCGCACACCAATTGCATGCAAATTGACTTCGAATTGTAAAAGCTTGAAAATTGAAAAAAAACAAAATGGGACCCAAAGTTTTGCCAACGAATTATTAGTCTTAGTCCGAGAACCTTCTAGGATTTTATTCAATGACCAGCTTGTCGCAATAGGGAATTGAGTCACAGAATGTTTTGCAGAAAAGTTTACCAAAGGTTTCCGAAGTAAATAGTTTTATTCCGAAATTTTCCAAAAGATTCGTCAGGTATATACTTAAAACCACTCACAATGTCCGTTAAATAATTATCTTTAATGTTTTTCATCATTTGACCATTAAATATCTAAATCCAATATCTTAATCCAATTGCTGGGGGTCTCTGGGCAGAACTCTGCCAGGTCCTTTGCGGTCGATATTTGAACAACAATCGGTTCATGAGCTTATACAATTTTGGTATTTTTCGTGCATGCATATATCTTTATCTATAAATGTGCAAGGAAATGTGGTAAATAGGTGCACACACAAAGAGTGAGAGAGAGAGAGACAGAGAAAGAGTGTGAAGGAGACAGAAACTGCCAGAAGCAGTTCATAAACTTTCAAGTAAATTGCAAACTTATGCACTTTGGCTGGCACCTTTCGGAGTTTGTTTGCATGCAAATGGTGCCCAGACCCAGACCCAAACCCGGACCCGGCTACCTGCTTACCTTTCCGCTACCCGATACCCCTTTGGTTCCTGGTTTCACTCTGCCATGTTTTCCATCGTCTCTCGAAAGTTTACTGACTAGTAGCTACTTTTCATATGTCGCTTCGTTTGTCATGCAATGCTCAGGGCTCGCTCTCCTTCTCTATCTCTCTCTACCTCCATTCTTCTCTAAATATACTCGAATGACAATATCCGAAGCCAACCCCTCTGACAAATGCATTCGCCAACCTCCGCTGACTGCATTTCTATGCATAAAATCATAATACGGCAACGATTCTATCTGAGCATATAAGCAAAACTAAATAGAAACATTAGCAAACGGTTTTTGCCACCCATACCCATGTCTGCAGGGTGGCGGCACCAGGACGGAATGGCAAGGGAGCGCAATAAAAGTTAAGTTGCATTTGTGGCTTTACTGCAAGGAATGCCAAGGAACATAAAATGCAATAACAAAACTCAATTCGAGTCGACATTTTTATGCATATTTATGGCTGGCCCAGGCAACCAGGCACCCAGGCAGCAGTACTCGTAACACTGGGTTGAGTGAACAGCGTACCTAATTTTCCAAGACGTGACTTGAGCAGTGTAAATGAGTGGGAGAAATTACCCAACACTGTTAAATACATAAGTCCAACACTATTCAGCGGTTCTACTTCCGTTTTTTTTTTAAGAAGAAGAAGAAACCGGCATATATCGTAGAGAGTATTGACAGTAGCACTGTCCTTAATATTGCCAGACATTACTGTATGTTAAGGCACTGTTGGCGACGTTCTGGTGACTTCTGTTCTTGACTGCAGACTGCAGACTGCACCACTGCATCTTATTTTGTCAGACATGACTGTTATTCGGTTGTTGTTGGCTTGAAATTTTGCATTGAAAGGTGGACAAATTAGTAGAAGACTCTGCCCTAATATCAATACACCAATGTATGTGTCGGTACTAGCCAGGGTTGCCCGACAGTGTATTGTCAGCAAAGCTGTTACATTTTAGTGCCCAGTACTGTGTGTAAATGCTGTTACTCCTTGTTGTTGAAACAAAACCGGTTTTACTTAAATGCAAAAAACTGAGTGCGAACAGTTAGAAAGAGTGCATCGAGTGAGAAAGTGTGAGAGAGCGAGAGAGAAGCCAACGATAAACGCCAAAGAGCTCGGCGGGCGGAAACAGCCAGTGGAGCAAAGAGATCCTTGACACAGAATGTACTGAGCGATGCGACTGTTGCTGCTGTTGTTCTCCAGGGCAGGCAGTGCAGTGCGCGTGCGAGCGAGCGAGCAAGAAAGCAATAGCGAAGGGAAGAAGAAAATTGCAGTTTGCCCTCTTTGCTGCTTTCAGCTTCTCTTTTGGAGAGTGTGAAGTGGAAGGGAAGGAAACGCGGGGCGGCAAATGAGTTTATTTATTTTTTTTTACGATGTCACACGCCAAACAACAGGTACAGCGGCGGGGAAGAACACAGCAGAAAGTTAATAGCAAACGAAAGCATTAAGGAAACAAGGAAGGTCCATTTACTTAGGGACCCGAAGTCATTGATACCCTGTAAATTGATCTTTCCCAAGGAAACTACCTGATATATTAAGAAGCCTCGCCCTATGCATATAGCACTCCATGCAAGGGTATAAGAAAATGCAATAAAGCAGCGTCAACATTGAATTCAATTTTCTTGCGTGGAAACGGGCTAGGTGAGGCTTGGGGCTGGCGTTGCGAAACTGCTTCTGTCTTCTTTTAGTGTTGTTGCCTGTTTTGGAAACAACACAGCTCTGTCACCTCGACTCAGAATCGGCGGGAGAAGCCTTTCCTGGGCCCACGTGACCCTCTCAGCCCCATCTGACTGCGGATAGGGTCTCTGCCTGATGTATATTTATGTAGTATGAGACACGGACACGTACCTTTGCACACTTTGCTATTGCGGTGGGGAGTTTTTGGTTACAGCACTAATAAGTAAAACCAATACTTGTGCACTATGCGTGGTATTAAAACTAAGCAATGGGATGCAAAGAATTTGAAAAGAAAAATACCTAAACTCTTTCTGGGATATAATTAAAATCTGGCAAAAAAACCATAGATTCTAGAGCCAATTCAAACATGGACAAATTTACGAAGCTGACAGATTGTTGACAGATTTATAAGTACGTGAATTAATTGTATTTCGGTTAAGGAGATCTCACTTCTATTCAGTTTTCGTTTGCTTCTAGATTAATTCAACAAATCAAAATCCCCTCTGCATTATACACACATACGAGTATGTATGCATGTATTTATGTATGTACATATGTATGTAGACAGTAAACGGCTGGAGTTCATATTATCCATTAGAAATGTCCAGAGGAGCCTGCGAGAAATTACATCCACACTAGTACACCCAATAATCTGGAGGCTTTCCCTGTTCGTGTGACTTGACCCGCACCACACCAGAGCCGTCATTCACCTTTAGCCACATTCTCTCACTGCAATCTCTGTTCGTCTGCCGCATTGTTTTGCTAGTGCGAAGTTTGCATAGTAAAAATAATTGAAAACTCGCACAAAAAACAAAACATGAAAAGCGCACTGGGGTTGGGGTGGGGTGGCGTGGCTCTGTATGTGTATGTGTTTGTGTGGGTGATTTGTATGTATACATATGTACATATGTATGTATTTGTGTGTGGCTGTATTGTAAATTTCATTTAACTTCAAATTTAATTTGCTGGAATTTTGAAGCGTGTTCTTGCTTGTGGTTCAGTGCTTCTCCCCATTCTGTCCATTCTGTCCATGCACCCCCTCTCTCCTATGTGGTATATTATACTTCTAAGCAAACACCTGTGTGCCCTGGGGGCGTGGCAGTTGTTAGAAGTCCTGGTGCACGCTTTTTGTTTTGTTGGTCGAGATTGGAGCGCGCTTTTGAAATATTTTTGCATGCAAATTAAGCCGAAAAACGGAGGGGAGCAAAAAGCAAAATGAAATGAAATGAATTGAAACGAAACGAAAGAAAACAAAACAAAACCACACAAAAATACAAAATAGAACACAGAGGAACATATTTACATGTATCTTATATATGTATGTATGCATATGGGGAATACTCTTGGTAGAATGTACAAAAAAATAAAAAAATAAATAAAGAAGAAGGTATTTATTTATTTATCTGGTCCACGATCATAAAGGAATGAACATTAACATGCGAATTTTTAGAGATGACAAGTGTCCGAAAAGGATATGTGCAGAGTATCAATGCATACACATACATATGTACATACGTAAAGTATATATGTAGGTACATATCTCCGGTATCATGCGGGTGGTTCACTCCACACTCAAGTAATTTACCAGCAAAAGATACTGATGGAAAATGAACTAGCACACGCAGATACAGGGTGTTTGAGTGCTGTGCTCCATGTAAACATTGAATAACTTTTCCATTTGACATAAATTTATGCAGATCGGTTCACAAATATCAAAGTTATTCAATGTTTACATGTTTACACTGAATGTTGGCGCACCCTGTACTCATCCATATATCCAGACACCCACACACACACACACGCAAATAAAGTGCCCACCCACAGTAAATGCTTTGGTTTTTGGTTCAATTTCGGGAGGGGGTTTCCAGGCTTTTAACAAATCTTCTCAATCAATGGCTACGTGAGTGCCAATTACACACACGCACGCACAAGAACACGCACACACACACTCTTGCAGTCTCCCCCACACTGCACTATGGGGAGAATTCCCATTTTTCGGGTATTTAGTCATTTTCTCAAAGTATTAAAATTGGTTGTTTTTTTTTGGTAACATATTAAGAAAACTTCAAACTGTAAAGTCCAATACCAAAAATGTTATATAACATAGCACTGTTAAGTCTAACAGCTGTTAAAGTCAGCTGTTGCTGTAGAAAAGCATTTGCTTTAAGATTGCAATATTTTTGCAACCTATTTTCAAAATGCCACTATTCAAACGCGAAACATTCTTTTTGTGAAATTCAAAAAGGATAGCAATCACATGGGCTTTAACTATGTAATGGTTGTACTAATTCTTTATAGTTGTGCGTGTTCTATTAATATTTTGTAAAAGTAGGAAACGTTCCCAAAGCACATTTCTTGGAAATATTTTTCAAGTTTGTGGAGACATAGAAAAAATCGAGAAGGGCTGATAAGTGTACGTCCAATTGTATGTCGTAGAGCCATTAATTTTGATTTAAAAACAGTTTGTCTTAATGTGCACTTTTCCGCACTAACTGCGCAAATTAGTTTTTTGCAAGGAACTTCGAGTTTTCAAACGCGCAGCTGTTTGATGTATGGCGCAAGGAAAAAGGCGAATTCAACCAAGAAAATGCAATTCTTGAATTTTTTAAGAGGAGATTAAATAAAAACATTTATGTTTTAAAACATGTGTTATATTTAAAGAGCAAAACTCAAATTTTTTGGCTAAATTTGTATGCAAAATGGAATAAATGCATGCGGAACAAAAAAAAATTTGAAAAAACCATTAAAATTGGTTAATGAGCACAGCTAAATTATACAAAAGCGACTCAAATATGAACAATAATCGAAAAATTAGTCATCTAAAGTAAGCTTACTTGTTTAAAGGAGTAGGAGCTAAAATGACAAGCAGAAGCTCTATCAAAAACTCAAGAGCAATGTCTCTTTGTTGATTCAAACAGCAAGCCTAAAGTCATTGCCCTTCCCATCGATTTTTAAATCCTCTTATTATGTGAAATTGAAGGCACATATAAAATTTTTGAGGATTTCGAAGATGGATTAAGAAAAAATTATGAAAATGTCTATTAATATTAACTATTGCTCCTTTAGCTCCTGAATTTCATCAAAATGAAGTGTTTCCAAAAGTAAAACTTTATTTTTATGTATGAAGGAGTATTATAGTCAATAAATATTAATAAAGATATTCCGATTTTTAATATTATTAAAAAATAATTTTTTTTTTTTTCAAATTTGTGGGCGGTAACACGCCTACTTTTCCAAAAATGTTTCTTGGGGTGTACATAACATTAATCAAAAAACCGCATCGAAAAATCTTGCTTTTTCCCCATAGTGCACTGGTGTACAAATAGTCAGAGTGACTAAGCATCTGTGTATCTGCAAGTGCCTCAGTGATGATGGTAGTTGTGATTAGGCATTAAGCCTGCCCACAGAACCATATACATATACGACCACTCTCGCATATGAAAGGTTGGGGGGGACTGGGACACATAAATAAATTATGGAAATTAAACATGAAATTGTACAAAACCTCGACACGAATGCGACAGCCAAAAGGAGCAGGCGTGCATGTGTGCGTATGCACTGAAAAAAATTACAGTTTTCTCTTATAATCTTCTCCAATGGATGGAACTGTTAAAGCTTCGGGGCTAATATGCGAATGCTCTGGACAGTATTCAGCTACTGCTAAATTTCTTCGAGTGTTTTAGCCTAAGGCGGCATCTTAGACTCCCAGATAACGTTTGCAAATTGACGGAAGCAACACATTTGCTGCAAAACAAACGGGGTAAGGGTACGGGTAAGGGCAGCGGTAGGGCAATAGGGTGACAGGAGGCAGGCAAGAGGAGGCTGCACTGCATCAACGACTGCCAGAAGCCAAGGAAAATGCATGCAAAGCAGCTGCTTCCCCACTACCTCTGCCTCTGGCTCTGGCGGCTCTCTGCCCTCCTTTCTGGGTCTGGGAATACCCTCGACTCAATCTCCTGGTAACTGCTAACAACTTTGTCAATGTGGCAGCACATCTGTGACCAGGCACACCAGAGCAGAGCAGAGCAGAGCAGGCAGCAGCATGGAGCAATTGAGCAAGAGCAATTCCTCCTCCATGTTACCCGTCTCCAGTTTCTACTCCTTCATTTTCTTCTTCTTCTGTTTGCTGGCCCTTTTCTTTGGCCGCACCACAGAACTCCGTCAACGTGTTGACAGCAATGATGATGATGATGATGATGATGATGATGATGAATAGTGGAGACTGCCTCATGCTCCCTGCCACTCCACACTCCCCACTCCCCACTCTCACTATTTCTATCTCTCTTCGCACCATGTTAACAATGCACGACAAAAGCGCATTAGAGGCATATGTGTGTGTGTGTCGCTCTGTGTGCCTCTGCGGCTGCGGTGCTGCCCAATGGGAATGGGGTTGGGGCTGTCAGGGGGTTGCAGACCTTCGGCCCATATGTTGTCGGCGTGGGCATGGTCCGCTTGGTTGGCTGCATACAGCATGTCGCAACGATTTTTTGCAAATTGTCACACACACACAGGCACACAACACCGTACATGATATGGGGCTGTGCAGGAGGAGTAGGAGGAGGAGGAGGGGGAGTGTGGTTTATTGCCACCTCGCTTCTGTTGTTGCATTTAATTACGCGTGTCTGCGCGCCAAAGTTTACTTTGTCTCGTCATCACACACCCACACACAGAAAGCGAGATGCACGTGCAACGTGAGGCATGAAGTGTGTCTGTTTGACTTTATTAAACATGCGCCAGCCACAGTCCCCACATCCCGCCATACCGCCATCCCGCTATCCCGTCATCATGCCATCCAGCCTGCACTCGCAGAATTTCTTTGTGCCTTTCCTTTGACATGAAAATCCCCTTAAAAATTCTTTCAACCACACTCTACGGGCAGCCCAAAATGAATGTCCGAATGCAGTCCCTGCATCACACTGTTGCATTGCATTCAGAAACACTCAGTCTTTTGACCAACTACAGCTGGGGTTCAGTTGGGAGTGTCTAAATTGGATCCGATCCTCTATCCGCCTATCGGCAAGGTAAATTGCTCTTTGTTTCTTTTTCAAATCCTCATTAAATCGATCCAATAAGTTGGCCTAATATTCCCCATTGTCTAGGCGTCCAGGATGTGCTTCATCGTTTGTGATTGTACGGGCACATCGAAATAAAGTAAACCAATTTTTTAATATTGATATCGCTGGAGAAAAGATCCCATAAGACCCCTTCAAATGCAAAGGTGACCATGCCTAAAATCCCGCCAAAATGATCGCGGTTGATAAAACCGACTGAAACTCATTCGGCAATTAGCTGATAAAAAATACTAATCGAATAAAATATTAATGGGTGTCTAGAAATGCTTTCTTTTTGTGAGGCCGATTACTTATCAGACCGCCCTCGAAAATCCGCCATGGAGTGAAGGGTAACCAACTCACCAAAACTGATCAGTTCAAGTACCTTGAAGTACATCTGCTTAATCTGCACCAAATACTCTGTATTTCCTTTAAGTGCAACAGATATTTCCACAAGAGTACTCTTCATATATTTCTTCATGTGCGCACACCGACTGTGGCTTGTGTGGGGCCCGGACCTAACCAAGAGCGGTGTGCGCCAACCGCCTTTGAGTGACAGCCTAGATTGGAGCCTTGTCCTGGCTCCGGCATTATCCTGCTGCCTGTCCTGGGCACGTACAATTGAATGAAATTGCCTGCACAACAGGGCGAAATGCCTGCCCTTCGGGACAGGAGGGGAATTGGGGACAGGGACAGGCACAGGGACGGGGACAGGGACAGAGACCAGGACCGGGACAGCAACACAATGTTGATGGTTGATGTGTTGCAAATCAAAATTAAACAAGACAGATGCGATCCATAGACACCCCCCGACCCCTGGTCTAGACTGGTCCAAATTGTGCAGTTAATTTAAAATGTCAGATTAATTAAATGCAAATAAATGTCAATCGTGACCAGCCGTTGCCCGGGCCAGTGCCAGTACCAGTTCCATACTCGCACCTTTCGGTCGGGGCGGGTCAATTACAATATCCCTCAATAATTTAACATCAGCACTCCCTTCCATATCTGCCCCTATCTTGGGCCTTGGGCCTTGGGCCATACCCTTACGACAGTTGTAAATTTAATTTGGCGACTGGTCAATGGGCCATGAAATGTGTCAAAAGGGTTGGGTGGGGGGTAAATTATGATGAATGCTCCTTTTGTCAGTTTGTCAGTTCATTTTGTAATTAACGCAAGTTGGCAGTCCTTTTATCATCATCTCCGTTTCTCTCTCTTTCCCACTCTCTCTATCTCTATCTCTCTATCTCTCTCTCTCTCTCTCTCTCTCTCTCGCTGTCTCTCTTTCTTGGTGTCACACTCTAGGAGAGCATATTTCAGCTGCTATATCTGTGCCTGTATCTCTAACTATCTATCTCTGCCTCATTCTCCGTTGTGGCCTCTGGCATTTCTCATTAGAGTAAAACATATTTTTGTTGCATAACTCAAGGCGTCCAAGCAGAAACATTGAAATATGCATGAAAGCGGGACTGGGACTGGGACTGGGACAGGGACAGATACAGAGCTAGAGATTGGAGCAGAGCAGTCGGGCAAGGCGAGAGAAAGAGACAGCATTGGCGGAAGAAATGTTTTTGCATACTTCATGGCTTTGCAAAACATTTTTTTGCTTTAGCTATATCTTTTTTATTGCATGCCCCATGGCGGAACGAGCACAACATAATAGCGATGCGAGCAGAGCAGAGCAGAGCCGAGCAGAGCAAAAACAATTTATGACATATTTTTATCAAAATTATCGGCATAGATAAAGTTCTGTTCTGCTGGCCAGCTCCAGCATCCAGCATCCGACATCCGACATGCGACATTCTCGATGCTTCTTCCTCCATCCTTCTTCTGCGATGTCATTGCAATAAATAATAATTTGCCGCATAAAATCTCATTTTGTGTAAACATTTTGTGTTGTCGGTCGGTGGGCAAAGTATTTCCCAACAGCGGTGGCATGCAAAGCGGAATGCCTCAAAGGCGCCCGCCGGGGGGTGTCCGAGGGAAAACAGCATCCCCAACAAGCCCGAAACAGGGGGAACTTTTTGCGTTACCCAGACAAAAACGTTACCTCGAATGTGGAAATACTCTGCAAGCAATATGGTACAATATCAAACTGTAAATGAATAGTAAGTTACATTAATATATACTCGCAAATACTTAGCAATACCATGCGTGCATATATGTACATATGTTCATATGTATGCATGTAGATACTTATCTACTCTCAGCTTGGTTTCAATGATGGAACTGGTATGCCCAAATACTAATAGGTATTAAGTGTCTTAGCCTCACTTGTGCGATTCTTGTGAGTTCCCCTTGTGATTCTTAGTGCATTTGCCGGTATATTCTGAGTATTTTTGTGGTATTTCATTGCCGTTACCTTTCAGCAACATTCTCCATGAAATGCAGAGCATCACACGCAGCCGAGACGGCAGCCCTGCGAGTTATGCCAAAAAGAAACACAGGGGGGAAAAATGAAATATTTCCCCACCGAAAAGTTGTGTGAAACTGTTGGAATGCAGGTCAAGCCGAGGCGAGCCAGAGCCAGAGCCAAGCATACTTTTAGGCGTTCGTAAAAACGCGCAGCATCCCAAAGAGGATGTGCCACCCGCATTTAAGCGCGGTGTGGAAATGAAAATGTCGCGGTCTGGCCAAGTGGTCAAAAGTTGTACAAAAAAAATTCAGACCCGAAAACCAAACAAAAAAGAACATACCATAAACCCCAGCAGGGGAAGTGTGTCTATCGCCGCCTCCGCTGGGGCAGAGAGCAAGGGTAGCCACGATTTATGGTCATGTGGATTGCTTAAAACGTTTGCCGCTGACCAAGGCCATCAACTGGAGATGCCTACGCCGACGACGACGAAGCAACAAAAATATGTTGTGAAATATTTTACAATTTTCGTACTATGCCAACCCTCTTCTGCCGTACCCTTTACAGCCTCATAGAGAGGGTATCATACGGTGATGCTGTCAGGCAATACTTTTGCTTTAAAGATCAGCCAGGTTGTACACTCGAGCGGAGCCCTCTTCCGTTCTCAAAATCCATTGCAGGGTATATTCTTGGTCGATTTTCCTTCTGTCTGCCCAACAAGTGTTGGATGTAATGTATGTTTTATGCTGCAACGCCAACTGCCACCATGCCATGAAAAAGATGCTCAGTGGGCTGCCAGAGTGGAGAGTGTGTGGTGGGGTGGCGTATGGCCACTCGGGGCAATTGAAATGAATGTTTGCTGTGTTATCGGCTGCGATTTTTTTGTGAGCCTACCATGCCCTGCCCTACACTGCTTCCAGCTCAATGGAAGCGCAGCCCTCCATTTGGGAGCCAGCTTATGTGCGGCAGTCGGAGTTGTGTAATTAACAGAGAGCGTAGCGCTGTGGGGGTGTTGCGAGGATATCGGAACTGTTTTGGGCCCGTAAGCCAGACAAATGGCTTATTTAGGCAGACGCCTCTCTCTCTCTCTCGCACACAAAGAACCGACTGTAATCTCTGCCAGGACGTTTTTACTATTTACCTGCTATCTATGCTATCAGAGCCTCCTCCTGCTCCTGCTGGACTGCCACAGAGTTTTCAATGGAATGTATGCCAAAGAGCTTCCTAATCAAGTTGGTTCTATGAACCACGTGCGATTCATAAAACTACAGAGACACTCGTACTCGGAGAGACCCTTCGGGGGTACGTACGGACAGGGAGCGTTAGTGCATAACATAAAATTGAAATAAACATAAATACATAAAGCCAGTAAAAAGGCCAATTCCGGGCCGAGCAAGAAACCACTGTAGAAGGGGAGGTAGGGAGGTGGCGAGGCCAACTCAGCATCCCAGCAAAGACCCAAAAAAACCATAAATTCAATTTCAAAATTTACTGTCAAATGAGATCAAAGCGGACAGAGACGGAGATGTGGATGGGGATGCTGGGGATGTCTGGGGAGTTTTTTGGTTGATGAGCAGAAAACGGTTCGTTCCGGACTCAATGGCTGTCAATACTGTGAATCGTGGTGGTTGTTTGCTGGTGTCGTTCCATGTTGCTGCGGGCCATAAAAATTTGGACATTTCAAATGCGACACTCAACATCAGCAGCAGCAAAATGCACAGCAGCAGCAGCCACAATGCTCGCACACTAAATATAAATTGATACAGTGGCTGAGTACAGTGGGCATGCCGTGTACAGGGAACATGCGAAATCGCTGGGAATGGGCCACAGCTAAGGAGAGTATCTTCTGCATTTCAGTGTTGCCACATTCAGCTGCGCGCCCCAAAAGCGATCCAATGCCGGACTACTAAAGGATCAGCTGGCAGCAGCCATGATTTAATTTTGGTATATCTCCATTTCTGACATGGGCACGAACACGCAAAACTCCTTCATACTAGGTCTCGGACTATGCGGCGGCGAAGCATAAAATGTCCAAAAAATGTAGCTCAATAAATTTCAAAAAAGTTGCCTCGCTCCACCCGTCTCCCGTCCAGTACGAGTACGAGTACGAGTACTCGTACTTCTGCAGTTGGTGTTGGCTTCTATTTTTTGTTTGTGTGTTCTGGATGAATTTACTGCGCAGACCTCAAACTGGGCAAACTGTCGGCTATAAAAGCATCGACTCTGTTGGGCTGCCCATTGACTGGCACAAGTGGAGAAACGGGGAGACTGCGGGGAGAAGGAGATAGCTTACGAATGTTTTAGCATGTTACATCGGTGGGTGGATAGATGGGGTTGGGGTGCGTGTGCAACGTTGAATGGTTTGTCTGAATCGAACTTTGTCAACTTTTTGTTCCTTTTTTGGGGGTTATACTATTTTGATATACTCGTAAATTCAGTCTGAACATCTCAGCTGGCCTATTCTGCATTCATTTTACCAACAAACATTTTCCAAGGTCTGATCTTTAATCAAATTTCATCCACCTTATAATTTTATTATTTTTCCACAATTTTGAAGAAGTGGCATTCAAAATTAATAAAAAAAAAAACCCCATGAACGTGTGGGAGGCGGTGCGACCATTGTGCTTTAACAACAAAAGGTGGGGGCGTCCTGTCAGATGGCATCCTGCGTGTACCCGAGTCTACCTCTACGCTCGTTCCTTCACTCTGCTTTTGTCTGCCAGTGTCTACGTCTCTGTGTATGCAATAACAATCCGACAGTTGACATGAGCGTGACATTGCATGGTAACATCAACGCCATCATCACATGCAATCATCAGGAGCAGCAGGCAGGGCCTGCTCTCACGGAGGAGAGGATGCCACATGGCAAATGCCAGAAAGTGTCTGTGCCCTCACTTCGCTTACAAAAAACCCACCAACCCCCACCCAAACCCCCAAAAAAAGTGAGAAATAAGTGAATGAAACACATTGAATTGTGCGTGCTGACTCTATGGATACCCTGGATTAAAAACTAAGGTATATGACAGAATTGCCTCTAAACTGCATTCAAATGTATGGACTGTGTCTCAATGTATCTGATGTGAAAGACTGCCTACGAGACTGACGTATTATAGGAGCAAGTTACCTAAGCAGTGCCTTTCCCGAAGCACTGATATACCCCACTGTGCCACAGGCCAGTGTGCCACAGCAGCAGCACCACCAGAAGCAGTAGCAGGAGCAGCAGCACCAACAAAGCCGAATGCTCACAAAGGACGATCCAAAAACTGTTTCTTTCACGCGTGTTCTGGTTGGGTTTCAAGCTGGTTTTCAGTAGAGAATTCGGGTTCAGATTCAGGTTCAGGTTCATGTTCAGATATCTCCCCTTTTGTTCCAGCCTGGCCAGCCCTTGTGCTCTCTGACCTAGAAATGCTTTTGCAGGCCATTTCGACTGGCAATTGTCATTATTCATACGCACTGTGGCACACAAAGTTGAAGCGCCACCAACAATAACAGTTACGGTAACAAATCGCTTTAACTGGGTTGAAAATTGTTTTTTCTATTATTTTTGTACACCCATTTGCTGGTTGGTTTTTCCTGCGGGGGGATATCACGAGTGTCTTAAACATTTTTCACTTTTTGAACCATGAGAAGATCCCTTTGTTGCTTTTGGAATTTTCCCCTTAAAGCGAATCTTTTATGTGCTTATTGTGCTGGCCCGCCACTTGTGTGGACTGAATAATTATGAGACGGGGAGGCAGACGGGCAGAAGGGGAAACTCCGTTTCTCTGTTGAGCTTTGCTGTCTGGCTTTCATGTCAAGAGCAGGACAGCTCAACAGCTTCTGTGCTGTGCTCCCGTCCTGTCGTGTCCTCTCCTGTACTGTCCTCTGCTACACTTCCTCTTTCCTTCCAGTGCATGCCCCGTAATAGGAGCAAAATCAAGATGGAAAAAAGCAGGAAAAAAATGTCCCTATTGGAGTCGTCCAGGCGAAATCAGAAGGCGAATGATTAGAGTGAAGGGAGGGATGGGGTAAAACAAACTGGGAAAACTTCGCACTGACCAGATGGGGGGAACCCTTTGGTTCCCAGAGCCCATCCACTTCTCTGTCTCTCTCTCTCTCTCTCTATCTGTATCTCTTTCTCTGTCTCCTGGCTGTTGGCCATGTGACATTTGTTGCCATTACGGCTAAATTGGCTACCAGGATTGTCTCATTCCGTTTGAATGGTAAACGCTCTGTTATTGTTATTTTTCCCACTCTCCCAACTTCCCCCTTGCTGTCGTTATCGTTGTTGACAGTAGTATCTTCCCTTTACCAGCTCCAGCGCCAGCCTCAGACCCATTATCCTCGTTCCCTTCGCCATTTCGCTGCAGAAAAAAAATGAACAAACGACCTGTGAATAAATTGACAATTTCATCAATTTGTCGTGTGGACGTGTTAACCATTGAAGCCCTGTCCAGATGGCTCTCACCTAACCTCAATTTTTAGCAGCTATACCTATCTCCCTCTCTCTCTCTCTTTCTCTCTCTCTCTCTGTATTTCCTTTGTGTGTCTGTGTGTCTTTTTCTTTGGTGCATTTCTGCACACACATTTCTGACTTAACCTCCGCTGAGAAAATTTAAGTTGCTGACCAGTTGAGAAATGCACTGGAAAAAATGTTAGTCCGAATCGTAGCTATTTGAAATATCCGTAGAAATATGCACCTTTGTGTGTGGAAAAATATTTGAGTTAGGTTATATTTTAATACGAGTCCGTGACCTCTCTTTCCCGCGTCCGTTGTCTGGAGGACACCACAATTTTCTCTTTGTGCTGAGAGGGGGAGGAAACTAAATGCCTGACAGATTGCATAAGCCCGACTCGACTGGTTTGGATTTCCGTTTGTGATGCGAGTCTCTAGTGCAGATTGTCCATAAGTCATGGCCCCAACTTTGTCAGCAGCAAGTCGAGTGCCGTCAATCAGGAGTTGGCTGAACTACATATGTACATACATACATATATACATATGTACATGCATATCTTCTCATGGACCATGCACCATGTCAATTAAAGGAAAACGGCAGGTAAGCTTCAGGCAAATGTGCCCTTTATGACTGAGATATGTAGATGGGGTGAAGGTTCCCCAAAGGGCTGCTTCAATAAAAAAGTTCAGTCATTTCTGTCACGGTTGCTTTAGGATCTCTCTGGCAATATAAGGCACCGATTGCCCAATTTCTTCATATTATATCCACAATTAATTGCCATAAAGATTCCTCATCTGTGGTCCGAGCATCGTGTCACGCCATCATAGCTTTGCCCGTGCCACTAAAAAAGAGGTCAAATCGCGGCAACGGAATCTGATGGCCGAAAACAAAGTTTGTGGGAAAAGTGTGCCGGAAGGAAACCGCTGAGTTTTCCGTTGTCCCCATAAAATGTTATACATCCTAAACTGTGGCGGGGAACTGTCTGCATATTTAGCCAATGAATCTAGCTATCTCTCCCTCTCCCTCTCCCCGCAGTGTGCGTGAGTTTTGTGAGTTTAAAAGCAGTTTTTATGACCCTATTGTACTTCCGTTTTGTTTTATACATTCGCGCGCAATTTGCGTTACATTATTTGGTCTGTTATTCCGTTACAAGCACACAAATGCGTATATGTTTTACATATACATACATATATTTAATTTACAGTCGATTTAGCAATGGCGACAGCGAGTGAGAGTGAGTGAGAGAGACAGAGAGAGAGAGAGAGCGGGCTCTACACCTTTTGCAGTCTGAAGGCAGAGAAACTATTTTAAACAATTTTTTCAGTTTGAAGCAACGCTTCATCCTTTTCCATTCCCTTCTCTCCAGCTTCCTTTCATTTTTAATTTTTATATTGGAGAACAGATGGAAGTGAAAAAAGGGAAAAGGAGTCCAAGGGGGCACTCAATAATAATGAGGATCAAGAGGTTTCTTTTTGGCATTTGCAGGTCCAACCTTCCAATGACATTCAATTATTATTCACTGATACAAATTTTTCACCTGCAAGTGTATCGAAACAGATGTACGCACGAAGAACACGGCAGAGATTCGTTACGTGCCTTCAGGCAGCTGCGGCAGCCGTGGGGCAGCGTCGAAGCTGATGCTCCAGCTTGCAGCCTATGGAGATTGAAAGTTAGAGCTAAATCATTTACCAAGCTGCACTACTGCCCAGCTGCGCTAAGATTTAAGGGACAGGGGACAGGGACTCAAGCAACGAACGTCTCGAGTCCAATGGCGTCCACTTGAATGGGAGCACTGAGCGAAATCTTACGGAACAGCAGCTAGGAACAGATGAAAAGGATCCGAGTACAATTACTTTAAAATTTAATTAATGTGGAGGAGCTTGACAGAAAAGTTTCCAGCTTAAAGTTTACACCTGCCATGCCCCATGCCCCACACCCCACACCTCACCCTCCGGCTGCTTGTGTCTTTTTTGGCAAAGTTCCATTACGTTGAGTGTCAATTAAGTAATCGCTAAATTGAAATCTCATCGGAAGTGATTTTGTGCGCTTCGCCGGCATTTCTGGCTTTGGCCTCATAATGGGCCACGTTCCCGGAGGCGGCTCTAGTGGGGCAACGGACAACATACCGGGGGAGGCACTGTGCGAACTGCATTCCAACAAACTTCCGTTTCCGCTTCGCACACCTTCTCGCATAGACAGGTACACACACACACACACACACACACACACACACACACACACACATAAAGATTACAATTCAATTTGGCGACATCAGCGTGTCGTCTATGAAGCCTCTGTCGCTGGCTCCCTGGCTCTCTGCCTTCGTCCCTGCCTCTGATTCTTTCCTTTTCAGCTTTTACCAATCGCTTCCTATAAACGGAAAATACTTTGTTAGAGACAACCACCTCCCTCTCCCTTCCCTTCCTTTGCTGCCCTTCCCACCACACCCCATTCCAACGGTACTCCTACCCACCGTCACCATCAGCGCAAGCCTCGTTCCAACGTAAAATCCTTAATCCCCATTCTTTCAAAGGCAGAAACGAGCAAATTACCAACTTTGGCGGAAATTAAGTGGCACACTGACGGCAAAAAATTGAATGAATGGAAAAACACGTGAAAGAAGGGGACCACCCCAGCCACCGCCGAACCAGAGATAGAGAAGAGGAGGTAGAGAGAGAAATGACGATGAAGGGGCAGAGACAGAGGAAAGAGACAGCTCAGCGATGGGGAACTCAAATTGACAGGCTTTGGGGAATCGATCATTAAAATTGGCCGAAAAACTGTTGAAAAACTGAGCAGGAAATGCTGGAAAAAAATATTCAAGATGAAATGTAAAATTTGTGCAACGAATAAACAGAGAAATAAATTTATCAGGAATTCGATAAATTTTGGTATATTTTATATAGAAAAAGCACCATGAATAAATCAGTAAAAAATATAATGGCCCTTGAACCAATTCAGTCGAAATTATTTCAAGTTAATAGAGCATTTTATAGTAATAAGTGAATAAAAAAAAAATCCAATGTTAATTTAAGGAATGCCACTCATACAAAAATTACTTGTACTCGTATTCGATTACTCGTGTTTGGAGTAAAAAACAAATATAGAAAGAATAACGATAAACGGCCACAGCGGTCAGTTGACACTTGACGGTTTCTCGGACTTATCAAAAATGTCGAAGCTTTAATAGCGTGAATTCGCTTCTAGAGGCAGCCGATAGATCCGAAAAACGTAGCCCCGTTTATATATTTTAGGGCTTTGCAGGCTGCACCTCTAGAGCTGTCGCCTATGCACTTTCAATACAACGTAAGCATGCATTTAATTCATGTATGTACATTGTACCATATGTATGTGGTGCATAACGTTAATCTTAAGTCGAAGCCACCTGACAGAATCAAAGGGCAGTCTGAAAGTAACTGCGCTGCCGAGCAAGCTCAATCCCCGCTAAGCAACGTGGATGAACCGCAAGTCCAATCCGAACCGAATGGAACCGAGCCGTGGAGTGGTGAGGGAACTGGCTGCCACAGGCGCTTTGGGGTACGCCGAAGGTCTCCAGCCCCCCTTGACCCCAGGCAGTCAGACAGTCAAGGGAATTTAATTTTCCACACGAATGCGGCAACTGAGAGCAGTCAGCGGAGGCCAAAACGAAAACGAAAACAGTTTCGGAGCGTTAAAGAGAGAGCGATGGCTGGAGAGTTCGGGAGCGAAAGCGAGAGCGAGAGGCAGGGAGCGGTTGCTGCTGGCATGCGTTGATTACAAAAAACCAAAGTCATCGTCAACGCAGGCGTTGCTCCAGGCGTCAGCTGCGAAAAAGAAGGCAATGGGAAGAGAGATGTCGCTGCTGCAGCGGCGATTAGTCTTCTCTCTTCTCTCCACTGCTTTTCTGCTGAGCTTTGAGTACTGGCTAAACCAGGCAGCAGCCTGCTTTGCACTGCTTTGTGTAAGTGTGGAATATCTAAAAAAAAAAAACTCAGGGAAAGCAGTAAATGAAATCTCTGATTAGGAATTTGTTGACGAGAAATGGTTCAAGGTGCGGAATGAGTTTGAACAATCCCAAGACAAATTATTAGTATAAACATCTGACGCTGCCTTGTTTTGAAAGTACCTAAGCGTGGCTTCGTGGATGAAGGTGGGTGAATTTGTGTGAATTAATGCATTCCCTGGCTCCTCCTCTGTCTCTGTCACTGTCTCTGCTCCTGCCTTTTCATTTATTTTCTTGTTGTTTTGTGGCCAACGCTTTGCACTTGAAACTTTGGTGGCACGCCCCCAGCTCAAGCAAGCACTTAATTTAACAATTTCCTTTTGTTGCACTCGCCAAACCCAAACCTCAAGCCTCCCAAGCACCCAAAAATGGGCACCTGCATCAATAGGGAGAAGGAGATGGATAGATAGATAGAAATGGAAAAAAAAGACGCAATTGGTTGTTTTTTCCAGCTTTGGGCCAAGGCTCTTCAAGGCTTATGCTTTTAGGTTCAAAGTGCACTTTGGACAGGCAGCTGCCTCTCTTCTTATGTTGCTTCTTCGGCTTCTACTTTTCTCACCTCGAGAAGCTACTTCTCTCTCTCTCTCTCTCTCCACTGATGCTGGCAAATGCCTTCTATAGGGAAATGGTTCGTGTTGTTTCTGTTGAACTTTTTGCACCATTAAGGCAAGCAGTTCGTCTCAAGGGCTATTCCCACCTCTCGAAAATCACCCAACTCCTTGGCTATGTTCCTAACCCCCACAACACTAACTCTCCCCCCACCGACAAAGCAGAAAACTTTCAAAAGGAAAGGCATTTGCAAAAGTCTGTGGCGGGCCTCTCATAAATTTTAATAATATTTGACTTTGTTTGGGGTCTGGTGAAGGGAGGATGAGAGGAAAGTAGAAGTATAAAGATGCGAGCGCTGAAGCAAAAGTTAATGAAATTGTTTAATCACTTTGCACCGGCCAGCGGCAATCAGCAACCGTGGCCAACAATAGCCACACTTACGAATGCGAGTACACCAACAGCACCAACAACAGAAACAGCAGCAGCAGCAGCAGCGGGAGCAGCAGGAGCGGCAAAAGTTGCACCACAACTCAAACAAATCGTTGCCCCTGGCAACGATGGGAAAGGGGGGGGAAAAGCTTCAATAAAACACTAATTAAAAGGATATTTAATAGATGGATTGGGAATTAAGATTAAACCTCAATTAATTGAAACTTTCCTAGAGGCAGTCAAGAACCTCCACGGGCATTAATCCAACAACAGCAACTGCACCAACAAAATTACCAGACTATTATTAGCCTAGACGCAACTTAAACGAAAACCTCCCCAAAGAAAAGGAGAGCTGGTAGTTGTTCACAAATTTAGTAAACGAATAGTATTAATATTCTATATAACAAGATTTAATGTGGGATTGCTTCGTATGGGCGTTTTTTTTCGAGGTGAGAGCACTAAATAAACAGCGAACAATATAATAAAGTAACTCATAATAACACGAAAATTAACATAAAACATGGGCATTGGGGAGATAACAGCAAGAGCAGCAGCAGCAGCCACACAACGGACAGCAGCAACAAGAGCAACAGAGCAGACCGCTGAGTGTGTAACAGCAGCAACAATGGCAACAATCAGGAAAGCAACACAAACAACAACTGTGCAACAGCAGCCAAGGAGGAACAACATTGGAGACTGTGAAGCAGCGGCAACAAAAGCGCAGCAGTAACAGCCAGAAACACCAGTGCCAGAACAGAACAACAGTGGCAACTGCTGGCTGGCTGGCTGGCTGGCTGGCTGGCTGCCTGCTGGTGCCTCGCCTCGGTTCAGCATCAACATGAGTTAACTGTAGCAGCAACAATAACAGGGGCAAAAACAGCAAGAACAGCAGCGGCAGCTATCTTTCATCTCTCGTGCAACATCTGCAACAGCACCAACAATGCGAGTAGCCGCAGCAAGGAGACACTTTTTTGCCATTCCGTCCAACACGCGGAGCAATGAAAGGTATGAGCATTAGAGTGGTCTCAAATTCCACATTTTTTTAATCTTAAGTCGGCCCGGTAATAGAAAGTTGTGTCAAGGGATACTACGAAGACAACGCTCGCGCATCTGTTAAAAAAAATTTATTTTCGAACCGATGCTCAAAAACAAACAACTTATGATTCAAGTATTTGTGGAATTTCAGCCCACTCTAATGAGCGTGCCGCCACGCCTTCAGAGCACCGTGCCACAGACAAAATATGCGGCAGGCAGCAGAAACAATAATGCGTATGCGCCACGTGGGCAAAAGGCGGAAAAAACAAAGGAAAGAAATTGCCAACGTTTGCTGCTGCTGCTGGCTGGATTTTTATGGCCAGGGCCAGGGTTTATTCTCCTTTATTTTAATTTTTAAATATCTCTTTTAATTGATTTGCCAGGCGGCAAGCAGAAGACGTGGGAAATGAGAGGAGATAAGCACTGGATGGGACGGAAAATGTCTTAAATTTTGGTGTGAAAAGAATCAGTGGTTCCGTTTTGATGAAATTAAATCTCCTTTAATAGTTTGAAAGAGTGAAAGGGTTTAGCGAAGTACAGAACAGTCTGGGCAGTAAGCGGCGTACCGAGCCGTTCCTCAATCAGCAGTAAATGCGAAGAGTAAACCGCAGCGACCGTTGCATTTGCAGAGCCAGTTGCCTGTTACTGTTGGCAGTTACTGCTGCCAGTATCCGCAGTATTTATGGTTGCCAATATTGATTCGCTCGGCCCGTTTCGTGCTGGCTCAAAGGGACCTCGGACCACACACTCCAACCCCCCCGTCCCGCCATTCAGCGACCCTCCCACTCTCTCATTGGCTTAAATTTTTTTCATTAAACATAATTAAGTTGGGTTTTTTCCGCCATCAGCAGTTGAGAAGTGCCCCACTATGCTGAAACTTCAGAGAGACAGGCAAAAGGCAGACAGAAGCAATGGCTAACGAGGGCCCAAGCCCAGGCCCTGGCCCAGGCTGCGTATGCTTAATGTGTCTGGGAATGAGTCGTGGAATTTTGATTGCACGAGTTGCTAGGCACTGAATACTCAGTACAGTGAAGCTGCTTTGGCGAGAATGTGTTTTCTTAATGTGAATGTGAATTTTTTGTTTGGTTTGAAGATGAAAACATTTTGTTTAATGCACAAAAATGGTTTCGTGCAAATAAAGATCGATGCATGGATCTACATACATTTATGTACATATGTACGTACCATGCATGTACGTATAATAGGTAGGTAGAACCTGAAAACTATTTAAATATTTATTCTGTGTTCTGTTGTCCGTGGGGACTCATTTTGACTCGAATTGATGCAATGGCATTCTCTGGTCTTGAGGGCCCAAAGTCTGTCTTTTGGTGTATATCACTTCCCCATCTAAATCTCTTTCGCTTTCGCTTTTGTTCTCTCTCTCTCCCTCTATGTCTGTTTGGCAGTCTCTTTTGGTGGCCAGAACTCAATAAATCCGGCAATCAGTGCTCCAACTGAAACTGCATAAGTTCAAATCCCACATGCACTTTTGGAAGCTCTCGGATTCGCTGGCCCCACACTTGCCCCTAAAACACCACCCACTTTTGCCACTGGAAAATCCCCTCCTACTCTCGCCGTCTACAATTGTCGTTGCCTCTTTTCCCGCTTGGTTTGCGGGAAGAAAACTTTCAAGTGGCAGGAATGCTTGCACCATCTCTGTCTCCATTTGTATCTCTGGCTCAGGTGCGTCGCATTGTGGCATTTGAGAGGAACTTGTATTTGTCCCAAAAAAAGGAAGCGGAGAACATAGGAGAAAACGCATAAGAAAACTTTCTTTGGAGAGGAAAATGATTGTCGAAGAGAGGGATTGGGATTTTAGAAGGGGTGGGGAGGGGGAGCTTGGATCAGGGTTGATAGTTGATAGTTGAGGGGTTAGCCAAAAGGCACACGAATTTGACATTTACACGTTCGCTGTCTGCCTGCGACACTTGTTGCCATGGCTCTGATGGGGCTCTGGCACGACCCTGACGTTTAGCCCCGTCCGCTCATAGCCGCTCATAGCCGTGTGGATAGCATGCATTAGCTTTACGGCTTGCACTAGCCAACTCCCTCTTCCTCCACCAGCCGGCTGCTGCCCCGGGAACTCTTCTGCATACTGTCGCACCCCGTCCACCCGTACATCCGTCCACTCGTCTACGAAGCAATTTACAGGGCTTTTTATGCACTTAAGCGAGACATGTGCGTTCCGTGGATATGGGTCACCGACGACGACAGGGGGGGAGGGACAGCGCTATTGACAGATACCGTCGACGTCAACTGAAGCCAAACACCCTGCCTGCCCTTTGCTGCTGGCGGGGACTGAGCGAGTGCCCGTTATTCATGTGAAAACACGAGGATGTCCTCGTTCCTTCATTGGCTCTTCCTCAGTCTATTGCCAAGGCATGCGTGCCAAAAGGAGAAATAAAAGATGACGGAAACAAGCAAAAAATGAAAAGCCGTTTACAAACAAAAAAGCGGAGAAGTCGGGGCAGTAGATACTCTTGCCCTGACTGGAGGAAGCGACACGAAGAAATTACGATAAATACATAGAATAACGAGTGTTAACAGAGAGAGTATAATCAATCGATAAGATGAATAAAAGCACTAAATAAGTACCAAATCTTGTGACATTCCCAATAAGTAATCAAACATTTGCGCATCACATAATAAACCATAAAATATGCCCAATAGCTGTGGTAATACCATCTCAGGGAATATTTGGTAGGAACTTCAAGGCAGCCAGCTGCCCGGGATTATTTTGAGTATTTTGATGGTCGATTTCGAGTCCTTTCCGATGTTTGTCATGTTCGATGAGGGGAGTTGCCCGTTCCCGCTGCTGCATCTTGGCCATGCCCCCATCTAACTTTATCCTTCATTACTTTTGTGGCGTAAGGCGTAAGGATAAGTTTGCTTTTGGCTCAGGCCAACTTTTACTCACAAGTGAATAAGCCCAGAGACGACAACGATGACGAGCAAGAGATGCTGGTCTACGTCTCGGATCGTATTGGGGCTGCAACTGGAACTGGAACTGTGGCTGGCAGTCGGAGTTGGAGTTGGAGTGGGAGCAGTCGTTGTGGAGGACAAGAACGTATCTCAAATATTTGCACACGCTGCCAATATTTACCTGCAATGAGAGAACGGGAGAGACGAGTTAGTGACAAGCAGAAAGTGGAGCGATGCTGTTGTATTGGGGGAGCATTTAAAATTAAATTACGCATACGCAGCGTGCATCGAGCAACGAGCAACGAGGAGCATGCCACATGCCACATGCAACTCTTAGCACCAGGGCTCGCTTTAAGATCATTTTACATTTCGTTTCGTATCTCTTTGCCCGCCTTCTACTTTGGCTGCTTTAAATTAAAAATGCCTGGCAGCTGCTACCCAATGATGATGCTGCTGCTGATGATGATGATGAGGGGCCACCGCCCACCGCCCACCGCCACAAGATAAAAAGCTGCAGCTCGCTCGAAATTCAATCGAGAGCGGAGGCAGCCGCAGGCGAAGCAGGTGTGTCGTCATCGACGTAGTCGCTCCCCAGCCATCCGCCAGCTACCGTCCGCCGTAGCGCGGCCTTTGAGGCAATGCGCTCTGCTCTGCCATCACGTGCCGGGCCCGTCGCACAGTGGCACCAAACAAATCTGCAAACTTGGAACATCATTTGAGAGATATTTTTAAAACAAAAGGATGAAGTAAGGAAGCAAGGAAGCAAGAATTATACGAGTGGCCTTGCTTAGTGATTAATAAGCCAAAAATATATTCATAAAATTATGAATCTCACGTAGAGGATTTTAATGTTTTCAATTAATAGCTTAACATAACATATACATTTTATTTCCTTCTTCGACATGAAAATGACAGCGAACCACAGTGTCAGCCAGAAATGAGCTGGCTGATGATGCGAAGGGGGCTATGCCTGTGGCAGGGGCCAAGGAGAAGATGATATTGGCGTGGACGGTGGGGGAGGAGGGCGCCAGGAAACAGCGAAGGAAGTGAAGCACATTCAAAAATTCGTTTTGCTGAAAAAATATCAATTCCAGTTCATCGTAAAACGTTTTTACCTCGCAAACGTGAACCAAAAACGTTGCCCCTTCCTGTCGTCGCCCCCCATTTTCCTTTTATCCCATTCGCCGTCATCCTCTTGAAGACTACGCAACATTTTAAATGAATATTTAGAGGAGCCAAAGGGGCTATGACTGGGGCTAGGGCTGAGGCTGGGGCAGTAGAGAGCATGACGGTCCTTCAACATTGTGGCCACAGTTTTCGTTAGGTTATCGAATTTGTACCTCTTCACCATAAAAGAAAGTTCTATCGTGCTGTCATCGATGTGTTATCATAGGTAAATCCATCGAACGACGGAGGATGATACGGGTATTAATGTGACTTGTGTAATTTCCCTTTGTATTTCAGTTTAAACATCAATCTTTTCTTTGCCTTTCGACTTTCTTTACTCAATTTCTTTGGGGAAATTAAAATGGCTTTGGACACTACAGCGACACACTTCCCAGTGTCAACGCCCTCCAAAGCTTTGACTGAAGTTGGATTTGTGTGTAACGGCTGCCTTGAGGTTTAATTGAAATGGATGCCAATCTTCGAGCGTCCATCCCACTGCTGCTCCAGCCCAACGCTTCCTTTCCATCTGTCAGACGGGGGACCTATGAAGCGAATGTGGGCCAATAAAAATGGGGATAAATCACTAGCACTACTGGATTCTACCACCCAATATCCTTCCTCGGAGAAAGAGTGCTGGATATATATTTAAATCACTTGAGTTTCTTGTGGCTGCTGATGCACCATCATGATGGTCCATCATCAATGCACTCCCACAAAAAGAGACACACACACACAGATGCAGACCCATTTCCGCCAGTTGACGACGTTACCAGCTCTCAGTTCAGTCTGTTTGATAAAGCGTATTACGCTAACACAGCATTGCCATCCTACCCAATCGCATCCCTGCCCCATCCTCTCTATCCTCCCTTTCGGCCAGGATGCACACACAAATCGAGCGCAAGGGAATACAAAATACAAAATAATGGAGACCGAGGGCGAAAACGAAACCAATGTAAAAAATATCAACGGAAGAAGCTATGGGAAAAGAAATCGGCAGAAATAGCCGAAAGAGAGAGACATAGAGAAAGAGGGAGCAACACACAGCGGTAAGTACGGCCAGCAAAAACGAAATTACACGAGAAAAAAGGTTTTGAATATTACGCGTTGATTATGGGGATACTTTTTGTGCAGGCTCGCAAAACGGTGCACGCCATGGCACGGAACGATTACAAGATTTATGGTGTTTTCTTTAGGTAGTCATTTTCATCGTAGAATGCAAGGGATAGATATAAAGGAAAACAGGATTCTTCCTGTGGTATATTTTGCGAAATAAAATTTATAAGTCTAATCGACTTCCGTCAAATAAAATTTAATAAAATAAAATGTTCCCAAAATGAGATAAAACAAAAATAAAAATGTGACTTTTCATATTTAAAAAAGGAGTTTCTACGCCCATGTTTTTTAAAAATACCTTAATTTTGCTATTATAAACTCATATCAAAAAACTAAACCAAAAAGTTTTGTTTCGGTCGGAAGTTATTAATTATTGCCAAAAAAGGGGTCAAATTGTCCATAGTATGTACACTATGTACGTATGTATATGCTGCGCTTTTAAGTAGGCAATTCATTTGTTTACTTAATTAATTTTGATATTTTCGCATGGAATTACCATGAAGACATGTTGTATTTTGTGTGCTGTTTATGCTTTCGGAGCGAAGGAAAAACAAGCTTTGCATGTGACGATGTTGCTGTTGTTGTCGTTGTCGTTGCCGAGAATGTTGACGCAGTGCAGCAGGAGACACAACAACGAAACAGCGAGTGCTGCAGGCAACAATAAAAGAGCAGCCACGGAGCGAGGCAACAGCGATGGAGCGGATGATGGTGTGGGCAAGATTATCAATAGCGCTCATCATACGGGGGATGGGGATGGGGAGTACTGCCACATACTCATATGAAACGACAAAAAAAGGAACATAATAGATACAGGGGGAGCCAGAGAGGAGAAATAATAATGCGCTCGAGTGGAAAACGTAGCCCAGCAGCAAAGTAGAATTCCCTTATATTTCATTGTTGTTGCTGTTGTTGTTGCTCCCGGGATAGGTACGATGCCATAGCTATACACGAGCATTCTCTATAATGATGTGGATGCGCCTTTGTTGTCGTCTGGCCCAATTCGCTGCAGAATTTCTGATACCCTTGCATACCCTGTTAATCTCGTATTGTCCGGAGGATCTGCTTGAATCTGCCCTTAAAGCTTACTCACTCAAAGATATGCTAGAGTAAGACCGGGTCATCACTTGGAGTCCCAACCTCCAGTCCCATGAGTCCCATGATAAATGTGAAATTGAATCCTTTCCTGATTATGATCATAAAAACAGAATGAAAACAGAATAAAAACAAAATATCCTGTAACATGGGTATTTGGAGCTTCGATCCGCGAAAGCTGGGCTGGGCTTGGCGTCTTTCTTGTTGTGTCTGGAGGTTGACAATTTTTTTCTTTTGAACGTGGCTGATGCTGCATGGAGCGACTGCACAGTGCTTCAAAGTTCGTGCCGCAATTTATGAATAATGTTTCCATTTAAATTTTGGTTTCCTAATGAATTCACAGCCACATCGTTCCGGGTAACATTTCTATCAGAGATTCGGTCACACAGTGCCGGTTGGTTGAAGGGGGTGGGCAGCAGAGTGCAGCAAACCTGTAAAAAGTGAATCTGACGATGGCTCGGAGCTGTGCTCCACTCTAAATACAAATGTGAAAAGCAGGATTTTCCTCACAATGCATCGCTCGAGTGGTGGGGATATGGGGAAGAAGGTAAACGCTGCCCCTCGACATCCCAGCAACCTGCGGCACATCCTTGCTTCAGCAGGACCAAAATATGCTCCCTTGTCAATATTTGTGTGTGTGTGTGTGTGTGTGTGTGTGTGTGTGTGTGTCTCTATCCTGTAGAAATGAAAATGCCAGTTTAATAATGCTTTGGAAACAAAGCATTTGCAGATTGCTTTCCCCCATTGATGTTCCATCGGAGTTGCCTTTCCTCCTGACGGACGAGAGGCATTAGAGTCGTTGCTCGCCTGCTGCTGCTGCTGCATTTTGCATGCCACAAAATTATGCAGAGGGAGGGAGCGCAGGGGCAAGGCCAGAACCAGAGATCTCTAGTTTTGTTTTTGCTTCTTTTTTGTTTGCTGGCGTTGCAACGCCCGCATTTCCCCATCGATTGATGGCCATCAAAGCTGTGTCCACCCAGAGATGAACAATGTCTGGGTGCAGGGGTAGACGTATGGAATTGGGATTGTGATTGGAAGTGAGCTGGAACACTGAACCACTGACCCGAGCATCTCAAAGAGAGCCGCTGCAACTTTGAGAGATGATCGAACTGTGCAAAAGGTGGAGAACTTTTGATTGGTTTCAAAAGAAAGCTTATCCAGTATTTTATTTTGAAAGCAGCAGTCAGCCTATGCAAAGCAGAACAGCTTTTTGGTCGCTCATGCAGCATGTTGCTATTGTATAGTCTTTGGTTCTAGCCTCCAAAGTAGGCCCAACCCTGCCCGAACTGAAAGAATATGAGACCTTGCCCCAGAGGAATATTCGGGAATACTGCATGTGTTTCTTGGTAACCACTGGACCAAAACTGAACCACTGAACCGAATCACTTTAAATTGATTCAGCATGGAAAAAGTCTCTTATTAATTTGAGTCATATGCGAAGAAATATTGATTATTTTCTCGGGGGAGGCACTCACCTGACGGCGGTTCAGCTGCACAGCAAGACATAGAAGAGAAGAGACCAGAAGTGTAGGGAAGAGAAACGTTCAGAAGAGAAGAGGGAAATGTTGAACCAAAGTGAACCACTGAACCGAACCGTTTTGCCAACATTTTGCAGCCATAGTTTGAATACCTGCATTGTCTGCTGCAGGAGACAAAAAAAAACCAAAACCAAAAGAGAACGAAAAAAAACGGAGAACAATTCAAAGTGCGACACAAATATGCCAGCCGTGGTCCATCTTTTTTTTCAATGGGATTTATACAGGGTTGTTTTTTTTTTTACATATTCTTACGAGTACGTTCCTTCGATCGTCGGAATCTTTATGTACTTTCCTTTATGTACTTGGCACTTTGCAAATCAATTAAGTCCCGCTTTCGCCCAAGACTATGCCGGCCCGCAAAAAGCTGGCCAAAAAAAGGCAAGTTTTTGCATGGGAAATGCGGCCAGAATCTTGTTTCACCCTCCCAAAGCTTTGCCAGCATGTAAACGAAAAAGTTGCCAGCAGAAGTAGGAAAGAAAAAATGAGAGTAAAGAAAGGAGTAAAAAAGGGTAAAAGGAATCAGCAATGCCCTTCGATGAAAGAAATAAATCCAAACATACAAGTAGAACTCTCTAGTCGATATTCCGACCACTGGGATGCGCTGCTTGGACGTGATCGAAGCCGAATAAATACCAAATGAAGATCGCATGGACTGGTGAATAGTTTTACGATTGCTTTTTTTCATTTTCATTCGCGTGTCTGCTAGATACATGAACAATTACAGTGCGCCCCTCTCTTCTATGTGAAGAAAGAAATACAAACACCAACATGAGCCTGTCTGTTTTGTGGAGGCTACGGGGGCGGCTATAAAGAAGACAGCAAACTAAAACTTTGTGTGAATGTTTAGTTCAGCTTCCACTCATCATTCCCCTAATTCTCTAGCTCCTGCAATCACCTAAACTAAGTCTGGCCGCACCTGCTCTCACGCTCCCCGGCAGACAGGACAGTCAATAGACACAGCCATAGACACAGGCATAGACACAAAGGAAACCTAACCGAACCGAACCGAACCGAACTGAACTGAACAAACTTGTGTATTAAATATATTTTGTAAAATTGTTTTGCGGCCTGTAACGGGAAATTCTCTCAGAACATTTGCCCTGGCCGAGTCGAGTCGCCTCCTCACCGTTACACCGTCACACAGTCACACAGTTTACATTTCCCAGAGCCCACAAAACCCCAATAGCAAAGAATGCTGAGTGGGGCCGGCGGTAGGGGATTGGGTTAGGTAAGTGTTGGGTAACAGAGCGAGGGCACCTGAAGCGGGTCCAATGGGCTTGTTAGGAAGTTTGCCACTTGGCACTCAAATTAGATTACAAAGCGGCTAGTAACAGCACAGATTGTGCAGGAAGTGGCGGTAAGGAAGGGTTTAGGGTTGAAAGAAACAAAAGGCGGGGTTTGAGTAGAGAAGAATATTTATCCCCATACATTTGAAGAGTACTTCGATTTGGAATAATTGTTGGATGATCCTTAGTGAGCTCATGTGGGGTGGGGGAAATGCGAGAGAGAAGAGAACGCGATCCTTGACTGCGAATTCTTTTAGATGCCAGAGAACTCTGGATGATATCTGTGATATTATTAAAATACTATATGTACTTTAGGAGCTCTGAGTAAAAAAGAACTCTAGATATATCCATCAACACATTAACTAGTATAATAGCTTTGGGGAGAGTATTTGGAATGTAGATTTAAGGATCCCAAACCTATGAGACAACAGTTTCTTTTCTCTTCAATTTCTTTCATTCATTACTTTTCCAGGGTTTTTGCACTCATTTTTGTTTGTGTGTTTTCCGGTTGTTTAATTTACAGTTTTTAGTGCCGTCTGCTCCCTCTTCTGCTCTCAACCAAAAATATTTTTTGCTGTTACTTTTTCTGTGCTTTAGTATTTTTTGTTGTCCAAAAATGCATTTACGTGCGTTATTTACTTATGCAATTCAAGAAAGTTTAACAAAAAGCAGAGAGAGTCAGACAGAGATATGTACATATAGAGGAGCTAACCATCCAGGGCGAGGGAGAGAGATGGAAGTACCAAAGGAAACAAAACGAAACGAAACTCTAATAAATTGCTGGGCATTGCTAAACGGGATAACCGAGCTCTAACCCGACTCTCTAACCAAGTTAAAGGCCAAAGCAGGAGCAGTGGCAGGACAGAGGCCTCTCCTTTTCGGTGAACCCTTCCAACCCCACTGTACCCCACGTAACGAGTACCAAGTGCAAATGAAAGTTTTGCATTTTTCAACAGGCCAAAAGAGCCAACAGCAACAACCCAACGAGCAGTATGAGTGTGTTCGTAGCATTGCCGTTCTCATGTGCCCAGTTCCCAGTTCCCATATCCAGTCATTTCCTCTCCTCGCCTCCCCTCGCCACCCACCCCGCCCAGTCCAGTCCACTCCTGTGTTTTTGTGGCTGTATGGGGTCCAAGTGAAGCTAGCTATCTCTCTGCTCATATGCCAGAAACGGAAGTGCAAGGAAATGAGGCTTAAACCGCACACAGACAGCGCTGGACAGCGGATAGCGGGAACCAAACGAATGAACGAATCGCTTGGCGGACAATTGAAATGTGAGACGAAACGAGACGAGAATGACAAGAATGATGCCAAGCGGTCAGTCAGTCGTCTGTTGCTGAATCCACTGGTGAGTCAGATGGTGGCTCTGGAACAGCCCAAAGCCCTAAAATAGAGATGGCATTCGCCTCATCGTTGCTCCGCTATAAAGTTTGAGCACCAGGAAGATGATTGGGTTTCATTTGTGATATTGTCTTGTGGTGTTGCATACATACATATGAGTGTACATACATACATATGTGTGTACATACATATGTATAATCAATTTTCATGGAGTCAGTAAGTTGATTGCAGCGGTTGGGGGTGGTTAAACAATGCATGTAGAACAGGAATAGCTTGGGTGTAGAAATTGCCTGAATTATAAGCTGGTTGTAACTATTCACAGCAGTCTCCATCGTTCAGCACATCCCTAGTACTTGGTTGAAGTCCGGGGACTGCCAGAGAAAAAGCCGCAAAATGATGCGGCTGCATGGTGGTCCTTCTTCACATCCTTCCGCCATGTCGCATCAAAGCTGGTGGCATGGTGGCATGCTCGCTACCACACACTAAATGAAAATGTGTGAAAAATGTATGAACATTTTCCTCCTACACCATTTGCAACATTTTAGCATGCCAGCCATTGTAATTATCCGAATTCCAAATAATTACCAAACATTTTTCCACGTCGTCAGGATCTAATTGTACAAAAAAATGTTCTCAGAACAAGAACAAGTGCGCTGGGGTGGAGTGGGGTGGAGTAGAAAAAGCGGGCGAGCAGATGAGCTAGTGGCCTGCCAACTGAGATTTTGGCAGCATATTGCGAGTGAATTAGCGGCGGGGGAAGAGTGGTAGTGGAGGTATCTGGTACATTTGTTGGGCAGAAAAAAGGAACAGAAAAAATCTAACCAGAAATAGATGGATTGCTGGAAGAAGGAGTGAGACAGGGAGCTATTAAATGACAGTGTAATCTCTGCTTAGAGAGAAAAAACTTAATACTGATTAAAATGATTGGGAAATTCTCGAATTTATTAAGGAACTAATGAATGTACATACATATGTTACTCCGCTGATTCTAATGATTAATTAGTCTCTTTCTTGGACTATTTTCAACTGGGTAAAACTAAATATAAGGATCCAATTTGTAGGTAAATTTTTGACGAGGCAAAGTTAGTTCGTTTGGATATTGCAATATTTTAAATAGTTTTTTTTTGTCTGCAAGATTTAAGTAGAATTACATTTATTTTTATTTCACTTAAATTCACTTTGTGTACATACTCCTAAGTCGCAATGCCTTTGTTTTCCTTTGTTATTTTTGGCATTCAGAGTTTTCAGCTCACCCAATATCCTCTTCTGTTGACTGTGGTTCATTTTTCACGAGATTCCTATTTAATTTCCACTCTTTTTTGGGCCCTGCCACCGCCACAAGATCTTTTGAATGCCAAAACTAATATTACGCATACGCCATGGAAACCGCAGAGAGCTTGATGGAGGAAGGGTGAAAATGCATTTTTGGAAGCATTTCAAGTTGACTAAAAGAAAATTACAGCCTCCGCAACTCCCCATAGAGAGCGCGGTGCAGTGAAAAAAGTTTTTTCCTCGGGCATTCCAAATTGGAAGAGAGGGAAATTCGCTCTGTGGCATGCCTCCCCTGCAGAGCACCTGAACGAACGTTTTCACGCTAAAGCGCTTTTCCGAAAGTTCTTCAAAACTCAATTCGCGCTCTGCCTCCTCACTGCTGCCTCTCCCTCTCCACGCCATACCACCCCACCCCACCCCGATTGCAATTCTCTGGCAACAGACCTTGAAGGTGTTTTTTTTTTTTTTTCTTTTTGGCAGCGGGAAATTTAAAAGGAAAAAAAAAGTTTTGCTTTGGTTGTGTTGCTGCTGCTGCTGCGGCTTCAGCTGGCGCTGCACGGTCTGCCAACTAAGCCACAGGCATTTAACATTGGCTCTGCCCCCCTCATTCTGCACATTTTGTGCTGTAGCCCAGTCACCGTCGAAAGCCTCCAGAACATCGATAGCATATCCATGCATATATTGGGAGCACAAGTATAGCGTAAATATTTCAAAACATTTTCTGATGAGGTTGCCAAATTATACAAACAATATTAAGAGAATAAATGGCTGAGGAGCCACACACACCCTTTCAGCTTCCTGAAAATACCCGTTCGATGCCGGTAAAATTCGCCGATACTGTTATTAATCCTTTCAATTTTAAATTAATCTTTGACACATATTGAACTATTTATCATAAAATTTAAAATCAGATACATTGATCATCCCTATTTCATCTAGTCAAAAAATCTCAGAAATCGATTCAGTTTATCCTGTTAAACATTTGCTTTTTGGCTTTGAGCTTAATTTAAATAAAGGTAAATTAGCTTAGAATTCTGCCGAGTGCTGCGAATGGATTTTCGCTTCCTATTTATTTATTTACTTTGCAGAAATATAGCTTACTCTGCCAGATTAACAAGAAAAAAAGGGTATTTTCCATATTTACTTGCCGGACCAAAGCACTCTTCACCTTCTCCGTGACACACACCAATTTTAGCCACGAAAATTCAACAAAATCATTCGCAACTAATCAAACGAGTTATCGGGCAAAGGCAAACCGAGTTTCGGCTCGCGCACATAGAGATAATCCTCTTGCTCTGTTCTCCTACCCCTGAAACAATTCCCTATTAAGATGTTGTAATTGTGGCCAAAATCGCTGCCAAGAATATTCCAGAATTGGCTGCAGTGAGAGAGGGTGGCTCGGCGGTGAGAAACATGCGGCCAAGTGGCGAGCCAAAAGCATGTTAGCCAAGTCAAACGGTGTGGAGGGTGGATGAGGGTGAAAGAGGTGGGTGCGACGGGCAGGGTGCAATAGGAGCTTCTCTTCAGCAAACAGAGCCAATCTGCGTGCCTTTGTGGGCATTTGCCAAGATGAAATCCGTGAATCCGCCCCTCTCCACCCTTTTCTCTCCGACCAGGCTGACCAGCCGCGGGCGTGCGAGCATTGCGAGCAATGCAAGAATGTTGGGCCTTGGCAATTGCCAAGAAAAAGTTCTCTATTCATATAGTTGGCAGTAAAGCCAAGACTTCAAACAAGCAGAGCCTTAGCAGATCACCAACGTATACAGAAATTCAACTGTCTTTTGGGAGATGATAAAATATATTGTAGCCAATGCAGCCCAAATATCAGAATGCTTAGAATGTTGCAGGTGAGAAGACTGCACTGACCTGAATCCTCCGGCCACACTCCCGTATCTATCCCGTATGTGGCTTCACCTCTCTTGGGTGCTCCTTTAAGTGGTGGTACGTTAAAGTGTTGCCACCTGTGCTCTCTATGCTCTCGATGCCCTCTATGTCTTTCCTCTCATGCCATTTATCCCCACCGACCAAAGAACAAAAGAACAAAAGCTTTTTGCAACGTTTGCAACGTTTGCATATTTTTCAATAAGAAAATATTCTTTGATGCATTTTATATGGCAATCTGAGAATTTCAGTTCACCGCTGCAGATATACGACTATATGTACATACGTATATGCTGTGCATCTGTGTACGTGTGCGAGTGTGGCCAAATCAGTTTATGCAGGCTTACACGCTTAAGCCTCTCCGGCACCCCTCAGAACTGACTCGTCTGGCTTAGCCCCCCTCCCTTGCGTAGTTCCCCTGAGGAGGATAAGCCCGGCTCAATGTTCTTTTCAAAAAACCTTTTTGAGTGGCAGACCGAAATACACACACAAACACGGACAATCCTAAGCGAGTATCTCTCTCTTAAAATAGAAAAAAAATTACAAAAATGAAATTGATTCGATACAAATTTTACATTACTGTATCCGAAATGAGACAAAAAGTGGAGGTGGTTGGGGGAACGGTGAACTATTAAAAAGCTAGTAAAACAGGATTGCCTTGGCCATTTCTGCAGGCCGGCTGCTCTGACCAACACAATTCCACAACCATAATTTTAATTACAACAAAATCTGTTGACTCCTTTTCGAAACCAACACACATAAAATGCTGCCAACAACTTTATTATTGTCATAAATAAGCGCGACAGAAGCGCATAAGGTTGGACAGGGATAGGGATAGCTTTTCCAGGTTGCTGCTGTTGCTGCTGTTGCGGTGCGGTGGGTGAACAAAATAATGCGGTGGGTATGGGAGCCCATAATGTGATAAGAAATGTATTTATAGGCGAAGCAAGTGGATTTAATAATGATATTTTCAGCCAACGGCCTGAAAAAATACGCAATAAAAGTGCAGTGCGGCAGAAAGGGATGCCAGGCTAAGTTATGATGCCTCTCTGCATCGCTTCTGGTTTGTGTTTTTAATGTTTATTGCCACAGCGTCACCTGATTAAGTAATTATAATTATGTATATTCCTGTGTCCCCCCCGTGGACCACTCACTGGCCATCTCTCCCAGGCATTTGACTGCATTCCATTAATGGAGTGCATTGGCACATGGATAATATTTGATAAAATTAATTGTTGCCAGAAGCACATTTTTCATTCTTTTGAAAAAATAAAATACCGAAAAGGAATTCCAAAAATTCTTTTCGAATGGCAAATGCATTGTGGCCACATTTCACTTGACAGTTAGCTTCCCGTTAATCCAGCACAAATTTCATAAAAGTCTGGGCTGAAAAGAAAAACCCCACCAGTCGCTTCAGCTGTTGTCACGCTTCAATGCAGTGGATCCCTGCACGGTTGCCAAACTTCACAGGAACAAAATATTTTACCTTCACCAAAACCACAATGGATCGGTTGATTTTCCTTCTAACTTCTGTTCTGATCTTTTTTGTTCTGTGTAACAATTTGGGTTCCATTCATTTGAAATATCATTGGTTTTCCTCGATTTATTTAATTGTTGCCAAGGATCCACCATCTTGGAAATATTACAGATTTTTGGCAGACTCCCAGATACGAAATAGGTCTCATTTAGTTTGCAATTTAACTCTTTCCTTTTGGGTAAGACTGCTGACAGGTATCGTGGGGCTCACATGTCTGTACATGGCGCGGCAGAGGGACAAGAAAAGACTTTTGATGCACAATACAATACCGTTTAACTCGAAGGGATCCGTTCAAAGAGACTCTGAATATCGGTACCTTATAGCCGAAATTCCCTTTGGCTACTTACTCGTTCTTTTTCTGGGTATAATATTTAAGCAATTTACTATGCCATTGAGTGGTGGTGTGTGAATGATATGAAACTCAAACAATGTAGACAAACACATTAAGCGAAAGAGACAACTATATGCAGATACAGAGAGAGAGAGAGAGAGAGAGAAAAGTTGGTAGCTCTGAAATGTATGCTGTAAGCGCCGCATGCAAATAATGTTAATTTAAATTCGAGTATCATCGTCGGTGGCAGCCTGCAACACCAGCAGCATACTAACACACCGACACATCGCACACACACACACACACACACAAACACACACACACACATACATACATAAACAAACACACAAACATGTGTGTACAATATGAGTTGACAGTCAACAGAGGCAGCAGAGGCATCGAATTCCCAATGGCCAACTGGAGTTGTTCCCCTTTGCCGTTGCCGTTACCGGGCAAACATATTGTCCCCAGAAACCAACGACTACGAGTATTACAAATTTCGGCAGGGCAGAAAGCATCTTCAGACTGTACATAGCCATAAGATAGGTGCAAGTTGAAGTGGGACATAAGGCCGGACCAGTGAAGCCAATGGGACTTACAGGACGTCTGCTTGCCAATTGCTATGCTACTTAAGGAATCATCCAAGCGTCCTTCTGCTCGCACACATACATTTGTACATTGTACACACATACATACATCAATATTACTGCATACAGCTATTAGCCTGTTCCGTTCCGTATCTCAATGGAAAACAAAATACCAAAATACCATCTTGCTAAATTCTACAAATTCTACAAAAATTGCCTGGTTGAAGGATAAATGATATCTATCGAAATTAAATTAATAGGCATGTATTTGTAGGGAATTCAAAGAGTCGTCTCTCTACTGTCGACTTTTTCCTTTGGTTTTTTCGGCCTCGTAAAGGCGGCAGATGTCATTGTGGCTGTTGTTGAAGCGTTTCACTCGTTTATTTTAAAGTGCTTTGGCTGGAACACTCACACAAACATAAACACAGACACAAACACAGACACACACAGCTACCCATGCACGTACATGACACCGATAGGGAGCACTAGAGGGAGAGAGAGAGAGGGTGGGAGACGTAAACAAATTTAAAGCGCAATTAAGTTTTGCGGCATAGACAGACAGAAGTCAGTTTTCAGTAATAAACTGCACCGGCCATTTCCCAGCCAGGTGCGAGGACACCGTGGACAGAGGACAGGGGATAGGAGACGGAATGTGGCAGGATGTGTCAGGTGTGTCTGTGCCTTTTCCTGCCTCTCTCCCTCCCTGAGATAATACACACACATCCATGCACACATATGTACATATGTATGACATATAATGTGCCCCTTGATTGCTGTTCCTGTTGTTGTTGAGCGTTGCGATTAAGCCGATAATGATGATGTTGATAACGTTGATAATGACGTTGATAATGACGATGCCGGAGCAATAGTGCTTCGTTATTAATGCTTCATTATTAAGCCGCCCCCAGCCCACCCTGCCGCCATCCATCGTTGGTTTGGGCAGGGCTGCGTCTGTGTCTATGTCATTATATGGGCAACTCGAAGAGTTAACAGCATCTCAGAATCTAAGGGACAAGGCACACGCGACTGTGGACAGCGAGTGGCTGAGATGGGCTAATGCGAAGAAAGCAATTCCATGTGAGTAAATCTTAGAACATGAAATGTTTCCCATCTCCATCCACTGATGCAGTTGGGAAGCAATGAGCACAGCTTTGGGCACAGAAAGTGTTCCATTATTCCACTCTGTTAAAGTCAAATTCCTTTACTTTACTTTAACTTCCTTCAACTGTGGCACAGTTTATCCCCAATTAATAAGAAGATTCCTATTATCCTCCCAAATTCACTTTCTTTAATTTTCCACTCCATCATCATCTTCCTCTCTCTCTATCTCTCCCTCTTTCGCTTGTCAGTGCACACTGACTGACAAATAATTACTGTTTTATGTACTCTGGTCTGGCTTCACCTCACTCTCCCCCCACTCCCCACGCCACCTAACTAACTTAACCGAACCATTCTCTCATTTGAGCTTAGCTCGGCTCACAATAATTTGCGACTTTTTCGTTGCTTTTTTGCCATTCTTCTGCCTGATCTGATGTACGATGATTCACCAGATTCGCTTGTTGGATTGATTGCTGGATATACTAATTACATTTTTCCTGATTCTCAACAATTTTTTGATTGATTTTGTATCTATTGTTCCCACGTAATCGATACTTTGCTGATGTTTTCCTTGTTTTAAGTGAATTGTTGCTGCTTATTGTTGTTCCTGCATCTATTGTTTCTCCGTGCGCTCCTCTTGTTGGAGGTGTTTCTCGTGTTGTTGCCCCGATTATTGCTGCTGGCGCTTATGTTGCAAGTGTTGCTTCCGTTGTTACATCGGTTGTTGGTGCCGTCACACCTTTTGTGGCTTCTTTGCTGGCTTGTTCCTGCCGTGGGTGTTGCTGCCATTACTTTAACGACATATGCATATTGCTATTTGTCACGAAATGCCCACAAGTATGCAACGATTCCTGGATGCTTTGCAGCACAGGCGCAGGCACACACATACAGGCACATACAGGCACAGTATGTCGGGAAACATGTCTACGAAAAATGTATGAATATTGTAAAATAAACTAGCAAAATATGTATGTGTAGATATATATATTTCTCCTTAGTTAAAGGTAGAAGGTAATGGCAGTCTAGGAGTCACGAGAGGGTGGGCAAGAGAAAAATCTTTAAGCTTGTACAGCTATGGTCGTGTGTGTGTGTGCATTCCGGCTATGTATGTGTGTGTGTCTTTTATGCATTTGTTACTTGTCATGTTGCAGAAAAGGGTTAGCCTTTTTGGAGCCCTCTGGCTCCCATGGCGTCTGTTCTGGCTCGAATATTTGGTATAATTGTTGCTGCTGGTTTTGTTGGTGTTGCCCAGTCCCTTCCCGCTTGGTTTGGCGTTCTGCGGTGGGCCGGACAAGCCCATGGCCGAAACCCGAAACCAAAACCGAGCTGGGCCTTGTTGTTTGGTTTTGCTAGTCAAATTACCAAAATAGCAAATGTGAATCGGTCAGGACAAGAACATGAAGGCAGACAGAAGCGCCAGCAGCGCCAACAGCAACAGCATGACAGCCAATTCCCTGTCTCCATCTCACCATCTCTCTGCCGACTGCCTGGCTCCTGCTGGAAGAGCGTTATGTGGCTAATTACTTTCGAAAGTCAAGTTATTAGCGTGATTACAAAGGCATTGCACATGAGGCAATACAACAGCAGCAGCAGCCTCAGTAGCAGCAAGGAGCAGCGGAAGCCAAAGGAAGCACAACAACAGGAGCAACAAGATACATAGAGAAAGATAGAAAGAGAAAAAGGGACAGCGACGGAGAAGAAGAATTAAAAACAGATAGAGAGAGTGAGAGAGCTAGGAGTATGGCATAGTGGTTAAGATTTTGCACGAAAATTAAACAAATCAGAAAGAACAGCCCCTAAAGCGGGAAACACAGCTACGAATTGCTGCAAACAATTAAGTTCTCATTTTCTAAATATCGGCACATACTTGGATTCATGAATGGCTGCAGATCGGAGCAGTTGAAATTTTGCTTAGCCCCACTGTGCAGTGTCCTGGCAAGACAACGACAACCAATTCCAACGGCCATGGCAGCGACAACGGCAACGGCAACATCAGCCAGGCGCAGGGCTTACATGAAAATTAGCCAAGCGAAGGCCATTCGAGAGACGAGGCCGAGGAGCAAGTGAAGCCGGCGGTGCGCAAATGTGGTTGGTGGCAAACAGCAAACAGTAGCAAAGGCTGCCCACCAAGAGGCGCTTGGAGTTGGGGTTGGGGGCACAAACTCGTAACAAGAAAAATAATCATTCAGAGGCGACCCACAGGAAGGCGGCTGGGATTAGTGCGAGCTTTTTTTGGCTGCCTGTTGCAACAACAACACCGACACCAACAGCAGCAGCAACAACAATAAGCGTAATTTCCGCGGGGCTGAAGCTAATGTTTCTGATGCCATTTGTTGCCATGTTGCATGGTAAATATGCATGTATGCATGCATGTATGTGTTGCATGCTAAACGTTGCTGCAATCAGACCCATCATTATCATTATCATCATCATCATCATTACCGGCAACAGCCATTGTGTTTTGATTTTCAAATCAGACGCCGAAACATTTGCATTATTTTTCGCGAAATTGGCGATTTTTATTTTTGGTCCACTTTTTTATACATATGTACGAGTCTCTTTGTGTGTGTGTGTGCATTGGTCACATTTTAATTAGCATGGAAATGAATTGCCACCAATTAAGGAACGTTTTCAGAGAGAGCGCAATGGACAGAACGAGCGCCAACAAAAATGGTGCAGGGAGCTACAATTTGGCTAGATTAAATGTACATTGTACATATGTACATACATATTTACATATATTTCATAACCAATTTTCCTGCATTTCCTGTTACTCTCTTTTTCACCAGCATCTAGTTGTACATTATTTATTACCATACAGCATGAAATATGTACATATATACTCCGATGAGGCATGCATCCTCATAGTCAGGAATCTGAATATGTAACACTATTCATTGCAAAATTGTCACTCTATAATTTAGAATCTTATTCACCAGTCTGACCTGTTTGACTATTCATTCAGCATCAGCATTTTCCAAAGTATTCGTGGACGTAGCTTGATCCTCCGGGGTGCACCGATAGTAGCGGCCCTTGTGCCGAATTATTTCCCCAGTACGGACGCTTATGATCACTATGGTCCTGACGTGGCACTCCATATGAATCATACCGGAGAGTGGTGGATCCACCTTCCTTGCCATGGCGCGGACAATTTGCTTTAGAGTGGGACTGCCCAGATCTTGAATAACATTCTAAACATCTGCGGACTTCATTGCGACTGTTCTGTTCTGCTCTGCTCTGCTCTGCTCTGTTTTGATATGCAAATTTTACTAACGAAAATGCCCAAACTCTGAATTTTCAGTTTCTCGACTAACTTGTCTGTTCGAAAAATGAAATGAGGAGTAGATGGAAAGCCAGTGGAACGGAAAACTTCTGGCCAACTACTTGATGAGGTGAAACAGATGCTAAATGGATTATTATAATAAAATCGAAAAATCTAATAATAATATAATATTATTGCTGTAACCGAAACACAACAGACCCTTTATTTATGTACATACATATGTACGTATGTACACCGATGTACATACATATATCGGTGTCATGAAGATTTCACTTAATTTTTAACGATGTCATTTCGGGTTTTTATCCCAGCGTTGGCTCTAATTGGGCTTTTCTCTCTCTCTCTCAATCTCAATCTCTCTGTGCCTTTGTTCGTTCTTTTCTTCCATGTATTTTATTTCAGTTGGGTCTCTTGTGTTGTTTTTTTTAGTCTTTTTGGAGGTTTGTTTTTGTTGTAATTAAATTAACACATTCTGCTTGTTAACAAACAACTTTTGCCGGATGCGTGTCCTGTGCGGAATTTCCTTCCCAATGGAGAAGAGAAGGAGCTTCAACAGTTGCCTAGGATGCCTAGTCACAGCGCACACAACCTCTGAACGAACCGCCTGCCCCTGCTTTCTCCTCTGGGCAACACATAGTTGGGTCCTTCAGGCAAGTGCCAGTCAATCAGGCAGCATAATGAACTAATTGAAATAATTGCCAGGCTGCATAGTTAAAATATATAAACAATGTCCGTAAACAATGTACATGTACATGTACATACATACATACATATGTATCCGAACCGCTTCCGCACACTGCGGACCGGCTCCGTTCTCTCTCCTCGACGACAGACTGTGTGTCTGGAGCAAGTTTTCGTATCATACTTTGCAGCGCTAAGCTGAGCGAGCAGACAAAGAACTTGGAAATTCATTTCATTTAAACGTTTTCTTTGGCCTAAACCAATGAAATGGAAATGGGGAAGGAGAAAGGAGAAAGGGGAAATTGGGGTGGGGGTACGAATATCCTCGTGTCTGGAGCTGGAAAAAGACAGCCAGGAAGGGGACAGAGCAACTACATTGAACGGGCCCAACAAACATTAAACTTCTTTTTGCTCCAAGCTGCAAGTGGCAGCAAGGCTGCAGCCAAGTAGGTGCTGGTTGGCGGCGGGGAGTTCGCTGCACGGCAGCTTAGGAGTTAAGGAGCCGTTGACGCAGGCCACATTGGCGCTCAAGCCGAAAACCTTTTCAACAAAAACATAAAAAGAACCAAAAAACTTTTCTCCCCCACCCAACATTCTAGCCAACAACGAAGGGTGAAGGGGCTGGGCAGCCAAAACTTTTCACAGAAATCTATCCGTTTATGCACTTGAAAATTCCTGTGCACCTATGGACAGTGAATGTCTAATATATTGGAATATTCGTAGAAGTTTCCAATCACGTCGAGTACTGTTAACTGCCTAGCCAAGCCAAATACAAAGGGTGAACACTTGGCAAAAATCTACCAGACTTGATCTGGATCTAAAAGTTCGTAAGATCAGATCGGATACGCTCACCTGTGGCCCCAGAGGCCCCAGGGCCCCAAAATAATATCTCTTTAGCCAGAATTCACTGTAAAAATGTTGCACGGAATGTACGATGGGGTGGGGCTAGGAAAAGGTCGTCATGGCCTGAAGGGGTCAAAGCATTTCAGGCACTCAACCATCAATACGTGATAAAAGTTTGCTGCTGCTGCTGCCGTTTCCGCTTCGGCCAGGAAAAGCCCAAAAAAACCAGTAAAAATTCACTAAAATATCACAAATGTGCGTGTGCCCCTGCGCCACCACCTTTCCCCTCCCGATCACTGAGTCGGTAGGAGGGAACTTGTTAAAAGGTAATTGATACAAAATGACGTTGAAATCGAAGTTGAGTTCGAGTCCTGCCACATATGTCCATCGCCATCGCCATCTCTATCTCTCTCTCTTTCTCGCTTTCTTCCTCTAAGACTTGGTCAGTCAGGGAAAGTTGCATTTGGGGAATCGAACATCCGCAGCAATTTTCTATTATGCCAAAGAAATTTTCACAAAACCATTTTAAGTTATCTTAAAAATAAGGAAAGGAAATGCAAGGCAAGGAAAACGGGAAAAAAGGAAAAACCCTCATTCGATATGTTGAGAAAGTCAAATTTAAAGCACTGGAAAACAATAGACAAACAAATGAGAAAACGCAACCCAGAAATTTTCTTCATCCTACCCCCTTTTTGTGGAGAAAGAAAGGAAAAACGGAAAGGCGAGGCAGTTTTGCTAATAAACAGAAATCGAAGACGGATATTTTCACAGTAAATTGGTTTGGGATGCGATTGGATTTGGTCTGAGCTGGGAATAGAAATAGAGTTGGTGAAGTTGGTGGAGTTGGAAAAGAAAAGCAAATCAGAAGCCAGGCACACTTTGAGAAAATTTTGTAAAATACCTTAACAAATGAATATTAAGTGATCTACTGACAGAGGATCACCGATCTAGATCTAGACAATCCCAACTTCCTTCTTCCACACTTTTCTCTATTGATTTGCGCGCCACTATCGATTGAGAAATGGCAGCCCTAACAGGTTGGGAATATGAATACCAATTTGTGCTTTATGTAAATCGCTTCCACCTTTCGTTACTGTAGCCCAAAAAAGTTTCCCCCAGTGTACTGTTTCACAGGTATACAAAAGGAGGCTAGACCAGACCAGACCAGACCTGGACCCATTTCCTTTGCCCCTTTGCCCAGCAGCCATCGTTGGTCGCCGTTGCTCAGACAAGCGGAAGTCCTTTTCATTCCAATTTTTACGGAAACGGCCATATTTGTGGTAGATAATCGGTTTGTATCGCCTTCTCCGACTTGATAGTTCTTTCTCCTCTTCTCCTACGAGTGCGCGTATATACTTATGTACGTACATATAATATGTACATATTTATGTGGCTATTGTGTATACTTGTGTATTTATCCATCTTGTTTTATTTTTATTTTTCTTCTCGTTGTAATGTCGCTGACGCAGCTGGGCCGTTGTTTTTTTGTTATACGCGTTTGCTTCACTGAACTTTGACCGCTCCAGTATTGCAAATGAGCAAAAAGCCGAGTCCGTAAAACATTTCTACTGATGTATGGGCAACAATCTGGGTGTTCCTTCACCCTTCGGTGCTCAGGGAATCTCCGATTGGGTTGGGTTGAAGTAAGCCCCAATTGAACCCCAAGCAAATACTTAGCCGAGTCCCAATCATTCGAAAGCCATCTGTGTGGGCTGCTCTTCCTTCTTTGTGTAGGAATTTAATCGAATTAATTGCATTTAACTGAAGAGTTTCCCTCTGAGGAAATGTCTGGAGATGGTTCCTTTGCAAGGAGCCAAAGTTTGTTATGAAATTGAAATTGCAGCTGAATGATTTTCATTATGCTCCACGTCTGAGCCAGGAAATATACATACGTAAGAAGAGGCAGCGCCACAAGCAAAACTTGTGGACGAGGCAGCCCCTTGACCTTTTCCGACGAAGTGGCCATCAATCAATCCATTAAATTGATTTGTTGTGCTTGCTGCAAGATTTTCTTTAATTGAATTACATTGGAAAAGTCACACAGATGATGCAGAGCAGCAAGGACAGCAGCGTCTTTTTGTTGTCTTGCCTTTTTAACATATTTTCAGGCAGTAAAATAAGTGTTCTATGTACATAATTTAAGAAGCAAAATACTCATTTAATAATCATAATATTTATCATTTTTAAGGTGTAAACAAATTTCGAGCCAGAAATTAGAGCGGGGCATTTTATTGGTTCTAATTTCTGGAAAAAATTCTCAATGTATTGCCCACACAGGTTTGCCATTTTGGTTGAAGTAAATTTAAAGTGAAATTTTACCATTAGTCAAGGCCTCAACAACATTGCTCAGACGTCAGGTAAGCCTAGGAAAACGAAACGAAAATAGGAGAAAGCCACACGGGAATCACCCACAGCAAAAATTGCATTTTATATTTTAATTCGCACATTTATGGTTTTGCATGCAAAAGAGTCCACGAAGAAGCAACAAAACAAAACAAAAGTTGGCAGCACGAAAAAACCCAAGGCGGATCCTGACTAGAATCCTTTGGCTGCTGCCGCTCCGTTGCTGCTGCCGCTCTTCAAGTGCATTCCACACACACGCACATGGAAAATGGAAAATTATTATAGAAATAATATGCACTTTGTGTGGCACACACAGCCACAGGTCGACTGACTTCCAACCAGCCCCAGCCCCCACCCCGATTCCCCTTTCGGAAACGAGGCGAAAGCCAAAACCAAAGCCAAGGGCATCGCAGGACCATCCAGGATGTGCACTCAGCTCGTGGGAGCATGTGAGTTTGTGTATGCAAGAGGATATGAGGAAACGTATACACATGCACACATACATATTTACATTTAAGTGTGTAGGTGTGTGTCGGATTGTGATGTGCTTTGGACATCCTCGTGCTAACCGGACCAGTCATTTCCCTCTTTTCTTCGGGCACTACAATGACCAGTGGGACCAAAGCGTAACAAAATCCTGTCCTTCCCATGGAAAACTGGTAAGAAATTCGGAAATCTCACATTTACTTTGAGAACAAAACATTAGTGCATGATTTAATTTTAGTGTAAAGCGCATAGCAGTGATCGGCACCAATACAATATGATTGCGGATCAACCAAATTACGGAAAAATATAAATTTTATTTTCTTATCATATGGCCACACTGTCTTTAAGTGCTCTATCTTCTGCTTCTTGCATGTCCAACACACTCGGGGACACTGGCAGACGTGGGGCTTAACTTTAACAGTTATGTGTTTTTGCTGCTACTGCAAGTAAATTTGCATGTGTAACGGTCAGTCGCCATAGTCCCACCTTAGTCTCCCCATCCCACCAACGACCACCCATCACCCCACCCACCACACGTGACCAGGCAGAGCCAACAGCTGACAGACTCTGTGTGAAAAATGTAATTTCAACGTTATCCTGACGTAATGCCAACGTTATCTGCTTGCACACGCCTCTTCACTGCACTGGACTGCCACGTAACGGGGAACGGGAACAGGGGGTGACAGAGTGCTAGACAGAGAGCGAAAGAGAGCAGGTTATGCATATGTTGTTGCTGCTTTGTTTGCTAGTTTTCGTCCTTTTCCGTTCCGTTTCGTTCCGTTCCGTTCCATTCAGTTCTCTCCTCTTCTGCCCGGTGTTTGTGCTGTGTGCTGTTCACTTTACAGTTAACTCAATCACGCATGCCATCTCTTTCTGTCTGGACAGGACCCACACCCACACCCGGACCCCTCCCCGCACCACATCACACACAGCACAGCATGCGGCTCTCATCGGCCATCTCTGTCACATTGTTAGATACAAATTTTGGTTTGGTTTATATTTATTGCATAAATTTTGATGGTCATAAAATGGAATTTCCAGGGACAAAATTGTTTTCAATTTTAATTTACTTGTCCGCCCAGACAACAGAAGCCACTGTCAGCAAATAGGAAATTTTAGGGCGAAAAACAGGTACAAAAGGGAATGTACTAATAACCGAAATGGATTTGAGGCTGTCAATTCGTGCAATCCCCGCGATGGGTTGTGGGGGGTGTGTGTCAGCCTCCGTCCGGACCGTTATTAATTGCCAATTGTGATAATGCAACAAAATGAGAGATGACCATGGGCCTTACAAAGCACAAAAGAGACGACATAAAAGATAGAAGACAGGCAGACAGATAGCGACTGTCTCAAATGCCAGGGGCGTAGACGTAAACTGGCCCTATTAATTTCACTTGGGTTTCGCTCAAAATAAATAGGGAAAGACATAGCCAAAGGAAAGCAGGAGACGGAGTTAGAGTAGGAGAAGGGAAAATACATATTTTCTCCTTTGTCCAATTCAAACATTGTAAAATGTTTTTATGCACATATGGACATTAAGAAAGTAATAAAATTGATTCAAATTTAAAGAACTTAATAAAAGTGGGTCCAATGTGGTACAAAAACTTCCCATTCAAACTTTGGTTAAGACATGTTTAGGTTTAACCAATTATTTGGATTACTTGTGCTAAACGATAATTACATATGTACACTTATGTGCCAAAAAAGATTGATTCCATTCAATTCAATCACTCCACTGAATGAATTGCCTAAACCCCTTTTCTGGGCAGGCCATGGACCAATTTCTACTGGATAAACTTTTCACTCCATCCTCTTTCTTTTTCTATTCGGTTTTATGCTGACCCTTTTCTTTGCCGCGTTGTTTGCTTAGCTTTCGGTCAATTCAATTTGTAGTTTATTCATATGCTACATCTTCACACGTCCATGGGGCATGCATCCTCGCCCCACTCTGCGCCACTCCTACCACACCACACTCAATTCGCAATAAGTGCTTATACCCGGTACTCGAGCATATATTATATAAACGGTGACTTTGGTTGGCTTGCTTACAGGGTTTCTGTTGACTTTGACAAGCTTTCCTTCAAAGGCGGTGGCCGGCGATAAGTTCGACAAATCACTCGCCAACACTCATGCTCTCTCGCAGTGTCGCTTCAAGCTCTCTTTGTGACTCTTTCCCCTCGTTCTTTTTCTGTGATGGTGTCAAACGAAAAGTCAGCCACTTATGTTGATTCCTCTTTCACTAGCAGCAACGTCGCTCTCGATGTTGGCGTCGCCGCCGCAGTCACCAGCGTCACTTTTAGTTCTAAGCAAATTTCGCAGTCAAGTAAATTCGGAATGAAGAGGGAGCAAGAAAAGGCCGGTATGCAATGCATTGATTTTTGACTCTGGCTCTCTTTCGCTCTTTCATGCTCTTGCTTTTTGGCGCAATTAAAATTGTCAGGAAATTCAGTTCAAGAGAGTGAAAGAGATCGAGCGAGCAGTTGCACAGTTAACTGGTTCACTCGAGATAATCATCTCGATTAGGAAGTTGCTTTGTGCTATGAAAATCGTTTTCACTTACCTCGAAAGGCATACATTTAAAGCTCTACCAGTATTTATATAGTTATATACATATTTTATCATTGTTGTTACCTGAAATGAAAGGATTAATGGAAATTGAATATTTGGTTTAATTAATGCAAAAACATTGCGATGATTAAATTTGACATCTGATAAATGTAAAATACAAAATTATTATCAATGGAAGTTTCCTGAATTTTCATCTGGGAAACAGCATTTACACAATTTCTTAGCAAATAATCATCATAATTTGAGTTAAATATTTGCATCAGAATTGTTCTTTGAGGGAGGAGATGAGAGTCCTGCTTCCATTCGGGGCTTAATTTTCTGTTTTCAGTCCCCCACTATCCCACTATCCCTCTCTCTCTCGCTCTCCTTCTCTCAGTGTCTCGCTGTCTGCATAACTGTAATTAGTTTGCTCACCGACCAATAACAATGGGAACCACAGTCAAATCTTTGATGCCTAGCCTCAATAATCCACATGGAAGATTACATCTTAATGGATGGGGATAATGGGTGATAATGGACGGAGTGGAGAGGAAAATATGTATTAATATGAGCAAGCAGATAGGTGGGCGTAGGTAGTGTAGTGAGAGATCCACGTATTGTCAAAGAAGTTGTGGTTAAACATTTTCTTTTACTGTTACATCCATTGCCATAAAAATGTCCACAAGTCGGCATGACAGTGAACCCTGGCTCAAGCAACTGTAAACAGTTCATACAAATAAGCAGGAAAGTATGCAGCAAAAGATTCGAAACAATGGGAATTCGAAGCGTTTGATGTATCCTCTTGGTCAGAGCTTATAAACGAATGTCTGTTTATCCAACGCACCCATAAATTCTTTTTATTTATTTGAAATATTTTGTGATTTACATTTGGGTCCATATTTGGAAGATGTCAAAGAAGTTCCGTCCCCTAATGGCACTCACCCCGTATGGCTCATGTTTACACATGCCCTTACATTTTGGCTTTCTTTTACTGCAGTTTCGGCCATCTTTTGATGGTAGCCACTGTACCCACATGGACATTCGTCTGGGACCAAAATGGCGCGCTTGGCTGCACTTGAAATGCAGAGCTTGTGTGTGTGTGTGTGTCTATCTACCCCCTCGTGTGTGTCTCTATTTCTTCATTTCTCCCTCTCCCATTAAGCGATGTCTGTGGCCTGTTTTCTTCATTTGTGCCCCTGTGTTTGTGTGAGTGCTTTGAGCTGGATTAAATATTTTTCTGCTTGCATTCAAAGAAATTGCTGGCTGCTTTTCATTTGCAGTCACCGTACTGCACTCTGCCCATACTATACTACATACATATGCATATGTACCGTTGCTAAATATACATACATACGTACATACATATGTACATATATTTCTGTATAAATGTGTGTACGAGTGCAACTAATCTCATAAATCCCAAAGGTAAATATACAAAAACAAGGAAAAACGTTTAAAAAGAATTGCTCAAAACTTTTCTTCTTTTCAGTCCATGTGTGGGTGTGTGTGTTTTTCTGTGTGTGGCACTGTCACATCATTCACTGAATGATGTTGTTCAGAGAGGGGGGAATGTTTTTGCCTGGCCTGGCTGGTTTTTCTCCCTCATCCTGAATGTCACTTTATATGTATGTATGTTTGTATGTATGTATGTATGTAAATAAATATATTTACAGTCCACTTTTTTTTTGCTTCTTTACTTTACTTTTCTTGTATTTTTTATGCCCTCAGTGGGGAATGCATTTTATTTCCATTTAATTTGTGGTCTGAAGCGCATTTCAACTAAATGTTTCGACTACGGACACATCCTTATTACTTAACCGCAAACAGATACGTATGTATATAGAATTTGAGAGAGAGAAATAGATAGACAGAATTATTGGGAAAGAAGAGAGCGTTTCTCTGGGGAATGCCTGAACGACACTCACACAAAATATATAAAATCTATATAAATGCTTAATATCAGATGCAAATAACAAAAATCTACCAGAACATTTGACTATTTAAATGGTAAGAGTATTCGTTTACTTCTTTGCACAGAATAGAATAATTGTTGACTGCTGAACCAGAGCGCCGCCGCCGAGAGATGGCTGGAAGGAAAGGCAGTAAGGAAGATAGATTTGGCCGTAATTGCCTGGGGACGATTCGTACAGCTAAGTGGCAAAAGAAGCAGCATCCCTCCAAGTCATAGAAGTTGAGAGAAACTAAGGGAAAGGTCTGGAAGGCTGCATATGTTTTTTAGGAAAGCATTGCACGAAAATATGGATTTACATGAACGTTAAAACAGCACGTCTCTGTCCCCAATTCTCAGCGAGCATTGATGCTCCACATTCGCAAGCGAATGCTTTAAAGGTATATGGCCGAGAATTGCACAAGCTGCATACACGTCGTTTATATGAAGATGCAGATTAATGCTCGAATTGAGTTTATTTAAGCGATCGTGAATCGTTTAATGTACAGGCTCAACAAAAACAAGCGATAAATTTATCGATTTATTACCCCCACTCCGCAGAAACAACACGCAGAGAGCAAGGCATGGCATAAAACAACCAAACACCATCAAGGCAAGAAAGTCCAACTAGCTATCGATTTATTTAGTGCTTTAAATTATATTCATCGAACGGCAGCAGCCAGGAACCTGCCACCCATCCAGCCCCAGCCATTCTTCTTTTCCGAAATTCCTCGAACAGGAAAGGCACAATCAGGTAAGTTCTTCCCTTTATTTTTCAATTTAATTTTATTTTTCTACTCCATTTGTTTTTCTTCCGCCTTCCCTTTTCGATTGAACAGCACTCGATTGGCAGCGGGTCTGGTCTTGAGGGTGTGCGACTGTACGAGTGTAGCAGCATTTGCAGCACTGGCGCTTAGTTTTGGGCAATGTCAACACCCTTCACCTGCCCCCTCCTATGCAGGGCTGTGTGTGCGAGCTCCGGGTACTATTTGCTGAATGAAACACAAATTCGATTCAGCGACAAACGCCTGGACTTTGACTGGCCGGGCCTGGCCTTGCCCCATGCCCCAAGCGCCGCCAGGTAGGACGAGATGGTGGTTGGCCAAAGATGTTTTAGTTGTTAAGCTGCTTTGGAACCCTGCCTTGCCAACAACTTACATGCTTGAGCCATGCTGAAAGTGGTCAAGGGAGAAAGTGTCCACGGGTCCTTGTTAGTTGTCCATTGAATGTCCATTTTGTTGTTTTCCTTTCAATACTTTTTTCGGCGTCTGTCTGTCTGCCTTTTTCATGTTGTGTGTGTGTGTGTATTTTTTTCAATTTTTATTATGTGATACTAAATTTTCCCACTAACAAAAAGTGCAAAAAATGATCTGCAATGTGCAGCGTCGTTTTATGGCGGAACACATTTGGTGTTACAGGGCTGATGAAACTACAGGAGGGGAGGAGAAATTATAAAAACAGGAAATCGATCTGGACAGTTTCCCTTTTCGAGGCATGTACGGGCTGGGACGTCCATTAAATATCAGGAAAAGATCATTAAATAGTTGAATAAAATGAATAAATACCTATACATATGTACATACATGCATACATGCATATTTATGTAAATAATGCATCCCTGGTAATTTTTTGTTTGTATTTTTGGATAGTTAACATCCCACAAATATTTATGGCAATATTTTTATATTTTTGCTATCAGTAGTCAAACAGCTGCAGTAATTTTTGCCTGCCAGATTGGCGGAATCGACCACTGTGCCGTGGTCCGCTCCCCCTGGTCTGACCAACCACTCTGGCCATGACTCTGGTCCTTCGACTCTGTTGCTCTTTCGCTCCTGTGTTTCTCTTTTGGTTCGCCTTTGTGCGGATTTTTATTTACGGTACACCCGTCATATATGTGTGCATGTATGTACTCGTATTCCGTTGCTTCTTGTGCTTTCTTGTCTACCAAATTATTTGCCACACAAGGGGGGAGACTATCGCCATCCCACTCGCTCTTACTCAGTCGCACAATATAGCACTATTATATGGGCCACACTCTGCTCCTCCTAGTTTTCATTCACCATGGAGGTTGTTCATCCTTCCCCCTCTTAGACTGCTGCGTTTCGTTCACTCTCTCACTCACACACATCATAAATATGCTCACCCGAAAGTACCGTTTTGTCACTCTGCCTTTCCCTCTCTGACACTTTCTGCTGAAGTATGTATGTATTTCTTGCTATTGTTTCTGTTGGCTTTGCATAGAAATTACTTTTACTATGGAAATGGGATTTTTGTTGCTGTTGCTGCAACACTGCGGCGATTATGCGACGCCAAAGCAATTTTTGGCAATAGTAATAGAAAGAGAGAAAGGTTCTCAGCAAGACAGCGATAGCGTATGAAAAGGGGAGAGAGAGAAGCTTGTGCGTTTTAAGTGTGGAAAGCATTTAATGTCTTTTTTGTACACTCTAGCTAAGAAGAATTTTATGATTAAGGAAGGAAAAGCCATCAGCATTCATCAGTATATCCGCAAGGTTCGAGTCTTCTCCCGCTGAAGGAGTATCTGGATCCGTTTTTATCCTGGCTATATTTACTAACATTCAATTTCCCCTTCTTTGCAATTTTAAGTTCGCCCGACCTAAATATGGAAGTGGTTTTCGCTGCGATCAACTCGAACTCAGATACCGAAATAGTGAACTTTGGCTTATTTGAATAGGTTTTCACATCAAAGCTAATGAAAGTGTATGTCAATTGGGTAAAATAGTCGTCGTTCATTAGACTTAGACTATAATATCGGAACATAATTATATGGAAATGTGTTTTTAAAGACTTTATCTTTTGGTCTCGGTGGACCCCGTTAGAGAAATGCCCATATGCAGCACATGTTACGTTAAGCTGTTAATCCATTAAGTACAGTCAGAAATGGAGGTAACTGACCAACAGGCCTGATCCCCTATGATCCAAAGTGGAATGGTATTACATTGTCAAATTGGTTTACAATTAAGGTCGCAGCTTTAAGTCGTTGCCGTTAGAAACGTAATCATCTAAAGCTGAATGTTTAATGGTGAAACTCCTGTGGGCCGCAACTATAACGATATGCTCAATGAATGTTTACTGTACTCAAACTAATTAGGAAAGCTCTTGAAAAATCTATACTCCTGACAAAATACCCTCTAAGTGCGTGTGTGTGTGCGGGAAGAGCCAGGCGGGGTAATGGTAATGGCTGACCACAAATTGAATAATTACATGAGGTACAAAGAGAAAAATATCATCCGTAAGCTTGTTAAGTTTCCCACGCTTCTGGACAAAAATGAAAAAGGAAACTCTGGGTAGTGGGAGTGGGTGTGGTGGTGGGTGAAACGGGTAACGACACCATCCAGAGTCACGCATTTAAACAAAATCATGATAATTGAATCAAGTTGCATGACAACAGCAGTGGATTAGCAATAAGAGAGGCGCAGAGAGGCAACTTTATATAGAGGGAGAAATGAACGAGGTGGGAAAAGTGAGAGGGAAAATAATTGTTCGAAAAGTAGCAGAGAAGTGCGCCAACTTCTTTGTGTATTTCCCGCAATCGATTTTGGCACCCCATACTCCAACCATCCAGTACAGCAAATATTGGAACATAGATTTCAATTTCTTTCTTCGGGGCCCAGCAGCTCTCCAATGTTTGTGCATTACTTGAGCATATCAGTTTTTCGTCGAGAGATTAAATAAACATAAAATGTGAGCGAGAACAAGCAAACAGTCTGCAAAAGTCGCCGAGCACAAGCAGTTCAGTTCCCCTCAAAGTGCATTGGCATATTAAGCGTCTGTCTGCAGGGCAGAAACAGGCAAACGTGTGCACATTTTATATTATTTTTATGATTTTCATGTCTGAAAGACTTCTTTCAGCAGTTGAGTGTGCAGCGGGGAAAGAAACAGGCACAGACTTTGACTACAAACAACAGGCAAAAGTTTCAATTTCTGCAATTGTTAAATTTTTGCACGCACAAGAAATAAAGATGAACAAACACACCCATACCTCCTCCTCGGCGTGGGGAGGATCGGTGAGGAGAGGAAAGGAGAGGGTGTGTTGCCGGTGTGGCAGAAAGAGATGCAGGGGAGCAGCACATGCAACGATAATGTGAATGACCAGGGACCAGGGACCTGGGACCAGAGAGAAATAGAGAGACGAGACCAAAGACTCAAAGTACTGGCACATCGACAACGAGATTCGAGACGAGCGGAGGAGCGGAGGAGCCAAGACGATATATTGAGTCAAAGAGACGTGGTAAATTACACACCAGGGCACACTGGAGCAAAGCCTATTTGCAATAGATATAAATTATACGTGTATTTTTTTTTTAATTTAATAAAAATTCAATCATCTACAAGATCCTTCCTTGTCTGTTCCAGGCATATTCCAAGTGGATTGCTTCTCTTGGAACATTGTGGCTGGTCATGACCAGGCTGAGTCCACTGGATACTGTCAGTTGCATTGGCCACTGTCCGAGTATGTGCTAGAAATGCGACAGTCCCCGACATAAATGTTCGACTTGCCTCAGTACGGATCCATTTGGTTCGGTTTTTTGTGCACGTCTAGTTAAATCACCCGCCCGATGGATGGGATGGGATGGGGTTGTTCGATCGGTCGGACGGCGCATCGTGGAATCGATCGTGTCCCAAATTCAATTGGTTCAACGAGTTGACTCCACAGACAATGTGTCAAATTTGATGTGCTCAAAAGCAAATTTCAATTGAATAAAGAGATCACAAAAGTAAAGACGGATAAATTTTACGTAATATACATACATGTACATGCATGTATGTTCATATGTACATCCATCACCATTTTGATGTATGTACTTAAAATATATTGAGTGGGTTGTACTGCGTTCAAGGCCAGCAAAGAGAAGTGAGTACAAATATGAAGTTGGAAAAGAGAAGACAGCGGACAGGGGAAAGGGTACTCTATTTCGTCCTTATGTATGTATAATGTTTAGTTTTAGTTTTTTTTAGTTTTATTTCTGCAAAATTAAAATAATTAATAATTGTATGGGAATAATTCTAAAATTAATTTCAAACCGACTCTCAAAACTTACTCCTCGTGGAAATAATTTCCATTGTCCGCCTTTAACAGGTTTTACTGTAGCACTCTCGCTGTCTTTCTGTGTCTCTGTTTCTGTGTCTTTCTCGGGATCAATTATGAGTCGTCGGCTTTTCTTAGCTTGGAAAAGTTAACGATTTCCGCTCTTTGTGAATGGGAAAAACTAGTTTTTCGTGACTGCAACTCCTTTGCCTGGCTTTCCTTTTGGGACGATTGGTTATTAAAGTGATGACGGCTATAGCTGCTGGCCAATAATGCAATATCGCACGCTTCCCCGCGCTTCCTTTCCTTTCATTTGGTTTCCCTGTATTTGCATTTGGCCTTTTCTTTTTTCCAGTCCCTCCCCGTTCCCATCACCAGAAAAGTGCAGTAGCAGTAGCTGCTGGACAAATCAATTTGTCTGACAACCACACGCAAACACTCACAAAACACACGTACAATAATACATGCATACAAACATACATATGTATGTACGTACGATAGTAGATGAAATCGAATTGAGTGTTGATTTATTGGCCATGATCTGATTTTGAACAAACAAGAAAACCCATTTAGCGACATGTCCAGGAATAAATAAACCCAACATACAAATACGTGCATATATGTATATGCACATGCATACATACATGCATACATACATAGATTCAGACAGACACAGAGACAGAGCATGGAGAGGGAGAACCATGTCAAATGGCGCACATAAATCTAATTGAATTAGCGTACGAAAATCAAATCAAAAAGGAAAACAGGGTGCCCCAGAAGAGGGAACCCGAAATTGACACTTTAAATCGAAAGATGACAATGGCTGGCTTATGGGGAGCGGTGAGAGGTGAGAATTGCAGAGGGATGGCGAGGGGTGGCGAGGGAGGCGAGGAGTACAGTACAGTTCCCCAAGTGTGAAGACACAAAAAGTTGAATGAACTCCTCTCTTGATAGCCAATGGATCGGATCGTTGACTTTTTCTGGTCTGGAACACGAACGGTATACATACCAATACCAATACGGTGCGAGTTAAATAATTTATATTTTATTCCCCATCCACATGCAATTCTCAATTAATTTTCGGTTCTGCACCTTCTACGAGTATCTTAGAAAAAACTCTAGTTTGAGGACATCGAAACAGGCTTATCCGTTAACTTGTATCCGTTCGAGAACAAATACTTAATCTTCAATCACCTAGTGCCACAAGTCGAATGGAAAATCCAATTGCTACTTTTTTGATGCCACGACCATTGACCAACCCCAAACTCAAAATCTGCGACGCTCAATCGTTTGATAGCAGCATAGCAGTCTTCCCCCTATTTCCACCAAACCGAAACTGACGCAACTGATTTGCACAATATTTATTTGTGAGTTGTCTGCAATTCTCTCAATGTACCTCAGTGCCGTCTAACTGTACACTTTCCAGTGTGCGCTGCTTCCACCCACTGCTTGGTTTACCGCAACGAAGCAAACAAGCGAAAGAATTTGGCTCTCAGAGCACCATTCCAGACAGCTGATTTAAAGCTTCCCCTTCTCTATCGCGCAGTTAAATGTATTTTGTTTTTAACTTTCTCCTTTAACTTTCGGCCCTTTGGAAACATCAGTGCGGCTCAATTAAATTGCCCAAATGTTCATAAAACATTTGACTGCACACACAGCACAGTGCAGACACGTTTATGTCAACCCACGCATAAATACAGTACGTACAGTAGCTGCTTGTTGGCTGTAATAAGTATCCGAACTATGAATGATCGGGGGATAATAGCTAAGTACATATGTATGCACATATATATGTACATATCTACATATGTGCGTACATTTGTAAATATTCATGCAGGCCTTTAAAAGCTCAGCTGCCCGAACGGTGTCACATTAACACTCTGCTTAGCAAGTAGGCAAACACGTATTTGCCAAAAGAATCTTTTCGCACTAAACATCCTCCCCACCCCCACCACCATTCCCCTGACCGACACAGCTATTCTCTTCACAAGCTCTGCCATCAGTCAGTCACACTTCTGCTTCCACCACTCACTCCCTGCCATCTCTTCTGTCATTCACCTCTTCCCCTTCCCACATACATTCCCAGAGCTGTAGACAAAAGTAAATGCTTATAGCATGGTAAATTTAATTTTCACACTCACTTTGTGTGCGTGTGTGGGAGCGAGAAATCATTTGAGTTCTTCTTCGGGTTTCGGCTTTAATTGAATTTGTAGCGTTTTTGTTTTGCTTTAGCTTTTGTTGTTTTGTTGATACCCTAACCCTATTCGGGACGAAGGTATATTGTATTCCCGAAGATTGGCAGGCAAGCAGAATCAGCCCAAACAAATCAATCATGCTTTGCGCAGAAATGTATGCATATCTACATACCCATCGAGTCCATTAAAAGTCTTCTCTTAGATATTCGATTATAAGTGAAATCAACTCAAAATAATGTAGAAATACATATATGTACATATGTATGTACTCGAATTTGTAGATTTGCACATCGAAAACATAGGAAACCCGTGGTGCGGGAATATCGACCCCACTTTATAGGGTCAGTAGTGCGAGTACAGGCATTTCTGCTTGTTTTGTATGTAAAAACAATTTTGCGCTCAATTATGCGAGCGTTAATTTAATTTTTGAGGCAAGCTTGCCATTTCGTTTCCCTCATCCCACCCCACACACCTCCGCAGCACAGCACCACTAGGCTCTTGGACCGGTGCTTTTCTGCCACTTAGTTTTATGTTCGGCACAGTACAGAGTCGTTCTCGTTGTTGTAGGGTTCGAGCTATTTCGCTCTTGCTTTTGTTTGGCGCTTTTTTGGCCATTTTTTTTGGTTTGTAAGCGCCATTTAAGCCGACGGCAGCTGTCAGAGTGCATCTGTGTCTGCCGTCTGCAGTGTGTGTGTGTGTGTGTGTGTGTGTGTGTGTATGTGTTCAGCTCTATCTATTTTAAATGTGTGTGAGTGCTGTATTAGCGGAACGTCCGTGGCAGGGACCGGCTTTTAATCGCTGGACGAGGAGCCGGCAAACAGAAGAAAAAGCGAACGAACGAACGAAAAAAAAAGAGTCCAGCATACATAACATTGCATATTGTCCAATACACATTCGTTGGACGCCCTAGCTTCCATGCATCTCATACCCATACCCATCGACCCCATTCGTTCACTGGACTATCTCAACTATCTTTCGGTGAAAGCCCCTGTTACAGCATTGCCACCCAGCACCAGCCACAGCCACAGCCACTTCCCTTGCCCACTCTCACACTCTGCTCATTGCTTCTCGACTTTTGCGTGCTTAAAGCTGAATTTTGCCCTTGATTTAAACTCGCTTTGTCTGGCATTTAATACAAGTTTCTGAATCTCGATTCTTGAATCAAGATACATTGAAAAAGCATGGGGTATGCCCCTAATCCAGAAAATAAATAAAATGTTGATATGAAAATGTCTAATAAAATGATAAATAAAAGAAAAAATTGTACATATGTATGCATCGTAATATTTCGATCAGCTCTGTTCAACATTTTAATCGATTTGCATTGATAAGCCAATCGCCATTACTGATTTTCGCAGCCAGCAGTTTTGTGTCAAACTTAAATTGTTACTTTTTTAAAATTTCTTTCAGTTCTTATCTATCACTCTCTTTCTCTTTCTCTATCTCTGTCTATTTTTCCAGACTCTAGCTGTCCTTTGGCTTATCCTCATGCTGTCTAGTGGTTTTTTTTGTTTCATTTTAGCTCACTATGTGTGCGAGAGTATCTGTGTCGTACGAGTATGTCTGTGTCTGCCTGTCTGCAGCTGCAATTCTGTTGTTGGTGGATGGTCAACCTGACATGTGGGCCACAGGCACGAATACGCTGATTGTTCTTGCTGCTGCTTCAGGCCCTAATGCACAAAACCCAAACCAGAGATATTAAACAGAAACAGCCACAACCGGATGAACTCATACTGGAGAAAGAACTGGTTAGAAAGAGCTGAAATCACTTGTAGATCCAATAAGAGGCGGGAATTTCACGTCCGAAGAAAACTGATCTGGCATAAGAAGCTACATTTTTACATATGTACATACATAAGTATACATGTATGTATTTTTAAGCCCTTCTTGTGTGCCTGCCCGCCCCGTTTACCGAATGATCAAGCAGCGATTGCAGTTTTTCACGACCAAAGCCAAAAGGTGGCAGGAGGGAGTCAGGAGTCAGACCAAAGGAGCAGCATTTTGTCGACAGGAGACTGAAATCGAATGCGTTTGCTGATGGGTAATGTTTTGGGGCGACACTGATGTGATTGCTCACTCGATCTATAGCCGGTTTTACTCTCTCTCTCACCCAAGCGCACGCTCCCTCTGTCTCGCCCTTTCTATCTGTGTGTCTGTTTAGCAGTGTGTGAACAATGTGCGCTGCAGCCAAACAAATTAACAACAGCACTTGCAGAACGAAGAAGACGGGTGGGGGTCTTCTGCACACACTCACGTAGACACATAGGCACATGTACACATGCTCGTGTGAAGAGGGGAACAGGAAGAGACAGTGAGAAAGCGAGAGAGAGAGAGAAAGAAAGAGGGAGCTACAAAAATTGTTAGAAATTGGAACAATGACCGCCAAGTGCTGCCAATGCGGTCTCTCTTTTCCATCATCACACTCCTTCACATAAGCCATCCAACACCCGTGTCGATGTTTATTCACACATTTTTATATTTTTTAAAATTTATTTACTTTGTTTTTGTTTTTTTTGGCTTGTGGATATTTAAAAACTTAAATTTCACGGCTCTCGTATTACAAAACCTTTTTTAATGGTCTGCATTTTCTTTCTGTTTTTTTTTTTGGCATGTTCATCTGGTTGAAATGTTACGAAGAGATTTTTAAACGTTGGAACAAAAATTAAAAAAAAGAACATTTTATGATGCGGACATTTACAGGAATTAATGGAATGGAATCAATGGAAATAAAATAGACATCTGTAATCTTTTAAATAAAAGCTAAGGAATCTAAATTTGCCTGAAGAAGTTTTAAAGTTTTTATGTTATGATAAATAATATTTTCTTTAAGATAAAATCAAATTTTCAATATTTTTCGCACAAGAAGAGCCCTAATTATACAATTAATTGTAATTAAAAACAAACATTTCAGGTCGAATAAATATAATCAATTAAATGGGAAGGGAAGGCACACATGTGAATGCACATTTGTTTTATACTTGTTTGAATAGCACATTGTCATGATTGAAAACGAATTAAGTATGTATAATGTCATATAATTTTGTCGTTCTGTGGCAATGCAATGATTTGGCATTCACACGAAACTTGATTGAATTAGGAAACCAACTAATTAATTGTAGGCGAAACAAAAAAACGCAATCATTGTTGACAAATAAATGATTAAGTTAAATTTGTATAATATAATTCGAATTCTATAAAAACGCTATTAATTATGAAGGGTCATATATCAGCCTAAGAACTTAAATTTGTATATGATTAAGGAACAAGTAAGTATACATATATGCCGGCTGTGTTTGCTAAATTCAAACATATTTAATTTTAATTTGATTTGCCATTTAAAAGCAAAATGATTTATTAAATACATGTGTGCTGTGTGTCGGTACTTTTCCCCTATAATTTTAGCCAGTGTTTCTTTTGCCTTCTGTTGATTGCTAGTGTAGTTTAATTAAAATGTTTATTGTTTTTATTTGTAGCATGTTTTACTAAAATTGCAGCGAATTATTAAAAAAAAATTAAGTACATAACGAAATCATGTTCGATCTTTTTTATCTGCTGAGATTTAACACTCTTCGATTTGGGAACAATCTTTTTCACTGTCAGTGTGAAATTATAATAATAGATTATATTTGTTGAACGGATGGGACTCCCACTTGGCATACGCAACCTATCTAGCTAAAGGTCATATATCCTATGTACCTATAGAAGAACCTGACGTCAATCGGATTTTCGCCTAGGGACAAAGTGTGCTATATACATATATAAATTGTGCGTTTCTATTCTATTCCATTCATTTAATTGCATATACATAAAACCATCCAGTTGTATTTTTTACTGTATTAGTCTGGTATACAATATATAGTTATAGTATATGCATGTACATATGTTTATACTATTACCTGAAACTGAACTCTCTATTGCTTTGTGCCACTGGCCGCTCCCGGAATCGCTAAAAATATCGGATTTTGCGGTTGCCCGAGTTTATTGTTCGTTAATTGGTTTCAATGCCTTGCAACCGCATTTGGGCTCCGTTTCCAGTCTCCAGGCCCCGCTCGTTCCGGTTCGTCTCGGCCACATCCTGCCAGTCTACTCCTCTCCTGCTCTCTGCCCCTCTCACAGAACTGGTAAATTTATTGCACTTGAAGTGCTCTGCCTGCTCTGTCTGCTGTCTGCTCTGTCTGCTGTCTGCTCTCTCTGCCCTGTCTGCTCTGTCTGTTCTGTCTTGAAAGCGATTTCGCAGCCTACATATTGTTTTGCGCGAATGGGAGATGGCAGTGTGTCACGACGACTAATAAAGAATTCTCGTTGACTAGCCTCAGCGTGTTTTGATTCTCTATTTATGTGTATATATTAGAGCTATATAGAGCTCCAACCTTTGTATGTACAAGTGTAATTGTAATTTCGCTAATTCCTTTTGTCATCAGTTCACGCTGTCATCTCTAGAATTTGTACTTCTTTCTCTGCCTTTTCCTTCGCTTAGTTCCTTCTAACCGGCAGTTATCCACTCCACCAAGAAGAACCAAATAAATTAAGAATTTTCGCATAATTTATTTAATGCTCTTTGAACGCTTTCGGAGGCAAAGTTTCTTAAGCCTCGCATAAGAATTCATCGAGTGGGAGGGACAGAGAGAGTGAGCCGGAGAGAGCGCGTGAAAAAGCTGTCTCGAAGTGATTATTATATGGTTATTTTCGCTTATTGTTGCCATTCCCATTCCCATTGCCATTGCTATTGCGGGTAGACGAGTACGAGTTACGACGCATCGCACAGAGAGACAGACGGTCGAGTCGATGACTTTGTCCAATTGAGCACAATGAGTTTGTTAATTGAAATGAAGCTTAAGAGACTCGACCCCCAACATTAACTCCATCCCCATCTGCATCACCCCACAATTATGTTGATTATTGGCATTTAATATTAAAAACAATTTGCATTATTTGATATTGTTGTTAATATTAAAATGTTTTCTGTTGCGATGGAAATAGGCTTTTGTGGCCTTTGAGTGGGCCAAATATTTGTGTGTGCGTTAACGACTACAACAACAACAGCAACAGAAACATTGACTACATGGAATTGCAATTAAAAGCAAAAACCCAAAGGCATTTTATGCATGAAACACATCCAGGCACAATGGTTGCCGAGAGTATCGAGTCTCGGATAGTTAGTACAAATTTATATTAAAGCAATACGTTAACCGCATACCACTATGCCTCATGCTTCATGTAAATACCTCGACTTCCATTAATTCATTAAAAGAGCCCAACGTCTATGAAACAACTAAGAATTCATCTAAATAGTTTCACTGCCTGTTTGATGATGACTCACTAAAGCTATTTCGCTCCAAGATCGGAGCAAGTTCAATTTAAATTTAACGTGAATGAAGGGTCTGTGTAAAAAGAAGACAGAACAAATCTACAAGCCGATAAGCAACTTTTTTCACCGAATGGTTGAGAAATCCAATAAACTTTCTTTGGACGCTACTCTACTTTTATACCCGTACTCAGGCAGTTAATTTGTGAGCTTATGATTTATGTAGAATTAAACAAAAATTGTAAACTAAATATTCAAAGTAGCAAAAGTATAAGGTGCTAAGAATTATCTATCAGAAGTACCCCTCTCACGACCACGACTGTTTAATCTCCACCCTATCACCCCCAATCGTCCCTAACCAAACCGCAACCGCCAAACTTTCAATTTCCGAACTAAGCAAATGCAAAACCTTTAAGTCAATTGCACAGCAGATGCTCAGCTGCCCTCTTACTCACTCTTCCAGCTCTTTTCAGCATTTACCTTTATAGTTTACTCACTCTCTCTCTCTCTCTCTCTTGTGTCTCTCCCTCTCCATCATTCGGCAAGTACACCTCTAGAGGCACGAAAAACATGTGAAAATTGACAAAATAGACGAAAGGAAACGGAAAGTTGATACTAGGAATCAAGAGAGCAACGGGAGGACAGTGAACGCTATTCAACGTTTTGGCTCATATCTTTTTGCTTTGCCTTTTCTTGTTTTGTTGGTTGTAATCAAATAATTATTTGCATATTTATTTGCTGATGAGAGGCCATGACAGCATTTTCACATTTTTATTGTCAGAGCAATCAAATGAATTAGTCAATTATTTTAAAAACAAAAGAACGAGTCAAAATGTAATCTCAAAATACGAGTATAATTAAAAGCAGTTTTATGACCAGTAAAGTTTAGCTGCGGCAAATTAATTTGATTTTATGGGGCTAAGCAGAACAAACGAACTTGTACGACGGATAAATGGGGTTTTGTTTTTTCCAATTTATACCATGATTTTTATTCAAGCACTTCCTTGCAGGAATGAACTGGCTTAGGAACCAGGGGAACGATCAGGACTAAGCTAATCCGTCGATGGGGAACTCCAAAAAGCCCGCAATCACAGATACAATCCAAACACCGTCTATTTATTGGCTAAAATACAGCTTTGCATGTACATACACATATAATTTCTGGGTGGGATAGGAATACGTAGAAGATCTTTCCTAATTTCTGAGGAGCAATATCCACAAGTTGTTGTTAGGCTAGGGAATATTTTTAGCATTTAGCTGGTTCTTACGAAAAAAAAATCGTTTTGCAATTGGTTTGCAATTAAAAGTGTCCCCCGTTTGAGCTGGTTCATTTCCAGTACCCTACATCCTTATTACCATTCCCAATCACTACCTCAACCATTGTTACTCAATCAATCTTCGATTAAGGAACAAAGCTAATGAAGTTTGATTCCTTTTTGTGTTAACTTCAATTTATCCTTTTTCTCTCTCCATCACACGCCAACACACACACAAACGCACGTCAGAGAGTCAAAGAGAGAGAGAGAGAGAATGAAAGGGGTAGAGTCTGACAGTCAGACATCTTTGATTTTAATTGCATTTCCATTCTGTCCTCGATTCAATCGTCACTGACATTCGACTTCGATACTCGATGCTCGTAATTCAATTGTCCAAGTTCAGTCAAGGCCCCCCTCCTCGCCGTCATACCCTATGCAACCCCAGCCCCAACTCAAACCCCAACCCCACTGTATCGCCCCTTCCCATCGTTAGGTGAAAGAGAGACAGAGGGCCAGTCGAGTTTGTCGAAAATGTTGATTCAATTATTCAAGGTGACGACGACGTATCTCAAATAACTGAGTTTCGCTTTTATCAATTTGCTCCGCTCATTTTTTTTGCCCATTTACAATTTGATTACGTCAACTTGGCGACGCGGACGCCGCGTCCTCGCCCGCCCCCGACCCACATGCTACCAGCAGCAATTCCCCCTCGAAAGTGCAACATTGTAAAGTGCATTTCAGAATTGAGTGACACGTAACATTGACAATTGAGGAGCAACAACAAAATGTTGCATGCAAATTTTTCACAAATCAACAAAAGCACAAGGAAAGCAAAAAGAGCAAAGAGGCCTCAAAAAACATAGAAAATTGATTTCAAGCTGAAATTATTCATATTGGTGTTCAAAAATAAAACAGAAAACTGATTCTTAATTTATGTGAGAAACACATTAAATTATTAATATATGATCTTCGGATGGGACCGGATAAAGAAACACGAACTGCAAATTTACTTATCCATAAGTGGATCCAAAAGACTATTCCTATGGCGCTATGTAAATACGTACATATGTAAACATACTCATATGCTCTACATATAGAGCGGATTCTGTGCATACTTTCAGTCCAAATCGAATCGGCTGTTAATGATGGTCAGACACAAATGAATTTTATGGGCTCGGTGCTTGGTAAACCTCTGGTCGAAATGAAAACAAACTTTTCCTATAAATAGAGCAAAACAAAATAACAAAAGCGAAAACAAAAACTAAAACAAACAGCAACAGCAGATAATGTCAATTATTATTAACACAAAAAGCGCACGCACTTGATCACCCATTCCGCCATTCCGGCGCCAGTCCGCCCGTCATCCAGCAATCCCACCACTCTGGTCCAGGCCAGTCCAACCTCTTTGGTCATGCATGAGCAATTTTCGTGGTCAATGGCGTTGAACAACCTTTCCCACAATCCCGCAATCCCACTTCCTCTCCAACTCCCCCCAACGCCACTTGTCCACTGGCTAAATGACAACTATTCGCGGGCTCTGCAGTGGTCTATGGCGATACAATTGGCCACAATCGGTGACCGGCACCAGGTAGCACAAACAGCAACAACAGAAAATAGCTGAAAATGAAAAATACGTTCGGGAAGGTGTCGAAGATTCAAATACCCTAAATTGGAACGACCCGATTATAGTAGCTCGTATTTACGAGTACATATATCTTTCAGCCCACACCTGCTCGTACATATGTATGTACATGTGTGTATAAACTAAATATTGTATTTGGCATGGAGGCCAATAAGGAATTTAATTTGTTCATTTTTCAATTTATTGTTTATAAAATGATGCAAGCAAGGCGGTGGAATATTTCAGCAAATATGTGCCACTTTTGTTTGGAATGGAATGGCTCCAGTCATCGGAAACTGCGATAAATTCGTGATAATAACTGAACCAGACCGACCGGCTTGTTAGCATCGCCAATATCCTTTTAGTAGGAGATTCTTCATGTTAAGCACAGACTGAATCTAGCGTTTTGTGTCATGCGATTCGAAATGGGCCATGATAAGACCACACGCGTCAGACAGTAGTCTTATCGGAAACTGAGGTAACTGAGCATATTTTGTGAGCTTGCCTCCCCTCTATCTAGTTCGCTTCTCCGTTCCCCTTTTGCTCATCACTTTGCTTCATCATTTTTGCTGTTTAAATAGCTGAAAATTGGCAGCAATTAAATGCAGCTGAATGGCACGCCCATGTTTTAGCCGCTTATAATAGGTGGGTTGGTATGGCGGAGACGGTGGGGGTGTGCGTGTGTGCGTTAGTTAGTTCAACTTTTGGGGCTAATTAATGGGCATATTGGCATGTAGCCAACAATATGCGAAATCTACATGGCTGGCAAGCTCTTTAACAAACTGGCCGCAATCAAATCTCGTCCACCTGCTTGCCCCTTCTCTCATACATACATTCCAGCAAAAGTTTTCTCCCCTCTTCACACGAAATGGATTTGATATATACTGAATTTTTGGTTGGGTAAAAAAGAGCAGGGGGCTTCCCCACTGATTGAGGATGGTTTTCATTTAGTTTGATGTTGGACTTTAAATTTAAATGTTAGCCAACAATTTGGTAAAACGCTCATAAGCAAATAAGACGGAAAGAAGATTTACATTTCCTTGAACTCTTGGCCTGTCAGAGACTGCCAGACAGCCGGCGTGCCGAGCTCCTTTGATGAATTATTAACTAAGCAATTGGGAAAAACGCAATTTAATTGTGAATAGGGGAAATAAATTGAATCCGCATTAAACAAAACCCTCATCGCATCGACAGCTCAATGCGGCCTCAATCAAATCAAAGATTTATGATCCCCCAAGAAAAAGCAATTCTAGACAAAACAATGAATATCAATTAGAGAGGGGGGACTGTGCCTATGCTGCCAGAGGCGGTTCCGAGTAGAGGGAGAACCTGCAGTTTGATTAGATCAGAGGAAAAGTAAAATGAATAAATTTTGTTTTCTGCTTGTGCTGGAGCTAATTGACGTAAATTAATAAGCAGCCCCCTACAAAGAGCGGAAAAAACAGAAAAAAGTCCCTATCTAATATTAATGAAAGTCACATTCAGAGCCCAAGAAAGGTCAAAGGGGCATCGTCATCCCACTCTCATGGAGTGTCGCTACCTATAGAGAGCCCCCCGCCTGGTTTAAGTTCCATCAATGTCATTTCTTCAGCGATATTCCACAGCGTGAAAATTTAAGGAAAACCAAAAAGGAATTAATACTAAAAAATATAAATCGTTGGAATACTCATCCTCCCCCGCATGAACCAGCTTAAATTTCATTTTATTTTCACATTTTTAAAGCATTTTAAATTTTAAATTTGTTTCTTTCTTTGTTGATTCCTCCCCATTTTTATTTTTCTTATTTTTTATTTATATATTCTGTTTTGCCATTTTTCTCCTCTCTGTGGGCTGTCGGAATCATTAAGTCAGCTTTGTTACGCCTCAATGTCCCCCATCCAGCTCCTCCCACACCTTCCTCCGGGCCACCCAAAACACCCCTAAATTTGAATTAAAGTTAAAATTAAAACAAAAGCAAGCTGCACAACAGCAGAACAGCAAACGCAGGCAAAAAAAAACACAAAAAATTAAATAAAAAAGAAAACTGTGACAGCAATTAAAGTGGGCGATGACTGTGGAGGGGGTTGCTTTCCTTTGAAATCTCTACGCTGCTTAGTAGAAGAGCCTTACGGGTGGGGTAAAGCTCGCTCTGTAGCACCAAAACAAAAATATGGAAAAAATTGCTAGGGCTACACGACTATTAGATCCACTCCGCGCGAGAAAATTCGTTGCAATTGCTTCAAATCGATTACTTTTTTTTATTGGAATACTCTTAAGTAAAAAGTTCAAGGCATTAGTAAGAAACCCTATGTAAATTCTCGTTTAAATCATCAAATTTAAGAACTAACATACTTATTAGGTACATGGTGGCTGAAAAAATAACTGTTTTATTTATTTAAGCTTGCATTTTTTCCAGATCTTTGAATCTTTACCTCGCCACAAACTTATTTAAATTCTTTTTCCATTCCAATGTCGGACGATCTTAAGAACCAAATATAGTATTATAATCCCCTATGCTCTAGCAGTATCACAACTTTTGTATACCATAAAAAATGCATTTATCTGTTTATGCGAAACACGAAGAAATCTTTTAGTAACTCCAAAACCCATCCACTAATTCGCCCATCCCCCACCAAACATTTACTTCGTAAGCATGAAAATTTAAGCAAAAAACACAAGAAAGAAGATAAAATGAAGCAGTAAAAGAGAAGAGAGGCAGAAAAGAAACTCATAATTGCACGCTAAACGCCATTTGAGTGGACACTTTCCTTCGTGAAAAACAACATCAGCAACAGCGTCAAAGGGGAAAGGGGTCGGCTGGCGGGTGTGGCCAGAAATGTGCAGCACGGAATCTTAATGAGTGGGTGGCAGGAGCAGGAGCAGGTGCAAGCGTTAGTCGCCAGTAGTCAGGAGGGACAGGAGGGACGTTCAGACAAAAACAAATCCCAGCCAAAGGTGGAAGGTGTCTGAAAAATAGTGATCGCACTATTCCGACCCCGACCATGGGACACGCTCATATCACTTTTGTTGAGACTAGAAACCGCAAGAGCAAGAGCAAGACAAAGACAGCAAGAGATTCATTCCACTGAACACCATTCAACTCTACTAAATATTTCACTATTTTTCTTTCTTTTCTTCTAGAGACACAGTTCGAGTATATACCCTTCCATATCTCATTCGTAATAGGTATAAAACGTAACTGGACCAGCTGCAGTGACCGTCATAAAGGTTAAGAAGGGGGTCAGGATGGGTCGTGTCGGTTCGGGCAGGAAGTAGAGAGAGTTGGGCTTGGGACTGGGGCTGGGGTTGCGCTTTTTGGCAGAAGGTGCTGGCATCGGGTGGAATGCGAGGCCAATTTAATTTATATACGCTAAAGATACTTAAGTGACTCAGGGATAGTCCACTGATAGCAATAAACGACAAGAAGAACTTGAGATTGAAACAAAAGCTCAGATGAAATACACAGAAGCAGAGGCAAAGCGGCAGAAGATGAACTGAAAGATGATATCCTGGCCTCACCTTGACTGCTATCATTGTGTAATCAATCATAGAAGTCCTCCGTTCTCTACCAAAAAGAAACAAAAAAAGGGTTTAATCAAGGTTTGTGGATGGGCGGAGCTGAGTTCCCAAAGTCTACCAAGTAATTAAAAACTTTTGTTTTCCTACAAAAGAAAGGGAAACAATATCGGAAATGGTAGACGCAAACTAAGACGATACTTTATGAAATGTTTTAATATTTAGTGGCAGATATTATAGACACATCTGCTCAAATAATACCTATTCTTTGATAAGTGTTGTATCTTGAAGATGGTGGTGGGGGTACCTACAACATTTAAATGAATTGAAGATTTCAACACATCCAGAACTTGTCTTCTTGCCCAGCCATTTAGCGCCAAAGGCGTTTGGCATTTTCAATTGGCATTTTGTAGGAAAATCTATGATTGAGCAAGTCTCTAAGAAGGCTGGGAGCCTTGGAGCTACACAGCGGGAACATCGATAGCAGCCGGTCAAGAGTCGGCCGAGAGAACAGGCGCTTGTTAATGGCTTTGGCATATATAGCATCAGCCTTCTTCCGCACTCCGCTTCCCAACCTCAGTGGCAGTCTGCAAACCGGAAAACTCAACAAGCTGAATTACCACAAAGACCTCACACATACATATTTACATATGGCTATGTGTTTACCTGCTTGTTGCTCTCGTGCAACTGGCATGAATGAAGTCCAAGTAGGAGCTGAAGCTAAAGCAAAGGCCAAAGCAGCTAATGGTTATGGCCAAGCTTTAACGGAGCCCCCAACTGGTTCTGTCATCATCATCATCAACATCATCAACATCATCATCATCATCCTCATCATCCTCATCGCATCTCGTTCTGTTACACTGCGATCAGTGTTTTTTCTGAAAAAATGCTTCCATTGGCATATTCTGAGTATTCCTAAAGAGCCAAAGCGGGCAACTTTCAGAACTCTCCATTTTTGTTTTCCTATAAACAAAAATTTATGTCCTAGGAAGGTTCCTGGCTTCACTCAAGCTTGGATATAATTATGAAAAATATATTCCAATAGGTTTCAAGTTCTCAGTTTAATTTCTAAAGAATCCCGTTGAATATTTGAAAGTGTGTGTGAGCAGCTTGAAGTAACTGAACTAAACTGCATTCAGTTTAAATATGTCACAGGCACACACACTGCTCCACAGCCATATCGTGACACAGAGACGGAGAAACTAGAGGGGACTCTCGCCGCGGCAGCTACGTGAAATTTGCAATGCAAAGTCGCATTTCTACTCGCACGCACTTCCACGGGGTATAACGATTCTGACCAGATGTTTGCATTTGCACCGCACAGAAGGAATTGACCATCGAGAGCTAAACGTTTCAAAGTGGCTTATATTCTCACAAGACTTAAATAGATATTATCCGTAGGCACGTACGGAAAGGGAATCCACAGCTTCGTCGGTAGATAGACTCACATTTTTGTTCATAGCCGTACGGGCTTTTATTTTATTTTTTCAGGTTTTACCGGAAGGCGAAAATGCCGCCGCTAGATGTCGCCACTCATTCCTGCCTGCGCCTCTCTGTATCACAACCCGCTGCGTGTGTCGAGTGAGTGTTGACTTTTATGGTCATTGACTTCTCTGTCTCCCTCGCTCACTCTCTGGTGGTATTTGTGACTGTGACACACAAAAACATTGCAGGCCTGCTGCACACACACATGCACCGACTCCCTCCTGCAGCCATGCCCCTGAACCAGCCAGACCTTCTGCAGCCCCACCTGCATTATACAAGAGTTAATCAAGCAACTCCCGTGCTGCAACACTTATTCAATAATGCAGTTTCAAGTCCTTTTCGAATTTTTGAACATTATTTCCTGTTAACTAAACTCAAAATGAAAATATTACCCTGCAAAAATCACAAATCCTTGAGTGTTCGCTTTATGCCTGCTACTTTGTGCCACTTTTGTCACGTGCTGTCCGCTTGGCCCTATCAATCGCTAGCACCGATAAGCCATTGGCGACCTAGACTGCGGGGTAATTCCTATTGGACTCGTATGCAAATTTAAATTGTGCTCAACTATTTTCTTTTCATTCCATTTTTTTTACCATTAAGAGAATTACGGGAGTAGACGGTTGAGTGCTGGGAGCTGGCCTGTCCAGATGGAGTGCAAAAACAACGTTAAATTTTTAAATTCTCGTATTTATTGCAGAGCATTGGTGATTCAAATTCATTTATGCAATCCAAAAGGGGAGCGTCCGGAAGAGTGTCCGGTGTTGCAAAAAAAAAATTAATCACAAAAAATCACGACCCAAATGGTTTTTCCTTTACTCTCCAGCCCCATACACCCATTCCCCTCCCTTGAGGCGACAGTACACACGTGTTGATGCATATGTACATACATACATACGAGCGTATACATGCATATGTATATGGGGGGAAATTTTTTGCACTTTTCATGCAGAAAATTGTACCATTCAATTAATTTTGCTGCTGTTTGCCATACAGTCCGTGCGGACAGTGCGTTTCGAATATGTCAGACCCTGAAAGGTGTCGACAACGAGTTTCAGTTGGTTTATTGTATCGATTAGGATCGATTAATCGATATATGTGCATAAATTGTTGCCTTACAGCGACCAAACGCACTGTTTCAATACAAATGTATTTTTTCCAGCCATAAATTAATTACGGAACAAAATGAAAAATAATTTAATTGAAATATTCATGCATTGACGATGACGAGGAGGGATCCACAGGTGGATCCGCCCAAACCTGCTGCTAATCAATTTTCCATCCATTCCATTTCTCTTTAATTCACGAGGCGCATAAAGAACTTTTCATTAGGCAGATACTCGTTTGTACTGCACGTACTCTGCACGTACTCTGCGAGTATTCTCTGTTTTTCGGCAAATTAAATTCATTCCACTTTGTCTGGGTCCCAATTTAATAGTTGATTAAAAAAAAATAATAAACAACAGCGACATCGACATCGGCAGAACGAAAGAAATGAGTGAAAACTGCGGGCGCAATCAGAGGAAAAAATCGATTTAATCCCCCCTTCAGGCCCAAGGGCTTTTTCCAAACTATTTGCTCAGTGTTCCCATCAGAGGCTTTCGCCTATAAACAAAAATAAATATAAAAATACAATAACAACAACAAAAAACCCATACATAAAAGGGAATATTTTAAAACTTAATATTGTTTGGGGATATGGCGGAATAACGAATGACAGGCCTTGGCCCTGTCCCTGGCCCTGGTCGGACTCAATTGAGTTGCCATCAATTAAATGGGAAGCGAGTTTTAAACGTTCCTCGAGGATTCGGGAATGGAATGTTGCATGCACCGCTATGCTGGATGCTGGACGCTGGTCAAAGATAACGATAACAATAAACGAGCCGTAAAAACTATTTGCTTCTGAAGTGATAAATACTATATATAAGAATTCTGATATTATTTTCAAATATGTATCAAAATTTTATCATAGATTTCTGATGATTATTTTCATCAGTTAAAATCACTCAGTTTATATCGATTATGTCCACCTACGGGTACGCAAAAAACTTTCCAATTGAAAACTGCATGTCAAAAGTCCCATCAAAATCTCATTATTGACATTGATGGCTTACAATCGCTGCCTCTCGTTTGATCGTTCGTTCCGTTCCGTTCCCTATTGTTTGTGTCATCATCATCATCATCGCTGTCGGTTACATAAATTTACATTGTTGTTGCTGTTGGTGCTGGCTCTCTGTTGCCGCGCTGTGTGTAATTAATTATTCAAAAACAATTAACTTTACCAGCAGGCACACCCACACACAAGCTCATACCCGGTACATGCACACGCGGACATCGAGGACAGGAATTAGAAAGCACAGTTAGAATGCATAAAATATGCGACAGATGTTCTATGTATGTCGGTAGTACAGGTTTGCATGCATGCCCCAGAGTTTCCATATTATTCGAATATATACACAAATACATATGTATGTATATAGATACAGCATATCCCCACCCCGCACCCCTCTAAGCCACACAACCTAACCACCACTCCCTCAACCCTTTTCAGGCACGCCCAATGTATTTGGTGGATGGGGACAAAATAAAGTTTTCAAAATGTATCAACAATTTGTGTTTAAATTTCAATTATAAATTTTCAAGCTTAATGTGCCAGTTATGTTTAAGTTGAACTTTGAAATTTTCTGAACTATAAATGTACATATATTTCAAAGCTTGGCCAACTACTGCCCCTTTAATTTTTAAGCCAAAATAAGCATTAAAGCAAATATTCTAAAGAACTAACTTTACAAGCTGAAACACTGACATTACTCCTTCAAGACCCATTTTGAATATGTCCTAAATTCTGCAAAAATCTTGTATCCTTCGTACCCCTCAGAAACCAAGATCTTTGACAATTCAACTTACAACAACGATTTATTTATTTATCAAACATGCTTGTTGCGTCTGCGGTGGGAGATGACAATCGTAATGCGATTCCAGGCATTTCATTTATTTATTATTGCAAAGTGTACGTGATCTGTCATTGAGCTTAGGACACTGAGGAGTGGTTCGCCATGAACAGGAGAGGGGCAGCTAAATTCATTTGAAAAATACATGCATATGTAGATATGTATCTACATATTTACATACATATATACATATGTGTACAAGTATCAGGGAGAGATTTTACCCGAGACTGATTTGCCTGTCAATTAAAGAAAAATTATTGCCAACAAATGTGGAAAATAATAGGAAAATGGAAAAAAAAAGAGGGAGACAAATTGAAATAATGGAAAAAACGTTTCATTTTCTATTTAAAATTGCATAGCTAAGCGGTTTATGTATGTTTGTAATCGAAATGTTAATACATATGCATCTAAAAAACAGAGATTGGTTACTTTTCTTATTTGTTTCGGATTCTATAATTGAAATGCTATCGATCCAGCTGCGTATTTTATTTAAATTAAAGTTAGGAAACTACCAAATTTCAAAACGACTGCAGGTGCTCCTCCTTAAATGAAGCAACAAAAATTTCCATTTATATGCGCGACATATGGGTTGGGTTCGGTTCCACTTGCAATTGAAAATGCGGAACACAAAAAACCACACATACACAAAATCTGAAAAAATTAAGCGAATTCTGTGCAGCATTTCAGAAAAATCCCAATCGCTCAAAACAGACCAATAAATAAAAGTAACCTAATCTGCCGCCAAATTGCAATGGCAAATACGAATATGTACTACATGCAGTTTCCGTTTTGATAACTTGTAGGAATTCGTGTTTTGTGTTGTGAAATCGTAGCTACACATGTGCATACACACATACTATGTACATAACTCATCTACTGTTTATTTCGATGGTATTTGTGTGAGGGACAAATAATGAATCGTCGTGAGTCATAAGGGGAATAAAGTAAGACGCGACGAAGGGTACAAGCTTGTGGAAATTTACATCGCCAAGTACCTGTAATGCGAGCGTTTAGCAAGGAGAATTGATTATATTCTCGATGAAAATACCCCAAGAGTCAACAGTATTTATTTTCTCATTTTCTGTCCAGAAATTTGAACTTTTCGAAAAGTGAAAACACCTAAACAACAAAGTGGTTCTAGTTTGTGAGAATCTACTGTTCATACAAAACAAAATACATACCACGAAAATTACGCCATTTAATATCTTCCCTGACCTGACCCCATCGAGAAGTGGATGGGCATGGCCGGACCGAGACGCGGCCACCACGAAATAATACTTAATCCCTTAAGATCTGATATTGCACCATAACGATCAGGAAATTAAACTTTCCATACATACAAATATATACATGTGTATGTACATATGTATGTATGCACGTGTGTGTATACCCCACACACAGCGCACCCACCCCACCCTTTAGCAGACAGACTCCCATCCAATCACTCTTTCCCACTCGCACACGGTTTCCCCACACACTCTCTCACGATGGTGGTGCTGGTGCACATGCACTGCTTGTTGCTGGTGGCTGTGTTGTGTTGCTTGAAACGGTGATCGCCGGTGCCTGGCACCGAATGCTGTGCTGCATCACGAGAGGGAAATAAAGTAAAACGGAATGAAAGAAACAGCGACAGACAGCGACGACGAACACACAAAAGCCGCAATAAAGAAACAACAACAGCAAAAGATACGAGCAAAAATATTGTTTATGGAAACAACAACAAAGAGAGAAAATACCTGTGAGCGAGAGGAAGCGGGACAGCAGCAAATGGGACATGTGATCATCGGTGGAGGTGTAGACGGGAGGAGGAGAGACAACGACAAAACGACTGACCTATGATGATATTACCGGCTCCCGCTGCTTTACCCTCCCCACTCCCCGCGCTAGCTGACCCCACTCCACACTCTAACAATTCCTCTCTCTCTCTTTCTCTATAAAAATGGCGCTCTACCGAGTTGAGCGAAGCGAAACGCAAAACGTATAAGCTGAGAGAGAGAGAAAGATGGTGGCAAAACGAGTGAGCGAACCATCGTCAGCTCAGCAGCAAAAGCAGAGGCAGGGCATCGACAGAGACAGCAAGAGCCACAGAGCCGGCCGGCTAGAAAAATAGCGCAGTCAAGCGCAAAGTCGACTGCAGCAGCGTCAGCGACTGCATTTGGAGATTGCAGTTTGAACTGGTTTCACCTGACCGAAAAGCTCACACCCAAAGAAGAAGAAACCGCTAAACCTAGCTGAAAATTGACTCAAACTTGAGATCACCATCGTGTGTTCCGGATGGGAAGAGGAAGAGTGGTGTGCCAACACAATACATACACATGGATTTGGAATCTAAATTTTAGACATTTTGGGATTTTACCCAGAAAGAAGGGTCTACCACGACTTAAAAAGTATAAGTAATTTACTCAAAATTTTCGTTTGCCGTATTTTCAAAGAGAACTCTTTTAAATTAATGAAATTAAATATTTGAATTCTTTCATTAATGGCGATATTTTCGGCTACATAAATAAACTTTATGTTTAGTCAGTTTAGTCAGTTAAATAGTTAAACTTATAATAGTAAGTCTTAATTTAACTGTCATGGACAAACTCTTAGATATCTATTAACTGTACAATTGTTCATGATTTAGATTTACTTTTAGGTAACACCACGTCTGAAAGCGTCATGTTTTTACAAATGTACAAACATACCCACATACATATTTATGTACATAAGTATAAAATAGATTAGTATTGGTATCCGTACCTTTAATATGGGTGGTATGCCCTTATCTGCCCTTAACTGAAGTTATGAAGTCTTGTTATGGAAAACAAGTTGTACTTGACTTTAGTTTGAGTTTCGGAAAAATTCACCTTCGGAAGGTTGGAGCTGTTCGGAGCCAGAGTTGGAGTTTTGTCCCAGGTTGTCCGATCAACAGGGCTCTCCTGTGACTCCATGTGTGTCCGTGGGGCAAAGTTTGGTTTTTCGAGTGGCTTTCGGGTTGGTCAAAGTATTAGCAAAGTTATTTGTCCGGAACGGGGCAAGCGACCGCAACAGCAGCATCAGCAGCAACAGCAGCAGCATAAACAGCAGAAACAAAGGGGAACTGCAACACACACTGCAATTAACTTTGCGGTCACCAGCCACCCACTGGCAAACTGCCTTTGTCTGTGAATGTACTTATGTTAGTGAGTGTGACGAAGAACAACCAGCAGAAGCACGAGCAGAAGCAGTGGCTATAGCAGTGGCTTTGCTGCTGATGCTGCGGTTGCTGTTTCTGTTTCTACTGCTGCTGCTGCTGCTGCTGCTGCTGATGCTGCAGCCGTCGTCTGTGATTAAAGGCCACATGACAACAGCAACGAGCAGAAAACAAGAAGGTACAGCGCAATCGATGGCGGATCGACTCAGGAATGCTCTTTCTCCTAAACATGTTTCTGCTTTTGGTTTATCTGGATCCGAAATCACCAATGGATAATGCATAATGTAATGCATAAATGGATATTTGTGAGTGGAACCAAAACAACAAAACATGATTTAATTCAATATTTAATATAACATTTAATTTCATTAATTACAATGCTTTAATCTACAGTGTTTCTATATATCTTCCTGAATGTAGGGTATCTTCCTGGGCATTAACTGCAATACTTGGGCCTTGCATTGAATGGGTGTCGCTCTGCAACTAGCACATTCATATTGATGATGATGATAATAATACTCGTATATGATAATGATCATCGGGATGACGCTGATTCTGACTCCTTCAAAGTGCTGCAGCTTGGAGCTGCATTCTCATCAGCATCCAGCATTGCAGGCATCGTCATATTGAAACTGGAATTTGGATCCGGTTGCCGGTTGATATGACTCTCCTCCATCTCCATGGCACATACCGCTCTGCTATGCCCCGCCCCGCCCCGACCCACCACTGGGTCACGCTTTGTCTGTTGCCTGTTGTCTGGTGCTGCTGTGCTACTGCTTCGGTAGGCGGCGCTGCTGCCTGGGCTAAAATTTTGTTTGGGCCATGTTTATTAAATGCCATTAAAGCCATCTCTCTGGTTTTTGGCTTTTGCTCTTGCATTTTGGAGAGGGGTAAAGAGGAAACGCCTGTGTCTGTGTGCGTGAGTGTGTGTGTGTGGCCAAGTTGCATTGTCAGCTGCACAACAACAGCAACAAGAAAATTACTCCACTCAAATGTCAAAAGGTACAGTAGCAGAAACAAAAACCACAGGATGGAAAAGCACCTTTTACTGACCGATGATTTAAACACCCTTCCGACACTAAGACATCCGATGTTGATGAAAAGCGGCTAAACCCTAAAGAAATACCTCAGAATCGAAGGCTTAGAATGATCCGATTTTCTATGGTTACTATTGCCATTTGCATCATAAAGAGTCCGCCGAAACTTCAATACAGATACCCTTTGGAAGGGTACAAGCAACGGAGTCTCAGAGGCAGAGGCGCAATCAGCAAATTGCATTAAATGACTTTGTATTTGCAATTGTTGTTGCCCTTCGCTCACAGATTTATTCCCGGGAAAGAGACTCAACTAAGTCAGAGAAAGAGAAACAGAAAGAGAAAGAGAAGGTGAAACTGCAACATCGATTGTCCGTCATGTTCGTCAGTCAAATGTACCTATGTACATGAGTATGTACACAGCTCTTGGTGCTTGAAAATTGGACTTGAAGCCTGGAATATGGAAATGGATCTCCACCTACAGCGACAAGGGGGACCCACTAAAAGAGACAGGAATTGCCTGGCGTATAACGTACAATTCTCACAACACATAAAGGAAACTACTCGTGTAATTCTTAAGATTGACTTGTTTAATGTAGCTCCGCACTAACTCCGCACTTTATACATTATGTATTCGCATTAGTTGGTGCTCACTGTAAGACCCAGTCAAACATTTATCAGGCGTTCCTTTCCATCTGCCTCTCCTCCACAGACCATCATCCGCCTTATTTAAGCCCCCCTCCCATACCAGCCCACTGGTCGGTCATATTTCATTTGCTTTAATAAGCAATTTGATCGCTTGTCTTGACATTTACTGTTTACTATTTTGTACAGTTTTTTTCTCTAGTCTGCTGCCCATGAAATTCTGCTGTCCTGACCCCCATCTCCATTGCCATCTCCGTCATCTCTTCACCTACATCCCTATCCCCGCTCCATCATTTAGTGCCCCTTGCATGAGGGGCGCGAACGACCGAGTGGGGTTTGCTGGCGGGGAAAACTGAAATCTGAAAATCTGTGGCGCACATTAAAACGTTTCACTTAATTAAAATCAACGGCAACAACTGCAGAATGACCGACCGACCGCCCCCATATACTCGTATTTATTCCTCCACATATACATACAAATACAAATACAAGTACACGTACTTCTATGTGCGCTATTAGTCTCTGCTGTATGTACAAAAACAGCAATAACTATTGTACAAAAACTACATGGGCCACTACTACAAACTACAACAAGAATAAGAAAGACATACATATCTGGGAAAAGAGAGCGAGCGGGCTTCCAGCATTTTTACTTTGTGTGACTAACGACTTGAAATTGCGCTTATTAAGACTTCCTGATTCATAATTTCTGGCATCAGCAGCAGCCTCAATAAAAGTCCCAACGACATGCCTACGTATGTATGTATGTATGTACGTATGTACATACATATGTAAATACATGTAAGACACTGGGAAAGACTGTCCGATACAATGGGATCGACTAGAAAGCGACCCTGTCCACTTTGTTACTAAATTTTGGATTTTGCTGTATATTTTGTGGTACCAAGAGTCTGTCTCGATATTATTTTCAATATGCATTGACATATAATTTCGTTAACTTTGGGTAATTAGGTAATTGCTTCAGTAGTTTTGTTGTTATGTAAAACGCTCAAAATGCTAGAACAAGTCACAGTGAAATATTGCCTCAGGTTTCGCTGGAATTAGAGCTGGAATTGTAGGCTGCGAGAACCATTAATGTTTTTGCCTAGCGCGAATGACTTGGTTTTAAAGGAATACTCTCCCGAAATCAACGTCATCCCCAAATTAAGTTCTAATTAAGCGCTTTAAGTAGGTTAAGCCCTTAGTTGAAATAAAATTTTTTACATGTTTTCCGTTTTTGCACTTTATATGTTTTCGAATGACCCATGAGACATCATGAGAATGACCACAGATACCCTCAGTTACCCTGGAACGAGCCCGGAGCGTACAAAACTCAAAGAGCAAGCACTTGGCGCACTTTTGCACCATCGGCTTTTGCCACGAAGAATATGTGGGGCATGCGGCGAGGGATTTTCCTTTCTCTTTCACTATTGTTGTCTGTGTGTGTAAGTGTGTGTGTGTGTGTGTGTGTGTGTGTGTGTGTGTGTGTGTGTGTGTGTGCGTGTGTGCGTGTGTGAGACTTTTGTTTCTGGTCTGCAACAATTGTTGTAATTTTATTAATTTTTCCCCTCCCTCCCTCTTGATCATAATCTCTGTCCCTCTGCCCCCTCTGCCCCTCTACCAACTGCTTTCTTTAGATTGTCTTCCCTGGGCACTCACCCTCGCGCTCGCCCCTTGCAGTGTTCATAAATTTTGTAGAAATTGAGCGAGGGGTGGAAATGTTGGTCATGCTGCGGGCAAGATTTTCAAGTGACATGAACAGTTACCGCCACTCACTCACACGCAGGCATTCCATTCCACTCCACCCCATTCCATTCCTCTATTTCCATGGCGGTAATGTGGGTGGGTGGTGTTAAATCGGGAGTCGCAGTCCCAGTCCCATTTGAAGGCTCAACAGAGAGACAAAGTTCGCTTTGTGAATTAATTTGGTGTCGTGAAGTGTTAATCAATATACTCGTGGTATGAAGGCGATGCGAGATTAAGGAAATGCAATTGACGCGCTGTTGGAGTTGGGGCACCATTAACTGGGGGAGGGATGGGAAAAAGTCACAAAGTCGTCCTAATTTATAAATCAAACATTTCAAGCATAAATTGCTTGGGGTAGGGGTTTGGGTAGCCATTCCTCCAGCGGGGGATCAATGACACTTTTGCGGAGTCGAAGGATGGGAGTCACAAAGCATAAAATGTGTAATATGGTGAGAGTTTTTTACCCTGGTTGGCTTTCAAGTGCTTTCATGTATGTCTTGCACTTGCACTTGCACTTGCAATTCGTTATTTACAGTTATGTATATCTAATTTAGGTGGACTCACCTGGTGATCCATGACGTTGACGCGCCCCTTCGGTCCGCGTGGCCGTTACCGGTGTCCCCAGGATCAAACTATCCAGATGGCTGAGGGCCACGAATGCCATTAGCAAGATGGCCAGGGTTGTCAACTGGGTTTGTTGGTGGCGGTGGTGCTGTTTGTGGTTTTGATCCTGCTGCTGTGGATGGCTGCGGATCCTCGAGTGATTGCTGTCCTCACTGTTTTCTTGTTGGGCTTGGTATATTTCGGTTGGTTCCGCTTCTGCGGTGCGTATGTCGCTATCAAATACCTGGTGGCTCAGGGCCGTCGCTAGGGGTTGGGGTCGCCAGCGGGAACGCACTTTTGGCTTGTTGGGCGGCCTGTGACCAAACCCGAATCCAATGCCCACGGGCGTCGGATTCATTTTGGTTGGTATGACGTTCACGCTCGCCGGTTTTTCTTCCCCTTTCCGTCGGTTTATATCAATTTTCGATTTCGATATTTTATATTTTTGTGTTGGTTAGCCCGACACTCGTGATCCCTCTTTCCTTCACTCCTTCTCGGGTATTTTTGTTGTTGTCTGCTCTCTTTTTTTATTTGTATTACTTTATTGGTTGCTTTAATGAAATAAGCGAAAATTAACGCGTTTAATTTTTATAAATTATTCCTATAACTTATGCGTCGACATGGCTGGTATGGAAGGCACTTCAAAGAGCAATTAATTTAATTGAATTCCTCTCCTCTCTGCTGCCTCTGTCCCTTGTCTGCTGTTTGCTGTCCCTACACCCCCGTTGCGGTGGTTCTGTTCTTCTGCCCTTTTGCCTGTTTTGCCACCTTGCAGATGAACTTTTTTTGCTTATGAAAGAAAATTTATAGCTCTCTCGCTCGCACCCACCACCTACTTCGCTCTTGAATCTTTTTTAACACTTTTTTACAATAACTGAAAACATTTTTTCCTTCGCCGTCTTTAAAATTTTTCTCTTCTCTTCTCATCGCATTTACTTCCTTTTTTATTTGTATTTTTTGTTGTGATATTTCAGACACTTGAAAAACAAAAATTAATATTGTTCCAGGGTGATGGAATTCTCGGTAATTCCGTTTTCTTGTTGTTGTTGCTATCCCTTGCGTTTGTTATGAAAATTGCATATCCTGTAGAGGTTTCACTTTGATTTTCACTGAAGCTCTACAAAGAAATAGCGAGAAAAGAAAGTGGAAATTTTAGTAATGAAAATGTGGGTAAAACCTGTAGTTAAATATTTAAGAAAAATATGTAAAGCTTTGGGAGCTAAAAATTGTACAAGAACTAAGAAGAACTACACAAATATAAAATCTGTGCATGAATTATTCCGATTATGTTCGTTTATGTTCTATAGTTATCATCTACAACTGGATGGATATGTTTTGTCCATCACTCTCTTCTATTGTCAAACACTGAGGATCTATGTCCTGCTTTTCTTCCACTCTTCAACTGTACATGCATACAAACATCCCCAATTGAGCGCCAAAATAACTATTAATTCAATTTGTTGTAACAAAAGGAGCCGCTAAGCATCAAATAAAATTACCGAATCGAAAACGAAAACGAAAGTAGAGATTGATGTAGGCGAAACAGACAAACAGAGTCACGGAAAAAGAAAAACTAGAACATTAAACAGATTACATTAAATTAAAGCACAAATGAATTGCATAACGAAGCGAAAGCGAAAATATGAGAGAAGAGAGAGCAAAAAGCGGAAGAAAAAATAAATAAAAAGTTAAGTATTAAAAAATGAGCCACAATCAAATACAACGGCAACCGAAGATCATAATAAGCGGGGGAGGGTGTGACGGTGACTGGTGGCTGTGGGAGGCTGTGGTTTCTCAGGGGGAGGTGAGGCAGGGACAGAGATGGCTCCACATACAAGGGAAAAATAGTATCAGCTCCAGGCATGGCAAATGAGGCCTGGGGTGGCAGCAGGCAAGACGCAATGACAATGAGCAGATGGGTGAAGGAGGAGCAGGCCCGCGTGTGAGAGTGGAGTGTGGTTAGGTCAGGTCAGGCCGGGGTAGCTGGGCCCAGCGAAGATGGCAACGAGTCAACAAAAGAAATTGCTAATGTGGGCAAATAAAAATGGCACAAAATAGACACCAAGCACCGTCACCCTCACACACACAAACTCCACTCGAACAAGTAGCGGAGCGGCATCCAGTGCCACTGTTAGACAATTGAAATTAAAAATCAGTGAAACCTGTTTTCACACACAAAAGCTCACGCACGACAGCCAACGACAACAGAACAGCGTCGTCAGCGTCGTCAACGTCGCCAAAGCTTAGGCACAGGAAAATTGCACAGCAAAAGAAAATAATGAAGCAAAACAAGAAAAGCAAAATAAGAGCGGTGGGGCAGGGTAAGGGTAGGGGCAGGGAAGAGAAATTGGAAAACAGAAAATGGAAAACAAAAGAGGGAAAACCATTGAGAAGTGGCAACGCAAGGCATCCAAAAGTACGAGTATGCTGTCGAAAAGCGAAGGGGAAGTCATTGTAATTGTATTGTCTCTCCGTTGATGCTGCGCTTCAAACGAAAACACGGAACTGAAAAAAGGCCACAAAAATGAATAAATTGCTAAAATATGGTGCTTCAATTGAGATGATTTTTCTAGTTTGAGTAAATGGATACCAATATATGGAATCAGGTGGTAGATACGGTTCCGAAAATATTGCTCTAGCTGGTATGGCCGCTCTTTATGTGCTGTCTAGGCCTCGTCAATATGATGCAAATCCTTTCTCATTGGAGCTAAGCCACGAGTTTTTCCCGACAAGAAAATCTCTTATACTCGTGCATACATAAATGAGACTTCAACTAAACTGCAGCCCAATTTGATCACAGAATTTAATAAAAATATCTCTGCTGAAAATGAGAGTTTAAAAATTCTCTTGTGGCGGCTTCTTGGTCTCCCCTCAATTTCCAGTCGGTGGTGTGAAAATTTCAGTGGAAATCCTACATCACGGGCCATGGGCCATCATCACCATAAGAGCAGCTAGCCCATGGACCATCGTCATCTGCGACATTTCGCTTCGCAAATGAAAAGTTACGCGAATCAGCGGCAACCACAGGGACCGGGGCACGTGGGACACATTGTGGGAAGGGGGTGGGGTGGTGGTGGTGTTGGTTGGGTTGGTGCGGCTAGGCTGGTTGGTAGGTTGCTCCGAGCCGGGCCGAGCCGAGCCGAGCCGAGCCGTGTGGCGTGCACACCTGTCCGTTTTCATTACGCGGCAACCAAGAAATTGCCAAAGCCATTTTCGAAAATGGACGCAGGAGGGTGCAAGGGAGAACCGTGGACAGAGACAGGCAGAATATCGCCATAACTTGAAATTGAAATGGGCAATGTGGGGAAGGGAGTGGTAGTGGGAGCCACAGCAACAGCCACCTCCCGCCTAACGATCCAATCACGCGGCCATCTCTAAGCTCGACTCCCACTCGAAAATCATTTGGAATCGGGATTTATTGCACGGCCTACTCAACTCGAAAACGAAACGCAGAATGCCGCTAATGTTCGCGCTGAAATCCCCTCCGAAAACAGGGCCTGCGCTGGGGCCGGGGTATGGGCCTGTGGATGGCCGAGTGGAAGGAGAAGACAATGGGAATAAGAAGAAGCAGACAGAACCGCAAAATGTTTGGCCAATTGGCCACACTCGGCGTCTACCGCTCCTCGTCATCAGGTGCGCATTATGTCAGAATATGAAATATGATAGCCGCAACAAAAATGAGTACTCGCATAAATGAAAACACACAACGGAAAACGGAATAGCAAAAAATTGAAAAGAGAAGCGGAAAGAACCTGAAGCCCAATAATAAATAAAAATAAAAATAATAACATAAAGTAAATACACTTCAAGCTGAAAAGTTTGCATACAGCAGCAACAACATCAAAATACATAGCGAAAAAAAGATTTAAATTTTGTTTTACATTTTCTTATTGAGTGGGGAGGGGGGCGGCGGAAAAAAGAAATAAAGCGGAAAATAAATGACATTTAGAAGAAGAGCTGGGCGCCAAATGGATATCAGTATTGTCCCGTGAATTGGTTTAAGAAGGTTTTAGGTGGGTTCGGTTAAAACTCGTACTTGGGAGCCAGGTACAGTAGTAGGGATGTAAGATGTTGTTATTGTTGACAACATACTGAATTTGTAAGGGAATTGTTTAAGCAATGATTAAAAACATTCTGAATGTTGATCTAAGACAGTTTCTGTTTCAGGACACAAAATAGTTTAAATTAAATTTAAAATGTAGACATTCGAAAATCAATTGAAAGAAAAGAAACCGTTTCTCACCGGCAATAAATTAACGGAGTTTTCAATCGGGCAAATCGAGACGATTTTCCGCCCAAACACTCTCACTTTAGACGACTCTTGCCAGTCTACGCGCGTTTGGTTTACGTTGACCTTCTGCTTTTGTCAACCAAATGTTGATTGAGGTTGGATACGTAACCTTCGTACCCTCAGCACCTCACCCCCACCCTACCCTTCTTAGCTCGCCTTTTCCCCCACCCCGCACACCAACTGTGCTTTGTGCGTTGTGCTTTGCGTTTTCCACCAGCTGGGCAGCAGAATAAACTAGTCAGCACATTTCAATTCCACCCACCACTCTGATCCATGCACCTTTCTTCTCATCGACACTCTCGTTCTCGTTCTCACCTTGATTCATCATTGTTTCGTTTTTGATATGGCTTTCAATGCGAGATTTCTGATTTCTGTGCGTGGAGTTGATGGTATGGGAGGGGTGTGCGGTGTGCGGTGTATGTGTGTTGGCTTCTCTGCTTTTGACAAACTGTGCTTAAAAATTCAATGGTTTTTATTTACTTTTTTTTGTTTTCTTCTTTTTTTTGCATTAGGCGACAAAGCAACAGCAGATGATGACAAAGTGGTTCTGGTGGTGGTGCTGGAGGTAGCGCAAGGGCAACGAGAGGCACAACAAACAGGTAATGTGTCCCACCTACAACCTATCCCTAACTGCTCTCTCTCTCTCTCTCTCTTTACGTGGCCTGAAGCTCATAGAATTTCTTCTCTATTTCGTTTTGATGTCCTTCCGGGCAGAACGAATTGAATCCCTTAGTATTGAAGATATCCGACTGAATCAGCTGCATCACATACATATATTCCATAGGAACGATCGGTGATAAATAGGTTTCTGTGATTTCCTGGGTTTCTGCCGTGGAAACGATCGTTCTGAAGAGGGTATTTCAAACTTCGGCCCTTGTTCTTAGCTCATTCGTTTTTCCGAGTTCATTTCTGAATGCTGCGGTTGTTGGGGCTTCTTCTGTCACGACTTTGCTCTTGCTGCTGCTTCATTCTGTTGTTCTTCTGCAGCGCCGCAATTTGTTCTTATTTTTACCCGTATTTATTTTGTATCTTTTTTCCCCTGCTCTCTGCTCTCTGTTCTCTGCTCATTCTGGCCGTGGTGGTCATGCGGTTTTAACTGTCTTCTGTTTCTTCTGTCAGCGTAATTTGGGTTAAATATCTTCGACGCGACTTGACGCGAAAACTGTGTTAATGGGTGAAGTTTATATGTATGTACATATGTATGTATGTACACATAATGATCATCATACGAACGCATCTGCATGTTATGTACACTTTTAGCTGAGCTTTGCATTTAGAAAACGATTTTCTTCAATGTTTCAGCAGAAACAACATTCAGCAAAATGTTCGCTACGTCCGAAAGTATTTATTAAAGACAAGAAACTGACTCATTCACATAATTTTCCATTCCTGGTGCAGATTGGTGCCATTTCAAACCCCCCACTCGACGAATGGACTTGTTTCTGGCAAAATTGATACATTCTAATTCTAATTCCCTAAATAAATCGAGTTACTTACAGGGGATTGTGATTCTGTTTCACTTAAGCTATGAATATTTATTCGGGCATTGAAGAGGATGTGGAACTGAGGTTGGCTCCTCAGTACACACTCTTCAGCCCCTACGTGCTACGTCCCCCTCCATGTCTTTTCAGCCATGTCGCAAATGGGGAGAAGCTCTGCGGCCAAATTCCATTGAATGATTTCCATTCCATTCCATATACATATGTACCACTGCAGGGGTCTCGCTCAATGTTCTTCTTCTGTTCCCGGAAGTACATATGTACGTAGCAACATATGGAAAGAAATTGCTGCCCGGTAACGATCTGTTCAGAAATAGGTCTTTGGAAAAAGATTTGCCTTTATTTAAAAAATTTCCAGCAAAGTAAATAAGCTGTAATTCTATTTGCTTCTCTGTATTTTATAAAAGACTACAATACCAAGATGCTGCATGAGCGACCAAAAACCGGTTCTATGGCGGTTCTTATCGCTACGCCCCATGAACAGAGGGAGCGCGCGAGGTTTCAATTCTCTTTTCGACTATGCTTCGTCTCTGACCGCGAGCCCGCTGTCCAGCACCTTCGTCTGTTCGTAAGAAAAGAGCCCAGCGAGCCCAACTTGATAAATTATAAAGTGAAAAAGGGTTCAATAAATTTTTGTACATTTCATTTTCATATCATATCTCTGCTCATATCTCATGTTTGTTTGATTAATTTGTATGTTTACCAGTGGCTTTTATATTGTTTATTCATTCACACAACTACAAATTGTTTTTTTCAACAATTTTGTCTGTATAGTCTTTGATTTTATGCAACTGGGGTGACAATAGCATTAAGCCCCACTTTCTGCAAGGGTATCCAAGAGCTGGAAAGCTTATTTTTCCTTTTTCTCTGTTTCGCCGTTTTTGCGTTTGCGTTAAGCTTTCCATTGGAGACCCTTTGGAGACCCCTCCCTTACCTTTCCACTCCTTTTTGATGATACGATATCAACTTTCGGGCCGTTGGGCGAATCAATTGTATCGGAAAGGGGTATTGGGTTTCGGAGGAAAACAGCGCGGCGAAAATCCCTTTTGCCACTTTTGGACGTTGACATTTCCCGTTGCAATATCCACATATGTACATATGCACACACATACATATACATATGTACACACATGATCATAATAATAGGTACACACGTCTACGTAAACTTTATCATAGCAGAAAACAGTTTTATTCGATATTGGAAAATTAAAATTAGTTTCCAATTATTCTTTAAGTATTTGTTTTCATTAATATAAATTTTTTTATAGTATAGGATAATGTTATAAAAGAAAAGAGATCCATTTGTACTTTAGAGTCGATGTCAGGCTGATCAAAATAATAGGTACACTTGAAGTGTTGTTAAGATAAAAATTTGTTAAATGAATATTTAATATTTTTTTTTGCTTTATTAGTATTAAATAGTTAATATCGAGTTCATCCACCTCTATTTTTGGTCACCTTTATAAATATTTTTGGCGTACATTTAAAAGTTATCTGGCAGGTTTCTATAGGTGTCTCATACCACAATTTTTGGACGCCCTCCCATAATTTTCGCTTGTTTGAAAATGAAAACTTAGCTAATTTCTTTTTTAAATCACCCCGCAAGTTTTCAATTGGATTCAAGTCGGGAGATTAACTAGTCCACATCATATGTGTATGTAAAACTGATATTTATATGCTATCCTATAAATGGTATATGTATGTGGTTTTGGAATCCATGTACATACATATATACGCCTGGAGAAACATACATAAACATGTATGTATGTCTGCGTATGTAATTAATAAATATAGGTAGCTAATCGTAGAAGTTCTGCTGCCTTTCCCAATTTCTCTCTTCTAGTGCATGCAGTAGGGTACTTCTTAAGTCGTTCATCTGCTACGCAATATTATAAATATTCCACTTGTGGGTTTGTATGCTTCGTTTTTTGTACCGTACCTTTTGTTTGTTGCACAAACAAACACATTCTTCGGCAGGCGCCTTTGAGCACGGCAACGAGGAGAATGGCGTAAAAATTCCAAACAGGATTCGACGATTTCTTCTTATTCTTGTTGCACAGTGTGAAAGAGAGAGTGAGGGAGTAGGGGAATCGATGGGGAAACCCCTTTTGGGGGCTTTTCGGCACGATTATCCCTCTTCTGTGCACTCAATTTGTTGCCCAATCCGAACAAAACCCACTCACTCACTCGTTGGGTTTGAATCCATTGAGGTGCTTGTGCCCTTTGAACTTTTGAACTGACTGACTGACTGACTGACTGACTGAATGAGTGAGTGAGTGAGTGACAGCCCGCTCGGGTCTTGTTGCTGTTGGCATTAACTGGCTTTTGTAGCCTTAAGCTACAGAGAGTTTCGCTTTTGTTTTCACACGGCATCTGCAACTATACATTGTATCCATCCAGATACATATCGGGTATCCATATACACACATGTACAAGCACATCATGCGATATGCGATGTCTAGCCATAGATTAAGAGAGAGGGTGAGAGAGCAGAAGAGTGGAAATAATAGATTCAAAATGCTGTTTAGCCTCCTCCGCTCCCACCATCCCCACCAGCGAAGCAACAAACCAACGAACCAAATCCAGACAGACTCGTTTTAGTGGGTCACATGGCCCAGAGCCCTGAGCCCAGAGCCCATTAATCACCATCACGAATCGGCTGGGCTCTGTGGGCCAAATCATGCCAAACAGCAACCAGATTAGTGCCAATAGTAATAATAATAATAATAATAATGGGAATAATGGTTCGACTGTCATTCGATGGCACCCACCCCCCAATTACAAAGAGGATTGTGGGATGGGCCATTGGCATTTCTTTTCCATTTTCAATTCTCCATTTTCCGTTTTCCCTCCCTTCAAATTTTGTAGCGGAAATTTACGCACCAACTAACATAATTAATGTCTAAATAGAATCGCAAAATGACAAAAAGATTTTTAGAGGAGAGAAATGCCGAGAGATCACTCTGAAAAAATACACTGGGAGAAATTAGTGAATGTGAAAAGTCTCTGAAAATATTTTTTATCTTACAATTTCCACTCTCAAAAAAAAAACGAAATTTGCATACATATTTAAATAAAACAGTTCTGGTTTTATTTCTCTAGTTTTATACTGAACATTCGCTGGTCTTAGCTAAATTTTATTATAAAACATATCGGAGATTTTTCAGAGTATAGTTTTGGCATTGCCCAAAGGTCAATTTTGGATATGCCGACCGTTTTTTTTTTTTGTTAAAAAGGAAGTTGCAATGATGCGGGCCACGGGAGATGATGGAAAATGTATAGAGAGAACGGAGATACACGGGCTGCATCCGGAAAAATAAGTGAGCGGAAAATGGGAAAAAGTCTGCGTCCAAAGTGAAAGCCAATAAACACACAGATACGCGCGCGCATACACAGATGCATGCAGTCCGAGAGTGATTAAATGGCACGGACTTGACTTGACTCGATTTGACTTTAGTGAAGTTGACTTGACTTGACAGAAGGCTCAACTGAAGTGTCGAATTTTAGCTGGAGCTGATTTTCATTTCAGGCCTGGTGTTGGCCGTTTCAAGGTGCGACAGGCGACACAGCCGACACACCCGAAAAAAATACAGCCCAGAAATCAAAATGAAGATAGACAGGAGCCAACCAAGGCGGAAATATGCTGCAGTGAAGTCTACTGTCACTCCCTTTTCCTTCTTTTTTACCCCCCAATTAAAGAGGAGGAGCAGCCGCAGTTCCAGCCAGCTGCGCCCAATTTCAATTTAAACTTCCCCCCCGCCATCTACGTCTGTCTTTTTCTGCAAAAATAACAATTTTCAATAATAAAAATGTTGGGAAAAAAGAGACGAGGGGAGAAGCAAACTGATTGAATCAGAAAAAGATTGTGGAGAAATGGGACTTGCAGGTGGATTGGCGGGATTATGGGATGGGATGGGATGGGTAGGTGAGATGACGATCTATTGTTCAGTTGACCATGGACATGGACTGCCACAAAAGTCAAGCTACTATCACTTTGAACGAGCACAGCCGACAAAAAAAAGCGAAGAAATAGTACATAAAGATATGTACACGCATGATATGAAACATCGGGGAGTCGGGGGCAAATAGTTGTTGAATGAGTGGACCCAGGGGAAGTGCACTCCCTTTTTGGGCAGCTCACACTTAAACAGGCAACAGTGAAACCAAATGTAGCTAAAAAATAAAAGAAAATACTTGGGATGTGTATTGAGGAAGGAAAGGAAGTGCAAAAAAATAAAAAAAACAAATACAAAATCTGTTAGTGGCTTGACTCTTAACATGGAATGCAATATCTGATACCACTGTGCCGATGCCGAGGCCTCCCAATCATTCCGTTTCGGCAAACAAACTTGTTGGCCATTACTTTTTCTGTTAGGATTGTTTGTTGTGTGGCTGTTGTTTTGCAGCATTGAACTTGAATGGCAATCCATTCAGCGATTCAATATCAAATTCATACGAGTATTTCTCTAACAAGTATTCCCATGCCATGCCTTACTCATTTGCACAAACAAAATCCAATCAAAATTGCAGGTACGCAAACAATCACATGGAGTGGATACTAAAACCGAAACCGAAATCAAAACCGATACAGATACTGAGAGAGCGGGACAACGACAACGAGAATCCCACAAAATCAAATCAAATCAAATCCATTAGAATGCCATGTAAGCGATTTGAAAAATGCGTGCGGATACAATTAGATATTTTTGTTGGACGTTGTCTGTCTAATGCGAAGGGGAGCCGTTGGTGTGCCCCATGCTGGGGCTCCTTGCATTCAGTTTATCACTACTACTACTACTATATATAAAACAAAAAAAGACAGCTGAAACCACTCGCCCTCGGCATATTCCATGGAAATCTACTACGAATCTACATATACTGTGTGCCCAGATGTTCAATGTCAGAGTCAACAAATATATACATATTTGCGGTTAGCAAATCGCTAGGGGTATACATATACCCCTAGAGATTAACAATTTGTTTGTTCAAATACTGAAAACTACTGCAAGGGGTATCCATGCAAAGTCTCATTCAGTGCGGAGTATGGGTCCAGTGGAAAAGTTACTTTAAAGTTAAAGTTAAAGAAAATAAGATAAGATAAACAATGAATCATACAATTAACAATAATTGTGGGGCAAGTGCTAATTCCAGAACTCACACAGAATGAGGCTTTAACAATAAGAAATTGGGATTGGGACAAATCATAATTGAATATGAGATGGAAAGATACATATGTATGTACATACATATGAAATGAAATGAATATTTATTTATTATATTGGATGGAAAAGTGAGACCAACATTCATGTTGATTCCATGTACACGGAAATTTCTTGGCGATGGATTCAGATGGATTCCCAGTTCAGATGGAACATTGACCCACATACTCGTATTTACTTGTGCCAGTCAGAAAAACTCAGTTTAGCCTCTTGCTTGAGGGCCGTAGAGTATTGGACAGAAGAGAACAGACCAAACATCAAGCGAGAAATAAAGGCAATGAAATAAATTAATTATATCGTCACATGATCAGAGTACATTTTTTTTGTTACTACATACATACATATTTACATATTTCTGTATGCATAGTTTCGTAATATTTTTATTTTGTTGTTTTTGTTTCTACCTGAGTGCCGGTTTGCATATTTACTCACTTATTTATTTCAATGCATTTACGGTGCGGTCTGTCGGTAGAAAATTATTGACTCTGAAGTCCCGCTCGAAATATTATAAATGAAAAAAATATGTGCGAGTATTTCTGGCCGGACAGAGCAGGGCCCAGGAGAGTGAAATTTATTGCTAAAATGACCAAAAACCGAAGTAAACATGAACAATATTCGTGTTAATTCTATAATTTCAAGTCACGTTCGTTTATTTGCTTTGTCTTTTGCGCAGTTTACGACTCTTCCAATCGCCCGAGAGTACGTTCCGTTCCGTTCTGTTCTGTTCCTATGGGAATTAATTATAATTAGTCTCTCCGTGTTGTTGTGTATGTGTCATGTGTGCGTGTGTGTGTATGGTTAACCCAGTTTTGAGGGCACTTTAAGGAAGCAGTGCGTACAATATGCATCAGACGAGATCTGTATCGCTTTACATTGTGGGTTAAGCATATCGTACATATGTACATATATACATATGGCTGTATATAGAATCTCGTGTGTACCGTACCCAGTGGTCGTCAAAGTACATGTTTCCGTGATGATACGACCTTTTCTTTTCTTGGACCTTTATATTTATTGAATGTGTCGGACTTGAGTTAATACTTCCACTACGTTCGCAGTGTTGTTTGGTCAAATCACCACGCAGTAACCGAATCTCTCGCCAGTACGGTGGTGTGGGCTCAAAGACAACAGTGATAATACACTGAGAACAATCAAATAGGGAATTGCTAAACAACAGTCAGTCCGAAAATGTTTTTAATATATTTCTATCCTTTTCTATGCATTGTCGCGCTTTCTAGTGGCAGACAGCCACACTTCTAATACCAAAGCACATGCAAATTTTCCGAACTCCCCTCAAAAGCAACTATGTATTTCTATTTGTTCTCATCACAATTTAATTAAAGTAGCTTTACGCTTACGGTACCAGGATGCCACACACACACACGCACACACCACACACATACATACATACATACATACATATATGCACCCAACTGCGGCAACAAATATTTTCTGCGAAATGTGAAATAGGAAGCCATAGAAAATGATTACAGGCCAACTGCATCGATAATTATTTTAATAGATCACCCCATCTGAGTCCACCCCCCGCCCACCAGGCAGTCCCTACGTGGCTTCGGTGCCAGTCGCAGGTTGGGTCTTACCTGTTGCCCCTCTGCGCTAATGTGTGGTTTGGTTTCAACTTACATACGTAGAGCTTTTCGTAATTTTCTATTATTATTCCCTAACCAAACAAATGAGCCAAGTGGGAAGCAAATGAACGGACGGACGAGAGATTGCGACGAATGCGGCGACAAAGAAACTTGGAAAATCTGTGCACTGTGGAACGGAAAAATGCATGAACCGAACTTTATATGCCTTCCTATATGTATATACGTATGTATGCATGTATATAAATATGTATGTATATTTCTTAGGCAGAATATAAATTATTAATTAATTAAATATTAGAGTCCTTACGAAAGCAGGGGTTTTTGATCAACGTTTATTCACAACTATTATACTCTCTCTCTCTCTGTAAGGGTATATAAATACATGACACACACACACGTACAGCGAACAGCGAACGGGCGTAAGAGCCAATGTAGGAGAAGATGGCAACAGCAACAGCGACAGCAACTGAGACGTAGACGACGACGACGACGACGACGACGACAAAAGGGTCATTCACATTGCGGTGTGCGTGGCCTCTTCTGGCCAATAGTGTCAGACAGGGAGAGGGAGAGGGGATGGGGATGGGGATGGGACGGGGCTTCAAAGCAACAGGCGAAACAGCAGAAAACCCGCCAACAACTGACAAGTATCTGTATCTGTGTATTCACGTTTGTTTCGTGCGATATCTTTTGAATACATTAGCGACTAGCTAAAAAAAAATACAAAGCCAACTACCACAGCAAGAGACTGACTCTTTCAAGCCAAACATGTGCGAAAATATGTTTAAGGGTCAAGAGATAGTACCCTTTAGGTGGTTGGGGGATTCGGAAATTTATGAGTACCCCATAAAAATCAAATCTTTGGATATATAAATACACATCAGAAATATTGAGATTTGAGATACGTGCAGATTTCATATACTCTGTCTGCATCTGTGGCATCGTTCGAGTTCATAAATTCGAATGGATATGTAAGGTTTCTTAATTTTGTTAATCATATACTCACAGATATATCTATGGTATATATACAGATGTACATACATAAATAAACATTACCAGACGATCCTTCCCCGTCTCTCAAAATAAACATTTGTTATCTGTATGGAATGTATGATGCATTCGAAGTTCTCTAGTATTAAATGACCGCCCAATAGCCCTTATTTATTCTATTGCCATGAATACGATCTCTTACAAAAGGGGGGACATATGTACGAGCTTCGTTCTTTCTTTTATGCATCCATTTAATTTTGCCTTCTCTTTTGGTCCCTGTTTTGTGTGTGTTTTCTGTTTAATTTTGTTGGGGATTTGTAATTGTGGCCGGCGATGAGTATCTGAGTAGCTTAGTATCTGAGTATTTTATGCCTTGTACTCGTAGTCGTGTACTCATGCGGTCGACGCTTTCTTTTTTCGGACACTTTAATGAATACAGGAAACGGAAATCATTTTGTAAGTGGCTGTGTAGCTGTTTTTGTGTTTGTGTCTGTCAGATGTATTGGCCAAAGGGAAGAGGCGACTTCGGGCTGGATAGAAGACATCCTCTCCTAAATCGCCTCCGATTATGCCGGCCTTTGCAAAAGTTTTCCATAATTTACCTTTCAAAAATGTTGAACAAAAATATCAAAACATATCTGTTTTATGCAAAAACTTTCGAGTGCAGCCGGGAAAAAGCTGCAGGCCAAAAAAGTTGATCTCCTCATTGTTAGTTCTTCTTTTGTTTAAGCTTTTTATTAATTAATTGCATTGGATTTTGGATGTGGCAAACGATCCAGCACCGTCCCAGCCGTCCTAGAAGTCCTGCTCCTGCTCCTACTCCTGCTCGCCTCTCATTTAGTCAAGCTTTTGTCTGCCAAAAGCCATACAAAAAATTGGGATAAAACTATTTCCAACATCATAAAAAATAAGTTGAACGTGGAGAGCACTTTGTTCTCTTTTTTGTTTGCTGCTTGGGGGGCAGAGCACAGCACCGCGAGCGTTTACCGTGCATACTAACTGACTATTAATGCGAGTAGGCCAGCAGCCAGCAAGTTGGCCCGCAAGTTGGCCAGGCCAGCCAGCGGCAACAGAAAAACTTTCTGCTCCATATGGATGGAGATGGACCAGTGGCAAGGAAAGCAGAAAGAGTGCGAGCCAGCATATGTCGGCAGCAGCAGCAACAAGAGTCTAGTAGTGAAGAGTAGCAAAGAGCAGCAGTGAAAACAACAGAAACTTAAACTCAGAAGCGCAGAAGCGCAGAAACAGCAGCAGTAATTAGCAATAGCAACAGGCAGGAGGAACAGTCCCAATGGCTGTTACTGTGTGGCAGCTACATCCAGCGAAATAACAGGACACAGCTGCAACAAGACACACCAGCAACAGAAAATAAAAGCCAGAGACTGTTCGTTCGGTTAGCGGAAACCTCAGCCTGATCAACAGCTCTCAATATAATCAGTAATCAATAAATAAAATACAATACAATACACGAAAGTATGTTGTTTTGTTTTAACTATTCTTGGGAATTCTATTTTGCAGCACTCTCCTGTGCGTCAATGGGTGGAAACGGGTACATAGGATGTCCTTCAAGAAAGTAAGTACACAATAGCAGAAAATGGAAGACTGAAAGTGCCAAGGGGGGATTGAGAGCGCGAAACACACAAAGAGAGCAAAGAGAGAGAGAGAGAGATTGTTGATCTTCACTTGAAGTCTCTGTTGACTTTTTCCCTACTTTTCCCTTGGGTCAAAAAAATTTGCACAAAAAAAGGCAGCAAAAAAACTGGAAACCAAAGCAAAACCGAAACGAAACGCAAACTGGAAACTGAAGGTAGCCAAAAATTTAAAATGTTTGCCTTTGGGCCATAAACAAGAAACAATTGTTTTTTAGTCGAGGGGGGAGGCGGTGGTGGTGGCGAAATTGGGATGTCTCTGTTTCTGTGTGTGGGAGTGGAGGAGTTCGGTTCGAGGGAGAGGGAGAGGGCCATGGCGAATAGTAGTTCCTACCCTCTCTGGCTGTAGTAATTTTGCTACCTTTACTCGCTTCTGCTGTGTCTGCTGCTGCTGATGAGGATGCTGCTGCTGCCAGCAATGTTGACGGGCGTCTCCGTCTCTCTGCTCCCAAGCCCATTAAAACTGAACGTAAAACAAAAAATTAGGTTGCCACCAGCCACACACACACACACATACACAGAGGCAAAATACTCATGAGGAGTTTTCGGTGTGTATAAAACTTTTACTCACTTGAAAAACTTGCTGGATACAGGGCAGCGCCAACAACTACAGTGAAACTTGACAATATTGGAAGAGGCAGACCAGTTCTATGAGTGGGATAAACAGCATAAAATGCCAGAAGCCCGAGGAGGAGGAGGACACCCGCACCTTTTTGCCCGCTCAGATAGCCGAAAATAATGAGGATACAAAATTTATGTAACACTCGCGCATACAGGGATACACAGGGATAAAAAAGGGAATTTTTGTTTTCTTTAAACAGCCCCATGTGAAGGGGCTCTTTTTCCAGATTGTTTGATTTTTGAACAAAAGCAAAGCAACTACTACATATTCTCCATCAAAATAAATTCTCTCAGTCCAGTTTTGAGGGGCAGTGAAAACGCGTTTCTAGTTTCCGGGGCCCTCTAGATACAATTGCAGATGGAGATGAGATGCAGATGCAGAGGGAGGCAAACGATGATGACGATGATGATGACTGTGAATGACTGTGGACATCGCATCGTCCCAACGGAGGCCCCACCATTCGGTCTGTCCACCTGCCAGTGTCCATCGGCGAACGCGTATTCATAATGAGCCTCCAATCTGACGGTTGCCTCTCCCTATTCTCCATACTCGTCGTACTACACGCAGATAAATTGCTAGAAGTAGCCACTAATTTGCAGTTAGTAGTTCCATAGCAACAATAGCAGCAGACAGCAGCAGGTGGAGGAAGGAGGCAGGCAAAATTCCAAGGAGAAGCGCAAGTACAATTCCAAACAACGGCCAGAAGAGAGGGAGTTCGTTGAAGGAGTGTAGTGGAGCAGAAAGTGGAGTTTTCTAGTGAGCATGGAGCATGGAATGGCCAGCCAGCATTTCTGCTCCATGCCGTGCGCTTTGACTGCATCTAATGACACTAATAAAGTTGCCCACTGATGATAATCTGTCTCTGGCACTCCCTTCGACCCCAAAACAGACACAGAACCAGCCAGAACCTGCCAGAGCCAGGGACCAGAAGCACAAACAACAACAGAATCAGCAGGATATGACTATAACAGATATCAGAGTAGCGAGAAAAATAAGCACGAATAACATAGAAGACTCGAAGGAGAAGGAGCAACAGAGGATATTCGTGAAAGCAGCTCCCAGGTCAGCACTCTGCACTTTAAGCAGTCACAGGCAACGACTGCCGGCGGCAGAGCACTGACCAACGAAAGGAGGAACCAACTGCTACTGAAGATATCCGAATCAAAGATTGAATGATTGAAACTGCTGGAACACTCATTGAAGAGGTTTCTTCCACCCAAAGCTACTTGCTAAGGCGCTCCATAAAAGCCTGTCGCCATATAGATACTTCAACCCCAGTTCCATGCTGCGTGACACGCCTCGAGTCCCACCCAACCGCACAGGTGGGCGACTGTGTCCCCATTGTCTGCAACACCCACATCCGCCCCTCCGCACCCACGCCCCGTATGCCAAGTGGGGGCAAAAGAGTTTCCTCATGCTGGAGCTGGGTCTTCGAGAGGGTCGTCTTGGATGCCGCAGAACAATTTCAAGGTGCACTGACTGTAACAAATATCTTCATTTAACTTTTTTTGTACACAAAAAACACACGAAGGGAAGGGTCATGCGGGAAGGGAGGGGGAACATCTGGAGGTCTGGCCCTGGTCTCGGCCTGGTCTCAGCTCGTTCTTCAGAGTGTGCCTGCCACATTGTCTTCCATCTTGTGCTCCTCCAGCTGCTGTTCATTCTTCGGAGCCAGACCTAAAGCTTTCCGCCGTTATTTACATTTTATGGCACACATTTTTTTTTTAGCTGAAGCTGGAGCTGATGGCTAATTTAAGTCTGCTTTATTCCCTGGCTTGGCTTTGTTTGTTGTTTAGGAAAATATTTATGATCGACTTTTATTTGGCACTCGAGGCAAGGTCGAGACCGAGACCAAGACCGCATCCAAAGAGCTAGCTGCCGCGCTGCCCGAACTTCATCTTCCCCCTGGCCTTTGACATTTTGCTGTGGCTTGCTTTTTTCCATCTCTCTTCAGTTTGCTAAAGTTCATTGTGGTCTGCCTCTCCTCTTTCCCTCCCCTCACCAACCGCTTCGATGATGCACACACAAAATTCGTTCGTATCGGCCACAGTTGTGACTATGTCTGTAAATTTATTCGATGTATTTTCGTACCTCGCTGTCGTAATATACATCTTGCCCCCATCGCGGTGTTGTGTTCCCTCACGGAATGGTTCTGTATACCAATTTTTCCGAACATTGTAGCATAATGCATGGTGCCATTATTAAGATAACTAAAACCCTATAATACATACATATATGAACATTTAAATATGTTCCGTGAGAGGAAGAGGTGAAAAGAAGTTCTCCCTTCCCTTGGACTGAGGCGATCCGAATGGGGTCCGAAAGGCGAAACGGTGGAACTTTTTAGTTAACTAACTTTTTAGTATAACCAACGCCCCGCCCCCGCCCCCTTCCCACCTGAACACCCCATGCATTGCTGAGGGTATTGAGAGAGGGCCTTTCTCCCCCCATTTTTCCTTGTTACTTTTTGGTACTTTTAATTTGTGTGTAAACTGATGCAAACCAATATTTGAACTTTTGCCATGGTTGCTCGCTCTGTGTCCCCGGCCCCAGCCCAGACCCATCCCTAGCCACAGACCCAGCCAAAATGTCAGCTCACTCATTAACTTGCGCAAAAGGTTTCCAAGTCTCGTCATCTCATCCACTCTTTTTCCATCCATTCCCATTCCATCTACCAGTAATTCAAATCCAAATGGCAGGCCACCATAGTTCAGATTTTGTCTCTCGAAATACACATATAAATACTGCAGTGCAAATATATACTCGTTCATACATATACATATATGTATACGTATGTACACATATTTATACTATAGCGTTCACCCCAAGAAATATATTCAATTACTGAAAGGGTTGGGGTAGCCAGAAAAAGTTTGTGACATCGAAAATGTGCTAACAAGGCGAGTTCTAATTAATATGAGGGAACAACTGAATGGTATGGCAATGGCCCAAAGGTGGGGTTTGTTGGACAGAGGAAAGTCCAGAGCAGTCCAGTCACAGTAGATCCGATAACATGTGGCGGTCAGCTCAACTGTCGCTGTCTGAGTCAGCTGCAGTCCATTGGGGTCTCGGGTCTCAATTGGTTGAATGGAAAGAGGAAACTCATTTCAACTTCCGATATTGAATTATTGAGACTTTCAATCAATCAAAATTGTATTCCGTCTTTTAGTTGCATCAAAAATGGGTCATATTAGCTACATGTATTCCAAGTACTTGCTTTAGTTTAGTTTTCCATCAAGAAACAAAGGAAACTCGTTTGTCATTCATCAAAGAGTATAAATATAAAATACAATCGATATTCGCATCGATTGTCATCGACTGACTAATCGTCTCATCTGGGACTACTGAAATTGATCTTGGATTTTCCCATTTGATGACAATTTTTCCGCAGCGAGAACTCGATCAATAGGTGGGTAAGTGAGTGTCCATTTGAAGGGAAGTGTTCGGATCATCTTCGCGGCCATGGCCAGCAACAATTACGACGGATATTCCGACTCGAGTCGCTACGGGCACAAATAGAATTAGCATAAGCTATTCACATGACAGTCAGCCATTCCCGCTTCGTTCCCGCTTTGTTCTCCTTCCCTACTCATAGAGCCGTAATCAAGGCCCTGCCTGCCAATCAGTCTCCCTCTCTACCGCCCATCCGTTTCTGTCACCAAGTGTAGTCAAGCGGCTTTTTATAAACTTTTGCAAGAGAGCGAACGAACGCCACGTACCCCCTACTCCACTGTGTGGATGTGATGCTTAACATTTCCAGATTTCTAATTTGTATTTGCCTGTTGTTGTTGTTATTTCTAATTAAGTTTTTTCCTCCTTTGTTTTTGTGTGTGTTTCGCTGAAGCGCGATCCCGAGTTGCCTCGAGACCTGTTTGGGGACCTAGAACCGCACAACAGAACTGAAACCCCCGCCGAAGAGCGGGCGAGAGCAAAACTGGAATGATTTTGGGCTTGGGGGAATTTCTACTACTCACCTATCTATACACAAAGTATTATTTATTTTTTCTCGAGTGTATTGTAGAAGCACATTATTCGCAATATGTGGCTTTAAATAATTAGCAAATAAATTATATACTTTACGTGTATTCCTGGAAAGCAATCTGACGGATGCTTCACGTGAGTGTCAGCACACCAGTGCCGGAGTACGATTGCAGTTGTTAATTAATAAAATTAATTTGCTTTTTGCTTACTGTACGTTTTTTATTGTTGATGTATTAAAACGGAGCTCGATAGTGACGAGTCTATTGGCCAGCTCTGAGCCAGCTCTGGTCTTGGGTCGGGGTCATTACTTCGGACGGTACTGTATCGAGCCTTGCCAGAAATGGCCATTGAAAGTACTTTTGGTGAGAGGATATATAATACAACAATTAAAGAGGTAATAACCAATTCTTGTTAAGTTTTTAAGAAAACTTTCACGACCCACAACATGATCGATCTGTGGTGTGATGTTTCACTCATATTTTTCATAAATTTCTCCCACGATTTGCCAATTTGTTTAAAATTTTGTGTTTACTTATTTCTCCTGAGAGAGAGAGATGCCAGTTCCTTCAAGAGGCAAACAAAAGTTCATCCAAAGATTCTCGGCTATGATCTCATCTGCATCTGCGACCAGAGTCGAGTCCAAGGCCAAAGCAAAACAATAAATAATATCAGAAAATGTATTAAAATATATCCGAAAATAGCATTACACAAATCGACACGTTTGCTCGTTCCACAAATTGCTGACCAACAATGAGGCAACATCAAATCGGAATACAACATTCAGCATTTAAGAGATGCGCTGCGTTCCGATGATGATTAACGTGATGGATATCAACTGCGGAAGCGGAAAGTGGCTGACAAAACCTTGATTAGCATGTTTTAGCAAAAATACAATTACATATATGTATACACACGTATTAGGTACATATATATGTGGAGAATAAATGTCTGGGCATACGGGAAGGGAAATATTGGGAATTTCGCAATTGTAAGTGGAATTAAAATGCGGTGAGAAATCTGAACTTCTAGCTGTGTAAAGGAAGAAACATTGATCGGAGATCCATTCAACAAGACTTTAAAATTCGTTTAACTAAAAAAATCAATTTAAAAATCAATCAAATACATAACTACTGTAATTACCGCGACACTTCATACACTCAGACATATTTACAATAAATCGATTATACTCGTATGGACTCGTATTTGAGGCATTTCATGTGAGACTCATGTGAGATTAATCAAAACTGATTAGTCGATCAGCAGCTGATGATAATCGTGCCACAATCAAACCATTTAAAGACTCAAGCTAATGGCAGCAATAAGCCAATGCCAAAGCTAATTGGCCCAGAGACTCTACTCGGCTTACAATATCCTAATTATTTTCAAGCTTCAATTACTGTTACTATTTGCCAGGCGGAATTTCTCTGAGTGCATTTAGGAGGAAAAAATGATTGCCATGCAGATTACCTGGTGCTGCCTGCCTGCCAATGGCATTTGCATATGGATTTGGGGATTTGTGAGAGCCAGCCCCTCAATCAGCATCCAGCCCTCCCCCACATATGTATGTTAGTTGGTTGGTTGGTTGGCATTGCAATTTGTCAATATGACAAATACCAAAAAACTGCAGTCGAGTCAAGTCGAGTGAGTCGGACAGAAAGACACTCAGTCCGACAGACAGATAGATAGCCAGATCGCCAGACAGTGGGATGAAACAGACAGGCATCAAGTAGCGGCGGCATCGTCTGATTGGCGAACGTTTGCTAAATGTATGCATGAAAAATGCATTAGAGCCCCGCCGCACAGAAACAGAGGCAAAAGCAAAAGCAAGAGTCCCCACTCCTGAAGAGGCTGGGGGTGGGCTGGGCGGATAATCGAGTTGTCGAAGCAGCAGCTTCCCAGATACAAAGCGAGTTTATAGTGCGCTTGCATTCAGGCGACAGCTTCCTAATGATGACATGCCACAGAGAACAACAAGTAAGAGGGCCTACGTATCCCATAGATCTGCCGACAATGGGGATACCCGCTGATGGAAAAAAAGTAGGGCCTTTTCATTTTTCTGGCCTTGATAACTTTTCGCTGATGACCAACTATGGCTTTAAGCCTTCTCATCTATTGCCTGTTACGACCATCCTAACGAGTACGAGTTTCGATATACCCTTGGACTATACGATTACTCGGTATTAAAGGAGGAGAGGAGATACTGCGCTCCTCTTCTTCCACTGCAGCAGCATTTCAATTGCCATCCGGCTGTGGGGAAAATGCATTGGAGCTAAGCCTGGGCTGAGACTGATTCGTCCGAAGGGCTCTCGGGGTTTGGGGGCTGCCATGTGAAGTGAGCAAAAGACAATTGAGTAAGTAGGTCTGCTGCTACGGAGCCACCTTCAGGGGGCGAACGGTCGGGGTATGTGCCCGGTTTTGAGGATTAAGAATTTTGAATAATGATTCAATTTGATATTGGCGGATGACTGAAGATAGACAGAAGTCACTGACAGCACAGATGTGGATTGGTAGGGAAATTAGAGTCTTTATTTAATAAAATTATGCCCAATAAATGCAGTGCCCGAATTTTGTTTGTTTTTAATTTACAAATACTGAAAATTAAGAGATGGGTTGATGAATGGTGCAAGGATGTCTAAGGAACGGCTCGGATTTTTTTCTAGCGTTGTGTCCATCTACTACAGGAAGATGTCCCTTTGGTGGATTCCAATCGTGTATAGCTCCCGCATCAAGCATCAACATTCAAACTTCTGATTAAAGTCTCCCTTGAAGATTCCAAGAACTTTTTCAAACTAAATTTTCTTTCACCCCCACCACCTCATTTGTGCTTTTGTTTAGGGAAAAGCATGAAAAGCAGGGTACCGCTGAGCGGAGCAAAGTGCCGCAAATTTAAAACGAGATAAATGCTGCCTAATTGCACAGGGAACGATAGAGATAGAGAGAAACAGAGAGAGTGAGAGAGAGAGGCCAACGGGTAGTGGCCGTAGTGGGTGGTGAGTTTTAAAGACGAGCATCACCGTTGAGGGATGGGGTGGTGTAGAGGGCCAAACGGGAAAGCGATAGCACATCAAATATAAACGAAAGTTCTCAAACAATTTAATCAGCGGCAAAACAACAAAAACATTTTCACACATACAGTAGAAAGAGCATGAGAGCGAGAAGGAGAGAGAGAAAGAGTGACCGAAGGGAAGTCAAGCACAAGAAAAAGCAGAAGCAGAGATGCTGGCTGGTTCTTGTTGCTCTCTTGCTGCTGCTGGCTGCTTTTGGTCCTCTTGTTGTTGGTGAAAAATCTTGTTAGATCTGGTTCCAAATGCATGGCCCATGTCAAGAGGAAAGAGAAGAAGACGAAGGAAAACAAGAAGAAAAGAAGAAGAAGCAAAAAGCAATGAGACAGAACTATAAGAGAACGCATAGAGAGAGAGAGAGAGAGGCAAAATGAAAAATCACCGATTGCAACAACCAGCCACAACAAGAGGGTGGTGGGGGGAAGGGGTCTAAATGCAACCCAAGAAATTGTGTGCTGGGAGCCACAAACTAGGGGAAAACTTGCTACCAAGAGATGCAAACAGAAGAGAGGGAGCTGGATCTGAAGGAGAGTGTAGGGGCCAAGGGGTAGACAGCTTCATTAGCGTTCGACTGGCAAAAGGATTCAACTAAAATTAAAGTAAATATAATTTGTTGCTTCTCTTGCGCTTACCTGTCACCCAGCAGGCAGAGCAGCCAGCACTCTCTCACTATCTTCTCACCTGCCTGCGAGGGAGAAAGAGTGTATATGTGGTGTGTTATCCAGTGAGAGAGACAGAGAGCGTTGAAGAGCGGTAAATGATGAGGAGCGAAAAAATCGGTTTCTTTTCTTTCGCTGATGTCGGTTTTTCCTGCAGGTCAGGTCCAGGACCAGGTCCGGGTAAGACCAACAGGTAACAATCACTTAAACATGAACAAAAAAGGCACAGGCAAAAGGGCAGCCACCGCAACACAAAAAAAATAAAAATAAAACAAATCAAAACAAAACAACACAAATTTTGAAACACGAAAAAAATAAATAAAAACACTGTCCAAACGGATTTTTGTTAATAATCAAACTCGGTCATACAAATATTGAGCGCGCGCGCGAAACGGCTCTTGTTGTGTGCGTGGGAGTCTGCGTGGCATGCGTGTCTGACTGTCGTTGCTTCTCTATCACGGGTGGGTCGAACTGCGAACGAAAACCAACTGAGCAACTGCGCTGTGGCGCCTCCGCAGAGCGTCAGTAGCAGCAGCAGGCAGCGAATTCTCTCCGCTCCCTCGCTCTCACTCTCACACTCTGATTGTGAGACACGTAAGTTCCCCGTTGAAGTCTTTCGTTATTCCGCTGTGTATGCTGCTGTTGCTTTTGCTGTTCTTTCTGTTACTGTTCTTGTTCTGCTGCTGCTGCGCGGCTGGCGTTGCGTTGGCGCAAGTGTTTGACTGAGAGTGTCAGAGAGAGAAAGAGAGAGAGAGAGACTGAGAGACTGAGAGTCAGTTGAATTTCAGGTGTGGCAACCGGCAAAAAAAAATATTATTTCGTGTGTCCACACAGACGGAGAGCGAGAAGGTGGGAGGGAGTTAGAGAGACAGACAGAGAGAGAGAACTTCATCATGATCTGTTGGGAACCTAACGAGAACATTTTTACATACGAAGATTACTCTTCTGCCGTCGTTTTTGCATTCCTGATTTCTGCCTTGCTACAGCTAGTGTAAAGATACTAGCACTAGCTAACCCAGCACACGTTGTTCGTTCCAAATTCTGTTGCAACGAAGCAACACGACTCGAGGAGGAGTTTCCTGAATGGCGATTTCCTATTCAGAAAGCTCTCATTCTGCTGAGCAACAAATGAGAGCTTACTTATAGTTCCAACTGAATTACTCAGTGTCGGGTTCCCTTCGCACCTGAAGCGATTATCAAATTCTTTGAGTCAGATTAAGCATAGAGCCAGAAAAATCAATTGATTTTTGGTAAGAGAAAAAAAAAGCATAGAGCCAGAAAAATCAATTGATTTTTGGTAAGAGAAAAAATTGGTGAGCAAATTATATTTTTTTTATTAAGCTTTGAGCAAATCTATGATTAATAATCTACTACTGGAACTCTCAATTTCTAAGGAGCGCTACGTACTCGTACATAAACACACATGTATGTACATATGTATGTATCTGCATACTTATGATTTCACTCAGTCTGGCTGGGGCCTGTCTTTAATTTTAATTTGTTGTTGTGGTATTTTAAACAGATTTGTAATACTTTTTGAGCGCATGGCATGGATTCTTTCTTGGTTCTATGGCTGTCTCTCTCTTTCTAGCGCTCTTTGAAAATCGGGTCGCCTACATTGACGTCGGCGGACGGCACTGCTTACTTATTCCACACAGGTGTGATTGTTAAGGTACATTGGTGTGTGTGTGTGGAAAAAACAGGTATGTGAACAGACACACAAACACAGCCACGGACACGGTCACACACAGTCGTCGTCATCATCATCATCATCTAAGCCAAGTTGCCTCTTTTCACCTTTCCTTTGGCCATCAAATTCGGCTCTCTCTCTGTCTGTCTTCGGTTGAGTGTTTCATGATCGCTTGTTGGCAGTGGCGGCAGGCAGGGGGTAGAGTGTTTCTCTGTGCCTTTGTGGTCGCTTCCTAATCCATTAACTGGTCTCTCTCTCTCTCTCTCTCTCTATCTCTGCCTCTCTCTGTCTCTCTGTCTGTTTCTTAACCACTTTTTCTGCTGGTGCTTACTGCAGCTAGCCGTCCTGCTTGCACATGATGACGACGCACTAAAGCGGGTTAAAAATCGAACATTTTTTACTCAATAGTGTGCTCAAAAGGGAACAAAAAATTCAGAATTTTGATAATAATTCGATTAATCATATTCCTAAATGAAAGAACGGCCTGGTGTCATGATGAATGGGTGGATCTCGATAATCAGAAGATCACAGCCACCCATGTGACTTCTGGGCTCTTACTCTCCTCTCCGCTCCTTACTCTTTCTCCCTCACTAAGTCACTCTTTCTCTCCCATTTTCTCGGACTTTTTCAATGCTTTCTTAGACCTTTTGCCACATTTTTGCTTTCGCAGACTTTCATTTTTGCCCCAAAACTTCTATTGGCTCAATAATGGGATTTGAAGCCCGGTTTCGTTTAATTTTTCTGTAAGCAAATGTACAGACATGCATACACATGTATATAGAACAGTATAGCAGTACATACATATACATATGTACATATACTATGTACATAATACATACATACGTACATACATATATACATAGGTATGTATGCACATAAATATATACATTTTTCCGCCACGCTCAACGATCAGTGACAAAAATTTAGAAAATTAACCGGCAGGCACTGAGTTAAGCAGCATATCAATAGTACTGCAAGAGGGCCGGGGGCTGGGTCTGGATCAAGGAGTGGGCCGACGCCGACGTCGACTCTCCCCTAGCTTCTGAATATCTGTAATGCAATTTGATCTCCCTGGCATATTCTAGATGGCCGTCGGATTGCTTTGGATGAAGAATTGGATCGAAATACTTCGAGAATTACACAGTCTGGAAATGGAACTGCAGAAGCGGGCTCATTGTTTACAGTTTATTTGAGCTTAGTTATTTGTTGTTGTTGCAAACTTTATCTATTTGTTGTCGCATTAATAATACACTAGATAGTCCAGAACTTTTCTTCTCTTATTGACATGGCTCAACTGGACCTTAGTTGGAATGTTTTCAATCATTTGTCATTAAAAAAACAGATAGTTGTGCTGGAACAAAACTCATTCTTTACAGTAAAATGCTAGAAAGATGCTTGCGGTTGGATGATAGATTGGAAAGTAGTTCCCACAACTTAAAACCGGTTCAAATATGCTGTGGCTCTCTGGTTGCTTTCAAGCACTAGAGGTATTTTCCATATCACAGGTGAAACAAGCCAAGAATTTATATCAGAACTAGTTCTAATAAAGTTTGTTCTGGCCACAGAGCAGAGCCAGAGCAGAGTCAGGACCATCTTCCAATTGCTCGATAATTGCACGAATAGTTTTGGCATTTGATTTCGAGTCTTGGAAGTCTTAGAAACAGTTGCCACCACTTATTCGCCAAACGACAATAAGCTATGGCTGTTTCGGTATGGTACCCCCCCCCCACCATCCCTATCTTGGACTCGGAGGTGGGAAAAGGAATGCCATTGCTCCCTAAGATTACCTAGTCTATTCAGGGTCTTCATTTTTTTGTAGTTGTGGCAAATATGTACAATAATCGTACATATGTACATACATATATAAATTTGTGCAATTGTCAGTGTCGCCACAAGCAGAAAATGATTTACCGCCTTGGGGGGCTGGGGCTCCGTTATGCCAGCCGGCGACTCATTTATCAAACAGAAAATAAAGAGAACCCAAAATGAAGAGAATTCTAAGTTTTGCATGGGGAAACTTTCACCAGTAGAATACGTTCATCGTCGGAGGCTGGTGTAGGGAGGGGAGGGGATACTGCTTGAGTCACACTTGAGGATGTCTGCTGGAGAGGACTTGCAAATCACTTTAGAGCCTCATCCTTTCAGCCAAACTCACATTTTCTGCTGTTTTGTTTACGTTTTGATGTTTGGTATGGCACCGGACCGAATCTGACACCGGGAACGGGACCAAAGCCGGGATATGGACTTGGGCTGTCTGTTCGCCTAGGTCTTGCTCTTGCTCTTGATTGTGGTCGTGGTCGTTGACGGGGTTGGGACTGAGTACTGGGGCCTCTCTTCTGGGCTTTTCAAGACTGGTTTTGTGTGCAGGCTAAAAAAGGAAGTTGCTCGTAATGTGGCGAAAGCCGCTCCGCCACTGACCGACCCAACAACAGCAGCGACAACAAACTGTTCGTTCGCTTTCTTTCTGGCAAATCGGCTTGGCTTGGCCTCCAAACTTCCTTTTCTGGCTGCCCCTTTGTGTGGCCTTAATTTGCGGTTTCTTTCTTGCAATTGCATTTGTATATATTTGTTTAGTATTTAGTTTAGTATAGTATATATTTCGTAAAAATTATTTCTGTGGAATTGACACAATTTTCTTGTTTACATTTTTGCAGCACAGCAAAAAAAAAAAGGTGACATTAATTTTCGCAAATATTTCCCGCACACTCACTTGAAAAAAAAGAGCAAGCCAGAGATTTCTTGGATCTACGTTATGCTTAATTTTCGCTATTTTCCTCAGATTTGCCTCGAATTTTGCAGTTCGTTTCGGCTTTTCGACACACGTTGAACGAATCTTTGCGTATGGAGTTACTTTGCCGCTCTGGCTGACCGTGTTCACGACAACGCTCCGGAGCGTCTAGAGCTCCAACCGAGTAAATGGGGCGGCAAGGCCTTGCATTTCAGATACGCCCGCTTTAAATGTTGCTGGTAGCCCCCATGTTGCTTGCAAAAATGTTGCCCAAATCGCTTACATGTTGCCAGAAGGTATACTGCGACTACGTAAAAAAGGTATGGACAACAGGTTAGACGGCCTGCAAAATACTACGTACGGTAAGCCCCAGCTCACCTTATTTCTCACATACTTATGGTGATTGTGACAGACATAACAGAGATCAACAGGTGAGGAGAGGTTCGTGTAGCCAGTGTTCTTTAGCACAATTTAGGGTTTGCCGGTCAGAGTCCGGGGGGAGTCCTAATATTCGGGTTCTCTGAGCTAAGTAGCTACACCAGAGCCGTTAATGTTGCTGGCCGTTTTTCTCCATAACATTCCATAACAAAGAGGTTCGGGCTCGGTTTGTTCGAACTCTCTCAATACTCAGTTTTGCGTTTGAAGCATGAGTTTTGAGAGAGGATTTTCCTCTGCCATCAAGCCCCGCTCGAGACGCAGCCAGCCGGCTCGCAGCATGTTCGAAGGTTGTGAGCAAGCCAGCTCAAAGCGCAGTGGCGTGGTTAATCTATAATACAAGTAAATCTATAATAGGAGTAGCCTTTGGATGAGTGGCATTGCCCTCGATCATGGCTGACCTAGGACCTCTTTCTATTTAGACTGTAAATATCCTGTACACATATCTATACGTATATAGACCAACCAACCAAATTGAGATGCATACTTTTGTGATGCCAGCACAGAAAGCAATCAGAAAGAGATCACAACATTCTTAAGATAAATAGGCACATATGTAAATATGTGTGTCGATGTCGAATATATGTATGCACATAAATATGATTGTACAAATATATTTACATATGTACATATGTACATACTACGTATATATACATATGAGCCAAACGAAGCACGTTGCACAGCGCTTAAATTGTTGGCCTTGGCAATTCAGGCCGAGAACATGCTCAACGAATGAAACTATCTTTGGACTGCGTATTTTAATTTTTGTCCGTTATGTTTGTAGAGGTCACGCGCTCTCCAGTGACCTTTGGCCCAGCCATAAAACACGGCAAAATACGCGAGAATTTATTGATAAAGTTTTGTTACATAAAAGTAAAAGCTGTTATTTCTTCAGAACATTTTAATGGAAATGTGTGCGGCAGAGCGTCGCCTGAGTCTTGAGCGATAAGAAAATCAAAATTTTTTAGCTGAGCTCTGTTTTTCTGCTCACGTGGATAGTGTTTTTGATTTCAATGGAATCAGTGACCGTTGGGGATGTCGCTGAAAGCGGATCGCTTGTGTCTGGCATCGTGTACATTCAGTCTCTTTTTCCATTACCCTCAGAGTTCTGGGCCACCCGATAGGCGGAACAGTTTTGTGGGGAACCGCTGCTGGCGAGCAACAGTCCACTTCTACGAACGTATAAATTGACGAAACAGCTGTTCAGTCGGTTATATACTATATTAGAGTTTTGTGTGACTCCCTGATTATCCAACGATTTGGCGGTCGGTCTGGTATCATCTGTAAAACGAGTAAGGATGGGCCAATGAGCTTACATACATTCTCCACTTTCCTGTGCCCCGAGTACATGCATTTTTATTATGTTTAAATTATTTAAATTAAATTGTTGTTTTTTAAATTTTAAATTAATCTATTATCTGTCTCTACCTGGCAGTAGTGTTGATTGGCGTAGGTCATGCCATGACTCACAGCCCCCAGGCAGCAGAGTTTTTGTTGGCCAAGTTGTTGTAAACCAACCTGTAGGAGTTTTAACTTTGCGAGTGGGTACCATCATACCAGGCTCGCTGTCGAGCATGCTGCATGCGATGAGCTCAACTTCACTTTATTGAGATAACAATAAAATCAACAAGTTGCTCTCGCAGACTCTTAATTGTGACCAAGAGAGAGAGCCAGAAGAATGCGCTGCAACTTAGAGACGCAACAACGTCGAACCATGACTGGCAACATCAGCAACAATTGTCCGAGACAAAAACACATCATGCAACATGCTATGCTGCACGCAACACGTATTGCAACACGCTCGCCCAGGGGTGTCGTCCGCGTCAACATCCGAAGGGGTTTGGGTTTCGCATCCGATTTTTATGGAATATATGTATATCTCCCTGCACACATGGTGCTCAGGGAGAGGCTAATGTTAAACCCAGACCTACACTTCTATCTGCACACTGTATTTTCTGGCTAAAATATAAACCTTTTTTCCATAACCATATCCCGCCCCTGGAGATCGAACTGCAGACCGGCTACTGGGACAGGAGTTCCTTCGCATTATCTGCCTAGGCTCACTACCTCGACATAAATTGGGCGATGAAGCTGATGATGAATATGCATTGCTTGAAGTTGAAGCTTGCAGTTCCTTATCTTCCCCTCCTTCCTACTGAGAAGTTGTCGTGCTAAATAGAGCTTTAAGCTCGGCTGTATTTCAGCAAAAGCTTAAATTTTTTCAAAAGTTTGTGCGTAGCGTTTGAAAAAAGCGATAAAGCTCTTTATTTTGCAAGATTCCAATTTTTGTTTCTATTTAAACTTTTGATTCATTGGCAAGCTTTCACTTGAAAGCTAAAACCGGTTTCAAACGATAACATGAAAAGCTTTATGTTAAATAAAGTTTGTGGGCTTGTAAGTTTAAGTTTTTAAGTTTCGAATTAATGTTAGACGACTGTTAATTTAAGGAAATCGTTTTCTTTATTTAATTGTGTATGCAGATGATGCCTCAATTGGCGCTCGCTTACGTCTACTATAAGTAATCTTTATAATAAGTAATTTTAGTTTCTGTTGGGTATACCATTCTCTGTTCATAGCTGCTTCTGTGATTCACTTGCTCTTTGTGATTTTCCTTCTTTTATTAGTCATAATATTTGGTACAAGATAGAAGTAATCTTAAACACAATTAAGATAGACAGATACACATACATATATGTGAATTATTACTAAGACAAAACTGACTCTTTGTTCATGTAACAGAAAACAAAAACTCTTTGAAGAGTGCCAACCGTTAGAATCTGAAAGCCTGGTTTACATGAGATGTACATATGTATGTATGTATGCATACACATACATTTTTGTGGACCTTTACCGCAGAAGTGAATAAGCGTCTAATGGAGTCGAAATTATGTATAATTGGTGTTCGACCTGTTTATTGTGGTACATAATTATGTACATATACCTGGTATTCAGCGGATGAGCCTTTACTGGACAATATGATGTAACCTTGAGATTGAATATGTCTGAGGCAGAGCCAATAAAACTAAAAAGAATTTTTAGCTAAAGTTAAAATGATTACAATCCATCTTTAAAACCAAACTGTCCGCTAATGTAAAGCAGTTGAAGGGCTGAAACACAGCTGGAATGTAATACAACTTATCTATATCTGAATTAAAAGCAAATCAAATCCGTTTTAGAGTACAGTTTCTAGAGGGATAATGTACTTTCAAAGTAAGTTTTTTCGTTTCCATTCGAGTTGACATTTTTCTTCACTCTTCTGTCAGCCATTTAATGTACATACATGTGATGAGAATTATTCAAAAGCGAATCCCTATGGCTGACACCAATTCATTTTCCACATCAGAGAGCTATGAGGAATATTTAGTATTTTATAATTTTTGTTACCGACAAATTATCTTTTGAGTTTAATCTTCGATTTATGCATATGTTTATGTATACATATATGCGTATTCATGTACATTACATATATATGCATATATATATTTGCGTATATATTTTTTTGTATATTTCATATTTAAAACTCTTTGTAACATTTAATTAATTTAAACATTGATTGCTCTTGCGTTGTGACAATAATTTACTATATAATAGATTTGTCAATATGTATGTAAACGTATAGTTCATTCAATAAATATATCGTCTTCATCATTTTTGTATTTTATTCTTCCGCCTCACTTCTTCGGTTTCTTTTAATCAATCTTCCTTCTGTCTTGATTGTTGATTATCATTGACTACGTTAAATAATAAAAAAAAATATTCTAGTATTCTTTTTATTCCATATATTTATATATATATATTTCTCTTTCTTCGTCGTCCAGCGACATTTTTTCATCAAGTCAAATAGGTTAAAGAGACGTAAATGATTTTGGGAATATAATCCTCGCTTCTTTTTTTTATCGGGTTTTACGGCTAGGAAGATATTGCCAACATTTTCCTTACTTGTTTACGAACGAAAACCGAAATTCTGTTTCCTCTTTTTAGAGAAGCAAAGTTATATGTACAGTCTAGAGCTTATAACGATAAGAGGTACGTTCCATACGAATTTATCTCCGCGAAGACATGCTATGTAAGAAATAACAACACCAAGAATTGTGTAAAATAAAACGCCTCCGCCTTAGACACTGTGGCATCATTCTGTTCAACTTGCACTTAGGGCTAAATTCATTTCTAGGTTGCATTTCGTTCAGAATTTGTCTTTAAAATGTTGACTGTTTTTTTTTTTTTAAGATATTTTCTATCCGAATCGAAATTAAGCCGAAAGGTTCCAGAAGCTTTATAAGTTGTAACTTATTATACCCGTACTCAAAGAGCTACGCCCCCACAAAGGACGAAAATCTGTGGCATCCACAATTTTGAAGATTCGAGAAAACGCAGAAAGTGACCATATATATCATATTGCCGATGGATCTGGTCCATAGAAGCGATTCAAAACGTTCTCGTTCTGTTCTTTTCATGGTATTTTGGAGTGTGTGTTTAAGCTGGATGGAAATTAAAGGAACGAGAGAAGGAGCGGGACTAAGGCTAGGAATCGTGACTCGAACTAAAGACTGGCTGCGTTGCTGGGCCGGGCAAGCAGCGAGCCAAGTTCAATAATATCCCAGAGTAATTGCTGCTAAACCGTGGATACATATTTTCACCTTAGACTAGGAATTTTAAATATATATTGTATAGTTTTACTTAACGGATTTTTAAAAGTTATGTTTGTGGTTTTCTTGTTTGTAGGTACATGGTACATTTGTCAACTCTCTTGAATTTTGATTGCTCTTGTTGATTGAATCAAACAAAGAATATTTGAGGTGGAAAAATTATAAAAGATCAAAAAACACCTGAGGATTTCTACGTTTTGATTAAATTGAATTGAGGTCAATTCCGTATATTGTATATAGTCTGTGGGCTTGGCTTAGTACTTTTCATTTTCATATTCGTAATTGGTGGTTTTATCCAGGCGATGGTTCACAAATTTACACAACATCAAATAAATGAATAGTTGTTGCTAAATTCTAAGTAAATAAATGTTTGTCTTTCTGGTTAAGGTTTCTCACTACATTTTTTACTAATTTATCAATTCCTGAATATACAATATATTGATTTAATTTAATTTTATATCATAAGTTATTGGTTAAATATTTGTTGTTTTGTTCCATTATTTTTAGCTTATATGAATTGCTGCGCGAATCTGTGTGTAAATGGATAAATGAATTATTTGTCAGCGTAATTATTTTAAAAAATATGTTATATATGGATATTATTCAAATTTATATATTATTAAGCCACATAATTAAAAGGAATTGGTGAGGAATTATTTATGACACGGACTATTAGTATGACTAAATATATGACATGCTGACGAGAAACAGCATTGTGATGTCCAAGAAGGCTCGGGACAGTTAATAGTTTTCCCTAATCGCTTCTCTGTGTCTGTTCGCTTAACAGAGGTTTAAATGTTTTAGGCCATTTCAAAGAGGCATTTCCAGCCTGGCCAACGGCAATGAGCAAAACTGTGAGCTATTTATATTGCACTTTGATTTCTGATAGTTCGCTTTAGGCTGACAAAGCCGCTTGTTGCGTCATACAAACGTTTCAATTAAAAGCAGCCGACCCCATTAAATTAGCTTTACTGAGCAGCAAATTGATCCAGGAGTTGAAGCTGGGGGGGGGTTGAACGTGAAATCAGTCAGTGAAGGTGGACTAGACATTAAAACTACGCTCGAGTTCGACACTTTGGCCTCGGCGTTGTCATTGGCATTGTCATTGATGCAGCTGTTTTTGCAGAAAATTACTCATCCGCCACGTGGCAGCCGGAAGAAGAAAAAAGCTTAAAGGAATGTGGCCAGTAGATGCTTATAGCCAAGCAGTTAAGCAGTCATGGTGCTTGCTCGCTTGTTGCCGCTATCGTCCTTGGCCCGATTTCGCAGCCAACCCACCACCCAGTCGTGCATGACCTTGGGACAAGGTTGCATTTTTTATGTGCAACGTTCCAGCAACGGGTTCATAAAAGGTGCACACAGTACTTTGCCAGTGCATGAAAAAATAAAATAAAATTACATAATTCAAAAATAGACATAAACCATCGAATTACCGACAGTCCCTTAGAAGAAGAAAAAAACAAACGAAAACAAATTAATAATGGAAAGCATTTAAAAATTACACATGCTTCATTCCAAAGAAAAATAGAAATGGAGCAACCGCAAACATATCTACTGTTTGTTCAGTTATGTCAATTAGTTGCTCGCACCGAAACTCACCTTGATAGATAGTTCATGTCAGTCCATAAATCGCTTTTGTATCGAATGGCTTTAAAGTGCTTCTCTTTATTTCGTTTTTAACACTCAAATGGAATGTGTTTTTATTTCAGTTTTAGAGTAGTTTCGGTTAGGGGCTGACGTTTCCATAGTTCCTTTATTTTGGACAGTTTTTAAGCTAAGTCTGCTATAATTCAGGAGTGGCGGAGGATACTTAGACGTGGCACATTGTACAGGTGTTAACCGAAATTGCGCCAATGGGGCTTTTTTTCTCATTTTTCGTTTTCGTTTTGTGTTTTTACGATTTCTGTCCATTTAAACCTGCTCTCTCTCTCTCTTCCTCTCGTTTTATCTCGGTCTAGTACACTATTTTTTTCTGTTATACTGCAGTTTTTCATATTGGAACTTTTTTTCACCAGTTTTTCTTTTTGGGTTTGACCGGTTTTCGCGGTTTGTTTGCTCGCATGATGCGCCAGCCACGAAAACCAATTTCCCAGAGAAAAAAGAAGACCGCACAGAAATACAGCTTGTGTGGGATAGATAGAGAGGGAGAAGGAGAGTGAGCGAGAAGGAATACCAGAAATGTTAATAAAGGTCCAGTTCGAGTAGCAGAGTTCCAGAATGTTCATTCGTGTGTTTGTGTGTTTGTCCGTGTGTGTTTATATTGCTCAGTGTCCGACCATCCAACCATCCAACCCTACCACTCTCCATATCGCCCTGGTATCCGCGTCCGTGTCCGTGTCTGTTTCCGTGTCCGCGTCCGCTGTCCGTTGGCCACTTATGTCTGCACGGGCACATTGCTGTCAGCCTCCTGGAGTACCGGCGCCGTCCAGACTCCACTGCCGCTGCGCGTCTTCCGCTGCTGCACAATCCCGTCCATTATATCCAGCTGCAAGTTGTGTACGCTGCCGCGGTGATCAGTCAAAGGGGGCCCGGCGATGACGCTTCCCCGGCGACTGCCACTGCAAAGAAAGACAAATATGGAATAAATATAATGAAAAAATGGCACATTGTCCGTCCACATAAATATAAAAGGGTCAATTTAAAGTTATTTAACGTTTATATAAGAAATGAGAAATAAGAAATGACGCTGTTTTTGTCAGTGTACGGAAAGAGAAACTTCGAGCTAGAGGCTGTTGGCTGGTGGCTGGTGAGTCTGCGGTTATCACTTTAGCATAAATTACGAAATTATTCTCACCCGCTTTTCCCACTTTTTCGCTTTCGACGTGCACTTTGTTTCTATGGCCATCTGTACAGGGGTTCGTAAAGTGCGTTGAGCGTTTAATGGACACGTGGCACGGCACAATTTTCCGGTCAAGTGGCGCAGAGGGCTGCAATTTAAATGCCCACCACGGGCAGGCACAATTCGTACAAAGTCAAGCCGCAAGGTCAGAAATCGAATTGAGAGTTATCTTAAAAAGCGGAAGTACCAAGTACAATTAAATGGAATTGTACTGACATTTCATTGAATTCATTTCCAAATCGATTGCTGGATCATAATTTGGATTGTAATTTCATTTGACAGTGGCCAGGCCCACTTTATGATATTGTCAATATGCCTGCAGCAACTCCACCTTCCTTCCCACTGGCTTCTACCCTTACTAAGCTTCCCTTTCCATGCATACAGATAGCAGCCCCATTAGGGTAGGGTACCAGCATTTTGCTGTCACAGCACAAGAGCCTCAAAACAGCCGGCGGCAGAATTCAATTAGGCCAGGAACATGAAGCCAAAAACGAGACGAGGTGGATAGATAAAGAGGTAGCACAAAAAAGTGCGGAAGCTGTGGTCTCGTGTCCGGCTGGGTCGTCCCCTGCTGCACTTGATCCCTGAATTACGCTCACTAATGGGTCCTAGCCTTCTAATTTAGCTGACCAAAAGGTAAAATTACCTGATCGAAGCACCGGAAATGGATTCGCGACGATTACGTCCAAAGAGCGTCGGGGGCACGGCCGAGATTGTGACCACCGAGTGACGCCGCCCTCCGGCCGCGGGATTCGCCTTCTGCGAGAGCGTTGCCAAAAATTCCACCTCCTTGGGACTAAGCCCACCGGTCTCGCCGCCCACTTCTGACAGCCGACGCACCTGGCTGGCCGTGATCCCGTCGGTTATCTGCAACGATGGCAGCGAATGCTTGCGGCGCTGCTGCATGTCAGGGAAGGGGCATAGCAGATACGGATTCACCGGCGAGTCCGGATCAGAGTCGTCGCTATTCGTCCGCCTGGTGGTGGCGCCCGGATCGCAGCCGCCTGCGGCGCCATCCAAATTGTCGCCATCTTCGGGTGCATGCGACTCCTCGACGACAATCAGTGGCTCCTGGGTGCTGAGGTTGAAGACAGGCGTGAATGAGGATCGACGCATCTTGATCTAGGCTGTTCTTGCAAATCTGCAGCGAGAGAACACAAGAAGCAGTTGCATAATTGATTGATTTTAGTTCGGTAAGGGTTAAGGTTGGTTTAAATAAAAACTATTTGAAAAAAGAGCACAAGCTTAATTGCATTGGTAATGGTGTCAAATCCAATCGAAAAATCTATTTTTAATTGGGGTCGCCTGGTCGCCATAAGTGGATTAGAGATTCAACTATTGTCAAACGGAAGTTGTAACAAATCGAATGATTAAATAACAATGAATAATTTTTGAGAGATGTTAACTTGTCCATAGTATGTATGTATAGTGCCATTCATGAGCCGACACAACAAAAAATTGTAAACTGATTGTTTATCTTATGCGTAGCTTTGGAGTAAATACAAAAATCTAAAGGGAAGGCGCTATTACAGTCATTGGATAGCTTATAACCCTCTGATCGCGACCACACTAATCAGTTACTTGCGAATTCAAATTAAATAAACTATATTAAATTAATTGTCACAGTATCATTGCGTGTAAACATCATTCGGCTGGCAGAGGACAAGCCATGAACACGACACAGCCATCGCATGATCTGCGAGAAGTTTAAAAAGTATAAATTGGACTGGAACTGGAATTCAGTACGAATTTATCAGAGGCACAACCATAGCCATAGTCATAGCCATGTACTGCACAGGCTTCACTCTATTGACTGTCAGCATTTCGCTCGCGGCATCGCTGAACACCAAGGCGGTAAGTTCCAGGGAACTAATCGCCAAACTATTGAAATTAAAATCAACATTGTAGAAGTCGTGGACCTACACGCTTCATGAAACCAGCTGTCGAAGCAACAACGAGAACATCGTCAAGCTCGACACGCGCATCGAACGCATGGGGCGTAGCGAGTTTGGCTTGAGTGGATCGTTGGCTTTTTCAGTGCCGGTGCCCCAAGACCTGGAGGTGGAAGTTCTTTGCTTTCGAAGCACGGATGGGGGCGCCAACTATAAGCTGCAGCCGTATTCGCTGCCACGCCAGGGAATCTATGAGGCCATGAACAGCTTCTACAAGGATATGATCATGGAAAGTGCCGCCAACTGCTCGAATTTCCCTCAGTTCACCGGAAAACTTAAAATGATGGAGGCGCAGACATTTAAATACGAAAAGTGCCAGGTTAGTACCGATGGATTCCCCCAGTACGTGCCGGATGGCTGGTACAAGCTGAACTTTGTCACATATGGCATGGTCGAAATCGTTTGGGAACTAATCCTTACCATTGAAAAGAAGACCTTCTAGATTCTGATCCCAGAATCTCTACATCGCTGAATCTCAATGAGCTTTTTGAATTTAAATTAAATTAGGACACAGTTTTTTTTTTTTTTTTGTTAATATTAAAGAATCTTTCAGAGGTCTAAGTTTAGTTTTTTCGAACGGCTTTGTACAGTATTTTTATGAGATGATTTTAGTAAAGATTCTAGATATATAATGCCCGCTTATCTACTCGTTATTTTATTTTCCCGAAAGATGTTCTGTGTAAAGGCCTGTAGTTTTAACCGCACATCTAACAGACTTCACAAACCAAAAATACAAAAGATTTGTTAATGAAAGTCCCAGGGTGCCAGAGTTAACCTGTCTCTTTATTTGTTTTCATTTCCCTTTCACGATTTAATGAGTCCTTGCTCATTATTTCGTTTCGAACCAAAGCGACTGTCCTGTGGGACAGGAAAAATATACAAAAAACACCCCAAAACTCTATAAAAATGGCTCAATTAACTCAATTGAATTCAAAATGAAAACCAAAAATGTGTTAAATGTGTTAAAAAAAAACCCTTTCTAGATTGCAGAACAATAGCGAGATTTTTCATTTCACCAAGGAGGCTTGTAAAAATACCTTTTGGGTTGGATTATGGTTATTGAGTTGGCGCGTCAACAGTAGTGAAATGTGCCGAAAATGTAAATGAAATTGTTATTAAGCATTAGGCACATCAAAATCACAAAAGGGAAACGATTTTTGTTTCTGCCGTTTCGTTCTTTCCTTCTGGCCCTTAAAGATTTCTTTTTTTTTGTTCTGTTCGTGACTGTGTGGGCAAGATGACACCATAATAATGAGAGAGAATTTCGATCTAGAGATGAGAGCGTGAAAATTGGGAAATGATTCGGCCCGACTTTTCTCTCACAGCTGTTTGTCTTTCGCCCATTAAATTGTTCGTCCGGGTATAGCAGTTCCTTTGAATTGGTTTCGGCATATCCGTATGTCTGTTCGGCCGTTAGTCCGTCAGTCCGCCGAAGCTAACCGAAACGTGTAACCATACATTACCGTCTCTATGAAAATTCACTGACTTCACTGGCGCCAGGGAGCTGACTGGCAATGGCAATTGGCTTGACGCCCACCCATACGCACAAAATATGCATGTACAAATATATGTGAGTGTGTAATTTAGTAGTGTAAAGTGTGTACAGTGTACGTGTGTGTAATATGTTTGTGTAACGGCGAGTGTGACTTTGTCCAATGCCAAGAATGCAAATACTGAGCGTCTATTAATAGCCTCCGAAGGCGATTTGCTACGATTTATGATCTATGATCTGCACGTCGGTCAGCATCTACCCAAAACCCACTTTATCATAGCGTAGTGAGCAGATTGTAGTTAGCCAAAAATCCAAAGTTCCGTTTCCTTCTCTGCGCTGCACACATCCACTTTTACCACAAATACAATATACCCCTTAGCTCTTCGAGTACGGATATAAAAAGTGCCATGAAAAAAGCTCCTTATTTAAAATTCTCTTTGGCTGTTCCCGCGATGAAAATGAAAATGAAAATTGACAAGCTCCAACAATGTTCCGTTGAGCTGCGTGCTTTTCCTCCCTCTTTCTCTGTTATTCTCTTTCTCTGTGTGAGAGCTTTTGCTCACAGGAGCAGTACGAGACGGAAAAATAGGGGTTAGGGGAGAGCTGCTGCTGTAACCTCTGGGCAAACATTCCAAACGTAATATTTTGTAATACTCGTCCTGTGAGCTGACAGATGGAGACAGAGAGAAAGCAAACAAAGTGGAAGACAGCTAGAGAGAAAACAGTTGAAGAGCTGAATTCGGGCAGGAATCGACTGCTTCCACTCTGGATACGGTGCCCGATACGTGCCGTCATTGAATAGATCATTAAATATATTAATCCAATACGGGGAATAACCACTGTTGAAACAATTTTAATAAGCAGATGCTTATCGCGATCTTTGCGTTTGCCACTAACCAAACCGTAGTTGTTACTTATGTTAGTTGTTGGGCCCGTAAGGTTTTTGCTATCGTTGAAATTCCATCGAAATATTTAGGTACCAGTTCCCCTTCGAAGCGCCCTTCCTCCCACCTTTCTCGCCACTTTGGGCCATTCGAAACCGAACTTAAATAACGGATTTATTAAGTATTTAAATACCATTAAAAATACGGACAAAGCCCAAAAAATACAGATTCCAATGCCAATTCGCAAGGAGGGAGGCCTTCGAAATTTTTGTGTTTGGTGTGTTCGATACGGTTCGTGGGGTGCATGAGGGACAGACAGGTGGGAAAGGTAGGCAGTCAATTTGAGGACCACTCAAACATTCAAATTTGATTTACCTGTGAAATACGAGAGAAGCGCCCTAGCGACGCCGACGGATTGTAAACGCAATCGACTTCAAAATTTTTTAATTATAAAAGAACAGCAACCAGCACTGGGACTAGGAGTAGGACTGTGTCTGTGCCTGTGATGGGGATTGTGATATTAAATGCGATACCCCCAATGGACGAGCGGAGATACTGTGATACGGTCAATCAGACTCAAAACACCACCAGACAGACCAGACCACCAGCAAAACAAACCAGACCCCCAATTCCCATCATCCCCGAATGGTCCCTCCCGTTTTCAACCCCCAAAGTTTGCCTATGTTTATAAATATGGTAGAAAATTTTGTCGGTCTGCCAGAGCGTATTGTAATTTAAATGTATTTGAATTATATTTAAGTGGATTTTCAACGGACGAACGAGCGAAAAAATAATTGCATTGACAAATATTTATGAATCGACGTTGGACTCAAGCGCGTGATGCGAATAGTCTGGAGAATTGCACTGATTTTAGAGCAAGTTCAGGGAACTACTGGCCATCAATTACTAACATATGTTTTTGGGAAAACTAACCAGAATAAGGAAACATTTAAATGTATACACTGCATTGATTAAACCGGCTATGCTGAGAATTGGCGGTGATATATGAAATCATTGTTTGCCTTTCCCTATGCGTTCCTATCTGCTCCTGTCGGGACCGTCATTGAATTTGGATTTACAGCTACCGAAACAAATTCATGGCCCGTTTATATTGCTTATATCCAGACATTATTCTTTCCCATGTACATATGTATATACTTGTATTTAGACGCATGCTGTGTTCGTGTATGCCATTTATATACTTTTTGCGGCCATCCATATCAATCAAGGCAACAATGTGATTCCTGCATGAATGGTTGGTCATTTATCGTTTTGACTCTGATTTATCCACCTCCCTGGCTTTGACTGGAGCTCCTCCAGTACAGTTCGATTCCAACTGATTTTAGCTGAACAGATTTCCATATTTTCGGTTCTTGCCTCACAAGTCTGGATAATTATTGCGACTGATATCTTGATGACTTCGTAGAATAGTCTCCATTGGCAAGGCATTTATCACATTGGTTATAGGTCGAGCAACTGACTCGATATAATTGGGCAATAAAATATTCATTTAGCAAATAAACAAACAATGCATAAATAATAAATTATAAAATAAATAATAAGTAATTAATGCATGAATGCCATATGAATGCACGGCAACAATGCAATTCATTTTTACTGGATGGCCATTATCGCACAGTTCAGTATCCAACATATTTTTCCGAATGGATGAGATAAGAGCATCAAAATTGTGAACCTTGACACATTTTACGGTGCACTATAAAGAAAGTTTAACTTTGAGAGTGTACTTTAAAGCTTCGATGCATACTAAATACTGAAAACTTTTAAGCGCAGTTTATTTCATAGAAAATATCATGATTCCAACTTGATGTGAAAGCCACCCATACAAGCATCTACGGGGAAATTCGATTTCAGTGAGGCTAGACCTCCGTCAAGTGCGGAAGTGGCAACTTGATGAGATGCTCTCCCTCCCGCTGACTTCACTTTGACCTCTGTTCTGCCTGCTAATAAACGATTGCGCAATGATTTTGCGGAATTCTCTGTGATTACGCTGCAAAGGATTCGGAGACTCTGATGTCCTATAATAAATAAATTAATGGGATATATGTCTTGCATTTGCTTAATACTGAGTGGGATCTGAAACGAATCAATACAATGGCCGAAAACTCAATTAAATTTCCATTTTCCTTTTAATCCAATTGGCAGCAAATAATTGAAGCTGATGGAAAATAGTTAGCGAGAAAAACAAAAGAGGCAGACTCAACGAGGTCGCCCCTCGAACAAAGGATCTGGAAGCTGCTCTGTTGGACTATTTGGAGTATCTGCAGTTTTCCAATTTAAGGCAAACAACAGCATAATTAAAGGCAACAAGCAAAACTGCACACGCCATTGGGACTGGCTGATGGCACTGGCATTGGCATTGGCATTGGGACAAGAAAGAGATAAACGAAAAACTTTTAGCACTCAAAAACTTGCAGAGCCAAAGTTGTTTTATCCTTCCCTGTCCCTGGTGTTCATCCACTCCTGTCAAAGTCATTGTAAAGCCTCGGGAGTTCTTGGTCTAGAACTCATTATAAGGGGGTTGTACAGGGAAAACTTTCCGTCTAATCCATGATTAAATGCTGAGTACATCCCAGTCGCATACATTATCTCTCACTCTATCTTCTCTCTCTTTCTGAAGCATCTGATTGTCTGCTCCTCCTTGACTTGTCAGCCGGAAGTCTCTTTATTCTCGCTCCTAACCAGTGCACCGTCGTGGCCTAGTTGGCCCTCTTCAATGTTGTGCACTTCCGGCTGAGCCAATGTTGAGCAGATTACACAGAAGAGCAGTTACAACTTGAAACCCCTATTAAATATGCTTAAAGAAGACAACCAAAAAATAAGAACTTATTCTGCGACAACTGCATTAATTAGCTTTTACCAAAAACAAACTAGTAAGTGTCTAAATAAAAGTCCAATGTAAATAAATGTATGTAGGGCAGATGAGCCCAAAAATAAGAATTCCTAACGTTCAGAATCTTCTGTTCTTCCGCTCTCCTTCACTTCAAATAAACTAAAATGAACATAACTCGCAAATAACTGTGAACACTTTCTTCCATTGCGATCTGGTCTCTGAAAAAAGAGAAAAACACCACGCGCACTCGCTCCCGCTCTGAGCAGAACACATTTGGTCTCTTCGCTTGTGTTATCTGTTTCGTGTCTTCGGGTTGAGCCGAGACACGCTCGTGTCTCACAATAACAAGATAAAGAGGCATATTTGATCAAGCGCTCTCAGAAAAAGTGTCTGTAGATGAGCAGAGCAAAAAAAGTGTCTGTGAAAGTTTTGAAAGATAACCACATCGGGTAATTTCTCGTTTCCATATCCATTTATTTGTTTGATTCCGTTTCAGTTTTCTATTCGTTTCGGTCTCTCATTCTGTGTACTCCGGTTTCTCACTTTTTTATGGGCCCATTGCCCATTTACAATTTGGCTTTGAAAGTGCTGCCTCTTTGCCTCACGAGCCTCTTTGGAGTAAATCAAATGGTTGTCGTAAATGTCGGCTCTTTGGCTCCATCCGTGTCCCTGTCCGGGCCCCAGTCCTGATCCCGGTCTGGACTCTTCTTTATATCCTATTTTGTTTATCTTAATTTACCTAATACGAGTTCTTTTATGCTGTGCGAATTGACTCGATGGTAAACTGAAATACCGATAAAACGAATGTCCCCTCATAAAAATTGATCAAGCTTTTCCCCAGCTTTCCTTTTTATTTTTGGGCTTTTTTTTTGTTAAATACATTTTTGGAAAACGTCCGTTAATTTGTGCCCAAGAAGTGTTCATGAAAACAAATTTTTTTCGTTGGTTCCCTTTCCTTACCTTATTGATTTTCCCGCTGAAGTGTCGCCCAAGAGAGGGAGGTACCGCAGACCAGCCAGTCTATAGAGATGTACACACATCTCTATATATACATACATATATATATGTATATGTATATGGCTGAATGAATCAATGAAGGCAAGAAGAAAAGGCCGCCATCTGCTGTGGGCTGTGGGGTATCCACGTTTTCAACATCGAGCTCTCCTACCTACTCTTCTTCCCCTGTCAGACTGTTTTTGAAGTGCCTTCCCATTTCATTACAATCGCTTTCGCTTCATTCTTTTTTTTGCCCTCTAAGCTGATTTTAATTTTGGGGATAGGAGCGGATGAGATGGCTCACGACGAGCGCCTTTGAATTGGTTTTTAGTTCTAGTATGCATCAAAATAAGGACTCCAAAATATAGACACTCTTATACATATATGTATGTACGTGTGTGTAGGTATAGATATGAGAATTGACCCATTAAGGCACGCTCTAGGTCTTTCTTTTATGGTATTCATAGCTTCTAGATATTCATATTTACATTCCATAAATTTATATCTTATCTCTCACTTACTGTACTCTAAACGTATACCAGAATCTCATCTTTTAACTGTAAATATTTCCGGTAGCTGGAAGCTCACATTTCCAGCACCTTTCTAATCTGGAATTTAGTCACAGCTTTTGAGTCAAAAACATGACGTATACTTAATGGCCAATTAGTCCTTGGACCAAAGTGGGTAGCCTACTTTTTCATGAATTTGGGCACACATAATTCTCTCTCTCGCTGTCCCGCTCTGCCCCAACCCCCACCCTTTGTCTCACCATTCCTCACCGTTCCCCTCTCCATTTTCCCTATAAGCCTTTGACGCCGCACTTGTGGAATGAGAATGTGGACAAGGGAGAAACAATGGGATAAGGCCAGAATCATTCAAGGGCAGAAAGCAGCAAAGGTTTTTCCAGAAGCTGCCGCTGCGCAGCTTCAGTTCAGCTTCAGCCTCAGCCAACGTCGCTGTCGCTGCTGCCGTCGACGGGACGTCGTTATCCCTAATGCTTGATGGCTTGAATAAAAGCTTAATAAATATTGTGCGCGCCCAGGACGACAAGGAACGAGGACATCTCCTTGGCTTCTTCATGCTGTTGCTGTCCTCGTCAGTTGACGACCCAAAAACCCTCAAATACTCTTCGAAAGGCGAGTATCTGTATAAAACAGTGTCACGTGGGTATCAATGAGAATGGTATGATATGGTAGATATTCTCTAAAGTATGCAGGTTTGCCTGCATTTTTATTTTCTTTTTAGATAATCCATATATCTAAGCAATATCTATGCTTTGATTTATGTATTCTCAAAGTTTCTTCTCCGCTTCTAATTCGCCTCGTCTAAGTAATTGTCTCCTTTGGAAGGGTATGCAAAGAAATTCGCTGCCTTCGCTCATTTGCCTCTGCAGCAGCGCTAGGATGTCATGCGTGTGGTGGTGTGCCTGTATGCGTGTGAACATTGGTGTGCGTGTGTTCATGCGACGGTAAAAATTTAGACGAAGAACAACATTTTTTTTGTCATTTGTCTTAAAGCCAAAAAAGGAATATGTAGGCAGGGGAAGGAACATTGACTTTGCTCACTCTTTCAGGTGTTCCCATAAAGGTGGCAAAGAGTGGCGGGGGCTGGTGGGAGCTCTGAAACTCTATTTCAGCTGTTGCCTCTTAAAGCTTTTTTAGCAGCCTAAAAGCTTATAAACCGCTGAAATTGTCAAAATTTAATATATTTTGCTTCGGAACTTCCTTGAGGAGTTCAAGAAAAAACAGAGGTGTGGAGTGGTAAAGCTCTCTTGGGCGGAACTTGGTGCTTTCACCTATTTTTCAAAGCATTTACTAGATGTCTGTGCAAGAGAAAGGATTGAAAGAGAACATTAACAAAGTTAATGAGATGTCAAAAAATCTGTACCATATCGTTCCGTCCTTTGACGAACGGTACAGCAGACATGAGTATATACATACATACATACATATGTATGCGCAAACATTCTTTTGAGAAAATTTTTGATATTCGTAGCTTTCTAAATGCCAGGGACACCTAAACTCTGTCCAGGTGAAAAATTTTCAAACGCTTTTACAATTGGCAACCATCTGGTAGACACTTTAATCTGCCTCGCCATTAAGTGGGGGCCATTCGCAGGCCCTCGGGGAACTTCCGCCGAGGGGCATGTAGGGGACACAAATTCATCATGCCCTCAGAGCATTCGCCGGTGGGAGCACTCAAGTGGATGCCTTTATTTTATTCCTTTGGTTTTTTCCACAATGCCGCACCGATTGCTCCCCACACACATTCAAAGCCCTTAACGCCGTGTCTATTTGTTGTCTAGAGTAAACCATTTTCGACTCTGGGCCGAAATTCGATAATTGCCGCTTTATGAAGCCATAAATTAGATGAACGAGATGGGGAGTGGTTTCCCGGTCATGGGGAACCTCCTGGTTAGAGGAAAGTTTTTGCTGAGCATCAAAGAGCTCACTTACACTCACACTCCTGCTAATTTCTTTGAAAAGTGAAGAAGAAAAATACATGAAAATTGTGTAATTTTGGCAAATTAATTTTCATGCTTTTTGATAACTTTCGTAACGGATGAGCGCACAGGAGAAACCCACGGGGAAAATAAGATACAAAATCAAGAGTAAAACTTTGCCAATAAGCCAACCTGTGGTGACAAATTTTTATGTAAATTTTCTTATGCAAATCAAGTGGCAAAACAATTGACAAAGTTTGTCTAAGACATGGGCAAAAAAAAGGAATATTCTTTTCTTTTGTTTTGTATGGAGAAAGGGGGAAAAACAAAGAAAGCCCATTGAAACAGAAGCGAACAGTAAAATGGGCCGGGTGATGAAAAATCAACAAGAATATAAATATGCAAATGAAAAGGCAACGCAGATGTTCAATCAACAGTTGACTGGGCTCTTCTCCGTGGATATTTGCGATCACAACATTGCTATATACATATATATTTTTTTATTTATGGACATGGTTTATTGGGGGTATTTTAAAAAAAATTTATATTTTAATTCAATCATTGCTTTCTTAAATATTGATCAAACTTTTTCTTTGGAAAGTCAAATGATTCCAGGCCGATGCTGATTTTCCGGCCGTTTTGGTTTTCTTTCGAACTTTCGGCCCACTCTAATGTGTGTATATGAGCATATGCATAGGTGTATAACTTGTATTTCTTAGATTTTCTTTAATTGGTTTAAATGACTAGAATATTAAAAAGTTTTTATACTATTTTTGTTTCTATTATCCCTCCACAAAATCCTTGAAACCGTCGCCGCTGGGCAGATATGGCCATGGGCCATCGAACAGCAGCGGAACGGGAATGCAATGGAAAATGTAAAAGCGGAAAACTTTCCTGCATATTACATTCCTCTCATTCCAGTTTGTCGCTTTTTGTGCTCAGTTGCCTTTTGCTTTCACTGTATTGTTCTTCTTTGCTCAACGTACTTTTGCTTCTCTTGGTTCTGCTTTTCCGCCTGCTGGGCAATCAGTTTATGATGTTGACAGTTCAATTTTCAAAAATATACATGCGAGTGAAGAGCAGAACTTTGTTTTCCAGAGTTTCAACTAACAAAAAATTAAAACTATGGCACACCGCTAGCGGGAATAGAAAGCGGGAGGACAGAGAACATTATTTTCCTCTCAGGTGAGCTACAATTGGATAAGCATTCAACCAGTGGCTGTCAGGAGACAAAAGGAGAGGAGAGGAGGAGAGCAGAACGGTGTGATGACTGGCTTGCCGGATCCTTAAGCACTTCATAAAAGAATATGTTTTCGATTGTTATTACCTTTGAATGAATATCAATATTGTAGCTTAGAGATTTGCGGCTTACTTGTTGTCCGTTACACCACAATAAACCATATGTGTTAACCTTAACAATCGTCGACTTTTCCTAAACAAAATCGCAAGACAACGACACTGAAAAAGCCCAGTAGCTCAGCCGTATGCATGTGCACTTATTACTTGACCGTGGCTGTATTGTATGTGTTCCTTCTGTGTGAGTGCGTGTGCATACGTATATGCTATAGCAGTAGTAGTTAAGCAATGCTCATGCGGGCATCCGTGTGCAAGTGTGTATTCCGTGACATTTCACAGCTTCAAGGCCCACTGCCAGCATCACGGCCTTGCCGCTTCACGCACTTGTTTTCATTACATTTTTACAGGCAGCAGCAGGTGAAAGAGGGTGAAAGAGAGTGAGGGCGAGAGGCACATAAAAACTGTTGGCACATTAAAATGCACATAAAAATCATTAACCCAAAGATGTTGACAGCAGGACGACAGTACGGAACAGAATGGGACGGAATGGGGCAGCACAGAGCAAGATAAGAGGCAGCCCTGTTGACTGGCACTTGTGTTAATGGAGCGCTCCCTTGTGGCACCGCCTCTGACTGTTCCCGTGTTTATTTTGACATTACAGATAACTTAATAATTTCACCTACTTAATGTGCAGTTGTCTCAAGAAACATTAAGAGGTACGCAGGGCAGTCAACAAATAGTACGAGTTATCCACGGTACTGCATTACCATTAAAGTGGTGAGCTTATCTGGATTTATTGTGTTTTTGTTTGTTTATAACAAATTCGCTCAATCTGTGAATGCCCTACCTTGTATTGTGTATGCCTTCACTACAGCTATCCAACTCTCTCTCTCTCTCTCTCTCTCTCTCGCTGGCCGCTTGCCGTCTCTTCAACAGGTAGTGCTTGGCATGGTCTGGCTCCCCCAATATCGCTCTCTCTGACAGAAATGGATTGTTTTCTGTGGGTGTGTATGTTGCAGTTTCTTTCGCCACAAAATTAAATTACAGTTATTCGAGCTTCTGCCTCTGTGGATTTGTATGTGTGTGTGTGTTGAGTACATCAAAAAAGGTTAATTTGCAATTATGTGTCCTTCCCTTTGTGTGTTGTGTGCGGGAGTTGTTGAGTGCACTCCCGCTGTCCGCCCTCTGGGCAGACACTTGAGAGCAGGTGGCCATTTGGGCTCTCGCTTTTTCTCACACTCTCTTCCCCTCCTTCTTGGGTCGGTCTGTCTGCTTTTTCTCTTTGCCAATTTCTAAAGCATAGTTTTTGCGGCCCCTCTGACAAATCATCACAGGAAATGGTGAAATGGGCGGTGAAAGTGAAGGAAACGAAATGAGTCGACGAATAACAAAACTTGGCGTCTGCTGTCTGCCATTAAATAAATTTCACTTAATATTATAGTTGTTCTTAATCTTCGCATTGTTGTACTTTTGCTTATTGTTCTTCTTTATGTTGTATCTCAATTGTTCTTGGGACATTTCGTAATCATAAAAGTGAAGAAGTTTAAGCAAGAATAACTTTCAAGCCCATGAGTTACCGTACCGGTACCCGGCCACCCACCGGCCAAACCTCCTTGCGCTACTCTGCCATCCACAGAGTCGCAAGACAGAAGTTCAGTGTTCCAGATCCAACTGCAACATCAGCAACATTTGGTCGGATGCGTACCAGACACCGACTCAGCGTAACGTAACGAATATACATATAATTACATGCACATACATATATACTTGTTACATAAAGATAATTATAAGCTCAGAAGAAGGTTTTCAATTGTAATAAACTTCAGTCGAAAGATTGATCTGAGGCCAACAAGACGTGTCATCATTTAAATACCCAAGAGAAAACACTTCACAGACGCAACCCCAACCACAACTAAACATAACTCTTGCGGCATACCCTAGCTGTGATTCGGGAGAGAACAGTTATGAGGCATCAGAGATATTAAGGTACATATTGGTCCGCCAAGGACTGGATAGTCGTTAAACTCGAATACTTTGTCAGAGTATCATCATTGGTGGTTGAATGAGACTTAAGCTTTCCCTGGCCGTCCTTCAAGTTGTTTTTCCTGAGCTCTATTGTTTATCTGCTGGGATGAAATGGTTGTTGTGGATGATGGGGGATGATGAGTTGTTTTGCGCCAGGGTGCTGGCCGGGCAGAATAACATTCCCTCACGTTGCCTTGTTGCTTGACTTTCAGACGTTCTCCCGTTGGAGAATGACAACAAAATAAGTTGTGTATCCTGCCAGAATGATATTTGTTTTAGTGGTGCGAGCGAAATGAATTTGACACGCGTTAATTAAGTGGCCCCAGCCTTGGTCGGCAGCAGCAGCATCGTACATTCGTTTTGGTCGCTGGTCCACAGTCTGAAAATCAATTTGACGCAGCTGCTCCTGAGCCTGAGCTGCCCCCAAAGCTTTGAAAAGTATGCAAATTAAATGAACGGTCCCTCGTGCCTCTGTATAAAGGTCCCTCGACAGGCATAAACCCTTTTTTAATTGCACGCATGCCGTGCCGTGGAGTGCGCTTCCCAAGCACTCCTGAAAAAGGTATCCAGCGGACCGTGAAAAACCGCAACAGAGACCCCAAAACCAGCACTCATTTTATGGTGGCACCGCCACCCCCTCCATGCCCAAACACCCCCCCCAACACCACAAACACACACACAAAGGGGCATTTAAAACGTATTCAAAATGCAAGTTTAAAGACGCCCCAAAGTACGAGTATGCAAATCACACAAAAATAACATAAAACAAAAACTCGTTTGCCCTTTCAGAGAGTATTACGACTTGAAAAGTAAATAGGAGTACAGTTCACACCCTTTCAAATATATAGCTGCCACGCGATCCATGTTTTTGATCTACTTAAACTTTTGGATGTCGTATTGTATTGTATTGTACACATTTGAGGGTATATAAATGGCTGAAATGGACCAATCATCTGCCCTATCACCGAAGTAATTCATATATCAATTTTGCAAGGGTATTCAAAGCTACAACGCGTCGTCGCAACTTTCTTTATTGGGTATTTTTTTGTCAGACAGATAAAAAACGCCAAAAAGGAAAGCAATGAAAACTCAACCACAAAGGGCACACAAAACATAATCGCACACACATCAATCCCTTCGATAACTCTGCACGGAAACACGGCACAGACCTCCCAATGCAAATTAGCTTCCTTCTTTGACACAACCCCAGCTGACTGCCTTTAGCATCCCTTTAACATGCTCGAATGCAAATTTGCCGCAACTTGCTTACATTTTACATTGCTCATACCCATACTCATACTCATACGAACCAACGGGCCAAAGCTGATATACAAGAGAACTAATCCAACAATAAGGACGGCAACGGCGACAGCAAGCCTTAGACTACAAAAAACGTCGGCTTCAAGTAGTGTTTTTTCCTTTTAATTCATGTGTAAAAATCAGCTTGAAATAAAACAGTTTGAATATAAAATATAAAGTGTTTTATGCGAAAAGTTGTATGGGTGATACGGATAGGGGCCGGCAGGCAGGAAATTGTATTGCTCAGCAAGGCAAAGGTCTATAAAGGATATCCACTAACTGTTTTATACAGATAGCTGATATATATGGTACATAAATGTCAATATGCGATAGCTATCGGAAGCTTTGTAAGTACAAATTGATTGGCTAACAGTCAAAATTTGGTTGAAATTCACTTAGAAGTCTGCAAACCGCTACACACAATTTATCCTCTAAGTTTGGCATATTTCCAGGTATTTCCAGTACACTGAGCTTCAGCTCAACTAAAAAAAATTCGAAACCAGCCAAAGCCAAAGAATTAATTGATGAAAGGAAATGCCCCCCATTAGATGGAAAAAGAGTGAACGAGGCTCGATTTAGGATGAAAACCATAAAGATACGCTCAATTAGACTTTAAAGTTTTGTGCCATAAAGCAAATAATAAATTCCATACAAACGTAAAAGCGAACAGGAAAACTTTCCACAGCGTTTGGAACAGTTAAAAAAAAACGAAATGTTTTACGCAAGAAAATTTTATGAAAAACGGGTAGATGAAGTTCGTCACTGTTCGGCTCTACGTGGAGTGCGCCGTTTTCTTCTCTCCAGCTGAGTAGCGGCAACCAATTAGGGCAAAACAACACAACACAGCACATCCCCCCGCCCCTGCCCCTTACTCAGCCAGTCTCCACGCTAGCCTGGGGGCAGAGCCAGCTTTGGCTTGCTAACCGAACGGAAGGATATGAGTACAACAACCAAAAATCTCTTTCGGGAGGGGAGTGTCCCCCAACTTTTGGTGAAGTTTATGCATATTAAACAGTTATCCCAGCGGAAGGGAAGAGATGCCTGCGCAGAGGAGAGGGAGAGATTTGCCAAGTCGGCAAAGAGATGCTGAAGAGTATAGGTTGGACGAGAAGAGTGAGCAACAGGAAATGGGAGCCATGTGAGCGGAAATTCCACATTATAAATTATGCAAATCACATGCGCTTTGATTATTTCACATTTTATTTTCATTTTTCTGGAATGGCAAAAGCTTCCCGCCAATGTCACTGCAGAGTCTAGACACGCCCCTGTGCCACTGCCTTAACTAACCTGTTCCTTGGCCATTGTTTAGTCAGCGAAATTCAATTTGAATTGTTTATCGTTGAGCGGAAGCTTTGTGGTCGGTTGCAGATGAGTTTCGTGGGTATTAAAAGATTTAACCAAATTGAATATGGAAAGTAAGCCTCCAAAGGTGTCAAACAACGAAAACACAAAACTTAGCATGACATACGATTCAGGTTTAGAGGCAGTCCACGAAACGAGGCAAAGATATGTCATCCACTGAAAACAGGCCAGTCTCTCTGTTTATTTTTCACTAGTGTTGAAAACATCCCTTTTTCTGGTCAAACCGCTTGGCGGAGGGTTACGGTGGCTTCTTGAAAGGAAGCAGAAAGGATTGTGTCGCAAAATAGTTTTCATTGGGTTTTCACTTTGCAAGACTTTCGTGGAAAAGAGTCAAACATAAGGAAGAACACAAAAAAAAAGGGTGAAAATAGAAACCAAATTTGTTGAGGCACAGCTGAGACCAGCGCAAAGTGAGCCAAGGAAATTCTAAAAGAGAAGAATGGGAGAAGAAAGTTCGAAGAAAAAAATTCGAAACGCCCGTTGTCAGTGGAGGAAGGGAAGGGTGACAAGAAAATAGAGAAAATTAAATATGGGAAACGGGCATTTCTCTGAAGTCGAACGGGACAGTCGTACGCGTTGCAATTGGTAAAAAATTACGGATTTCACCTCTTGACTAGCCCTACAAGGGGTGCTAAGTGATGCTTCTCTTTTCAATTGTGTAAATTAGTTGTCGTTCAATAAATTAAGACTATAATATCGCGACAGAATTATGTGGATATGTATTTTTTATAGACATTTAATTTGTTGGTCTCGGTGGACCTCTTCAGAGAAATGCCCATACATATGTCAATGCCCCCTAAGAAATGGCAAGAACAGGAACTGACAGAGGCCACATAGATTTAAATTGAGCCAACGTCTCAACGTGCAATGAAAAGGGAAATGAATGTCCGCCAAGTCAGAAGTGGAAATGGGAAAATCACAACCGATGAAAGAATTGCTGCTAATTGAGAAAAATCTTTATTGGGCGTTTTGCGCCCCAGCTGCCCGTCGGTACAGTAAGTTATTTGCTTCGTTACACAAATTTAAACTAGTTTCCTCCAGGAAACGGTTTTTACCTCTAATGTTTCCGGACAGAATAAACTACCCATAAACGGTTAGCTATGGAGAATTTATCCACCTGGGATGCTGCGTGTATCTTCACAATCCAGCAGGACAGTAAACGTCCGAAAAGGTACATCCGAAGACATTCTGATCACACACAAGTTTTCGGGTATTGGCTCCATTCATAGGTCTTGTTAGAAGAGCCAAACCACACTGTAGCACAGCGTTGTTTATGATTATTTTGAAAATTCCCAATTAAATGTAAGCGTCTCATTTCATTTCCAGCACTCCCACCTTCCAATAGCCTTCTCAAGTCCCGTCATAGACCGCATCGTCCTGCTGAGCGAGACATAATGAGTTTTTTAATAAAAACTGACGGAACATGGAGCAGAATATGCAGAATATAATGCCAGGACGACAACAACAGCAGGACAATGATGGAAAGAGGCACGGACGATTCTACACTTCGTGCACCTCTCCGGGGCTCCAACTATGCTCAAAATTTAAATATAAGTCATCACCTTTCATGTATAAGATGGAGATAGGAGAGACAGACCGTGAGCAGAAGGAGACGTAGGGAACGATGCCGCAGGAAAAGCAGGAAACCAACAACAATGGCCAAAAGAGTGCGAAGGGGAAGCAGTAAAGAGGCGGAAGGAAGTACAACAGAAAATGGGCGAAAAGGTTTCCCAACTCGAAGTAATTGAACCAAGACTTTTCGACTGGCCAATGCAGATAGTACATATGATAATCGACGAGTATTACTATCGTTTAGTAGTTTTCTTACTATTGTTTATTATTGACATTTAATTATGGTGATGATATGCACTGTTTACTGTTTAGGCATGGCAATATTCTATACTAAGTTGCGGCTTTTGAGTGCTCGTATCTGGACAACCAGTTACCTACCTGGTTTATCATGAGCTTTTTCGCCCTCCAGGTTCAAATATCCTGATTTGAATTTCCTTTTCCCTAACTTTTGCTCCACTTTTGTGTCCTCTCCGCCAATGTGCTCTGTTATCTAGTTGACCTTGGCTTTCTATGGCTGACTCCATGAGGGGGTAAGGTACATTTGGATGGAAGAGCAAGTCAACAGCGGCTAGGCACAGCAATAAAAATATTCAAGAAAAAAAAAGAAAAGAAAATGACGGTAAGGGCGAAGGCGAAGGCGAAAAAACTTTGCAACTTTAACAGTGGCGAGACTTTGAATCATTGAAAATCTACATATTATTTATTGCTGAAATTTTCATTGCATTTTAACTACAAAAATGTACGCAAAATACCCAAATTGAGAAACTGAGATCAAATAAAGACTAGCACCAAAGACTAATTTATTTTAAGGTAATTTCCGTCCGGCTCTCCCATTATTATAATTAACCAAAAGCTTGAGAAATTACTGCAGACCGACTGAATTGATAACAATATTTATGGGTTAGACATTGTCCGTCAATGGAGAGAGAGAGAGAGAGAGAGGGAGAGGGATCGAATGACAGTCCGTATAAATATACATAAAGGACCATTGGGCCGGTAGGAAGTGAGCCATGAGACTAGGGGAGTTGGGCAGCAGCTTGGAAGCAGGTAGCAGGAAGCAGGAAGCAAGGATAAATAGCTTGCTAAGCCTGCTAAGGTATTGGACTTACCTTGAAGAGCTTTGATGTCCATCAAAATGGTTGAAAATGCATATTAAATGTACGCACTAAGTGGCTTGGAATACATGACAATTAGCTAATAGCCAAGGAGAGATACAGATATACGAGATGCACTTATACAGGCAGAGACAGCGGATAGGACACGTATTTATTAAGGGAGAAAGAGTGGGTATCTGCGTATGAATAAACTGAAAAGGGATAGTTACGAAGATACCAAACTTTCCTCAGCTAAACGCCCCAGCTCTCCTCAAATTTCCAAGTGCCGAAATAAATTGGACTCCGATATTTTGGCTTAAAGCCCTTTTTAAGCAGTTTAACTGATTTATGTGAAAGTCCGCAGCTCAAAGGAGGCTGAAAAATTCAGCATTTCTGAACGGGGAGGAGAGAGAGAGAAAAAGCTGCAAATCATCAAAACTGAAATGTTCCGTACTTTCACTGCGAGTATATTTTCACTGTCGGCCCTCCTTTCTCCGGCCAAGCTTCTCTCTCGCTTTCTCTTAATTTAACGCTTTCGGGTTACTACGAATACATATACATACACATATAGCCATAATTTGTTGCTATTATGACTCCATAATTGGCATCGTCAAAGCTTCCGGTTTGTTTTTGTGCACACTCCCAGCTTAATAGCAAGGTGTCACAGGGTAAGTAATAAAATATTTTAATATGTATTTTAATTAATTGTAGAAAAGAAGACGTACAATAAGCTTATGGAAAGGACCCAGCGGCAGGCACTGCTCTGCATTACGGGGGCGCTGAGGTCAACCCCAACAAAAGCTCTCGAAACCATAATCGGAATCGACCCCCTGGACACCCACGCTCAACTGACTGCAGGAAAGGCGGCACAACGCTTAGTAGCATCAGGCAATATGTCTCTACAAGGATTCGGGCACAGTTCAATTGGCCGAGACATGACCAGTATATCTGACTACATGATCCCCCAAACTGGCCTGGATGTAAAAACAACCGCATACATGGGACCCGATGACTGGAAAAGGGGTCGGGACCAGACTCAATACCTCAACATCTATACCGATGGCTCCAAGATGGAAGGAGGAGTAGGAGCAGGCATATACTGTACAGACCCTGAGATAAGGCTGTCCTATAAGCTACCGGACCAATGCAGCATATTCCAGGCGGAAGTCTTCGCCATACGGAAAGCGGCAGAGGCTGCTCAGTCTACGGATCGTCCACACGACGTGATCAACCTGTTCGTGGACAGCCAGGCGGCGATAAGATCCATGCAGTCGTCAGCGGTCAGTTCCAGAAATGTGTTGGCAAGCAGGGAGGCACTAGATATCCTAAGCACGACAAAGTCAGTGCGGATCTACTGGGTTCCCAGCCACCAAGGCATCGATGGCAACGAGATGGCGGACGGTCTGGCTAAGGACGCTCCAAAGCGATTTAGAGAAACGGGCCGACACACAGGCAAGAAGCAGGTGGAGCAGAACCACCACCTGCAGAACCTCAAAAACCATGTGCAAGGAGCGCAATAGGAAACTCAGCCACTACATACTGCACCTCCCACGGAAGGACTGCCGAATGTTGGTGGGAATACTCACAGGTCACTGTCTGGCCGCGGCACATGCTGTCAAACTAGGCATCACCAGCAGTGGCAACTGCAGGAAATGCGAGGAATCCGGGGCAACTGAAACCCTGGAACATCTCATCTGCAACTGCCCTGCTCTCTCAAGGGCTAGGAGAATATACCTGGGCGCCCCGGTACTGGCATCACTGGAAGATGCCTCGAAGAGGACGCCAGGGGAACTGCTAGCCTTTGCTAAAAACACTTCGATCCTCAAGGACTTAAAAAGCTCGTAAATATACTCGAAAGGTTCAAACACCCCCATCCGGACAACTAAGGGCCATATTGGCCAATGCGTGGCCCCGTGAGGGCCGTCTGGGTTAACCTAACCTAACCTAACCTTAATTAATTGTAAGTTAATTTTTTTCTTTGAGAGGGTGAGAAAATGATTAGGCATAAATTTGTAATTTTTTTATTAGTTTAAAGTTGGCAAAGTCTTATGATTCGATCATTCATGGGCAATTACCATTAGTGATCGAATCATAAGAAACTTTCAACTAACAGATTGACGAGAACTGCTTTGTTTTGTTGCTTTGCTTTGCTCCTGTGAAGGTCTCTGTCGTCTCTGTATACTGGAAACAGTAGTTTGAATTGATTTTCGGTGCCCAGCCCTTCGTTTCGTTTCGTCTTGGCCCAGACCCCCCTCATGCCCAGTGCCAGTTGCCGCCACAATCAATTCTCAACAAATATCCACTTGCAGCTTGTTTGCTGAAAACTTTCAATGAGCATTGCGTACTTATAGGCGGGGTATTGATTGGCTCCCCACCCACCCAAGCTGCTACCAAGCGTGAGGCGTGGTGTTCTGTGGGTTGAGGGTGAGTCGTGTGAGCGAAACAGTAATGGAATGCTACTGGGCCTAGGGAGGCCACTGGCGTGTACTTTATATACACAACCGACATGCTAAACTGCCAAATAATTCCCATTCAGGTTCTTACAGCCCTCACAGGCTGTCGTCCTTTTGCTTGAGTTTTTTACGAGGTGCTTTACGCTTACGAGGTGTGTCAGCAGTTGCAACTTGCCAAAACGATGAACAATAACGTAACAATAATTGAGAAAGGTTTTCTGAGAAAATTAGGAAGAAAGTTCACTCTGGCGCACACACGTACATACATACTTATATACTTATGTACATATGTGATGTATACAGGTGGAGGAGGAGGCGGAGGAGGAGGCTGAGGCTGATGCTGGGTGGAGTAATGTTTTGTTTGGAGCGTGTCGGTTGCTTGGGCTATCTATTTCTTAAAGTACGACACTCAGCTCGAGTAATTTGCCTCAACACGCGCACTCTCTCACACACCACACGCACAATCACGCACGCACGCATAGCTGGCCGCAATTTTGACAAACCAACACACATGGCTTGTATGTGCTGACATTTAAATTGAAAAACGAGCCAAAAAGCAAAGGCAATATATAATCGAAAAATGCTTCGCTCCTATCCCAGTCCCAATCCCTCTCACAGCCCCACACCTCCCCTCACCCACCCTACTGCCAAGGCACCTGTCTCCGAGCAACGGGAAATGATACAAAGCAATGTTTTTGTTTAGCTGCCGCCCAGGGGGAACTGCGATTTAGGTATGTGTACGTGTGCGTGTGGCAAGTGAAGTGAAGCGTATGCAAAATTTTTATTGAAGTGCATGCAAACAAACATTCCGGAAGGTGGCTCGGGAAAAAAGAAAAAGTGTCCCATCCTGCCTATCCTGGCCCCTTTCCCGTCGCTTCGCTTAGCCCCAATTTTAGAGCTTGTCGATGGTAATTTTCTTGTGTACCAGCAACAACGGGGTTATACAGAAACAAAAGCACATGAAGCTACTGGAGTCAAAGGCGTTTTAAATACAATACGAAAGAGTGCAAGTGTGGATGAAGTAAGGTCGGAGAGCCACTCAACTTTACATTGGCTTTGTCAAGGACCACAAACGGAGACATGCACAGGGACACAAAATCAACAAAAACAAAAGATGATTACCTCTATGGAGTAAGCAGCCGAATATGGGTTGACCATCGGCTACTTATCTGTTCTTACCATTATATATTTAAGAATTTTGGGAATTTGTTAAGTTAATTAATTAAATTTTTCTAGATTCGCTTTTTAGTTGAAATTCTGGTCTTGGTATTATTTTAAATGTGTGTGTGCATTAAATGAGTATAAATTTGTCTAACAGATTTATGCAAATAAAAATAAATAAATTTTGATTGTGCAAAATTTTAAAATTTTGTTTGTTTAGTCGAAAAATCTGTTTTGTATTTTATGTTATTGAATTTCCGTTGAACTAAACTCATACAAAGTAAAATACCCATCACAACTAAAAAACATCCCTTTTCAAAGTGCCTATGTCTTCGAGCTTTCGGAATGTCATCGAGCTCAGGCCCAGTGTCAGCTAAGAAAGTGCCAAAGATATAAATTGTCTCTGCTCCAATTCAAATTATTTATACTAGTATTTTCTGGTTTTAAATCCCATGTTACTTTCAATTCCCAGTTTAACAAGCTTTGGGCTCTGTTAACCGACGGAGCATGAGCCCAGTCTCCCGCTGTGGCTGCCACAGTCACTGCCACTGTCACTGACGACGAAACGGCGCCGACAACGACACAAAAGCTTAGTTCAAACACTCAATCATTTTTACACCCCATCAATACATACACACACACACACACACACACACACACAAAACAGACACACAGATACACACACTCGACGCCAGCAAACATCTGTTCAGTACACACACACACACACACACACAGACGGGTAGCCAGCCCGTGTTGAAAGCATCGGCAAACATGTGCAGTGTAGCGTATTTTGCTATAAATAAATTTTCAATATTGTTTTCTCCTTCTATCCTTTTGCTGCTGCTGTTTCTGTTTGTGGGCTTACCACAAACACAAAAAAAGTGTTGGCGGACTGGACCGAGCTTTTGAATGTTTTCTATATTGTTGTCAAACAATTTTTTGGGCGGTGCGTTAACTGAAACCCAATTGAATTTAATTCTTTTTTCAAAAGCATACAATAAATACTGCGAATATGTGTGTTTTAGGACATTCCAAATGTAATTCCCTGCATCTGGGCAACACAGCACGCCAAGGCACTGTGGCATGCTTATACGCTAAAAAAACACCAGCGTACCACCCATCAATGAGGTCGAACCATTTCATTTTGTTCTAAGGTGAGTCAACAGATTCCCAAGAGAACGAGAGCGACACCGGGCGAGCGACTGAGATGAGATGGCTGGTGTGCGCTTTATTTATTATTAAATACAAATAATGAAAAATCAATAGAAATTTATTTATACATATTCATCAACGTGGTATACAAATTGAGCCCAGACCCCACACCCCCAGACTCTCAGACCCCAGCCGAGGATACCATCAACAAAATGAACATCCCAACTAATACACACACGTACACATCCACTCAGTGCAAAGTTCATGAGACAGGGCAAAGGGGTCAGCAGCCACAAGCAGAAGGAGGAGAGGAAATAAACTTTAGGATAAATTTGTCATGTTGTCGGACAAAAAATGGAAAAAAAACAGCAAAAAAGGGACACGCTGAGAGGATACCTCTCAATTATTGATGGTGTACGAGTATGCATATACGGAGTAACTCCACAACGGGATGAAAATATGAGACGTGCTATAGTCAAATCTGTTTGTTGTTTCCATCTATTTTTTCGCTCTCACCTAATTTATTGTTTTTTTCCAAAACAATCACCGAGAATGCTATCGTGAACAGTAATTACGATTAAGATAAATGTGCGAAAGTACTCGTTGGGCATGCACTGCATTGTCATGGATAATCTCGCATCTGAACGGACATTACTTCTTATTGGCTAAACATCACTAACACCCAGCACTTCTCCTCAGGGGACTCACCATGGGAATTGGCAATAAAACTAAATTAATTTAAATGCACGTTAGCAACAAACAATCGTTTAAGGGAGATGGAATCTGGAGCAGAGCTAGAGAATGGAAGAGCTGACAATCTTATTACTTTATTGCCACTTGACTGTGAATGTTGAAGTGCTGCTGCTGGTGCTGAAGCTGGCGAGCAGGGTATGGCTGGGGCTGGGGCTGGGGATGTGGGGAAAAGGGTTCCAGTGTGCAGTGGATGAGAGCGTTAAGTTTGTAAAGATTTTTTGAGGCAGCAAGGTAGCCAGCCTTCTACAGCTGAAGTAAATTCCAGCCCAAAAATGGTTTGAGGCGAGTAATAAACTTAAGAGATACATATGTATGTATGTATGTATCTCTGATCGAGCAATGGGAATCCCATTAACTTCAATATGCAATATGGAAAATTGTGCTAACATTGTTCCCTCAATCTAGAATTTTCGTTGATTAAACTAGTGAAATGGCAAGTACGTGGGCTGCAGATTACGGGATTAAACTAGAGATTTTCCATAGAAATCGAGCTTTTATTCAAGTCGATTGATTCGAATGATGACATTGCCTCATGAGCCAGCCAGCCAGACGGAATATCCCATGGCAACAAATGCTGCTGTTATCGATGAGTGCATTTTCCCCAAACATATTCCAATGATAATGATGTGGAGGCCGTCGAACAAAGATAAATGAAATGACATGTCTGCTCAAACCAATCAAATGCAAATCTTTTGAGCAGTGTGGTTTTGGCTGGTGTGTGTGTCTTGGGGGCTTCTTGTTTCATTTCATTTTGGTTTGTTACGCAATCCAAATGACTGACAGCTAAATATGCATATTCAATAAGTGGAAAAGGCAGGAGAAAGCAGCAAGCTACAAGCAGCAGTCAACAAACAGTACGGCTGGCAGAGGATGAACAGTGCTGTACACAACAAAGCAAAGCAGAGAAAAACAGCCGAAGGCCTTTTCGGCTACAACCCCACAACCCCACATTCACACAAATACAACAAACAAGCACACACAACGAGTGTTTGCTAGAGATGCCACTAATTGGAGCGAGACAAAAGGAGGGAGAGCCAACCACACTTTCTCCACTTCGGTACTCTCTTTGCAGCTTCCTTTTTGGGAGATAAATCTATAGAGCCATGTCACTAACGGTTATAGTATAAGTCCTAGTCCTAGTCCCTCATAGAAAATATCAGCAGGTAAACGAGCTTTTATGTTTTCTGTTTATGCTGAACGTACGCCTTTGACTCTCTTTTTTATGTCTCTGAGAAAAGAGTACTTTAAAGTTCTTCTGATTTTGGTATTATCGCTCTCCTGCGCTCTGCTTACATCGACATTTGACTTGAGAGCCAAATTAAGGAGCAGGACAGCAAGCTGGGACAAAGTGTGTGTGTGTGTGTGTGTGTGTGTGTGTGTGGACACGTACGAAACCGAAAACAACTTTTCTTGCTTAACTTCGCTTCGCTTCCGGTCCCAGCCCGTCCAAGTGAATATGAATGCATGTTTAATGTTTCATGGAAGAGCGGTAGAAAGTTCTTTTCATAGTATCACACGATTGATCATGCTTTAACTCTTAGTTAGCCAAATGGGTCAATAACCGAAAGACATATGTTGCAGTACGAGTCCGAGTATACAAATTTCCGTACTGTGAATACATTGTATGTATGTCTATTTCTAGCAGTTCAAGCTGCTCCTCTGATGCGCTCCTCCCCAACCAAAACACCTACCACAACTTCAGTCCCAACCACCACCTGTCATAATCCACTTACTCCATGGCTGGGGCTGGGCTCCGAGGCTGAGCTATGCGTGCTTTATGGCTTCCCACACTCGCCCACACAAATGTTTTAACCCCCCAGCATCAGCTGTTACCTTCCATCATCATCATCATCATCATCATCATCATCATCATTTCTCTTAAGCTGAATCCTTATTTCATTTCATTTTCATCGAAATTTGTGCAGAGTTTGCGAATAATAGAAATCATAAAAGAAACGGAATGGGGAAACTCCTTATTTTATGCGACGGCTCCCGCAAGCGGATAGTTACGTACTTACACATATGTATGTACATTCATTCTACATTCATATGCACATATGTATGAACATATGTATACATATGCGTAAATATGTAGTAGGTCTGGACACGACAGTTTCCAGTTGACGGTCTTCATTATGAATAATCAAAGATATTTGTGTATACAATTTTGTGGACCAGAAATTTTGATTATCCGAAAGACAAATGCTACACAACATTTTATTTGTCTGTTATCTGTATCTGTATTAATGCTGATTAAGAGTAGATACATATACATACAAATGTATGGTTTTACTCTATGTGCCCGGAAGCGCTTCCTTCTGCCTATTACCATAGACTATACAATACAAGTCTTTGCTATTACATACCTACATCTACACAAATACTCGTGTACGTAAATATGTATATGCCCTACATTCTTTGAGTACCGGATGATGGTTGATAGTAGTGCGTGAATGAGAAGCGAATCGATTCGACTGTTAAAGCGCTGTCTAGCTACAAATAATGTTGGCCCATACGAGAAAAAAAAAAACACCAGATATCTTCACTCCACAAGCTAAAGAAATGTTACTTCAATGAAGACTTACAGGCAGACTTGCAGCGAAAAGTTGGCTACAAACTACTGCCCCTATGCCAACCTAATGTTGGCGAAAACTGGACTTTTTAATGGAAATGGTACAGGGAAAGTCGGGGTAAATGGCATAAACGAATCAGCAATATAATATTGAAGAGGAAATACTTAACGGGTGCACTTTTGCAGCTCTGTCCGTCCACTCGAATGCTGATTCACCTCTCTTTCTTCCGCACCCAAAAGCAGTCTAAGGGATAGCGAGGAGGTGCACCAACGCATAACACCCCTTCTTCTCGCTTTACAAGGGCACTTAAGCAAGTGGCTCTTTCCCTTGCTCTTCCTCTTACTCGACATTTTTTTTTTATTCTACTTGAGAGGAATGAAAGTGGAAGTTGGCGCTCACTTTGCTCTCCTGCTCTTTTATGAATTTTTTAAATATTTTATAACTGTGCTTGCTCTTTTATTCATTTTGAAAAAAACGAAAGAAGTTTAATTGATGTTGCATTCTCAATGTAATGTTTATCAAATATGAAAGTTTAACGCAAAAATTTGATGCTGGCCACTCACTCTCCAGCACTCACTCAATCTCTTTTACTAATGAAAATGCAGCACGTCAAAAAGATTAGGCGAAAGGAAAATAGTCGAAAGAGTGGCAACACAACAAGAAGAGCGTCCCCTAGCACGAAGCGAGGGTACAAAAGGTAATATGACAGTCAGAGCTTAACGTTTTGAAGTTGGCAAAGCAACGAATTCAAATATTAGCTGTGATCCCTCACCAAAATGTAACAGAAAAGATACATTTTTTCAAGGACCGACCACTTATTAAACCCTTATAAATTAATCGTTCGCAAGAGAGCTAAGTGAGCATGAATAATAAAAAATAAACAACAAACCACTTACTCAGTGAATCGTACCAGTGCCCAGAGTCGCGACAAAGGTGAAATGTGAAAGAGGACACTTCTTCCTGCTATTCCTGATAAGACAAGCCGCAGAAAGTCGATGCCGCGAGATGTCAGTTTGAGTGCACACAGAACACACAGTGATGGAGACATAGTGTCTACATATGTACGAGTACATGGTCAATTTATGCATATATGTATATTACATATATTATTAAACACAAAAATCTCATGAATATACATGTACTTATTGTATTTAGACATATATTAATAGCTGGGGGGATAGCCCCCTGGTCACTCGGTTCGCTCGCTCACACAACCCACACAACCCTTCACGAACTGGAATGGATGATAAAATAGGATTTGTTGAGGCAACACCAGTATTCATACTGTCATCCGTGTAACATTATTAGAAGTAGTTATTAGGACAGCAGTTACAGTCCGCCCGATATTTTATTTTCTGTGCACACAGCCCGGCGGCGACCTAAAAAAAAAGCCTATTATGTTATATAATACGACGATAGAAATACATTGAGCGTATTCTTTTGCCTGTCACTGTAAACGAGTGAGAAAGAAAGCTCATCTGCATCAAGTGCGTTTGCAGCGTAAAAAAGAAATGAAATCGTGCAAAGTGTCTGTAAACATTTATTTCAAAAATTTATGAATATTGTTCTTGCTCAGCAGAGACAGCAGCGGCGACAAACAGCAGTTCGTCTCTCCCGAACCCTTTGTCAACCTTCTTTCTCTACCCCACTGCCACAGTTCTTTTTAGCTTTGAAATTGTTCTGGCAATGCCATTGTCTACTTGTTTTTCTCTGTGTACGTAGTTACATATGTACATATGTACATGAATAGGTTTGGGCATGTGTGTGTGATATATTGTTTCGAGACATGATGCTTTTATTTGTATTTTTTTTTGCACTATATCTACCCAGCGAAAATGCATTGGGTTCTCACATTGTTGATTTGCCGGGGCATGTACAACAGATATCCGCTACTACTTACACCAACGTTTTAGAAAAAAAATGTATGGGACTAATATTGTATCATAAGAGGAACATTTTATGAAGTAAGCCAATTTCCTTACAATTTCTGAGAAGGTAACTGCAAGAAGAAACAGTGGACCACAAGATATACATATGTACATTAGCACATTTTAATAATAAAAACATTTTAGTAAGCGATTAATAAACATTAAAGCGGTAGAATGCTCATACTCCCATGATATAAACTTGAATTTTATCAATGATGATTACAAGTTACTTTTTCAATTCACTTCCCCAATTTTTACTGTCTCTACTTCTGTTCCACTATGGCAACAGGATTTAAAGAATAATAATTCGAATGATGTTTGTTCGATAAGCTATTTTATAATTATAATTTACTTATTTAATAGAAACAACTTTCGAAAAACCGTTTGCCAACACAGCCACGTCTTGGTTCTGATAGCGATGTTCTTCCCCACTACACCTACTACTGCGTAATGCGTATGGGTTGATATGTATGTGTTTTGTTCCTGTTTTACCTCTTCCATCGTGGACGCACTTTTATTTTTGTTGCGTCAATACACATCAATACAACTGACACACATACTCCCACAGCAGCACATATGTATGTACAGCCACATGTCTGCAGATGAACACGACCATTAGTCTTCTCTTGTCGTCACCATGCACAAAAAAGTGGTCGTTTCTGGTCCTGGTTTCCCGGACCTACTCTATTTTACTTGGATCCCTGCCCTCCGGTTATATTATTCTCCGTCTGGCAACGTTCTCCCCTGTATTTTTGGGTTGGTGAAACTTTAGTTCGTCCATTAAGATAGTATTATGAAGTACGTTCTACCGTGGCCCCATTATCCATTCCACACTTTTGACCTCTTTGTTGTTATTTAATTATAATTTTTATACTCGGTACTCGAAGAGTTAAGGGGCGTATTGGATTTGTGGTCGAAGTGGATGAATTTTCACTCTATTCTTACTTGGATAGCTTTCCTCCTTAAGATTCAGCTTGCTGTTTCAATGTATGTACATATGATCATCCTTTTCCCGGGTATCATCATCTGCACATTCTACTTGGCCTAACGCACTATTTTGAGAACTTGACAATTTCATATCCATCTTCATATTCCATCTCCTTGTGTTTCATCACAGCAGCTAATTTCATTGCACTTTAATAATTTATTGCCATGTATACATATCTATGTATGTATGTACATCCACATATCATTATTCAAATTACAGAAAATGTTCCAAGAGAATAACTGAAATTGTTGACGAATTTCGTAGTAAAAATATTGAGAAGGAGAAAGAGAGATTCGGGAAAATGGCTTTATTTCAATTTCACACACGCCCAGTAGACCAAATGAAACCCAATTGCCACCTGACCTCACAAACTTTTTAGGCACTCTCAGGCTGGCAACTTCTCCTCTCTCCCCTCTCCGCTTTTCACTTTTGCTTCGTTTTCCTATCAATTCGCAAGTGATATGCTCAAAAATATGTAATATATCAAGTGAATAAATTAAAATCAAAAGAAAACAACAAAATGTCAACTAAAATTAATTTTTGACGCACACACACTCACCCATAATGTACATGCCACGCCCGCTTATGATTAATTAAGGCGTTGTTGAAAACCTTTTAATTTCCCTTCGCTTTCGAACATTCAAATAAGATTATTAAATTCCAAGGAAATTCAAATCGTTGCTTATTCAACTTCTTTCATGCCACTGTATCTAAATGTCCCACACTCCCCTCTCTATAGCTAATGCTCCCTCTCTTTCACACAGTGGGTAGGTGTGTGTGTATGCTTATGACTTTGTCTGTGTTTGTGGAAAGAAGCAACAAGCCAAGTTAATTAGCAAAAAGCAGATAACGTCACACAAAAAAGGAGCAACGCAACCATCTAAGGCCATCCAAAGGTCTGATTGGAAGGGTGGCGTAAGAGCCCTGAAGGGTCTGGATTCTGGTTAGGACCTCCACTTAAGAGCGGGTTTTTGATGTCAGCGCAAATTGCAAAGAAAATGATTTATTATCTGCAAAAGGCAATTAAGTAAAATTGCTTGGATATTATTTGAAAGAGACAAACAAGTGTACTCGTATACACAAATGGCAGAAACGGAAGGGAAGCTGAATTAGTGGAACTCCTGGATTGAACTTATGGCAAGCAAGGCGCTTCTAGGTTTCAAATACTTGTTGAAAACTCAACCTGAAGGCTTTAATTAAACTCAATTAAACATGTCTTTTTTCCATTTAGCCAGTCAAATTTATATTTTTTAAGTCTAAATTAATTGCAGTCTATTTTTGGTCATGATATTCCTGTCTTGTCCCAACCCTAAATGATCTCTGCTAGTTTCAGGACAGTACCCTTCAGACGAGACCCAGTCGCGGCTCTACCGAAGAACTAGAGAAAAAAGACACCGCAGAAATTGGTTAAAAGTAGTGTATACCAGGTATATGTGGGTAACAGCAAGTACTTTATCAGAGCTATACACGTATTTTACATACATATGTGCGAGTATGTATGTACATATGCTCATATATGTTTTGTTAACGAAATACATATGTAGTTCTCCATACCCTTTGGCCTTTTAATTCCACATTTCCTAAATTCCACAAACGAGAGAAAATCAATTACAAATTCAAGCCCAAAGAGATAATTAATTAATAATAATTTCATTTTCTATCTCCAAACTCGACAGGAGTCTAAACTCCAGCCAACCATTTCGTTGACAGGCAAAGACATGGGTGAATAAATAATTATTTTCCCATTTCAAAAAAAGTGAATATGAACGAACACGAATACTTACGTATTATTATACGTAATTAGAAATTAGAAATAGCACACCCCTACTTTTAATACTGAACAGTACTATATATTTATGGTGACTTATGTAGAAACTGTTTCGTAGATACATTTATGTATACTAACATATAATCACTCGTATACATATATAATACATTTAAAATCTTTATAAAGCTCTACTTTCAGGTAGCCAGCCATCTAGTCTCTAGTTGGACGTTCGAAGGAAATAGGCATTTTGTATTACAGTATGAATAAATACATAGAATTTGCTTCATTGTGGGATTTCTATGCCCAGATAATCAATTACTTGTTCGTAGATTTTAACTAAAGGAATGGAATACTCTCAAAGATATATTACCAAAGTTTTTATATTAGCCGTACCTTCTTATGTTTATGTAACAGGTTTAAAAGATTTGGCTAGAACTCACCTTTTACTGGCGTACTTTCACTGTCTCACTCCCCGTTCCACTGTATGCTGCGGTTAGCTGCGCTAAAGCACTCGACCACGAATCTAGATTTTAAAGCTCACACACTGAAAACTTCACTCAGAAACGGATTTGGATGAAGTTCTGTTGGTGTTTAATTTAAATTTTGAATGAAAAACTTGTTGCTCAATTGCCAAAATCTCGCCTTCTAAATGTTCCAAGTTCAATATCTTGGATTAGCACAAAAACAAAAAAACAATTTTTAGTTGCTTCAACGCATTCAGCTGATTTCTTTACACAGTGGATTTCAGAGATTTTTTAAATTTCCCACGCTTACGCGCAAAAAAAAAAATTTCTTCCCTGGGGCTTGGGCTGCTCTGTCAAAAGTAGCTCTGCGACTGAGGCTTGGGCTGAGAATGAACCGCACCGCACGAGATTCTGTTGACGAATAAAGTTTGAATCATCTATCGATGTGGGTGCAAGTCCTTTACAGCGGCAGGACAACAAGTGATATCTATCCCCCCAACAGCGGGCATAACAGCGATGACAGCAGCAGCAGTAGCAATGACAACGCACTGGGCAAAAGCTTAGTGGTGGAAGTATTGGGAAAGAAAAGCTTGCGGCTGTACACTGGCAGACAGCTGATTAGTGTGCTTGATGAAGAGCAAAGTAAACCAATTGTGAAATTTATGAACAACTTCAAGGAAGACGACAGGAAAATGTACGAAAGAGAATTGATGTTCATGTTTATTATTTATTTTCAGACTTTTCTTTTCAGACGCATGACAAAGGCCCAGTGTAAACAGCCTATAAAACGCAACAGGAGAATGGCTGTGTGAACGAACAGAGTATGGTACACCTAGTTTTTAAGAAATTTGCAAATCTGAAAAGCTAATGAATGCAGCTATCAATCGGACTTAAAAACTTTGTAGCTTCGGCTTACCGAAATTGATAATTTTTTATTTAAAAAATTCAAAAGCTCGAATTAAAAAAAAAAATCTTGTTTTATATTTAGTTAATATTGTCGCGAAATCGATTATAAAATATCAATGCATGAAAGGCTAAGCTGCAGCCGTTTGATTAAACCTCTGAAAATCCTATTTTACCGTTAAAAAGCGATCCTCAGCGAATGGCAACACATTAATAAGGGTTCCATCAATTAGCACCATTTCGACCTACTTCTCTAAAATTCTCCTCCATAAGAAGCTGGGCAGTGATAAAAATATGTCTATATATTTATAAAATATATCTTTGGGCTGTGTGTGGATATAACAATCGCGAGAAAACTTACTTACTTATCTACACATACAAGTGGATGTAAAAAATATGCCCTATATGCACATATTTACATACTTAATTCAATTGCATTCGTATAAAATTATAATTGTGGAAATGCTCCCACTAATGTTTGTACGTGTGTATGTGTACATATCATAGAACTAGCATCTTTGATAAGACTCTGAAAGCTATTCGTATTGTATGTAAATATGAACAATAGTACTCGCAGATTACCTTATTGGAATATCTCGACCTCCAACGTATTTTAAAAACGGAATAAAAATTGCATGTTTTTTGTTTGCTTTTTAATTTTTGTAGAAAGTTCCTTTTTATTCATTCGTCGAATAAAACCCACTTCTATGTATAAAAAAAAAACATTTAAACTTATTGCGTTCTAACAGAAAAAAATCGACGGTCAAGTTAAAAAATCGAAGCAGAAAAGGAGCAAACAATTAATCATAAGGGCTAAATTTATCGTACAATTGGAAGTTTTCTATTTATTCTTCAATTTTTCTTTATCATTTTGTTAGTTTTCTTATAGTTTTACTTAAACCTTGGTTTCTCCTACAATCATTCTCTAACTCTTCTATCTGTACCTCTCTAGCGTGTCTTCTACAAACGAAGACAATTCACAAGAAAGTTATTTAAACACTTTATTTTTTAAGTTTTCCTTTCTCTTGTTCCTGTGGTTGTTGGAGTATGTGCAAATAGTTTGGGAATAATCAAATTCACTTTGTGGAAACTCTGGCAAATCATGGACTGTTTTCATTTTTCTGTTGTGGCTTTTTTTATGGATTAACACTAACAATCTCGCGATAAACGAAAAAAAATTATGATATTTCTATATATGATCGAAAATGATATATGTATATCTCCACTCGTAAATATTTTGGAAACTTAATGCTTCGCTCCCTACAGAATGAAATGGGGGGTTGTTTGCTGGTGTTGTTGCTGTTGGAGTTGTTGGTTGAACTCTGTTGTTCTGTCCTGGAGCCCAGTCTTTGCATTTAGTCATCGCCCGCGGACCGCTTCACCTTGCGCTGCTTGGGACTTTGTTGGCTGGCAGCCTTGGGACTGACCTGCTTGCCTGGCTTGGGTGAGGTCTTTGGCGTCTTCGACTTGTGAGGCGATTTCTCTGTGGAACAAAACATTAACATCTGAGAGAGGAGGTCTGTCTATCAATCGAAACTTACGCAAAGCACGCAGCGTCTCCTGTGGGACCCAATCGTAGTCGACGGTGCTGTCGTTGGCTGTGCCAGTTTCAATGACCTTCTTGGCAGCGGCACGCTTGCGCTTGCCTGAGCTGCCCAGCAAATACTGCTGGCCAATTACCAAGAGCAGGACTACAATGCCGGCCAGGAGGACGTACAAGAAGAAGGTCTCGCCATCGAGTCCTTCATCAACCTCAGAGATAAGAACGGTCTCGTTGAAGACAGCCTCGTTGTACTGAATGCCATTGGCATCGCGATAGGCCAGGGCAATGTTCAGTCCGAATGGACGTCCAGCAAACTGATCAGATGGCAGGAACGTGTACGAAACGGTCGACTCAAAGCCGGGCTTCACCTCACGATTGTAGGCCACCGCCGAGAAGTTCTGGATGAAGTAGTTGAAGTCCATGGGATAACGGAATGAGGCCTCGACAGTCTCGATCACAAACTCATCGGAGCCTTTGTTGGTGAAGCCGATCAGGAATTCCACGGGCTTGCCACCGGGCAGATCCAGCTGCTGACCGGCCGTGTACAGAGGTTTGGTGAACAGCAGATAGGTGTCCGCGTTGGGCGAGGCGCTGCTCGCCTTGTCCGTGTCCTCGTCGGCATCGGCATCTTCACCAGTCACGGCTCCCTCTTCGCTGTCCACATCCACCAGATCGTCCTCAACAACTTCGGCGGCATAGGCTCCGAATCTGTTTGCTATCCAAGGAAGAGAGACATACATGCAGCACATGAGTATGAGTGAGAGGGAGATATGCTGAGACTATTGGGGGAAGACAATGCCAACTCAACAGTTTTGATGGCCATGGCCCAAGGAAGGTTAAAATAAGAGACGACTTGGTCACATCTTCAGATGGAGCTGCTACAATTCAGGCAGGCAGCGGCCAGGCGGCCCATCTGACAGCGGCAGCAGCAATGCCACGTATGCGCCCCCAGCCCTTCAGTCTATAGGTGGCTCCAGCTGAATGGCCGGGATTTGTGTACTTACGTGCTGAGAAAGTGCATATGACGATGGGTAGCACCATCAGCATTAAGAACATCAGATTCTTCATGGTTTATTTGATGCTTTTCACTTATGCTCGAGAGAAACGGAAATATTAAGGCCAGAAAATGAAAACGATACTGTCGCTCGCTCACACACAACCGTCGTGCTGAAGAAAAATTGGCAGACTGATAAAGTGATGGTAAGCAACAAGCCGAAGGCAGCACACGAAGCCTTACGACTTTCACTGTCAAACGTCTACGTGGTGCCACGTCTAGGGTTGCCAGCCATTCCTAACGATTGCCGCCAATGTTTTGATTTGTGGTATGTATTTTTTTTAATAGCTCTGCTATCGATTTCAAGTCGCTCAAACATTTATTTAGTTAATTGTTTTTATTAGTTCGACACACTTTAATCAACTATTAATGGCAAATGTCGACAGAAGTTGTTCATTTTTTACATGTGCGACAGCTCTTAACCAAAAACAGTGCTGTAAAACACTCTAGCTGTCAAAATTTTCAGAAATGTTCCATAATTTACTTAACAACAATGAAATCCGTCTAACAAAGTCAATGTAAATTTATATTAAACATAAATTCGTACGTATCTCGAAATTGTGTCAATGTTTAGTTAATTTTACTAAAACCAATGGCCTTTCACAGCACTGCCTAACTTATCGCTTATCGCAACGCAGCGCAACCAGCTTCACGTACTTGGATCGATAACCACCCTACTTCCTTTTTGCTTGCGACTGCCTATTGAAGCGCAACCTACACGTGAATTCTCTGCGGCGAATCTACAAAATTCAACAATAACCATGGACAAACCAGTTGTTTGGGCTCGCGTGATGAAAGTTCTCGGCCGCACCGGTTCTCAGGGCCAGTGTACACAGGTCAAAGTGGAGTTCCTTGGCGAGCAGAACCGTCAGATTATCCGCAACGTGAAGGGACCCGTCCGCGAGGGCGACATTCTGACCCTTTTGGAGTCTGAACGTGAAGCCAGAAGACTTCGCTAAGGAAGCGCCGTCGCCGGATGTTGTGGAGCTCTTGATATATTTCATTAAAGGTAAGTTCGAGCTTCGTGGATACCACCAAAACCACCTTTAATTACATTTTCCCGCTCTTTACAGATGCTTCTTCTCACATTGCTTGCACGAGGGGTGCGACTCCACAACAACGCGTCAATTGCACCAAAAATAATAGCAAACAAAATGAATCGGCCAAAATTCGCAACAAATGTGGAAATGTGTTCTAAATAAATAAATTTCGAGTATTCCAGTGCTGAGAAAAAAAAAAACCAAACTGTTTTGCATTTGGATTTATTTATACTTTTTTTGTTTTTGTTTTGTGTTTTGTGAAAATGAAAATCCGGCTACATTTCTAAAGCCAAAGCGGAGCCGCTTGAGAGAGGGCCTGCCACATCGTGATCAGAAAAGGTCACCCAAAAATGCCTAACTTGAAATACTTGGCTATAGAAAATTCAAGCTGGCATGACCTCGGCGGTCTTGCCCCGGAAGATGTGTATGGAGGCCAGCCCCACCCCTGGGACGATTTATTCAACTAATGGTTATCCGTATGAAAATATATTTGATTGACTGGCGTAAACTTACAGAATTCTCTTTCTCGTGTTTTAATAAGTCAGCAGCGGGACGGCCGCCTGTTGCTGGGCTCTGGCCAGGCCCATGCAAATCACAGCCTCTGCGTGCTCGCCCAGCTTTAAATTAGTTTTAAACTCGTCCACCGTTTGTTGCTGCATAATTGGTGGCAAGAACAGGCGGGAAAGAATCTCCAGGCACTTGAGTTGAGATTGCAGACTGTGCAGAGATTCATTCAGCCATTCCCGGCACTCGGCCACAGAGGTGGGACACGGCTGTGGGTCTAGCTCGCTGCTCAAGCAAATGCATTCCATGTCAAAGTCAGCCACATCGCTGGCAATTGCATCTAACATTTCGTTCATTTGCAATCTGCATACAGACAAAAATGAAATCAAACAGATTCTATAAGCTTCTAGCAAAGTCTGCTGTCTGCTACTCACATGCTATGGCAAATGGACTGATGAGCATCTTGGCATTCGGAGAGTAGGGCCGTCGCACAGCGCTTGTCAGTGCTGTAGCTAAGAAATGTACGATTAGAGCTATGGGGCTAGTTGGGATGGAAAAAACGTACCTGGCCACCAGACGGTAGCGTTGGCTCCTATCCCATAGGTGAATTACGGGGGCCAGCAAATGTTGTGCCTGGGTGGACAGGAATTCATTGTAGTAGCTTCGTATGTTGGATGCTGTTTTCTGTAGAAGGTGGCCAAGGCGTGTATTATAATGTACATGCCGTTCATTGGTCAATAAGGGCATCTTGACAATTTGTAAATATGTGATTTGTGAAAAATGCTTTTGCTTGTGGCTAGCCGCAGGTTTAAGTGTGGCAGTAGCCATCGATTTATAGCTATCGGGACAAATATAGTTTTTCTCTCGCTTTCCCATAAAGCCATCTCTATTTTTCCAATTAGTCAGTTAGCCAAGTCTAATGTCATATGGCTATAGGTGAAGTTAAAATGTTTATTCGAAAGAATTATATTTGAAATTGTCTAAACTAAATAACATAGTATTTTCAAAATCGTACCCTAGGAAATACTTTTTGCGTGGTTCGGTATTTTCTTGGTTTGCAGATGCAGTCACTCTAAACAGCTGTAAGAAGTATGGCTGTAAAACGATTGATAGTTGAGCCATCGATAGTTTTTAATATTTAAAAAAACAATCGATACTATCGTGATAGCTCTAATAATTATTAAAAATCCATTGAAACCTTTATGAACTTGTCCATTGTAAAAATTAGATGCCACCTGCCGATTTGTTTATAAATGTGTCTTCGTATTTTATAGCAGCCAAACATATTAAAAGCGCAACGACTGTAGCTCGATACTATCATGATAGTCTCAAAACCATCGATAGTAGAGGATAGCAGAAAAATATCGATACTATCGATAGTGCCCTCGATGGTTTGACACCTCTAGTAAGAATTATTTAATAAAAGAAAAAGATATATAGTTTTCGCAAATTTATCACAGAAACTAGCAGCTAAGATGGTTTTCATGCGTGTGGGCAACCGTGTGACGGCACTGGGACAGAAATTGGGTGAGAAATTCGTGCTGCCCGAGCGTTTCAAAGACACTTTTGTCGAGAAATGGGTGAAATACTGGAACGGCCTGGTGCGCGACTACTCGGAGGTGGCCATCGGGGTGGTCAAGGAGACATATACCAAGCCAAAGAAAGCACTTGCCTACGGCACTGGAATCCTGTGTATGTACAAAGCGGCTCAGCATAACCCCGACGACGAGGTCTTCTTGACCCTGCTACGCCGTCAGACCAATCGCATGATCATGGTGGCGCCCGAACTACAGAATAGCGTGTCGGCCGATTATCTGCTTATGCTAGAGCGTGCCATCAACCAAAAGAAGCTGCGCTTTCTCTCGCTAGGCATCTGCACACTGGTCTGGGTGGATCTTTACGACGAGGACGACTGCACATATCCAGCCATATGCGAGTTCACCAAAGTCGGATACCTGAACTTCCACGAGCGCGTGATCGATTTAGGCTTCTGCAACGAGTTCTGGCGCCTCAAATGGAAGATGCGCAACTACGATGTCAACTACCTGTGATGATGGAGGGAGAATTGCAGTTTCCTGTACGACGTCTGGTTAGTTAGGTTTAATATAAAATTGTTCGTTGCTTTGTAGAACTGATTAAATGAGCATTATACATATGCGTAGGAATATATGAACGAATAAGTTATGTTACAAAGCAGAGAATCTGTGTGTTTACGAGCCACTGACTGGTTTCGGTTCTATTGGTTTCTTTGGCTTGAAGTGGCTCTCGAGGAGCTCGATGCATTCTGGCAGCTTGGTCAGATTATTGATCTTGCCCTGGAAACTGCCCTCCTTCCCATTGCCCTTGCCCTCTAGCAGCTCGAGAAATTTGGGCCCAATCTCCTGTACCAGAGCGGGCTCACCGCGCAGGACCAGGTGACCTTTTGCACTGCTGCCGGCTGCAATGCCCTCTGACACTGTGAGGAAGTAGAATATCTCTTCGGGCGCGTGTCGCAGAAACGTGTGAATGAAGTCAACCTCAATGCCGTCGCGACGATGAAGGGAAAAGTACTTGGGACGCTCGGCCTTGTTCAGATCGTCTAGTCGCTCCGCCTCGACAGTAGCAAAATCCTTGAGCAGTTGCAAGAACGACTTCCGAGTGGCCTTCACATTCTGCTGCAGCTTCTGTGCAAGCTCCACATGCTGGTGAGCGCCACCCCTGAAAAGGCGGAGTCGATGAAAAATGGATGGAAGTCAGAAGTAGGACAATACCGCTTACTTCAGGGTTGTAGTTAGTTGCTGCTCCCTCTGAAAGACTTCGCCAAGCTTACGCAGTACTCGCTCACCAACCACAAAGTTGACCAGGACATTGGTCTTGACTTTTTCCGCAAAGAGCAGTTTGATGCACTGCAGCTGGGATAGGTCGGTGACGTGAGTGCCGCAGCACATGTTGCTCTCAATGCCCTCGATGCGCACCACCCTTGCTAGGCCCTCGTGGTCCTTGGGTAGGCCGCGAGGAGCACGCGCATCCTGAAACTCCTGATCCACCTCGGGATCGACAAGCACCACGCTGACCGGCCGTCCCGCGCGGATCAATTCGTTGGCCTGCCGCTCGATTAGGTCCAGGGACTCGCGGCTGATCAGGTGCGGCGTATTAAGCTGAATGTAGGAGACGTTCGACCCCATCGACCAGGACGTAGTTTCGTACTTGAACTCGCGATCGAACAGAGCCGTGATCAGATGCTGGCCGGAATGTTGCTGCATGTGGTCGAGGCGGCGATCCCAGTCAAGGCTCTGGTGCACCTCGGCTCCCTCCTCGAAACTTGTGCCGGACTCCACGAAGTGCACTGCAGTGTTTCCCTTCCTCAGCACACTCCGCACTGGCATTCCATTAATAGTGCCGTAATCACAGGGCTGTCCGCCACCTTCGGGGAAGAGTATGGTGTCCTCGCACACAACATTGAAGCCACGAACTGGACGGACCTCACCACCTGTTGCTAGGTCCACATCGGTAGCCACCCGGTCAAGGGTGGCGTACTCGCATGATACAATTTTCGTTGTGTACTGTGGAAATACGGTTGCAATGCAATTATATAATTAATCCCTATAGGCAATGGCCGGGACTTGCCTGCTTCAAAAAGCTGTCCTCCTGGCATTTGAAGACCATGATGTCACCTTGTTCCTGCTTCACGTAATTCCCCTTTTTGATTAGTTCAAGTTTCCCACATATATATATATACTAGAGCTGGAGAAATGTCGCTATCGTAGTCATCGATATTTTGATAATATTTTTTTTCTCAAGCTTTTCAAATCAGAAAAAGAAATACCGTAAGTACTAAAAAAAAATCAGTTGGTATTTCAATTTTAATAGCCTCGCTCTCTAGGTAACTAGCCTTGCAGCTTTCTTAGAGAAAGCTATTGGCAAATTGTTCAATATAATTTACTCATCTTGTTGTCACCTTGCCACATACACACCCAGAGTAATAAATATATTGTTGATACCAACTTCATCGAAATCAAACAACTCATTCATGTAAAGCCTAGTACCCAGACACTAACCATACAGTATACTTGTATATACCCAGATCCAAAAACTGTTTGCTAGCAAACAAATGTCATATATTCATCCAGCGGCCAGTTGTGTGACCAGAGATGTGCACTGCATTCCGTACGGTTACACTGCTCAGACAGCTGCTTGGTTTTGTTTCAAGTTTATAAAATGCACTTCTTCGGCTGGGGTCGCTCTTCCCCAGGCATATTCTGGGCTCTCAAATATTTTATTGGCAAGGTTATGTGTCTCACTATCAGAAGCAGCAGATGGCGACGCCTCCCGTGCCGACCACCGTGAAGAGAAAATGTTTTAAAAACAATATTTGTTTTATATGGATGAAAATTAATAAAAATTATAATTATAATATCCATATAATTGTCATAGGCTTTAACTGATAACTAATAATCCGCGAATATGTGCCTATATACATATGTACCAATGTATATTGTAAGATTAAAATTTAAAAGCGAAATAAGTAACGTATTTGCCTTCGCGTCTTTTGTCTTCGCACACAAACACACTTCCTATGCACAGTGCACAGTGCTGCCGGCCCTTGATTTACATACACCATCTGCCATCTCGTTCTCATTCATGCGGCGGCTCTGAAAGACTATCTCACTCGCACCCATGCGAATGATGCTGCGTCTGCGCTGCGTTGCGGCAGCGAAGGATTACATTTGTGGGGAGAGAGGATGTTTCGCGTTGGCTGCTCAACAGTTTCCTGCCGTCACATCACGTTACGACACGAGCAGCGTTACGTTGCGTTGCACTTGTCTTACGTTGGAGATTTTCGATTGACTGAAGAACAAAATACAAGTGACGGACGGCGCTTAAATAACAAGTTTTCCGCTGGTTCCCGCCACCTGTCAAAAAGGCGATAGCCACTTTGTGTCGTGCGTCCCTCTTCTGTCGTGTCCGTCGTCAAATTTCGGAGTCAAGTCCTAGTTTGTCGTTTGGAGGCCCGGTGTTGGTTATATAATTCACGCCAAATCGGTGGCAGCCCCCAAACAAATTCGTGCAGCGCAGCAGCAAAAGTAAAGGAAATCGCAACAAATCATTATAAGTTCTATGTGTACCTAAAGGATATCGACCTATCCGTCATTTAATCAGTAGTCACAAGAATATATCCATGACAGCACTCCCACGTAATACGCATAACCCACCACCTGTCCAGTCCCACACCCCACACAACCCGGAACAGTCAAACTAAACTAATTGTTGTACAAAAATCCATTAAAGAGCATTAGTTTAGTGGTATTTTGGCTGTCGGTTGTGGTGTGTGGGTGTCGGAGTGGTTGATTGATTTATTATGTTGCCCAGTCACGCGTCGCACATAGATGTCAGGGCTGTGTACATATGTAATTGCGTGTGTGCGAGTGTGGGGATATTTATTTTTATTTTTAATGCATGGTTTGATTAATTGCAAGAAAACTAATTGCTTACTTCAATTGAATAGGGAGCAGAAGGATGGCGCCTATTCAAGCACCGTTATCACCCTTACTTGAGCACTAACAAAAAAAAGAACACTCACACAGACCCACCCCCACCCACCACAGAAACAACAACAACATCACCATCCCACAAGTGTGGGGGGGAGCATGAGCCGTTTTTATATGCAACGAAAATGACGATGAATGAATAATTAACGACGTTGTTACTTGAACAGTCGTCCACAAGGGGTGCGATAGAAGCTGCATCAATAAAGATCGAAGCTAATCAAAAGGGACAGCGCACTTTTACGTAGCACCAACCCACACACACACTCGAACGAGCACATAGAACGCACACACACACACACACATACATACGCGCACCCAGCACCTAAACCTCAAAGTAAAGATAATACATACATACATAATACATACAATAACCGTTTCAAAATCACCGGTCGAATCATGGCCAACACAGCACAGCTATTGCGCCGCCAGAGCTCCAGGGACATTGTGCTAAAAAGTCAGAAGAGCATCGATCAGCTAGAGTTGCGGGCAAGTAGCACTGACGCTTCCACATTTGACAAAATACATCCAACATTAATCTATCTGCTATCTGTCTCCCTCTGATTCCCGTTTAGGAGCTCCGTGGGCGCTTGGTTTCCAAGGAGCATGGCGTCGGCCACCACCATCACACATCGCTGCACCACCACCAGCCCATGTATGGGGCCACCAATCAAGGCTTCATGTCGGACGCCTTCGACGAGTCTTCAGAGCTGGAGCAGGAGCCGACGTTCGGCTCGGAGGCCAGTACCAGTAAGGCCAAGGCTGAGCTGGTAGCCAACGCTTTGGAGCAGCAGCAGGACATCGTTGAAGGCGAGAAGGAGGGCGAGGAACGCGAGAGCTGGGATAGCAAGATCATGTTCCTGCTGGCCACCATCGGGTGAGTGAAATGTTAACAAGCACAATTCGATAGTAAGCAGAATACGCGATATATATATATATATATAAAACATATATTGATATTCAATATTCAGCCGATTTATAGCAGATTAATTATCGACGTGGCATCGATTTCTTCCTTAACAGATATGCGGTAGGTCTCGGAAACGTCTGGCGCTTCCCATACTTGGCACAGAAGAACGGAGGCGGAGCCTTCTTGGTGCCCTACTTCATCATGTTGTGCATTCAGGGAATTCCGATTTTCTACCTGGAGCTGGCCATAGGACAGCGATTGCGCAAGGGGGCGATCGGCGTTTGGAGCCAGGTATCGCCATACCTGGGCGGAATCGGGATCTCCTCGGCGGTGGTCAGCTACATAGTGGCCCTGTACTACAACACGATAATAGCCTGGTGCTTGATCTATCTACTACACAGCTTCGAGTCACCTCTGCCGTGGGCCGACTGCCCAACCCGACTGTACTCGAACTTCACGTACGACCATGAGCCGGAGTGCGTGGCTTCCTCGCCTACGCAGTTCTACTGGTATCGCACCACATTGCAGTGCTCGGAGAGCGTGGATATGCCGGAGAACTTTAACTACCACATGGCAATTGCGCTTATGGTGTCTTGGTTCCTGGTCTACATATGCATGGTGCAAGGGATTACCTCCTCCGGCAAGATCGTCTATATGACAGCGATCTTTCCCTACGTGGTGCTCATCATCTTCTTCTTTCGCGGAATCACACTCAAAGGCGCCTCGGATGGGGTGGCTCACCTGTTTACGCCGCGCTGGGAGACGCTGCTCGATCCCGTCGTATGGCTGGAGGCCGGCACCCAGATCTTCTTCTCCCTGGGCCTGGCCTTCGGCGGCCTAATCGCCTTCAGTTCATATAATCCGGCCAACAACAACTGTTATCGGGATGCCCTGCTCGTCTCGCTCACCAACTGTGGCACCTCAATGTTCGCTGGCGTGGTCGTCTTTTCGGTGATTGGCTTCAAGGCCACCGCCACCTTCGACCGCTGCACGGAGGAAAGAAACGGCCTTTTGGCCCTGAATCGTACCCAGAATCTGCCAGTCTGCGATCTGCAGCGCGAGTTGGCTAATGTGAGTCTAATGTGATGCCCTAGGATTAAACCATACTTTTAAATTGTTTTTGTGTTACTTGCAGAGTGCCTCCGGCACTGGTCTGGCCTTCATAATCTTCACGGAGGCGATCAATCAGTTTCCAGGCGCACAACTTTGGGCCGTGCTCTTCTTTCTGATGCTCTTCACGCTGGGCATTGACTCGCAGTTTGGTACGCTCGAGGGTGTAGTCACCTCGCTGGTGGACATGAAGCTGTTTCCCAATCTGCCCAAGGAGTACATTGTGGGGGTAAGAACTCTACATATTTTATTGATTATTTTTCGATCTACTATGACTATGACTCTTCTGTATTGTTTTTCGTCAGGGTCTGTGCGCCACTTGCTGTCTGATCTCTATGTGCTTCGCCAACGGAGCTGGAAGTTACATATTCCAGCTGATGGACAGTTTCGCAGGCAATTTCCCTCTTCTGGTCATTGCCCTATTTGAGTGTCTGTCGATCAGCTATATCTATGGAGTGCGACGGTTTTCGGATGACATCGAGATGATGACCGGCTCGAGGCCGAGCTTCTATTGGATGTTCTGCTGGAAGTATTTGTCACCCTGCGCAATGGTCACTATTTTGCTGGCATCTTTCTATCAACTTCTTACCGAGGGCAGCAGCTACCCGGCCTGGATTGCGGCCAAGGGCTCCACGGATTCCATGGAGTGGCCGCATTGGTGCATAGTTGTAGCATTCTTCCTCATACTCTCGTCGATCTTATGGATACCCATTGTGGCGCTGCTGCGGTGAGTCTCATCATAAATTTAATTTTTTATTACCCCATCTATTACCACCGATCTTACCCAACAGACTGTGTGGCATTAAGGTAGTGGAGGACTCCGATCCGGCCTGGTTCCCCGAAGCCGAGCTCAGGGAAGTCCACGGCATCGTACCTCACGAACCGACAGAACTGGAGCGCAGCATATTCTGCTTCAATATGGACGGCACGGAGGGTATGTGCTGTCCCAAATACGGACTGCCCGAGAAGTCCCTCGAAGAGGAGGAGTAAGTAAGGAAAGCGAGAAATGTAGACAAAAAATGCCGGGGTCATCAGATAGGAGGCATAAGCAAAGAGGACAAAGAAAATGAGGACAAAATTGGAAAATTTAAAATGAAATTTAATGTAAATATGGACAATAACTAAGCCACTAACCGATGTTAAAATGCGTCGATATCTACACTCCTATATGGTCGCAAAGACTGTTCAACCGTTCAGAAAACACAGCAGCAATACAGAAAACATGTATGTATGTATTCATAAATATTCGTAACAACCAGACGGCGAGACGGTAAAAACTCGGCGCAGATGCGCGGTTTCATTAAAGTAGAAAGCCAAATCTATAGAAGTATTTCTGCATAACTTCATTAGCATGAAAAGGTGTAGAAGTCGATGCGGCATAGACAAAATCATAATTCTATGATTATTTCATTTAATTTCTTTTCTTTCGATTGGTTTCTGCTTTAACTTTAACTGAAAAAAAAGGGCAGAGATGTTTATGTATTCCGCTTTTTAGTACGAGTATGGGTATGGTAACCATTATGGGAGTTGAAGTACATATCCGATTCGGTACATTCCATATTTGATTCCAAAAAAGAAAGAAAAGAAGCTGAATGCAAAGTGAAATTGATTGTGTGCTGATATCCAACATCCAACATGCAACCCGTACTACAATAACTTGCTGACTATATCAGATATTTATATACATAAATATATGTAATATGATATGACTATAAACATATGTATGTAACATGCTATGGTACAGGTTTTTTTGTGTGGACAATATTTGATTTGACTCGATTAATGTTAAGCTAGACAGACTATGAGTTAACCATATCATGCGAGCATAGAGCACCACCTATAAGAGATACCTATGTAAATGTATACACACTATATACACACTATACTCGTATATATGTACCTACTTACCATGTTTCATTCTCTGTTGTGATCGGCTCTGCTTTCTGTGTTTGTTGTTATTGATGTTAATGTAATAATGTTGATGTTATGAGGCAAAATCATATCAGATCCAAAACTATGATTAAACTACACTTTAAAGTCTCAATGTTATAAAAAAAAGGGATGAACGGTAAGCTATCAGACATATTTGTTCTGTCTTGCTAGAACCGAAACTTATACCAGAATAATTAATTATTGATAACCGATCATCGGCATCATGTCGCTCATAATGTCATTCCGCACCATTGCACTTATACACTCGCGAATTACATAGTTAAAGCCAACAGGATAGATGGAGTACTATCTACATACATATGCATGCATACGCATATAAAAAATCGAAATCGCAACCGTTCAACTAGCCCAGAAACGTAGGTGGAAAGGAAAGTTTATATATGTGCATGTACATGCCATATATAAATATGTATGTGCAAGCACATTCATATATAACTGAAGAGGGTTTATGCATGGTTTATGCATGGTATTTGGAAGCATTCGTATACCTACATATATCTATAGAAATCCATAGAATTAATGTGAGTTGAAGTGCAGTTAGCTATTAATTTCACAGTATTATAGATTATACACTAATTTATGGTATATTTACAAATATAAATAAATCAGTATGTACACATCTACATAGATACATACAGATATATGAAAGAAATATATACATATATGTGCATACGTACATCTACAAAGTTTTATTGATGTTGACAATAATGAATACGAAACAATGCGAAATGCGTTTTAAACACAAACAATATACATATGTATGTACAACTAACACGAAAAAAATTAGACACAAGCACATGAGTATATACAACGTTCTAATTCTCCGAAAGAGTACAGCAACCCAAAGAAATACGAGTACAGAATAATTCAGCCCACAGCTCACAATATTGCCTAAATCTGAAAAAATATATATACTTACTAATAAAAAATATATAAAAATATTAAATATTGTGAAGCAATAATGATCTTTCGATTCGTTTATTATTAATTTACTCGTCTAAAATACAAATTTAATAACTCATTTGATCTCAATCCAATGTCCTGTGTGTTTGATATCAAAGCATTCATTTGTACTGATAACCGCTAATAATAATGTCACTTTAAATAGTTTATTTTTGTTTATTTCGCAACTCATCTTCAAAGCCATTAATATCATATAAATGACAATAAATATTATTAAAGCAAATCCAAACAAAAAGCCTAATAAAGGTACAATTATACATATATCAATTTAGAGAAAACGGAATCGTTTAGAGTGGCTTTTACTTAATAATATTATACTAATTCAAATTTAGGTTATAATGTTGCTAGCAGCATGTTGCTAGGATTTCGGCAACATATTGATGTTGCCAGCAACATGTTGCTAGGACTTTGGCAACATATTGGTGTCGCTCACCAACTGTGCCACCTCAATGTTCGTTTTAGAGAAAACGGAATCGTTTAGAGTGGCTTTTACTTAATAATATTATACTAATTCAAATTTAGGTTATAATGTTGCTAGCAGCATGTTGCTAGGATTTCGGCAACATATTGATGTTGCCAGCAACATGTTTCTAGGACTTTGGCAACATATTGATGTCGCTCACCAACTGTGCCACCTCAATGTTCGTTTTAGAGAAAACGGAATCGTTTAGAGTGGCTTTTACTTAATAATATTATACTAATTCAAATTTAGGTTATAATGTTGCTAGCAACATGTTGCTAGGACTTTGGCAACATATTGATGTCGCTCTCCAACTGTGGCACCTCAATGTTCGCTGGCGTGGTCGTCTTTTCTGTAATTTGTGACTTCAAGGCCACCGTCACCTTCGACCGCTGCACGGAGGAAAAAAACGGCCTATTGGTCCTGAATCGTATCCAGAATCTGCCAGTGTTCATGTTTATATAGATTTATTTATAAATTACTTTGCCAACTTGGTTTAGGCTCAGGTAGCTAAAAATTCGGTGCTAGTTGCTGAAGGAAGAGAACTGGCTCAGAAGGGAGTACAATATCTCACAAAGCGTATTACATAAAGCATAATGAAATACTACTCGTATTGTTTAGTTTACTCGTCTCGTATTTTTAATTTTCTGAAATTTCTTTCGTTGCCAAATCCATAATTGCTTTTGTGGATTTCGTGGATGGTTTTTCTTTGCCTACCTCTTTCTAGCTTGTCAAGAACACAAGAATCGTTTGAGAACTTCCTGAATGGCTTAGTGATGCTTGACAATCGTTTTCCAACTCTTTTCTTGTTCGAGTGTGAGTGTGTGCATGGGCATCTGTAGCAGTAATCTGCATTTTTGCAAGCCTCCGCTAGACTTCTCCACAACCCTTGCGGCTGCAGCAGAGCGGAACCGTCGGAAACAAACCGTCCAAGTGCCGACCATTGGCCAATTTGCCCAAGAGCAGCAAGACGGCAGTGTGGTGGTGCTGGGGCCTGATTCAAAGAGCTGCAGCAGCATCTGCAGTCGGCAGTGATAAAGCCTAGCCGTCGTCATCGTTGGACGTCTCGCTGCATAAAATTAGCGGTAAATTACAAGCTGCAATACCTGTAGAATGATGTGGCTATTACTTTCTGCATACTCGTACTCCAAGCTTTACATTCCGTTGATTGCACACACAAATTCGAAGTGCTTTTTCTTTGTTTTTCGTTTTCATACTCTTACAGAGGAAGGGCATTAAGATCTTGCCAGATACCAGATCAATGGCTACACAAGAGTCGAGTTTATACACTACGGTTTATTTTTGGGCTTCACAATCGTTACTTTTGTGCCACACGAAAAACGGTCAGAATAGGATTTCATATGGGATTTACACCAGCGACAGCAATATTATTTTCGACTTTTGCGAATGTACATTAATTAAACAAAAAAAATAAATCGCAATAGCAATCGCATTTTTTTGTTATCAAGAACAAAATGTATTGTAGTGGTGCTAATATTTTTTTCGCAACTGTACATATGTATGTACATATAATTAAAACCAGAAATCCATAAACAATTTATTATTGAGCAAAGCCGCAGTTAGGAAGTTTCTTTCTTTTTTTGGATAAGCGGATAAGCTTTAGCTTTGTTCATACATAGTATGTACACATGTACTTACATACACATGTATCTACTTTTTGGGTGGCGACACCAGTTCGACGAAAATCTGTGGTATGGTTTTTGTCCGCTCCGCAGAGTGAGAGGCAGAGGAAAAGAGACGCAGCGAAAAATGGAGCCGGAAAAAAAACATGCTTAATGCAGCCCGTCGATGCCAACATCGTCAACTCATAGCCAACCCCAGGCGGACGGCGGACAGCGAACAACAGATTGCGAACAGCGGACAGAGGCTGAGGCGACACTATGGGACAGCATTAAAAAACAAACAAACAAAGAAAGAAGAAAAAGAGGTCGGCTTTGGGACCCGTAGCTTTTGATACTCTTTTAGATCAATCTTTATGGCGATATCATGTTTTAAGACCAAATTTGACAAAGCCATAAAATTCGATTTAGTTAGGTTTACGATATAAGATCCAGAATAGTTATTAATTTAGACGGTTCGCTATTCCCTATTTTTCTGAAATTAAAAAAATCTGGATATAAACGTTATAGCTTCTTCTACGGTAAACAAACACACAGGTAAATATTGAGATATGGTAAGGTGTGTATGTATGTATGACGCAGGCGAAATAAATGAAATAGCTGAGACGAATGCCTCAGACAACAGCAGAAAAGCAACAGCAACAGCAATACATCTATCGACGTTTATGTGGCCGACAGACAGTGGCATGCACAGTGGGACTCGAACGTGTAAGAAGGCTGGATGTGGAGTCGATTGCAGGTGCGGAGTGTTTAGCGAGTTACAGATAAATGGCAAATGACTGCAGATGACCCGAATTTTCTTCATAGACAATTTTCGAGAGACTATTTAAAGCGATTATGTAATTATCTGCCACTTAGCTATCGCAAGTGCTACGCCAGACAGACAGACATCCGTTATGTTTTTTTATGAAATATATGTACGTAAATATGTATGTATATATTCATATACGTATAATCATTTTCTACTGATAAGACAGATAACATTAAGAAAAAAAAAGAAACGAAATTATTGAAACAATTCTTATGCGTGCAACAATTTCGGCAGCAGTGATTGGCTTTGGGGTTTGGCGTTGTATTTGAGCATAGCCGAAACCAGTTTGGGCCACGCTAAATTCCACATTCCTGGCCACCTGCACCGTTCTGCCCCACTGTGCTGCCGCACTGCCGCAAATAATTAACTTTTGGCAACAAACGAGTACTACGTCAGTGAAGGCAGCAGCACCAACAGCAGCAGCAGCAACAGAAGCAAGTGAAGACGGCGAAAGATATGGCAACCGTAGCGGCGACTGCGACGCTGCGCTTGCGCACGCAAACAAATTCTTAGCTCCGCATATTTTTCGTTTAAGTAATTTGAATGCCCTTCCAAAGAGTATAATTTTCTGCGCACGTGTTTGTGACACAAAATAAATCATTTTCGAATCTACATATGTAAATATATATATGCCACGGGATATAACTTTTGAGACAAAGATCTTGAATCTTGAGAATCCTAGAGAAGCTTGGCCATCAAATTGGCTAATTATCTGCTGCAAAGGGCATCCCAATTTCGGGTCGCAAGAGTTTATTTCATGCATTTTCAAAGCTGCTGTTGCGATGCTGCTTTAACGTTGCTGCTGCTGCTGCCGCTGCGGCTGTGGCTTATTTTGTTTTCTTGAAAGCAAAAATTCAAAAGCAACAACAGAAACAAACAACTGCACGTAGGAGAAGGAGAAGAAGCAGAAGCAAAGCAGAAAAGAAACAACAATTGCTGGCATAACACGCCAAGCCAACTCAGCGCGACTTTGTTGCTGTGGCTTTCAGTTGCCAGCGCGATTTTGAATGAGTTGTACGCTGCGCGAGTTTCGAGTGTGGTGTCCATCGAGAGAGTCTGTCTCCCACGATCACGAAAGATCCCCAAATCCAATCCGAGATTTTCGTTCGTTCGTTTGTGCGTTGTGCGTGTGTGCGTTGTAAAAAGGCCCCACGACACTATACCATCCCCCCTCCTCCTGGAGCACTTTAAAGTTTTTGGTTTAATTATTTTTTGGTTTTCAAGTGTGTGTACCGGCCACAAATGAAAATTGTGAGCAACAAGCGGCGAATGCAGTCCAACAGCAGCAGCAGTTGAAACAACATCCCAAATCTATAGGTAAGACTCCTGACAAAACGACCGCTTCAAATATTTCCAAACTGGCATTCGAACCACAGCAACAGGCAACAGCAACAGCAACCATAAAAATAGCTGGGCCAACGCCAGGTTCAAGTGTAACCAGTTTCCAGATTCCACAAAAATAGCGCCGCAGGCACTGCGCGCCCAATATTTCAAGTTCCTCAGTCTGCTCCGGCTGCTGCTGGGGGCTATTAATATGTAAATCTTGTTCTTAACATTTCTGGCTCAAATGCTCTGTAACCCCAGAAGTTGCGATACTAATTGACCTGGCCTTCCACAGCTTGACCCACTGTCAGTGTGCACGAGTCTGTAAACCATTTAAGTTCTCTTTCAATTTACATCAAACATAGTAGGGAACAACAGTCTCTGTCTCTGTATGATAGCCATGATTCCCCCTGATGTTAGTTTTGTGAAGATAATACGAGTACATATAAATCACCATAAATGCATCATTGCAAGCAAAGAAATCAGGATTCCCGCCTGCAGAATTCCTTCGCCAATGAAGTGAACATCTAGTAGTGGTCGGTTGCACTTCAACCTGAAATCACTGAAACGCCTCAGACTCTGGCTTGTAGAGTATACAAGTATACTCTCAACGCATAAGGTATTTTGGGATTCGTTTCCAACATTCTTCTGCTGGTTCTGACTGCTTTTTGCGGCGGTGTGTTGTGTGGCTGGTGTATATCATTATTGTTGTTTATTGTTTTTTGTTTTCTGGTTTCCCCCCTTGACGCTTTTGTTGTTGCTGTTGGCGCAAAGCTTTTACCATTTATTATGTATATTTGTGTGCCAGCACATCTTCGGCTTAAATGTCAAGCTCGTGCTGGATGAAGCTGTGTGTTGAGGCTGGGACTAAGGTTGCCTGCATCTGTGTATCTGCAAATGTCTATCTCATATGTCTATTTTGCTCCCACTCACACGTTATTATCGTTTGCTTATTTTTACTTGCAGCATTTGCACCGGTCAAGTGGAAGAACATTTGAAACATCTGCACCAGCCAACCCCCTGCCCAGGAACCGGAAAACAGTGTAATAGATATACAAATATTTTATAAATCGGATATTGGATATTGCACCTTCACACACCGCAAGCTGTTGAATGTTATAGAACAACGACGTCGGCCACAATAACAACGACAACGGTGACGGCACCAGGTAGTACTATGCTCGAGCTGGATCATCAGCGCCAAAGGCCGTTGCGCGGTATTTCAATAGTCATTGAATCTGCTCAACCACCAACACCAGTAACGCCAGCAGACACTACCACAGCTGCAACCACAATGAGCATCGATAGCAGCAAAATAGCTGAAATGTCGCTCAAGTCTCAGGCTGGCATGATGTTGGCATTTGGCGACAGCAATAGGACCAACAAAACCAATGCTGACCATGCAACCAAAGATAATTTGGAAACTAGTTGCAACACAGAAGCGGCAACAGTAGCAGCAACAACAACAACAACAACAGTAACCAAAATGTATCCACATTTGCTTGTGCGGATAGGCCAATCGGAGGACTACGGAGAAATTTCCCCAGCCACATCTACATGCACAGCAACAGCCACAGCCACAGCTTTGGCCACAACCATTATCAGCTGTAATAGCAACTTGCTGTCAGCTGAAATCATGGATCCAGCTGTAGCTGCAGCCGCATCTCCATCTCCACTCGCGGTTGGAGAAATTAAAGAGAGCGCTCTCCCCAACGACGTTGTAGTCGTTGCTAGTCAGCCATCAGCACCAACACCAGCCACAACAGCAGCAGCAGCATCTCTTAATGTTGTCTCGGCTGCAGCGACCGAGACAGTTGGCCAGTGCTCGCACCAGCACACGGTCAAGATACAGATAGCCAACGGTCAGAGCCTGCATAGGCTTGGCAAGCAGATCAGTGTGGTTAAGCTGAATGACAGCGACATGGTGCCGAAGAAGCACCAGCACCCGCACCAGCCACAGGCGGAGTTAACTCAAGAGGAGCAAGAGGGGCTGCAGCAGCATAAACAGCAACAGACACAGATTTCAGCCAATCTCACACAAAAATCTCTACAATCGCTGCCCAGCTATCAGCTGTGCTATTTGGTATCCAGCGGTCAGTACTCGCCTTGCGAGACCCTCGACAGTGGAACGGGCAGTGATCTGGAGAGTGTCAAGTCACCGGGCAGTGAGATCAGCAATGTTCCCAAGCTGGAGCTGCACCTGAAGACAACGCGGGTGCGAGTGAATGAATCGCCCCAGAGCGGGTCCGTCGTGTCCATGGGCACACATCAGCGGGCGTACAGCCTGACGGATAGCGAGGAATGCGATGAGAGCAGCAGTTCCTCCCTGAGCTGCGATTCGCTGCACTCTGGCGAGGCCTTGCCGTCCGTCCTGCTGTCAACCTCCCTGCTGAGAGACATACGCGGTTGCGAACGGGAACCACCGGCATCCGCGGACACACTCATGATACCGACAGCCACAAAAATTGACGGCCGTCCGCTGCAGTATGAGTCCGATCAGTTCTACACGTTCCACATCAACGAGCTGGACAATTTCCGCAGCTTCGGGTGCGAACCATCAGCAGACACCACATCCACCTTCTCCTCATCATCCCAGGAGTACAAGTCCAAAGGTTTCGCGGGAGACGGAGAGGAAACCTTCGCTGGCTACAGGGATGTGAGGGGTCCGTCGCAGTCGTCGCCTTCATCCACCATACACTCCGCGAAGGGAACGGTGCGCGGCGTCAAGAACCGTGTTCGCGATGGAGTAGCCACATTCTTGCAACTGCAGCAGACCAGTGTCAAGGTGAGTGCAACCCATCAAATCAATGAAAGGCTAGAGACAGTCAGATGGAATAGGAGCACAGATTAAATCCAGGAAACAACTCGAACAAAATGAGTGTGAATAGTGTTTAAATCATTTGGTGTGACTTCTAGTTAATTTACTCTATTGGAATACTGTTTTTTCTTTCGAAAGTGTCGTAAGTGTTTTTACTATGTTAAAGGATCTACATAACACTCGGACTTTAAGTTCGTTGCCCTGGATCCACTCTCCAGTGTTCCTTAGAATGGTTTCCAAATATGTGTATAATTATACGAATGCATCAACATTTGCATTAAGAATGGGAGGTCTGTATGTACCCCCACAAATAAGTTTTTAACTTGATTTTCTGGTACTGCGAAACTAAAAAAACTACGAGTTTTATTTTACAATTTGTAGGTGATTCATGCAAACACTCGCCCAACAGCATGTGGGTGTTGTATTCATTGAGAAAGTTTTTGGTTTTTGGTTTTGTTATGGATTTCTTTGAATTTCGATTGTGTTTTTAACATTTGGCTTTGGCTTTGGGTCTTCAATGGGGAATCGGGGAGCTGGCGTGCCTTGGGTCGCTGACTTTAGCACCCACACATAGAGCTGTGGATGCACTCACATTGCATTCAGTCAGCATTATGCAATGCAAGTGCCAGTACGTACGAGTATATGCGAGGATTTGTTTGTTTGTTGCTTTGTTTGTCTATTTCTTGAGACGAATTCATGCATATTGTACATATGTACACAAAATATTTTCGTTCACGTGAAAGTAAATACGCTCGAACTCACGCGACTGCTTCCCCCATCCACCAAAAAACTAGGCATCAGTTTATAATATTGTATTTTCATTAATAATTTTCGAGAAATTTCTTTCTTGATTGCTGCCCAAAAGACAATTAACACCTGACAGTGTACATTTTTCTTGTTGGTGTAAAATATTGTTGTTGTATTTGAAGTCTTGAGCCACCTTTAAGTGGCTTAATATGTCATATACGCCTCGAATTAAACAAACGAAAGCCAGTAAGCCCGCTTAGGGCTCTCATCTCTAAATGGTCATCTGCTCCGTTGCGAATGGAAACATACGAGTATTCGACAGCAACACCAATTGTATGTAGAAAGTTAGCGGAAGTACAGAAGCGGAGACAGTCAACCCGCCAGATAGTTGGATGGATGGATGGCTAGATATAGTAGGTAGGTAGAGTAGATGAATGAGCAGATAAGTTAGATAAATGTGAGCTTAAATGGTCCGCGGCTCGGTCAATTCCTCCAGACTAATTGCAACTGTCTTTGCTGTTTGTCACTCGCATTAACGTTAACTTTTGATTTCTATTTCGTTTCGGCTTTCTTCTCGCTGGTGGAAAGTTCTTAATGGTTTGCAAGAGTGGAGGTGGAGATGGAGGTGGAGCTAGTTGCTTGCTTTTGAACTGACCCATTTCGGGGACCGTAACAAAAGCGTCTCGAATTGCAGTATTATTGAGCCGACATTGGCAACGCTTGGCTCCAATGGCTCCCAAGCCGCAATAGCCGAATACAGAGAAATACAAATATTGTGGCGAGTCATCGTTTTAATTTATGTACATATGCACATCGTATCAAGTAGATATACTTATATATGTACATTAGGGCGGGTCAGAATCGGAACTGAATAATCGGCATTACCCAGAGTGCCATAAAACTATGGTAGAAGATTGCTGTGATAGGTGGAATTTCCATTTTTCACCGATCCTTAACGAAAAATTCAAAGGGCGGCGTAGTACTAGATCAATTGGATATTAAGGAACCACTTGGAAAATCTGTAGTTCCTCTGTAACTTTGCTTCTGTGCATTGTTCTCGTTTAAGGGCTAAATTCGGCTCAGCCATTTCTGTAAAGATCAATTATCTCGTGCCATTTCGAAAGTGATTTGGCGTGTAAGTGTGGTTGTCATCGGGTCATTACATTTAGATAAACTTTCTTTTTTTATACCCGTACTCAAAAAAGATTTAAGGGGTATATTAGATTTGTGGTAAAAGTGGATGTGTGCAACGCAGAGAAGGAAACGTTTCCGACCCCATAAAGTATATATATTCTTGATCAGCATCAATAGCCGAGTCGATATAGCCATGTCCGTCCGTCTGTCCGTCTGTCCGTCCGTCCGTCTTGTTGAGCGCCTGGATCTCAGAGACTATAAGAGTTAGGGCAACCAAATTTGGTTTCAAGACTCATGTGATATCACACTGCTACAGGTGTATTTCAAAATTTCGCCCCGCCCCCTTCCGCCCCCACAAAGGACGAAAATCTGTGGCAGGCACAATTTTGAAGATACGATAAAACTAAAAACGCAGTATCGTACAGAATGACCATATCTACCAGATTGCTGAATATGAATCAGATCGGATAATAATTATAGCCAGAATGAAGAAATTAATTTTCTGTTGGTTCCTCCGCCTCCTCCGGCAAGAGACACACTACTCATTCTCTCTCTCGCTCGCACACTCTGCCGCGTTCAGTGCGCGAGCAACCCCTAGCGGTGGTGATGCAGAATATAATTTTTATTTTTTCTAAAATTCTAAAAAATCAGATCTCAAAAATGTATATACTGACTGAGTACGGGTATAAGTAGAGTCGCGTCCCCAGAAGCGACTCACACGTTCCTTCTCGTTTTTGCTTTGCCTCTTCTGGCAGTGTGTCTATGAGGAGTTAAAACTAGATAGATGAACATATACATATGTACATATGTATGTATGTGTGCTTATATTTAAAGTCAAATTAGCTCCATAAATGATTTTTTAATGACTCCACTCCACACGATTTGAGTCGATACCAAAAGCAAACTTTCGGCTAAAGACTCGTCTCCGACGACTCTAAGGCAAAATGCAAAGGAATCGATTTTGGCAGTGGCCCACAAATTATGATTCGATCTGTCAGTTCAATATATCCGCTGCTGGTTATTTTTGTTGCATAATTAACGTATTAGTCGCTCTTTAATATTATAATTTTTGTGTTTTTTTTAAAATGTTATGCAAGTTTTGTTCGCCCGACTTAATCTGCAAAATAATTTCGTTTCTTTGACTTTTCTTCTTCTTTTTCTTAAATAATTATATATTGATTTTAATTTCAAGGTTAAAATTGCTAATTTGCCTAAGAAAAAAAACCGCACACACAAATTATTGGCTCACATATATTTTGATGAGTCTCACAAAAAGCTGACATTCAATTTTGATGAGCAGAAAAAAACAATCAACAATGATGTTAACAGGGTTGATTGAATTTCCTATGAATAATTAATGAATTAAAACTTTTGCGACAAATAGAAAATCAATCATTGAATCCCACGCTAGCTATATGATACGGTGGTCAAATTTGTGGAAACTTTGGGATGCTTACGAGGACACAGTTACTCGCACTTACAACTAAAATGATTGCAATTTGGCCTGTTTCTGAACTTATTCGGATAGTCTTGTCGCGCGTCATGTGGCAGCGCCTCATAAAGAAACACAATTTTTTAAGACAATGTTATTTCTATTTGCTGGCAAAGCAACCGCAGCAAATTCAAATTCCAAATGAAAGTGAAAATGAAAATGAAAATGAAATTTTACGTGACTGCGCTGCAGATCTAGGGACTTTCTTCCAGCCGGCACGGCCTGGTCTCACATTGTTTTAGCTGCGTTAGCTGCATTTTAATTTCAATTTGCATTCAGGGCCAAAAGAAAGCCGAGAGAGCCGAACCAACTTGAAATGGGCTTGTTAAAATATCCAATTATGGCCAAATTGAAGCTCGTTTAGGGCAAAGCAAATCCGAAAATCGAACACAAAACTAAAAATGAATAAAACCAAAAAAACTGTAAGCAAAACCAAAAACAAAATCAAAAACGAAACGAAAGTGAAATGTTTCCACTTCACTCACGTACTTGTGTAAATTTATGCAAAAAAAGAGCGCGAGATCAGAAAAAGTTTTAGCTGGGCGTGAGAACCCACTGGAAGACAGCCCTTGGCTCTACCATAACCATAGATATATATGTATAAATACATATGTACGCTCCCGAAGTCTGTCTTAAATACTGTCAACTCACTGACTGTTGGAGTTTTATTTCGATATTTTATTGAGTTTGCTCCAAAAATAGTTCAACGGAGTACTCATTCCTCACAATAAATATCCTTGTAAATTAAATGTTAAAAAAAAAAGTATTTATAGTTTGATTGAAATGCATAAATAATAAATGTGCCTTACTTATGAGAGTTACTCGCATATGCTTTTTATGCACTGAAAATGTAAGAGTATTACACAAAGAAAGAATGAAAAAACGTCAACAAATTCATTACCATGCACAAAAATCGTCGATCGGAATCGAGTAACGCACTTTCTGTCTCCGTCTCGGCCGCCGTCTCCATCCACGTGTCCGTCTGAAACAAAAGCTCACATAATGCATTGAATTGCTCATTAATTGAATTTTTTGTTGCCTGTAAACAGCCCATGTTCCTGGGTTCAGATCAAAGCTAACGATTTGCAAAAACCCCTCAGTGGGTCTCTCCCTTCCCTTTTTGGCTATCTTTAGTGACCTGCTTTCTCTTTCCTCTTCTTTCGGATGTTTTAATAAACGTTTTTATTAATGTTTTTATCTTTTCCGATGTGTGTTGTCTGCGATCCCTTCTCAGCTCTGCAAAAGTTGATTTTTATCACGTTAGCCAAGGGCCGCGCTTCCTGCGGTTCACAGTTCACAGTTCAAAGAAGCAGTTGCTTGTATCAACGGCTGGTATTCATATTCACATTCATATTCATTACATTTGATGGCTTTGAACTTTGGTGGACATTGCTAATTTTGTTGATGTTAGACGAGCGACAAATGAGGCACATTTAGTTGCCACTTGATGGCAATTATTAATGTACCAGTTTTTCATTTTCTTATGTCTCTCTCCCCCCACTCACTTCTGGAATGTCTGCCTCATCTGGTGTGATTTTTCGTTATTATATTCCATATATTAAATAACTGCCACCTGAGGCGATGGCGGAGCCCGCTTTGGCCACCTGAGGCGATGGCGGAGCCCGCTTTGGCCACCTGCTTTGCTGGTGGCTCTGGCTCCGACTTGGTCTCTGTCTTGCATTTGGACACTGCTCTCTGGCTGCCTTGGTTTTATGCAAGCTTATGCATAGAGAGTGTTCGAGGCTGTTGACACCCTGCTCAAGGCTGCGAACCGGTGTGGGAGTGTCCTCGAACTAAGTCCATACCCGAGGTGAAAACTTTCGCACATTCCTGTTACCAATTTTACAGTAACCTAAATCCTCAGATAACAACCAAAAATTATCCTGTTCATTGTCAATTGAGAACTCTGAAGGTGCCTTGAAGTTCTTAAGGATTGCATCTATAAGTGTATATAATACAGTAATATAGTGCAGGATTATTTGTATCAATATATAAATGACATCGAACTCTTGCATTCCATGAATATATCTGTATATCTGAAAAGGTGTTCCAGCTTATTAATCTACTGGAGTATACTTACAATATGAATCGATGTTAGTAATTGCTTAATCAGTCTCATTCTGTTTATACGTATTTTACAGTTTCCGTTCGTTAACCCTTAACTCACAGTTTTCACCATGATAAATCCCTGGAAAAACCAAACATGTGAACAATAAATTTCGTATAACATCAGTGCAAATTTAACAAAATATTGAGACCACTTGTTAGGCACCAGGGGGCCAAGGTTCAATGGAGTCAGCCATCGGGGGAAGGGTAGGGTATCGAGTAACGTGGATTGTAGATTGTACATATCGTACTGAGTATCGTGTTTCAGGTGTTGAGGCCAGGCGGTCTAGTTAATCAGGCTGCCAACTTGGTCAGCTAACGGAAGCCCCCCTCCCTCATGTAAAGGGGTGAAAAACAAGTTCACAACGCGATGAAAAATGTTGTATTGTTTGAATTGTGCAAATTTTTTACTTTGAGTCATGTCGCTTTGCCATTTACTCGCCATTTATTAGGCGTAATTTTCGATTGGATAAGTTTTTATTTTAGCATTGTCTGTCGGGATTGACCAATGGATTCTTACTAAGAGCCAGACCCAGTCTATTCTGAGCTAAGAGGTAAGCGAGTTCATCTCTGCGTAGGGTATGGATGGGGGGCAAAAGAAAGAACTCTCTGTTTAAGTGGGTCCCTTCAGTGGGACTCGCTAATCAGTTTGGCAAAGCAAGGCAAGGAAACTGGCTTGGTGTTCAGTTTACAAGTATTTCGCTTTGTTAAATTGCTGCCTGGTATTCACCAAGCTATACATTTATAACAACGATTATATCTGCCTAACGAGTGTCTGTATGTTTCTAAAATGTACATTATTATACGAGTAGAGGAATCGTTGACGTGGAATCACAAACATGTGGAAAAACAAGAAACAAGAAACCTTTAAACGATAATACACAAATTCAAACACACATCGAAAAGTAAATAAACGTGTTCCAACTACAACATAGTTTTTTGACCATTTTCTTTCAGAATTTCATGGAAAAGGATGTAGGAAAAGTAGTTCTCTACACAACAAGCATGGGCATCATTCGGGAGACTTATGCCAAATGCGCCAACGTCAAACAGATTCTACGCACTCTGCTGATCAAGTTCGAGGAGCGCGATGTCTTCATGAGCGTCGAGTATCAGCAGGAGATTAAAGAGCGCATGCACAACAAGACCATCAGAGTTCCACAGCTCTTTGTCGAGGGTCAACACGTTGGAGTAAGTGATCCACGAATTTGATTATTTAAACAATAATTTAAAAGAAACTTTCATTTAGGATACCGATACCGTGGAGCGTTTAAACGAAATTGGGGAGCTGCGCCAACTGCTAAGTCCCTACAAGGTGAACAAAACAAAGAAAAAATTACAATCCAAACTGGTTTCTCATGAAATAAACAGTACTAACCTTTACTTTGCGTTTGACTTTATTTCATTAACCAATTTTTTTATGTTTTTGTAGTCCATCGCGACGGCGTATACGTGCCAGACCTGTGGAGGATATCGCCTGCTGCCCTGCCCCTCCTGCAGTGGATCCAAGAAGTCGGTGCATCGGAACCATTTCACCGCAGAGTTCGTAGCCCTAAAGTGCATGAACTGCGATGAGGTGGGACTGGTCAAATGCCCCAACTGCTGATTACATATGTAAATTTATACGTTGGCAGTCAAACCATAAAACCTTTTCCCCTCTCTTCACCCAAGCAGAATCAATACTTGTATCTCTAGCGTAATGAAGTTTTTTTTTATCTATATCAAAATGATTTTTTTTTGCACATTTTGTTTGTCGCTTATTATTAACAGTTGTGATATTTAAGATCAGTTTGAGCAGAAACTGAGTAGCGGAATGAACGAAACGAAACGGAACGGAGAGGAGCCCAAACGAAACAAAATCGATCCATACATACATATGTGAATCAAAAAGATATCGAATAAAACCATAACTCAAAATTGATTGCTTTTTTTCTTTATGCTTGGCCAAAGAATCATTGACTGTATGACATATCCCCACAATTTGCGATTCATTTGGAGAAAAATATAAGCGGAAACCAATGCTTGCAATACATTTTTATTACACCCTATTACTAGGGTGCACGCACTGAGCATTATTAACACATCGTACAGACAGCCTCCAGCTTTCGCTTACTTTAGCGTTTAACGTTTTCAACCAAATGTCATACCTTTCGTTCCAAGGTGTGATTTGCTTACTCCTGTAATGTTAAGAGCTAAATTTACTGCCGTGTTTGTCGCAACAGCTGCCACCGGTAAATATAAGTATCAACAATAACTTATGTATTTAACTATTAAAGCACCTATATCACCGCAAATTATTCTAACTGTAACAAAAGAGCGGCTTAGGCGAAAGTATGTCTACATAATGTTTCAAATTTTAAATTTCGATCAAAGCAACTCGAGTTGTAACTGGTCGTGTCCGTCAGTATATTTACGGTATATTATGAAAATGAGACTGTGTATTTCGGTATATTTCTGAGGGTCAGGCGGTATATTTTATCGATAAGTCCGCGGTCACACTGGTGACACGACGACAAACACGGCGAAAGCGAGGACCAAACAAGACAGACTTCCAGATCCCATTCAGCCCACACATCGGATTTGTTTTCATCTGCCACACAGACAGAACATGAGCAACGCCATCGATGAACTGCAAGCCATCATCGCCGAGCTGAAGACGGAGGTGGAGGATCAGCGGGCGGTCATCCGGCAAAGCCGCGATCGCATCGAACACATGTCCGCCGAGGTGGTAGACTCCAATCCGTACAGCCGACTAATGGCCCTGCAGCGCATGAACATTGTCAAGAACTACGAGCGCATCCGGGACAAGTCGGTGGCCATTGTGGGCGTCGGAGGTGTGGGCAGCGTCACGGCGGATATGCTTACGCGGTAAGGGAAACAGAAAGAGGTGAAAGTGAAATCTGAATGTCTGATAAATGGTTCGCTGTCTTGATTTTCTTTTAGTTGCGGTATTGGCAAACTGATCCTCTTCGACTACGACAAGGTAGAGCTGGCCAACATGAATCGGCTGTTCTTCACGCCCGACCAGGCGGGTCTGTCCAAAGTGGAGGCTGCCGCCCGCACCCTGACTTTCATCAATCCCGATGTGCGCATCGAGACGCACAACTATAACATCACTACCATTGAGAATTTTGACAATTTTCTCAACACGATTACTGGTGGCGGTACTATGGCTGGCCAGCCCGTGGATCTGGTCCTGAGCTGTGTGGACAACTTTGAGGCCCGCATGGCCATTAATGCAGCCTGCAATGAGAAGTGCCTTAACTGGTTCGAGTCGGGCGTATCGGAGAATGCAGTCTCCGGCCACATACAGTTTCTACGTCCCGGGGACACTGCCTGTTTCGCTTGCGCTCCGCCGCTGGTGGTGGCCGAGAACATTGACGAGAAGACTCTGAAGCGGGAGGGTGTGTGTGCCGCCTCTCTGCCCACCACCATGGGCATCACAGCTGGTTTCCTGGTGCAGAACGCCCTCAAGTATTTGCTGAGCTTTGGCGAAGTCTCCGATTATCTGGGCTACAATGCACTGAATGATTTCTTTCCCAAAATGACGCTGAAACCTAATCCCCAGTGCGATGATCGAAACTGTTTGCTGCGACAGCAGGAGTTCAAGGCGAGGCCCAAGCCCGTGGTGGCCCAGGAGGAGGCACCCACTGACGAACCTCTGCACGCCAGCAACGACTGGGGCATTGAACTGGTGGCGGAAGATGCCCCCCCTGCCAATGCTCCTACCGAGCAGTCCAAGAGCACCGATATGGGTCAGGGACTGCGTCTGGCCTATGAGGCACCGGACAAATCCAGCTCGGAGGTTGCGCAGGCGGCCACGGCGCCGGTGGATGACACCTCTTTGGAAGATTTGATGGCGCAAATGAAGTCGATGTAAAAAAAGTTCACTGCATACTTTTTATTTATAGATATTTTTGTACACAATTTGTAAATTTGATAATAATATTAATGTTTCAAAGCAGCTTGGAACCACAAATTTAGCATTAATTAAAGGAAACAGTGTATATAGGGTAGGGTATGACCATACGCATAGTAGAAACCAGGTGACGTTACATTTCGTATGCACTTAAGTTTTATGCTTTGACCGTTTTTTTTAAACCTTATTATGTAAACAATCTAATAAAAAAAGGAGTTCTGACAACTAGCCAATCTTGTACAAAATCTATTGATGAATTGGTTAATATTATTTGTTTAGGGCTAAATGGGTTAACTAGCTAGTAATATGAAACCGAATATCAAAATCGAGGAATATCTTGTCGTGTCCGTGAGTGTATTTACGGTATATTTTGAAAATGAGAGGGTATGTATATTTGGATATATTTTTGAGGGTCAGGCGGTATATTTTATCAGTACGTTCGCGGTCACACTGAAAAGCAGCGCCAGCTGCTACTAGTGAAAACAACTAAAAATCTCGGCAAGCTGGAGAAGTGGAAGAGAACACGTAATTCCACTAAGAAGATGGACCCGCGCCACCGCAGTCCTGGCGGCGGCCCAGGAATCCCAGCCGGAGACGGAGCCAACAAGTCAGCTGCTGGTGCTGGTGCATCTCTAGCGGCTGCAGCGTCGTCCCCAGATGATAAGCCAACGATTCTGGAAGGTAATTTGCGATACACAAAGTGCTGTGAGAATCTCTAGAATGACACACATTTGGGCACTGGGCGTTTTTTCCTGGTGATGTGTTCTATTATGTCGTGAAGTAATGCTGATTAATTTTGGTTTGGGTGGGGATACAGTATCTGTAAGCCCTTGTCTAGGGCTATAAATACAACTACGCATTATCTGGGGCGCCAGGACAGTTCAGGACAAATACACACACACACGCACAGGTGGACTACTGTTCGTTTTTATTTTTAGGGGTGGACAGTTGTGTTGGTTGGGAATTGTGAGGGTGGAGGTGACGGGAGAAAATGGCTTTGTTATCGCATGTCTGGATATGTGTGTGTGTATGTGTGCCCAACAGACCTGTTGACTTCCCCGCCTCTTACTCATGAAATTGGAGCAGTTGAAGCCATAGAGAAGCATCTCCATAACCTTTGGAGCCAACAAAAACAGTATATCACAAATACACACAAATGTATTCATATGACGCTGCTTTGATTCATCGAGAATGCATGTATGTATGTTTGTTTGTGTGCGTGGAACACCAGTGGACCTATGGGCACACGACTTTGAACCAGTTTAGACCCCCATTGAATGAATGTCATGACTTTCTTTGTATCTAAATACATTCCGCCTCTGTTTAGGTGTACTCCACAATATATTCGACGGACTTACGGATAAAGACGAGCAGGTGCGGGGAGCCATGCAGCAAGCGATAGTCAAGATACTAGAGACGCACCCGGAGCAGACCACCGACATCCTCAGTAAGTACCGCGCGGATCACCCCAAGATGAACGAGCACACAGTTGTAATGCTTTTGGAGTAAGTAGTCCTTCCGTCCGTCCAGCCTCCCTGTCAATAATCACATATACTTTCCTGCAGCTGTGTACGAAGCGTGGTTGGGAAGGATATCCCACTACCCCGTGCGGCCAGCCAGAAACTGATTACCTTGGCCCTGCAGGAGCTGATACGGAGTCCGGAGCACGTACCGCTCATTCAGAATCCCGCCCAGCGCATTCTGGTGGCCATTGGCAGGAGCGGACCTGAGGGCTGTGCCCTCGTAATGGAGACCCTGCAGGCCCAAACCGGGGGACCTGAGGGTGTGCCGCACTTCATGTTGATGCAGTGCCTGGGCCAGTTGGCCACAGAGAATCCGGCAGGCGTGGTGCCACACATCAAGGCGATCTTGTCGCGCTGTCTGCCGCACCTAGGCGGGATAAGGCAGGACCACATCAAGCAGGCGCACGCCTATGCCATTGGTCGCTTCAGCGAAGCGGTGCTGGAGGAGGAACAGCAGCAGGGGCAGAACGGAGATGACCAGCAGATGGCCATCGGCTGTTCCACAGAGATAAGTGTGGCCTACGACGTGCTGTTCAATCAGTGGCTCCACTCTAGAGAGCCAAAGGTGTGCGTAGAGATCCTCCAGGCGCTGTCCAGCATGTATCCGCTTCTGCCACGGGATCGCATCCAGGACCAGGCAGCGCGCCTGGTACCACAGATCTTAGCCTTGTACCGGCGCAGTGTGGACCGCAATGCGGTGACACAGTTCCTGTGCTCGGTGCTAAAGACAAACCTATTACTGCACGCCCAGGTGCTGGACGGGATTTTAGATGCACTCGTGTCGCATCTGTTTGACCTGGTCTGTGTGTACCCCGACTACGAGAAGCCGCAGACGGTGAAGGGTCACTACGAGGTGCTGCGCTGCTTCCACCTGCTGGCTGGCCATCCCGGATACTCCGGCAAGATCATGGACACACTGCTCATCCACCTGCGGAACAACAGCGAGCGGGAGCGGATCAAGTCTCTGCTCATCCTTACCCACTTCCTGAACACCTGCTCCGGGCACATTGAGAGCCGCCTGCCAGCCACCATCGAGTGCCTCAAGCAGCTCATTCTCAGCGAGCGCAGCGTCAAGATGAAGCTCACTCTGCTCAAGACGATTGTCGCGCTCGCCCAGAAGTCGCACATCCGGGACAAGGAGTTCGTGTGGTTCGTGGTGCGTCATAGCTGCCGCTACGGCAAGCTCAACCAGGAGCACGGCACCGCCGAGGAGCACGCCAATCTGGCGCTCAGCTGCGAAAACACCCTCTTTATGCTGGCCTCCACGGTGGGCACCCTTGACGAGCTCCTCAAGCGCGAGCTTCTCAACTATTTCGTCCTGCTCGACTACACCGACATCTGCGGCAACCTGGCCAAGTGCCTGGCCAGTCTCTTCGCCAAGTCGCCTCACATCGAGTATGATATTGCCGGCGGCGAGCTGACCGCCGAAGCAGCTGCAGCTACCACTGAAGCGGAATCATTAGCGATAGCGACAGCAATAGCGGCCACTGGCGATGATCGGTCGGTGGTGAAGCGCGGCAAAGTGATGGTACCCGGTGCGGAGTCGATATATGCCCGATGCCTGGCCCTTCTGGGTAACCAGCAGTGCATCAAGCGCTGCTCTAATATCCTCAGCTTTCTGCGCTACTACCATCCGCAGCTGAACCCTGCACTGGATAAGCTTTGGGAGCGCCGCATACCGGACCTCCTGCTGCACATAAACAAGGAGAGTGCGTACCGTCAGCATCTGCACGACTTCGTCCTGGAGACGAACGAGTTCCTAACCGGCCTCGACGAGCACTTTTCCCAGCGGATGGCAAACAAGCTCGCGGATCAGATGTATCTCTACCCCATGGCGCTGCCACACTCAGAGTGGCAGCTGCCGGACGTGAGTGCCGAGCGGGGCATGCTGCTGCAGGCGATCGCCCTCACCTTACTTCAAGTGACGGACGTTGCGTGCATCCATACCAAGATCGACCTGATTGTGACCACCGCCAGGCAGGAGCGACTTGACAAGCACGTCAAGCATGCCGAGTACGAGCGGAGGATCGAGCCGTGTGCCCGCGCTCTCGGCTATATATCTCGCCAGCATCTCGGGCATTTGATCAAGAAGCTGTCGGAGCTGGCCCAGGTGGGGGGACGCAAGCATTCCACGGGCTTCTTTAGCAACCTGCACTTCATCAAGGACACACACAAGGAGCTGGAGAACTACAAGAGCAATCTGCTCGTGGTAAAGGCCTTCGGCCGCATCATGGACGAGGCCGATCCGCTGCAGTCGCTGCAGCACCTCGACGATGACACCATGCTCAGCTTCCTCATGCAGCAGCTGGCCGTGCACAAGGACCAGACCATCATGTCGGCCATCCTCCAGACGCTGCTCAGCATCTGCAATCAACTGATCGTGACCAAGGAGCAGCTTCCGGGCCCTCTCAAGTATCGTAAGCAGATCATGGAGACGGTATTCAGCATACCGATTGAAGCGCCCTTCCACGACTTGCCCCTGCTGCCCACCATCCTCAAGCTGGGCACAGACTTCATACGCATAGGTACGAATTTCACTTGATTCATTCCTGATTTCAGATTTCCATATTGATGCCATTTTTCGCTTAATTTCCAAAGGGGGTCCCGACACCGAGGAGTGTGTGGACGGAGGCGTCATATTTGAGATTGCCTGTAAGAACTTCTTCAGCTGTGCCCAACAGCTCAAAATGAAGTTCGAATCGCAGGAGGACGACGAGCGCAACAGTTTTCTCGCAAAGCATCTCAACGAATCCCTTCCGCAGCTCAACTCCCTTGTCCGCGCTATCGTCGAGCTGGATGCCTCACCGGCTACGCTGGACCTCATCATAGGCATCCTCGAGAGCTGGACGCGCGACAGAAACTCTGAGGTGCGCATCTGTGCCAGCCACGTGTTCAACAACACCCTCGACGTGTATATCAAGTCGATGCGGATCGGCTGCGAGGCTCCCTCCAAGTTTAACCAGACGGGCCAGATGCTGGGGAAGATTGTGCCGCGATGCATCGACTCGAATGGAACGGTGCGGCAGGTTTCGGTGGAGATACTGCAGAAGACGCTGGAGATAGCCTGCATCTACGAGACACTGACTATAGCCAGCATCGACAGCAGCGCCGACTGGCTGAAGGAGATCGAATCCATTAAGGAGCACATCATCACGGACGAGCCGAAGCAGATCTACGACCTGGCCGGCGACATAGCCAAGGTTATAGCTCAGCGTATATCCAGCTTCCAGTATCTGCAGTTCTGGTTAGTAATCCAAATACAAATACTTGTCGATTTCCGTTTTTTTTATGCTGTCCATGCTTTGTTCTCGCCCATTTCGACCATAGCAAGACTCTTCTGCTGTCATTGAGGGACCCAGAGCATAGCTCCACCATCGGGGCCAGCGTTGTGCTGAAGTTTTTTATCCAGCAGAAGGGCTCCGAGCTCTTCCATGCCGTTCCCGATCTCGTCAAGGACAGCCTAGTGGCCCTGCAACTCTGCGAGGTGCCGCGCGCTAAGTCCGGCGTCCTTAAAGCTCTGGTGGCCCTCACAAAGCACCACCCCAAGCTGGTCTGCGCCGAGATGCTCAGCCAACCGCTGCCATACGACGCCCATATGGTGGAGTACTGGCATCTGGTCTGCAGCGATGCCGACCTCACGGGCCTTATGCTGGACAACTTTTTGCAGTTGCTGAGCGGCGCTTGCCTGCACGAGGGGTCGCAGGAATCGACCCTGGAGCGCCAGCGTATGGCTAGCGTCCAACCATTTGCCATCTTTTGCGCCCTGCATGAGATGTTGCCATGCAAGGACATAAAAGAGGTGGGTGAGACTGTCAGACATCATCGGATCGATGGATTCCCTTAACGCACCAACTTATATTTCCATCCAGCAACTGGAGCTGCGGTTCGCAGATATGTTCAGCATGCTCCTGACCTCGCTAAGCAGCTACACTAACCTGGCAGCCCCAAATCAGCCGGCTAACACCAGCAGCCCCGGTCAAGCGCAGACGAGCAAGTCAAAGTTCGGTTTCGTGCCCAACAAGGAGCTGATCAAACTGAATCCTTGCCAGATAGCCCTCGAGACGTTCCAGGTACGAGTCCGAAACTAAAGTGTGTGCTTACCCTGCAAAGTTCTGTTGGCTTTCCCACCTTTCTTGCCATAGGCCTTTCTCACCAATCTGGAAATGGAGCAGATCGCAAATGTGCTGACCGTGAATAACTTGGCCAGCAGCGCGGACTGGCACAGCTACATCGAGCTGCTGACCCCCATGGCCATCGGTTTGGGCCACCAACTGCAGCTAGGGAGTCCGCAGATGCGTCAGCTTGTGAATTCTCTGAGCAAATACGTGGCCTCGCCTCACGACGGGCAGCGTGTGGCTGCTGTCGGACTGTTCTCGCGCCTGGTACCGCTTAAGCCGGGCGGGGAGATAGCCAGCTGCGTCATGATGCACCTCGGGGCAGCTTTAAGCGACCCAAATCCGGTTGTGCGTGGCCTGAGTATTCAGGGAATGGGCTTTGTGGGCCAGTCAGGGAAGCACGAGGCTATTGCTGCCCTGCTTAAGGGCGTGGACAATCCCGTGGGCGATTGTCTGATCAACATACCACTGGAGAGCATGCGTGGCCTGTCCACCATCCTGCAGGCCTTGCCCAGCAGCCGTGTGGAGTCCTTCCATGTCTCTCTGGCCATACGTATCCGGCCATTCTTTGGCAATTACTCACTGGAGATGCGCGAGGCGGCGATTATTCTGTTCGGCGACCTGTGCGAGGGCAAGCACGACGATGGCAGCAGCTCGCCCAGCACCTCATCCATGGAAGCCCTCCGAGAGCAGCTAATCGCCAATCTGTTTCCACTGCTTTTGCACCTTAGCGAGGTCGAAGCGGCCATAGTTAGTGCCTGTTGTGGCACCCTACAACGTGTCTGCCACTTGTTGAATGCCCCGCGGGTCCTGGATATGGCCCAGCAGCATTTGGGCAAAGAAAATGGCCATAAGCTCAGTTACAGCAGCTTTGTTGTGGATTTTGTTAAATTGATTGTGAGTGGATTCCTTTCTGTTCTCTTCATATTTGAAAGCCTTTTTTTTTTCTTTGTCTGTCACAGGCTCTGGAGCTGACTGAACACATTCAGGACTTCATTGAATCGTGCATGCCCAAGCTGCGCAGTCAGTGGCCTGAGGTGCGAGGAAGTGCCGCCATTGTGATTGGTAAGTGGTGGCGAGACGAGGCCCGAATAACCCGCCTTAAGCATGTATTACTGAATACTTCCAGGCATACTTCACAATTTTCTAAGCGAGCGCAATGCCCAAACGGAGGCGGTGGCCAGCAAGATGTCCGTTCTGCTCAAGGACGAGCAGGCGGGTGTACGTATCCGGGCGGCCACTGGCCTGGCATACTTCTTCGGCGACATCTAGAGGGACCAAATTGTTTATTCATTACTATATGTGTGGATATAAATTGATATTTATATGAATGTTTATATATATTATGACTTAGTATTTCTCAAGTGTGATCCTCCCGCCTGCGCCACGAATTCCCGGCGTAGCCTCATTAATGGTTTATATTGCTCCTATTAGGTTGCAACTATTCTGTTTTATAATTAACTATGTTCTGTTATCCAATCGGAAATCACGTTATATACTTACTATATACATATACAATATAATATATACAAATATTTATAATCATGTTCATGAAATACGTCTTAAAACTTAATACCCTACAGACGAAATAGGCAACTGGACGCGGTCAGAGACGAAGCCTAGGTGAAGTGAGATTAGAAGCCCCGAGAGCGCACTCATGCAACATCTTGGTTACAACAGTCTTTGTTAATAGTGATGATGATGAGCGAGTGAGAAGATCGAATATAGCGTTGATGAGGGAGAGGGAGCACACCGATTGAAGGGAGGCGGAGATACATGCACATGTAGATGGAATGCACTGGACTGGAGCCCCTCTACCAGAAAAAGTCAATTGGAACGACGACCCGATCTCCCCTGGATACTAAAGGTTACTTTTATTTAGCGAAATATATCGTATGGCCTTCTGTGGATAAATCTAGTCGGATCCAGGGATTATTGTTGCATTGTTTCCTTCAATTTTATGTACAATGCAAAACGACCATCCTGAGAATTCCCCATCGTTCGTTGCATACAATCAATCGAAAGCATAGTACTGAATTCGCTATGGGCAGTACCTCCTTCTCGTCCTAAGTCGCTAGAGAGGGTGGGAAGAAGAGGTTTCGGTGTCAGAATATATAATTTTTTAACTGGTTTCAGGTGTGGCAGTCAAGCAGCCGCCAAACTGTTGCTAACTAATTTACTCTTGGGCAGCCGCTGATGTTTATATTCTGGCCATAACTCTGGGACAAACATTTGAACCAGGTTGCCTTTGATGTTCGCATTCGAATTCACTTACATTTCAACAATCAGAGAATCGTTTCGGTCGTACTGACAATGAGCAGGACCAGCAGCCAGTCTGGACATGGCCTACTTTGCCGCACGTTCATCGCTCAGTGGTCCAATCATTTTTGGGCAGTTCCACACACGAAATACTCGATTGACGATGCCAGCGAAGAGACTATCGTTGCTCGGTGACCACTTGAGCAGGGATCCGGGCGGACCCAGTCTGTTGAGGGGTTCCACTGTGCCGATGAATTGTGTAGCTCACTTTTAAGGTGTATCCAATTCGGGAATATAATTGCGGTGGATCCGTGTGGGCGGAGAACGGCGGGACTGTTTCAAATTGCCCAAGCGCTGCCATTTACTCAAAATTTCAATATAAACATAGCACGCCAAAAAGTATGCGGCCACTCTGGCAGGAATATTTTTATTTATGGTATTCCTGAATGCGATTTTAGTTGCCACAAGGCCTTGGCCAAACAGATGTTTACTTACATACATATATGTACATATGTATGTACGTAAATACAATGGTATCTATTTTGAAGGGAATTAAGCATTGAATAAATGGAGCAACTCTAAAATATGAGTGATTAAATTAACTCAAGAATCCGGTTTTTTTGTGCAATAAGTGGAACAAATCTGGCGGTCACCTCAATATGTTTTGAAAAATATGCCTATGATATGTTTTAGAGCACATATATGTCGTGTTGATATTTTCATTAATTCGAATGGCCCTGGTTGGGGACTAAATTGATTTAAGTCGTAGACCGTTTATAAAAGTGTTGCATACTTTTGAGTGAAGCAATTTAAGTGGAAAATCAGATTCAATTGGTGCTCTAAGGGGGCTAGGCACACTTCATTTTCGTATATCATTTAAATTTGAACAGAATTTTGGCTTGAGGTCATGTTTCGCCCCTTGATAAGAGATACATGTACATATATGTATTTTAGATTGACGCTTTGGTAATTAATTCGATCAGAATTTCGCTCAGTTTTTGTCAAACGACTCTGTTGCATTTATTAGTTGCTAAATTCGAATTTAGGTGTTATAAGTATAAGTATCAGAACTGATTTAATGCGAAAAAATATTATGTTTGGACACAAAGGAAAACGCATAATATAATGCGTTCGTGCCGATCGTTAAAAGGGAGGATGGCAAATTGCAATAGTGCACAAAAGAAGTTGTTGTAAGCTGCCAGATTTAATATTGTAACTTATTTATGCACATATGTATGTATGTATGTATGTGTGTACATATATTTTAAATTGAAAGAGTACTTTTTCTACTCAGTTTGTTTATGAAAATATGCTACCTGCAAAAACCACAAAACCCACAGTTATGAATAATTATTTGCAATTATAAATGACGGGATAGTTCATTTCACTATGTGCTATGCATGGGGACAATCTCTGTTCGTCGTTTTCATTTCCAACCTCCAGGGGATCGCACCTCGTATTTGTGACATTGACAGGCAAACGAGGAGGAGGAAACGGTTTCCTTTTGTCATATTTTTTGGCACTTTATGTGCCTGCAGATACGACATGCCCAATGACGGGGACTTCTTTATAAGTATTCTCATGGTTGTATTTTTTTTTTGGAATGGATGGCATGGGATGGGATGCGCATTTCAAGTGTTTAGCGTTAATCGTTTCCTTCGTCTTCGTGTCGGTCCAGAAGAAGCAAATTGATATGCGTTAGTGTTCGCTGGTACGTTTATTATCCTTTGCCCGCTCGGGGTAGGCATTTTAAAGCGTTTCACGTCGGTTTTGCCACTTCACTGAGGGTTCGTCGCTTTCTGCCTTTACTCAAATATCACTTCAGATCGTCTGTCCCGGTGTCCGATGTCCGTCTGTCCGTCTGCCCATCCGTTTGTCTGGCTGTCTTTTGTATCTTTTTTTTAAGACAAACTCACATGTTGCTCAGTTGTGTGCCCATTGCCGTAAAAATCGAAACTCTCTCATCAGTAGGGGGTCGCGGCTGCTGATTGGAGATTTTCCGTAAGTGCATTCAAGTATTTCAACCAAGTAATGTGGTATGTGTGTGTGTCCTGCCTTTTTCCTTAGATATTTAGTTGAACCCTTCGAAAATACTTCATTGATTATGTTAATATGAAAATAACCCATCCCCTACTCCAATTCTTTTTTCTCTCTTTGTCACTATCTTTTTCCCAACCGGCTTTATCGCTGGTACCCTTCTAACCTCGGCTGTTTATTGTTTTAGTCTGGTTTCTTCATGCCCTAAGCCAATGACCAAAGATTTTCATAATCTTTGAATTGTTGTCAACGGTTTCCCTTCGCCGTCGCCTTCCCCTTAACCTTACTATCTCCCCCGACTTAACTCAGGCTTTTCCCCCACTCACAAACACAGACACACACACAGACACGGACTAATAGAGAGCGGCACACACGATCCCGTTCCAGTTCCCGCTTCACACATAACCCATGGAAAATTTCAGTTTGTTCTGTGCTGTAATTATATATGTTGATCAGTTTTCAATCGTTTACATATAAATTTGTGCATTTTCAGTTTGTGTGTCATTCTTGTTTTCTCTTCATTCTGGTTAGGTTGAGGCTTAGAGGTCCGTCACCCTCGATTTACATACATACATGTGTAATACTCATGGAAAAGCATGCATACGCCGTTTGTCCTCATTGCTATGGGAAATTCATTAATCGCCTTGTAAGAGCTCCCCTCCCCTTTTAATTATTCTTTGTACTACAAATATTTTTAATCAGATCAATAATAACTGACCAGACTAAATTTGGTTCATATATTTTTAATCTCTACCGCTTACAATAATATAAAATAACATTGAGTCGAATTTCTTTCGAAATATCTACCCCCGTAACAAAACCCGCACACAGATACGCTACACACACACGCAATTGCCCATTCATGTCAGGAGGATCCAATCATCTGTGACTTTTCAATGACTCCGGGCCAATATTGTATACAGTGGAATCTCAAAAGTTAGAACCACATTGTCCCTCAGGTTTTGTTAAAGTTATAGAACTTTTTAATTTGGAATTTTTTTAGTAATACTAAAATTATTATTTGGACCTTCAGTTTATAGTATATTTAAACGAACTGTTCTAATTTCTGGACATTTCAAATTTGGGAGAGTTCTTATTTGTACGATTCCACTGTATGCCGTGAAGAACGCCAATGGAATTTGGATGCCTTGTAAGTGGATACTTGGACAGCACTTTGGGCTGTCATTTGTTTGTAATAAATAAGGAAAGGGATCGCTCCCATTCCCGATACCAGTCCCGTGACAGCCGAAGATCCGTATGCCTGGAAAATAAAGCAATTTAAAGTGTTTCTGTCGCTGCCCGTACAGCAACTAAAAGGAGACACTTGTAGGCGTGCCTTCCGTCCAATTCACAGTCGACAATAATAATAAAAATAGGAAACGCAAAATACGAGTATAGCCAACACATGGAAGAGATTCCAATGCACTGAAATAAACACTTGAAACTGAACTGCAGAGACTGACGACTGATTACTCCTCGCCCAGGGAAAAGCTCAAAACGATGAATGCATTTGCATTCATTTTGATTGAAACTCTGCAGAGACTGAAGTTTTTTTTTTGTCCAAACTCAATGCGGAACAGGCGCGACCTCCTTCCGCAGGAGCTGAACCAACTTCCTCTTTGAGGCCAACAACAGAGACAAAACAAAAGGGAAAATTTCTGCCCATCCCATCTGCGTCCTCAGCGACGCCGTCGTGAATTAATAGCTTTCATACGCAGATGAGGAAACTGAGTTGGAGTAGGGGAGAGGATGCGATCAGCCATTGCCTGCAATCAGCGACGCTCCCCTCGGTTCAGCTCAGATCAGTGTTCGGTTTGGTTCGGTTAGAATTGGATTGACTCTCCTCAGCATCAGTTTAAAGCTCGACAGCACCGCAACTGACTCGGCCGCGGATCTTTGGCACATAAAACATGTTAATGTGGCAAGCTGCAATATTCAGCGACGTCGCAGCCATCGTCGTCTCATTCCTTTCGATTTGCTTATGCTTGTTTTACCCTTCCACTAACTGAAGCTTACGAATTTTATTGTTCATTTGGTAAACTTCACCCTAGATGGGAAATTAATCAAAATGTTATCCTTCGTTTAAGGTGCTAACAATCAAAAACCGATTACGAAATTCAAATTAAACACGGTTCTAGTATTTCTCGACTTGTGAGCTTAATGGCGGCAGGCTGCGTTCCTTTGGATAGGGTATGTTATGTACAGTACATATATACATACATATATACATATTTATGTATGCATTTGTGCTTCCTTTCTTTCATTTTTTTTGCCACGAACCGGACTACGAAACCGAAGCGAATGCCACAGCTTCGTCTCTTGTCATCTTATTCTTCTTGTGCGTGAATGTGTGTGCGTGAATAAGTGTGTGTGTGTGTGCTTACAACATAATTTTAATTTATAGCGTCGGCATTTTAAGTACAGTTGTGGTTGCGAAAGCAACAGGCGTCTGCGTCTGCTCAGATATGGTACGGGTTGATGACTCAGGCGCTCGCCACCTTTCCATAAGGAGAACGAATACGAATAGCCGAGGGGGACCACTGCGGAAGGATTTTTAAGGCGTTTCCCAAAGCTCCCTCCAGCCGTCTCTCCATCTCTTTTCGGAAACGAGAACCAAAACAAAAGCACAAAAATATTGTACTATATAATACAAGCCGTATGTAAAGTACCACCATCCATCCATTCAGTCACTTCACGCACCCGAACCAGAGTTCGAACCCGAAAGCGAGTTCTTTGCCTATTCCTGTTTCTGTTCCTGTTCCACACAATGGGAGAGCAAAAACAGACTGGGTGTCTCAGAGTGTTCCGATTGAGAGATTGACTATAAACTTGATGGAGCTGGAGTTCACTGTGTTACAGTTGCCTCGCCGAAAGTGGCCCAAAGGGGCAGCTAGGGAACAACAACAGCTGTCGATGTCGTGAAAACAAGTTTTCCAAGGCCTTAACTCCTTTTTGGTTGGTCATGCTGAGTACTCGGAGCGGGTCCCGTTCGGGCCTCCAAATGGGTATCGGTTCCGATTGACTTTTATGGGATGTTGGATCGAATCGTTTCGTGCTTGCCACGGAACAGAAATTATGATGGTTGCTGCTGCCTCGGCCAAATTACTTTGCTTGATTGGACAATGAACATGCGTGTCCGTGTCCGTGTCCCCTGGCCATGCTGCCCAATATGGATACTAGTTAACCATCAGGTCCATTCATCATACCCTCTCACTCTTTCTTTTCCTACTTCCAGATACTTTACATCAAAGCCATCATTCCCCCAATCATAATAATTTTGTATGAAATACAATTGCCAAAAATCAGTTGGGAACACAGAGATAATAAAACTTGCAGATTCCTCAAATGGGAATAGTGCACGCATAAAAATTTGCTAAAGAAAGACCTCTGGAAACCAAGGATAAGCTTCATAAATACTATGTGAACTCTGCATAAACTCTGGATAAACAAATTGGATAAATGCTTGAAAAAGTATAAAGATCTAAGAGAAGATTTCATCATATGTTGACAATTGTATGATAATTTATCAATGTGCTGATCGTAAGATCACTTTCCTGTCCTTCCTGCTTCCTTCTTTACTATGAATATCTTAATCAAGACAAACAGAAATTGATTTGTTTGAGGCCAGAGAAAAACGTTGATCCCTCAGGCTTAGAAACCGCAAGTTGACAAGGACCTACCACACTCAGAGCGGGTCTGTCCCTGTCAATATGTGGCATGCATACATTGGGACATTGGGACTCCCATTTGGCACCTTTTCCTTTGGTTCTAATCCCGATTAGTTCTCAAGAGGGTGACCATTCAAGCAGGAAGAAACCAATCTTCAAGCAACGACCGAGTATCCACTTCAAAAAGGGAAAACTCATGGGCTATCAATCAAGCCATAAAAAGCAAATTGCAAATACACTAAGCAACAGCAACTGATCAATCATGTAAGCGCAAAAATATATACGTATTTGTTAGTTTTTACATAACTTAGGAATACAAATTCGAAAATACATTTTTATGTATTGTGTGTATGTACGTGCAAATGTGGAAAGGATAAGATGCGCCGCCCGCCCGGTCGGTCCTCAGTTTACTCTCTACAGGGGGTGTCGACTTGCTTGAGTTGTCAACAACATTGGGCACTGGGAGAAGGTGTGCCGGGTGCAGGCCCGCACAAAATCCAATTCCAAACCCAAACTGCGGTCAGCTGCAGCCAGGTGTGACCGTAATTAGCCACCAGGCAATGGACAGAAAGGGAGAGTGAGTGCGAGCAGACGGAGATGGAGACGGAGATCCTGTCGAGCTGGCAGACGTCTCAGGGGGCAATCACAGAACCACAATATGAGGCGCTCCGCCCCGGGGCCTCACTCTTACATGACCAAGCTAGTCTGTAATCTTTACTAATCTTTCTTAAGATGTTTGTATCAACATGCACACTCGCACACTCGCACTTATCTCCCTGTCTCTTTCGGCCCCTGCGAATGCCTCAGTAGCGGCAGCTGCCGACATTATGTATCTGTTGCAATTGTCGGTCATTAGCACGCTGATCCCCGACCAGCTTGAAACTTGACCGCCCTCCGCCCTGTCATCCTTACCTCTACCTCCATGCAGCTACATTTTCCTATGTGTACGTACCCCTTGCCCTGGAAAACAGTCCCCATTTGCTGGCTCTCCCATAAAGCTGCACCTCAAGGGGTCCGTAGTTCAAACTTTCTTTTGGGCCCCATATGCGGTGTGGTGCGGTGTGGTGCGGTGCAGTGCGTTGGTAAACTGTCGTCTTTTTATTAGTTTTTTTTTTGTTTGTCGTTGCATGGAAATGGGGAATGGGACGGGGGGAACTGCGTTGGGCACCGAGCATTTATAGAATGTATCTTTGTATCTAGAAATACATTTTGGGGGCCTGCTGTGGCTCTGGCTGATGCTGATGGTTGAGTGATGTGCGGAAAACAGCTGACTGGCTATGACAATACTCATACCCCCAGACGTGTCACTTCCCCCTACCCCCTACCCCACCAAACCCCCATCCACATCTTATGCGATAGTGATATTGATGATTAAATTTACCGTAGTACGAGCATGTTGCCAGCGAAGGAAGCAGCACGGAAAAAAGTGTCGCAGTGCTGAAGTGTCATTGAACCCCTAAAGAACGACCAATTTTTTAAATATTGAAGAAGCAAAGGCTCACGGCAAAGGGGCCTGGGGGGGACTGCGTGCCATAAGCAGTGGCGTCAGAGAGATAGAGAAAGATAGATAGAGAGAGAGAAAGAGATACATACATACTACGTACGGCAATGAGCTCGAAATGGCTTTTATCACTGTCTCGCCGCCTCTTGCCATGCTGCTCTTTCGATATTTCTTCATATTTCCCCCCAATTTTTGTTCTTATACAGATCAGCCGAGATTGCCAGAAACCCAACTAAAATGAATGAAAATAATAAAGAAAATCTAGAAAATAAAAAAATACGACAAATCAAGACCCAATAAGTGCACAGTTGCTCTGCACTTGGCTGGGTGAGTATTTAAACTTGTCTGCATGGAACGCAATCCACTATTCGAAGGTACTCGATTGGGAGTAAACTGAGGATTCAATGGTAAACTTAACCACAAAGCTATATATCATTGTAGCTGCTTAAGTTTGTGAAATGAAGATAAACTATACATAAATGTACATCCATTCACATGTCCTGGGCCTCCTTGCTAGTCTGGCACCCCATTCCCTGAAACCAATCAGGTAGGTAGAATACATATACATATATGTATATATGTATGTGTCTTTCATTTGCCAACACTTAGCAAGACTTTCCCTCGAGCTGATTGATAAATTACTTAGCAGAAGGCAGATAGACGCAACGAGTGGGCGCTTCTTCGACTTTTGCCACCTCTTTTCGCCTGAGGACCCACTGTGTCCACTGTGTCCCACTGTGTCCGTGTCGATCTATATACATACATATAATATATGTGCACAGTTTTCGCTTTCGTTGATTTTTTTTTGTGTTTCAGCTCGTCAATCTGTATCTGTTGGCAGTGTCAAAGCGTTCTTCAAAATTAAAAATTTGACTAATTCCACGCAGCCAACACGAGGGGTTAAAGACCTTTTGATGAGCTAAAATCCACAGAAATGTGAAAAGGGTGGAAATTGTCCACTCGCATAATTAGCCAATCAAACAAAAAAAAAACTATTTATGAGTATGTATGTACGTACATATGTACATACTTATACATATAATTCGCCAATTAAGCAGTAATCAAACGAATAGAAAGTTCTCGACAAGAGTGTATATATGTATGTATGTATTCCCTTTGCGTACTAAAATTAAAAACTCGTAAAATACTCATATCAAAAACAAACGTAAACTGCAGAGTAACAAGCATTTTATGATTCATAGAAACCAGCAACGACAGAACAGAGGGGCATGTGGCCTGGTACGGGGGTTGGCTCATACCCCCAGGGGTAGGAAAACTCCCATTCCATTAGGGAATTTATGAAATTCAGGGACTACAGTGCGGTTCGTAACTTTATGACAACAGTTGGAATACGAGATGGAACTATACATAGAATAAATATGTAGTGTATGTGCTTAAGTAGTTGGTCATTAATCGAACCATAATTAATGAATTAACTCCACAATTAAGATTTTCGAGCGTATGTACATATAGTTTCGAAACGCAGTGTTGAGCCGGAGGACCCTGCGGACACAAACGTAGCTACGAAACGGACCCCTAGCCCTAGGCCTAGTCCTGGCTGATGATGGTCCATTCATCGCAATTGTTTTTACCAGCAATCATCCAGCCCGAAAATGCGGGATGCGCAGGGCGACAACATGCGATTGGTTCAATGATGGATTTGGATGGGCAGGGATATTGGCATATTCGCTGTGGCATGAAGCCCCTATGGCGAATCTGTTAGAGCTGTCCAGACTCTCTAATGGATGGCTGAAAGCCTACTGACTTTCTTTGGGACCGTTTTGGCCTGAAGTCTGCATGTTTTCCTTCTCCTTTTCCTTTTTGTATTTTGGTTACTTCTCGTATTTTTTTTTGCTGCGGTTCTTGTGTGTTGTTTTTGGCTTTCGGGTTAAACATTTCGTGACCTGCATTTCTTGTTGTTGAAAATAAATTGGTGTCTGGCTGCGTCCCCGTCCCCGTCCCCGTCTCTGCTGGCTTGTCTCCTTGTCATATGGCAAGCATGTGGCGCACGTACAAGCCACTTCACTCCTTTCAATTATGTGCGAAAGAAGCAGCGGCAGCAACACAGTTGCACATATCCAAACGTGCATATACAATATGTGCATATGTATGCAAAAATATATATGTATGCATATACATATGTACATATAAGTACTTATAGCCGAAACTTTTGGCTCCTTTTTCATTAACTTGCTGTTTCTCTGGAGCGCCCCCTGCTCTCTCCTTTAATTACAAACTGCAGAATGCTTATGACACGATCGAGGGTTGCTTTGTGGCGAGTGTTGGTTGCATGAAGTGAGTGGAGCCGTGGGATCGAGAAAATCGAAATCGTGTACCAAATCCAACACTTACCGATGGAATGGAAGGGAAATAGGAAGAAATGTTGTGCACCAGCAAAACCGTGTGATGAAGTGAGCATTTCTCTGTACAAACAAAACGAAAATAAAAATGAGGGTGAGTGTGAATTCGGGTTGATAACTAAAAATAAAAACAAACAAAATTAACCCGAAACTAATCACTTATCCAAAACTAAAGGACAAACGGTAGGAATCAAGACGAAGGAAGAAGCATATAACCTCTAATAAACCCTCTAATAAACTCTCTCTCCTCCCTTCAACCGATTTTCAATGGAGTTTCATTTTTGATGGAGACTTGCAAGCGAACATAATTTGTTCCACTTGTTTCCCGTTTAAGTCTGATGTTCATTTATTTTATTGCTCTGGTCGATTCCCAGAAAGAATACATATCACAACCACAAGGGAACAACCAAAATATGGAACGCATTGAAACAAATGTATTTGTTTATTTCTGATAATCAGAGAAACGGACGTGGACGTCAGTGTGACAAATTTCTCAAGACTCAACGGGGAAAACAGGTCTTGGGGTCTTTGCAAAAGTTCGCCACAATGTTTTGCGATTAATTAATGCTGTTTAAATTATGTGTTTCCTTTTATTATTTCAGTATTGCTCTTCTTTGATTGATGATTAATCCAGACTTTGATCTTTGGCATTGACAGTCCCAACGAGAAGCCTGAAATGAATGCATCTGTGTTCGCTCTTAAGGAGGGCCCCACCAGCAATGGCTTGAAATTATGCCCTGACCAGGGTTCGGTTGCCTCAATTCAGAGAACAAGTAAAAGAGGGATAAACCTGCAGTTGGATGAATCCAAATAGCTCAATGCTAAGCTTATCAACTCTACCAATAAAATTCCACGATTTCAATTCCATTTCTTCAGTTATTTTTAAATGTAATTGCAAATATGAGCGGAAACGCCTGCTTTAAATGGATAAAAAACAGTAACTGCAAAGGGCCACATAAGAAGCAGCCGGGGAGTATCAAAATGCTGGCGGGTTTTCCCCTCTCCAACTACATGGAACAATACACGCCTTGTTTATTTTATTTTTATTTGATTTCCACTCTTTTTTTGCGAGTTTCAAGCTAAACGTATCATATGTGCATCCCATGGGACCAACCAGAAGTGGATCGTCAAACTCAGAAAACCTTTTAACACATTGATAAGGGGTTTTGGTACTGCGATTAGAAAAGAGACCGATTGTGTTTCTTTTCAATTTAATTGTGTGGAGATAATTTTTCCATTCGGGTGCCAATGCTGTGCGAAAACAAAAATTAAATATATGTATGTATGTCAACGGATTTTTAATTTTACACTTTTAAACAAAGTATAATAATATAATGGCTCAAGCTACTCGTAAAAATCTTCGTCGCCCAACCGGATCATCGCTCTAATAAAATCAATGGAAACTTGGCTTATCAGCTTGTCGATCAGATTTTTTTTTATTAAAGACTAATAGTACGACTCGTAAATATCAAACAAAGAAAACCAAAGATGTAAAATATACGTTTTACATTACATACATACATACATACATACATACGTACGTACATACATACATATATACGTACAAACATTTGTATATAGGTTTTTTCCTTTTTTTCAAACAATCTGTATATTTAGCTGGAAAGCAAACATTAGCTTAATAAACATAAAAAAATCGCCTGAATTGCCATGGAATTGCTTCATAATTAGTTGCTGTTAAATGGTTTGAGCAAACGGAGATGGCAGATGGGAGATCGAAGATCTCACCGATGACTGGCCAAATATTGGACAGCATGATGCAAAGATCAGAGCGCACACACACACACACACACACACACACACACACACACACACACACACAGGCACTCGTACTCACGATCCTATACGGAAGAGCAATGACATGAGGTATTTTTGCCAAATCTTTTCTCAACTCTTTAGGCACTTTGATAAGTCGTAAGTAGGTTGTCATGCGACGCCAAGAACTGAGTGAGGTAAAAGGCTATCTTTAAGTTGAAAAACCAACATACATTTTCAACTTACACTTTAAATATTTGACAGAAATAGACTGCGAAGAATTCGAATGATCTTTCGGTGGAGGAACACAGAAACTTCAGCGCAAAACGGGAAGAAATCACAAAAAAGTTTGCAGAAACGTACTTACTGGAGTTGGTCCAGCTGAATATTGTTAAGCGAGTCTTTATATGTGTGCATACATACATATGTACATACTATGTATGTATGTACAGATGTACATTGAGAATGTCAGGGAATTCAGGCAATGGTTTATGTAAAAACGGATTAGATTCAGATGCCGGTAAGCGATTCAAGTTATTATGAATATGCTTTTACAATTAGCCGAGAAAATGTACATTCGCATGCAGATCTCGGGTGAGCTACAGCTAAAACCACAGCCACAGCAACCAAAACAAATACAGTCGGCATGCGTACATTTTTACATATGCTAGGGGGTTTATAGGTAGAACGGGTGGGTATTTTTTCGAGTACGATTTAACTTGGACAGAGCTAGCGGTAGAGAGAGAGACAAAGAGGTCACCCATGGGATTGTGTTGTGTTCTTAGCTCTGTCTGTAATGATAATCCGATTCGATACATTCATATGTACATACATATGTATGTACATATTTGCTAAATTGAGGATTAAACGCTTTCGAAATTAAAATTTCCCTGTGGGTTTTTAGTACCGGATAAGAAAAATAGTTATAATAACGAGGAATTGGGGAACTGTAAATTTGAAATTGGAAATTAAGTTTTAGGGGGAGCCCTGGCCCTGTCTGCACCCGGTTGGTGTGGCATTTACCGTGCGATATGTTTTCATTTTGTTTGCAGATGTAAACCTATGTATGTGTGACAGGGAAAGGGATCGAATGCTGTACATATGTATGTATGTACATACATATGTATGTATTCTCTACATAAAGTTGTTTTCTATAATTTCTACGTAGCTAATTCCTAGCATCGGCTGTAGGCAGCGGTTCAGTTCAATGCTCCACGGATCTCAGATCTCAGTATATTCGTGCATGTGTGTGTATGTGTATGACTGAGTAGATACTGAATGTTATTATTGGCCGTTCTACGAAAATTAACTCATTCATTAAATTTATATACAAGCCACTAAGCCAGACAACGAGGGAAAGAGCGAAGAGCGAGAAGCCGAAGCAAGATATTGTGTCTTAGTATTTTTCAGTATGCCCCGCGCTCATGAACATAAGGTTCATAGCGAAACCTGCCGCCTAGAAAAGAAAGAAACTAAATAAAAGAACAGAACCGAAAATAAAAAATCAACTTCGACGACAACGAACTCCAAGCTTCGTATTAATTGTCGGCTAAATTCTGTTTGAACACCTAGTCAAGACCAGGTTTCGGGTCTCAGAACAGGTACCTCAACAACAACAATCGAAAATAAATACAAATAGAAAAAAAAAGGGGCCGCTAAAGGTCGCCTAATGAAACATTCTAATAGATTCAGAGGCATCGAGAGAGGAAAAGAGAGGACAGAGATGGGAGAGCCATAGATTCCGATAGTATATTGAGCTAGGCCCTGATCGATACGAGGCCCAGCTTCGTAGATCGTCTTCTTGGCAACAGGTACACAGAGCCACCGACTTCGACTCCATCAGACTCCATTTAAATAAAACTCAGATTAGTGTCGTTTAGCAATTTGGAATTTTCTTGGCATTTATGGTATGCGTGTCGTGCCTTTGTATTGGTTACGGGGGAACACACTCGAACGCTTTGCGCGTGCTAAACTGGACTGAGCAGCCCAATATTTAAATGGTTACGTTTCCCATGAACTATCGGATCATGCACACACACACACAAACTAGTATTATGTGAAGCATTTATATATGTGTGACAGCTGATTCATGGCGTTATCACAATTGAAAGTTTCGTTGAAATGATTTATACATAATGGTCAGCCAGCCAGCAGCAATAAATGGAAATAGTCATGGGGAAAGGTGTCGAGTGATAGTCAATCACTAGTCAGTCACTAGCATCTAAGACAAGCTTGTCTACTCCGTGGGTGTGAGCAACGTAGATTCTTTAATTAGACATTGTCAAGTTTTCCCTAAGATTTGTAACCAAGTAAGTTCATCTAATGAATTCAGAGCAGAGCAGAGCTAAAGCCAGCACATTCGAAGATTGTAAGTTTTGAATAAAAGTTTAAAGTTTTAATAGAATATTCTGGTTTTGAGTTCTAGCTAAAACCAGAATGGTTTATTACAAGTTTCACCTGGTTTAGCTTCTTATTAAAACCAGATTATTCCGATGGCAGTAAAAAACGTCTTCACTCTTGATTAGATATTCAGAAATTGCTTAGGATACAGTTCAATATGTGATTATTACTTGATGAAATTTATCTAATGAAGTCAGTCAATAAATTAATTAATCCGTCACTCCTACTGGCCGAATCGACATGAAGTGATCTTCAGATTTGTCTTCCTTCTAAAGCCTTCAGTTTAGAGGGCTAGAAGTTTTGTTTGCTCTCATCTAGTATGCCTTGACATTTGACTGGCAGAGTCGTAAAATTAATCAAGAGCCGTTGGCTTAGGCAAGAAAGTATGGTGGGCTCTAGGGTTATCTGCAGTCAACTCAACGGAATTTTGTTCCAACAGTTCAATGAATTCAATTCTACCCAAAACTATATTGATATGAGCGCCTCCATGTGTGTGTGTGTGTCTGTGTTTTATTTTTTATGAGTTTTATTACATTTTGAGTAGAGGCGGACGATAGTTTAAGCTGATGCGAGGTCAACCCAGCCCATAGGAATTGGAGGTATTTATGTACGTTAAACATGCCTTTGCGATTACATTAGAGAGTCTAGTTAAGCCCTTCGCCCCGTCCACTGAGCAATTCTGATTGTGGGGGGTTGGAACTTGGGGCGCTAAGTATAAAACCAAACTAATCTCTCGAGCAAGGCTGATCGGAGGGGTTGGTTTGTTTCTCTGCCGGGACTTGAGTGAAATTTCCACAGGTTCACGCAAAAGAAAATGCAATGCTAATTTCATAATAATTATTATCGTCGGAGAAGATCAAAACTAGCCCAAAGAGATGGCAGCACAAGATCGCTGCTTCTTGAATGAAATATTCGCATGCCGACTGGTAGTAAAGACCACGGGTCATTCAACCATCTCTAGCTGGCAGTGGGACTGTGACTGTGACTAACCACTGGCATGTAGCCCGACTGAAGGGCTTAAAACCTAATTTATCATAGTGTAAGCAAAGCTATCCTAACCAAACAAACAAACAACAAAAATATGATCGAAAATAGACTTTCAAATAAGCCATGGTGATGGGGGAATAGCGTGGCCATCGGACAGAGGTATGCCCTATAGACCTAGCAACCCGATACGCACCTGTAGAAACTCTATTTCGCTTTATGTTCCTTCCCTTTTTTTTTGTTTTTGTGTAGATATAGTTTTATGGCGGTTGGTTTTGACTCTTAAGACTTACGACGCCGTTGATATCGATATGCAATCTTAATAGCGCACACAAATCAATCATAAAAATATTATAAGCAAAATGATGGCATACAAAAGAGTTTCTAAAGGGCAAGAAATGGTGTTAGCCACACCAGCAGTTGTGCCCAGTGTCGAGGGATCATCGATCCAATTAATTGTTACCAAAATCTCCAAATGAAGAATCTTCCCCTTCGATCGAAGACTTCCCCTCCAATTTCTTATCTTCTGCTTAGAGCCCAAAGAACTTTTGGAGCTAATATTTAATGAATTTAACTAGAATCATGTCCGTCCCTGCGCTATGTGTGTGTGTGTGTGGCTTTTGAGATTCTACATACAACGCACCCCTTCATCCAATACAGTATACAGTTTTTCCTTGTATTTTTTCCTTTTATCAATTTGTGTTTACACACATTTTTGTGTTTGCATTTTCTTTGATACGTTTCGTTGTCCCAGCACTTGTGTAATCATAGATTGTCATAGGTAGACCAAACAGATCGAGAGCGGTACGGTATCGGTGAGGGCGAATGGCAGGCATTGCACTTTGTTTGTTATCCATTTGGATTGCTAATCTCTTGGGTAAATGCTTGACTTTTATCCACAGATGCGAGCGTTGGCCGTTTGGCCCAGTGCAGCTTTTGCCTCTTTCCGAGTGTAATCAAGAAATTAGAGCACACACACACACGCACACAAATGCACTGACATTAATGTTGTACATATGTATGTATGTATATACCTAGGGACATATGTATATGGGGTACATATGATGTATAAAACATCTTAAAGAGTATCAACTTATTGCCCTTTTTAGGTTTCTACTTTCATTTCTATCTGTGATATCAGCTGTTTTGCAACAAATTTCAATTAATGTATTCCTTGGCATACACATACATATATGTATGTATGTGCATATTCATATATGTATGTATGTGCATATTCATATATGTATGTATGTGCATATTCATATATGTATGTATGTGTAGTTACAGTGTCTAGTTAAGTGTCTATCAGATAACATAGTTTTACACTAAATTTAGGTTTCTTCGAAATATCGAATATGTGCCTCACGTTAAGTTTTCCATTGATGATTTGTGTAAACATATTAATTATGCAGGTACAAGGGTCAGCTAAATTTATTGGGCCCGATTTGGTGAAGCTGCCTGTCAGTTTATTTAATTATTATTTTTATTATTATTTTATCTCAGAAAAATATATACTGTGTCTGCGACACTGAAATCTTGTGCACTTTCCAGGTGCATGTGTGTGTGTATATGTGTGTGCATGCCTGGAGATATGCTCTGTTATCTTTGTATGTTTTTGTATTTGTCTGTTTTCTTTGCTCACAAAATTCTCACGTCTGTCAAATAAAATCAACGCAAACGAAACGACAAACGATCATCATGATAATAAACAAGAAGAAGATATAAATATGCACCAAAGCAGGAGAAAGAGGAAGAAGAAGCAGCCGAAGAGCAGCCACGTTCCATCCACCTAAGACGCTACTTCGCTGCAGTTCGCATTTACCTTTATCTGACCGATTCCATGGTACACATATGTACATATGTATGATGGAAGTACATAGTTTTGAAATCAGAAATAAAGCATGCCATGGCCATGGCGTCAGACCAGCCAAACGCATAGAGATCATTTACCAGAGATGTGAGAGGTTTTATGATCGGGTTGAAAACAGATCCATCCAGTGTACTAGTTGAGTTGAATTCAGTTGAACATATAAAGGCATTAATTAAAATTTCATTCGCTTATATAGTGAATCACGGCTGCATAGGATCGTTTCATTATATTCATCGAGTAAATGATCAATGTAAAACGATTTTGTCCAATGTTTGTTTGTTTCATTTGCATGTATGTATGTATGTATAACCATTACCGAAACCAAAACGAAAGTGATATGCAAATGTTTACAGTGGCACAGTTTTCATGGAGAGCGATGACATACATTTGTACATATGTACATACGTATGTAACATATGAACGTCGTCATCGTTCATGTTCCATATCTTAGACCGTGTGTGTATGTACATAGGTAATAATTATGGTAATCATAATAGTAATCATTCTGCTGAGTTGCTGCTGCTGCTAGTGCCGATGTCCCGGTGCTGTTGTTGTTGCTGGTGTTAATACTGATGCTGATGTTTGCCTTCACTCAAACAGATAAAATCTAATTCACATACATCTAATGTATGTATGTACATTCTTACACTCGTATTCCATTCATATTGCTTGTGTGCTGTATGGATGGTAACGGAACCAAATAAACGAGTTAGTTTAGAATAGACAAATTAGAGACACATCCAAAGCAAACCAAATCGGGCCGCAGCCGGAGCCGAAGCCAGCTGCATGACATTTATCTATATATTGTTCGAACATATGTATATATATTCCATTCCACATGGAATATGGGCATATCCGCCGAATGGTCAACCAGGACCGAAAAATAAAATGTTCATAATCATCGTTTTTTTTGTGTATACTTATAAAGAAATGTCCAAATTTTCATAATGCAATGGTTTTATGGCATATCTCAGTGGTTTTCATGAGAAAATTTGCCTGAAAACTTGAAAAATGTGATTTCTTCACTTTTAGCTTTTTTTGAAGGCATTTTTATATTTAATTATTTTGCATGCAAAACATATGATATGTTTGCACTCTTTCTATCAAATCTCTCTATTGCAATCTGTTAAGAAGAGAAAATGCAAAGAGACGGAAAAATCTTCAGTTAACGGTTAATTTTTATTTTGCTTCTTATCTATGTTCTAATCGTACGTTCGCGACCGAAAACATCATTTTATTGTAATTGCTTCGCATTGAATGCAAGCAGGTGGCTGAAACTGCATGTGCAAAGTAAGTTTTGTGTAACTATTTTAAATATAAAATAACTTTGGTGTTACTATTAACCAAACTTTTAATTTTGATTTTCGAAGTAGCGTACGTTCGCGACCGTAAGTATTTTTTTTATTTGTTAATTTAACTTTTAATTGTTTAACACGCATATAAATATTCGTAGATGGCTAAAACAAGTGGAAAACAGACCCGATATCTCAATAAAATTAAAAGCGATTCACAAAAGTTAAATAAATAAATTTCTTGTTATCATTTATTTTTTTCATTTTAAATAAAATTTTCTCTTCATACTATAAATATTATTACGTACATAAAATGGAGTAATAAGTTGGTTTTAAGGGAAATATGAACTGATTCAAGGGAAAACGTAAGGTGAAAAAATTTAAAATACATATGGAAAAATCGTACGTTCGCGACCGGTACTTAATTTAATTTTTTTAAACCAGTGGAGATAATTTTATGAGAATATACTTTATAGAAAGATACATTAATCCTCTTTTAAAGTCAATTTATCGTTTTAGAATATTCCGTTCCAATTCGCAGATAATTGCATTTTTCTAGATTAAGTCAAAGTCGACTTCTATTTTTCGTACGTTCGCGACCGCATGTTTTTTTAAATTATTTTAAAAACTAAAACTCGATGAACCCCATCATTTGCACTAAGCACAGAGCTAACAAAATGCTATTGAAACGCAAAAAAAAGTCTTGGAAAGTTTTTGTTTTCTATCTTTTTTGTGCATTAAAAGCGTACGAACGTACGTTCGCGACCCGCGGATATGCCCATATACAAACTCGCACAAATGCTTATTTATTCTTTCCATTTATTAAGTGTTGCAAAGGAATATAGAATATTATGAATTAGATGCACATACAGGGAACACAATTTGTATACTTTTTCGAAGCCATCTATCGCTCATAGTCATACTTTAATATCTTCTTATCATAATTATTTAATAATTAATCGCATCTACATATACATGTATATATGTACATACATACATATGTAGCTTTATTATTCACCTCATCTGTCACCTACCATTTCAGTATGCTAACTTACATATGTACTGCCTCTGTTAGTTTGTCAATCTTAGATATCAGCTTGAGCAGCTTTTATTGTGATGTCTTAGGCTTACTCTGCAAGAGAGTTAATTGGCTAGCGATGAGTTGGCATTTCCCCCCGTTTTGATATTATCTTCCGATGCCAAAAGTTGATAAGCTTTATTGAGTCAGTCCTATGTAAGTACTTCGCCTTCCTACGAATTGTACGTGGAGCCTTTCCACAAGCTGATTTTAATAATCATCTATGTATATTTCAACATAGATTATTATATGCAGAGCATCCCCCTGTGTTGAGCACGGTCCCTCCCCAACATTCATCACTTTGCTTTGCTTTTGTATTTTTTGTTTGCTTCCTGGTTACATATATGTTTGGATGCTGCCATTCTAGTCGCCTTCGTCTGTCCAAGTGATTCCATAAAAATCGCATAAATCCAAAACAAAACGTTTTAGTCGCCAGCCGTTCTCCTTCCTACTCCACCCCCCGTTCCTCCTCCTTCCCAACCCACCCGTGCCCTGGCCTGGCCTGTCTCTTCAAAAATAGTTTATGTACGAATTTTTGATTTGATGCCAAAATGTCGCAGAATAAATATGTATGTTTAAAAAAAGAGAAATCTTTGGCTGCTATGCGAAATGTCGCCTAAGCATGCCCCATCCCCCATACGCCATACTTTCTACACTCCACCATCCTCTCCCCCATCTTCCTTCTGGATCCATCCCAGACCACTCCAACCCACTCAGAACACATCGTGTAAAGTTGTGACATCCGCCCCCATCCGATAATGCATCCTTCCTCTCTCTCATTCTTTCTCGCTGCATCTAAATATACGAGCATTTTATTTGATTTCAAATATTTATCGGTAATTCACATTAGGCCGCGAATTTCATGCCATATAATTAAAATGTCAAACATCTCTTTGTTTTTTGACCACACAGGTTTTTGTACACCCAATAAAGTTATGTAACCTTGCAAACCCTCTACGTATTATCAAGGACTATACAATACCAAGATGCTGCATGAGGAACAAATGCGCTTCTAAAAGAGAATTTTTCAGAGAATATGAGATATAAGATATTAATTTGGAAATTGTTTCAGTGTGAAACATTTATTGAACGCTTATTAATTTAGCAAGCTGAAAATGGCCGAGGGCCCCACTGTACGAAAGCATGCACATGCATGCGAAGACGAAGCCGTTGGGAAGCGGGCTCGTGGTCAGAGACGAAGCATAGCCAAAAAGAGAATTAAAAGCCCGCGCGCACTCTCTCTACAGGGGACGTAGTGATAAGAACCGCCATTGAACCGGTTTTTGGTCGCCCATGCAGCATCTTGTTATTTTATAGTCTTTGGTATTATCTTTACTAAACAAAGTTCCTCGATACAAGAACGGCAATAACTTCTTCATTCTCTGATCATCTCTTTATAATCCTAATTACATATTTTAATCGGCAGATAGGTGACATCGCCTCACCTTTCCCGTATAGGACATTCGTACTTAAGAAAAGAAATTAAAAACGAAATAAATAATTTTCACGACTTTTGACGCTGAAATATTTTATTTTATTTTATAACTTTGGCAACAAGACAAATTTATTATTTCATGCTAATTTTGTGGCGTTTTATCTGAAGCTTTATCTCTTTCGGCCTTCTATGCTCGGGCGTCAGTGCTTTGAAGGGCGTCAGATGGAAGGCAGGGGGCTCTTTTGGGGGTGTGTGCGTGGGCTTACACATATTTATTCTAATTGTTTGTTTTTTTTTATAAATAGCGTTTCAGCATTCGTTCCCTATTTCGTTCTCTATTTCGTTCTCTCTTTCTGTATCTCTTTCCCATTCTTATGTGCTACACGTGCCATTCATTTGAGTTGACTTTTATTCTTGTATTCTATTTATTCATTTATATTTTATTTTATTGTATGGAAAATTTTCGTTTGAACTTGTCTAAACTTGATCTATTTCATTCTCACAACAGAATTAATATATTTCATTGAAGATCAGCACAGACAGACAACACTACTCAACAAACTTTTTAAAATTTTTACTTACCCTTCAAAACAAACCAACGTTCCAAACGCTAAAAGACTCAAAATGAAAAATATTTATCTAAAATTTAGATTCTAAATGGTCATTGATGATTTTTGTGAATGTTCGTATTGATTTAATTGTCATCGCCGCTTGAATTCTGAGGCAGCTACGTAGAAGCAGCGGCCACACAAGGAAATCAAATTCAAAACCGAAAAAGAAATGTTAAAATTATTTTGCAATGTCCACGAATATTTTGTTTGTGTCGTGTAAGGTGGCATTTCCTGCGGCTCCACCAGAAAAGGCCTTCGAAGCATTTTTTCTCGGTCAGCCATTGACTGACTGACTGCTTAGTGTATGCCATTGGCCACGGGGGCTACGAGGTGTGTAGTGTGGGCAGTCTCGGTAAGGGGTGGGGGTCTAGCTGCAGTTTGGAACATTTTGGTTGTTTGGCTTTCAAAAAAATAAGCTGACACTTTTTTATGTTGTTGGCCTTTAGCCATAACATTTGCAAAAAATGCAGAAAAATTGGTCGAACTTCAGCGAAATTCAATTTCTCACATCAGTTGAAAATTCATATTATCGAATATGGAAATGCATGAAAAACTTTAATTCTCACATCAGTTGAAAATTCATATTATCGCACATGGAAATGCATGGAAATCTTTAATTTGCCAGTAATTCATATTGTTTTTAAAATACAAATGGATGTACACATATGTAGGTATGTATGTACTTGAGGTTAATGCTTAAACATCAATTATTAGGTTCTTAACAATGAATAAATAATTATTAAAATTATATATTGCACTAAATTTATTTTTTCATACGCAAAACTGTCGAATATAATATATTTTTTAGCTAAGATAGATTTATCAGGCATATAATTCTCTATTTTGTTTAGAAATTCCCATGCCCATTTAAAAAACTTTCCATGCGCATTTGGCTCTAAGCCTAATACATAATTACTCGCAAATATTATGATTATATGTACATATGTACCTATAAGGGTCCCAATATGCTAAACAAATCCACAAAATTTTAAAAATGTATTCAATTAAATTTCAGCTTATTGATAATAATCACGCTTTGTTTTTGTTGCTCTGTTTCTGTTTCCGTTTTTTTTTTATTATTTTGAGTGGCACAGGCGCTGGTCTAAAATCATCCCTTTAGCTCCCCTTCGATCTGTTCTATCAGCACTTATGTACATTTGTATTTGCTCGGGTATATTTGGTTCTGCACTTGAAACCGTAGAAAACTGATGAAAAAAGCCTTACGTTTTCAATTTCCTCAAACAAAAAATGTAATTTCGCTTTACAGCTTTCCAGAAGGAGCTGCGTTCTCAAGAAGTAAATTTGAGAACCCAGGAATGTCTGACTGTATGCATTTATTTTATTTATTGTTGGTTATTTTTTTTATTTTTTTATTTTTGGTTAAGATCTGTTGACGGAACGACGGAGCGGAAGGGCTCATGTTTTGCACGCGCCAAATTTTTTGTTTCTGTATTTATTTCTTTACTTACGTGTTTGTATGCATGTGTGTATGTATGTAAGAATGCAATGATTGCGGAAAGTTTCCTGTACGATTACCCAACCGAAGGAGTTCTTTATTATCGTGTATAATACTTGAGACTTGAGCTTGTGGGCAAGCCCTTTAATATCAGAGTGTTGGATTTGCATCTTCGAAAATCACTTCTTGGAGTCCAAGTGTATATTAGTTGAAAATTTTCAGCATGTACCCTACCGTTAATGTATTAATTATCTCCGGAATATTCACCAATTATTGGGCATGACAACAACTATCAAATTATTGAGACTACACTCAAAGTCTGTTGTATTAGTTTTGTGGTCGAAATGGATGTGTAACGCATGGAACCTGTAAAGTGTATATATATATTCTTGACCAGTGTCAATAGCCGGTCGATATAGCCATGTCTGTCTGTCCGTCTGTCAGCCACATTTTGTATCCAGAATTCTGTTATATCAATACAAGTGTATTTCATATTTTTTTCCCCATTTCATTGCTGCAACTGCAAGTCCGTGAACTAGAGCAAGCATCTAATAAAATCGAATTAATTTTTCTACTCAAAGACCTCAATATTAAATTGTATTTTTTACCCAAGAAAATATCCTTTCTTTGTCCTTGCTTTTGCTCTTTGATAACCAAACGCATTTAGGGTATCCACAATTCGTTTAGCGAAAAACTCCGAATCTGCGTCTTTTCATTTTTGCTTTTTCTTTGATTTCATTTTATCTCACTTGCTACAGGGAAAAACCAAAACAAAAGCAAAAAAAAACGAAATAAAACTTTGCGGTTGAGTTTATATTTTCCCACGAGCCGTTGCTCGAGAAAGAGGAAGAGTTTTAGAGGGAATATGAGAATTGTGAAGGAGACATGGGCTGTGCTGGAGGGGGAGGAAGGGCACCTACCCATTTGCTTATTTGTATGATATTTGTGTGTTTCAAAGCTTTTCCACACACACACACACACACACACAAGCACTCGCTTAATTGATAAGAAGTTTCACGCACCTTGCTTCCCTCAACCAAGCCACGCGTGACGAAACAGCAACAGTTAGTAATGTGTGAAGGGAAGCAAAGGGAAGGGCCAGTGCTCACCCCTAGAGTTCGATTATCACCTTCTTGTCGGAAATAATCATGAATCATACTCCCAATACTGACTGACCCTACGACTGGCACAAGCGACCAAAAAGCATCCAAAATCGCACACGGCAGGCGGCAGGCAGCCTCGAGTGGATTTCATTTGAGGTGTCGATCGGCTCTGGTATGGTTTGATTGCTTGGAAGTTTTCATGCACTTGTCATGCGCCATCGATCGTTCGCTTTGTTAAGGGTTCTTGTGGAGCTACAAACCGGAATGGACCACCAACAAGCCAAGCCAAGCCAAGACAATTCAACCTAAGCATAGCACGGCTGACCAATGAATGTGTAAATGTTTATTGGCACTGTGGTTGGATGGTCGGCAATAATAAAAGTCCCAAAGAGCACTCAAGCACACAAACGTCTTGATAGATTTTTCCAAGGAAAGAGAGAGAGTATGGAATTTTGTAAGTTTGAGGGTTGCAAACAAGTTTGTATGTTTTCTGTATGAATAAAGAGGAAGTTTTACTTATATTTAAAGATCGAAATTGTCCCAATCATCGATGTCCCTTTCAAAAATATCACTATCGTCAGTGTCTTTTCTTCTTTTGCGGTTTGGGTCATCGTATACTCGACATGTCTCCAGACACTCATCCTTTGTATAGAAGCGATTTGGGTTTCCGCCACACCCGCCATAATAGTAGAATATACAGCAATTTGTCAAATAGTCGAAGCCCCAAACTTTGACCCAATCTTTGCAGGGACCAGGATCCACCAGATAAATGCATTTGGCTGAGATTGGACTAAACGCTTGTAAGTTATAGGAAATATAAATCTAGATAGATAACCAATTAGACTTACGTTGTCGCACTGTGAAACCTTGTGGGACCAGTCCCGCCAGAGGTGCCACAAGGAGCTGTCCAATTGTTAGAAATAGATACATTGCCGCAATTAGGAAACTATATTTTGTCATATATATAAACGATTGACACTTTAGTTGAATTAACACTCAATGCTAATGTGAGTGGGAACCGTCAACGAACCTCACAGAGTATTTTCTGCATATCGTGCTTCCCTTTCCTCTGCAAAGGTTTAAAGTTTAAACTTTAAACTTAAAGCCTTAAAGGTCATGTCGTACATACCAAATTCGGTGAGAAATACCCTGCTTTATAATACTGAATACTGACAGAAAATCAAAGTGCTTTCGAACCATTGTGACTGACTGACTGGCCTGGCCAGCGCGTTAGCCTCATAAATGCGTTGGTAAAACGCGCTTGACGAGGTTCAGGGTCAACGATTAAATTAATTTTCGGTTCTTTCTTTTTCCCTCCACGTTCACCACTTGCGCTTGTTTGTATCTATTTCTCTCTTTCTGTTTGGAGCTGGGAAAGAAGAGTCCCAAAGATCCAATTTTTTATAGATCCTTCGTCTATATATATGTACATGTACATACAGACAGTTTGAACCGACATGGTCAGCTGTTTTTACCCGACCCAGTTAGTCTGCTCCTCTTCCCTTGATTTCGGTGGCTGTGGCCCACCAATTTCCCCATTTCGAATGGCCAATTAGTCCTCCTCTTCTTCTGTTGGTTCGTAGAAGCTTTGTTTCGGTTTTGTTATACCCGTACTCAAAAAAGAGTTAAGGGGTATATTAGATTTGTGGTAAAAGTGGATGTGTGCAACGCAGAGAAGGAAACGTTTCCGACCCCATAAAGTATATATATTCTTGATCAGCATCAATAGCCGAGTCGATATAGCCATGTCCGTCTGTCCGTCCGTCTGTCCGTCTGTCCGTCTTGTTGAGCGCCTGGATCTCAGAGACTATAAGAGTTGGGGCAACCAAAATTGGTTTCCAGACTCATGTGATATCACACTGCTACAAGTGTATTTCAAAATTTCGCGCCGCCCCCTTCCGCCCCCACAAAAGACGAAAATCTGTGGCAGGCACAATTTTCAAGATACGATAAAACTAAAAACGCAGTATCGTAGAGAATGCCCATATCTATCAGATCGCCGAATCTGAATCAGATAGGATCATAATTATAGCCAGAATGAAGAAATTAATTTTCTGTTGGTTCCCCCGCCTCCTCCAGCCAGAGACACGATACTCATTCTCCTTCTCGCTCGCACACTCTGCCACGTTCAGTGCGCGAGCAACCCCTAGCGGAGGAGATGTAGAATATAAATGGTACATCTATAATCTACATGTTAGATGTAAAATATACATTGGAGATGTAGATGTAGATAACAGATGTAGCAAAAAAATGTAAAATGTAAAATTTTTTTTTTTTTCTAAAATTCTAAAAAATCATATCTCAAAAATGTATATACTGACTGAGTACGGGTATAAGTAGAGTCGCGTCCCCAGAAGCGACTCACACGTTCCTTCTCGTTTCAGTTCGATATGTTCATTAATCATTCGCCTCATGCGAGGGAGGGCTGTTAAGTAATCGGACATACCAAAACAACACATTTCTAACCACCCATAAATATTTTGTTCGATTTTGTTGTTTTGTTCTATCGACGAATTTCTGAGAACGTTTCAGGCGGTTTTGTCAGTACAGGTAATTTTGGAGGGAGTTTTTGGTGGAAACCAAGGATATGCTTGATAAATATAGTACTATGCGAACCATAGGGAACTATCCACTGTTTTACCCTATTTCGTTGTGCCCTTACAAGGCTACGAATTGCTCCCTCACCCGTTCTATTCTCTGGATCTAGTCACTGGTGAGCGTTTCTTGTTTTCAAACCTGAAGAAATGGCGGTGGGAGATTTGAGTCGAACGATGAAGGCAACTGTTTTGAAGGGAAAAATGGGTGAAATGCTGAAAAAGTATATAGAGCTAAAAGGAGACTATGTTGAAAAATGGAAAACAAATCGTGTTTTTTTTTACTTGGTAAGCCGGCTATTTATCAGTCCGCCCTCGTATTGAGTGGTCATCCCTCTTCGCCGTTCTCCCTCCCGACTACACACCCCTTTATCAGCTCCCTTTCGGGCTTTTGTTCCTCCAATTTGCTTAATTAACTTCTAAACGTCGCCTTTCGCTTCTTTTTGGCGATATTTTGCACTCTTCCACTCATCTTACTCAGTCTCTTCTCCAAATCCAGCCTCCTCTCCGCCCCTCTCCTACCAGCTTCATCAATGTCTTCTTTTAGGCTACCGCCTCTTCTTCTGGCTCCATGGCATGCAAAATTCTTCTTTTCGACTAATTAGAATTTTCGTTTCGTTATTTTACCTTCGTTTACTTTGTCTTCATCTGCTATGGCTTTTTCACAGTCGCAGTGGAATTTCAGTGATCAAGTCAATATAATCGTATACCAAACACCATAGTTCGTTCATTCATATTTATCTATATACAGTACACTCCAATCTTCCTGGAGAAGCTTTCGTTCTAGTTCTGAGTCCCATTAAATTTCATCATACATCATAATATCATACATAAACCAAAATAACCATCGAAAATATAACACTTACGCACCGCCCGCTTCGACCTTTGTTGGTTGGAAACTTTATTCTTTATTTATTTGTTGCTCTGCTTGGGCTTTTTTATTCTTATAAAGTATTATTAAAATAATTAGAAGATTTAATTCAGGTTGGAAATAGTGCGAAAAAAAACAAATGCGCAAGGCTGAAAAAAAAGTTTGAAACGTGAAAATACAAAAAAAGAAATCGTATATTTTACACATTCGAGATTAACGTCGCATTTTTGCAGAATCGCGCGATACAGACCTTGATTGATAACTAAAATATACATACAAACATATGTACATATGTAGAAATAGGTATACATTAGGCTGGGCCAAAAAACTGTTTTTTCGAAATTCAAACGGAACCCCCCAGTTTTGTTACCTTGGATTTAATAGTAATTTACATGATTTTATTTTTTTTTTTTTATTTTTTAGAGGTTGCTACCGAATTTTACAAAAAATATTAATCAAGAAAATTTAAAAAAAAATTTGTTGCTGAATGAGTTGGACAATTGGTGAAATCTATTGCATAAATATTTTTTTTAATGTATATTTACCCAAAAACTTTCTTTTCGTAGTAGCAACCCATTAAACTAAAAATTTGAAAAAAAAATTGTATAATTTTATTGAATAACAAAGAACAGAATTGGGGGAATTGAAAAAACAGAAAAAAAATGTTTTGGTCAAATTTTGGCCCATCCAGTATACATAGTATCTATGTATGTATGTATACGCACTAAATATATTTAGTGATAGTTCTGCTATAGCAACTAGCCGTTAGGGAAGTGAAAGGCCTTCGAACCAGAAAAAAATCACACACAAAAAAATGCCAGAAAGAATGAAACGATCGAAAACGGAGAGAAAAAGACACATTTTTAAAAGTAAATGATGGTAAATTAGGTTGGTTTAGTTTGAATTATACTACGACTTTTAAGTGTGTGACAATTGATAAGATTCTGTGCCACAGATATAGATATTGCGTTGCTCCACCCAGCACAAAAGATTTCACTACACCCATACATATGCATATGTGTGAGTCTACATACAAATGTGTAGACAAGAGACCCACTATAGCTATAGGCTATAGCTATCAACGCGCACGTTTCGATATTGTTGGAATTCCCGGAGAGGGAGGGGACTGATGGGCGATGGCGCGATTTTGGGGGAACTTAATTAGCAACATTCTGAATAAGAGATGAGTGGCGGAAGCTTTGAATTACTTCGAGCGGGGGGAATCACAGCGAAGAGTGCCGAAACCATTTAATCTGGATTGGAATACACGTGAAGAAGAAGCTCGCATGGCATTGAGAAATCTAGGGGTAAGCCATTGTGGAGCGGAAGACACAGCGGATATGGTACAGTATACAAAGAAAATGATGGCGAAGCTAGTTAAGCAGGATCAGAAGCTATTAGAAATAGGAAATATGGTATATTAAACCCACCCACCCCCCCATTCATCTTGGATCGTAGCCAATGAGTTAAAGACACATTCTTTCATTCAGATAATCATTATTCAAATACAATTCAGAAATATAAAGTTCACTCGCCGAATAAAAAACAATCGATTGGTCGATTGACTCAAATATCGCCCTCAACTTCCTCCTTAAACTCTAGACATTTTGAGATGCCACAGTGATAAAGGGGATAAGGAAGAGAGACCCCAGGTGGGCTAAAATTAACTTAGCCCAAAACTTTTCAGTGTCCCATTCCCCGCTGCTGCTGGTGCTGATACTGCTGCTGTTTCTGTTGCTCTTGTCGTTGTCGTTGTCAGGGAAACGCAAGAAACTGCAGCTTCTAAATCTGTTTGGGACAAAATGTGTCTAAGGCTGACCAAAAATATCCATCAGATGCTTGCGTATCTGTGTGTGCCCGTATCTGTATCTTTGGCCCGGTGTTGTGCAGTTTAAGGGTTTGCTGAACGCATCGCGGCTGATATTCTTGTTGGCTGCCAGCGCAAAAGGTCACGCTCTTGGCTGATAGCGACAGAGAGGGACAGTCGAGCAGACAGACAGCCAGACAGACAGAGAGTTCTGAGTGACAGAGAGCAAACAAAGAACCGAAATGGAAAGCAAAAATTCTGTTATCCAAAAATAAACAAGAAAATTATCTGAGCACACACACACACATGTGTGTGTGGGGGAAAATTTTAGTTTTGGGAAGAAAAAATGAAGAGCAAGATTTTCCCGCTTATCGTGCGTGTGTTTAATGATTTTCCCTCGACGATAACCTCAAGTGCAACATTGTCGAGACGTCAGGGGGTTCGAGCTCTGGCTGTTGATTTCGGCTGTGAAGTGGCAGGTATGAACGCCATGCCCACCCCGCCCGGCTTCAATTCTCCTGACACGATGCTGGCTACCTCCTCTGCTCACCGCCCAGGGGTCGTTCTGAGTACGGTTATACCCTCGTACACGCAGTGCCCAATGGTATGCTCGCACTCTCGCACATCAAATTATCTACACGCATACATATGTACATACATGTACTCGTTTCTCGTTTTTTTTTGTGTTTTTGGTGTTGATGGTTTTCCCCCGTGGCCCTGTCTTTCGGCTGCTCAAAACTCATCTTTCCCTGTCGAGTGGGTCCTTTGCCCTGTGCCACTTGTGTGTGCCACTTCTCAAGCACTTTTCCGCGGCACGCAAGTGCCCCATCACACAAGCAAGTGCATTATCGGGAGTGGAGAATAGTTTGTGGCAATCGCCGGTATTAGGGAGCCAAGTGGGTCCCTAAGAAATCTCCCTCAAGCATTTTGATTCATGGGGCTTGAAATTAGTGGAGAATCGGAGAATCATTCCAATTTCACTTTTACCTTTCAATCTAAATTAATTTCTGTGCCTTATCAAATACTTTGGTTAATTTGGTACTTCAACTGTAAATTAGGCATGCCCCATTCAAAGCCCAATCAGTAGCACATACCCAACCCCAGTGCCATCCCCAATCTAAAATAATGGCTAAAATTGTACAGGATTTTCTACACAGAACTTTCTACCCACTCCGCATTTTGCCTCGACCATACTCTCTCCACATCAGTCGTTCATTCGGAGACATTCCCCACCTACATATCTGTGTCTTATTTTCCGTCCTACACCCTTCAATCCTACATATAGCTCCCAAAGTGTCCCTCCGTTCTAACCATTCGGGGCTTGAAATTAGTGGAGAATCGGAGAATCATTCCAATTTCACTTTTACCTTTCAATCTAAATTAATTTCTGTGCCTTATCAAATACTTTGGTTAATTTGGTACTTCAACTTTAAATTAGGCATGCCCCATTCAAAGCCCAATCAGTAGCACATACCCAACCCCAGTGCCATCCCCAATCTAAAATCATGGCTAAAATTGTACAGGATTTTCTACACAGAACTTTCTACCCACTCCGCATTTTGCCTCGACCATACTCTCTCCACATCAGTCGTTCATTCGGAGACATTCCCCACCTACATATCTGTGTCTTATTTTCCGTCCTACACCCTTCAATTCTACATCTAGCTCCCAAAGTGTCCCTCCGTTCTAACCATTCGAATGCCGAATGCCGATTCCGTTTTCAATTCCAATGCCAATTCCGAATTCCTTTCACAGACGCATAGAAACATTAACCTGGACATACAAAAAACCTCGAACGCGGCATGACCTTGGCACCTCTCCCTCCACAACCATATGCAAAAGATAAATATACAAAAATCCCACAGCCAAATGCCAGCAAAAACATTTTCGCTGTCGGGACGCATGTAATGGGCTCGGGCCGGGAGGATGCAGCCATATCACAAGGAAGGAAGCAGGAGGCGAGGAAGCAGAAGGCCATTGGGTATGACCCTCAGATGAAACGCAGAAGATGTGGGAGATGGAGCAGGAACCGGAGATAGGAGATGCTTCGAGGAGCTGAAAAGGACTGAAGATGGGGCCCAGGTCGGTGAATCCTTTGAGGATTATTTTACTTGATTTCGCAGGCCACAAGATGCATGCGCCACATGAAGCAGAAGGAGACGCGTCGAGAAGTTGGATGTGGAAGAGTCTGTCTGGCCCCGCACACGTACCATCCTCATCTGCCTTCCTCTATGGGTGCACCACCACCAACGCCCCGATTCCGGTTGAATGTCCTTTGGCTGTCTGGCAAGTTTTCTTGCGAGGTTTCATTATCGTTTTGAAGGTCGCAGACACCACCTCGCCAGTGCACTCTTCCTACTTAGCCACCACTTTTTTGGGTGGAAAATTGTGCCAAATATACACACGCGGACAGGGAATGGGACAGATACGACATAAAGAAGACATACAGGATTTTTAGTACCGGAAAAATGTATGGACTGGTCTTGACGGTTTTTTTTTAAATATTAAAAATTTCATATTTTATTTATTGCATTTATTCATTTCCGTTCCCACATGGTGTCTAGGGTGGACCAACTGGATTTATTCTTGGATTTTAAAAATTTCATAAACAATTAAAGGAAAAATTAAGCTTTTCATTAAGTTTTTTGAGTAACTTTAAAGGAAAGCGAGGGGGAACGTTGTGAGGAGCGATACAACTTTAGACTCTAAACTTTAGATACCACTACTATTATTGCTGGTAATCAATCAGACAGTGACTTATGTATGTCGAATTTTAAAACATTTTTTCTGTTTTGGCTATATCTGTCATTTCAGCATTTAAGGTTTTAGTTTGATGAACCATAAAACTTACCAGTTTAGCCATACGAACTTAATATTGGCAACAGTATTAAAAATACTGTACCAATTTTCAGAATCTCTGGGAACCAAAAAACCCAAATTCAGACAGTAGAATGATGCGCAACATTTGTTGCCAGCGAAATGAAAAAGCGCGCTCAAGATAAAAAAGCCACTCAAATGTTACACTCGCCCAGTCCGCTCTCTCTCTCTCTCTCGCGCTGCTAATGCTCTGACTGACGTTGCTGTTGCTATTTGCTTCCAGCGCCTTATTTATTACATATATAAATTCATACTTATGTATGTACAAACTATCATTTTGTATATTTGCGAAATTATTAAACTTTAGCTCGAGCTTTTGGTGTGAGTGGTCTATAATTAGTAAATCTTGTTAATCGGTTTCTATCGTTGGTGAAATACCGGCCAACCGGTAGGTACAAAAAATACAAAAAGCAAAAGAGTTTAAAAGGAAGAACAAGACAAACGCCGACAGCGCTTGAGATGTGTGCTAGACCCAGACGGAGCGTTATAAGCTTTTGCCGCTGCTTTTAATTCTCTCTCTTTCTTTCTGTTTGCGCTCGCTCTGCCACGTTCTTCATTTTGTTGTGAGTGCGTTTTCATGCACGCTAATGAAAGCAAAACCAAAGCAAAATACAAAAAATAACAGCAAGCGAGCGTTTGCGTTTGCTTTTCTTACATGCATATGTACATATGCATGTATGGTATGTGTGTGGCAGGTCTGTTCCGTTATAAAGCACACACACTGAAGCTGGTTCTGCAGTGTGTGTGCATCTTTGCGCGCGCAACTGTACGTTTTCTTTGTCTTGTCTTATGTCCTGACCCTTCCCATGTTCCTGTCGCAGCCTCTTTTTGATCACTTATTATCGTCTCTGTGCGTTTTTCTTGTTTCAGTAGCTGCTTCAAATAATTTATAATTGAGTGTTTTCGCAATCTGCCGTCGGATACGACAGCGAATGGCGCCATATGAGACCCCAAGAGGTTTCGACAGACATAACACTGCACTAAATGGCAGCCGATTAGTCGAAGTTGGGATTACTCTCTACCAATCTCTCTTATTTGAACAATGATAAAAGAAGCAGCAATGGATATGAATACATATGTACACATACATACAGACATACATATGTACATACCTAGCAATAGAAATCTGTAAGAATATCGTAATACAATAAACCAGTGGTATAAAAGCCATGCGGGGAACATATTGGCGGCAATATCTTCTGAATAGAGCAGTCTTGCTGAGCCATCGGGAATGTCCTTCCTTTCCTAACGAAAGATTTCGCTGCAATGGTATCGGACGCATTGAGAATGTCGTATAGCGAATACGAAACCCTTGACGCGCCGAGTGTAAAACGTATGGGACGATAGCTACAATGTTGCACAAAACTGATGCGCAAAATGCAATTTACAGTTCCCACCGCCTTATCAGTGTCCAACAGTTTCGGGCCTAAAAAGCATAACTCATGACCGTAACAATATTGTGGGACTTGAATGGCTTTTACTGCAGTCGGCGGCACACCTGCCATTGGCAGCGACGGCGGCGGCAGCAACACTCTTATCAGCTTGTGATTTGTACAATGTTACTGCACGTGTACCAGTACACCGTTAAATAATATCAAGTAAGCAGTGGAGGGGTGGTGTAAGGAGTACGGCTGAAGTGGACGAGGGTAAGCGTTTACCCGTTACGTAGGGCAAGGCGCCGCCATCGCTGTTGGGTTTTTGTGTTATTTTGAAAGCTCAGCTAATTCTGGGCATGCGACGCTGAGAGAGCTGCAGGCGTCAACACTTGTTGCCGCTATTTACGCAGTTGGTTGTTTTCTCTCTCTGCCTTCCCCGCCTTTTCACATTTCACAGAAACACGCGCAAAATTGAATTGAACAAAATCGAATGGCAACAATATTGCAAAACTTATTACAATACAATTTTAGCAGGAAAACGGCCACAACTACAGAGAAAGCACATGCTAAAGTTTGCAGAAAAGCCAAAGCGTAAAATGCGCGGCAAGTTCAGTTCTCTCTCCATAACATACCCCGATCACGCTTCGTTCTTAAATCACAACAAACCAGCAGAAAAAGTCGAAGTTAAGTTTGGTGGCCGAACCTTTAATTCCCTTCCTTCGGTATTTGTACTAACTCAGGACAACTATTGTCAAAAACTAAGCCATTTTCACAAATCTCTTTGTCTGCCAATATTATCCGGTTTGTATATCAACTATTATTATACTATTTATATACAAGCTACTATTATATTCAGATACAGTGATCCTATTTTGGACGTTGCAATTTGTACATTGCATAAGTTTCCTGCGTTTCTAAACTTTGCTTTAAAGTTTAAACTATGATACTTCTTGGAAAGGTACATTCATACATATGTCCATACATATGTATGAATTTATGTAAATATATTAAAATACAAAGTGCTCAAGAAAGGGATGGGTGGGTTAGGCGAGAGTGTGTGTGAGAGAAGGGCCAAGGCCTGCGCAATGCACGCGCCAAAACGTGCAATTGGCGAGGGGTGTGAGAGGCAGCTCAGCAGCGATACCACGATGAACTGTAAATCAAATCGAAGCAAAGCGCAGCGAAATGCGAATGGACACGTGTGCTCCATCGTTCAGGAGTGCAAAAGCCCTATTTGAGCGAAAACCACCTGATGATGGATGCGATTGCTGGAGCGGGGCCAGTCCCCGACTTATTTTTACCCTTTCTATAATTTAATTCTACTTGAGGTAGGTTTTTTTATGCCAACAGTTTTGATTAAGGGCATTCAAAACACTTCCCAACAGAAGGCAGTTAAGAAGTAAGAGGACAAATTTTAACAATGAAAGGTTAAAAGGAAAACACCCACAATATGTGGTGAATTTGCCTAATTGTATCACATTGCAATTTATTTTCCTTTTGACTTTGTCATTACTTACTATCTCTGCTCGTTGCCCTCTTCTCTTCCCTTTGCCACTTAAACTGCCAAAAGCAAAACAAAACGAGTGAATTCCCAGTACACGTACCGGCATGTATATATATGTACACCGGCAGAGCGCTCTCTCGCTCTCACTTGTGCTCTCTCATGTGTATTTCTTGTGGTTGTCCTACCCATAGTTGCATTGATTGCGAGTGTGTGCGTGTGCCGACTGTAAATAAACAGAGAGTAGTAAGAGGTACATATGTATTGCAGTATCTTATGAAATTGCAGAACGTTCGAGAGAATTACGGCGATATTTGTAATAGCAAAAGCGAAACTGCGCAGCAGACTGTCTATCTACATGTGTATCCAATAGTATTGATTGCTCTCTCGGCTTTTAGATGTTGCCAACGGGATACATCCAATTCGTATGAGCAGCATTCTGCATACCCCTGGGTTAGAGGATATGGTGAAGTGTATCATCTCTGGCTCCGACGAACGTAGAAAACCGCTTCAGTGAATACTGGAAGTCTCTAAGCTTTACTACTACTATTCTCAAAAATATTATGCAGCTCTTATTTTTTACAGAGCAAAGAGTTTTAATTGAGATGTAAAGGCAGGAAGCTAATCAAATGCATGAATAGGTCCAGAAGTATCAGTCTGTGCAAAAGAAATTATAAATTACGTTTCAGAGCAGGTTGGAAAACATAATTTTAGCACATATAAGAGAAAATAGGGTATACAAATGTCAATACTCATTGCAGACTCTGATAGACGTTTCATTCCCTACACACTTTTGGTTTATTCCCTGATCTGTTTTGCTTAAACCTTTTTTTATGAACAATCCAATAAAAAAAGAGTCCTTCAAATTAGCCAATCATGTAAAACATTGATTAAACTATCGAATAAAATTATATGTTAAGTGCTGAGGGTACTTGCTAGCTTTTTAAATTAAATCGAATATCAAATTCGGAGGATTTGATTCGGAACATGAACAGAGAATGCTAACCCATTGTCGACCATTGGGTATTGCATTTAAATTTACGCACAAATATTTTGAAACTTTAACAATTTTTACGCATTTCAGCTGAAATGTATTGTGCTAACAATTGATTGTAATTAATGAGAAAGGATGGACGTAAAAGGAGAATTTTTTAACAGTTTAATTTTCCGCGGTTTATATCAAGGTGTTCAACTTTTTAAATAGAGCGGGGTTTATTGGGTTAAGTTTGTTTTGTTTGCTCGGTATATTTACGGTATATTATGAAAATTAGAAGGTATATTTCGGTATATTTCTGTGGGTCGGGCATTATATTTTATCGATAGGTTCGCAGTCACACTGGACGTCGTAATGTTTGCCGCCTTTAACCAAATTTCAACGCGCCTCCGTCGAGTTCGAACGTGCGACGTGTGCTTGGTTCTTCTCTTCGTCTTTGTGGATTTTGACTGTTTCCCGCCCAGAAAAAATTAAGCATAGAAATATTAAGTTTTCCCGTAGCTCGCGCAAAACCACAAATAAAAACACACACATAGCAAAAGAAAATGCAGAGTAAAACAAACAGAATTACAATAGTGCAAATATATTTTAATAAAATATATTGAGTCCCAAGCCGAACCGTAACGAATCGTATCGGAAATCGGTCTTTGAGAATATTGCAATACGTGAGAAAACCGCGCAAAAACTTTCAGTTTCGTTTTCTTCTTTCATTGCTGCCGCAACCGGCAAAAGAGAGGGAAGTGTTTCGTTTGCGGTCCGAGCACCAGACGAGCACGAGCAGAACGAAAAGGAAGGAGGAGAATAGCGGAATAGAAGAAGTCCGTACCGCTAGTTCACTAATTTCTGTGAATTACATTGCTGCCAGACGGTAGTGCAGAACCGCAGAAACAACCAGAACAAATAAAATACAAATGCATAAGAAAAGCGTGAATTTTCCAGTGAAACACAATTTAACAAAAAATATTAAAATTAAAAAGCTGTAGCGAAAAAAATTATCGAAACACCTACACGGCAAAGCGCGCGTAATAGCAAATTTTTTTTGGTGTCCCTTTTTGTTGGTGTTTTCTCCCTGACGATTAAAAAAATAGAGAGAAAAAAAGGAAAGCAGAAGAAATTCGAACAAATTGGATTACAATTAATTGTTGACGAACTGGCTATATCCACGTCGATATTCCAGAAATAACGGATTCCAGTTGGAAACAAAGGCAAAAGGTGAGTTGAAAATTAAAAGTGTTTAGTGAAAAATAATGGAAACAGAAAAGCGGGAATTTGGGAACGATATCAGTGTAGAATGCTGGCATAACAGACGAAAGAGGTGTACTGAAAAGTGCAAACAAGTGTTTTGTATTTTTTCTATTGTCGCTGTACATTTTATTTACACTTCACTCATACATGCAAATGCTTAAATATATATATATATGTATGCAAAATGAAGTTTAAACTTACAATTATAATTGGAATTCAAAATGTAACAGGGACTAACGAAGGATTGCCATCTCCCTCTAACATGCATAAATCCCACAAGATAAGAATCTTATTTTCCTAAGCTTTCGCAAATGCATATATGTACATAGTAAAATGGAAAGGAGAATGTAGGGAGGGAAGCAAAGAGTGAGCGGTTCTTGTTGTTTGATGTATCAAAAATGTTGTACATTAAGGGAAGCGCTTACATTTACAGTTATATGGTTTATTTATGGGATTTTTATTCTCAACTGTTTGATGAGAAGAAAGAGAAGCAGTTACCACGACAGATAAATAGGAACAATTGATTGTATTGTGAATGAATAATAATAAATAATACAAAAATGACAATTGAGTAATGAAAAATTATAATATAATAAGAATTATACAATTAATAATATATTTCTTAACATTACCGCAAAGTGAAAATTTTGCTAACACAAAATCTTTATTTCTCTTCATATCCCCAACCCCATCCATCTGTGCAGCCACATCCGCAAAGATGACGCTCCCGTTATTCGACTATACTACCTGCTTCAGTCTGACGCACATGGACGAGGAGCTGATATTTAATAATGCCCCATTCATGATCGATGATATCTTCGATGGCGTGGTCTCCAGCATCCAGAGCGACCTGGCCAAGATCGAGTCGCGCGAGGGCCTCGACTACTTTGACGATATGGAGGACATGAAGCCAGAGATCCGCAACGGAGACTGCATGTGGTCTGCCTCCTCCAGTTGCCACAGTAGCGGCAGTGCCGCTAACAACAACAGTGCCGCATCCAGCTACAGCGATGGCATTGCCATTCCCCTGTCAATTGTATCGGGCGGGGCCAATCCCTACGAATGCCAGCAGCAGCAGCAGAAAGAGAACAGTGGCGCCAAGCCAGGAGTCGTAGCAGAGGAGGATCTCCCCGTGATTATCAAACAGGAGCCGCTGGACGACTACCACCTGCCGTCCGTGAAGAAGCGTCTTCGCCTCAGCGTCAGTGAAAAGGTGCCAGCTCATCCAGTAACACTGACACAGTCGGAAAGCATAGGCGCCTACGTCGCCGCCGATCAGCTAATCCCGCCCGGCGGCAGCTTACTCCGCAAGCGTAATGTCCTACCCCCAACGCGGAGTTGCAAGACGGTGTCATCGGGTGTGGGAGAGACCAAGCCTGTCCCCAAATACCTACTCCCCGACACGCCCCCCCACAGCATTCCCGATGAGAGTGCGCCAGGCACGGCACCCATGTTCCGCCACAATGTTGATCTGAGAGCCTGCGTCATGGGTAGCAACAACATCTCGTTGACCAGCGACGGCGACGTCAGCTGCATTAATCAGATCAGCCGGGAGCTGCAGAACGCCAGCAAGACGCTGTTCCCGTTATTCCCGGTGCCGGAAATCAACGACGTTATGGACGTACTCAACCAGGATTCACAGCAGCAGTCGCAGCAATCGCTTCAGTCGCTGTCGATAAAGCAGTCTTTGGAGGTGGCTGCCAATGCAACAAGCGTGAAGGTATCGCCGCCCAATAGCAGCTCTGACTACGACTCTGATGACGAAACCTACCGCAACATGCACAAGAGCACGATGCTCATGCGGCACATAAGCGATCATAGTTATACGCGTTGCAACGAGCTGGACGATAGACACGCCCCGGAGACGCCATCAGATTCGGGTAAGTGTTGTTTCTCTTCTCCCTTCCATACGCTTCCGATACCACTAGCTATAGAGGTTTTAGCATTCAACTAGTGCGGCTAGTGTGTGTTTAAGTGTTTGAGTAGGTGGGTGGGTTGCTGATTGTAAGGAACGATGACGCCCAAGATGGAAGTAAAAAATCGATCGCCAACGCCTACGTCAACAGAGAACATAGTAGACTCCACTAGGCGTTACACGTTACACACGCCCACACGCGCTTCACTGACAGTGGAAGTGGCAAAGGCAGAGAAGCTAGAGCCTGTCTGGGGCAGTTTTTATTGATTTTCGCTCTGCCCCCACCGTTCGTTTCCGCTTGTGCTTTTAGCAGCTTTCTCCTTCCCCTCCCCAACCATAATATTCACCCACCTCGCAATGGCGGCGCCAGTCATGGCGTCATCCTCTCTCATTTAAAAAATTTTTTTTGTGAGCATCATTCCCTCTCCCCAGCCATGTCTTGCGCAGTGCTACGCCCAAAAAAAGAGAAAAAAGAACACGCTCTCTCTTTCGGGGCACAACACCCCATTCGGTTGGGGGGCCGCTCTTCAAGGATGTCTGCGACCATGCCACGTGGCAGACGGCGCTCTCCTCTGCCTCTCACCGGCGTGCAGTAGTATCAGCGTTGCTCCGGGTTCAATGGCTCCCAACTTTGGCGCGCAAAATTCATTGAGCAACCCTCGCACGCACACTTACGACACTATTTTACTACACGCTACTCTACGTTTACGCTACGCTACAACTACACTAGCACGATGACTGCGCTTTGTTTAATGCTAACTGCAGACGAGACGCTGACGCATTGATAAAAGAGAGAGAGAAAAAGCTGCGCTTGCTAAATCTTCACTTGTTATTATTTTCTTGTTGTTTTGCTCTCTGTCTGCTGCTATCTTCCCATCTATTTTGCCTTTTACTTTTGGGTGTTGTCTGTTACCAGGCGCTGCTCTCAATATCTATTTGTGTTCATCCTTATTTGTGTGTGTGCGTTGTGTGCGAAAACGCCTACACCGGCGGCATTAATCGGCAACAGCTTTGGTACATATGTATGTGTGTACATGTTTAAACATTCATATGTACATATATACATGTATTTTGTATATATTGAAATTTGTTTTTATTTACTTTTCACGTTTTTTGGCCTAGTGGACTTTTTGGCAGTGCTGCCCCATACCTACATACAAATAATTTTTTTTTCGTGAAATATGATTCAAAAATTTATATTTTGCATATATGCAGGAATAAAGGTTAAAAGAAGAAGAAATTTCCTTGTGCCGCTGTCTGTCTTAATCTTACGACCCCTCTCCTGCACTCCTCATAATATAATGTAAGGGTGGAAGGAGGACATTGAAATTGCATCCATCATACTAATATATTTATTATAAAAGCTTAAAGAAGAGCTGGGCGGCGGGGCGATCCTCAAGGGGTGAAGCAGCAGCAGAGGAGTAGGGCGTGTTACGTAGAAACAGCCGTTGGCAACAGCCGGCCGCCCGTCGTTCTCAACATACGCACAATCGTATCTATAGATAAAGTGTGCGTGTTTTTTTTTTTTTTTGGCATTTTTTCGCACCTTGCCCTATGCGTATGGGCTGTATGTGTGTTTTGATTCGTTCCAAAAAATGTTAATGAACGGAACCAAGGTCGCAGTCAACGCCGCCGAAAAAAGTGCGTAGAAAACGAAATAAACGAAAAATATTTAATTTTTTATGGGGAGACAAACCCTAAAGTTGCTCATAAACATGATGTAGGGCGGGGGAGCTTGGGCCAGCTTTTATCATTTAATTTCCCTGTTGGCTCCTCTTTTAGGTTTTCACTTTCGCTTTTCCCTCCCCGCTGCTGCTGCCGCTGAAAAAACGTTTGCTGTTGCTAGGCGCGTCTTTTTGCCTTTCTGTGTGCGTGTGTGCGTCTTATCTTTCTCTCTCTCTCTCTCTCTTGCTTTCTGTAATACTTCGTTGTGATGTTGGTTTTATTCGCACACGTGTAGCCATAAATTGTTATGCTCAAGGTCGCAAGAAAAAAGCCCATGAAGAGAGCGCGAGAGCAAACGAAATAACTTTGCTTTGCTCTCCCCTTTGTCACGCACTTAGTTGTTTTTTTTTTTTGGCAACGCTAGCGTCGCTTGCTCGCCAACGAGCCTCCCTTTTGGGGTCGTTTATGAGAGATTTCCTGCCGCGCCATTTATCTGAGATATGTACATACATGAGCTTGTTTGAATGTATTGCATATCCACGCCCAAGAATGTTGCAAATATAAAATGTTGCCAGACGCATTTTCATAATTTATGTTTGGGCGTACATTATGGATGTCGCAATGCGGCAGAGGACGCCATCCGTCATAATGGGTGGTGAGTAGCTTGGTTGGGTATCGGGTTGAATTGTGGTGGGGTGGTGGGTTGGGGGGGGGGAAGAAAAAGGGCTCACTCAATCTGATGAGTCATATTTTACAGGATCAAACGCAATACAAAAAGCACTGGTCCAGACCTGCACTTGGACTCCACTCGAGCGCGGCCAAAGAAAGCTGTGCACAAAATGGAAACGAAAGTCGTGTTGTTGCGCGTGGGAAAAACTGCGAGTAGAGCAGCAGCAGAGCGGAAGCGATAGCTCTTGCTATCCTTGTCTGTCTGACGTCGGTATTACTACAATTGTGAAAAACCGCAATCACAGCTTATGCACTGCTCCTTCCCCAACTTCAACCTCCCTTCTTCTTTCTCCTTTATCTTCTCGGCTTCGATCTGCTTTTGGCTGTAAGAGTGTCATGTTGCCGACACATGTTGCTAGTGTAGAGAGGGGCGTCTTCTTCTGAACTTTTTGCAAAAACAAATTGCAGCATGTGTCGTAGTTGTTGTTGCAACAATTTTAAATGTAAATGTCAACAGAGTTTGACAGTCACTGAAGAATCGCGTGGGAAAGTGCCAAACAGTGCGAACAGGAAATATCAGAGTAATACATATGTTTGTATGTATGAATGTACTTCTAAGAATTTCAACGAATGAAATGAAATCATTTTTTTTGCTGATGATCTAAAATCGAAAGAATTTAGGCCCCTAGCGACAATGAGAGCTTTCTTCTGCCAGACAGTCTGCGGGATAGTGACATAGGCGGAGAGAGAGAGAACTGTGTCATAAAAATCGCAGACGAAGCTAATGGAAAAACAAGAAAGTAGAGGAAAATGGCAACAGCAACAACTTTTGTTATTAAACAATTCAAGACGCCAAAGCAGACAAAAAAAGGGGCAGCGGAATTGAGGGAGGACCATAACGTTCTCATGCTCTTCGAGTGTGTTTTATTTTATGACTTATGGCACCGACGCGTCGTAGTGATGCAAATATTACAATTGCCAATTTAGTTGTGTAAAGTACAAGCTCCCTTGTCGTCTTGAATGACGCGTCTCGGATGTTTCTTCGCTTTCAGAAAGTAATTACATTTTTGTGGGACTTTTGTAACATGTGCCCACTGTGCGACGCCGAAAATTCTCGAACTATCGTCATATCTGCTGTACATATTTTGTATAGGCTTTTTAAATAAAATAAAAGTCTTGTACATACATACTATACATATTACATCATTTGCCATTTAATTTTTCGTCGTCGACCCCCGCCCCAAGCGCTCTCTGGGGGAGGATTAGAAGTGAAACCGTAATAGGGGGAGATTAATCCTGGGGAAGGGAGTTCTCCCTATTCTATCCATAAAGTGTCTGCTCTCATCCGCTGCATTTTTATTGTTTTCGTTTGTTCTTATTTCTCTTTTGATGATGCTGATGCACTTGTCCTTTTTTTCGGCATCTCTTTTGTCTGTCTGTCCGCTTGCTCGTTCGGTCTCTTTTTTTTCACTCTTTCCTCTCTCTCTCTCGCATGCTAATTGTAAAGGGCAAAAGGCGTCGTCGCTGTGCTTATCACTAAACCCTTGCCACTGCCCAGTCACTGCTACCACACCACACCCTTCTTACATGTTGCGCAACATGTGGTGTGGCCAGGGGGCGGAGGGTGTGTGCATTTTATTTGCAATTGTAATCAAAAACAGCAACGAGGCAGCTTCCTCTTTGTCAGTCGTCTCTCTCTTTCTTTCTCTTTGATCTTAGCTTGCCTAGCAACAAAAGTTGCCAAGCTTTGTGCCGGATCTCAGCAGAGCAACACACACACAGCATTTGTTTGGTTTTTTGCTTCTTACAGCAAACTGGTTTTTCTGGTTTGAGAGAGCGTCTGAAAGAAAGAGAGAGGTAGAGGTAGACAGCATAGGCGGGGAAGCTGTGCTCTGGTGATGAGAGAGGGTAAACCGTTAGTAACTAAGGCAAAAGCTCTCCTCTTGATCAACCCTGCTTTGAATGCAGTTTTATGGCAAGGGGATGGGGAGGGCGAGACTGCATTGTTGATGGTCTATTATATTTATTATTATTTTGATATCAGCAGTAAAACTGAAAATCACCCCCATTCATTGATTATAATTATAGCTGCCTCCTTCTCAATCTCTGGTTCGGGTTTAAAGCTGTTGTTGCCAAATTCAAAGTTGTTTCGCTGTTTTTGTGCCGCATTCCAAAACTCAAGTCCAGTCTACCAGAAGCATATTTTCTCTTGGTGAGGCTTTTTCCCAGTCCAGTCTTGGTCGTTCTTAATAAAAAATGGCCGACCAGGCAGCGCATTCCAGCATTTGTCGGTTATGTCGGGGGCAGGGGTGCGTGGCCATCTTGGTGGTCTGTGGCTTGTCTAGCCATGGAATGGAATGTGGAATGGAACGATGACGTTGGCAAACAGAGAATATAAGAAAAAACGACGACAAAAACAAATCGCGTCTGTTTTTTTATACCCAGTTCTCATTCTCTCTCTTATTGTACCCTCTGCAAGCAAGGATATGATTATTATGGCCAGGTGCATGCGGTCTCTGTTATGCTTTCTGGATGAAACTTTGCACAAGTCCTTATTTTGCGCTGTGCGGCGGCATCGTAAGGGGTTTAAAGCGACGGAACCGCTCAGATCGCATCAAATTAGGTAAGGAAACAAGTCGTCTTGTTCGGACCTAAAAGAGTATCAAAAGCTTCGGCCTTGGAGCTTGTCATTGCTTTCTTGAGTCGTTCTGGGTCTCGCCATGGTCATCACTTCTGCTATCTTTCTCTCTCTCGCTCTCTCTGTACAGGTTTTGATTTCGTTGCGGTTTAAGCCTCGAATACACTTGATCTTGCAGCAACTTGTCCATCATCCCATGCTCTCTTTTACTCCCCCTCGTACCAACCTCCTGTTGCCAGGTCAAACATTTTTTGTACGCTTTGTTTTCTGTGTTTGCACAGTTGTTTTTTTTTTAAATTATTATTAATGAACAAAAAACGTTAAAAAAATATGCCAAATATTGAAACAGTTTGCGAAGCCCCTGACAATTTTGAATTCAAATCGATTAAAACAATTGAGAAGATCTAAAGCTTGCCAGAAGAAAAAAAACAAAAATTAAATAAAATAACTTTTGACACTTTCCAAAAAATTTGTCCACCCACTGTTCCCCGCTGCAGCTTTTACGGCTTCCGACCTATCTCTTGTCTGCTGCTGCTGCATCGTTTTGGCGTAAGTTCAATGTACAATGTGAAAAAGTAACGGAAATGCTAAATTAGCAAAACGGAAGAGCGAGAAGGAGCGAGAATAAGAGTCTCAGAAACGGCCGCATATCTGCCCTGCCCTTGCCCCTAGCAGAAAAAAGGAAAAGAAGAAGAACTAGCGGAACCAGAGACAAATAACCTTAAGAAGGCGGACAGAATAGGCGTCAGCATAGGAAGAAGGGCGTCGTCACTTGAAAGCCGTGCAAATCTATTGCTTCCTGAATTTTGATATTCTACTGCCTGACACACTAATCCGCTTTAGCAATTCTCCGTCTCGTTCCCATCTTCCACTGACTAAGCCATAACTATGTATGGCCCCCCAAGGGGTCATTAAACTTAAAAAAGGAAAATAATTTTCAGGGCTTTTGGTAATGAAAAAATAAGATTCCTACTACATATGCGGAATATAGAGATCTGTGGTGTTTCAGAATTGCAGCCGTATAATCGTATAATCTCTATAGATCTCTCTAACAGTCTATTTCTTCATCTTTATTTTGCAGATGAGGAAATCGATGTAGTGTCATACCCAGACAAGAAACAACTGCAATTTCCCGTCGGTGAACTGTCCCTGCTGGAAAAGGTGGCCCACCAAATCTCGAATGGAATCAACCAAAAGAAACAGCGCTACGGTAACTACATTATGCCATGTACGCCAGCGAGTAGTAGTCCGGTCAAGTCGGTGGCCAATTCGCGCTACCCCTCGCCTTCGAGCACGCCCTACCAAGCCTCTTCGCAATCGTACTCCCCCCTGACCGTTGACTCGTCTAATGCCAGCAGCAGCAGTAGCAGCAGCAGCAGCTCCAGCTCTGGCTATGGATGCGGCGTGGCCACCAAGGGACACAAGCGCTACTACCTCAAGGTCAACGGCAGTGGCAACACAAGCGTCGGCAGCAACGGCAACGGTATGTCCATGCATAAGATGGCCAACAACAACAACAGCAGTAGTAGAATCATCAGCAAAAAGTGTCGCAGCAAAAAGTCCACCCCATTCTCGAGCTGCTCCTCAGAGCTGGGGTCGCCAGTGAGCAGCACTGAGGGTGATGCCTCCAACAACTGGATGAGCGATATGAGCACCATGAACAGGATACCCAAGCATAATTCTACCGCTAAAGTGGCCGCTCTAGCTCGTAGCAGTCAGCCTTTTAGCGTGGACGAAGCCGACACCATCGAGAAGCGCAACCAGCACAACGACATGGAGCGCCAGCGCCGCATTGGCCTGAAGAACCTATTCGAAGCCCTCAAGAAGCAGATCCCCACCATTCGTGACAAGGAGCGCGCCCCCAAGGTGAACATACTGCGCGAGGCTGCCAAGCTCTGTGAACAGCTGACCCACGAGGAGCACGACCTGGCCATGGAGTACCAGCGGCTCAAGGAGAAGAATCGCAAGCGGCAGGAGCTGTTGTCGCGCCTGCGCGCTGCCTCCACAGTCCATACAGTAACTGATGAGAGCCGTAAGTGGGTGGGTCAGAGACCTAAATAGATCCAATATTGAGTGTTGGTTGAGTGATGATGCGGCGGCGTATTTGTAGAGCAGCAGGCGGAACGATATAACGAATATGATCTATGATATACTAGCGTAAGGCCCATTTACGTTCGATACGGTTTACTATTACTATTTTTTTTTTTTGCTCTTGACCATAAGAATTTTTGGAAACTTCAATATCAGTTGGTAGGATACGATCTAAGGTAGGATAAGAGGCCATTGTATATATTTTGGGTCTTGCTTTTCACTTTTAGCCCCAATTTCCTGCTACCGCTAGAGTGGGGAGGGCGATATCGAAGTGATTTATCAAATTTGATTTCTTTAATGTGATATATATAATTTTCTGAACCCGATTTGATTTTGGTTTCTTGGGGAGATCGCGTCAAGGAAGTGGTGAGGTTAAGGAGGAGACCTAGGAAGAGGAAAAGAAACAAAAAAAATTAACAAAAAACTGTTTTATGTAACCAAGTTGAAGTTTCATATAGGTACACAAATATAGCTATAGGCTACGTTAAGATTAGATCTAGGGTTAGGAGCCTGTACTGTAGGTTAGATTATTACGCTTTTTTTTTGAATTAGTTACTTAACTTAACATGAAGTAAACAGAACCGGAACTCGAACCGGACCGGGAAGAGAACCAGGACAATGAACCAATCAATGAAAACCTAACGAAATGAAACAAAAAGAAAAGAAAGGAAAGGAAGAAGAGGAAACGAAAACGAAAGGGAAATAAAACGGGATAACGGAAAACAGACAAAAGTTACAACGAAAGAGCCACAAAGAAAAAGAGAAGGAGGAGACCAAGGAGTGCGTGAAGAAATGATGAGGAGGGGACAAATGCAGATCTGTCCATGGAATTACTAAGAGCGAGCGGCAGGGTATGGGATAAAGCTGAAAGTATAACTTTTGGTTGATAAGGCTTCCCTCAGAAAGGTTCCCAACTTTAAGATAAAGCCAGCGCAACGGGATCGAACGATCTATTTCTGAAGAATCCTATCCCATATCGTCGCTCTATATACAGACACATGCAAGGGGAAACTTAATTTAAATCGTGTTCGATAGTTGATAGAGTTACAACTAAACCAGAATATATATATTTATATACATGTAGATAGTATATATATTGTATATATATTGGATATATCTTTTAATATGCGCTTTAATTGGTATACGGATCCATCCCATGCCTCCACACACACGCATATATCTACATTTATATTTATAAAGAAGACGCATCCCTTGAGAAGATCAGACCCAAAAGCACAACTACCCGTATGGGATAATTGAATGCTTTTGCTTAGAAACACTTTCCCAGACCGAAGGAAACGCTTTTTATACACTCACCCAAGAAATACTTGAACGCTACTGCCTATAGAAAGAAAATACATTTAATTTGCTATGAAGATTTGCATATGATATATATATATATATACAACTGGAAAACTTTTACAATTGTGTGTACATGTATAAATTTATACATACATATACAACATTTTGACTTTTTTTTGCTGTTATTTTTTCATCTTTTTTTTTTGCTATGTGTAGGATATTCTTTTTTAACCGGATAACTATGCATATGAAATGCACGAAACTTAACGAAAAAAAAAATGGAGAATTAAGAAAACTATATAATAGTGCTACCACCCTAGAGAAAGGGATTAGAAAGAAAGAGGAGAAGTTGGCTGCAAAGTTTGTTGTTGGAGATAGCCCCCCAGATAATAACACCCAAACCTAGACCTAACCCAAGAGAACTCAAACTTTTGTGAGCTGTTTAACTGTCGATTTTTGCTAATAAGTTATAGCCGGGTAATATGTTATATATGATTACCGATTAAACCAATTTTTTACACGCATATAAACAACTATATATATATATATAAATATATATATATTTATACATATATATTAAAATCAACTATATAACCACTATATACAAATATCTATATATATACAACTAAACGATGCGAAAAGTAAATGAAGTTAAAAACGAAAGCAACACTTTAAACCACAATTCAAAGGAAATGTAAACTGTTATTTAGGTTTAGACACAAAACAAAACAAAAAGAGTTATAAATGATGACCAGAACTATATATACCATGTAGGCTAGGGCGTGAGAAACAGTGAGAGCGATAGAAAAGAGGGATGGAGTATATACGAAACGCGACGAAGGCAAGCAAACATTTTTTTTTATTTAAAGTAAAGCTTCAACGAAATTTAGGCGCTAACCTTCTACCATACATATAACCATGCCTGAAAGATTGATATATTTCCTAAAGATACTTTTTTTTTTGTTTACGCATTCTGATTTATATGATGACATCGTTACATATATTCTTCGATTGTTTTACGCCGCCGCAAAGTTTTTTAATTTCTAAATATTAATTCAAGATTTAACGCTATTTTCTATTTTATAATTAAACTAAACTAAAAAAAGAAACTGTTAATGCAAAAACTATACCAGGGGTATAGTATATTGCCTCTAGAAGATAGAGAAACAGACGATTGAACTTGGTAAATTTTTTCTGAGTAATGTTTTCAGAAATCTGTACACACTGTATATAGAAATCTCGTTAAATAATAGTTACACACACACCCACATACATACATACACTGAAAAGGAAAGTAGAAACAGAGAGAAATATTTTTGTAAGAGCCGGAGAGAAAACACAAAGCAATAGACTTAAGCGAAATTGTACAACGCGAAAAACGAAACAAAGAAAAACCAACTTCAATAAACCAACAAAAATACACCTATACACATGTATATATATATATATATATATATATATATGTAATATATGTATACCACACACAAAAATACACACGAATGCACCTAATTTCCTATAGTACATACAAGCAGAAATAGTTTAAAACAACCCTGTTTTTCTGTCCATTTCCATGATTTGGGCGATACGGAGATAAAAAGAAAGAAAAACCGTACAAATTTATCAAACAATAAACAAATATAAGAAAATGTAATGACAAGAACAAAACACTTTCTTTCTTTGTTGAAATTAATTTATTGTTTGCTAAAAGAAACCAACCAATAAAAATAAAAAAACACAAAAGTGAAGCATTTTTAAACATTTAATTCTTTAATTTCGAATTAAACGAAAGATAAAAAAGTAAAACATGAAAAACTATGACCAAAACCAAAACCCTCGCAAATAAAACAAAAAAGATGAAACTTTTTGTTTGATTATACAATACTTTAAAAATTGAAACATTTTTTATGTTTATTTATAAATATATAAATATATATATATATATATTTTTGATTATGGAATTTTTTTATATGTATACAAACACAAACTACTATTTGATTTAGTTGTTAAGTACTATTATTAAACATTATTAAAAAAAAGTAAACAAATGTAAAAACTGGTGTAAAAAAAAGAAAAATTCTTTGAAACAAAGCAAAAAAAAAAAAAGATGAAATATGTTAAAAAACTGAAAGAAAATGTTTCAATAGGGGGAGAAACCAATCTACAGACGAGAATGAATAAAATATTAAACATATATAATATTAAACGTTAATTTTGTTTTGCATTTAAAAAAATTATTTGCAAACAATTATTTGGCTGAAATTGACCCCAGATTTTTTTCACTTTGGTTATAGCTTATTAAATATACTACTGAAAACAGAATTCGCTAAAACTATGTAAAAATATATTATCTAATATTTTTAACTCGTTATGTAGTTACCTATTAATGAAAAGAAAAGAAGAAAATGAGAAAGTAATAACAATAAATTACATTTTATGTACCTCTTACATATACGATCTATACATAAACACAAAATATACACACACACAGAAACTTATATATACACACAAACCAACTATATATATAGAGAAATCAACCGTTTAAATACTTTTTTTTTCTTCAAAATTTATGATTATCGCTTTATACAATAAAAATATTTCAACATACCAAGAAAAAAAATTAAATTTTTAATTTGTTTTTTATTTGATTTCCGTTTACCAACAGAATTTTTATTTTCAAGCCTTTCAGACCAGACCTTTATCTTCATGATATGTATGGAATGTATTTTGATAATATGTATAATACGAGCACATGGTAGAGTTATTAATCATTTATCAAAAAACCGTTTTCCCTCAGAATAGCCATTATGACCACAAAGAGAGGGAAGTTTGATTTAAGTGATTCATTCACAATGATTCATTTTGTGGTGGAATCATATGGTCGATGGTGGGGGTGGTTGAAATGCTCGAAATTGCTTTTGTCGCCGTTTCTAATCAAGCGGGGCATCACTATTTTGATTCAGTGGGGTGTTGGCCACTCCCACTGCCACACCAATTACGTTAATTCAATAAAATTGTTGTTGCTTACCAGCGAAAAATTAAATAAAATCTGCGATCGTGAACGCGAACACAAACGCGACGATGATATGAATACATTCATACACATGCATATGTATATTGTACAAATGTATGTATGTTCATAGAAGAAGCAGTATCAGAAAAGCCGGCCGGTAGAGACGACCCAACAACACTATAATAATTAAATAACATTTTTTTTTCGTTTCGTTGATTTTATCAAAAAAAATATTGTGCAACAAAACGAAAAAAGATGAAAGGGAAATCTGGAGGCGAGTTGACCGATGGGGGTAATGCTCTGCTTTATAAAAATCCACACAACACAATATATTTGTGATTTGTTTTATAAAATATTTTTCTATTTTAATCAACTGACTTACCCCATTTATGACATTACTGGTATCACAGCGGGCATGCCCTTCCACAGCAAAGGGTACACAGATAAGAGGCTGGCAAACGCACACATGCACATATGCACACATGCACACACACACCCATACGCAGTCGAATGAGCAGACATAATCACGGACAGGCGGACAGGTACAGAGACAGGCGTGCACAATTGTTGACTGCAAAAGGCAAAACAAAAAAGATCAAACCAGCAACATTTGTTTTGTACACTCTGACCGCGGTCGGTCGCTTTATTGGGTGAAGGTCATGCCAGACTGCGCTGCTGTGTGCGCCGGTGACTGCGAATGCTGTGGCGTCTACTTTTGTTTATCTTTGTTTCGTCTCTTTTTTTTACTTTTATTTATGTTTGTTTTTATTACTATTCTTGTTGCCGCTTTTTACTAACATAAGCCTTCAACGGCTTTTTGGGGGCATGTTCAGCCTCTCCACTCAGGAGATGGGGTTTGTCTTTGGTTGCACAGGGGACAGTGGTGGGGATTAGATTAACTTTCAGTGCATATATGTGACTAAGATTATTAATTCGATTAGAGAATAAACAACTATGACAAATAACTCGCTCATTAAATATCCACTAGGGAGCTGGCAACCCAGTGATAGGCTAGGAAAACTATACTTTTGGGTTACGATTTTGAACATAAATAACAAATAATATGTTCCGTGTAATGCTAGCTCACCCAACGTCTCTCAAGGATTGTTGCCATACGTAAAACTTGATAATGTTAATCCGTAACTTCCCCAGGCGAAGATAGGTACTTCGATTCACAGCGATGAATGCACTAGACCCAATCTAAATTCGTATTTTACACCGTGCATCCAACTTATCTTTGACTCGATCACTTCATCTAATGTTCACACATGCATTAAATCACAATTTCACCCATGACGTCGACTCTTTTGGACGCAAATGGATTCTCTTTTCTCAGCTGGTTTGAGTAAGTTTTTGCAGTAATTTGGTGTTCCTTTTGTTGCGAAATTCATAAATTAAAAGCTTCTGCCAAAAGCGCACTCTCGCCGTCGCCGGCTCACTACACCTCCCCGTCGATTTCTTTTCTTTTCTAACGTTTTTTGAACATGTGGGGCGCGTGTATGTAAAGTTATTTCAGTCCCTGTTTAGCGTATTTTTCTGTTAATTTATTGCTTAAATTGGATTTGAGTTGGCAAGAACTGGTCACTGGGCAAATCTGGAAATTTGCTAGACCCCAAGGTCATTCCAACCCACACACACTCCCACTCCCATTCGCATTCGCACAAAGATACACAAAGAACTAAGATAGCAGAATCAAAAGTACAAAATAGTCCTAGAACCAAAACTGTTAAATAAAGGCACAGAAAATATTGCGATAAATACAGATTAAATAATTAAGAAAACCCAAATATTATGATATAGATACTAAATAAAAAAAAATAAAAAATGGCAAATATCGGACAAGAGTAAATGCTTAACAGACAGCTTTAAACCACATAATGAAAAACAGAAACATTCAACAGGCTTCAATAGTTCAACTAAACTGAAAAACGATGAGCAAAGGAAGAATTTTGAGTGAAGTAGGATAAGGAATAGACTTTTGTAAAGTTTTGTATTTTTTTTCGAAAATATTTACTTAATGTTTTTTTTATATATATATTCATGCATACATGAACATTAGTAAATATGTATGTAGTATAGAATCGGAACCAAAATCCATAATAATGTTATATTAAACTAACGAAATATTTGAAATAAATTATATAATATATAGTACACACGCTATGTAAACATTATTCACAAACAATTATATATAAAGAAAATCACAACAAATAAAATATACATGTGCGTACATACGTAATGCATATAATGTATATAAAACATGAAAACTTTATGGAATCCCAACAAATTTGTAATAAGTCAAGGCGAATACGTAAAGAACTACTTAAAGGTAGTTCAGGATAAAAGCAACGTGAAAGGAGAGCTTAAAGGAAAATAAAACTTGTGTAAAAAGAGTAGGCAAAGTGTAAGTCGAAATGAAATTAATAAACGAAACGATAAGCCACACAAAAAAAAATCATAAGTACGTTGTAAGAGTATTAATATACGAACTATGCAGGCACATACATACATATGAATACATATACATATGTATGTACATATATGGGGTGGATAAGATCATCCTCCACAGCGTCAAACTTTTCAGATGGCTTCAGGATGGAAAACTACCTCTGTTCATCTAGAATTGTGTTCAAACCCCTGAATGAAAAGGCAACAGAAGCAGTGTCTTAAGAAATTTGTGTTTCCATATTGGGAACGCTTTGATCATGGAGTTCCAAACGGTTGAGGACTCTAGCCTCCACATCTGGCTCCTTGACTTCGTTTATCGATCGGCTCGTGTCTCTTAATGGAAGGAACGATCGTCATTCGGTTCATATCCTCTTTCGCTATATTCAGTATCTCTGTTTCACTTGCAGATTATTTTCAGGACAGATGCGATCGAAGGCGTTTCCCAGGGGCCAGCTGAAATTATTCAGACATTTTTTTGAATATTCGGGGGTATAAATGTCACAAAACTGGTCTGGACAGATGAGAGAGCCAAACCCCCTTCTTAAAGAATTCACCACGATATTTTGTATGCTTTTTTCGCTCTTTCTTTTTTAATTATGTATAGATTTAGTGCCTTGCAGCTTGCGGAAAGTACGCTAATGGTGATGGGCAGGGGACTGGGAAGGGGAAGCGGTCGCAACAGGTGCAAGTTCTCAAGCGATGGAGTCAACAGTGATGAAATGAAATGAGGGCGCTTTACCATTCATACACTAACATCATTTGGGGTATATGGACTATAAGATTGAACAAAAAAGTCGGCTAACGACTAAGTTAGAACAGTTTGATCGGCATTCTCTTAGTTTTAAGGTATAAATGAAATGTGTAAGGTGTATTGTTGGTGGAAAATAAATGAGAAAACTAAACTGTTCCTCATTCACGGGACATTTTTCAGCTCTTCACTTAACGTAAAGTTTTCCGACGACTAACTCCAAACCAACGATTCCAATCACTACACAATCTGAACAGAAAAGCTGATGCACTCATTTATTTCAAAAGAGAGTATATTCTGGCCGACAGGACGAGGCAGTGCAAGGTGTTGGCTAGGCACGGGCCGCACAATCCGAAGAGACCTCGGATATGGGCTCTGCGCTCTGGGACATGAAACACAGCACACGTAAGGGGGATACTGATTAGGGGCCCGACTATTAGGGCACGAGGCAGAGTAGTGCGTGCTGATGCTGTCTCAATTGAGCTTAATGCAGGTTTGTTGTGTGTGGTGGGGAATGGTGTGTTGGGGGGGTTCTTGCAGCCAGCCGGGACTGTGAATGGATGGATATTTGCTTGGTTGCGACACAATTGTTGTCTGGGCTGCTTCCACCTTTATTTTAATGATGACATTGGGACCAATCAAAAGATCTGCACCGAGTACTCGAACTGATCGCCCAAGCCCAAGGCTTTGTGGAAGACCGTCCGTAGATATCTGAAGCTACACACATGTACATATGTACATACATAAATGTTAAACTGTAACTGTGTCCAGAACTCTTCTTACCTTTGCAGTTCTGTTAAATGTTCTGTTCTGAAATGTAAGCTAGCCAAAGTCCAGCCTAAGCTAATATTGGGAGTTCCCATTTCAGTATTTCGTCTCCGTTCTAGGTAGGAATCTAGCTCTGGTGAAGATCGTTACGGCCGATAATTTGGGATGGGTAATATCTCGGGTCTTCTTGGAAGTGGCTCGATGGCGCCGCCTCTTCTATACATGTGAAGCCAAAGGTTAAAGTGAAAGTGCCATAAAAGATGGGACATCCTGCATAAGCATATTGCTATAAAAACTGTTTTTGTGCCACTGCGACGATCGTAAAAACTCTTTGAAGGCATGCCAAAGATGATGATGATGTTGGTCTACCTGTTCGGTGTTGCAGGTGTTTTTCATGCCAAAGATGAATCAGAGAACTGAGTGAGTAGAGACCAATTAATGCCATTGCAACTGTTGTCGTATTATGCGCCATATTTTCTATTGGCTATCCCTGGGCTAGTTTTGGGGGGTGGAAACTTTGGATTGGGGTACATACATATAAATATGTATATGTACATGTACTGTATTCCATTGATAAGCCCACGATGTCCACAATTTCCATTGTTAATTACAGCGGGGCACTTCTCAGGCTTCATCTTTGGTTTCGATTTGGATTTGTCACGACTCCTGTTCACAGCACTGCTCTTTGTCCCACTCTGTTTTCTGTTTCAATTTGGGCGAGAGCTCTGATCTGTTGTCGCCAAACCAGGTTGGGTTAGCTGAGACCGAAAAGAGATTTGTTAGCAATCGACAGACAGCATGACAAGTGCAATTTGCCTTGAAAGCATTTCCTGTCCGACTCAGGTCGGACTACCTGCAAGTTTCTCCCTCAGAACTGCTCTTTGGTTTTTCGTTCGAGGCATTAATAAAAGTCAACGGGGATAAAGGCAAACTGTCCTGCCAAAATCCATCAAAATGGTAAAGCAAACTCGTCTCTGCTCGGCATTCCTGGAAGCAACTCAAAAGGCAAGTGTCTCAATGCAAACTGCTTAGTAAAGGAGTTTCCTTTTTTCGATTGATTCGAAATTTGTGCTGCAATTTGTATTGTATAAAGAAATATGCATTTAGTTACATTTTATTATAAATTCCTTACTTGCTTTAAAACTGTAGTTTTCTGCTTAGACGGACTGCAGTATACATACATACTTTTTTTACGCTCTTCGCCTGACGTAAGTCAGTTACGTCAAGTCTTATGTGGGTCTGTGTGTGCGATGAGCTTTTGCAGAGCAAACAAAACTTTTTCAAACTCACGTGCAGGAATTGGGAATAGGACAGAGACGTAGGGAGACAGAGGCCTTCGCCGACGGGCGTGCTCCCATGACCATTAATCAGAATAAGTTGCCAGCTGAGAGCATAGCCAAAGTACGGGTATCGACACCAAATTTTTATATTTTTAAGTATACATTATAGTATATATACTTACATGCACTTACATACTGAATAATATAAAAGAAGAACACAAGGACATACATATGTAGTCGATAAAGTATTCTTTCCATTTCTATTCTCCTATTTCCATAGGAAGGAAGAATCATAAATCAGCATACGAAGTTTCGAATTTCCTGTTTTGTCTGTATTTAAATTCCATGGAAACCCTTACATAGTATTGAATTTTGGACCCCCAAAAGTTCTAACTGAAGCAACATCAGCAGCAACATTAACTTAATCGCCTAGCAACACGGGTGTCTGGTCTGTTCGGCCCACTCGGATATCTACCCCAGAGATCGGCACGCCAGAAAAATTTTCCACAGCATACATACATATACATATATGTACAAATGTATGTACATGGGTATAAAAAACGATCGTCAAAACTAAAGCAAAGGTGTTGGCTGTTCTTTGAGAAACGGAATAATGAACAGGGAAAGAGGAGAAAGAAACCGTTGCTGATTTTCATTATTTAAATCGCTTTTTGTTCGCGGTTGGTCTCCCCGAAATAGATTTGACCTATTTTCTGCACGTTCCATCAAATCGCCAATTCCTTGCCATAAGAACCACTCCTTCGTGCCGCCACCTCCACCGATCTCTCTCATTTTCCATGTTCCTCCTTTTGTGCTTCAACGTCTCTTCTTTTGCGCACCGTTTTTAAATATTTTGATGGCTAGCGCGAATAATAAATAAACGAATTCTTCTTCTAGGTTCAATCATGGTCGGGAAACGCCTCAGGTAGAAGGGCATATGGGTTGTCTATAAAAAGGTCAGAAATTGTCTCATTAAGCCAATTATGATGGAGAAACACAATGAACAGGCACATAGTTACACTTTAAGTATAACTTGTACAGGATATGTCATGGTCGACCCTCCTCTTGATACGTTTAAATTGTACGAGAAGCCTAGTAGTATAAAATGCGTTGTTTCATTGGGCAGTTTTTTGGCGCGCATATGTTATATCGGTTTAAGCGATATAAAAATAGAGTTGAAGCCAAGAGGAAAAAATTATAAATGCGAAATTAAATAGATATAGAATAGATACGACCATAGGGAATACGCGCCCAAATCGTACAATATGCAAACATTGAAAGAGACGTATAAAAAATAAATAGAAACCGTGTTGGATACACCCTGAAATAGCACAAGAACGATATATTTAGCAGAAGTGCGAAAAAAAAGAGAAACTAAGGGAAAACTCACACAGTGCGTATGTTGTATACACATAAAAACACCGATACAGATAGACGGATCAGATACATGAGCGGATATGCTATAGACAATGCCATAAGCATTGCCACATGCATATGTAATAGCCCGAACAGATTAGCCAGCCAGCAAGGTGCAGTCCAGAACCTGACCATATGTGTGCGTAATTGGCCAGCTGGCTATCCGACATATACACATCCTCCACGCTCGCCCAGTAACAAGGCCATACGCAAAGAGATGCACAAGAGGGCACAAGAACAAGCAGGTCTACTGTCCGTGACCGAATATGAATTCGAATTCTCAGTGTCATGTAAATGGCAAACAAATATGTCTTTGAACTTCGTTTATTGGGTTTGCCACAAGACACAATTTGTGTGTATTATCATTATCATTATTACGCCGGGTCGCTAAATCTGCTGCGACAGTTGGATGTAAATGCAGGGGTCAATCAATCAATTAATCCGAAACACTGAGAGAAAACCGTAAAATACACCAAGAAACGAAATTTACGAGCAAATTGAGTTAGAGTCATAAACGTTATAAGGGTAAAAACTGACAAACATATGAAAAATATGGGCAACATACGCTAGGCCTGACCATTGAAATTCTTCCCAACAATAGTTTAATATAAAACAGAATAGGTAGAGAATTTTATGCTAATCGGGAATATGTACATATGTATATCTAATTTATGGAGAGCAAGAAGCCGATCAGTTGCATACCCAAAACCCTTCAAGAGCAAGTACGAACATAAATCTAATGAATATGAATATGTATGCAAATGCGATACTCCAACACAATGGTTACAATTCTACCATGTTTCCAGTTTCTAGTTTATTCTTTCTACTTAATGGGATTCTGAGTGATTATCAACCACAATACAGACTGAGCTAATTCACAGCATAGTCTGTAGCACTTTTAATTCAACTGCATGAAATCCAAAACGAACTAATCGACATCGATCGCAGTATCAATATCCTGGCATAGTAAGTCGGGAGAATGTGAAGAAAGAATGTGAGGGCGAGAACCGTTCATGAGCTAATCAGATCAGTGCAATGCAATGTCGAATCCTATTACCAATACCGAGACGGAGACAGAGACGGAGAGCTCTGAGAGATCGCAGTCCAAAACTTGGGCTACCTGATCCGCTATTGTTAATTGTCTCCGTGCGAGGGTGTTTGGGTATAAGGGGTTGGGAGATCTGAGATCTGTGATCGGAGATCGGAGCTCTATGATCGGTGTTTGGTGATTTCTGATCATTCAACAATGCTCTGCTCTGCTCGGCTTCTCCGCTTGCTTGGTGCTGCTGCTGCTGCCATTACACGACCCTCGGTCCGGTCCAGTCCGGTCCGAGTTGCGCTTGGCAACAACAGAAATTAAAGCAAAATCTTTGAGATACGCAGTACGAAAATATCGCGTCGCGTCGAGCGGAATAGGTTGCCTGGGATTTATGGCTAGTTGAAGTTTGTATGCCCTTGAGCGCAGATTTTTTGTATCTGTTGTTATGTTTTCTTTTTGCTCTGTGTTTGAGGAGTTTTGTGGAAAAGGTATACTGGCTGAGGCTGAAGTATATACAAACATATGTGTACATACATATGTACATGCATACGCAAGAAACCATTTGTACCTGGGCCTATAACTGAAGCATCAACCTGAACCAAGGGATGATTTCGTTTGAGGCTGACAACACTAATCCAATCATTGTTAGGTGGATGAGTATAAGGGTATTTTGATTCGCACTGTGACAAACTTTAATAACTCTTGGTATCCCAATACCATAATCATATGCTGTTTAGTATCGATTCCATACATAGTTCCACAACATTCGGCTCCCATCCTGTCTTAATATGATTATTCAATTCGACATTCACTCAAGTCCGATTCCCAAGAAATCAGATTATCGGGTTCACGAAGAACCTTTCAAATCAAATCAAATTTAATCGAATTCCGAGGTGGATCGTACCACACAAAGGTGAAGCTTCTTTGTTCTACTTTTGGTTTTATTGTCTTCTTTTTTGTGTGTCCCCTGTTTCTTTTTCTTTTGTATTTTATTGTTTTATTTGTGTTTTACTGTGGTGTGCCCTGAATAAGTTTCTCCACGCCGGCAAGGGTATCCGAAGAAACGTAACAGAAATAAAAGTTACATTTGCATACGAGCAAAATAAACGACACGAAATGGGGGAAAGGGACGCCAAAGTAGCAACAGAAACAGTACAAAAAAAGACGCAAATACCCCCCACTCCACCCATACGTTTCTAGCTTGTTGCGGCAAAAGCTTCCGCATTTGATAAGCAGCGACCAAAGTTTTGGTTTCTGGCTTGGCAACACTCCTCCGCCTGCCGCCTCTCTACATTGCGTGGAGTCACATATACTTATATACATACCTAGTACCCGTAGTACTCCCCCCAACCACCCCAACCACCACACTCACAACTTTTACCATCAGCACGCTTGCCTCACCGCTGGCTTGCTCGTTTTGCATAATTTGGTATTTGCTTTTCTAATTTGATTTCGGGGCTGGCTTTACGCATAAAAATACAACCAGAAAAGAGCAAGACGGAAAAAGTTTCGGCAAGGTCAGTGATAGCGTTACTTATACAGCGGACAGTGGGGACACCCTACGGACGTCCGTGATGTGATATAACTTTTTGATTGATCCCTGATCATTTTTCTGATTGCAGATTGCCGTGACGAATTTTAAGTGTCATAGTCAGTGATCAATGATCACTTTAAAAAGCATTACTTATGGTATAATGGAGTACACTGCACTACATACATATACCAGATTTTCGGACTCAGAAAGTATTCCCCATCCCCATCACAGTTATTGTAATTTTGCTTCTTGCTGTTTGTTTCACTTATATCCGCTGTTCACTGTAACTGGCGCTGATCGTCGAAATCTGATGAGTGCCAAAAAATTGGTATTTTTTTTATTAACTTTCCTGTATGCCTGGGCGATTTCTTGCGTACGGGGTACATACATTCATATGTACATATACTCGCATATACATAGAGAAATGAAATTGAGATAGTTTATTGTTTAGTTTTTTTCTGGTTCTTTCTAGATTTTTTAATACATACATACATATGAATGTATGTATATGTATATTTAATTTCTTTTTCATGGTCGCATGTTGCGCACGCTCCTCTATTGGCAAGCATGGAATGGGGGGGGGTTCGCGGCTGGGTGCTGGTGGGAAGTGTCGTTTCGTATCATGTACCCGTAGCTTACCATGAAATCATGGTCAGTACTGATAACCAAGAACACAAAGCGGCAAAGGCACCTCAGCCAATTGAGTGGCTGTCGGGAAATAGTGGAAAGAATTGGCGAGTTGTCAGGGGCAGGGGCAGCGGTAGCTACTTAGGCCGAAAAATACTTACCTGTGTGATTGTATATGAATCACTTGTACGCTTAGAGAGACTTGCACGGGGATGATAACAATTACTCCGCATGACAGTGACAAAATGTCGCAATACAATACAGACTGCAGGAACTGCTGACCCGTGATACCGATACCCCGATTGATGTGCCCAATACACACAATCATATAAATCAATAATTGTAGTAAAACTGACAAAGCCATGTAACTTTAAAGACAACAAACCCGAGAAACACACAGAGCCGCAATAAAATATAAGCAAACGAATGGGGAAGAAGAGCTAGTGCAATCCGAAGATGGGTGTACTCTTGAGGTATTTATATTTGATAAAGTGTATAGATTTTGGAAAAAATTTAAGCTAATACATTGTACATACTGAATAAAAAATGGTTCGAATTTGGTAACGGATTTTATTACTTTTCCTATATCATATGCTAAGCCGATACATATGGAACTGATCGTAGAATAGAACTTGAACTTAATCCAGGCCCTTAGGGGAATTAAACATAAAAATGCCCTGTTTCAAATGAATCTTAACTTTTGACATGATCAAATAAATTAACTCTAGAGTCTGGACCATCACACGAGTACAAAAAATACTATTAGTAAGGGTATAACACAAATCAAGCAAACAAAATCAAACAATCATGTTGCCCAATTAGATGGGGAGCTGACAGCAATGATGAAACAATGTGGACAATCTACATGTCTATCTGGGTATACATATTGTATTATATTATGTATGTAAATATTTATGTATGCGTGTATTTATAGTGGAAATAAGATAAATGGATCGATGTTTAGAGATTGACCGGCCATCATCGAATTGTGTTAATTTATTGTAGATCATATTAAGTAATTGTTATTTCATTTAAATTGAATCTTTTATATACAATCGATAATTCGTCACATTCGTCACAATGCTCCATTGAGATTGCAAGTCAATTATTGATAGGCGATCTTTGAGTAATTTTGTTGATTTGTCACTTTTGGGGGGGCCAACCTATGAATAGTTTTTTCTATTATTTCTATTAAAATTTTACATTCGAAGTAAATGTAAGAGCTGAGAGCTACTGATCAATGCAGATCACTGGAATTTTATATAAATTTATATTGATCACTATAAATTGGTTACATCGCTGTCCACGATCACTACTTGTTTTTCTTTGTACGTAGTGGGAAATCATTCCCTATAATGATCATGGCTAATGATCATTCTGGCGATGGCTGATAAATTAACTGGTTGGCCCATGTCCAAACGCAAAGTTTGGCCGGTGGGTAATTAGCCAGAGTGTTATGTGCATTGGGTTAACTTGGCAACTACATAAATGCCGAGCGGACGGACCATCAATTCCACCTCTACCACAACCACCCTCCATACGCGTATGAAGCCATCCATACTTATGGATAGAAAACGGAAGTTGTTCAATATGCGTAGGCTTGGCTCGGCTCGGCCCGCTCAACGGCGCGTATCCATTGCGTAGGTATTAACGCATGAAATTGGCCACCGATATGACAGGGCCCAACCACCTGAATCACCTGAATCCCCCGAACCACCGAACAATGCACACGCACTCGCTCTAGGCGGTAGATTAAAAACTATTTAGGATCGATTGGCTGGCTGGCCACAGGTGTTTTTCCTCATCCCTTCCTTTGCGAACAGTTTTTAATTGACGGGAGATAGCGATTGGGGGGCATGCTCCAAGCCGCTTTACAAACATAAATAGATAAAATAGGCTATAACAATATTGAGTTGGAAAATATCGTAAAGGAAGGCAAGCTGGCCTAGCATTTATTCTATGTACCTTGGGAACTGTGAAGTATGAATGTTTGACTCTTTGGATACACTTTATTTTGGGAATAGAACGCAATATGCTTGTGGCCATTTTTAGTTGCCTTTTTGGTTGCAAATTTTTCATTGTGAATCTCAATCAGACTTCGCAATATTTCTTGTTTCACCTGCTAATATGGTAAACAAAATGCGACGCACTTTCTGTGCAAGTTCCTTCTGAACCTATAACAATACATAATAATAATAAAAAAAGCGGCGAAAAAACTATAGCCATAGCCTTGAATTTTTTTGGCGGCGATAAGTCGACGGCAAGAGCCACTGCAAAAACAACGACCACATTGCTGTCGGGGGCCCTGATACGCAATCAATGGCGCAGCAGGTCCAAGCAAATCAGTTCGGTTTCGTGGTGGTCGGGAGAGTGGTCTGACCAGATGCTAAACCAGATCAGATAATTCACCAAATCAAATTAGGTGTGATCTATTTGGGATCAAGCCAAAGCCCCCTCCCCGACCCCTCGCACAGAGGCTCAATTCTCAAGATAAGATTACAGAAGGTCAGATAATTGGGGAAGGGTTCTTGGTCAAAAAACTTTATCTGCTTGCAGAGACAAATTATTTCCAATACTATGACCATATGTATGTACATACATATCTACATATGTATGTGTGTACATATGTATATGTGTACTACACTGCGAAACCTAACAAATTGATCAAGATGTTCAGTTAGTGGATCTAATATGTTACGAGCATCAAATAGTTCAATATAAATTTCCTACGAGTAAAATCTGCAATATAAAACTTCTAATTGGGTTCATTTTATCTTTATGTATAAGATTATGGAATTTTTTCATTAAATTACCAGTCAATTAGTTCAGTGATTTCTCTCTATGAAACGATTTATCAAGAATGTTTACTTTGTGTTAGTAAAAGAATTGACGACCAATAAGAGCAAGTTATCATGGAAGTTCATCCATACATACATACATTCATATATGCCTAAATACAGTTATAAATATTTTGCTGATATTTAATTAGTAAGTCATAAAATTGGATCATGCATATGTACATACATACATATGTACATACATACATATGTACATACATACATAAATCAAAGATGGTGTTCAGTCGTCGAATAATTAATTAGTTCATACAATTTAAAGTTGTTAAAGGAAATTGGATATCTAATTTATGTTAATACAGCAGGAGCCAATATAAATTCAATTTAGATTTTATATGTTGGTGAATATTGAGAGTTACTTACTATAATTTTTCTAATTCATTAAGTCAGAGTTAAACATGATCTTTCTAACAGAAACAGAGTTTCATTGGTTTCCTCCTACTGTATATATTTTATTATTATTCCCTTCATTACCAACCGCTTAGGTTGGCCCGCCTTCCACACTTCGCGCCTGCTGACTTCACTCCACCTGTTGCCAAGCACTTGTTTGCATATTAACAGCACTGACACGCCCGGCCCAGACAAGCCATGCTCGATGCAAGGCAGTCCCAGTTGGCTAGCGCCGGTTACAGTGACTTACTCGTAACTGCCGCCTGTCCATTCATAGAAGTTTCGCAGAAGCCATCAACATGCATACATATATAGCCCGGGCATTTCCGATATCCGATCCGGTCGGCATTATCAACAACAGCAGCAGCAAGAGCAACAGACCGATATTATGCAAGCTTTGGGGTATTTCAAGCATTCGTATGTTAGGTTGGGTTCTGTTCTGTGACATTTTTTTTCGCGCCCATATAAAGTTTGTTTTGTATCTCTAAGGAATTCTGAGCCGAGAAATTCGTTTGAATTTCCCAAACGTGCTAAAAATAAAAGTCAGCAACAACAACAACAAGGAAGGGACTAACTGTCTCGAGATATGATACGTCAGCTGTCGAGGGGATTATGCAAATCGCTTTCAAATGCTGAATTAGTTGAGGTAGTACAGGTTGCTGGTGTCGTGGGCTGAAGTCAGGTGAAGGGTGCGCCGCGGGGAAGAACAGAGGCTGTGGAAACACCCTTGATGGACTTTAATTTGTTATATTCCCATCAGATGATGTATGACAGATATATGTACATATGTATGCACGAGTATTTCACTTAATGAATAATACACGTGCGAGCGTGCCAATCCAAACTTAAATATAAGCAATATATGTACTCGGACTTACGAAATGAGTCAGACAGGGATTTATATAATGGGTGAAGGAATGTCAAAAGGCAAATATGTAAAAGCTTAATAGAACGCAAAATTCATGGTTCTACCGAACCATAAAAGACCAAGAAATTTGTTCCTCTAAAAATTGAAATCAAACAATTGATACCACAAATTTTGGTTCCCACAGAACGATTCCAATCAATTGGGTGATCTATTGTAAATATTATGAGTATATGAGGTATAACTAGAGCCGGCACAAAGAATTTCACATTATAAGGACGCCCACATTGACAATGGGCCCCCATAGGATCAACTGGGATAGTCGACCGACTGTGAGATGTTTGCTGTTGATGCTGTCATACAGCTTTTGTGAAGCTTTTGTGGGGGCAAACAATTTGGCACCAGTTACATACATATGTATGTATGTACATTGTACAATAAAACGTGGAACGGAAAGGCCAAAAAGACTCACAGCGGCCTAAATGTTGTGGCCATTTGAGGTATGCTCACACAGGCACAGACAAACACACACACCACACACTCATACATACATATCTACATATGTACACGCTTAAATGCTAAGACATTCACTTAATCGGGCTTCAAAGCAATATTTTTGGGCGTATGTACGTACGATTTTGCCACGCATTAGGAAATGTCTGTGACTACGTCACGTGCAACGCATTTTCATATCGCCAAACCATGATGCAGTTATATAAGGTGGTCCATACCCACCCTCTCTTTCGGGTCTTGCTCAGACGCACACACATTCAATTCATCACTCACACACACACACACACATTCACAGCGAAGTTTGTTGTTGTATTTTCAAAATAAGCCCCGAAAAGAGAGCGTGGTGCGGGCTGGGACCACCTTGCATGATTTCATCATGCTTAAAACGAGATAGAAGGGTAAAAACTTTGGTATCGAAACTTTTGATACTCTTGCAGTCCGCGCTTAGAGGCAGCTTCGTCCAGTATCTAAATCACATATGGATTACAAATATAATACGAATACCTTCGGTAAAGGTACAACCATCCGAGCCAGATTCATAGGTAAACAACATTAGGATTGTTATTAAAAAACGCAGACAAGTCACACTTTGATTTATGAATGTTTGCAAAACTGCTGATACATTGACATATTAGACTAGCGTTAAAAAATTATTTTGACATATTGGCAGGACTCATACACATACGTATACGTTGGAAGACTGCATTCAGTGAATAAAACTAACTTGGTGTGGGTCTGCTAGTATCAGCTTTCACTGCCACTTGATTAGCAGCAGCGCAGCCTTACAGGTAGCAGAGCGAAAGTGAGGGAGATACAGTGTTGGATAATAAGTACTCTGTACTCTCTATGTATGTATATCCTCCTTCCGCTCTCACAGCCAACGCAATGGCTCTAAGGCTGAGTCTCACCCACACTGCTAGTTCTGCTCTTAGGCTGAGCTCTAAAGAGCGCAGAGGGAGAGAAAAATAGCAAATCAAAGCGCATAAAAGGAGCATCAGAAACTTAATGATCATGATCATTTTTGTAAACTGAAATGCTCGACGGACCCACTGTAGCGACAACGTAGGTGTCGTAGTAAGCGTTTAATTTTTGCCCTCTTTTTCATCGTATCTTTCCTCTTTTATAATTAAATTAAATCACCCACTAAAAGAGAGTGAGTGAGAGGGACTGTCCGAGGAGTGGGCCAGAGGATGCGATGGCGATGAATGGACTAGGTTGGCTGATTTGTGTATGTGGTGTGGCGAGCGTGTGCATGTGCCACGAAACTTGTTGGACCGTGGTCCCCCAGCATGAATGAATCAAGCCAGATCTCTGTATGAATGAGCGGCTGAATGAATGAATGGAACCCACATGCAATCTGAGGCGCTTCACAGCCAGAAACGCTGTCGTGAATCCAACCCGACGTCAAGACAAACTTTGATTCAAGTCCGACTCCACACACTTACACTTCCACTCATACGCATTTCTTATTGTTTGTGTAATTATATACCTATGTACATTCTATATTGTATCTTCTTGTATCTCTTTTTATTTTCCCCAAAAATATATATGTATGTATATACTTTATGAGGATAAAATTGAAAATGCGCACCACAATCGATGAACGATGATACAATCTGTGAGGGTATGGTGAGAAACAAGTTGCCACCGCTTGTCTTGGTTGCCAAGGGTCTTCGGGAATGAAAATCAAAATAAACAAATTCGAGTGGTTGATGACGGGGGAACAGCGGGGCACTCTGTGTTGCTCCAATCTTGTCCCAGCGTTTCAAGCTTCCTCAGCTTCCCAGGCCACAGCCTTATTTCTCTTGTCCCCTCCACAGTCTTACTCCCTTGATAAGGCTGTGGATGCGTAGAGATCATTTACGTAAGTTAAATGCTGCGTTTAGGCTTAGGTCGTCCCCTTTTTGATAGGTTAGCAGGTGGTGAAAGGAGTAGAGCTGATGAGGATGTGTGGAGTGCGTATGAGCGTTAGTGAATGATGACTACATCTGAATTATCTATTATCTGAAGATCGGATCAGGTTTGACTGTATTGTATCAAGTATATTTCAACCCATTTCTCATATTTATGAATGGGGAAGACATCGGTACACAGTGGAATGCAATTCGCAGATCAATCGTACTGATGCGATGGTTTCCAAGGACAGATTTAGATACAAATACTGATACACACACAAACATTTTTAGATACATGCTATTTTTTTATTATTCGCTTGATTATTCAACTTTGATGGAGCGTCGAGAAAATACTTTTCTAATTATTCATTTCACACTCAGATATGAAATTCATTTTTAATTAGTTCTATGATCGAGTAAAAAATGGAAGACATAAAACTAGAAAAACGATTTGAAATATGTACGAACATACCACATGCAAATTTACCTATGTATGTATGTGCAGTATGTAGCTGTATTAAAAATATGCAATTTAAAGTAAAGTGCTACATTTTTGAAATATGAATATGTATGTACATATTATATGAATATTCGACTTACAGTGATCTCAAGTGATCTCTTCTCTGAATGCAAAAAATGAGCCCCAAATGCTGATGAGATCACAAATGATTTATCATCATTAGTACAGAAGACAAAGAATGATGCATACACCCATATATACATACATATGTACATAATTATGTATGGGTTTACGTCTGAACATACCTACATATATGAATGGTATAGTATGGGTAGTGAAATACTCCCCGAAAGCCCAGACCATTAACTAACTCGGTAAAAGAAGGGAGTCGTAAGTAAACCGATTTCGCTGGAGAATGGCGTTATAGATCGACGAGTGGTTAACTTATATTGGGCCTCAGGTGGGAGCGGGCCCCTCAAGCTTGATTCGACTTGCGTAAGCGTTTCGCTGGGGTATTACTGTGTGTGTGTGTGTGTGTGTGTGAGTGTATGTGCGAAATAGGAGTAATTTATACGTACATTTTGTATGTTTGTATTACCATATAATTGGATACTCGAGAGTTTCTTGACACCGCTCCCAGTTCAGTGTGTACATATGTACATATTTACGCGTTCTTCAATTGCGAATTTTGAAATTGTATGGAACTATTTTATCAGCTCTATTAACGGATCCATCAAGTGCCAAACTTGTTTCGGTAAAAAAAGTCTTAAAGTGGTTTCAAAAGTATTTTCAAACAGAACAGTCCCCAAAAATTCTCCATCTTTCTCTCTCCTTCCTCTCTTCCTCATGCACCGCAAGACTAACCGAAATTCGTTTTCAGCGTCGAACTTGTACTTGGAAAAATCCCAATAAAATGAAACAGCGAATAAATAATACTAAAAGACTAAAAATTGAAAATGAATATCAAAGCCGTCGACTGAATCAGGGCCTAGGGCCTAAAAGTTTAATTGATCCGGAAATCTTCATTGCCAAGAAAATCTGTTATACATAGTGGTGGTGGTTTGTGACAAAACCAACAACCAAAGTGGTAAATTGCGAACAAAAAGAATAAGAGAAGAGGAAGATACAGAAGCAGAAGCAGAAGAAGAAGAACAACAACGTGATACAAATACAGCCGCATTTTGGTCACAGATAGAGATACAACGACAGAGGGTGAGTGAGAGAGAGAGAGAGGGAGAGATAGCGTTAGAGGCAAAGCAAACGCAAGTATGTGAATTTTGTTGTTGTTGTCGATAGGTTGTTGGGGAGGGACCTGAAGGAGGTGCGCACAATGCGACTGAGGCATATTTACCAGAAAGGGAAAACCTGAAATGACTACACACACAAACACAGGCACAGACACGCACTCAAAGGCGGCTACAGTTGAACGCGAAGATTTTGAAGTAGAAACGCGTCGCTGGATGGCGAAGTAAAAGAAAAAGCAAGAAGAAGCACAAGCGATAGCGTCAGAAGAAGCTAAACAGAAAGCACAAGAAATAAAAGAGAAACAAAAAAATCTCATATTATTTTGGCCTTCAAAAAATTTTGGCGGGCAATGAACCAACAACAACTGAGAGAGCGCGCACACGCACACAAGAGCAGCGACAGACAGACAGACAGAAAAACAGAGCGAGAGACGGAGACCAAAGCTTGCATACGTATGTACATATGTATGGGAGACCAAAGCTTTCATACGTATGTACATATGTATGTACTTACATATATAAAAATGAGACAGACACATGACCAAGAGCAGGAGTGTCGTGGTATAGTGCCTGCTGGGTGGGAAGGGGCTACATTGGTAGACTCATGGCTCCCCCATGACTTGCAAATAGCAGCAACAGCAGCAGCGGGCCTGTGTTTGAGTCGGGTTTGCCTTCCTTCACCTGGGCAAAAGCAACTCAAACCCATCCTCATCCCTCCTACTTAATAACGCATTGCGTGCAGACTTTCAAGTAGACAGCCTCGAATACTGAGGCAGAGAGAGAGAGAGTGAGAGTGCGATACGCAGTTGCCGTCTGGCGAAGCACAGTAAGCGCCTCTTTCAATCCATTACTTCCCCTGCCCAATGCACAAGCGACTGGAGAAACAATATCACCACACCACGAATACGCTCGCGTAAACGACCAGATAGTAAATACATACATATGCCTACCTAACCAAATTGGAAAGAACAATTAAAACAAATTAATTTTGTACGGGTTTGTTCTAGGCTCTCACGTATTTTTGCTAGTTTGATTTGAAATAAGACCCACTGAGTTGTGTATTAAAATATGAGGATCATACATACATATATAAACTACCTTTCCTTGTCAAGACGCTGAATCATAAAATCCCCAAAAGTACAATGTGTGGTAATGAATTTAGGGGGCTAGAGGGAAGCCCAGGCAAGGATCTCCACACAGTGGACCACGGGCAGCGGACTTAAGAAGGCTACGGCGGCATCGTTTCACACGGTCATAAATGGTAGGTAAATTTTGGATGATGTGCTGTGCTGGGAAAATGCAGCATAACGGCTACGTACGGACACAGGCTCGGTAACGGTTACGGTAATGGCAATGAAGCAGGAGCCCCAACATCAACATCATCGTTGTCTACGAGTCCATCGAGTAAAAATGTTAAACTTGTGTCTAATTTGTGAATACAAAGTGAAGGAACTCTTCCTGCCGTGCATATTAATTGGAGGGGCTCGACACGGAGGGCAGAAAAATTGCCGAAGGGAAGCAAGGCTGCCGCTGCTGTTGGGCGCGGCGTAGCTGTTGTGGCTACCTGTTGCCACCAGGCTTGGACCTAATTTGAGGTTCAGTTTTCGACTCGAATTCGGGCTGCAGATTTTTGTTCACTGCTGAGCTTTGAATCAATTTGGATTTAGATTTTTCATTCACATCAAGTTATGTTTTACACCAAACTTTACACCATATATGTACATATGTACATTGTGCATAGCTTTTGGGTACAGTTCAGAAGAGATTTAATTACTTTATTATTATTTTCAGCTATGATATGTTTTTGTTTCAGTTTTCACTTGAGCTTTGGAGTCGTTTTGGAGTCGGATCGTGGAGCTTTTTGGCATTCTTAAGGCATAAGGCACACAGGAGTGCCAAAGTGTTACCAACAGCACTAGCGAAAAGAACCACCACCGTAAAAGCGAACGGAATTTAAAGGAATCTTAGCACACAATCATATGCGAGTCGAGGCACGCTCTGTTGGGCAAATTAACTTAAAATTCCGTTTACGTTTTTCTTGCTTAATAGGATTCCCTTTATTTCTTATTTTTATACCCGTACTCAAAAAAGAGTTAAGGGGTATATTAGATTTGTGGTAAAAGTGGATGTGTGTAACACAGAGAAGGAAAATTTTCCGACCCCATAAAGTATATATATTCTTGATCAGCATCAATAGGCGAGTCGATAGAGCCATGTCTGTCTGTCCGTCTGTCCGTCTTGTTTGACGCCTGGTTCTCAGAGACTATAAGAGTTAGGGCAACCAAATTTGGTTTCAAGACTCATGTGATATCACACTGCTACAAGTGTATTTCAAAATTTCGCCCCGCCCCCTTCCGCCCCCACAAAGGACGAAAATCTGTGGCAGGCACAATTTTAAAGATACGATAAAACTAAAAACGCAGTATCGTAGAGAATGCCCATATCTACCAGATTGCCGAATATGAATCAGATCGGATCATAAATATAGCCAGAATGAAGAAATTAATTTTCAGCTGCTTCCCCCGCCCCCTCCTGCAAGACAAACACAACTCATTCTCTCTCTCGCTCGCACACTCTGCCGCGTTCAGTGCGCGAGCAACCCCTAGCAGAGGAAATGTAGAATCTGAATGGTACATCTATAATCTACATTTTAGATGTAAAATATACATTGTAGATGTAGATGTAGATAACAGATGTAGCAAAAAAATGTAAAATGTAAAATTTTTTTTTTTTTTCTAAAATTCTAAAAAATTATATCTCAAAAATGTATTTACTGACTGAGTACGGGTATAAGTAGAGTCGCGTCCCCAGAAGCGACTCACACGTTCCTTCTCGTTTTTTTTGCTTCCTTTAAAGTTTAAACCAACAGAGGGAGATGGTTATAAAATGAATTAAGCGAGCGAAAGACAGATACATATGAACATACATATGTGATTAGTTGAAGCTCAAAACTGTGACCCCAACTCAAAGTTCTTTTCTTGGTTCTCCTAAAAAACTATTCGGAATTCTAGGAAATGCCAAATTCATTTTTTGTTACTTTTTAAAATATTTGGAATTGAGATTGGGATATATTTCGTTAAGGATTTGTTTGTTTATTTCTTACAAATTAGTGTCCTATATCAGTATATATATATATATATATATATATATATATATATGTATATATGTATAACGACTTAAGCTCCAAAGCCGCCTGTTACCGATGGACTAAGGGACTCCTGTCCCGTGACTAAGTACGTATACTTAAATAAGTTGAAGAACTTTCGGTTAACTTGTTGATTACGATTACGATTGATTTCTTTGGATATTAATTTGGCCTACGTATGTATACATATGTATGTACGTACTGTTCCCTGAACAATTGACACTTAGCTTTCTGCTCAACCCATTATTTAAATGGCAATCACGTAAATGGTTGGTCGACCAGCTCCTATCGAATGTCAGGTATAATTTTCCCATGTCCCCGAAATCTGTTCGAGCAACTTAAGTGAAATAATTGCCGATCTTTGTTATATTTCTTTTACTGTGCTTCTTCTTTTTTTGCGACAGACTTTTGTTTGTTTATCAGAAATGCCACGCACAGCAGACAGACGCCAGTAGTTCGGTGACTGTCAAAGGCAACGCGAAGAGTGTAGGAAAAAATCAAATCAGATGGGCAATTAATCAATCAAAATGAGAAACTACACGGAGAATTGAAATAGCGAGCTTCTATTGGGACCCCCGCTACAATTGTCAATTGATTCAATGCCCGGCAAAGAGTTCAAGATATGGCCAGACGAGCGAAAAATTTTTGGCAATTCGATATGGCCTGGCCCGGCCCGCAGGGGCTGGCTCCCACCAATTTATGCCCAGCAATTAGTTGGCAATTGTCCCCCCAGTGAGACTCCGGTACCGCTGAAAACCAATGGAAAAAGTCTAAACTGACAAAACTATTTCATTGATTGCCAACCATGTCCAATGCGATATTTTCGAACAAGACAGACACTGGCTCAACAAAACTTTTAGACAAACTGTGATTGTTGTTTTAGCATTTACGTGGCAATCTTGTCGCATCCGATCTGCGCCGATCGGCTCGCTGAGCTGCTTTCCATTGTTGCCATGCCAATTTAACGGATCGATTATTAAGCAAATTAAGGAATGTCAATGCATACGCTTAGCATATTCACGGCAACTGGTTCAGCGGTGTACCACTCCCTTCGCGTCTCGTGTTGGCACAACTTCAATGAACTTGATTCCAGTCCCAGACACGCTGACAGGTCCATGCTAGAGGTGCCCAAGCCAAATAGTTTGTGACTTTATTAGTGACTAGCTGAACGCTGAAAAGATTTTAATAGCTTTGCCGAATCGCTTTATTTTCTTTATTCCGTACATATGTACATGTATTGATTGAAATTGGTCTGATTTGTCCATAAGATGAGTGGATTACGTTATGTTACCATAATATATTTGTATAAATATTCTAATAATTAGTGAATAGTGAGTACAGCACCACTTGTAGAAAATACATTACAATAGTTGATTGTTTCAACCTCATATGATATTTGCACATAACGTATACATGAACGACTGCAGGCAAACAACAATTAATATTTACGCGTTCATCTCTATGATTCGTGTCACGTAGCCATCTCGGTCTGAATGAATAGATTTGCTTTTGTAGTATTTTGTGCAGATTTGACTGTATCGAGATCTTAATTCTACTGGCCCATCGTTCGATAGCTTGAATAAGATTCAGATTTCATTAATTAGATTATGTGTTTGAATTGCTGTTGCTCGATGTCGCCTGATGTTGTCCGTCCACCTCAGTGGACGGTTGCTAGCTTCGCTGTAGATCGGATTTGATTTCTGGGGAACCTCGATCAACCTGCTGTCTCTGATGATGCCTTACCTCCACTTGTGACTGTGAGTCTGCTCTGGAGACTGGCTTATCTTTTTATACCGCTTTGTCAAACCAATGACATTTCAAACATTTCGTATGCAAATGAATTGTTTGAGGCGTCGCATAAACTATGAGCATAAAAATGCCAACTTCGAGTAGACAAAACGAAGGGAACGTATAAGTCGCTTCGGTGGCCGCGACTCTACTTTTATACCCGTACTCAGTCAGTATATATTTGGGCTTGTGATTTATATACAATTTTTAAATATTTTATATGTTTAACTTTTGTTTTGCTACATCTGTCATCTACATCTAAAATGCTGATTCTACATCTTCTCCGCCTGGGGTGGCACCCGCACCGTGCATATGGCAGCGTGTGTGTGTTAGCGAGAGAAAGAGGTAGGGTAGCAACTGATATACTTCCTTCATTCTGGCTATTAATAGTCCAATGCAGCCCAGATTCGGCAATATGGTAGATAATTTCATTCTTTACGATACTGCGCTTTTAGTTTTCTCGTATTTCTAAAATTGTGGGTGCGTCAGATTTTTGTCTTTTGTGGGAGCGGAAGGGGCGGGCGTTTCATCCTCTGCGTTACACACATCTACCTTTTTCACAAATCTAATATACCCCTTTACTCTTTGAGTATGCGTATAAAAATGTTCAAATAATATTAACTGACCACAAAACAGCAGCACGTGCGGCTCGGAAACGGGTTGGTTTTAAGCCTTTTTGGGCAAGGGGAGTTTGCTATTTTTCGTGGGCAAAAATAATGCTTCTCACCTTCTATTGGACCAGGAGAGTCCTGCGCTAACAGATATATGTACATATATACAGATGTATGTGCGAAATTTCTTCAATGTACAAGGTTATGGTTCTTCCCAATGGGAACTTCCCATTCCAGCTTTGTAATTAATTTGATTTGGCAGAATAAACGTATAATTTTTATTATCAGTTTCGGTTACCCATATAAACCAATCGGAACAAAAGTCCGTCCTTGGACTGACTATTTGAATGGCATCTGTACGAAATTCATTTCTATGATCGCTGCACAGATACACCGACTCTGATCATGTTATGTAAATTAGGATACATGAAACTTATTTTTGTTCAATTTTGGTTTGCTTATCTTTATCAAAAATTAAGATTATGATGACTTCCACAGCAGTCGCATTTCAGTTAATTTAATCGTCATTTGATAATTTCAATAACAATTTTTTCTTTATTTTTGTCTTTTTTTTCACGAAGAGCTGTCAATTGTCAAAATTCTTCATACAATTTTTCTATTTGAAGGAATCACTAAAAGTAACCTAAGCCGTCTAGCTTTTAATTGGTACCCATACCAAACAGAAACAAAACTGTGTCCACAACCAGTTCCCTTCTCCTACTACCTTTTGAAGGGAAATGTCAAAATGGTCGCCAGTGCAAGAATATCGGGCTTAAAGACTTCAGTAGGGTCCGCCGTCTTAATCGTCGTACAGTTCAAAAGGAAATGCCAAAAAGGTGTGTGAGTTTGGAGGAATTTGATTTTTATTTTATATTTTTGGGGGTTTTGGCTTTCAGGACCAGATTTTATTTCATTTCATCTTAACTGGAATCAAATTATGAAATCCACGACAATCGTGAAGATGAGGATGATAACGAAAGCTAGAATCGATTCCCCATAGTTTGGGAATGAAGCGCATCTAAATGGGATGTCTGTGAGAAAGGAATACGCACCGTGGCTTGGCTATAGAAGTGGACGAAAAAAAGAGTTAAGTATAGAAAATGTACCGAAAATTAGATCGGATTTAAGAAGCAAAGCTGGGTTTAGATTGTTGATTCTGTGTCTGCTGGGATGTAAATAAGATAAGATTAACTCTTTTTCCAAATGTACATTGGTAAGTTTGTGTGTATATGTATGGTTTGTGTATGTACATATCTATCTTGTTTGATCAGACCCCTCTGGCTACCTAGAAAGTTATCACATGCATCCCTTGATGGTACCTTTGTGATATCTCTTCGCAGAGTGGGGCAGGAAGCGAACTAAGATCGAGTTAGGATCTGGCGATCGTCACACATTTTGCCATTGACAACGATGGCGTCGCCTTGAATGGGTCGCGGAGAGGTGTATGGGGATAACGGGGAGGCCAGGTAAGTCGAATTGAACGCCACGGGCATAAAGTTCACACTCGTAAATAAATAAATTTAAATGGCGGCACTTCTTCTGTTAATCTTTCCCTTTTTTTTTTGTTTTTTCCTGTGTCTTCTTATTTTTTATCTTCCTCTTCTGGTTCGCTGTATTTATTTTGAATTTGTTGTTTATACCCTTCCAGAAGGTATTAGGATTTTGGTCAGATTCTTGCATCGCAGTTGATTATGCATTAATTATGGTACAGTGATATTGATTGGTTGTACAATGTGCATACATATGTAAGCTTGAAACGGCGTATTGGCTGAAATATCTAAATACATTTACTTATACCTTGTTGCTTAAGTTGAATCCGATAAGATCGGATTACTAAGTCTTATGGTAAGGGTATATGCAAGATATGCAGCGTCGACGCCCGAAACGCGCTTTTCTCGTTATTTTCTGTTGTTGCTGCTGAACCTACTCAGTCGTAGTCTCTGAGTTTTTTGGGTTTTTTCTGGGGATATTTTTTGGATTTTTTTGGTTCGCAAAACGTTTTTCATAAGAAATTCAGCAGGCAAGCTTAAGATTTTGTTTCCTTGGTTCCTGGGCATTAAGATTTTTATGGTTATTAATTTGCTAAGTAATACAGAGATGATAAGGTGACCGCGGGTCGGATGATGCGAATGGCGATGGGATGGGATGGGCTCAACTGAGCTGAAGAGGTGGTGATGAGGATTTCGAGGCTGATGGCTTGCGGAAAGAGCTTTCAAGCTAAAGCTGCGGTGCGCCAGAGAGCTGGAGTGAACAGCCAGGCCAAAAACAAAAAGTAATAGCAATAAAGGGCAAACAAGAGTTTGTAGTATTGTGAATGAAGATGGATATAAAATGGATATTTTGTCCACCATTTTGTCTGTTTTTTTTATATCTTTTCTTTTTGTTTTTTGTATAAGTACATACAAACGTATTTATACATACGTATTTAAATGTTGGGGAACCGCAGGTATTGTGACCCATTAATAATTCCAGGTAGTCATAGAGAAACCTGGCGGATGGGAGGAGGATGAGGTATCTTCGTAGCTGAGGCCAAAATAATGACACAAATTGATATTAAGGTAAATAACAAATGGATGGTAATAGTCTTATAGTCCAAATGACAGTGTAGCCGATTCAAAAATAAGCAGGGTGAACCTATCGATATCAGTATTTCAATCATTCACAGCCAATCGCCCATCGCAGCTCGGTTGTATCGGGGCCAAATTGACGCCATTAAGATGGATCACACACACAAACATACACACACACAAAATAATTAATTGGCTTTCAACACTGGTCCTAGTTCGGTCTGTCAGCTTTTGAGGGGGGTGGGTGCCGTCGTCGCACACCAGGAAGCTGATTCCGGTGCATATTTTTGCATTTAAAATTGAATTTTATTTTTAATCCAGTATAATTTTAAAAAAATATACAACAAAATTGTTCTTTGTAGAAATTATTCAAAATTTTCATTTTTGAATAATCATGCACGTTGGAAGGAATAACTAGAATAACTATAGACCTCATTTTTTTGGATACAGGCGATCACAAAATTCTTCGACTTTTCCCACGTCTTTTTGCCTTGGGCCCCACTGTGCGTCATCTTTCTAATTCAATTCTGAACGCTAATAACTTTCAATTCCATTCCAGCCAATTAAAAAACAAAAACAATTTGGAAATGTGTTCAAACATGAACAAACATACACCATTCATCCGGCACTCTATAATTATGTATTCAGGTTTGCTTGTCGCCATAATAAATACATAAATAATTAAGCCAAACAAAAAAAAACAAAAAATGTTGTGCTGGTGCCTCGAGGCCCAAGTGGAAACTAACCGAATCAGAGCCGAGATTGCGCTGGGCTGAGCCCTTCATTGTCAACCTGTTGTCGTTTGATTAGCCTCTGCCTCTGTCCCTGTCCGCCATACCGACCTCTTCTACCATACTCGTACAAGCCTGACAAATCAAGTTGGTTCATATTCCAGTTGAAACCGAAACATAAAAATCATCGCATAAAACATAATTTAATTCAAAAGCTATACAAAAGTTTTTATACGCACTGTGCTTGATGATTGTCTGTCTGTATGTCTGTTAGTGTGTTTTTTGATGACTTCCCCTTTCGATTTTGGTTTGGTTCGTTCGCCACATGATCGGTACGGCACCCCAGTTATCCAACCAGTGAGCTCGCCAACCCCCCAATCCCCAAAATCCTAACTCCTCGCACCACGAATCCGATCCTCAGTCGGCCTATGCGTGTTGGTCGAGTATGTAAATGGATCTTTTAAATATTTATAAAATTTAATTGCGTTTGTTATGCGTATTTTCTGACTGAAACTGACTGGGGGGCTACCTCAAAGACGCACATTCTTTCAGCACTCAACACTTTGCTTCTTGGGCCGCAGCCGACCAAAGGTGACGGAAGCCAGCAGATTGTACTACCAACGAGAAGGAACGTGTGAGTCGCTTCTGGGGACGCGACTCTACTTATACCCGTACTCAGTCAGTAAATACATTTTTGAGATATGATTTTTTAGAATTTTAGAAAAAAAAAAAATTTTACATTTTACATTTTTTTGCTACATCTGTTATCTACATCTACATCTACAATGTATATTTTACATCTAACATGTAGATTAAGATGTACCATTTATATTCTACATCTCCTCCGCTAGGGGTTGCTCGCGCACTGAACGTGGCAGAGTGTGCGAGCGAGAAGGAGAATGAGTATCGTGTCTCTTGCAGGAGGGGGCGGGGGAAGCAACTGAAAATTAATTTCTTCATTCTGGCTATAATTATTATCCGATCTGATTCATATTCGGCAATCTGGTAGATATGGGCATTCTCTACGATACTGCGTTTTTAGTTTTTTCGTATCTTTAAAATTGTGCCTGCCACAGATTTTCGTCCTTTGTGGTGGCGGAAGGGGGCGGGGCGAAATTTTGAAATACATTTGTAGCAGTGTGATATCACATGAGTCTTGAAACCAAATTTGGTTGCCCTAACTCTTATAGTCTCTGAGAACCAGGCGTCAAACAAGACGGACAGACGGGCAGACGGACAGACAGACATGGCTCTATCGACTCGGCTATTGATGCTGATCAAGAATATATATACTTTATGGGGTCGGAAAATTTTCCTTCTCTACGTTACACACATCCACTTTTACCACAAATCTAATATACCCCTTAACTCTTTTTTGAGTACGGGTATAAAAAGTTATTGCCCAGAGCTTCGTTCAATTCAACGATATTGGGCCATACTAAGAAACATGTAACAGATAATAAATAAAACTGGACGCGTACAACCCGTAGGGTTACCAAAGAGTATAGATATTTTAGATTTTCCATTGACAACTTTTCCGTCAAGTTTTTGTTAGGTAATGTTGGGCACACAAATTTGCTGTGCTCTCAATTCGGGATGATCAGAATCAGACTGATAGAATAACTAGCAATACATAACCGAAAGGCATACATAAAGAGCCATGAGTAGAGCTGAGATTTTATGAAGACTCCAAGCTTGGCTCCAAGCTTGCTGTGTTTACTGGTGAATAGAGTTTATGTTTACTAGTTTGATTTTTAAATAATAATATAATATTCTTATTATATGAGCTGTTTAAATTATGCTACTTCTGGGTCTCTGGGAGATCATCCACCCCTCATTGCGACTTATGGCTCTATTAATAGTTCAGGGAACGGGGCTATGTGGACAACTCTAATGATGAAGAATCGTAGCTTGGCTTTGAAAAATGGAACACTTACACGGACGCGTGTCTGTTTGTGAAGAGAAGGGGGCGGTGGCATGCGTATATCGATAGGTGTTGCTGGGGTAATTTGAAATTCAAATTCAAATTATTGAACTTAAATTTACTTCGCTTTCTTATACTATACATATCGCGATACGAACAATAGTACGCTCGAACTGCCGCTGGCGATTTCGACCCGCAGACGAACCGAAGATGGAGCTGGCAAAGCTGGAATGGGTATGGGTCTGGGCCTGGGGATGGATGACGCCATGGTCTGGGCGTGAACGGCAGACACTCGCCTAACTTCTCCGAAATTCACACGCCGGTTAATTGATTGCAGCAGCAGCAGTAACTACAAAGAAATCGTTTTTCAATCATTAGTTATGTGTTCCTTAAGCCATGGTTACCGCCCCAGATCTGGAACCTCCTCTCGACCTCAGTGTCCGAGTGTTTTTACTTGAAACTCTCGAGTGGATGGCAAAAGTGCCAGGTCGCTAATTGTAGAAGAGAAATTAGAGCGGTTCGTCTCTAGGATTTGTGTTAATTTTTGTTAATTTTATTTTATCTCTATTTTATTTCTCTCGAATAGGAATAGGCTTAGGTTTATGTTTATGTTTCGGTATAGAGATAAGGACGGGCTACCTGTGCGGAGGCGGGTAGTTTGCCGTTTGCTATTTGCCGCTGTTTTAATTTCGGTTTGGAAAATGGTTCGCAGTCGCTCTCGAAATATATGTATATGTATATAGACACAATGTTTGCTCAAGCAATTCATTAATCATTGATAATTACATTAAATGTAGGCCTACCTGAGCATGCGTCGTCTAATGAACATCAGCCGGAGCAGCGCAGAGCAGCCTCGGACTTAGTTTCAATTTCAGACCAGACCCGACGTGAGTTTTATTATTACAAACCGAACGTTTAGTTTATAATTTTTCAACTGGTTGCCAAGCGAGTTGGCCTGGCCACTTCTTTGTTGCTGTTCCTCTCTGCTTTTAATTGCACGTGAATTTTGAAAAACGCGGCGCACTAGAACCCCATCAGGCAAACTTGACTTGACTTGGACTGCCGCTGAGGCTGAGGCGGGCCATGAAACAGACTTTGAGACGAGAGTGGGTTGGAGTGGAGGAGCATGTCTCTGGTACGTGCATTCTCTGTGGGTCATCAGTCGAGTAAAAAACAAGAATATATTTGGCCGCTTTCCTGCGAAAACCGTTTGCAACAGCAGCACTCAGCTATTCGGCTTCACTTGACTTGACATTTGTTTCAACGAAACAAAAGCCTGAAGACCTTCGGAGTTGTCAATGCCATCCAGCACAGTCTCTCTCACTCTCTTCTCATTAAAAGGGTAATGGAAAAAAGTTTTGAATCATGGGGACGGACGCTTTCTGGTAGTAATTCTATAAGGTTGGTATATAGACAAAACGCTGCAGAACCACTTGAACTCTGGCCAGACAATAAAGCACTTGAAAAATTAACATGGATTTTCGGTCCGTCCGGCCGGAATAATCAATTCGGGGCCAAATGTAGAGGCAAACTCACAACCAACGCAAATTGCAAAAAGCAATGGGAAAATTCTATTTGGGGGTTTGGTTTGGTTTATATGTGGCCTCTTTTTGTTCTCGGATGCCAAGGCATGAATCATACTTGCCGACTAATGCATTTTCACGAAGCTGGCCAAAAGGAAAAACCTGCACCGGCGAGGCCAGAAACGCAGACGGCCAAATGCGTCGACAACGATGTCTTTAAGCAGCTTTGAGTGGTCTCTGTGGGGTGTGCGGTGTGCGATGTGCAGTGGCTCAGCAGGGGGGTGTGGTGGTGTGAGGGCGAGGAGTCTAATCAGTGACAGTGTAGCTGTGTTTCCCACCAGATGGCGTCATCGTTAGCGTCAGCGTCAACCGACCAGCTCAGACTTTAGACATTGAATCGATATTTGTGCTGGCTATCCCAGGGAGTAAATGGCTTTTTATCGGACAAGAGGATGGTCATACGTGTGTAAATGTTAATTTATACATTAAGGTATATGTACATACATGTATTACTGAATCGGATCAGAGGCTGTAGATATAGGGACTTTCAACTTTCGAACAACAACAAAAATGTGAATAGTTGTAAGCCCTTCCTCCACAAAAATCCTCCAATCAAATCTAAGAAAACGATTTCGAAACCATAGTGGAGTAGTGGGTATTCCTCGGTCGACGCCTTGCAGTAATGGCTTGTTCAATGACTTCACTTGGTGTTCTAGGGTAGGGTGTTCGCATTCTCTCGTTCCGTAGTATGTGTGGGCAGCCTATAGTTCAACTGAATTTCCAAGTCATCGTCAAAGCAAGCTGTGTCTGTATATGTATCTCTACTAAAAGCAAAGAAATCACAAAGAAAGTGAAGAAATAACTGTGATCAACTAATTGCCTGCTTTTAATAAACGCTCTTCTTGTCACTTAATCTGTTACGTTATGACACCAATGTCCATAAGCGAAACCATTATGTAGGCAATTGGCAATTGGCGACGTCGCACAGTGGGTGCCTCGGCCATTTCAGCTTGCTGAATTAATAACTTCTAAACGAATCAAGATATCTTTATTCAGAAACTGCATGAGAAAGGAAACTTTTCCAATAGTATGGTGCTACAATGTCCAGAAGCTTTACAATAAATAGTTAAGGCTGAACTTTGATTCTTTGATTCCGGTGAATATTTGCCATCCAAAGCGCTCATAAAATTCTTTGACTTTTTCCAACTCTTTTTGGCTGAAGCAGCACTGTGCGTCGCCACTGCGGTCAGCGGCAAAAAGTATCCGAAAGTGGTCGGAATCTGGCAGTATTTGGAAATTCACGTTGCAACGGCATTATGAATTATGCATCTTTAAATCTTAAATTTGTCTGGGTCTGCCCTTCGTCATCAGCCAATCTTGGAAAAGCTTTAAATGTAAGTTTCCTTTGAACCTAATCAAATCAAATTTGTTAATTTTATATTTGATCCCTTTTTCAGCCGACTTGTTTGCTACCGTAAGCTCCATTTTAAGTAGAAACGTCAAAAATTTGGAATAATTTTTGTCATTTGGGTCACTTAGTGGTCCGGATATTTCTGCGAAGCCGAAGAGTCTCTCAACTGCTCGTACACGGTTGTAGGCCCGTCCAACAAGGAAGATCGATATCTCTCAGGCAGATGTACATACATAAATATACATAAATATGTATGTATGTATGAAATGGTGTTTCTGTAGGGTCTGAAATTTGAATCCTGGATCCATTCATTCATTTCATGCTTGAGTTGCCTAGCTGTTGCTGTTATTTTTATACCCATACTCGAAGAGTTAAGGGGTATATTGGTGCTGTGGCTTTGTGTAACGCAGAGAAGGAAAAGTTTCCGCCTCCACAAAGTATATATTCTTGATCGATGTCTGTCTGTCCGTCCGTCCGTCCGTCGTCCGTACACTGCAGATGTAGATGACAGATGTAGCAAAACAAATGTAATCATAAGCTCACATAAACATACGACTGGGTAAGGGTATAAATGTAGAGTCGCGGCAACAGAAGCGACCCACAACGATCCTCCTCTTGGTTTCTTTTAAATTTCCGTTTAATTCCGTTTACCGAACATTTTGAGTTTTTCTTAACTTTGGTTTTTGTTGTAGTTTTTGGAAATTAACACAAAAACATTAATTTCGTTACGAACTAATGTCTTTTGGACATCAGTACTGCGGCCCAGACAGACAGCCCGACGAATGAATGGCTCGTATGAATGGCTGAGAATAAGTTTTTTTAGGCCTCTTGGTCGAAAGGATGAGAGCTAAAAGACGCCAGATGAGATGAGAATTCCTCCCTAGGCAGGCACGACACAACACGACAACACTGACCCGGGACAAGTGAGCTAAAACAAATTTAAACATTTCAATGTAACGGGCAGACGCCAATGGAAGGAGGAGGGGGTATGCGAATTGGAATTGGAATGGGAATGCTGAAGGTCTACCCCAGGCGGAGGCAGTCAGTCAGACGGTCGGTCGGTTGGACACAAGCGCGCGCATCAATTGTCTCGCAAGAAAACCGGGAAGGAAACAACACAATACACTCAACCAGCAAGAGATGAAAAAAAGGTTGTAAGCACTTTTCGCAGGCTGGCATTTGTTAGTTTTTCCAATTTCCAGTTTTCTACGGTGCCATCCAGTCAGTTCAGAGTATGCTCAGCTGGTCTAAAGGTTCGTCACAGCTTATGGATATCTCTAGGAGAGGGACTTTCTGTAAAGACTCTTTGATTAACGCAGGTGTTAGGGTGAGGCTTACTTACATATGCATATTATGTACATATGTGTGTTGTTAGTTGGTCACATTGCTGGCATGTATCCTGTGCCCTAACCGAAGTACAGGGTATGCTCGCAGTTCGTCAAACAATCCCTTCGATCTCTGGGCACACTCGTATGAGCTGGCAGTGGACGTTGGCTTCTGGTAAGTCCCATGCCGTACCTTGCCATAATGATGGCCATGTCTATGTCCATTGGGGTCTGCCTCGGCAGCCAGCCGCTGGTAACTGCCAAACGCAGCTCGTAGGCATTTGCTAATTGAGCCACGACAAGTCCCCGTCGATTGTCCACCCCACCCCTTCCAGTCGACTATCCAAACAATCCAAGGCCAGCTTGTGAAAATTTGTGTTAACACTTCCGGTGCTGTTGGGCCATCTGTAGAATCAGGCAACTTTTACTTTTCCATTTTTCGAGTTTTGGTTTCTTTTTTTTTTAATTTCTTTTCGTATTTTATGCAAAATTTTCGATGGTCGAGCCTAACGACCTCGTCTCTGTTTCCAAGCGCGTAAATTCGTTGGCCTGAAGCTTTTGTTACCATTAAAGGGCCGCTTAACAAAAAACTAAAATTAATAGAAAAAGCCTAATTGAAGGCTGGCCTTAAATGTGCCCTAAGCATTAAGCGTGTGGCCGACAAAAAAAAGGCAGCGTGTTAAAAAAACACACATAATTCATTACGGAATCGCAGATTTCCCAATGAGCTACACCGTAAAAATTAATTAAAATACAAATTATTTTTTTTTTAGAAATCGAACAGGCTATAAAGTATGTACATATGTATGTAGCAGTGGATTAATTTAAATACATAATTATGTACTACTTACATATGTACATAAATGGAAACTATAATATATTGTAAATGTGGTCATGATTTAATAATACCCGATCCCGCCTATAGTTACTCTCTCTATTAACACCCTTTCACGCTGGCCATTCAGAAATATGTTATGTGTACCTAACTCATATTGCAGCACCCATCCTCAACAACGGATTCCCTTCGACGCCACGACAACTGTCATATCACGTGACACAAATCAAATTCACACCACAGTGACAAAAAAAAATTGAAATCATTTCATTGGACTTTTTATCAGTTCACGAGGATGGAAGGGGGGCTTCGTTCTGGAGGCAGACAGATGATGTCGGTCTGTGGTTCCGGGATGGCCGTGTCCTCCTGGGTTCCTGACCAACGGCCCCTGCCTCAGGCCAATTGTGCAAATAAACGAGCAAGTTTGTCGACTTGATTAACGAGATAATGACCAATGAAGTGCCGACTATAGACCAATATTGTTGAGCCAGCTTTTCTCTCTCTCGCTCTCACAATCTGTTCCCCACTACCAAAACTAACCTCATCATCGACCCCAAAGTCGTCATCATCAGCCATGATGGGCAAATAAAAGTGAATAGAAGGTCCAAACTGCTGTCAATCAACCAAGTCTGATAAGCGACACTCTTGACAGGCTGCAAACAAACAAAAAAAATAAAAGAGCCCAAAATATAAACGACGAAATACAACCACCAATCTCCGAATGATAATAATAATTAAATAGAATACATAGGATAGAAAAAGAATCATCGCTGATACGTATTTTGAAATGGGTTGTGGGTAGGTTCTACCGAGATTTGAACTCGGATCGCTGGATTCAAAGTCCAGAGTGCTAACCATTACACCATAGAACCAGATTATTACCTTGCACCCGATTCGATACTAAAAGCTTGGTCGATACGAAGCACAGACACAGATAGCGCGCAGCTCTCCGGTCGGCCAGACGTAGCAAGAGACAGACACCCTGACATCCCACAGTCTATAAATAGCTATACTCCTGCCTGACCTTCAGCCCAGCAGCCTCTCCCTTCAGACAGGGTTCATGCATGGGCATGAATTCATGCAGTAAATCCACCAGGTGAAGGCTGCCTCTGTGAGTGCCCTTATGTAATATGCACTGAGGATAATGTCAAAGTTCAGGTGGCTCGTTAAAGGTTATTGGGAAATAATTGACTGAAATTGACGGACGCAATTTTCAATGTAATGCAACAATTCTTTGCTCCATTCGATTCAATAAGAGGATTTGTTTGTAAATGCGAAGATTGTGAGTATAAAAGCTCGTTTGCAATTACTTATTGCGCAATATACATACATATGTACATATATACAATGTAAAATTTAAAGGAAATTTCAAATGACAGGCTATCCAGAAAGGTTTAATTTAAAAGAATTTAAAATAGAAGGGTCTCAAAAACAGCCCTGAAAGTGGTGAGGCACTAATATTTCCATGAGCACAGCTGTATATAATAAGGGAGAAACAAAAGAAAGGGAAATAAAGAATTTTGTGTTCTGTTGCCAAACTGAATGGAAATCGCCTAAAGGGGAAACCTCTGTTTATAAGAGTCTCACCCCGCTCTTCAGCCGGCTGAAAACGAGCCAGACAATTACAAGTACATTTATGGTCGAAAATTGAATTTGAAATGACTGCGGAATAAAACAACGCGTCTACTTATCACCCTGACCGGCAGCGAACAATCAAAAGGGGATTCTAGGGTCTGCGATCTGGTTTAGGCATGACACTCACATACACGAGTGTGGCTGTTATACGAGTGCGCACTCGTACAGATCACACAGCAACAGATACCAGGGAGACTCCCTCATCAGCGTTGCTCAAAAAATTCAGACACGTAACTATGAAAACATAAAAATTTACAAATCGAAAACGAGCTGCCCTATCTCCGCTCCACACAATTCAACTCAACCGAACTATGTATTGACACCTGTAGACACCTTAGGCCTAAGGTGTTCATAGCGAGACGGAGCCGCGCTTTGTACGCTTTATGGGTTTTGCGGGCGTTATGGTTTCCCATGGGCACTTAATGAATTTGTGATTTCTGTATTTGCAAGAAGCCATTCTTGATTGAAGCACTGACTCTCCGAGTCCCTCCAGCGTGTCCCTCCGCAAAGCCAACCGGCACGTTCTTGGAGTTCTATTGTAATACAAATTCTTCAGACTTCATTGACTGGATAATAATAATAATAAAAACAGACAGACATTAGCATTTCAGTGTCTCCGATTCGGGGCTCAAAAATGCAACGAACACTGAAGAGTAAATAGAACCAAGACTCCACTTCTTTTGTCGCCTATCTCCATAGATTCTATATACCGATTGCGGCTATAAATAAACAATATTTGTATTAAATTTTCAGGGAACTGAACTCTACAAAATTTAACTCGACGTGGCTGGCTGGCGGGCACCCTTTTCGCCTTAACCAAACACAGATAAACGATGTCAACTATTTTAAATTTCATTCCATATATTTTATTGCCATTACCATACGAATTGGTGCCACCCTTGGAGGGGGCTTTTCGGTTCGGTTGAGTTCGGTTGTATTTACACTTCAGATCGATGGTACGATAAGTCTGCCTCCATACAAGTGGTCAGCCACGGCGTGTGTTGAAACTACGCGTACGCACACTACACACTCGTACGATAAAGGTGGCAAAGCTTCCACGCTTTCCTTTGCCACATAAATCGCGTTTCATTCTCCATCTTGGGAACAAAATGGAATTTAAACTGGAACTGGACTGGAATGTGATAGCCTGTCTGGCACTTGACTAATCTACTCTACTGATAGAATTCACTTCAAATATAAATATATAAATTTCCAGCCAAAGGCAAATTAATGGTTCTGACCACAAATATTTGCTACGCCACTTCTTAAAGTGGTTCAGACAAAGAGTTAGGTCATTGGGAGACTAGAGATGAAAAGACATGCATATGCTCAGACTTCTAAGATGCACAGACATGCACAGCACATCAAAGCCTTTGATGGGACTGTACGTGGCCCGAAAAAGGAACTTTGGTTACCTACGCCGCCAAGGACAAAGACGGGACAACTATAACAAAGCTCTTGCTCACGGGGACCTCCTCGGTGTTCAACCACCTTTATTCAGCCTTCATTCGCCTTTTTCTTCATCTCATCTCGGTTCTTTTTGTTTCTTGTGCTATTCATTATGCTTTGATTATTGTTTTCTTTGAATAAAAGTTTGTCCTTTTCAGCATTATTTCTGTGTTCTCATTTTCATTTGTTGTACGTTTTTCGGGGTTTACGAGTCTCAGCCGACTGAGTACTTCTCCTACAGGTAAACAGAATTCCGCTGGCCTTTGATTTTTTTCTTTTTTGGTTTTAAATTTCAAACTCACAATGTGAGCTTTGATTGGGATCGGGAATCAGAATCAGAACAGTTCACATGGCGAACCAAATTACGCATATTGCGAGCATTCTATGTATGTTCATTTTACATACACATGTACAATAGATACATATACATAAATATATGTAGATACATACATATGCCTATATTTTTGTCTTGACGCACAAAAACTGACAACGGAAAATTCTTTTCAAGTGTCTAACCCGAGACCTCCCGTCATCATCGCCTTTCTCCTCTACGAATTCGGAGCAAAACTTTTCACATTCATTTCTCTTTAAGTGCTGCACACACATTCACACGCACATTCAACACACTCGGAGTGAGTGGAAAATATGTCAGGCGACAGATCAAGTGACATTTATGTAATGCTAATAGCGAAAATGTACACAAAAATATCTGCACTTTCCATATAGAGAAAAATGCTAAGATATTTGACTATGAATTATATAAAACATATATATCTCATCTCATCTTCCTCTGATGGATAGGTTAAGTTTTTCTTTGCTCTTTAACTGAAAGTATTTAGAAGCATTTAGAGCCCCTCTTGTATGGTTGTGTGAATTACAACATACAAGAGGGGCTCGTCTGCAGCCAAGGAAACTTTCCTAAAGCAAATCCAAACATTTTTAATGTGACAATCATGGGATAAATAATTTAATTAATGCATAACCATACCGATTTTTACATATATACGCACACACTCATATAAATTACAGACAAAACGATGAATATGCATGCGGAGATGGTAAAAATACTGGAAATGGAATATCTGAATATCGGTGTCTTTCAAAGTATAAATTCGAGTCTCCACTAAAAACTAAACTCGTTTCCTAACTGTGGCTCGGGCTGAAACCGATGACGAACTGAATTTCAGGCAGAGACTTAGAAGTCTACCTACAGGTGCAGGGCCCAGCTCCAGCCACTGTCCCTAAGTCCCCAAGTCCCTAAGTCTAACCATGACGTCATTTTAAAATGCTAATTCCCAAAAGAGAAATACACACACAGATCTGCGGAGCGGCCAAATCAAATGGGTATTCAAATATGAATTAAGTTTAATCCATGCAAATGATTTGCACTAATTTACGAGTCGTTTCGCTCAACGTTTTTTTTTTCTGTGTCAGTTTGCCTAACTTCCTAGTTTGTTCTCTTGTTAACAGGCCACATCGAAGATCGAAATTAATAAGTTCTAATGGGTAGTTTCAACCCGTATGCTAATTGGGAGTGCAGCACCCCAGTCTGGGAAGTCATTTTGGTCCAAGATTTCTGTATAACATCTTGTGGAATGAATAAACTTTGGCGTACAATAAACGTAATGTTATTTCTTAGAATTCGCTTTTATTCATCTGTGAAAGCTCTTTAAAAAAGAAATGTTCATGCTAACATATGCATACATATATATGTATGTACATATGTATGTATGTATGAAATTCTTTTTCATGGAACAGAAACCCATGAATCATTAGTAGGCGTCCGTCAACTAAATGCAAGCGAATAATGTACTAAATATACAATTTGTATAAACATTCCTGTTTATTTCCTATTGCAATCCGTGGATGTGGATGTTTCACTCGTTTCGAATAAATGGGTTTAACAAAATTATTTATAATTAAACAAAAATTTTTGTTTGTCAGCATAAGAAAGTTTCAATCATTGATTATTGACAATTATATTAATAAACATACATATGTACATATGTATCTATTCTTTTTATTAAATCCAGTGTAATTCCGTGTAGTTCAGCAGTAGAATTCAAATGATTGAGTGTTTAAGTGTGATTTTATTTGTGAGTATGTGCAGATTTGTGAGTCATTGTGGCTGCTACAGCAGCGTAACGGATAAGTAACGGTTATACAGTATATACTGCACTGATCGGCCCGAGCACTTCGCATTTATACCTCGCTTTGGTATGGGTTATGGGTCCCAGTGCCCGTCCCTGTCCAGTGCCCAGTGCAAATAGTAGACAGAACAGAGCTGTGATTTTATGTATCGCGTATTTGTGAATGCACAATATTTAAACAGACGACGCCTTTCGTGGTAATTTAATGCACAGTGTGTACATATTAAGTTAAGACTCGTAAACAAATCACGTACAACAACAAAATCCAGTCGGAAAAACCACAGAAACAGCAACGTCAGCCTAAACGTCAGCCTAAGTCAGTCCCAATTGGAGGCCGCCAAGTCGTCGCTGAAACGCAGCTTTTTTAAATTTCGCGCCATCGCTCAATGCACGCACATATAGAAACCCAAAGAAATTCAGATGCATACACGTATGGATCTGTGTGCTGCTGCTGGCAAACAGAGATGCCGGTTGCGTTGGCGTTGCCCCAGTATTGAGTGTTTCTTTTCGAATGAACACTAGCTGGAATTCATTAAAGATAAATATGTATGGCAACAGAGTATGCTTGATTTTCGATCAGGTTTGTCGCAAACCAGAGACTTTGAATTTATGAATGTAAATACAATGTTCAATATGTACTGTGGGTGGATATTGTACTGCGCTTCTAGCCCCAACATCGTATTTTAGTTAGTGTATCCACTGTGCGACCCCGTGACTGCATGCATTCCTTATTTCTGTGTTCCATTTCGCATTCATTAGCCGTATTTGCACTCTCTCGCCGTCTCTCTGATGTCCGCATTCATTTTGCATGCATCGTTTTTTTTTTCTTTTGCTTAACGACGTCGCTGTTACTTCTTCTCCTCCTTCCTGTTCTTGTTCATGGCTCCGGGTGCTGATCGTTTGCATGCTCTTGCAGAGAGTATAATTATTTTGATCAGATGTTTGCAACGCAGAGCAGAAAACATCTCCAACCAACCAAAACTTGTATCTTTCATATAAAGCCCCAAAACACTAGCGATGTACATAATATTTTTATATAAAGATAAATCAAATTCCAATCGATTTAATCATTTAGCACATAAACAAACAAACCGAAAGGGTATCAATAGCTTCAGCATCGCATATACATAAATACTCGTATGCATGCATACATGCATGTATACATGCATACATACGAGTATGTACGTATCTTTCCTTTTTGGTCGTCTCTTTTAGTAAATACGCATAAGAGCAAAAGGAGGAAGAAATGGAAAAAAACAAGACTGCGCCAATGCCGGCCGGCTTTTTTAACCGACTGCGGCGGCTGACTCACAGCACCATAAACAGAGTGCAGGTTTTTGAACTTGTCCGAGCGACTGTGTGAGCAGCGCGGATTGAATTGGGACGGGCCGGGTGGCGGAGGACAGACTCGAAGCGACGTCGCTGCGTCGGCGCGCATTTGGCGTGCATTTTTGTGCGCGCGTTTTTTTCGCCGTTTCCTTTTTTGGCCTTTTGTTTTGTTTTTCTCTTTCGGTCTCTGTTAATTTTTGAAGCTTTTCGCTTTTATTTTTCTGCTTTATAAATTTTTATAATATTTTGCGGTTCAAAGATTTGTGTATTTGTTTCCTTTTTTTTGTGTTATCTCTTCCCGACGTTGGGATATGTATTTCCTCCTGCGCTTTGATTCATAAAATAAATGAATCGTCTTTTAACTGAAAAATGAATTTGTCTGTTGTACGGCGCATCCGTATGCTCGACTCCTCCTCGTCTCCGTCTCACTCCTGCTCCTCATAGGGAGACAAGACAGCAGCTTTGCGATTCATCGAAAGGCAAATGTTGAAATGATTGGTGCCGCACATACATATGTATGTAAGTGGGAGGGGGACTGTGCGAGATAGCCATTATAAAAAAAACCAGAACAGGACCAGAACCAAAAAAAACGGAAAACTAATTAAAATGCATAAATTATTGGGCAGCGACCTTGGCCCAGCCGCGCTGCCCCTCCCTGCTCGAGGGATTTTTCGGCACATTAGTTAACCCTTTTTATGGCGCCGTTTCATTTGCGTTTCGCCACCACAGATTAACGCCCAATAAAGCAGGCAGCTATACTTAGTCCTAGAGGTCCCCTTGTTCCGGGGTCCGAGGATCTCTGAGTAATTTTTGCTGGAATTGTATGGATGGCAATTTTGTTCGGTTCTTCGACACGAATAAACCCTAATTTCACCTATGATCTACATGTTTTTTCATACATTCATACGAGTTCCTTAACTTTAAATCTCTTTTAGTGTAACCGCTTATTCCTTCTTTCGAATTATTACGAGTATTAACCAAAATTTTTCAACTTATTTGCGCATCCATGGAAAGGCACCGCTAACTTTGTAAATTGAGGCAGAGTGTTATTCCCAGCTGCTCCCGCTCAAGACAGTCGACTGCCTGGATGTGCGGAGCATCATGGTGATGATGGGGGGACACTTAATTTGTTGTGTGTGACAAAACAATTAATGTTTATTTTTGAATTTTAATTTGCAAACATTAATTGCAAGTTTATTGAGTCGCCGTTGAGCCATTGTTGAGCCAATGAACCGCGAGCCCGCAGCCTTGAGTTGCCGAAAAAGGGGTTTTGGATGGGTTGTTAATGGAGTCCCGACAGTGCTGAGGATTTGGGTGGTGATTGATAGTTACTTAGCCGACAGGGTCAGGGTCATCAGCACAATAAAGAAGGAATTCGCCAGCAGCCTGAAGTCAGAGCCAAGACCTTCACGGTAGTATTCGAGTATCAGGGAGCCGTAGCGGGCCCCGAAGGCCACAGCGGCCATGGCTCCGTACATATTGCTTGACTGATTGACGCCCAGGAAGAGCAGTGAGACCAGGTTTCCAAGGAGCGTGAGCTCCTTGAGCGATTCCGTGGAGGTGTCCTCGTTATCGCCCATTTTGGCGAGCATATCGTAGGCAAGGGGCACCAAAAAGCAGCTATGGGCCAAGGCCAGGCTAGGACTCGACGACTTCAGATATAGCTCAATGTTGACTATGGGCAGCGGAGCAATCTCCATGACTCCCGACGTGATCAGTCGCAGCCGATTGCAGTCGTCGTCATCATTGCGGGTGGCCCGTACCACGCCCAGCAGCCCGTGGATCAGACTTAGGGTTGCCGCCCCATATCCGTACGGGGTCTGCAGCGGATGCAAGGTGTACATTGCATAGCCGGAGCTGACCACGAGCAGACTATTGAAGAGGGCGTCCAACACCAGCATTTTCAGTGGGTTTTCTGGTTTTTGTTTTGTTAATACTGCTCCTTCTAGAGAGCTTGTCGCATGGTCCTTTCGATGGTATCCTATCAATTTAGTCTATCCTTCGCCTTGCGAGGACTGCTACGGATTTAATAGCGAGCACGGTTAGTGTTAGGGTTATTCAAATTTGTGTACCTCCATCTCAGTACGGCAGTTGTGTCTGACTGTTAGGGCAAGGCCTTTTGGCTTGTATAAAAACTGGCAGGAAAGTCTGAGAGTATCGAGAATACGTAGATAATAAAAGGAAGCTGGTGGGTTCTGTACACTTTTCTCTCTCCCAGTTCAGCAGCAAGGATGCACCGAACCAATCTATATGATAAGTTATTTTTCGCTGGTGATGAACCGACCAGTATGTAATGAGGTTTGGCTCCCGTATGGCTAATGGATTCGCTGAGATGAGATGAGTTGGGCCGGAGACGTGATGGGGAGAGGCGAGGCGAGACGAGACAAGACGGTCGGCATGAGGAGGAAAGTTTTCATTTGGCTGCACACATTGGACAAGCCCAATGTCCCCGTTGATTTATTGCATCGAGGGGGCAGCTTAATCCGCATCATATCCACCTGCTAGGCAGATGGCCTGACCATCAGCAAGACCAAGACCAGACCAAAGACCGCAACCACAAGCAGGGTTTAATTATTAATTTAAATCGCACCGTTTATATGATAAAGACACTGCGACGTGCCGCTGAGCAATAGTGCATGCCCAACCGTTGAAAGTGTACTCCTACTTGCGAGCACAGGAGCGGATCTTCTAGATCGGGTGGGTCCCTCCAGTGTGCTGCGATGCAATGCAATTATTTTACTGTTTACTATTCTTAAGTTTTATTAGTAGAATAAGTGTTGGGGTCCACTCCTGGTTGGTACAGTGTATGGTGGCATATAGCGTGTCAAAAGTTCTTGCTCGAATGCCTCCTCTTTGCCAGCCCCTTTTTCCCGCACTGAGACAATATGAATCATCCGTCGACGGCGTCGCGAACTCTGCAAGCGTAAAAATATGAAAAGTGCCGCAAGTGCAGCTAAAATGTAAAAGTGCCAGAAGTGCAAGTGCAAGAGCAGGCAACGCAGACACTCAATTCATAATTAATCAGGCTCTCAGAGTAGTATGCCTGGACGTTTCGGACTTGCGATTCTCTATATGCTTATATGTATGGCTGTGGCAAGCTTAACACTTGACGAGAGCCCTCAACCCTCTCCTACTCTGACGTTGACTCCGACTCTGCCTGACTGTGCGCTAAGGTTGAGCGAGCAATCGTGCTCAGCCAAGAAAGATGGCAAGAGCGGGGAGGACCCGGAAGAACGACCGACCGACCCCTTGGCCGAGCCCTTTGCAGACCTACCATAGCCAGGCCAGCGGGCATGACCCCGGCATGGGCCGAGATCGGTTTCGGCGCTGGTGTCGGGGATTCGGCTTGGGCTTAGCTCCAGTTTCAATTTGGCTCGTGTGGATCGGATGGCATCGGATAGGATCGGATCGGATCGTATTATCAGCGTGGCGTGTCTTGGTTACTTATTGATTTATGGCTGGCAAATCTGGCCTGTAGTCGGCGCCTCCATTGTCCGACTTTGGGGTTCGGTCCGTTCTAATCAGCGGTATTTGCATGCAGATCGCAAAATGTAACCAATATGTTTAATGAGCAACAAAAAACCTGCGTGGCCAAATATTTTTCCGGCTCCTCGCAAGACCAAAACCAAGACCAAGTCGGCCCAAAAACAAGACGCTGAAAAATTAAACAACGAAAGCCAAAAAAAGTGCGTGAGCGATGCGAAAATATTTGGTCGGAGTCAAGTTGAGCTCTGGAACTGCTTGAAATGCGTACCAGAGGCCTTACGCACTTCATAAATTATTTAACAGCTGCACTGGCCAATTGGAGAGGAGTTGATGTGGTGGCCCAGACCCAGGAGGAAGAATGCGAAGGGGCCAAAGGGGCCCAATTTTAATTGCCGGCTACATGACAATGACAACCCAACAAGACACGCACTCACGCACTGGGGCCTGGGAAGGCCAATCGACAACAACAGCGGCGGCGCCGTAATCGAAAAGGGAAAAAATGTGCGAATTTTTGACAACTCAAAATCGAAGTCGAGGCATGTACAACATGGCTCTGTACATGATCGCCGCTGCCGGATTTATTGAAAATGCCGCAGACAAGTTTCCATATCGTAGCATCGACATCGACTAGGCCACTGACCAAACCAACCCAGACGCCGTGATTCATGGGATTCATATATGAACAGATTGTCGCCAGGCTGGCAGAAAAAGCTGAGCTAGATGGGAAGCACGGATTGAGCGGATATTGAGAAGATTTCTTACGTACAGTACTTAAGCTGAGAGAGAAATTGGGATAATTTGAAAATGTGACCAGATGGGTCAAAAAAATGCTTTAGATTTTATTTTAAGAGCAGTCCTGAAATCCTTTAGTATTTTTCTAATAAACCTGAGTTATCCTCAGAGATCAAGCCACGCCTTGGTGCCATTTAGATTGGTACTTTTGCTGTCTGATCAATGCAGGAATTGGCAACCCAGCCGCCAATGACAGAAAAGAAGATGCAGACTGACGATGATAATTTTAATTTTCGCAGAATTTAACACTCTGAACTTCCGCTTCGATCCAGAAGACTTCCCAGAAATTTACTTCAAAGTCATTTCAAAGGCCATTATGCGGGCTCCGATGTCATGGGAACTTTCATCCGAGTTAAAATTGAGGTGGAATGGGGCATGCAAATGTGGGAACGTTGGCTCAGTTTAGTTCCATTAATATTTCAAATAATAATAGCACTCGTAATTCAGTGGGACTTAATGTCACGTCTTTGAGGGGCCGACAAAGCACAATAAATCAAATCATATGCGAAACATTATTTATGAGCACATGGCAGCGGATAATCCCTGATACAATTAAGATAAAAACAAGTTCATTTAATTTGAATATAGCAATTGGCTCACCTACCGAGTCGAATCTTTGTGTATGTAATTTGATTTGTTGGAGATGAGTAAGTAGTCCCAATACCCAGCCACCCATTTCTGCTTTCTACCCAGATAGCTACAGCATCAATCCAATCAAATTTTCAAACATTTTGTAATGCGCCGAAATATTTGCACATGTCTGTGTGATGTCGGTGGCTGGGTGATGTAAACACCACCTCGACCACCACCCCCACACTGTCAGCGACAGGGCCAACAACACGAGTCATTGGCATGTGCGATTAAAAATGTTTTACGCAGTTTCTAGCAACATTGTAATGCAGTATTTTAAATAGTTTCACTTCCCCAGCAGCTCTCTCTCTCTCTTTCACCCCGTCTTTATTTGTGTAATAGTTACACGAGCGAGACCTTTACCACATTACTAACGCCGGCGCAGCGCCGCGACGCGACGTAAAACGCCAGCGTCGTCTTTAGTGTCGGAAAATCAAGAAAACCGAGAAAGCGAACGACAAGTACCGCAGAAAACAGAAATATCTAATTACACGTGTGGACATTAGTTTTAATTTCTATTCTATCAAATCGTATCTTTTGAAAATAAGTGTGATTTAGCGATAACTAAAATGTTTCGATACATATGTACCTACATATGAACATACATAGATGCGGATAAGCATTTGTCAGAAATAGTATTATAGAAATAGGCCAGAGTATAAATACACACTAATACCAAACTAAAACAACGCCGAAAGCCAAATCTGTAAAAATTACATGAGTACACATACATACATACATATGTGTGTATGTATGTACATGTTCTAAAATTATGCAATTACCTTCCGCTACGTTTCGCTGTTTTTGGCTTTGTTACTAATCAATTGCCTAATGGCAGCTGGGGTCGACTCGGCGGGCTGGAAGGCGATGGCTGGATGCAGAGGGGGCTGTGTGATTTTAGTAGTGGCGGCTTTTACGCCTCATTTGCTTAATTCAAATCGAGCGTAATTTTCGCTTCGCAATCACTCATACAGTCTGTTAGTCATTCATTCCACAGGCCATTCATTCAAAATGGACGACATAGACGACAACCCGCAGAATTCATTCATTTTCATTTACATTTATAAACTGTGTTATCCGTTCCTGCGACTTGAGTTTTGGTGTGGTTATTCCCCAGCATTCGAAATACTGAATTTAACACAAAATTTGCATATGCAATTATGACGGAAAACTGAACGATACGCTTAAAAACTGGATTGCTGGAGCTAAAACTCCGATAACTACGAGTATATTATGTGCATATGTATGTATGTACTATATGTATCGATCAATTCGCATTCATCAGCGATGAGCTTGCATTCGGTTGCGTACTCCCCCGCCGCATGAGTCCAGATACATTTTTATAGAAATTCCATATTGGCAAAGCATCAACCTTCGACTATTAAGCATAAAAATTTGAGATTTTTCCAGTGCGAAGTTGTTCCTGGGTGCTTGCATAACTTCTAGACCGGATATTGGAAAGACAGACTCTTACCCCGGACCTTAGTCCCGCTAGGTCAGACCTGCCACCACAAACCACTGAGCTGCTCCTCCTCCACTTCTATGAGCATAACTCTAAAAAAACTTGCCTGCGAATGCTTCTTGGTATTCATACTTTTGGCGATTCCAAAAGAGGCATCACCCAATTGACAATGGAAAGTCTTTTACGGGTCCATTTTTAGGTATGATACGGTACACACAGACCTGCTATATCGGGTATAGTGGCACACACTCGCATGTACACCAATGTAAATATGTACAGTATATGTATGTGCATATAAGTACCTATCCCAAAGCTATTAAGTTTCAGGCAAGAACATAGGGGGCAGCTGGCAACGGCGACATATATTTTACGAGCAACGGCTCTGGGGACTGCCGGTAATCAGTAATCTTATTTATGATTTCTATATATGTATGAACGAGTATATTTTAGTGTATCAGTATGTACATACATAGGCACGGGTGATTATAGAAAATAAATTGGGTCACACGCGTTTTCCCCTTTGTCTTGTGCTTTCTTCATTTATTTTTCTTTTCCAATTCTGTGGCGCTGCTTTAATTCTTTTCTAGGATATAGTTTTTGTGCGAAAAAATGTGTGCAAAAGGCGGGCCAACTCGAAACTGATCTTGTTGAAGAGGATGCAAAGTGTCCGATGGCTCTTTGGCATGTACATATGTATGTACATTTATGTATCTGTGTCAGACGGGGTGTAAGGTGGGGTGTATCTTTTCTGGTGGTGTCTGGCGTGGAGCCATTTTCGATCAGCCAAAAGTGCGAATCCGCATCAAGTTCTTTGTCAAATGGGGCGTCCAAACATCAGCCAGGGGAGGACTGTATCGGGGGTGCTCCATAATATTCGACTCTAGAAATTTTTTAAGCAACGATAGGCAAAGGAGTTGCCTCGACCAATGGTGGGCTTTGGGGCAATTAGTGAATGCAAATGACACGACGGAATGTGACTCCAAACTGTGTATACCAGCAGACGTAGACGGCGACATGGAACGGCGAGAAAACAGATGTCCCCTCGCTCTAGATACAGCCACTCTCGACTGTGTGTTACCCTATGACTTTCATGAACCAAACATAGCCTAATGGGAGGGCCCTTATCAGTAGACGAACCATCGGCATAATCAATGAAATGTACAGCCCTTGCCGACCCATTATGCAGCATGAGTCCCAAACTTCGATCGGATCCGATCCATTCCGATTCGACAGATCCACGCAATTTAATTTTGCTTCGCGAAATGAGAAATGGAATACAAACGAAAAGCACCCCGAATAAAAACGTTTTCAATTAGGAATCAGATCAGATTTATGTCATGCATTAGACCAGTGACAGACAAAAGCAGATTCTTTTAATGTATGCACGATTCGTCTTGTGGAAATGTATAAAAATATTCAGATAGAGATAGAGGCACCCATGTCGCATAAGCAAACATTTGTTCGAATTTTCGGGGAACTCAAAAATTATTACAGAGATAGGTTCGAGAGATTATAGTGCTGAGAGGTCACGATCCCATTGCCGAAATCGACAAGCTGAATCGAAATGCCTTTGGCGAGCCAATTAGCCCTAACTGTGGATAGATTACCCATTTCGAATGTTGTAAACGTGGCAGAGTATCTCCGGGCCTATCGGCGCCTGTTAGACCTAAGGAGCCAGAAGTCCATTTAAAGTGCGACGGGGCCATATGACTTATCATTTAATGTGAATATTATTCATCGGATGGTGGAGCAATGTCCGCTGCTCATGGACAACATGGCCACGCAGCTGCAAATTATCTTCAAGATACTTTTGCAGGCCATGGTAGCACGAGTAGATTTGGATGGGCCAATTTGTTGGTTTATCCACCAGATAAGATCTTTGAAGTGACTCACAGGTGGATCTACAGAACGTCAGGAGTTAAAAGTTGTGCTCTAATTGAGAGAAAGGCAGGCAGGCAGAGGGAAAAAACTGAATTCAGCTACATAAACTGGCAGGTATGTACATACTCGTACGTATTCATAAAGAGAGCAGTGCTGATAAGCTGTGACTGATAGTGATGATTTTTTCTCATCTTGTCGGCAGCTTGTGCGTGTGGTTGCTAAGACTAGAACTATAATTATATTATAATCAGCTGCCATGCCTTTTCCCCACCGGGCCCTTCGTTATCAGCCGTCGTCCAGGCCACTTGAAATATTTACGCAAGCAAGCTACCACCAAACATATTCCCCGCATACCCTAGCTTCACCGTGCCTCGTTCCAATCTGCCTGCGCCCATTGGAGATTAGTTTTATAAAGTCTATTTGCGCACACTCGTGCGTAGATTTGTGCGTAACGTAATCAGTGGCACTACTTGTTCCACTTCACTCCCTCCTGAGCTCAACGAGCGGTGTTTTTTTTGTATTTTTGGCATGGCATTTGTGCGTATGAGTAACGAACGGGAAATTAGGAAATTTTTATTCGTATATGCGGCTTCATACGCGCATGTAATTATTGGTAAACAGCTGATAATTTGACAGTCGACCCAGCACTCGAGGCAAGCGATTAACTGGCCCACAATAATCTGGGTATCAATCAGGCAGCGAAAACTCTCCTGTTTGTAGGCATTTAACAATTCAAAACCCAATTCAGTTCAGTTCAGTTTTTTTCGGACAGAAGTCTGGCAGCCCTCCCGATTCCACCTCAGGGCAAATTCAGAAAACCAGGCCGGAACGTGCGGCTGACTGGCTGGCAGTGATGAAAGTCTGGTACTTGATAAGGCCTGCGCAAACTGTTGGATCGGCTGCCGAGCAGGGGTAATTTGCCTGGCAACAGTATTTACTAGTATTCTGCCATAAATAAATTTGTGTAGATTGCCAGCTGAAGCTGAATGACGTATAGATGGATTGATACAACGTAGGGGCAACGAGATCGATCTCCCTGAGTGCCAGAACTAGTGGGGAATGTGGATAAGGGTTAATGAAGCTGCAGATGTCTTAAAATAATATGCATGTACATACATATGTTATTACACCTTCTCCTAGAAGTTGGCCTATTAATTAATCAGTACACTCATATTCATAAGAAAAATGAACGCACACCTCTTAGTAATTGGTAATTTTTGCACAGAAATCCCCGCTAAATGGCACGAAATTGATAAGCCCGAAAAATTATCACCAATGAAAATCGGGGAATGGCATTCATTATTCCAGCCAGTCGCAAAAAAAGAATGCTTCGCATGTGACTCCTATCTGTATCTGTGTATATATGTTTGTGTTTGTGTAAGTGAGCATATAAATAATACTACAGTATGTACCATTATCTCAATTAGCAGTCGTATTGCAAAAATATTTTATCTGCCCACAGAAACTATAATTTCTATGCTTTAACTAGACCAAGAAATTTCACAAAAATTTCGCTCCGAGGGGGGTATGGCGCCGCTGCTGAGTGGTGAAGGTGGAGGTGACTAAGGTGAGGGTGATGCGTGATTGTGGCGCGCACACAGCAAACACTCGAGCACCGCTCAAGGAAAACTGATTTGTTTCATTGTTGTAGTTGCTGATAACACCAACATAACCACCAGCCACTCTTATCATTCACTTAAGAGCCAGCCCCCACCCTGCTGCCATCCCTCCTGCAGTACATACAGAAGAAGGCAATAGCAACAACACAGAGCTGGCAACAGCCACAAAAATTACCAACAATTCTTCTGCTTTTTTTTTCCTCCATCTAATCAAAAAAAAGTGCCTACATCAAGTTTGACCTAATTTTGATAAGAGAATACTTTGCAAAAAAAAAGCGAATATAAATAAGGAAAACGAAGAATCAGCAGAACATTAAAAATAAAGGAAGATTTCGTGGTCTTCGAAATCAAACATCATTAACCCAAATTAAATTAGTTGCTGCAAGGCAAGGCACGCCACGCTACTCGGAACCTGGACCGCATTACCTCGGAAATCCAGCGATCGATCTCATCTCCAATCTCCGCAGCAGCACTTCCCAGTAGCGATAGCACCTCAATCTCTGGCTGAGATTTTTTAGATTTTCTTTAGTACTCATAAAAATTTTGGATTCGTTTTCTGACCTTGTTGATACCTCGTTGATACTAGCAAATGTTCCAGCTGTCGTCATGGAGATTAATGAGAAGCCAGAACCTAACAGAAAAACGAGGAGGAACGTTGCGAGTCGCTTCTGTAGCCGCGTCTCTACTTTTATGGAATTTAAAAAATATTTTTTGAGTTTACACTTTTTTTTTTCTAAATCTGTCATCTACATCTCAAATGTAAATTCTACGTCTCCTCCGACAGAGTTCGCACAGAGTCGGCAGAGTGTGTGAGCGAGAGAGGATGGGGAGTACCAAAAATACTATCACAGGAGTCTGTCCCCCAAATTTTGTTGCTCTAGCTTTCAAATTCCCCATATACAAACAGTATTTACACTGCTCTGTCATAAATCAATTGGGTTCTTCTGCCAATCGTAACTCCTCACTGTCGGAGAACAGTAGCAATCGTTGTGCTAAAAGCCAAGCAAATATTTATACAGATATACGGGCTGGGACTAATCCCAATGCATTGGAAGAATGGAAATGTTATTTGTAGTATTCATTCATTTATTCATTTACTAGGCTTACCTTACCCCTTTGACACATGTCAGAATCGAATGCTCGAATAGATCGTGGTGTCACCACCGCCAATGACTCAGTTCCTTTGAAGGAGAACTTCTCTTACAGCGAATTCGTCTATTCCTACATATGTATGTACAAATGTGTGCGAGACTTGATATATAAGTAAGTATTTGTGTAGACAAATCAATAATATAGTACGCATATCGCAGTGCACTGTGTAGGGGAGGCGATCAGTTTTAAGGGGTTTTCTTGGGAAAGCAACTGCTAATTGTGTTAGTTCCTGGAACGCCATGAGCAAACTTTGTATCATTTGCAATCCCTCGCTATAGCTCTCTCACCGAAACTGTCACGAAACTATCGCAAAACGGAAAGAAGACCGGCGCCAGGGCTATACTGGAAAGTAGTTTCCTCGAAACTCAATGGGGAATTTACCCAACTTCCCCCCGAATACAAGTCTATCGATCGCTAATAGAGATATCCATGTGTACAATATATGTACTAGTATTATTCGTCTGTGTGAATGATTGATGCCCAGGTACAGCTCAGGGCAAGAATATAGGAATAAACGAGTACAATATCTAAATATATAGACAAACACTGATTTTATTTGTTTTTGGCAAGAATCGTCTAGAAAGGATAGCTCGATTCAACCAAATCTCAATCAAAACTAACAGAAAACAGCCTCATTTCCACAGATGGAACGATTGAAAGTGGATTCACATATTCTGTGTGAATGACTATATTTAAGCGAAAGAATTTACGCATAACATTACGCGTGAAATGCCCGAGAATTATTCAAATAAGTGTGAATTTCAAGTCTTTATTGAAACTGCCATACAGTTGCGAGCAGCACTGTATATGGCGGCAGTGTGAAGCTGTGGCTGTGTGTGCGGTCGGTGTATACGGCAACGGCGTAAATTATTGGCCCGCCATAAAATACTCCAAAACAAAAGGCCAAAGCAAAACAAATGGACGGAGAATGGGAGCTGCCGAGCCGGCGAAAAAAGAGAAGTGAAATAAAGCACAAAACACTGAACGCTTCAAAAGCTGTATTGTCAATACTTTCGCTGTCGTCTCTGCTGTCCCACCAGCCCCAGCCGCCAGCCCCTTCTTCCATTGCACCTTTTTCTTACTTTTTGCACACTTATTTTTGTTTCGCTATTTTTCTTTTTTTCTTTCTGCTGTTTTGTTTTGCTTTCTGTTGAAAAATGTTTACCAAAAACCTTGAAAAATTGAAATTATGAACTTGACTTTGGTTGTTGATATTTCTACTTTGGCCTAGAGATACGAGAGTTACAGAAAACAGCAGCAACAATTAGTAGTCAAATGCTGTTTGCAAATTATTTCTCCATTTAGAAAGAAAGAGCATAGAAAGACGATGAATACAGGAAACCAGATGTACACACATATGTATGTACGTATGTGTACATGGTAAAAAAATTTGATTTTTGTTTAAACAAGTGGCTGGCTGTACGGTGGTGTGGGTTGGATGCTGCGTACTGTACACCAAAAATTGTGTTGGCAGACATCTTCATTTGTTCTAAATTTATTGAAACAACTAATTTTAAATCATAAATAATATAATAATATATAAAAAAAAATAATATTATGAACTTTGATGAAAAACATATTTTCAGACATGGTTTCCCATTAGTATTTAGGCTTTAAAGCCATATTGGGTAACACAAATTTTCGACTCTCAGCTCTACTTATTTCTGGTATTCAGACTGGAATTAATCCTAAGATATGTATGATTACAAAGTTCAATAGAATGCAATTCCTACGGGAATGGAAATAAAAATTTTTTTACAAAAAAAATATTTGAAAAGAAGGACAATTCCATGGGGTTTAGAAACCAGACGAAGTTATCTGGCTTGTATAAAAATAAAGGAGTATAACATTTGCGATTAACCTCAACTTATCGGTCAATATGTCAAGAGTTATGTGCAGTATAAATGCATATACATGTGTATGTACATATGTATGTACCAGTCCCATACGAGTGTAGGAAAAATAGTTGCTGGATGTTTTCCCCTTAAGCGTTTGCCATTTGCATATGATTAGACGAGCATATTGCTTATGAATATGCATATTTGTACCGCTATATGCATACATGCATTAGAAAAGAGCATTGGAGGGAGTGAGAGTAAACAAAGTTTCGCCGAAATTAATTTACCCTTGCTGTGCATACATATGTACATATGTACATGTATTGACATCTAATAGTGACATAGTCATCCCATTTTATGGAACAGAGAGAGGGACATACCCCTGGGGTGTGCAGGTACAAGCGGCTGATAAAAGTCGGTGTAGTCTCTGCAAGGGTATGAAAGCGTTTAGTACGCTGTACCCGTACCTGGCAATTCCCGCGGAGACCAGGCTTATCGGTGCAACTGTAACTGCAATTGACCGGTGAGGCGTGTACGAAAATGAGAGCGCGCTGCTTTGCTCGAACAGGCGCCAAAGCACAATAAAAGCCACGTGCATTGCTAATTAACGGATCCCACTGAGCGAGAGAAGGAGCCGACTGGAACTCTCAATGTAGCCTTATCATTCTGCTGCGGGATGGCCAGTCACAGAGAAGAGCTGACAGGTGTCGGTGTCAACTGTTGCGCTGTGGAAAATGCTGCCAATTTCAGGCGTCCCCCTGCTGCCACGTCCATACTATTGGCTAAGTAGTGCTCTGGTTTCGGATCCATTTTGAATGCGCTGATAAAGCGACAAGAACAGAAAAAAACAGAAAATAGAAAAACATGCTTCACCTAAACGTTACCCTAGACACCGATGCTCGTCGCGCACAAGTTCGAGTGGAGGAAAGTGTTCACAGTGGTTGCGCGGCTATTAGAGCTTCAGCGAAATTGTTGAGAATGTTGACAATGACAAAGGTCATTGAGGGGAATATGTAGATTATGCAGTGATTATTCGAGTAAGCACTAATAATCGTGGCACTTGGATCGGATCTGGGCAATAAGATCTTTATTTCTTTGGCAAAGAAAAAATTCCTCTCAAGCGATCATCTTACTCATATCCTATCAAAATTCCAATTTCAATCAAGGCCACAACTTCTGTTCCAGAGGAATACTCGTACCTACCACCCATTGGCACAATTCGCCCCGCATCAAGCGCGATCAATGGACACCAGAGCAAAGCAAAGCAAAGCAAAGTGCAGGGACAAAAACAACAACTGAGAAATAAAAGGCGATCTTAAATTACGTAAAAATGCTAAACAAGTGCCGCAAATAGAAAGAGAAATAACAACCCAATTCAAACGTACATATGTACAAGTATAAACAAAGACCTAAATTTGTACATTGTACATATCAACGAAATGGAATTACTACAAGCGAGCAGCAGCGGAAACAGTTTCTGGAGGGAGGCCAAGATATCCTCAGGACAGACCTCCAATCGGAGGATAGCCTCAAGGAACAATACATCATAGAATATACCCCTTTAGCACATGCTTCCGATTAGTGGAAACAATTTTTCGATTTTTCACATCGTAAAGCAATGCCAAGAAAACTGATAAGTCTCGGACGGAAATACATACATACATATGTACATACATACAGTAAAGAACAGAGTGAAATCACTTTGCGGCGTGCACCTTGACTGACATTCTTCAGTCTTGTTACCTAATTAAGAGGAGCCACATGACAATATTCAAGAGAACGCAATAAAATTAGTTAATAAGGAAACTAAACTCCGCTTATAGATATTTCACTATGTGTACATACATATATGTATGTATGTACAAATGCACACATTTACACTTGCATCAGTTATAGGAAAACAGTTATGGTTGTGATGTGATATGAAATTCCATAATTTTATTAAGAGCCTCCGACAATGAGATCATTCAGCTTTCACTCAAAAAACTTGTGTAAGTTTCGTTATCAGACTTCTACAGAAGCTGGCCGAGCAGGGTAACAAAATTTTGGAATCGACTGATTGGCTGATTACTAATTACATACCTAGAAATGTACATACTATGTACGTAAAAGTGTAAATGGATACATGCACTCATATGTACATGACTACAAAAAAGTCTTCTCTGCTGTCTGGTATCTCGAAACTTTATCTCGCATGATCTGTAATCTTATCAAGAGCCTTCTATGAGACTTCTCCCTGAGTCGTATTGCGACAATCACTCACCAACTGAAATTCTTTTGTAAACTTTTGCTGATCTCTTTTAGGAACATTTAAGAGTAAATTCTATTTCGATAAGCAATAAGACAATTTTTAATGTTGCTTTTATCAGGTATGTGGATCTGTGGATACAATTTGGAGAAGCTACAGATGCCCAAAGGCCCTGCCACACAGTAAGAATACTCACCTCCGCCGAATCATATGATGGTTATTTCTCAATAAGAACTTACATATCCCCATTCCCATTGCTGTCATCCTTCTCGCTTATAACGACATTAAGGCGCCAACTCCCCGCCCATCCCGGAACTGATGGTTTTCACACAAAATACATAACATGCATTTATAAAATTTTAATCTTTAGCATAAATTGAGGGCCAAGGGTACTGTACTAAGTGTGTGCAAAGTTTCAGCTTTGCTCGAAACTTTTACGATGACAGAAACCGTGTTAGCATTTTTTTATATTTTCTCGCAGTTTTTTTCTTTTCTGTAATGTTTTTAGCGTGACTTCAATTTGAGTTTTAAGACTTGTTTTTGTGATGTGGCAGCATGTAAATCGGGGTGAACATATACTATTTAGTTTTACATATATTTGTTCTGTGTGAAGTGCCCGTGTCCCGCACCTACCCCCAACAGAGTTTGTGTCAACTGAAAGCTAATGTTTGCCTCACTCTTGCACATACTCGAACGACTGTGGTTGAGTATATTATTCGAAACATACATATCATATAAAATACATTTTAACTGCACTTGACAAGGTTCGGGGACGGAAGTTGAACCCCGCAACAAAGAAGCAATAACAAAAACCAAATTAGCAAAATGAAATAACGAGAAAAATGTGAATGCTAAAATGAAATTAAAACAAGTAAATCAGCAAAAAAGTACGAGAGTGTGTGTGGAGAATAAATCTCAAATCTCAAATTTCAAATGAATGATAATGATTTTATATATATGTAGAAGCATATGTACATTCACATGTACATGCTTATGCACATGGTGTATGTGTACATACATAAGTGCAGTATACGAAGTCTTGAGTGGTGTGAATTTGTCTGTGTAATTTATGTATGTTTTGTTCTCTGCGACTGATTATTCCTTGGTCGGACTCAGAGTCGGACTGGCCGGCTTGGCTTGGCTTGGCCCGGCCACGTTTTCGGATCCGTCCGGGGTCTTTTCTTGTCTCTATGCCGCTAAGTGTCTGGGTAATCTTAATGTACATCAAACCATATGTACATATGGTTCATGTATATGAAATGCATGATGCATCATCTTTGCGGTTTTTCCGCAATCAATTTCAAGATCATGAACTTAATCCTTGTCTCTTACATATGTATGTACATATATTTTGGTCGTTTGACCTGTTGTTGCATGTTTATCTAATTGGGGCAGAATGGAGCTATTAATGTCGCAAATGAATTAAGAGGCAGCAATGACCAGACCAGTCGTCTTGAGAGGGGGTTGAGTGGCGAGGGGTGGGAAATGTTCGGTCCGTTCAGTAAGATGATTGCTGTCGTCGCCAGTTTTAATCAAACATTTAACGTAATAAATAATCATAAAGAATGCATAAATGTCAAATTATAAACTTGACAAGTTTTACGACAGTTTTGTGGACATACATATAACTCTCTCCGTCTCTATACCGCCCCTATCACCGTCTGTTAAATATATTCATCCCCTTGAAGCTTCCAAAAGATATATTCGCAACATGGGCGTGGCAGCAACAATAACACTAGTCAACACGATTTTTCCTCAAGGAACAAAACCAACTTTTTATTAAAGATTTGGGGCTTAGAAATGGTTTGATGATATATTTTTTTTTTCTATGGCAGAACTTTTTTTTGAAGAATTTTTTAAATCTGGTATTTTTTTTTAAAGCTTTTTTCAGAGGTAGCGATAGTTTTTTTCACATAACTTTAGTATCTTACGTCTGGTTGTAAAAAACTTTGCTATTTTGAAAAAAAAATTATTAAATCATTAAAATCTATGGAGAGACTTTGGAGCTAAAATTCGTTAACCAAACCTAAAATATGGAAAAAATGAACAAAAAATACCTTTTTGAAGGCGGCGAGCCCAACTGCCCATTGGGAACAAAGCAAACGAACAAGGGTTGTACATTTGGTACCTGATCGCGTTCCACCTATACACAAAAAAATAGAGGACACAAGATATAATTTTTTTTCGACTTTTCCTGAGTTTTTAAAGTCAAAATTTCGTAAAAAATACCGCACAAAAATCATCATTTTTGCATTTCAATGCTTTATATTTCCCAGACGGTAAGCTGTAATCACAAAGTGTTTGGGCTTAACTTCTAGCTGTTTTAATTATCTTTTCAAAATAGTAAAGTTCTTTACAACCAGACGTTAGATACTAGAGCTATGTGAAAAAAACAAGCGCTACCTCTGAAAAAAGCTTAAAATAAAAATACCAGACTTAAAAAATTCTTCAAAAAAAAGTTCTGCCATAGAAAAAAAACCATAATTCTTTAAAAAATTTTAAATCCCCATATCTATCAGAAAAAGTCGGTTTGGATCCTTGAGGAAAAAAAAAGTTCGATTTTGTCGAGTAGTGTAATCAATACCACCCGAATCCCTCTCTGTCATAAGCCACCACACTCCGCATCCAACAATATGTAGGTCGGTGACGCTGCCGCCACAAATAAATTTGTCTGAGTTTTGTTTCTGTTTCCATTTCTCTTCGCCCATTTTTGTTTCAATTATGTTGGTAGCGATGGAGTATAAGGTTTGAAATGGCAAACACTTTTCCTTTCACACACAGAGTGGGAGGCAAAGTTCGGGTGAGAGTGAGTGAGTAGGACAGAGAGGCAGGTCAGACGTGGGACCTGTCACAGACTACGCCCACGCCGAAGGCACATCCGCACACAAATCCATACATATCTAAATAACAATTTTTCCAAGCCAGGCAAGGCTTTACACGGAAAAGAAAAGATTAATAAGATCTTAAAATTCAAAGTTTCCTGCCTAATATATGTACGTATATGTACATATGTACATACATATCCGAATAGGATTAGTTGGTTCATTATTAACATCCTGCATATCGAGCTACAGCGTTAAGGAGGCTCCTTGTTTTACACTTGAAGAACGCATCTTTTTCGTGCAGTGTAGCAACAAGAATCTCCATGCCAGCACAGAAAAAGCTAAAGCAACAACGAAAGCTTGCAGCGTCATGGCGTCATGAAATGTGTTCTACTACTTACTATGGTAGGTAATACATACATACGTATAAGAGTGAGAAAGAGAGCAAAAGAATGTGAAAACGTCGGGGTGGGAGTGTGGTGAGCAGTTCCAGCCGCCCTCCCCCAGTTGCCGACACTGCCCTTGCCCAAGACCAAAATGATTTAGATTCTGCTTTGCTTCGCGCCAAATTATAGAACTCGGAAAGCTCTCTCTCGGCACGAAATTCATTTACCGGCATTATGAAGCTTTTGCTACGACTCGCACGAGAGAACCAGTAAATCCAACGCCACCGTCGGCTGTGTGTACGCTCTCTGGTTCTCTTGAGTGGTTACGCAGTGTTTGAGTGCTTCTCGTGTATTTACTTTGGTGCTTGCCCGCATGTTGCGGCAACATTGTTGCATGGGGCTTCTCAAGTATGTTTACAACGTGACAACGCGATATGGGGACTGATGCTTGGCGCCCGGGCCCTGATGACTCTGGCCTGGATCCTTCTGAGTTCCCCATTTGGTCAAATGGCCCGCTTAATGTTCTGTCGTTGCGTGCTAGCATTCGGGGGAGCTCACACGCAACAGCGTGTGTTCCACGACGTTAACGACTTTTGCCAGTTTGCGAGTCAAACAATCAAAATCTCAGCAGCTCTAGCTCGTTTATTATGTTTTGAGGGATAAGGAAATATGTAGATAGTGCTCAGTGTAACATATCATTCCCGGAACACTAACTTCATGGCCGCACGACTGTCTCTTGGCGACAGCATTAGCTATGGTAAATGATTTCTATTAATTGGATTAATGGATTTCCATTACCGTTCGCCGAGCCCCGTTTCGTGACTCTTCCTCCTCTGATTGAATTATTACTGCATCAGCATTCAAAAATGCATGGCATGAAGCAGAAATGAAGGCGTTCTGCGTAGAGTTATTTATGCACTGCACCCAATACCAATCGGTATGCAGTGGGAAGAATCCACAGCCAGAAAAAATTAGCAAGTGCGCTAAGTGTGAAGTGTGGTTAAATTGGTTACCTGCGGCCCGCAGGCTGCGGGTAATAATAATTGATAATCGATATATAAACATAATTGTATTATTATATCACTATTTGTGTCTACTTGTGCTCAGGATACTGCTGCTGGTCGAGGATGATAAAAAAAAAATTTGTGACAGTTGGACACTTTTTTCATTCACTTCCTTACCCGTAGGAGGTCGTGGTCGATGCCACACTGGCAAAAAGTGGGCCAAGTCAGCTGCAAGTTTTTGTCCCCCTGATTTTTCTCTGATCAGATTGGCATGACGTTGATAATCGAATAGAGCTCCTCGCCGCTGCAGAAGCATCACCCCCACTACAAATGCGGCACGAGGTCAGGAATGGGAACGAAAGACTTAGGCCACAAACCTCACCGCCAACGATGCGTGTAATCTGTTTTCCCTCTCCCACTATATCTTTTTTTATCTCTATGAGTCTGGCTGCCAACAAATAGAGGAAGTGACGTAAGACAAACATGTATGTACACGTGTACATATGTATGTTCGTCTGTATGCTGTCTGCATGTAAGGTCTGCATTGCATTGCACTTCAATCCACATTTTATATACTCTTTCCGAGCGTACGAGCAGTATTGTTTTGATTACACTTGATACGAAGGATAGAAAGAAGCGATTGCTTGTTCAATTTTATGGATTTTTAGCTATTATTATTATATTTTGTTATCTATATTTTATTCTTCCTATTTATAATTGGCAAAGAATTTTATAGCTTAGAGGAGAACATTCTTCAATTACAAAAATCCACACAAGCCCCAACAGCAACAATCTGACAGATTTAATAATAAATTTAATCTTCAATCTGAAAATATTTCATTCGCTCGATTCAAATTCATTGGAAATCCGTTAAGGGTATTTCAAACTTCGGAATTGAGTTTTATGAATGTTTATGAATGAAATGCCATTTGGCCGAAGGGGCCACAGCAATGTAATTTTATATTTGTGTGTACGAGTATGCATTTTAATTTGTAGCCCACACACAACCGCTAATTGATACGCTCCCTGGCTTCCGATCAATGAAATTGCATGTGGTTTAGTAATTTTTAAACACATTTTTTATTACTGCGGTTCTGTGTTTTTATCCGCTTACCTTTACGCAGAATCGTTGAGTCGCCTCCTCGTTTTCATTGCATTTGTCATTCTGGGGCCATTTGTTGGTGGTGGCTGTCTCTGTGCTTATGTTGCTGCTGCCATTGTTATCGGTAATGGAGCAATTATTTTTTGTGAACAGTCATGTCGCTTTAATTAAATTATCGCTCACAGGGGACGGCACTGTCCTAGAATTTAAAATAAAATATACATATAGGTACATACATACATTTGTATATCTAAAGTTTGGATGAACATTTTGAATATATTAATTTACTGGGATATTTTGAGGTGCCTTCAGCTCTACTTCACATTTGCTTGTACCGGAACAGATCACGGAAGAACAGAACATGCCAGATATATATCCATCTTCAATCGGCGGCCACTTAAAAGAGCCCAAGAGACTACTAAAGTAATTCAACGCTATTCAATTCAATTCCATTCAAATCAAATCTGTGTCACTGGGTTACGGCTTGATGAAAATTGTTGATGTTGTTGCTTTTTGCCGGCACCGGCAACATTGTTGCCACTGTACCCGAGGGGCACGACTACCACGACAAGTTTTTCCAGCCACAACTACAACTACAAGCCAGCAAAAGCAAAAGCCACCGCCATAGTCATTTCCCTTTAGGCCAAAGCGGCCAATTAACGTATCTGATGAAACCGCTAAAAGTGCAGCAAAAAATCTACAACAATACCAACAGTAATAACAATTCATAGAGCTTTTGTCTACGACACATGCCTATTCCTCCCGCTACCTCCGCCCATGACCACATCACTCTAAGAGCCTTACCTTGTGGCACTCTCTTCTTTCAGTCAGCTTTCGCTTTGCCCCTTCCTAGGCTTCAGCCTCCAGCTTCCATTCAGTTTCTGTCTCCAGATTAACCATCACACCTCAGCGTCTGACTGCAGTCAGCAACCAGATCCTCAAATCAAGCCGATGACTCCGCGGATGCCAATGCCGAGGCCGCTTCCCCTTCGTTCTGGGCATCCGCATGCTGCCAGAAGCCGTCACTCGGTCTGCGGCTAGACCGATCCATTCAAACGTCGCAATCAGACAGGGTTCTCGCTGGCTGCAGTTCGGTTCGGAACGGAACAAAATGGAATCGATTGGAACGGATTGCATTGGCGAACGCATAAACTGGTTTTCCCGCTGATCCTGTTTTTTTGGGAGTGGGAAATGGGCTCGCATTAATGTGCCGCATTTTCCTAGGTTTGTCCACTATTTCACTTTCGACGGCCTGCAGCTGTTTGTGGGTGGCCAGAAGGAGGTCCACCCCTGGATTTGGGATGGGCTTGGCTGAATGGGACTTAAGTAGTGGTAAAATGAACAAATACCCGTGGAGGAATATTGTTAGGCATTTCAGTTGTGTGGAAGTAGTTTTGTGGGTTGGGTACGGGTTGGTATACTGTATTTTAGGTTGTTGGATGCACTCGAGGCATGGAGAAAAACAATAACAACAAAACTAAACTTAAGCAACTTGGAACAAGTTCCAAAAAGACAAAAGTCGAAAAAAAAGTTAAGTGAAGTAAATATTTGAAATCGTTGCAGGATAATGTTTTTTTTTGTATTATGATTGAAATCTATTGAAATAAACATTCTAGAACATTCTAGTCAGAAAATTACTTTTAATTTCCAATATATTTTATTTTGATTGTTTTCAATTCTCAGAGCGTGAGAAGACTCATCTGATTTCACTTCCGTTTCTATCCATTTTGTGGCCTAACCTGGGGATGGTGAGGCCACAAAATGGATCTTTGATCTTTCTCATCTATCTCATCTCAGGGATGGAGAGTGGACTGCTCGAATGTCAAGCAATGAATGGGAAACAAATGTTTTAAAAATAGCTGGAAACCCTTTCCATGCTCTCCTGTCCTGTGCCTGGGGATGTCTAGTTGTGGGCGTGTCCACTGTAGCCCCCATTGCCCCAATATACCAGCACTCAGCTGCTGTCAATCAAAGTTGCATTTTTCTTTTCACGTCTGTTTTGGATGCAGCTTCTGTTTCCCACTCAAATGGTAAACTGTGCAATAGTATACGAAACACAGCGTGTGCCATTATAAAAACTTCAAAAACCGAAAGCCAGGCGGAGCAAGGTGGAATAATGCAGCAGGAGGTGAGTGGCCTCCATGTTGCATTTGAAGCTGTTGTCACAGCAAGGCATTAATTATGCCATCAACAAAGGGACGACGACAGTGCAGAAGACATGTCCTGTTGACAGGCTCACACACCTTCTTAAATATGGCACTGCCACCGAGCTATGCCCTCCTGCCCTGTTCCATGGTCTTGCACTGAGCAAAGTTTTTCGCGTGGCAATGGAAGTTACGTGGGCCTGCAAGTTGTTCCAGTAAATAAAAAAAATGTATTAAATATGTACATATGTATGTATGTATCAAATTTATATACTCAAAGGAATTCCCATAGGATCTCTATTTTATAGGCGAGTTTGTCACATTCGCCATTTAAATATTTTTCTACCGATGCGTCGCCGTTTCAGGGATTGAAAATTTAGCCCCGTTTTCGTAAAATTATTCGGCTGTTTAAAAATAATATATACAATTTTCAAATAGAACCGAGTGAAAATGTATCTATGAAATGTCTCTGTCGCTGCTGCTGACAAATAGAATTCCATGCAAGTCTAAAAATAAATACATATCAGGAAATGTTAGCTTTTGTCTTTCGCTTTTTTTTTGGGGAATTTACTCCGAAGACACCGTTTCTATGTGCGGAATGGAATGGAAAAATTGTCCCCATAAATGTCGATCAATTTATGTGTGTCCTATGGTAACATGACATTTGGATGGCCGGCCAAGAATCGGTAGATGCTAAATGGAAAGCTATGGGAAATGTAAATGGGAATGGGAAGTGGAAGAAGCATCTACAGACTGTGTACATAATATGACTATGACTATGACTAAGACTGGGACTTGGACTGGGACTCGTACTGCGACTGCGACTGCGTTGGCGGACTTTGGCGACGTTTTACGATGGCGTTGTCAGCGTTCTGGGCGATTAGTCGCCTCAAAAATAGACCCAGACGGAAAAGCGAAGGCGCTCTGGGATGGGATAGACGGTTGCTGTGTGCTCGGATCGGTTGTCAGGCGACATATTCATCTCATCGCATCTCTCGTCTCGCTCACTCGTCCATCTTCTACTCTGGCTCTGCTTCCGTCTCCGTCTCTGTCTCTGTCCCTGTCTGTTCTGTCTGCCCGTCCACCTTAAAATATTTTCCGCTAATCCTACACAAAAGCTATTTCGGTGCAAACAATCTGCTTCCGCAATTCATCGCCTCTGTGGTTCCATGGCTAAGCTATGCGATCTGTCGCCCCTTTTGACGACTATGCCAGGCACCGAAATTACTCTGAGACGCTCATTCATTTCATTAAGTTGGGGACTGCCATGAGAAGGGGGAAGCACTGTTCGTAATTTTGGGGGGGGGGGCACTTTTAAATCGTTTGAATATTGTTGAATTTGTTCTAATATCGATTGGGAATTGCTAAACAGCTGTACTCGTATTTTCTGGTAAATATTTTTGCATGTTTCTGTCTTTGTCTTTGCTTTCCTCGTCAGCTCTTTCATAAGTTGCCGTATCGTACCGGGGCAATTTTCATGCAGTCATTCCTCATTCATTAAAGCTTCGTATGGAGCCAAGAAAGAAAGAGAGAGAGGGAGACCGGGAAGAGGAAGACGAAGGTGGAAGACGACAGAGCCAAAGACTTTTGGCATGGTATTAACCTGTAGAACTCCTTTCACTTTACATTCTAATTCCAAAAGTTCCAACAGTCACATTCCAAAAGCTTGTTGTGGAAGGAGCTGGGGGGGAATCAGACATTCTTTTCTTTTGTGAGGGAAGAGGTATGGAAAAACCTGAATGCCTGCTGAATGTTAATGCTAATACTTTGTACCTGGCCAATTCCCTCCTCCCTCCACGGCGGCCTATGAAATATGCATGCAAAGCAACAGAAACAGAGCCCAGATACGAATTCCGAACTAGAACCATAAAAACTATCGATCGCAGGTGGAAAACGCGGCCAAATCGATGGCACAAATTAAATATTTAATTGCTTTTGCCTTTGGAGTGATATGCATTATTAATTAACTCCCTGGGCAAAGCGTCCGTCCAGTGCAAGTGGCAGTGCCAGTGCTGTGATGCAATTTAATTTGGTTACTCTCAGAGTGCGTTAAACATATTCCTGGCCATAAAAAATATAAATATACCCAGAGGGATAGGGATGATGATTGATCAGGAATATATGAACATACTTTATGGAAAGTTGGACCACAAATCTGATATACCCCTTAACTCCTCGAGTACGGATATAAAAAGAGACGGACAAAAAGGTTTGAAAGACATACAATGCCAGCCAATTACCAGCGATAACACAAATATTTATGGAATAACCAGTTGTCTGCTTTACTTCCACTTCCACATCCAGTGTCTCAGTGACGGTCTCAGTCTTAATTTCAGTTTCAATTTCGGTTTCGTCTGTCAGTCTGTCGGGAAATTAGCACGTAACTTCGGCTCTAAGTTCAACCTAAAATCCGTTGGCACTAAGCCATAAAAATAACAATGAACAAGACACGGGACACGGGACCAAAAATGTACAACTGTTTTTTTGGTTGTCATGCTCATTGAGCACGCTTGAACGCCAGCAATACATAGCTGGGCAGTGGGTGGAGCTGCTGCTGGGGCTGCTGTTGGGGCTGCAACTGGGACTGGGGCTGGGACGGGGCACACTTAAGACAACGGGGAGGATGATGAAGGTGGCCGAGGTGGTAGCGGTAACTCAACTGAGCTCAGGGCGTGCGTGCCCATACTTACCAACGATTTGTTCGCATTAGGTCTTAAAATATATGAGCTCTTATTGTCAATGGCTGGCGGAGGGCTGTCATGGAATTGGTGACTGTGACGGTGATAGGCGGTGGGGAGGGCGCTAGAGTTGCGGTTGGGGCAACGATTCGTGGGGACTTTGGACAAAAGGCGAGGGCGTGGCAAATTCGATTTTTGTTACTTAATGCTTGCCATAATCGACGGGATTGGAATCAATGAAGATACGATTTCAAACAACTAAATTGTCTTTTTAATGTTGGGTTCTTTCAAGTTTCGTTGGAAGTTTTTTGCTTTTTACAAATTCAGAGACAGTGCCTACTGTAATTTTCTGGTATTTTGTTGGCTCTCGTTGGTGACGTGAAATAAAATATGGTTCTCTAAGAGTATGGCAGAGCTGCTAGTTGTGACCACCCCCACGAAAACTTGGACAGCCAGCAGATGTCACTGATCTGCGTATTGGCAGTCATATTGGTTAACGACACGCAGCTTTTGTGCTCATAATGAAACAAATAGCTAACCTAAAACTGAAAAAAGGTCACTTCAGTAAACTTTTGATAAAATTTTGCTAGTCATTCCGATGGCGTCGCAAGCTTCGTGCATAATTTCAATTGCCACCGCAGCTGTGCGAATGGGATGGTGATTGGGGGCATGAGGAATGGCTGAGGGAATCGCTGGATATCCTTGGGTGTCCCACAGGAATGCCCCGTTTGGAATTTCCGAGCCGTTTGAGATTAGTTTCTCCCCCCTGGTTGTTTGCTTTAATTGCAACCATGGACACGGGGCGTGGCATCGTCGAGTCAGCAGCTAGAGGACAACAAAACAAGCAAAGAACATAAGTCGCGAGACCAAAGGCATATCTCCATCCTCCATCATGCTGCCACATTCCGCATACGCCGTGTAGGGCATGGCAATGGAGCCTGTGGTGCCCCCAAAGATGGGTGTCGGTCGCTGCATTGTAAATATTGCATTTGAAAAGCTCAAAAAAACACACTTATCACAACGAATGGTCGCATGGGGATCGTAAACCTACATGTTTTGTATATTTTTAAATTTAATTAATTTTAATTATTTAAATTTGTTGGCCATTCGTTGTCTTGACGTGTTCTGTTTTATTCTAATGCTTTCATTCTTTCACTATCACTCTCTGTTCCTTTTTTTTTGTGTGTGTACCATCCTTTGGTATGCAATTTTATAATACATATGAGTGATTGAAATAAATTATTACTGAGCAGGCAGAGCTTGGAGTGTATTTTATTAAGCGTTTCTTAAACGAAGATTCTTGAATGGAATTGAAATCTGAAGAGGATTGATGTATGTATTTTCTACTCCAATGATATAAAGGTACCTGCTGGAGGTTAAAAAAAACTACTTTGAAGTTTTGAATTTTCCTAAAGTTGAAATATATTTGATGCACTTAAAGGAAGCATTTGAAGAATAGAAGCTTCCAGACCAGTAGCAGCTCTGTCACCCCGTCTATCTACTTGCCCAGGACTTTGAACGCGGTCCGCGGCGATTGACTAATTTTCTTGCTGGCTGTCGGGAATATCCTCTGCCCCGCTGTCTGGCCAGGCGCTGCTCCCTCCATTCGTTCTGGGCCTCCTGCTCGGCCACCATTAACAGCACACTCTCTGACGGGAGATTATCTATGACACCGAAGCACAACTGCAGTCCACCCTCTGGATGGTCCCGAACACGAAAGCCATTTCAACCGATGCAAATGATTCAAATGGTTGCAATGTGTTCAGTTTGTCAACGTGTTTGTCACTCATTAAACTGCGCGCACTATTGAATAGAGCCTCTACTATGGCCTGCAGCGAACAGTAGGCGACACACCACACGGTCACCAAAATAACTTGCATCGTCAGGCAGATGAAAATTATCTCCCGTTATCTCCCACAGGGTTTTGTATGATTTCCGGTAGCCCTGCAGCTTTTTTAGTGCCACAATGGAAATCAGTATGAAGAGCGTTGACTCCAGTCCCACATAGCCGGTGGGATCATAGCAGAGCTCAATTTGATGGCAGAATATTGCTATGATCGTGGCAATAACGAAGCTCGGTTCCATTTTGATTAAAAATATTATTTTATAAAAAAATAAAAAAATGTTAAATTTACGGTAGACTATTTCTTAGAGAGCAGAAACTATACTGACATTTAAGCCAAACCAAAGCTACTGTTTAACGTTCATTTTTTCTTTATTTTTCAGGTTCCTTTGATAATACCCTCCGGACGTTATTTTATAGAAAATATAATATTTTTATCATATTGCTAAAGTTTTGTAAATAAATTAACTAAGATAAAAAAATATTTTGATTTCTTTCCAATCTGGCTCTAGCGAACTAGTTTAGTCTGTGGTTCATTGTAGCGTCAACTGCATATGTTTATATACTCAATAACAAGTGTGTTAAATAAAGAATAATCCACAGATTTGTATTATTAAATATACAAATTTTTTCAGTTAAATAAAAGCAAAAGCTGATTGTTAAAGCTTACTTTTATTAATTATTTATTTTTATTTTATTTATTAAGTCGTTGGTTAACTAGTTCCGAGGAAATTTTTGAAGCGTCTCATCTCTTCATTACCACCAGCTTTCCTTTTTCTTGTCTAATTTATTTCCTATTAAAATGTGTTATATTTCATTGCACTCTTGCACCTTTTTTGTGATCAAGATTCAAATAAGTTTACTTCGTTCTTATTTATGTACATAGTAGGCTAAGATATCTTTGGTTTATTACCACATGGCAACCTTTTTGATTAGTTCATCAGTTTTAATAGTGCTTCAGTCGCGAGCGGAGCAAACTTCGCCAAAAACTGAATCAATTATTCCAAATGAATTGTTTAATTTTCTGGTGCTTAAATTGATGAAAAATGCGGAACCTGGCCGATGCAAACAAACTATCGTCAAACTGTGAATCTTTGCGTAAGTTTCAATCGAGTTAAGTGGGATAGGGCCGTAAACATGTATTACAATTCGTGTGTTTGCAGATGCCTGGGCAGAGTCCACTCTATTATTCGGGCAGATTGACTGACCGCTCTGTCCTGAACGTGGATGAGATTCTACGGGGATGTTTGACGGACCATCAATTTTCCGCCGCCGCCGATGCCACCAGCGGTGCCGCAGAGTGTTGGTTGGCTCTGGAGTCCACATCGCAACGCAATGCATTTGGATCCTCACATCGATGCCCGGCGCAATGAGGCAGCTCAGCTGATCCTCAGCACGAGGATTTCTCAAAGCATGATGGTAACTATGCGTACGCATTCAATTCAATGCTGCCAGGAGTCCGTGCCGATTACGGCTCTTCTCTTGCCACACGTCGTAGTGGCTCCCCTATTGCCACATACCGCAATGGATCCCCAATTCATACACGTCGCAATGAACCCCCTACTGATCTGGCAAACTATATGAACATATTCCGTGAAAACCTTCCAGAAAACCTACTCCTACTGATCCACGACTAAATGTATCCTATACTGGTCCACGTCACACTGGATACTATACTGGTCCACTTCACACTGGATTCCTTATTGGTCCCGGTCGCAGTGTCTTGAAGGTATCAATTTAGTTCCTTCACTAACAGTTATCTAATACCTCTAGCTGTAAACTGGTTTACATATGTCTGAATAATATGCAATTGGTCAAAAGTTATAATGCAGAAACAAAGCCGGCACCTCTCCCCTGCAGCTGTACATAAAAAATGTTATCAGACTTCATCCATGGTAAATATTTATATTTAGACCAGGTTGTAGTGAATTTTGGTATTGCAGCTAGTTACTCAAAAAATTTTTTGACGCAAAGCGAGCTGCGCAATTAATGGAAATAGTAAATATCAGATTAATTGGTTTGTTTTTACTATTCGCCGGAGATGGCCATGGCGGTGAGGAAGTAAAACCCGGCCCAGCTTATGTAGGCGACGGGTTGGCCACTTCCCTCGGTAACTTTATCTTCAAAGAAGGTAGCGCCGAACTTGGCCATGAAGGCTAGGAAGGCCATACCGCCTAGAGTCCAGCTGCTCTCGTTGAGTGCCAAATATACCATCGACGTAATGTTACCCAGTATGGTTAGGGTCTTGAGAGTATCGATGGCATGGTCGCCTTCGTCGCTGTCCTTTGCCCAGCCTATGATCACACTGACCGCCAGCGGCACAATGAACAGTCCATGGCCGAGGGCAATGTTGTTGCTCTCGGCCCCCAAAAACAGTTCCACATTGACCAGCGGCAGTGGAACGATCTCCATGAGCGCGTTTGTTGCGTCTTTGGCTTTGGATGTGTTTTCGTCGCCCGACACACTGGCCACAAGGCCCAGCAGCCCATGACAAAAGCCGACCACACAGGCCGTGAAGGCATACGGATGCTCCTGAGGCCCAATCTTGCAGAATCCAAATCCAGTAGCGCCGCAGAGAAGCAGGTTCATCACACCAGTCACAGCGCTGTTGTCCGACATCTTTGCCTTGTCGCTTATTCAATTCCCTTGGTTTGGTTTTTCAATTAATGATTGGCTATTTTGGAAATCGATTGTTTAGCTTTGGTTAGATGCTCAAATGATAGTTTGATAGCTTACCCAACTGCTGTTGGGTCCAGCCTATTTGTTTTGCTTAGTCCTAAGTTCTGCGGGTCCTGCCCAACTACTATCCTGATTACTGTTTCTGATTTCGTGAATTTCATTCTTAGCTTTTAGTTCAATCAGAGACGATTGGTCGCTTACCTTGTGGCTCTTGCTGAATTGTTTTATATATTTTCTGGGTTAGCTGCTTGCTGGCGTTCAGTTCGACAAAAACCGAAAGCAAAAACCAAAAGAAAAAAGAAATGTTTAATCTGAAAAAATTTGATTTTATGACACCTCAGTTTTACTAGAGAATCTGTCGACCGAAACGTTGAACGAGCTGTACTGTTATGTCTGGACTCTGGCACTGCTGACAAAATTAAATAGTCAAGGCCAAAGTCAAGGCCTGCTGGAATCGAAGAAAAAGGAAATGTAGTAGCACTTCTACGAGTAGTAGAGCTGTCTCTCAGTCATCTTCAACACTTTATACCCCCCCGAAACTTTACCCATTCCATTCATGGCCATTATTGTGAATATTGATATATATTTTTGTTGATTTATTGATTAGAGAATCAGCTATGCGATGGCGGAAGGTCTGTCTTTACTTGAGAGGGAAATGAACAGAGTTGGAATACAAAACTCTTAAAGTTTCATTCAAGCCATGAACAAAGCGATGGAACGAATTTTAGGGAGTCACAGTTCCAGATTCGTCCCAATCGAGCTGTCACTGCCATACATATGCGAAGTATGTATGTACATTTATCCAAAAAAGTGTCAATTGTAGTTTTTGTCGTGATTTAGTACTCGATTTTCAGTCTTTGAGTTTGTTGTGTGATTCAGGTGAAAATTTTTAATTAAAAATATTTTGTTTAGCTCTTAACTCCTTTTGGCTTTCAGCTGCAGCGGTTATATTTTCAATTAAGCTTTAGTGCTTATTTGTGCTGGGGTGGCGAACCTCCACTTCCACATGATGGCCGCTTTCGATGAGCAGGGGGACTCCAAATCGCAGGATTCTTTTCCTGGCTCTGAAGGTAGTTCGGAGCAACAGGAGCGTACATGCTGGATATGCTTTGCCACCGAAGGGGAAAACCGCCGGGCCCTGTGGGTGCAGCCGTGCCAGTGCCGTGGCACTACAAAGTGGGTGCACCAGAGCTGCCTCTACCGCTGGATCGACGAGAAGCAGAAAGGCAACATCCGGCGCATTGTCGTCTGCCAGCAGTGCTTGATGGAGTACATGATAGTCTTTCCACCGATGGGGCACCTAGCCACAGCGCTCTACTGCACGCACGGTTTGGTCCGCCGTATCAGCCTCTATATGGTTGCGTCGGTTTTCTTTGGCTCCATCTACTGGTCGGCCAGTACATTTGGCGCCGTCACTGTGGTCCAGATCATGGGGAATCAGCGCGGCTTCGCGCTCATTGAGAATGCAAACTCGCTCGTTTTAGCCGCCGGTCTGCCCCTTATTCCAATGGTACTGCTGCTCTCGCGATTCATACGCTGGGAGGACGCCGTGCTAAACCTCATTCGCAGTCGCCACAATATCTTTCGCAAGGTGCCCATCCTGAGCTTGTTGTACAGAACCACTCCCGAACCAGAGGACACATTACCCAATACAGAGAACTCTTCAGCAAGTCCTCCGATTGGCATGGATCCCTTGCATATAGCGCGGGCGTTCGCCGGCGCACTTCTTCTCCCAACTTTCGCAACTATCTTCGGAGGTATCTTCTTCAGGGTTGTGGATGACTCCCTGCATCGCAACCTGCTGGGCGGCGCCACCTTCATTGCGGTCAAGGGCCTTCTCAATATCTACCTTCGACAGAAGCTCTATTTACGCAGTCGCCATCGTCTCATATTCGACTACACCGAAGACAATCTTCGCTTCTACAGTGGCAACGAGCCTGATGGCGACCAAGGGGCAGAGTCTCGCCAGAATGCAGGTTTTGACAACGACCACGATTCGACAACCGATACCGATTCATACGATACTGACACGGACGATGAGTTTAATATCGACGATCTGAACATTGACAGCGACTCCGAGTCGGACTTGGAGTATTATCGCAGGATATATCAAGACTCGTGGCGCACATTATCACGTCAGAATTAGATTAGAAAGAAAAATGATGAAATTCTGAAAACCGTAATTACAAAAATATTAAAAGAAGAAGACAAAGGAGATACAGAAAACTTGAAAGACACTGTGCGAATGCTGGAGACTGGAGACGAAAGCAGCCGAAGCATCGTGAGGGGCATCTAAATTGTTATTAATTGAGTAAATTGTTCCTTATTAGTTATATTTAATTATGTACGTTCTTAGGTGACTTGAGGGCTTTGTGGAACCTGTTAATAAAGTAAACCCCGATTTCACGATCACGTATATCTATGGTGTTGGAGCATTCGCAATGCACTATAGGAAATGTTACCACTTTTTGTGGCAATAGTGTAGGGTGTGCTTAACAGTGGGCAGAAGCTGATCTGTCCGCTAAAGTGGAGCTCCCTGGACCGTCTGGATCGCTGGCCATTGTCACCTTGGGGCTAACCTAATATTCAGCCTTAATCACAATCCATTATGGTATAGGATTCATCTAAAATACCTACGAATTGGCGATTTGTAGCATACTTTCAGGCTATACAATTTTCTCAAAGTGTATCTAGAATTGGTATTTGGAGGCAAATGACGCGCTTTTCTTTACTATATTTAATTTTGTTAATAACCTAATTTCTCGAACTATGTAGCTCCGTTTACGTTCCGGCAAAAATAATAATTGTACAGACAAATCAGTGCAGACAATCTCCATACAAATAACAAAATACCATGTGCATACATATGTAAATAGTTTGGCCTCCAAACGTTTGCAAACCACACGCACGTCGAAATTTACAACGCCTGTATTTGTTCGATTAATTTACTCATTATTGCGTTACCTTTGTGTGCTCCGTATTTAAAAAGCCCTGTTTATTTGGGAAAATGCATTTATTTTTTTAATCCATGCTTTTAAATTAGCTTTGCCCGCCCATTTTTAAATTCAAAATAACGCTCTGTACCCAGTGTGACCAAAGTGGGAAAAGTGTATGCTCTACGGTTACAGGGTTGCCCAGCAACAATGACGTCACATTTAGTCAACATTTACGTTTTATGAGTTGGCCGTTTTTGCTTGAACCTTTTTATGTAAAAAAATCCAACAGAAAGTCTTCTAAAAACTAACCAATCTTGTAGAAAATTGATGTATCTATCGGATAAAATTTTTTTTTTGGGGCCTAGAGTCCTAACTAGCTTCAAATATGAAATCTAATATCATAATTGAGGAATATGATTTTCCTCCGTATATTTACGGTATATTATGAAAATGACAAGGTATATTTCAGTATATTTTTGAGGGTTAGGACGGAATACTTTATTCGCAACTGTTTGTTTGTCGTCGTCTTCAAAAAATAACAATTTGAATAGGAGATGAAAGCCAAAACGAGCCGTAGAGCCAGCGTGGCCATGCGGCCATACTGCGGCTTGGGCAACCATTTGCTCAAGACGCCCAACAGCACGGTAAGGAATCCAAAAATTCTTCACTTTGCACGAGGCATGAACCGAGAACTGCGGAACGATATGCCACTCTGTAATCCTTGCTACGACGCGCTGGAAGAACTGTACGAGCTTAATACCAGATATGCGCTGGCGCATCGCAAGAGGAAGGAGGCGGGGAGCAGCTCGGAAGCGAGCTCCAGTCTGCGACAGGACGTTAACTCCTTTTCAGACACCAGTGCGACGGCGTCTACCTCCGTCGCACGTCGATCGGCGAGGGCCACAGCGGCAGCACTTAAGCGACCAACTCCCGTAATCGACCGTGAAACTTCCAGCGAGGATAATATGCTCATAATAAGCGCGGCGAGAAATGCGCTGCTGCATCGCAAAAGAAAGGAGGCGGATAGCAGCTCGGAAGCGAGCTCTAGTCTGCGACAGGACGTTAACTCCTCCACCAGCTCGACGGCGTCCACCTCCGTCGCACGTCGATCGGCGACGGCTACAGCGACAGCACTTAAGCGACCAACTCCCGTATCCGACCATGAAACTTCCAGCGAGAATTGTTTGCCCACAACAAGCGCGGCGTCGGCGGAAAAACGCAAGCGCTCCAATCCACCGCCAGCTGTACAGCACGTCTCACAGTCATCGTTCAGCTCATATGTGAGCGATGACGATGATCCGAATTCGAATTTGAGCCTGAATGCTGTGAATGGGACGCGGCTGCCACACATCCAGCCGATACCCAGACGACGACCGGTGTTGCACCTGAATAAGGAGGCTATGGATATCTACCTGGCTGCCTGCCAACGGGCGGATGATATTTATAAAACATATTCGTAGCTCATAATGAACGAATTTGAATAAAATACACCCAAAGTTCCTAAATCAGTCCACCAACTGTTGTGTTTATATATTTACAAAAAAATTTTCTTTTTTTTAGTATTGGGCTTAATTAAAGGAAATAGGGTATCCATACTCCACCAATAAGTTGTTGGTATGTAGAAACTGTGTAGTTAGCATGTACAAAAATAAACATTTTTGTTGAGCCCTTTTAATTGAACCCTTTGCTATTAAAAATACCTTGAATGGGAGTCCATAAAATAAACTGAACTGTAGAGATTTTATTCATCTATCTGATGAAATTATATGTTCAGTGGTTATATTCCTAACTAGCTTCTAATATAAAATCGAATATCATAATTGAGAAATATGATTTTCCTCCGTATATTTACGGTATATTATGAAAATGACAAGGTATATTTCAGTATATTTTTGAGGGTTAGGACGGAATACTTTATTAACTGTTTGTTTGTCGCGTTGTCAAAAGAAAAGAAAAAAGGAAGCGCTTGGAAAAACTGTGTTGTGGTTGATTTGATTAAATTTTCGCATTCCCGCAACGCTCTAACGAAACAACAGAAACCGTCTACAATGAGCAAAAAGGAGGAAAAATCCCAGCCAGGCGAAGAGGTAAGTAAAATGGGCACAATTGAGTTTAAAACCAAGTGCCGGCTCGGCCGAAGTAATTCTAATATGTACACGTCACATGTTGTGTTGTATTTTGTTAATGGGAACAATGGTCTTGCACATTGCATATTCTTGCAGCTGGTGAAGGTGAACAAGTGGGATGGCTCCGCGGTGAAGCATGCCCTGGATGATGCCGTAAAGACCTGCCTGCTGGGCGATCGCCCCCATCTGAAGGAGCAATTCGGTTTGGTCAACACACGTCTGGCACTGTGCGCTTTGGCCGTTGGCGTGGCCATTATGGCCCATGCCTGGGACTACACCCACCCGTTCCCCCAGTCCCGTCCCGTACTTATGTTCAGCGTGCTGGCCTACTTCGCCCTAATGGGCGTACTGACGCTCCACACGAGCTTCCGCGAGAAGGGCACCTTCGCGGTGGCCGTCCACAAGGAGAAGGAGCGCACCTGGGAGGCGAGCTCTGACATGAAGAAGTACGACGACAAATATCTGCTCACCCTGAGCGTGCGCGACTCCAAGGGTCAGCGTGAGCTGAACAGCGCCAAATCCTGTGCGGCCTTCATCGACACTAATGGCATCATACTGGACAATCTGGTGGCCAACGAGGTGAACCGCTTGTACAATTCTTTGTCTGCGGAAAAGAAGGACAAATAGCAAGAATCGGTATAACAAAAACACAAAACAAACACCAGCAAATTCCCTTCCCATCAACTTTGGGGAATAACGGCATTCATTTGCAGTGTTCCTCAAAAAAAATTTTTTTTTTTTGCTGCTGTGTAACTTCGGTTTTCTCTTCTCTCATTAAATTGTAACTTGTATGGTAAGAATTGTGAGTGTAGTTTATTTTTAAGTGTGTGTGTAGCTTGAAGGAGAGCTGTGGATCGTTGGATATGTGTAGCGGTGGGAAATGTGTCAATCAGGAGAGAACGAACGTTAGTACATTTTTTTAAAAACAAAATTTCAAAATTTAGCAAGTATTGTGGTGTGGTGCGAGGTATGAGGGAGATCGTTACCTTGCAAATTGGCGGCGCCGGCAATGCCATTGGCGATGCGGTAAGTGCAGCTACCGTGTGGCTTCTTTGAGCTGTGTTCCGTTCCTCATTCCATTTCCTTTGATTGATTCTTGCTTGATGCAGTTCTGGCACGTAATATCGCATGAGCATGGCGTTGACTATAATTCGGGTCGTTTCGGTGGCACCAGTCCGCTGCAGCTGGAGCGGATGAATGTCTTCTTCAATGCGACGGTGAGCAGGCGTTTCTATGTGCGCAGCATCGTCATCGACACGGAGGCCAGCACCATCCAGCGGCTTCATACCAGTAGTCAGCTGTACAGGCCCGAGAACTTTGTGGCCGGTTCGGAGAGTGCGGGCAATAATTTTGCCCGTGGCTATCATACGGATGGTGCGGAAATACTGCAGCAGGTGCTCGACAACACGCGGCGGGAGGTGGAGTCTGTGGACTCACTGCAGGGATTCCAACTCCTACACTCGATTGGTGGCGGCACCGGCTCCGGTCTCACCTCGCTGATCATGGAGGCGCTGGTGGAGCAGTATCCGGACAATCTGCTGTGCAACTACGTGACCATTCCCTCACCGAACATGTCCCAGGTGGTGGTGGAGCCCTACAATGCGCTGCTCAGCACACCGGCCCTGGTGAACAACTCACATTTGACGTTCTGTCTGGACAACGAGGCCCTGTTCCAGATCTGCAATCGGAATCTGAAAATCAAAATGTCTGGCTACGAGCACATCAATCACATCGTGGCGCTGACCATGTCCGGCATCACCACATGCCTCCGGTTCCCCGGACAGCTGAATGCCGGCCTCAGGAAGATATACGTGAACATGGTGCCATTTCCGCGTCTGCATTTCCTTATACCCGGCTTCGCGCCGCTGGTCACCTGCACGCAGCAGCAGTTCAGCAAGGGCACCGTCTCGGAGCTGGTACAGCAGATCTTCTCCAGCAACAATCTGCTGTGCGCCATCGATCTGCGACAGGGCAAACTGTTGACTGCCGCAGGCATATTCCGGGGCAGAATGTCGCCCCGCGAGGTCGACCAAATGATGACGGGGGTGCGCAACAAGAATCTGAATAACTTTGTCGACTGGATACCCAATAACATCAAGACGGCGATCTGTGACATACCGCCGCGTGGCCTCAAGATGTCTGCCACATTCATTGGCAACACGACGGCCATTCAGACGCTCTTCCAGCGACTGCTCGACGGCTCCTCGGTGATGCTGCGCCGCAAGGCCCATCTCCACTGGTACACGGGTGAGGGCATGGAGGAGCAGGAGTTCACCGATGCCCAGCAGGAGCTGCAGGCCATCATCGATGACTATCGCAGCAGTGCGGAAATGGATGGTGATGGAGGCGGCGCTGGCAGCGAAGATGGTAGTGTTGGCAGTACCCGGGCCTCTAGTGCTGCTGCCGGACCCCAGTGTCCCTACTGTGGTGATTAATGCGGATTAATGCGTAACTACCCCTCCTCCCCTACCCTTTCAAAAAACATAAATTTCTAATGCAATATTTATGTCGTTTCCTCTTTGTAATCGGAATACAAATTGAGTAGATATTGTCCTAGACTTTCAGTAATTTTTGTGGAGTTTTTTTGCATATAGCCAAGTACCTACTATATACATAAGTGTGTGAGTACTCGTATTCCCGTAACGCGCTCTCTTTTCGGGTCTTACTTTCACAGTACAACAGCAAATAAAACAGAAACTTCTTTAGGATTGGATGTGTGTGAATGTTGATAAAGATCCGAAAGAGACGGAATACACCCACCCACACCATCATATTCTCTCTTTTGACCAATTTCAAGGCTATAATGCACCGCTTTTGATCTCGAACGGGGTCTAAACGGGAAAGCTCAATATTATTATTATTATTATATGTAGCATGTAGCATACCGACATACATTCATACAAACACATGTATAATCCGGACCATTCCCAGATATTTACAGTTGTAGTTTGGTATTAAAAAATGCAATTAGTTGCCAAAATATTTCGGGATGCGATCTATTTTTAGTTTGGACCAACATTTTGCGTAGGTCAAAAGCCGGATCTGCCAAACTTGAAATGCAGCCAAGAGGGAGTTGGACGAAGAGTGGTGTATCAAAAAAGAGCGCCCCTACATACATATGTATACGGAGTATGTGCGGCTAGAACCAAAGAGAGAGAGAGTGGCAGGAGATGTGCAGCATACTATGCAGCATTATTAATAGATTGATGCTAAAGGTTTTTGCACTTGGTTTATTTCTGGTGCTCCGCATTCCTGAGATGCCGTCGTGGTGACAAATATATATAATATCCACGTACACACACGTCCTAATACAGTGAGGCGCCGGGCGGCGGCACCCATACCGTCCCCAAGGCGGACAAAATGCTCATGAAAAATGTGCAGCGGCGGTCTGCAAGTGGAGCACACACACACACACGCACCCGTTATGATGGGTGGCAAGGCACACCTACACACCGACCTAAAGAGAAAGAGAGAGAGAGAGCACGGCCTGAAAGCATAAATATAAATTAAAAATTCATCAGAACAGCAAGGAGATACGCCAACTATTTGTGGGCACTAGGTATCGCCAAAATTAGTTGACCAGGCGCCACTTAACTGCATTCCATCATAGTTCAAGAAACCTCCCTAAAAAAATAGGAGAATTCATATTTTGAATTGCGGCACAGACAATATAATCGATGGCGCGATCGATAGTATCGATGGGGATGGCGTATTCAAAGTGGTGACCGTTGGTGTTTTCACGGCTTCAAGTCGCCGCTTACCAACACTCGAAGTATAGAAACTATTAAATTTATATTTTAGATAGCGTAAAAAATATAGGAAAAAGAAACATTCCTGTTTGAAAAAAATTAGAGCTCGGCTCTACTATAGTTATTTTCCGCCGCTTGTCGCACAAATATACCGATACTGTTTTAGGCAGTCGATAATCTAAATAAAATCTCCAGCAGCATAGGCTTAGAATGGATAAAAATTATCCAGCAACATTATGTACAAGTGCAACATCTCTATCCGACTCATACTTGAAACACAATAATGATTTTGAGAGCTCGACTCGAACCTCTGCGCTATGGAAAGGTATGTGCAACCGGTGAAAATGGAGCAGCAACATAACTAGGCCCCTACGAACCTCACCTCATCGTGTTTTTTTAACAATATGGTAGGAATTGGGGTGGATTTTGCCTTGTGTGACTTGTGACTTCTGGTCCGTTTTGCCAGTGGTCCATACCTTTTTTTTAGCTTGCTTGCAGCACGATTTTAAGCAGCATGAGGCAGAAACATCGGCAAGAAATGGGCACATTGTGGCCAGAAATATGGAAAACTGGTCTCACAAATTTTTTGCCGCAGACTCGTGAACACCACCCCACCTAGTCGAATTTTTTCTGAATTCAGAAATTTCCGTTGATACTTCCCACGAAAATACCCGTATCAACATTCTGCACGGTTTGTTGCTGTTTGATTGAAACTGTGCGCGATTGATAAAACACAATTTAAAATGATAATAAAGAAGAGTCAAATAGAAACTTAGAGCAATTGCATTTGGCTTGGCGGGATAAAGCCAAAGGTTAATATTTCCCTTTAATTTCGATCGAGTCGAGTCGGTCGCTGGGAACGCATACAACATTTTTCCGTTTACGGTTCGTGCGCGCTGCGAGTTTTTTTTGTACCTACCTAACCATACCATACAACCAAACCAACCCAAACCACCACCCGAACAGTGTGCCGTGTATACCACAAAGTTTTAGATATTAACCTTTTCAGCATTTGCATCCAGGAATAGTCGTTTTTTTTTTGGCGCTAATCGAAACATGAAAATCAAATAAAGGAGAAAAAAAAGTTGCGCCTGCAGAACGGTACAATATACCCATACATACACACACAACTATAAACACGGAGAGTGAGAGAGAGTGGAGTAGAGTAGAATAGAGTAGAGCTGCGGAAATTTAGCTGCTGTGAGAAAATGGCTATACACATGTGTATGTTCCTGTGTGCTTATGTGTGTGTGTATGTATGTTTGTGTGTTGCAGTTGCACTGGAATTTCTGTAGTGTGACCACACTTTAGAGTTGTGTGTATGTGTGTGCGAGAGAGTGAGAGCAGAACGCGCGCCCTCAACGTTTTTCAATCGACGGATTTGTCGTGTGTGTTTACCTTGTTCTCATCTTGCATTTCTCACTGATTTCCTTCCTTTTTGTTCTTGTGCTAAAACACAGTTTAAGGATACACAACGTGCGGCTACCCGTCTCCCCCCTCCGGCCAACCCAACAAAATCAAAGAATTTGTCAAATATAAAACAGAAAAAAACAGAGTCCCAAAAAAGAAACAACAAAACGAAATACGAGAGAAGATCTGATCCTCCCCGTATAAAATTACCCCGCACACACAGATCCACAGATCATGTTCACCGAAAAGGGAATCTTTTCCATAGGCGATGGCCTTTTGGATGTAGATGCCGAACGCTTGAAAGGATTGCTCGTGTCGCATGACATCAACGAGATCTACGAGGTGGAACAGACGCCGTTTGCCAGGTGAGTAGTATCCTCCTCAGTAGTGTCCCAACAAGAGGGATATCTTCTCTTCACTTCACTTTTCCTCTCTCTCTCTTCACTCTTTTTTTTTGGCACAAAACAAGTTTTACGTTTTCTCAAGCAGCTGCTCTCTAAAACACACAAAACATAACAAAAAAACATACCAAATACTACAAAAGCGAAAACAGAAACAAAGCTCAAAATGTTGAAGAAAGTCTACGACCGGAGTTGGGAGTCAGTTTTTTTCGTTTTTTTCGTTTTTTTTTTATTTCTCTTTTTTCTGAAAACTGAAAACTTCTGCGTCTCAAAACTTGTTTTATTTCGTTGTGCTTCTTCCTCTTGTTCAAGTCTTCGGCTCTGTGTGTGAGTGTGTGTGTGTGTGTGTGTAGAAGCTCTCACACACGATCAGCAAAGCGCACATGCAAGGCTGTCAGACAGAGACCGAAGAGAGTTGTGTGTGGATAACGGCACAGTGTGTCTCAAGAGGGATTTTTCAGGGTTTTTTTTTATGAGATGCTCAAATTAGAGTTGCACAAACCACTTGAACCCAAAGGCTCCCCACAAAGTACATAAACCCGAAAGAAGTAATCAAAACACAGAAAATAAATTTGGCCTATTGTACTTTAACCCCTAAAAAATCAATAACAACTGTCCTACGTGATCAGGGAATCAGTTAGTTGTCCATGTGTGTGATACGAAAAAAATTTGGATAATCTCTATTGCATTTCTGGTTACATACCTCAATCTGAACTATTTTCTGCGATAAAAAGATTTTCTAGTCTTCAGATAAAACTGAAAGATAAATAGTGATTAAATATTTCTCTAGAATCTGTGTGTGGCTCTCCACAGATTGTCTTTAAATTTCTGTGCAATCTTAACTTGTTATATGCACATGATAAATTCTGATAAAATTGAAGAGCTTTCAAAGATTTGTTAAGCATTTCCATTTTCTTTTTTTTATATTCTTGGTCTCTTTTGGGTTGGGTTCTTGTTCCACTGTGCATCGCATCTTTGCCTGCCCTTGTGGTATTTTCCCGCTGTCTGTTCCTGCATCTGCTGCATTCGGCCTGGCTCACTCTACTTGCTGCTGCTCTCTCCCTCTCGCTCTCACTCTGCGCTCGCCCTCACATCAGAGGGCAGCTGTTATTGTTTTCTGCGCCCGAGCTGACCCTATCTCGTTCTCTGTCGCACTCTCTCACTCTCTGGCCGCTGCTTCATTTCTTGTATTGCATTCCCACTGACCCTCAGAGTGTGCACTATCTCCTTTTCTCCCTTACTCCCTTACTCTGTCGGTTGGTTTTGCATTGCATACAATCCCTTTCCACTGCCTCTCAATCTGGCTGCCCTTATTGCTAGATTTACATTTTCTACCCGTTTTATATCCATATCACAAAAGGGTATCATTATTTCGCCAATATATTTGCACTGCCCCAAAGGGAGCAACTCTAAAGAATATTTGTTAACAATATTTTGTTTTTTTACAGTATGTACATACATGGATTTGTATATTTCTGTAGATCTGTAGATTTCGAATGGGTATCAGAAGCTTCTACACCCGAAGCTAACCTTCCTCCTGCCCTCCCCTCTTCTCTTTTTCATTATACTTTATTTTGCATTTCGTTTTCAACGTGCTCCGTTGTGTTCCCCTCTCGTTAGTTTTATTTTTATTTCTCTCTGCTTGAGCTTCAGCCTCTGCTTTGTCGCGTTTGCACATACTCTCACCTTGTCCCAACTTGAGACGAAAACTCGTCACTTCTGCAGAGTTTCTGCATCTGCGTCTCCGTCTCCACTCCACTCCGTCTCCACGATAGGGGAGAAGCCTCTCGAAGGTCGTTGCTTGGAAGCACCACTGTATAAGGGGTATAGGAGGTGTTTGGCTGACCCTATCTATAATTCTATAGCCCACTGATAAGCTATCGAAGCCGAAACAAACGAGAGACCGCACAATCGAAGAGTTTCGTAAGAGAATGTGGAGAGTCAGAACCAGGGGACTATAAGAACGAACAATAAAAATACATATGTTTCTGTTGGCATTTTTTTTTGTCATTTTCTTAATTAATTTCACCCCGTTTTTGCTTCGTTTTCTTCGCATACTCTTTCTGGTTCCGCGCTTGGTTGCAAGCTACTTGTTGCTTTTTTGCCACATTTTGTATCTTCTTACCAGTATGTCAATGTGTCTATATGCGTATGCTTCACTGATTTTTTTTCTTCTTTCCATCTTTTTCTTTTTTCCATCAACTAAATGATGATTCAATTGAGTTCTTTCTGGGCCAAAAAAAAAAAAATTTTACTGACTGAATCGTTTCTGTTTTTTTTACATTTAAAATTTTTTTGCCAAGATAAGACTGGCTGTGATGTGGCTGCCGGGTGGAGGTGGGTGGGTGGGTTTGGGGCGGTGGGGGGATACTAGGGTGGTAGCAGTGGAAGATTTTCCCCATTAAAGTTTATGAATTTTATTTAGCCACATTTGCTGAATTTCATAAAGAAAACAACACGGTTTATCATGGTAAATAGTTCGTTATTTATTCTTAAATGCAAATTTTTCTGAGATATAAAACAAATATACATACTTACATAAATACGTATGCAAATACACATTTCTGTATATCTACATACGTACATTTATGTGAGATAAAACAAATCTAAATACTTACATAATTCCTCAAAATAAAAAATGTAAAAAGAAACTTGCCAAAGTTAAAACTTTTTGACAATTGGCAATGTCTTGTGGAAACACTGGAGGGGCAGGGGCCATGGGGCATAGGAAAACGCTTACGGTTCAGGCCAAGCTGAAATGCGAAAATGTTGGCTAATTGGGCGACGCACAATTCAAAGAAATAAAATTAAAAATAAATATATATTTGAGCTTTGCTGTGCATAATTGGACTTGGATGGGGGATTGGATGGATGTATCTATCGGATAGAAAGAAATAATGCAAAAAAAAAATGTTGGCGTCTGTTGTTGTTACTGTTTGATTATGGCCCAATTTGTTTGGTACAAAAAAAAAATGCATACAAATTGACAGCGAGACAAATGAAGTTGTGGACACTCCACCACCACCGGAGTTGTAGATTTTGTTGGTTGCTGGTTGCTGGGTACTCCGTTGTCTGTGTGTGCGCCGCTGCCTGTTTTTCTGTGTGGCTGCCACAAAGCCCACTTGACTTCGACACTATTGGCACATTGTCCAGTTTTGGAGTTGTTTTTTTTCGGTACGGCTGTTGGCCTTTCAATTGGAAATTAGGACGCATTTGGTGGGCAGTCGCTTGCATAATTTTATAGCATTTTTTTGCTGGAAAAAAAGAGTACACGCGAAAAAATAATGTACAATTTGTACCCCATTTTAAGCATGAATAAAATATTTTTAGATGGGTCTTACAAGAGATAATTGTTGGAGGTTAGTCAGACATTACAGAAATATTTATGTGGCGTGGCAAATACATACCTCACTCAATGTATGCCTCATTGTGTCCTTAAAAAATGTGTGACGTGACTGACGTCACAGGAAAAACCAACCCCAAACATCCCCCGCCAAAAAAGAGAAGGAGGTTGTAATGGGGAAAGGAGCTTTTGAAGGAGAAACTCCCACCCACGCACCCACAGCTGACAGATGACTTTTTTTCTCTTTCTGTTTGTTTGTGTGTGTGTGTTCCGTAGACTGCAACTGGGCCAAATATATAACGGTTTTGTGCGTGGGCGAGGTTCAGCCCGAAATACTCTCTCTCGCCAGCAACCTCCCCTCGTTAGGACAAGAACAATTTTATTGGGGATTTCAATGGCAGTGGGATGGTGGGATGCGAGTAGGTGGAAATCGAAGATTTTGTTGAGGGTGACAAAGACCTCTGGCCTTTGCACCCCTGCTTACTCCCCCTATTCCATCTCTTGTGTATTGATAAAGGACCCTATTCGAAAGAGTCAACAAGATTCGAGATTTTGTTTTGTTTTTACAGGCGAAATCGATTTTGCCACCATCTGTGGCAGTGCCAGACATATTGCGTATTCTTCCAGCATTTAAATACATATGTATATGCATGTGTGTACATATGTTTATCAATGTGTGCGTCTGTGGGTGTTGTTTTTTAATGCATTTCTTTATTTGCCAAAGAGCCGAAAAAACAGCAAATATTAAACCACATTTGAGGCCGTTGCTCCTTTTCTCAAATGTAAATGCAAAAGAGGGTAGGCCAATCTTAAGGATGGTAAGATTATTCTTCGAGATTATTCTCAGTGTATGATATATATTATCGTCTGCAAGTTGTCCATGCTCTCTTCTTGTGTTCTTTGTCTCCGTTATTCCTAGTAAATCAATGAGGGTATTCGATCATTCAATCGACCCTTTGGCTAGTCTCTGCTTTCTTTCCTTGGTTGTTTTTTTTGTTTGTGTTTTTTTTTTTGTATATTTGCAAATTAATTTTTCAAATTGCCATTTTTGCTAATTAAACGGACCCCACACGGTGGCGGGAGTCGGTGGAAGCCCAAGCCATCGTAATTTATTGCCTCGTATTGATATTCTTTTGATTATCTCTTTTATGGGATCTGGGGAGCTGCTACTGCCACCGAACTGTCGATGATGGGTCCCAATAAAAATAAATGACAAAATATAAAAATATATTTCCCTTTTTTGTGTTTTAGAGGGTTTTAGGGGTGGGGAAAGATAGTTTAAGTTAATGGTATTGTATTAACCCCCTGTAACGCCAGCAGCCAACCATTGATTGCCCTTTCTAATGCCTGGCTGCCCCCTAAACTATCCATCCCCTCATGACAACCCTCAAAGCTGCTTACCTTCTCCTCCTCTTACTACCAATAAATATTTGCCTTGGATCGCTTTTGTTTATGACTTCCTCCTCCTCGTTTGTCTGTACGTCTGTATGGCCCCCCCTCCGACTGTCTATCTGTCGTCTCCTTCATTGAGCTTTGATTGCTCTCGTAAAAGTGCATCCCCCCCCCCCCCTCCCCTCCTCTTCTCCAACATTTTTTTTTTCCCCCTTTTCCTTTTTTTTTTTTTTTTTTTATTTTTTTTTTTTTTTTTTTTTTTTTTTTATGGTTGAGGGGGGGGGGGGGGAGGTTGATAATTTTATTTTTTTTTTTTTTTTTGGTTTTTTTTTTTTAAAAAAAAATTTTTTGAAAATTTCTTCAAAAAAAATCCCCAGAAAAATCCTTGAAGAATTCGATGTCTGAAAGGATCTCTCTTTCCGACACAAAAATACGTTTGTAAACCAGGGACAGTTTTGTTTGAGGCTCCGAGGCCTTAACCTTATGCAGCTGTACCTTGTGGGAATGAAACAGCTCCTAATTTGTGGTTTCTGTTTAAACTTCTTGAACTTGCCTCTCTTTTCTCTTAGCTAAATGTTTAAAAATTGTCCACGCTTTTAACCGGTCTTCTGGCCACGTTCTACCCTCGAATTCTCCTCAAATTCTGACAGCCATTTACCATTTACTCCCCGCAGTTAAAATGTCAAGGACGACTTCTTCACGTGGAAGCATTTTTCCAATGATTGGTTTTTTGTAGGAGGCGCAGACATGCCGCATGGGCGGCGGGCGGTTGCAGTTTTGAGTAGATTTTTGAGTAGATTATTGAGTAATTTTTGCGCCTTGTCTGGCATTTCAATTTTTATCTCCATTTCCGCTTGACGTGTTGTGTGTAGCTCGGCTCGGCTCGCTTGCTCGCGTTGGCCTTTAACCTTTTTGTGGTTATGGTTCTGTTTTTCGCTTTTCGCTTGTTTAGCATTATTTTTCTATTGTATTTTTTATTTGTTCATTTTTTTTTACTACATTTTGCTTGGCTCCCCCAGTCAAGGTCGTTGTGGCCGTCACATAACTGAATGATTGACTCGGCGCAGAGTCTGGCTATGTATGAGATTTGGAAATCACTGTGCACTGACCTTGACGTGTGGGGTAGTGTGGCAGTGGGAAGTTGTAAGAATCAAAAGTTCTGGCAATTTCAATTTTGTAATGAAAAAGAGCTCGCTTTCGTTCCAGGAACGAAATGGAAATGGAATGGACAGAACAAAGTGGAATAATAAGGAAGAGCAAATGATCACTCCTTCCTGCATCAGAGCATTTTTTTTGTATGCTTTTTATGCTTCATGCTATATGTTTTATTTTGTCGTAACATTTATACGACTCTGTGGAATGGAATTCAATCTAGGCCCAGAAATATGACGGAAAGGGGGTTTGCTCTGTGTGTTTTTGCGGTTTTTTTTTTCGTGAATAATCATAATATCTGAACACTTGCGGAGTGCGGCTCCGCTCTCTTCTTGCCTCATTCAATGGGATGACATTTTATTTATTATTTGACACTGACTTGAAATATATCTGATAAATGTCCCGCCAGGTGGCAAATTAAAGTCGCAATAGAAATTTTATTTTGATTTTTAAAATTTATTAAACAAATTTTTTTTGTTTTATTTTGTTTTTGTACAACTAGTTCTTAAGATGTCTTTTATTGATTATTGTGTTCAAATTACAAACATTTTTGCTTCATTTTATGTAGATGGGTCACGTAGGGCTGTTCAGTTCCCTCGGGAACTAGTTCAGTTCGTTGACTCGAGCCAGATGATGCAACAAATTTGTGTGTGTGGTGTGTTGTGTTTGCTATATGTAATTCAATCGCTGTCAACAATGTTGTTTCCCATGAGAAAACAACAATTTCCATATGGAACTTGGTGCGGGGGACTTTGCACCACAGACAACCAACCCCTAACGGGAGACTTAAAGGCTCTTCAGCTCTATCTCTGTTTGTATCTCTATGTAAATATTTATATGTGGATGGATGGCTCTTATCAGCGGAAAATTCTGGACTGGAGAGGGGCGGGTGATAATGATAATGAAATTTTCAAATTGACACTGGACCGATCGAAACACTGGAAACTACAGAACTAATCAATCGATTAATCGATCAATCAACTGACACTGGAAACTAATGAGCCCCACACACACATACATAGAAAGATAAAAACTCGGGAGGAGAGTGAGAGGTGAGATAGATCTGTGTGTTATAGTCGATTTCCCAAAATTGGGAATCGGCACTATGAGGCGCAGTTTAATCAAAGCCAAAAAAAGAAAAAAAAAAAACAAAATAAAATAAAAGAAGCATGGGTGACGAATTAACGCGTAAACGAAACGAAACGAAACACGAGAGAAATTCAGAATGGGAGAAGGTAGTATCGGGAGGAAAAGGGGGAGAGCCAGGAGGCTTCACTTCACTTCCGCTGAATTCATTAGAAAAAATGACTCTATTCCGACTGCGACTGCACCTAAGAATACGAATACACAACAAAATGAGTAAATTTATATTACATTCTCGATGCAAGTGCAATGCCAATAAAAAGTTAACATTTCGACTATACACACAATGTACCTATGATATATGTACATATGTACGTACGTAGTTTCGTACACTCAGGAATAAATGGAATAGTAATAAAAAAACAAGCCCCTATTTAATTAATAATATATACGAGGATTTTAAACAAAAACTAGTAGATCTTTATTAAGAAATGTATTTTCTTTTTGTATAACTTAGCCGTATGAGAAATAATAGATACAAGAACGTTAAATGTTGGTCTTATAGGAATGAAATGAAACGAACATGGAAATCCCAGTAAAGTGCAATGCGAAAAACGCGATTGCATAAAAACAAACGCTTTTGGCATTGAGCCATCAAGCCATAAAGCCAGACAGACCCCGACAAGAGCCCGTGAAAAAAGAACAAAAAGAGAGAAACGGTAAATGGTAATGGAAAGTAGAGAACCCTGCGCTGGAAGCCAGCTAAAAAAAAGTTGATGGTCAAGTTGAAAATAATATTTTTGCTCTTTGACATTCAAAATTATTCAATATTCCAATCTTACATTCATTCCCTTTATGCCCATTACAAACGAATGACCGAAAACACAATGTGGTGGGAAAAAAAGGGAACTGTTCCATGGCCCCTCGATATCTTATCGATGGTCAGGGCAATTAGAAGAGAGTCGCTTATCGCGTTGCGTTGACAATAAAATAAAAACTTGAAGAGCAGAGTTTTCGTATTCCCACATTTGTTCCATTTGGGTTTGGGTTTGCATTGCTCTCGTTTGTTTAAAACCAGATGATTAATCGATTGCCATGTAATTATAAATCCACCAAGCTCTCCAGATAAGGCAAAAGTGAAGGAGGCTCCCCTCCATTTGATTTCCATTGATTTTTTTTAAGTGTAGGCCACGTAATCGTATCGTATTTCAGAAGTATTTCAGTGTGTAATCGACTACAACGGAACGCATTGCTGCGCATTGGTCAAAAATGTGCGTTGTTTGTTGTCATAAATACAAAACAAAAAAAAACAAAACAAAATTTAAAAAACAATTAAAAATATAAATCATATTAATTATAAATAAATGCAAAACAAATAAACCATTTAACAATTAAAATATTTACTTTATTTTCACTAAAATCAAATTTTTGCGCATCGAACTTCTCTTCGGTTCCATAATACCCTAATACCCATAATGCCGCTACTCACCTCGTAATGCTGACTTACCAAAAATGCTAACGGTGCAAACTGGCGACAAAATATCCCCACAATATGCTGCCCTCAAATACAACCTCAATTTACCGTTGTATCAGAAGCAGCAACAGCAGCAGCAGCTACAAATGAAATTGTCTAATTGCCGAAGCAACAAGCATAGGCCAGAGACCAGACATCTTTTTGGACAAAGAGACGAAGGAAGACATCAAGCGGACACGGCAACACAACGTACAGACATATACAACGTATGCGAAACATTTTGCCCAAGCTGTGGAAAACATTTTACGTGATTTGCATGAACAATTGCCGAGAATTCAACAAAAAATCCCAACATGAAGGGAAGGATACTCTATACAGCTTACAGACTGTTGCTGAATATCAATCGAATTATCTTCAGGAACGACAGATTACTAACATACTCGTACATACATATGTGAGATATAGTAGTTGCAGCCCCAACCGTTCATATCTCCTTCCTCCTTTGGGTTTACACACATCTTCTCAAAATCGATGATACCCTCTCTTTTGCAAAGGTTATCAAAACGTTGAAAATGCGTAACGCGTAACCGTGATGTGATTCGTCGTCGTTTGCTTTGGTTCGTTCATTTGTTTTCGGTCAAACCATATGAGGACAGACCAAAGATGGGGAACCGTGGGTGGACACGGTAGAGGATGGCTGGTTGGGTGTAGGGAATTTACTATTTGTTTGTTTTTAGTCTTGCTGGGAAGGGATCAGGAAAACATACTTTAAATACTACTATAATACCACGATACCTCTTAAAAATAGGGTATGAACATGTTTCGTTTGGGTCTAAAAAAAAAAATTGGTGTTGCTGCTGCTGGTAATGTTTTTTGTGGCGGTTGGCTGCCGATTTGCCGCTCGATGACGGCTTTAACCCATGTTGACCTGTCTATCTCTATTCGTATCTCCCTACCCCTTCCGCTCCACTTTCCTATCATTTCTTTCTCTGCTCCCCCTTCGCCTTGTATTTACACACTCACAGCAGCAAGAACAGAAATGGAAACAATTTTGGTTTTCGGTGTGGTTTTTTTTTATTTTAATTTTTTATACCCGTACTCAAAAAAGAGTTAAGGGGTATATTAGATTTGTGGTAAAAATGGATGTGTGTAACACAGAGAAGGAAAATTTTCCGACCCCATAAAGTATATATATTCTTGATCAGCATCAATAGCCGAGTCGATAGAGCCATGTCTGTCTGTCCGTCTGTCCGTCTGTCCGTCTGACCGTCTGTCCGTCTGTCCGTCTGTCCGTCTTGTTTGACGCCTGGATCTCAGAGACTATAGGAGCTAGGGCAACCAAATTTGGTTTCCAGACTCATGTGATATCACACTGCTACAAGTGTATTTCAAAATTTCGCCCCGCCCCCTTCCGCCCCCACAAAGGACGAAAATCTGTGACAGGCACAATTTTAAAGACACGACAAAACTAAAAACGCAGTATTGTAGAGAATGCCAATATCTACCAGATTGCCAGATATGAATCAGATCGGATCATAATTATAGCCAGAATGAAGAAATTAATTTTCTGTTGGTTCCCCCGCCTCCTCCAGCCAGAGACACACAACACATTCTCTCTCTCGCTCGCACACTCTGCCGCGTTCAGTGCGCGAGCAACCCCTAGCGGAGGAGATGTAGAATAATAATGGTACATCTATAATCTACATGTTAGATGTAAAATATACATTGTAGATGTAGATAACAGATGTAGCAAAAAAATGTAAAATGTAAAATTTTTTTTTTAATTCTAAAATTCTAAAAATTCATATCTCAAAAATGTATACCGACTGAGTACGGGTATAAGTAGAGTCGCGTCCCCAGAAGCGACTCACACGTTCCTTCTCGTTTTTGTTACTTTGCCGCTTTGGGGGCTTGACAAAATTTGAAATGTTAATTTATAACGGTTTATTTTTATTTTTTGGTGGCTAGATTTTCGGCGGGGTGGTGGTGGGATCAACAAACTTTTTGCTGCAGCAATTGACTCAAATGGGTGCATCGGGTTTCAATGGTTGTACCATTGGAGGAATAAGAGTGTGGGAGTGCCAGAAGACTCTTTAAATTTGTTGGTATTTTGATTTCAAAAAAATCGCAAGTATATTTAAAACGAGAAGGAACGTGTGAGTCGCTTCTGGGGACGCGACTCTACTTATACCCGTACTCAGTCGGTATACATTTTTGAGATATGAATTTTTAGAATTTTAGAATTAAAAAAAAATTTTACATTTTACATTTTTTTGCTACATCTGTTATCTACATCTACAATGTATATTTTACATCTAACATGTAGATTATAGATGTACCATTTAGATTCTACATCCTCCGCTAGGGGTTGCTCGCGCACTGAACGCGGCAGAGTGTGCGAGCGAGAGAGAGAATGTGTAGTGTGTCTCTGGCTGGTGGAGGTGGGGAACCAACAGAAAATTAATCTCTTCATTCTGGCTATAATTATGATCCGATCTGATTCATATTCGGCAATCTGGTAGATATGATCATTCTCTACGATACTGCGTTTTTAGTTTTATCGTATCTTTAAAATTGTGCCTGCCACAGATTTTCGTCCTTTGTGGGGGCGGAAGGGGCGGGGCGAAATTTTGAAATACACTTGTAGCAGTGTGATATCACATGAGTCTGGAAACTAAATTTGGTTGCCCTAGCTTTTATAGTCTCTGAGATCCAGGCGTCAAACAAGACGGACAGACGGACAGACGGATGGACGGACGGACGGACGGACAGACAGACATGGCTCTATCGACTCGGCTATTGATGCTGATCAATAATATATATACTTTATGGGGTCGGAAAATTTTCCTTCTCTACGTTACACACATCCACTTTTACCACAAATCTAATATACCCCTTAACTCTTTTTTGAGTACGGGTATAAAAAGGAACGAAAAAAACAAATAATTCTTGATTCATTTAATGTAAAAAGTAAATAAAATAATTAAAAAGAGCACAACATGCGGCCGAGTTGTGTGAATTGGAACGGTTCAAAGGTTCAACAAGTGTTTGAATTATTGTGTGAATTAAATACTAATGCGGATCATTTGTATTACAAGAGAAAAGTAAATACTCGTGCATTAATAACATTGTGGTGTCCATTCCCATTAACGCCGTTGTTATACCCGTACTCAAAAAAGAGTTAAGGGGTATATTAGATTTGTGGTAAAAGTGGATGTGTGTAACGTAGAGAAGGAAAATTTTCCGACCCCATAAAGTATATATATTATTGATCAGCATCAATAGCCGAGTCGATAGAGCCATGTCTGTCTGTCCGTCCGTCCGTCCGTCCATCCGTCTGTCCGTCTGTCCGTCTTGTTTGACGCCTGGATCTCAGAGACTATAAAAGCTAGGGCAACCAAATTTGGTTTCCGGACTCATGTGATATCACACTGCTACAAGTGTATTTCAAAATTTCGCCCCGCCCCCTTCCGCCCCCACAAAGGACGAAAATCTGTGGCAGGCACAATTTTAAAGATACGGTAAAACTAAAAAAGCAGTATCGTAGAGAATGCCCATATCTACCAGATTGCCGAATATGAATCAGATCGGATCATAATTATAGCCAGAATGAAGAAATTAATTTTCTGTTGGTTCCCCCGCCTCCTCCAGCCAGAGACACACAACACATTCTCTCTCTCGCTCGCACACTCTGCCGCGTTCAGTGCGCGAGCAACCCCTAACGGAGGAGATGTAGAATATACATTGTAGATGTAGATAAAACAGATGTAGCAAAAAAATGTAAAATGTAAAATTTTTTTTTAATTCTAAAATTCTTAAAAATGATGCTCAAAAATGTATATACTGACTGAGTACGGGTATAAGTAGAGTCGCGTCCCCAGAAGCGACTCACACGTTCCTTCTCGTTTTTTTTTTTTTTTGCAATTGTTGCGTAATTTTCCAGCTGCAATTTCTTTTCTATTGCTTTTTGTACATTTAATTGTTATTCAAGAAATGCGCCGAACCCCCTTCATGTGTTGATCCCCACTGCGTCCCATCACAACCCTCAATTCTTGATGCAATTTGCCCACCAACCAAGACAATTGATGACTCATGGGCTTATTTTGCAATTTGTGGTAATTGAGTGAATGACAGAGTGGTGGGGATGGGTGGGGGCTGCAGCAACATTGTAGGGAAACAAAAAGGTTGAGAAATTACACGGAACGAGTCTGGAATGCTTTATCAAGTGGCTGAAAGATCTCTACCAGAAATAGGAAACGGCTGTATAAAATTTTAAATTGTATAAAATAAAATAAAAAGTTATTATAAATGCCAACTGAAACACGAGTTACACATAGGAGAACAGAAAACAGACGATAGTTAGCCAAAAGAGTCTCTAGTCAAATGAGCAGGCAGCAACCACAAGCCACATACTACTCACACTCCCACGTTCCGCACTATAAACGCTGTGGCATGTCAAGGAATACACGCGTAAGCGACAATCACAGAGGAAAGAAGAGAGACCGATACCATGGAATAGAGACAGGCCAAGAGAAGAGTAGAGTGGAGTGAAGTAGGGAGATCAGCGTGGAAAAGACCACGCCCGCTTAAAAGAATGACAAAGGAATGCAGGAAAAATCAAATCAAATCAAATGAACAAAACCAAAGGAATGCGGCTTTAACGATCGACAGAGAGGGAGAGAGAGAGTGAGAGGGAGAAAAAGCACTCGACCAGGTCTGAAAGATGCTGTCAAGGTCGTTGGGGTCTGCCTTGAAAACAGCAACAACCAAAAGATGCAACGTATGAAACTGTCAGGAAAACTGGTCGGTCGGTCGGTTGGTCGGTCAGTCTGCAAGAATATGCACCCAAGCCGAACCAAGTCTTGTGGGGACGGGGGAAACAAGAACGAGGAAGTAGCAGATGGTAAATAGCCAGATTGCTCGCCAGTCTTGTCGTTGAATCGCTCTTGGGCCATTCTTTTCTTATTGTTGTTTTGCGTTTAGGTTTGGGGGAGCCTTCAAAGAGTGCTGCCAAAAATAAAAACAAAAAGTACTCGACTAACTAGCAGAAACATCAACAAAAATGATGATGCAGGTGAAGATCCCCCGTCAATGTCGCTCTTTCTGGCTAAATGATCACTCCAAAACAGATTTGACAAATGGCATTGTCGTCTTCCTTATATTCTGCGCATCCGTTCAGTCTTTACATAACATTCATGCCTCAAAGGTTTTTGGGGCTTTAAAAAAAATAAAAATGTTTGGCGTCCACACCAAACAGCAAAATTATTTTGATCCATTCAATGCAGTTGAAGCAGTTGAATGGACTCGGAGAGCCTCAAAAAGCCGTTAAATAACAAAAATTAAATAAAAAGTCCAATAATGTATGAAAAGTTTAAACTTAAACCTAGTTAGTAAATACTATAGGTCTTAATTTTACTTAACCTTAACTTAAGCACCTATGCTATACAGCTCCCGTATTCTATTGATTTTTGTTTGACTAATTAAATTAAATTTATTATCCTTATGATTAACGATTAACCAGCTTGAAGGTCTCCCACTGCGTCTCCGTCTCTTTGAAAGGTGTTTTTCATTATGTGTAGGCTTCTCTCTGTTTCTTTTGTCCGAGCTTAAGTATTTTTTGTCTTCCTTTAAATGGTAATTAACACTCGGCTACGAACAGCACAGCAGCAGCAACAATTGAGAAGCAGAGGAGAGTGGCAAAAGTTAATTTGGTTTTAATTATTGATTTTTTTCATGTGTTTTCAGCCTTGAACTCTTAAACTTTTGTGCACTATGTCCGATTTTGAGAGCAAGGACTCTTAGATTTTGTTTCATCTTTCTTGTCTGTAATTAATCCATAAGAATCTCTGATCTACTCGAAACTTCGTTTCGTGTCGTTTCGATTTGGGTACGGGTCGCTCGTAGCTCGTGACTTTAAAGTGCTTGGAGTCTAAAAATAGCGCCACAAGAAACAGAAATAAATATCATAATAATAACAACATCATCACAATAACCAACCACATGGAGAGAATTTTTGTATTTATAGCTCTCCTCTCGGAGCTCTCTGTACTTCCTTTAGCTTTAGAGGGTGTGGCCTTTGACCATTTTTTATGGAATTTTTTCTTTTTTTTTTTTGTATGAATTTAAATGTATTTTTTTTATGGCTGGAGACAAACTCGCATGATGAGGCATTTTTAGTTGAATATTATTGTTTTTTCTGTTCTTTTCCCTCTACTTCTTCTCATTCTCTTCTAAAGGTTAAAAATAATTTATTCCCTCTTTTTTTTGCAGGTAAAAGATACTCAGAAAATTTTTATTCCTATTGTAAGTTTTGGAAAGTGATTCGGTTGAATGAAATATCAAGATGATGAACATAAACTCCTTCTACCAAGTACAGTACGCTCGTAAGTTGAGATTTGTCAGATTTTCCTGTGCAATTATATTTTTTTTTATTTATTCAATAAAGAGTTTTAGGCAAATTCTATGTTCTATCGAATTATGGTCGATATATCGCTTGATCGATAAACATCTTAAATATCTATTAGAGGGAGTTTGATTTAAAATATGTTCATGTTATTTCGGGGGTAATTTCGATTTTAACGTAATGTTCTGGTAATCTTTTGAGAGGAAAGAAACATACATACATACTTAAACTACTCTATGATCTCCATATATAAAAACACCGTCCCATCCAAAAGATATCTGATCACTTGGAATGGCAAACGATTGACATCGGAGAAACGATCAACGATCACGTAAGATTTCCCAATTAAGAGGATGATGATGATGGCACGGCACAAGTAAATAGGGATCCAACGCTCCCATGATCGTACGTACAATCTGCAAACCAGCAGCAGCAGCTTGCTTAGAGAAAGAGATGGCCAGCAAGATAGAGGAAGAGAGAGGGAGAGCATGAAAAGATGATGAACAAGTTCTAAAAGACAGCGAAAGAGAGAGGGAGTGATCATTGCAGGGAAAGCAAAGTCCCAAGTCGTAGTCGGTGGGAAGTCAAAGCACTTTAAACTTTAAAGTTTAAAGCACTTCGAACTTTTACAGTACATGAGTATATAGTAGAGATGTATTTGGGTCTGTATGTGTTTGTGTGTTTAGGCACAGCCACAGACACAGCCACAGTTTGGTTAATGAATAGGAAAGAATTTTACAAATAAATAAATAAATGCTGTAGAATGTATAGAAAGCACACGGAAAATGGTAAACGGTAAATTATCTTTCTATTGGAGAACTTATTGTAAAATTGAAAATCTTCTTGCCTCGGCGTTTCTTTACTTTCATTGTATTGTATATTTAACCAGATGTTTTCATCAGATATATATGTACATAAAATATACCCAGGGTATATTCCATGTTCAAACAATTTCAAACTGAAGCGCTTTCTTTTCCCCCTTTTTTGGATGTTATTCTTTCTCTTTTTTGATTTGTTGTTGCCAATATCTTAATTCGATTTGTTGAAATTGTATAGAAATTCAACGGTAATTGATTGGCTTGGAGAGCGAAAAGAAGACGATGATAATGATGTTCATTGATCGATGGTAATGATTGTTTAGTTAGTTTGCTTGGAATCGATCGATCAGTTTAGGCAACGACGAATGTAATTTCATTAGCCTTAACATTCATTGTTCGTCTGTCCATCAGGCTGTGTTTCGTATCTGTATCTATCCGATTCATAACCGTTGATTCTCTCTCTCTCTCCCATCAGTCCAATGACTTGTCAAGTCATGCAGAACGGACCCCCCCCACCCATGGGAAAATAAATAAATATAAATAAAGACGCTTCTCCAATTCTCCTCTAATTGCAAAAAGGTTTTACCCCCACTGCTTTTTGAGGGGGGCGGAACTGAACGGAGCGGAATGGAGCGAGCGCGTGAGATATTTGTCTAAATAAGTGCGTGCTTCGGTCATGCCAGAGTGAAGAGGTTGAGGGACTTAAATTACTCACAAAAGTTCAATGTCAAGATTTTCGTTCACGTTTTTTTTTTTTAGATGTTTTTCTGTTTACTGTAGTTTTTTTTTTTTTGTCGTGGATTTTTTGCTTGCAACAGTTTGTTGAACTTCCATTTGCTTTTTTGGAAATTTTACAAAAGAAAAAGAAGCTTAAAAGTTACCATACTTAGTGGAAATAAATGACCCCCGTACATTTGGTAGAACTCCCAGCTCTGGGATTATAAGGTATAAATTATGAATAGGTTTTGGTTAGCTGCCAGATATAGATACAGATACCCAGGATTAGTTGAAATATACCTTCTAGACATGGCAGCCAAGCCTCAAAATCAAATTCGGCGCCGCATTTTGCCGTTTTATGTATCTTTAACTGTATCTGTTCGCACGCATATACATATGAATGTATGAATGTAAATGCCAACACAGCAAATACTCTTAAAGAGTATTTTGTGGCCATTTTTGTGTGAGCCAATTTCAGGTTTACTTTGTTGTACAAGTAGTACATATGTACATACATATATCATATTGTTGCCGAAGAGAGAGATACATTTAGATAGGGAGAACGGTGTGTTGTGTGTGTCTTGGAAACGACCTTTGCAAGCTTTTTTTTTTTTTTGTTACTCAACGGCAACGAAAGTGGCATACAGAAAGAAGGGGGAAAAGTCGAAGTCAAACACAAAATAAACTAAAAAATAAAACCAGATCACAGCTGAAATGAAACTACTTTGAGAGTAGGCCAATCTGAAACCATTCTGTGTCCTAGGTACAGAGGAAATAGTAAAATGAGTACAATCAAGTTTAACGAAACGCACGACACGTGGGCCAATGAATCATTCAGGCATAAGCAATGTTCCATTGAGAACTAGATGACATGTCTGTCCCTTAAAGTCTCGTAGAACCATCAAGATCCCTATGACAAATTACAGATCGTATCTCTTAGATACATTTGTATACGTAATCTATCAATATCTGCAGTTGGATTTAAAAAAATTAAATATTTGACAGACTTTAAATATTTGTTAATTTCATTATTTTTATTAAATATAAAAACCGAATATTTGATTTAAGTAAGGGTGCTTTTCTTTTGCCATATTTCTGTCTTTAATTGATGGCAATGACAAAAAAAAAGAGATCATATTTCTACTGATTAGAGCCATAATAGTATGTACAATTTTCTTGCTATAAGTATGTTTCCATACGATTCCATTTGAAACTCCTTTGCATCCGGCTACAGTTTGATGATTATCATTACCGATAATCGTCACTCTCATCCAAAAATGTCACATTAACTTTGATTAGGTGCGGTATGGTGTAAGTGCATGGTGGTGGTTGGTTGATGCTGAGAAAAGAGCCAACCGAAAGTAATCTTCGCTTGGCTTTGGAAAAGTGCAGAAATGGCCGTAAGCGAAAACCGAAGAAGAAATTTTTATTATATTTTTTGTTTTGTTTTTATTTCTTGTTGTGCTTTTGGCTTCTCTTTTAACTTTCACCTAAAGCCGGCGACGACAACCCAGCGGCATAAAAGCACAGCATTAGAAGTCATCATCATTATCATCATGATCAAGATAATCATGATGGAGTTGTGTGCTTTGAAGTCTAGTCGCAAAAATTAACGCATAACAAAGAGCAGAAGAGCAAAATCACAGAGACGCGCTGCGTTGTGTGGCAATACCACTGTGTGCTCTGGTGGCCATAAAGGCAAGTAAATGGGACCGGATCCCTCCTCCCTCCGCCTCTGCATCTTTCCCACTCTATTGCTCCAGCTAGTGTGTCCATCTGTTCCCCTTTTATCTTAGAAAGTTTCGATATCTCGTACGCAGGCGCATACCTATACAGAAAGGAAACATAATACTTGCCCCCACCCCCATCCACCCCACCACACCCTCCTGCGATATGGCCATGCGATATGTGAGAGGCCGAGTGAAGGTTTTTCTTTCCTCCTTGTGGCATTGAACCTACGTCTATGTCTATGTCCATGTCTCTCTCTCTCTCTCTTTCTCCCTCCCTTTATGATAGCCAGAGCTCAAAGAGCTGATGGATCTGACCATATACTAAATATAAATAGAAGCAAAAGCTTTCTTTAAGCAAAAATCCAAGAAAGATTTAGTTTAAAAAAACCATAAATAATAAAATAAATAATAGATAAATATAATACGTAAATTCTTACGCTTATGGAAAATTTGTACAGCGAATCAAGAACATTCGCATCATTCGATGAACGTTTCCGAATGTTCCGAATAGGTGGATGTGGATTAGGTTTGGGAAGAGTAAACGAGAAGATTATTTTATCAAGGGCTAACGCACTCTTGCATCTATCGCTTTGGTGACCTGCTTTTTGGCTTCCCCCCGCCCCTTGCCAAATACCATATTCCATACGCTTTTCAAAGTACATACGTTATCTAAATATACGACGAAGGAGAGGAGAAGACAAGACAAGACAAGACGCTGGCACATACAGCAGCAACTACCGCGACACTACCATTAAACGAGAATGAGCAGCAGCAACAAAGCAAAGAATCGTTAAAGAAAAACCAAAGAGAGAGAGATAGAAGCATAAATATTTCCACGAGAGTCGAAGCTTTCATACCCTTGATTAAATAACAAAAAAAGTAAACTTTAGAATCTGTAAGTAAGCCGATCTACATATATGTATATACTATAATGCTTGAAGAGATCAAAAACCATACATGATTATTTATTAAGTTTTTTGTCTGTCAATTTGTACCTTCCTCGTATCTTGAAAACTTCATCGCAAAATTGCAAGAAACGAATGTACACATACATATGTATGTATGTAAATATATGTATATATATGCCTCTGTATCTTTAGCTGCATATGTGTAACCACTGACTGACCTTAGCACTAAATAGAGCAACATTAAGCTGGTGATCACTGCAGAGGTAGCGTAGAGGAAGAGGCTGAATGATGGATCATCGTGTAAAGAGCGCTTGAAGAATGAAACTCGCGAAATACCCCAAAAAACATATGGGGAATAGCTGAATAATAAATATAAGAATTTAGTGAGTGATAGCTAAAAATAATCATAAGACAAGAAATAATTAATTTACAGTGGAAAAAAAGGAATTACTTATCTAATATCTCCCTGATATTTGTTTAATATTAAAAGGGTACACTCGTATAAAGAGTATAGATACCTATGTACATATGTATGTGTCTATTTGTAAGGGTATCCTAAAGGTTTCGTTCTACATGAAAGATGTGACTCGTTTTTCTACGTAGATTTGTTTTATATGCTCTTTTCGTTGACGGGTTTCTGACTCTATTGCCACACGAAAAGTTAAATTTATTTCTTATATTTTCTCTCCTTCTCTTTAGCTCTCTGTCTCTCTGTCTTGGCTTGGTTCTTGTAAACAAAAGACCGTTAATTGACATAGAATTTTGAGGTTTATGCCCCGACGACGCTGACGGAAATACCCCAACTTCTCTGCCGCTGGTACCTCCCGCTCTTTTGTCATACCAAATATAATTTCCATAAAGTTTTCGTCGTAAGCGGTTGGTCATATACCTACACTATTTCTTTTTAGTTTAAAACAAAAGCAATCCCCCCCCACTTATCGCACACACGCAGTTCAATAGCTCCTTGAAGTATCGTCTGAGAACAGAAGTGTGTGTGCCCCCTTGTCCCTGCCCCGCCATCATTGAATGGTTATGTGTGGGGTGAGTGCTGTGGTTGAGTTGGGATTGGGGTTGGCGATACTACAAAATGCTACAAAATGCTACAAAATGCTGCCCGAATTTCAGTAAGATATCAGCTGATTGTCAGACAGAGAGTGGACAAAGGAGGAACATATACACACGTATATACATATGCTGAAAGCGATAGAAGGAGAGATAGATAGATGGAGAGATAGCTGAAAGACAGAGAGCGACTGAAGGAAGCAATTCCAAGAGCAAAACAAAAGTGTGCAGATCAAGAGATAAGACAATGGCGACTGCTGCACTGCATTCTACACCGCGCTCAACGCATAAAACTTCAATCGATATGGAAGGAAAAATCGACCATAATCTAAAGGGAGAGAGTCTTATCTTATTATTTGTTAGAACTTCCACTGATTTCTTCCCCCATTTTCAAAGACAATGTAATGAAAGAGTTTCCCTAACAGTGTGACCGTATAATTAGCTCAGGGTTCCTTTTATGTGGTTTTTCTTCCTAAAAGATTTGAGCGATTCTCGCAATACGCACTTGCTCACGAGCACAGAAATAGTATAAGCAAGGGCGAAACAAGAATAATGGACAATCAAGTAAAGAAGAAGAGAACTGAGAACAATTTCGGGGAGTCAGCTCATGTACAACCAACTGATTGAAACACTGTTCACAAACAAATAAATCGATTAATGCGAACACAGGATAGAAAATACTTATATGTAGATACCTGTCAGAAAAACGTCCAACAAGGATACTGTTAAATTATACCTCATAAATTATCTCGCCTCAAAACATTAAAACAATAGTCAGGAAACAGTCGAAACAGTTTGTAAACAGTCCAAAAAGTCGAAGAAACAGCGCAATGACTCTGTCGTTCAGTGTGATGCTTAAATCGTCAAAGGGTGAATTCATTTTGAATGGATTGAATCGGGGTACGACCCTTAGCGAGCTAAAGACGATTATCGCCCAAACGATGGCCATACAGGAGCCGCCTCAGCTGCACTTGCTGATCGGCTGTCCACCCCAACGTTTAGATCTCTCGCAAGATCGAGACCTAAAGACAGTGGGGATCAAAGGCGGTGATATCTTGATACTGGAGGAAAAGGCTGGGCTTGGAACTGGAGATGGAGCACCAGTGACTGCCACTGCCACCACCACGCAGGCCACTGTCTGTTCAATGCTGGCGAACGCCGAGGCGCTAGCTCGTCGCCTGCAAGCCGAAGACAACGCCAAGCATATGTGTCAGGTCAGGTACAACGTCGGTCAGCAGGATTTTGATAACGACATGACAGACCAAGAGGAGTCATCGGTATCGACGAACGGCAGCTTTAATGGCATCGTTCTGAAGAAGGAGGTGCCGGCGGATAACTCGTGCCTCTTTACGAGCATTCGCTTCGAATTAAATGGAAAGTTGGACGACGAGGGCAGCGAATTGATGCGCCACATTGTGGCCCAGGAGGTGTCCGCCGATGCCGACCGATACAACGATGCAGTTCTGGGCAAGTCAAATGCTGATTATTGCGCCTGGATCCAGAAGCCGGAATCGTGGGGCGGAGTTATCGAGGTCGCCGTTCTCTCCAATTACTACGGCATTGAAATCGATGTGGTGGACATCCAGAATGCCATTATCAATCGGTTCGGGGAGGACAAAAACTTTGGAATGCGCGTCTTCATCCTCTACAACGGCATCCACTACGATCCATTGTACATGGATAACTATCAGAATGAGTCTGCGGCCACCATCTTTCCCGTGGAGGAGATGGTCTACCACCAGGCCAAGCAGATTGCCTTCGAGGCACAAGCCTCGGGACAGTTCATCAACGTGGAAAAACTCGCCGTTCGCTGCCTGGTCTGTGATGCAGCGCTGTTGAGCCGGAAGCAGGCCCAGAAGCACTATAAATCGACTGGACACAAGGATTTTGAAGAGATGTAAACACAGTTACCAGCATCAAAAATTATATCTCCTAAAAATCCCCTACCCTTACTTTCATTCTGTTCTTAAGTCAATTGGCAAACCAAACCAAAGCTAAATGATTTATGATTAATTCGATCGATTAATTACATTTGATGCAGATGATTGAAATCGACTGATCATCATCATCTGAGATGAGGTTAATCAGCTGTCATCATCTGGTGGGAAAGGACCCCACAGCCGCCTCCTGTGAGAGAGAACTGCAATTGAAATGTTTGCTTTAATTGTGACTAATTAGTCATCAATATACATATGTAGTAGCAGCAGCATAAAAAATAATTAAAAGATACGTTTATATAAGAGCAGGAAACTCGAAAGAAATCGAGATTGAATGAGTGAATCAATCACTCAATCAGCGCACAAACAAGTTTACAATGACCTTTGTTTAAAAAACGAACTTCAACTGAAAGAAATATCAGATAATTCAAAGATAATTCTTGTAATGTGTGTGTGTGTGTGTGTGTGTGTGTGTGTGTGTGTGTGTGTGTGTGTGTGTGTGTGTGTGTGTGTGTGTGTATGTGGTGTGTGTGTGTGTGTGTGTGTGTGTGTGTGTGTGTGTGTGTATGTGAATCCATACTTATTATACTAATAATAATAACTTTTTATTTCTTATGCAAATGAACGTTGAGATTGATTTTGATTGCAGCTCAACCTCAGATAAGCCTTAGTCACTGTAAAACAATTAAAAAACAAAACATGAAATAAAGTCTACCGAAGCTATTAATACCCTCTAGATCGTATTATACAAAAAAAAAAGCTAGAGTGAATATAACGCTCAATCTTTGAAGAGCACTCTTTCCAGGATATTCGAAGAATTCAAAGCGTGGGTGATACTATCTGCACAAATAATTCCCGATTTCCGCTCCATTACTCACTCAGCGAGAGAGAGGAGATATGTACATATGTATGTATGTAGATTTATTTGCGAGAGGCAGTGGTGGGAATGGGGGTACGGGTACTTGCATTTCGTAGTCTTACAAACAGCCAATAGCCATCAATTATCGTCTGTCAGCTGTGAGTCTTGTAATGTGTATCTCGCAGATACAGATACATGGCTTGCAGTGCAGATTATATTGATGGATTTTTTATTATTACTATTTTTTTTCTGTTTATTTGCGAAAAATGTATTATTCATAATTAATTGATTTTTTAATTTTATAACCCAGCTGCTTATTTTAATGATTCCCGGGCAAACCGAACCGATTCGGATTCGAGCCGATTGTTGCATAATAATAATCTTTTTTTCACAGATTTTTCTTTAGTAGTTTTTGGGTTTTGTTTTGTTGGTCTTTTGTTGGGTTTTGTGAAAGGCATAGACACACACACACACACACACACACAATGGGAGCTTGTGGTCACGGACCCTGATGTCTAACACTAGAAATAGAGTTCAATAAACCGCGTGGAATTTAAATCTATTGACCCAAAAAAAGAAATACTCCGCACACACCCACACACCCACACACACACACACACACACACACACACACACACACACACACACGCGAATATCGGCAGCAATAAATAAAATAACAATACTAAAAAAAGACATAAGCAATGCAAAATTATTAAAAGAAAATAATGAGCAATCAGCAAAACAGACAACAGAAAGCTAAAGCAAAAGGAGGAGGAGGATCAGTGGAGCAAAAGGGTGGGCTTGGATACCCAGGTCCCTGTTTTCAGGTCCCAGACCAAGGCCAAAAACAGCAGGAAGATAGCGAGAGAGCGAGAAATATTCAAGTGGGACAAGGCCAAGATAATTTACGAAATTGCGGAAATGGTAATCAACGAAAAGATCGATCGATCAGATCGGATCGCAACCTACGATGAAAGGGGAAAAGGAGAAAAGGGAAGTGGGTTTATTATGGATTTTGCACATTAAAACATAAGCCAATAATCTTATTTATGTATTTACTTATTTATGTAAGAAAACTGAACCTGGCTGAAGCCTTCGCAGATTGTCATGAGGGTACGTTGATTTTATCTCCGACTCGGGGAAAATTTTTCTCACTGCCTTCGATGAATTAAATTGAAATTAATATTAATATTTCATATCCATATTTTATTTTTTAAATTTTCCCTCATTTTATTTGGTTTTTTCTATACAAAAACATTCCAATCGTATATTAACCGCACTAATAGAAAAAAAGCATAGTAAAAATAACTACAATCATATTTGAATTTAAAATGCGATTTTTAAATACAAACATAAAAAAATTAAATAGAATTTACTTTGATTCAAATATAAATGTATTAAAAATGCTTTTTTAATACGGTCATATTAATCTAAATACAAAACACTTCAAAATAACTAGAATATATGAAATTTGTAACTTAATATGTTTCATATTTAAATTGAATTTTATTTTGACTTGATTTCAAAATTTTTGTTTTAAAATCAAAAGGAAAACTTTTATTTTAAATATTCCATATTAAATGCAATTTAATATTTGTTGTATTTATTTTAAATTGTTTTTTATGTCCCTCGAATTCCCAACTGGTTCCCGCTGCTGCATCCTTGAATACAAAGTTAAATTATCTTTGCGCAGGGGCATTATCACAACCAATGCAGTTCTACTCATGTTGCGATTATTTCTAGTTGAAAATTTTAACCAATTCACAGTGTGAATTTCACACCATGAGGACTTGAAATGTAGTCCGCGTATGCAAAATGATAATCAATTAGTTTAAAAATGAAATATACTCAATATAAATATGAAAAATATTAGATTTAAATATTAAACATATTAAATTTAAATATGAAGCATATTAACATTAAATATGAAACATATGAAATTTTAATATGAAATATATTAAATTGAAATATTTCCATATTAATATCAAAATTTAAGTGAAAAATATTCAATTTTAATACAACTACTCTTGGATGAAAATCAATGGCATAAATATTAAAATCTAAGTGAAAATATGAAAACTTCAGGGCTTTTTTCTATTGGTGCGCTTAATAAACTTTTTATCACTCCCTACCCCCTCTTTCTCTATACATTCACACATTGCATTGTGTATACGCAGCATGTGACGACTTCAGCATGAAAATTTTATTTATGGACTACATTGAACGACCTTGCCGCCATTTAGGCGCCTGCTAAACAACAAACTTGGTCAAAATGCATTAACAAAATCACAAAATACGAGAAAAAAAACTGCACGAGAGTCGCGCTTAACATTTTTTGTTGTAACGATATCGGTTTCGGTACCCCCCTCGGTCCCCCCTCCCCCCCTGACTATACAGTTTGGATATTTGTGTGTATTATTCGAATCAGCTACTCTTATTTTGGTAAGATCTTTTTATGTTGGCTGCCGTTTGTGTTGCGTTTTCCAGAGTGCGTCTGTGTGTGGGCTGTTGTACTTTGGTCAGCGAACGGTGATGGGTTACTCTTGTGACGGTGATATGGTGTCATCATTGGCACCACAGACAGACAGACAGATAGACACGAAAACAAAAACAAAAACCCAACGAACGATCAACAAGAAATTAAATGCGAAATATATAAAATCCAAGACACACTGATGACTGATGCCCACGCCCACTCTCAGTGTTTTTTTGGGGTCTTTGAATCATTGTTTTTGTCCAGCGTTTGTTCTTCTTATTTATATGCTTGTAGTATGATATATCAGTGGATTGTCTGTGCCTACACCTGTCCTTGTTGCTTCTCTAGTTGTGACTTTCAATTAACATGAAGCTGCCAAGGGAGGGCGGAGGGGGGGATGTAGGAGAAAAATTAACTTCAGTTTTAATTTTAGGCAAAAGAAAAACTTTCTTCGATGCCTCCTACCACTACATGTAGAAGCGGCGGGAGTTCCAAAAATCCAACAAGAAATTAAACAACAAAACAGCAAAATTCTTGGGAATTCTCTTTGCAGCATTCGCTTGTGCGTATTAGTCGAGCATTAAGAGTCTATTAAGAAGGAGCACTACAAAGGCATATATCAACATACCGCAATCAAATCGAAACAGAATACAATCCTAAGAATGCATGTAGAAATGTAGAAAGATGTAAAGCTGATTGACACACTCCTATGGAGAATCATAAACAAAAACTCTAAAAAATTTATTGGGGACATCCAAAGCTTTAAAAAAAGTTCCCACAATCTATTCAAATGGCAATTTATATAAGAAAAGAAAATACTAGTGGGGTAGAACATCTCATTTAAAGCATCTCTCCCATTTGTGGCTCTCAATCATCTGGTAACGGCAGAGACCAACAAGAACAAATGACTTAATCAGGTTGTGACCAAGAAAACTTTCCCTGAAACAATGGAAGCAACAAATTTGCAATCTCCCCTCTAACCGTTACATGCCAAATATCAAGACAAAGAGCCAAAGCCAAAGCTACAGCCACAGCTGAATGTGTGAATGATTTGTGTCTAAAAGGCCTTTGGTTGATCCAACCTTGAACTTGATTTCGACCATGCGCATTTCGCAGATATATAAACATATGTATGTACATGCATCCAATATATATTATATTTAATTACAATCGGAATTAAAGAGTTCGGCACGTAGCCGAAAGAATCGTGACAAACAATTTGGCAAATAACAAATAACAACAACAAAAATCTATATCGAGCAAAGCCAGAGTCAGAGCCAAATCCAAGAGACTGGTATCGAAATCTTAGACTCGGACTTTGGCTAACAACTGAGTGACTGTTTTGACTGTTTATGGCCGAACATGACATCGACTTGGCAACAAACGAACGACAGGCGGAAAATGAAAACGGCACCGCAATGTTTTTATACCCGTACTCAAAAAAGAGTTAAGGGGTATATTAGATTTGTGGTAAAAGTGGATGTGTGTAACACAGAGAAGGAAAATTTTCCGACCCCATAAAGTATATATATTCTTGATCATCATCAATAGCCGAGTCGATAGAGCCATGTCTGTCTGTCCGTCTTGTTTGACGCCTGGATCTCAGAGACTATAAGAGCTAGGGCAACCAAATTTGGTTTCAAGACTCATGTGATATCACACTGCTACAAGTGTATTTCAAAATTTCGCCCCGCCCCCTTCCGCCCCCACAAAGGACGAAAATCTGTGGCAGGCACAATTTTAAAGATACGATAAAACTAAAAACGCAGTATCGTACAGAATGACCATATCTACCAGATTGCCGAATATGAATCGGATCGGATAATAATTATAGCCAGAATGAAGAAATTAATTTTCAGTTGCTTCCCCCGCCCCCTCCTGCAAGACAAACACTACTCATTCTCTCTCTCGCTCGCACACTCTGCCGCGTTCAGTGCGCGAGCAACCCCTAGCGGTGGAGATGTAGAATATAAATGGTACATCTATAATCTACATGTTAGATGTAAAATATACATTGTAGATGTAGATGTAGATAACAGATGTAGCAAAAAAATGTAAAATGTAAAATTTTTTTTTTTCTAAAATTCTAAAAAATCATATCTCAAAAATGTATTTACTGACTGAGTACGGGTATAAGTAGAGTCGCGTCCCCAGAAGCGACTCACACGTTCCTTCTCGTTTTTTTTATTTTTTTTATATTATTATTACAGAGCTAGAATCTCGGGCTGGAGCCAAAATAGAAACAGATTTCTATTGACTGAAAACTGTTAAACTGTGTAAAAGCCACCAATAGCTGAAAGATCTTCAGAATGTACTAAAATCAAATTCTAATGTCAATAATAAAACCTGAAAAAATATATTAAACGACTCGCATGAATAATATTGACACATACAAGACACATGTGGCCATATAAGAAAATCAAGTAACCATTATCTTGATTACAAATATGCATAATACATATGTACATATGTACATGCAGTGAAATCACTTTATTTCCACTTAGATTTAAAAATGATTACCATTTTACCCAGAGGGAGAGAGAAAATTGTAAAAAGAGAGCCCCCAACACAGTTCGTTCTCTCTTTAAAAGAAATTTTCACATAAGAGACACGAGGAGGAAGAGGCAGACAGACAAACGCCTAAGTAAATGTAAGTATATTATGAATGTGTTTTGTCTAGTTTTAATTTTCATAGTTTACATGCAAATGCTAAATAGAACGAATCCAGAGCCAGGTATAGTGGATAGGGGATATGGGATAGAGGGATCACAGATCAATTGTGAAATGTGTCGAGTGGCTATGGAGTTGGATTTGACAGCCACTCAGACAGACAGAGACGGAGAGAGACAGTGACGGGATGACGCTCGGGCGTGTTCCAGTGTCAAATTAGTCGCCATTAAAACGCTCCAAACGCTGTGTACATATTCCCAGCAGGGGGAAAGGCAGCCAAAACGGGGTAATAAAAAAAATAATAAATGATAAATCATAGATCAAATCGAATCGGTTCGGAATTCTCGTATATACAAACGTATTAAATATGAAATTGTAATTGCCATATATATTTTTATTTTATTTTATTTTATTTTTTCATTTAGCCTGCCCTCCGCTTATGGGGCGGTTAGAAACGCAGACTCACGAAACGTTAACGTTCCGCGCGCGCCTATTTTTTGGAGCGTCAATTCCTCCACCCGCACACACAATCACGCGGAAAACGCGATCAAAGGCAAGGCGCTCGCGATTCTCTACCCAGCAACACAAAAAAAGATACCAAATGTAGATTGTAGTGGAGACTCTTGATCATTGCCTTTTTCCGTGTTCGCCCCAAAACGGGGCAACATTTGTGTTGTGGCGCCGCAACAAAGCAGCAGCAACAGCAACAGCAGTAGCAATAGAAAACGTTGATGCAGAATAAACGCGCTGGAGACAAAAACCGCCAGCCGCCAGCTCATGATTTAATGCTGTTTTCAGTTGCCCAGTTGTTTGCAACGTCAAACTTCAATTAGCTTTTTAACTTATAAACTGAAACGTTCAATAAATTGTTGGACTGCTACACCCCTCCCACACCCCATCCCTGCTGTTGCGGCTGCTGCCTCTGTTGTTGGAAAATTAAGAGCAAAAATACCAACAACTCAGGGGCTAAAAAATTCCATAGACATCGATGCAAACACGTTTTGTTTTTTATACCCGTACTCAAAAAAGAGTTAAGGGGTATATTAGATTTGTGGTAAAAGTGGATGTGTGTAACACAGAGAAGGAAAATTTTCCGACCCCATAAAGTATATATATTCTTGATCAGCATCAATAGCCGAGTCGATAGAGCCATGTCTGTCTGTCCGTCCGTCCGTCCGTCTGTCCGTCTTGTTTGACGCCTGGATCTCAGAGACTATAAAAGCTAGGGCAACCAAATTTGGTTTCCAGACTCATGTGATATCACACTGCTACAAGTGTATTTCAAAATTTCGCCCCGCCCCCTTCCGCCCCCACAAAGGACGAAAATCTGTGGCAGGCAGAATTTTAAAGATACGATAAAACTAAAAACGCAGTATCGTAGAGAATGCCCATATCTACCAGATTGCTGAATATGAAACAGATCGGATCATAATTATAGCCAGAATGAAGAAATTAATTTTCTGTTGGTTCCCCCGCCTCCTCCAGCCAGAGACACACTACTCTATCTCTCTCTCGCTCGCACACTCTGCCGCGTTCAGTGCGCGAGCAACCCCTAGAGGAGGAGATGTAGAATATAAATGGTACATGTATAATCTACATGTTAGATGTAAAATATACAGTGTAGATGTAGATGTAGATAACAGATGTAGAAAAAAAATGTGAAATGTAAAATTTTTTTTTTTTTCTAAAATTCTAAAAAATCATGCTCCAAAATGTAAACACTGACTGAGTACGGGTATAAGTAGAGTCGCGTCCCCAGAAGCGACTCACACGTTCCTTCTCGTTTTGTTTTGTTTTGTATGTGGAGGCAAAAGCCAGAGAAGTAGATGAAAAAATTTTTGCCAAAAGGGGGGTTTACGTTTGGGGAAGGTTTCCCCCCAAAAAGAAAAGTCTTCCATTAAAAAAGCTTTCAAAATTTATGTTTAATGAAAAATCCTTCTACCCAGAGCCTATGGGCGGTCTCTATGGCTGCTCGAAGCATTGATTTATGCATGCCAAAGATACAGATACAATAAACGAAGAAATAGAGTGAGTCAGTTACTTAGCAGCAGCAGCGGCAACGGCAACTAAACCCTGGTGAGAGAGGAGAAATATAAATGGAAAGAGCTGCTATAGAACGGGAAGGGCAAAGGAAAGAAGGGAAAATAAGGGAACAGAAGTAGAGAAAATAAATTGAATTTTCGCACGCTGCAGACCGCAGAGAGAAAACCTTCCCACCAAAAGATGGAATTGTGGGCGGAAAATTGCATTGATTATGGCCATTTGTTCGAGAGACAACTTTGACCCAAAAAGCGCCAGAAGACAGAGAGAGTGATGGGGAGCACCGCAGAATGGAGTCAACGAGGAGTATGAGTGACATGTAAATAATTAAATTGCCTGATAATTGAATTGTTTTAAGGATGTACTGAATGCCAATGAGAATATCAGAGTTACAGTCTAAGCCATGCAGAATGAATAAACCGAACAAAAATCTATGCTAATTATTTGGAAACAGAATCACCATCGCTTAGGCGACATATGTTGGTAATTATTATACCCGTAGTTCTTGAATGAATGAAACTGAATATTTGCATGGCGAATAATTGCAATGTTTATGAATCACTTCGGACAGCATGTGAATCATCCAAACACTGGAATTCCCCAAACTAGCCAAACGAGGCATTATTTTTGCTGTTAATTACAGTTACTTATTTAAGCCCCTCCACTCCTTAATTAATTATGGCAAATTTAACGACTATATCACAACAATTATTATTATACATATTAAAACAAATGTTAAGTGTCTAAGTGGGAGCATTTTTAACAACCTAGCCTCATTGCTGTTTATTTGAAATACATATTTATACCCGTACTCAAAAAAGAGTTAAGGGGTATATTAGATTTGTGGTAAAAGTGGATGTGTGTAACGCAGAGAAGGAAAATTTTCCGACCCCAAAAAGTATATATATTCTTGATCAGCATCAATAGCCGAGTCGATAGAGCCATGTCTGTCTGTCCGTCCGTCCGTCCGTCCGTCCGTCCGTCCGTCCGTCCGTCCGTCTTGTTGAGCGCCTGGATCTCAGAGACTATAAGAGTTAGGGTAACCAAATTTGGTTTCAAGACTCATGTGATATCACACTGCTACAAGTGTATTTCAAAATTTCGCCCCGCCCCCTTCCGCCCCCACAAAGGACGAAAATCTTTGGCAGGCACATTTTTAAAGACACGATAAAACTAAAACTAAAACTAAAACTAAACAGTATCGTAGAGAATGCCCATATCTACCAGACTGCCGAATCTGAACTAGATCGGATCATAATTATAGCCAGAATGAAGAAATTAATTTTCAGTTGGTTCCCCCGCCTCTTTCAGCCAGAGACACGATACTCTATCTCCTTCTCGCTCGCACACTGCCGCGTTCAGTGCGCGAGCAACCCCTAGCGGAGGAGATGTAGAATATAAATGGTACATCTATAATCTACATGTTAGATGTAAAATATACATCGTAGATGTAAAATATACATCGTAGATGTAGATGTAGATAACAGATGTAGCAAAAAAATGTAAAATGTAAAATTTGTTTTCTTTCTAAAATTCTAAAAAATCATGCTCCAAAATGTAAATACTGACTGAGTACGGGTATAAGTAGAGTCGCGTCCCCAGAAGCGACTCACACGTTCCTTCTCGTTTTTTATGATTTTATTACAACACATTTAAGCCTTTAAGCCCCTCTGGTAACTAGTTGTTGTTGCTGCTGCCTGTGGCTGCAACAGTGACAGTGACTCTGTAATATCGAGATACAGAAACTGTGACTGTGTCACTCATAGTCACTACGATTAGCGATAGTAGAAGCGAACATTAGCGACTAAAACAGCGATAGCGACCAAAACAGCGAATGGCAGTGGCTGTGGCAGCCTTTGTTTATTTGCCGCCAACAACAACAGCAGCAGCGGAGCAGCAATGCATCGCCGATTAATGTGCAGGCAATATTTATTGTCTTAAAAATATATTTATGCAATAATTGCATTGAAGTGGTGCCATTAATTATCTTTTTGCCACTCCACCGAACCACCTCACCTCTAATGCACCTCTCCCCTCCTCTGTGGTCTTTCTCTCTCTATCTCTCTTTCACTCGTCCGCCCACACGCGCTATGGCGGAAGCGGTTTTGTGGGTGACCTTACGTGTTTTGCATCTCCACTAAAAAAAAAAAAAAAAAAAAAACAACCGCCGTGCCGGCATTGCACAATCGAACCGAATCCACCCGCTCCCCCCAGGCAGTCGAAGGTTGCTGTCTTGACTGTCTTAGCTAGCCAAAATACAAGCTACAGTGGTAACTGTAAAGGGACTTTCCGTTGCAATCTACACGATTCATTCGTTTACTGTGTGATTTTCTGACACATTTTTACAAACCCGCCATCACCACCCCCGCTGCGTTTTGGCCGCGTTTTCAGTGCGTTTCCAGTCGCTAATCTATATATTAATATTTTTTTATTTTGTTTTGTTGCCGGTGGTCGCACAGACAGCCAGCACACGTGGCGAGTGCGTGGCACCAATCAAACTACCTTTACCGTTTACCCAGAAATAAATTTTAAACGAGAAGGAACGTGTGAGTCGCTTCTGGGGACGCGACTCTACTTATACCCGTACTCAGTCAGTAAATACATTTTTGAGGATATGATTTTTAGAATTAAAAAAAAAAAAAAATTTTACATTTTACATATTTTTGCTACATCTACATCTACAATGTATATTTTACATCTAACATGTAGATTATAGATGTACCATTTATATTCTACATCTCCTCCTCTAGGGGTTGCTCGCGCACTGAACGCGGCAGAGTGTGCGAGCGAGAGAGAGAATGAGTAGTCTCTGGCTGGAGGAGGCGGGGGAACCAACAGAAAATTAATTTCTTCATTCTGGCTATAATTATGTTCCGATCTGATTCATATTCGGCAATCTGGTAGATATGGACATTCTCTACGATACTGCGTTTTTAGTTTTATCGTATCTTTAAAATTGTGCCTGCCACAGATTTTCGTCCTTTGTGGGGGCGGAAGGGGGCGGGGCGAAATTTTGAAATACACTTGTAGCAGTGTGATATCACATGAGTCTTGAAACCAAATTTGGTTGCCCTAGCTCTTATAGTCTCTGAGATCCAGGCGTCAAACAAGACGGACAGACGGACAGACAGACATGGCTCTATCGACTCGGCTATTGATGCTGATCAAGAATATACAGTATGTCAACTAATTGTTTGCAAAATGAAATAAGTCAGACAATTTCAACTTTAGCATTAAAAATATAAATACAGGCATTATTTGGGAAAATTTTGTTTATTAATTATATTATATATATGTATAAGCTATAGGTATGACAAAAAAAAATTACGAAATTCCAAGCAAAACGTAAACGAAACGAAGAAAACAAAAAAATGGCATTTTTGACGCTGTCAATTAATTGTTTGCAAAATGCAAACAATAATACTCAAAAATTATATATCTTTGTAACAACAAGATATAATTGGCTAATATTTTGTATGCATAACATTAGCATCCATAACTGCCATGAGGCGACGTGACATCGACGATATGTGCCTCTATGTTGTAGTATTTAGATATTTCTCCCCACTCCTCATTTATCCACTTTATCAAATCAGTTTTTGAACTTGGGGTGACATTTGGCCATCTTTTTCTTGAGCAATGAAAAAAATTTTTGATAGGATTGAGATCTGGACTCTGGGCGGGCGTGTCAATAACTTTATTGCAATTATGAAGCACCCAGGTGCGACTCAGCAGCGATTTGTACTTCGGATCATTGTTTTGGTACAGCTTGTATTTGATTTTGCTGCTGTTTCCTGGATCAACGAAGCCAAACTTTTGCGCACTTCTGGTCAATTCATTTTTTTAAATGTCCAAGTAGAACTCCTTGATCATTATATCATTAAAAATGTGCAGCTCTCCGACGCCATTAGATGATATACAGCCCCACACCATGACTGAGAGACTGCCAAATTTGACGGTTGGAACAATGTTTTTGGCCTGGAGTGCTGTGTTTGGCTTCCGCCAAACTTTTCCTGGTCCTTCATTATAATACATCATTATCTTTGTCTCGTCACAAAAAATGATATCGTTCCAATAGTCCGGCGAATTGCTGGAATTTAATATAGCAAAATTCAAGCGCTTTTCAATGTTAACATGGGATAGCAATGGCTTCGTCCTTGTCACTTATGATGAGTACTTGTGTCGATTCAGTACTTTTTTTTATTTTCTCATGGCATATGGTCTTATTGCAAAGTAATTTAATGTCATTCGTCAATTCTCTGAGGTTTTTTTACGGTGTAATTTCAATTGTTTTTAAAACTTCTGCACAGTCCCGCCGAGAAAGATTTGGTGGTCTGCCGTCAGAGATCGGTAATTCCACCCTTTTTTTCTTGTCCGGACGGTTAATTATATTATAAATTGTTCTAAGTCTAATTTTTTAAGTTTCAGCAAACTCTTTTGCTATTTTTTTATTTTTAAAACGATAATAAGCTAATTAAATCAAATAACCTTCAGTGCGTTTGCCAGGCATTGCAAAAATCATGAATAAAAAAAAACCGTGACTTGAACCAAAGAAACTTTTAGCAGGAATGAGACCAAGGAAGACTAGAAAAGAGCCCGCGATCGGTCGTTTTCAAATTTTCTGACCCGCTAGTTTTTCTGTGGTATTCTTTCAAGCAGTGTTTGCATTTTGCAAACAATTAATTGACAGCGTCAAAAATGCCATTTTTTTGTTTTCTTCGTTTCGTTTACGTTTTGCTTGGAATTTCGTAATTTTTATACCCGTACTCAAAAAAGAGTTAAGGGGTATATTAGATTTGTGGTAAAAGTAGATGTGTGTAACACAAAGAAGGAAAATTTTCCGACCCCATAAAGTATATATATTCTTGATCAGCATCAATAGCCGAGTCGATAGAGCCATGTCTGTCTGTCCGTCTGTCCGTCCGTCCGTCTGTCCGTCTTGTTTGACGCCTGGATCTCAGAGACTATAAAAGCTAGGGCAACCAAATTTGGTTTCCAGACTCATGTGATATCACACTGCTACAAGTGTATTTCAAAATTTCGCCCCGCCCCCTTCCGCCCCCACAAAGGACGAAAATCTGTGGCAGGCACAATTTTAAAGATACGATAAAACGAAACACGCAGTATCGTAGAGAATGACCATATCTACCAGGTTGCCGAATATGAATCAGATCGGATCATAATTATAGCCAGAATGAAGAAATTAATTTTCTGTTGGTTCCCCCGCCTCCTCCAGCCAGAGACAAGCTACTATATCTCTTTCTCGCTCGCACACTCTGCCACGTTCAGTGCGCGAGCAACCCCTAGAGGAGGAGATGTAGAATCTAAATGGTACATCTATAATCTACATGTTAGATGTAAAATATACATTGTAGATGTAGATGTAGATAACAGATGTAGCAAAAAAATGTAAAATGTAAAATTTTTTTTTTTCTAAAATTCTAAAAAATTATATCTCAAAAATGTGTATATACTGACTGAGTACGGGTAAAAGTAGAGTCGCGTCCCCAGAAGCGACTCACACGTTCCTTCTCGTTTTTTGTCATACCTATAGCTTATACATATATATAATATAATTAATAAACAAAATTTTCCCAAATAATGCCTGTATTTATATTTTTAATGCTAAAGTTGAAATTGTCTGACTTATTTCATTTTGCAAACAATTAGTTGACATACTGTATATACTTTATGGGGTCGGAAAATTTTCCTTCTCTACGTTACACACATCCACTTTTACCACAAATCTAATATACCCCTTAACTCTTTTTTGAGTACGGGTATAAAAACAAAACAAAACAATAGCAACAACAACAACAAAATCGTGCAGTTGTCGAAATTTTGAAAATTTATATCGTCGGGGCGACTCCTCTGACACTCGAAAATGTCGCTAGATTTGTTTATTTTGTTCTTATTATATTTTATTTGTTTTTTTTTTGTTATACCCTTTCTGTGGGCTGCCAGTGTTTCATATTGATTGACAAAGAAACCTTATCTAGCCTTCGGTTCTTGTTGCGTTGCTTTTGTTATATTCTTGAGTTTTGTGCATTACGGTTTAATTTAAAAAAATTTAAATTGAAACTAAAAGTTGTGTGTGGGGGGGGGGGGCCTCTTTTGAACTATTGCTGACACTATAAAGACCGTAGACATTCGTTGTTGCTGTATTCCTTCGTTTCTTGGGGGCAGCCGTTGCTAAATGCAAATTAAAAAAGTTTAGAAATCAAGCAGAACCAAGAATAACAACAACTACAACAACATCAGCTGAAGGGGCGTCCATCCCACAAGAAGAACAGCGATAAAGGGAAAATGGGTGCGGGTGCCAGTGCGAGTGCGGAGAGCACCCGAGATACGAGATAGGCGCAGCTAGGCCATGGCTTCTCTTCATCTTATCACTGGAGTTTACCCACTGCTCTAATATGTATGTATATATGTACATATGTATTTATATAATAGTAGTGTATTCTTTGCGCGTTATTTCATTCGGCTTTAATTCATTTTTCCATTTTTTTTCTGCTTTTTATTTTCCTTTGGCTTTGGATAACAATTTCTGGAGCGACATTTGTTTGTTTTGTTATCGTCACGCCTCCCTCTATCTCTCCTCTTCCTCTTTCTCTCTCTCTGTCTCTCTGACCCCGCTCGATCCTCCTTCCAACCAAGAGGCTGTTGCGTGAGATAGGTAGAGGAGAGAGGAAAGAGGAAGAAAAATTATACTGTGTAGAATGGGGGAACAGAAAATACTGTGAAATCGACTTGAGACGGAGCGACTGCGACAGTTGCTGCATTTTAATTTATTTCGTTGTGCCATTTTACGCAAATTGAGGACAAGCAACAGCAGCAGCAGCAACAAATGCGCACGCAATGCGGGCTCCCCAGCTTATGGTCGTTGTTCTACTCCATTCTGTTATGTTCCTAGTTGATAAGAAATTGTCATTTAATATGATTAGAGGAGGGGAAACAAGATCTCGTCTCGAATAACAATTGTATTAATGTGTGCCCTTCTCTTTCCCCTTTTCCTCTCTTTATTTACAGGTAAGATAAGAGAAGAACTGAACGAAGAACTGAAAGACGAACTCAAAGACGAACTGGATAATCGGATAAGGAGGGAGTTTCTCATTCTCTCATTCAGAAATGAGTGAAAAGTGTGGCACCACAAAATAAGAGCGACTGTTGTTGGATAGCAGCTCAGGGGCTGTCCTGCTAATGTGATTGTTTACAATTTATTAATTATTTGCATATTTTCTAAATTATTTCATTCATGCATACTTCCGGTCTTTATTTTGACAAAACCAAATAACAGATAAAAGTGCAGGTTCTTGCTACCAACTGCTTCCATCGCCACCAACACATGGTGCTCGACGCGAGACGCACAAGCGAGTGCTTCGAAAGAGAATGCATGCGAATAAATAAATGTAAAAACATACTGCAGGCATGTCTGACTCGAACACCTGACTCGAATTGACACCCATATATGTAAACTTAGTCGAATGCTCCCCAGAAATGTGACGGCAATATATGAGGAAGAATATTAGACACGAACTTTGCTCCCTGAACGGCGCCTCGACTCGAATTGAATCGACTCGAACTCAACCCATACAAAATTGTGTTAATTGAATTTCGGGGCTGTTGTTTCAGTTGCCATTTGCCAATTCTCCTGCCATTTGTGGTCACGTTTCGGGTCTTTGTACTGGCAACGCCTCCTTGGGTGCACCACCACCAGCGCAACCCCTACTCTGCTGCCTCCACCTCTGCCACTTCCCGCATTTGGATTGCGTAAAAAATGCTTAACACTTTTTTGGCCAACATTTTCATTTTGTTTCGTTTGGTTTTTTGTGTGTTGTTTTGTGGGTCAGCTTCATTGAAAAGTTGACTGCCAATTGCAGTTAACCAATTAGCGACGGCTGCCTGTCTGCCAGTTTGTCTCTCTGACTGTCTCTGTCGCTGTCCGCAAGTCTGTCTTTCTTGTGTCTGTTAAAAAGAGTCAACGGCGATCTGCGGCCGGGTGGACAAACCGCTTTTCACTTACCCGCAATTTCTGTGCAATGGGCAATCATCATTTCTGTCAACCAGCCACGGAAAAAAAACCCCAAAAAAAAATGTTAACCTTTTTGACCAAAGCATTTACGTTCTTGGCCCAAATAAATTGTTTGTTTCTTTTCTGTTCCAAAACTCTCTCTTTCTCTGTCTCTCTCGGTTATCTGCCTGTTTAATTATAAAATAATTGACAAGTTTGTGCGTCGGCCATAAAAAAGATGACAAAGTAGAAGGCAGGGAAAAAGAAAGACGGCAGGCAGAAGATCCGTCAAGTAAAAGAGGCGAAACGGCGCAAAAATTAAATAACATTGCAAGAAATGAAAAGCGCTAACAATTTGCACACAGAGAAGAGAAAAAGAGATGATGTTGGTTGGTGAGGGGAGGGGAAACTGCATTATAGAAGAAGGCAGAGAAGCAGAAAGCAGGCTCTGAGCTCGAAAAAGAAAGTCGTACGGAAACATACATATATGTATACTCGTACGTAGAAGAAAGAGTAAAACAAACCGCATAGCAGCAGCAAAAGAAGTGACTTTCTGTTTGCAAGAAGCGGAAGAAATGTTGCAAATATTATTGGAGAAGGCAAAACAAAAGCAGACGCAAACGTAGACGCTGACGCTGACGCAGAAGATGGAATGCAAAGATAAACTACTCGTAATATGTAGAAACAAACTGAGAATTAGCAAAGATAAGAAAGATAAGATAGAACAAGCAGATCAGCAGCAAGTATCAAAAGAAGACTGCATAGTTAGAAGTGGTAGATGAAGACCGCCCAGCAGTGGAATCTAGCAAACAAAGGAAAGGGATGGAAGAAAAATGAAATTAATGAATCTGGAAATCGAAACAGAAGACCTAGGAGTAGATGTCTTCACAATACAGTCGAAATAGAAGATATGGATATGGAACTGTCCACTGATTCAATATTCGTTACTCGTTGACTTCAAAAAAATTCCTTAGAGCCTTTATTAACGCCATTATTAACTTTTCTTTAAAAGTTAAAATTAACTGCAAACCTTAAAGTTTCCTTGTTCCAGTTTCGAAACATTTTTTCTTTTTGTGTCAAACCTCAATTGCCAAATAATTCAAAGCGAGTGTGTTTGCCAATTTTCAAGGTAATTTACAAAAAGAAAAATTGCATAAAACTGGTAAAAAAAACTCTGTTTTTCTTAAAAAGAAAGAAAGAAAAACCCACAACGTTGAACAAAAAGTTACGGCTACAACGACCGCGATGGCGGCGGCAGCATTTGTCTCTCTATTATCTAATGGGCGGGTTCAGCTCGGACTGGGACATATTGTCCAATACAAGACATCAAGACAAAACGCAGAATGACTACAAAAAAAAAAGCATCGAAGCGTAGAAAACATTTCTTGGTTCAATGCCAAAACAAAAGCAGAAAATAAAAGAAATCAAATATAGCCAAACAGTAGCGAAGCTTAGATACCCTACTAATTTCCAGCGGTGCATGGTTGCTATTAGGTCAAGTTAGATTTACAGAGAGAAGGATGTTGATCAGTTACCAGATGCCTATATCAATATACTTCGCGGATCTGACATCCATAGCCGATTAACACTTAATGGGATATGTTGAGCGTGCACAAATGCTGGGTACAGCGCCTCAGTCCAACCAAAAAGGAAACATTTCATGCTACAACTTTGACGGGTCAGTTGGGGCCGCCCAAGTCTCGGTCTACGTCTCCGTCTTAGACCGATGTGATCTGGTCTGTTCGGGTCTGGTGGTGGCGGTGCTTGCTGCTTGGTGCTTAGGGCTGGTCTGGAGCCAAGTCATCCAAGCTGACGATTAGTTTTAAACGCTTGGCCAACTCGTCCCAAGCGGTAGGGAGGGAGGGGCGTCGCTTGCTTGTCTGGCCCGAAGAGGAGGGTTGTTTGCTTTGGGGTGGCGGGGAAAACTTTCGAGGAGGAATCTGTTTTGTCGCCAACTTGCGGTAATTATTATGTTAGTTGGCTTGTACCCAGAGATCAGCTTGAGGCTTGACTGTGTAGAATGGTGGGGTGGCATGACAGCCGAGAACCCGCTATGACTGGGGAAGGGACGCCTACTGCATTTCCAATTAGCCAAAATCTTACGGAGGCGGGGGATCACAAAGAGGGAGCGGGAGAGGCAATGTAACAACAAAAGTGAATTTAACAGATTTGCATATATGTATGTATGTACATATGTACAGTTGTGTTCAATGAAATAGTAGTGCCGCACCTCACTACTTTCAAAACCCTTTTTCAGATATTTCTAGTCTTTCAAATTGAACAAGTGATACCTTTACCTAAAGCCTGGAATGTAGGCATTTGAAACTCGAAGAAACCCTGTTACATTTGAATTTTATTTTCTTGTTTTTCATGACTTTAGACAACTACCCATGATACCTTCTGTTCAATGAAATAGTAGTGTTTTTTTAGAAAATTAAAAAAATCAACGAAACTCAAATAAAAACATATATTTCATGTTCTTAATGTTTTGGAAAGCTTAGAGTGTTATAATCCCATTTATCAAAAAGGGGTTTGAAAGTCGTGATGTGTGGCACTACTATTTCATTGAACACAACTGTATGTATGTATGTTTGTATGAATGTTTATAAAGATTAAAATTCCAAAGATAGGGAAATGCTCGTAGTATCTTGAGGAAAAATATATTAATAATAATAAAATAGCTTTGATCAAATCGCCTCGAAAACGCGTTGGCGTTTCCATCATAATTGTTGCTTCGTGGCGCCACACAGATACAAATGTAATTTGTTAACTAAATTACAAAATAATGAACTAATATAGAGATCAGAGTGAAAGGGCTGGGGAAGTTGGGGAAAAAGTTGTCAAGAATCTCCCTGATTTTCAATATTGAAATATTGAGAAGGTAACGATTCCAATTCAAATTTGTATAACACAAATTAAAAATTCAAAAATAGTTTTCATATTTGTATAATTAAAAACTGAAATAGTTCATATATATTATATCGATTCCTGGGAATAGAAACATCAGATGGCAGATCCGATTTAGTGGCAAATTAGGTTACTTAGATTTAAATTTCGAGAGCACAGATTTCAATTATTTCAAAGGAATCCACTTTCTAGCCAAAGGACAGAGGTAGGTGATGCCCATGCCCCCAACTGTGTCAATTCAAGGCCGTCGCCAGCTGCCATAGCAGGGGGAGGCAAATTACAGCAAAGAGAAGACAGCAAGTTCCCTCCCTATCTACAAAGTATAACGATTTCCCCCTCATAAATTATGCAACATTTCCTATTTGCAAGAGACGAAAAGCCAAAAGCTAAAAGCTGAATGAAAACCGATGCCTCCGAAAAACGGGAGGGAAGGGAAGCCTGAGAGTTTAATTTTCTTTTGCCACTGCCGTAGCGGCTGAGGCTGTGCCCCACTCGCATCTATATCTTATGTAGATGAAGACGGACTGGATGCAACAGAAGTAACAAATGCGGACACTGGTTGCTGATTGCTCTGTCTGCGAAAGTAGCAAAGCGTCGGCAAACTGAAAACCGCAAAAAAGAAGACAATTGCCAGCAGCAGCATATCAGCAACAGAAACAGCAGCAGGCAAAAGTGTTGTCTGTTGCTGTTGTTTTGTTGTTGTCTTGTTGTTGCTGCTGTTCGTTCACTCACTCCATCTTGGGGCGCAACATTCCATTGTCTATATTTTTTGTTTTTGCATTGCGCTTCTTTTTCACTCATCGCCGCCTACCTCTCTTCAGCCCAATCGGATTGCCCTTTGCCTGAATAGGTAACAAGGAAGAAGCATTTTAAAGCAGTGCAGCCTCATCCACAAGCAGTGCAGCAGAATAGATGGCACCCACCCGCACAAACATTCCAGGAGAGTAAAGCGAGAAAAATGTATTTCTGAAAAACTAAAATAAATGCTTGCGATCTTTATCGCGATTAATGTTCAAGGATCAAGTTTCCCTGCTGCATTTACCACACAGTCAGAGCGAAAGAAATAAAGAGAAAGAGAAAGGAATGAAGAAAGGAAAAGGAATCAAAAGCAAAAGCTGAAAATGAAAATTTAATTGACAAACGTCAATGCTGTTGTTGCCTGGTCGCCTTCCGCCTTCGTTGCTGTGTAGTGGGGCAGGAGGAGAAGTGTGTGCGGAAGATCAGAATGGGCAAGAGTGTTTTAGATGGTCAGAGGAGGAGAGGGCGAAGCGTGGCGGCAAGCTAACAATAAATAAACAATTGTATATATTGCTCTTTACTGCTGTCCCTCCCGCCTGCCACTATCATACATATTTACATGTATGCATTTATGCCTATAATACATATACATATGTATGTATATATTCTTAACTTGTGCTTGCATGAATAATATGAATGAATGATAGAATGAATCAATGATCACACGCATGAATGAATGGAACCAAATGACTAGAAATTGTAAAAAAGAGACAGATTGAGCAAGAGGTTGAAGCTGAAAGGAGAAGCTAGAGGGAAGAGGGCGGCAGCGCTGTTTGTTTATTATTGTTTGGGTGTGGGAGATCAACGAATGAAAATTAAGTATGCATACGTTTCTTGTGTGTGTGTCTTATTTCAGCTCAATTTGTTGCTGCTGTAATGTTGTACATTGCGGGGAAAAAATATAGCAGAATACAAAAGCTAAAATCATTTGAAAAGAAGACTTGCCTTTTGCAAAACGTTGGCCTCCTATCTCCTATATCCAATCCTTTGCAGTACTTTACTCTCAGAAATGCATATTAAATCTATGAATTTTCCCCCCTGCAAATAGCATGTGTCACATATTGGTTTGGTTTCTGATTTACATCCCTAATACATACTGAAAATGCAAAAAACAGAAACAAATCGATTTTTGTATTTGTTGATTGAATGTTGTCTGTCACTCGATATGAAATGATTTCCTGAATTTCGAAGTGAATACGTCCAATCACTTTACACAATCTTGACAACGTTTCGTTAAAGTGTAAAAAAAAAGGGGGGTATCAATTATCTTTCGTTTTGGTATATCAAATGGCCCAAAGCTACAGCTGCTGCCTGCACTTTCAGTTTATTCACAGTCAATTCATGTATAAAATGAAATGGATCGTCAATTATTATCATTAAAACTTCTGCATGTGTCGATCGCTCATTAAGATTCCTTTGGAGTGTAAAAATCTTCCGCTGAAATCTTCCATCCGTTCTTTGGCTTCTCTTGACCTGTGGTCAGCATTGTAGTAGATTTTCTCCCTATCGCGCTCTCTTTCTCCCTATCGCACTCTCTCTCTCCCTTGCTTTATGCTTTGTATATTCTCCCTCTAGCGGAAGTAGCACAGTCGCCTAACACACAGATAGAACCATTCACAGTCTGGTAAAACGTATCTTTACGCATGATTTTACCTCGTTTTGTTGTTTAATCTCGGGAGTGGGGAGTGCAGAGAATGTATGTGTGTTTGTAAGCTTTTGTGGAGGGGAACAAAATGTTTTTATAATAATAGAATACAAAAAATGCATCGGCCTTATGTCCGGAACCCACTGCCTGTACGGTGGGGCTGTTTTCTTCCGCTGCAATTGGCCTCAGGCATGGGCACGAGGCAAGATCTGGGATTGCCATTGGTAGGGATGGGGTTGGTGTGGAGTTTGAGGGAAGTCTACGTGCTGTGCATTAATGAAACTTCAGCCACACACGAGAGCTGTAGCAGCAGCAGCACCCATGCCCCACGCGTAATGAGTCCAATGCCAAGCAAAGGTCTGGAGATGGCATCGTTGCACAAAACTATCGTTTTGGAGATTTAATACGAAGAAAAGGAAAGTGGAAGAGATCTCTCTTTATCTCTCTATCTTGCTCTCTCTGTGCTCTTACTCCTTCTTCTTTCCAATCTCTTTATGGGAGCGGAAGTCACCAGCACCATCCATCCACCCACTATACCCATGGGAGAGGAAAGTTGTGCGCGATGTCCGATCTACAGCGATACTGAAATGAAACTACACTTTTACTCCAGCCAGACGGCATCGTCATCGTCATCATTCCCCACCCCAAACTCTCTCTTTGCAGACCCCAAGCCTTTTCTACCCTCCTTCATACGCTTGTCGAGGGCAGCTTCAGGGCTGGAAAGGGAATGTAAGGAAGTTTATTTATATAGGTTATATATAAAAAAAAAACTATTTCTCATGGCTTGATCTTGCGCCCTCCGTCTGCCCTTCCGCATTATTATTATTAATTATTATAGACTTTATTTAAATCATTTTAAAATATTTTCGATATTTTATCGATGTCCGTAATGGAAAGATAAAATACAATAGATCAAAGATAATCGTTTAGCTCCGCATATCGATATGGAATGGTTCGAGGACACGTTCCTATTTTATTATCATTAAATGCAGCTTTTTTCCATCATTCCTTCAATTTGCATTATTTTTGTATGGCTGGATGGGGCGATTCTTCTTGTTATATGCTTTACCCACTCTCTGGCCTCCTCTTTGACACCCAAACCCTCTCTTTTGATGCTCCACTCCATGCCACCGCAACCGTCAGCACACACAAACACACTCACACACATGCAAAGCCGAGTGGCGTCAGTTTTATTTATTTTGTTCAACTCTTTCTTTCATTTGGCCAAGGCAATCCGGCTATCCCCTCCATCTGCCCCATGCCAAGCCTCCGTCCTTCCTGCTGGTCGCCCCTGTGCCCACATTTTCACCTTCAAGACTGGCTGCGGCTTCGTCTCTGGCTCTGGTTGGGTGGGGGCTTTTGCGTGCTTGGATTTTGATTTTCTTATATTCGTACTTAATTTTCTAATATAACTAAAAAAAAAGCAAGAAAATTTTGATATTTCTGTGTTACTTAGGGGCAGGCAGTCAGCAGGTCTCGTTAGTTTTTCAATTTCCATTTTCATTTTACATTATGACGGGCAGTAGTGCCAAGTTTATTTTTTCATGATTATTCACATAATAAAGATTTTTATTTTTATTTGTTAGTTGCCTTCGCATTTAATTTATTGTTTATGCGAAAGATTTTTGACACGATCAAGAGATTATGTGCACATCTGGGTACTGTAAAGAGGGGTAAAAACCATGGAATATAAAAGATACCTGTAATATACCTAAGTCAGTAATAAATAAATAAGAAATAAAAGGAATTTCGGTATACAATAAATTTTTGTTTAAGATCATTGAACGATGAAAACTACGGCTTCAAGAGACACGAATTCCTTGAAATAAATAATTAAGTACGAGCATTTCGGATAGAAATGTAGTAATCCTTTAGAAAACAATGGAAAACAAGAGAATTCCTTGATAAATTCTATCTTCCCCCCTCCCCAACCCATTCCTCTCAATGGTTTAATCTACTTCAGGTTTTCCGTTTCTGTTTCTGGTTCAGATTTAGCTTGGGATTGAAGATCTGCAGACACGCTAATGGGGCATAAAAATGTAAACCAGCGACGAAGAACCAGACGTGAGAACCTTGCTACGGGCCAATGGCCAGACAATTAACAAAAGAGTGATAGAGGGGGGAGACATACATATACGGTGAAAGAGAGGATGGCAGCGATGGGATGGAGAAGTCAGCTCAGTTCCTCTCTTTGTTGCATGCAAAGAATTTCGGAGACTTTAATTTACTCTACTATAAAATCGAGCTTTTGTATTCCATTTATATGCCACTGCACAAACTCGAAACTATCTCGCTTCCCCCTATGCCCCCCCCTGTCCATCGACAACAAAAAATTGTTTCCATGAAATTTCCCACAATTTTCGTCAAGCGGCAGACGATGTCTTAAAACTCGTTTCCTACCAACGTTTGCCGGCAAAAAAAAAAATTCAATAGCTAGCCAGCCCCACGCCATCCCACTGCTGCACTCCCCATCAATCTACCCCGCCCCCAGACACAACCACAGCCCACGTCGAGAAAAATTCATTCGCATTCATGTGTGAAAACATTTCCACTTTTTCCCAGAGAGAAATGCGACCGATAGGAGGAGCAAAAGCAAAGCAGAAAAGAGCTATAGAAAAGGCAACAGGGAAAAAACAGAAACAGCAACAAAAAATAACATAATTGTTTAAAAATGTAAGGGCCAGAGTCTTAGGAGGCCAGCACTAACCCCAGGTTCTATGGCGATATATGTATGATCGTTCAACTTTGATTCGGGAAATATATTTTCTGATATAACACTTTTTCTGCTGGGGAAAATTATTCAATTTTAATTCTGTTGCAAATGTAAAATTCTTCTCTAGAGTGAAAATTCTTTAGATTATTTCTCCCTGCTTTATCTCTCTGTCTCGCATCATTTCAAGGTGGCTGGGTGACTCATCGTCCGCTGATAGGCTGCTGCTGCTTCTGCTTCTGCTCCTCCTCTGTCGCCATCCGCTGCTGTCTCTTGGTGACGCGGAGACGCGCATTGTGGCCCTGATGTTGCCTGCCCGCTCCACAGGAGGAAAAAAAGATGATTGAAGCTTTCTTGTCGAATGAATCATGCAATGGGCGGGGAATGTCCGTTCCGATACGATACGATCGTGCTTAACCGTTAATCGAAGAATCATCTTTCTTCTATTATGATGTAATCGCCAGAGTGCGTCTTGAAACGTTAGCGTTTTAATTTTTTAGGGCTCTGCCCCCAAGGTAGATTTTGCCAAATACACTTGCTTATGTTGAACCAAAGTCAAAACCAAGGCATCATCACTCCACCATCGCCATCTCACTTGCTAGAGATGGAAGCAAAACGATAAATACTTCATTTATTTATTTTAAATAAATATATTTCCTGAAAATACATATATTAAATTTTGTTTAAGTATTTCGTACTGAGATTAGATCTGGGCCATACTAAAAGGACATTTTAATATGCTTTATGCTTAAACTTGGGAATTCTTTCACAATTCCGTACTTCTCGCAGTGTTGTAGTTATTTTTATACTTTTGTAATTAATTAATGTTGAAAATATCAGAATTCTTTTAATTATAAAGGACATATTCAGGCTTCATCAGATGATTATAATTTTGAGTCGAGGCGTGCACCCTGTGCGATGTGAACACCACAGAGCAATCTAATGCCCACCTCTAACAGAGCTACAGCTACTTTGTCGTGTAACTCAACGCTTTGAACTTAACGCTTCGTTGAGTTTCACGCATGCAGATTTCAAATTCTGTTGTTGCTGCTGCTGTTTCTGTTACTATGTGGGGCCCCCACCCCTCCTATGTAAGAGTTGTTGTCGTCCCAATTCTGTCAATCAACTACAACCTTTTTTTTTCATGCCTTGTATTTTTGTGGGTGCCAAAGCGTTTTGTTTGGATAATGTTTGGACCCCTCCCATGTAAGAGTTGTTGTCGTCCCAATTCTGTCAATCAACTACAACCTTTTTTTTCCATGCCTTGTATTTTTGTGGGTGCCAAAGCGTTTTGTTTGGATAATGTTAAACCACAAAAGGCCAAAGTCAAAGTATTAATGACAGCAGCAAACAGCTCTCGCAAAGGGAAAGGCCCAAGCTGAAAAATGCATCAAATTGCAGTTGAGGTCAAGGGCTACCCTCAAAGTATTTGCTTAACCGACTTATTTTTATTATACCCCGTCCCTCTGCCAAAAAAAGGAGCTTAAATATATTTATGTATGAATCACTCTTCACAAAAACGAGTTTCAATGCTCGTAAAAGCGGAACCGGTTCATTGTGAGGATTTCTAAAAATTATAAAAGACAACGGTAACCCTTTCTTTCATTATCTCGCGCTGTTCCTGTTTCTTTCTTCCTTTCTCTACATATAACTCTTTTTGTTGCATTGTACATTGCCCCAGACAGCCGATTTTTCGGCATAAATTCGAAAATTTAATGGGAACAAAATCTCTGTTCTATTGGTACATTTTCATAGTGCATACCATGGCTATTTTTGCAGCACATCGAAGTCGGATGTTCAATTAATAACGAAACGAGTTGGTGTATGAAAGACAAGGAATCCCTTCTTTTTATACCCGTACTCAATAAAGAGTTAAGGGGTATATTAGATTTGTGGTAAAAGTGGATGTGTGTAACGCAGAGAAGGAAAATTTTCCGACCCCATAAAGTATATATATTCTTGATCAACATCAATAGCCGAGTCGATAGAGCCATGTCTGTCTGTCCGTCCGTCCGTCCGTCTGTCTTGTTGAGCGCCTGGATCTCAGAGACTATAAGTTAGGGTTAGGGTTAGGGTAGTTAGGGTAACCAAATTTGGTTTCAAGACTCATGTGATATCACACTGCTACAAGTGTATTTCAAAATTTCGCACCGCCCCCTTCCGCCCCCACAAAGGACGAAACTCTGTGGCAGGCACAATTTTAAAGATACGATAAAACTAAAAACGCAGTATCGTAGAGAATGCCCATATCTACCAGATTGCTGAACATGAATCAGATCGGATCATAATTATAGCCAGAATGAAGAAATTAATTTTCTGTTGGTTCCCCCGCCTCTTTCAGCCAGAGACACACTACTCTATCTCCTTCTCGCTCGCACACTCTGCCGCGTTCAGTGCGCGAGCAACCCCCAGCGGAGAAGATGTAGAATCTAAATGGTACATCTATAATCTACATTTTAGATGTAAAATATACATTGTAGATGTAGATGTAGATAACAGATGTAGCAAAAAATTTAATATGTAAAATTTTTTTTTTTTTCTAAAATTCTAAAAAATCATATCTCAAAAATGTATTTACTGAGTGAGTACGGGTATAAGTAGAGTCGCGTCCCCAGAAGCGACTCACACGTTCCTTCTCGTTCTGTTTTTGCATAGCTCTAATCTGCCTGCCGACAGTCGCTAAAAAAGTCTCACTGCCGTCGCTCCATAGACTCCAAAGAACTTGAGGAATGCGTCTTATCAAGGGCCCCAGCAAATACAAAAGCAAAAGCGAAACAGCTACAACAAAATGCTGGGAAACTGGGAGATCAAGGATAACAACAGGATTATATCTGCGACTGCTCTTGGCACAGGTAGTCAAGAAACGTGTAGAGGCAGCTGTGTAGCTGCCGCCAATTGCTAAGCTAATTTATCATAATTAAAGCCGCTCAAAAATTGTTACGAAAAATAGTATGCAAATGTGTGAAGACAGGAAGGAAGCAAGGCAGCCGGCAGTCAGTCAGGATGCACAGAGAGCAGAAGAGATAAGGAGGAGAGGGTGCCGCCCTCCCGCTAAGTCGCATTCGACAAAGCTAACGTTACATCTTCTTTTGTGCGCGCTCTCTGGGCTCTTTCCCTGCTCGTTCTCCGGTGAGTGTTGAGTGTGCGCCGTTGACTGACTGACTGAATGAATGAACGAAAACATGAATGGTATGCACTCCTGCAGGGAAAAGAGAACGACACTACTGGACGTGTCTGCCCTGCAATTTACAGTGTGTGAGAGGAGTATTGGCACCAAATGCCAATTATTTAAAATACAAAATAATTGTTAATTTTATTTACAACTGAATGGCTGCCACTGTGGAAAGATCAGACATTTGTCCCCTAATTATAAGCTATTACATAAGTATGCATAATTGTATCAACCACTGTGTTGGTACTCTCACCTCCTGCTCTCTGCCATCCACGCTTTTTTGTGCGCTCGGCTGCATACGTAGCGAGCATGTCTGAGCGAGTCTGAAAGGCGCTCCGCTCCATCCGTAATAATGTCAAGTGCTTACAGGGAAGGCAAAACCCCTCTACAAGGGCAAACAAACTGCCTGTAGAATGAAAAAAAAAAACACAGTCCACAGACCCCTTGCCAGACTCAGGATATGATTAAATAACTTAAGTCTACATATGCATGCATATGTATGTGAATGTATGAGTGATACGTTAAGCTGTGACCAAATTTGTCCACAATTAAAAACAAAGCGCGCATGACACCCACAAGATTTTTTTTGTGAGCTGCGTTTTTAAGCCCACCAAAAATGGTCAGCGAGAGATCTTATCGAATCGAATCAGCAGCAGCAATCGAAAAGTTCGAAGTTTTCGAGCTCTCTCGAGCTATGCTGTGTTCGACTGCTTCGCTAAGACGCATTAACAATTGCCACATTTAACGGAAATTATTGATGTGAATTTGCAAATTGGAAAGTGCTTGACAAACAAACAGCCAAAACCAACCCGAACCGAACCAACAAATTATAATCATGCTCGGTAGTAGGATTGTAGTCGAGTGGGTTTCTTAATATACATATGTATGTACACACATATGTATGTACCTATGTATTTACGTATGTGGTGCGGTGTTATTGATTCTGATGGTGGTTGGTGTGTTCGCGCCAAACGGGAAATGAAATGCAGACACAAAAAAATACAGAAAGAATCCATTCAGAAAATTAATTGTATGCCATCAAATTGCAAGGGGAAGATAAAAAGTAATGAATAATGCATAACCTTAATGGAAACATAAATAAACATAAACAAATAATAAATAATTTCTGGGAACACACTAGAGAGAACTTTCACCATACAAAATGTATTACACATACATATGTATGTACATATAAGTAATTCAGAATCAGACCGAAATTTCTACAAATAAATCCCATAAATATCTAGTGCTCGAAACAAATATTACAGCTACGATTGAAATTATTTAATATGTTAGCAAAATTTTAAATAATTACAGAAGGTAACACATGCACCAACCAAGCTACAGACTACAGACATATGTACACACATCGTACATACATACATATATATTTAATACACAGCCTTATCTCAAGTCAGTTGTCTCCCTGCGTCTCTGGCCTCGTCACTCGGTTCCCTGCCCTTGCCTTGGTTTGTTGACATTTTGTGGGTCAAAAACCTAATCAGTCCCTCCACGGATTCTCCTCATCCTTTACCTCCACCTCCTGCTCTCCTGTTAACCGTGTTGTTATTTGCATAACAAGAGGCTTGTTCCTCATCTGCCTCCTACTCCTCCTACATCTTACATCTCTGGCGCTCCGCTCCTTGTGACGAATTCCCAGCTAGTCATCTCTTTCGCATGTGCTGGGCTCTGCTTTTCATTTGCCTTTCGGCTTTGTCATACCATACCATTCCATCTGCACTTCTTGCCGCGGGACGTGGACTCTAGCAGATTTAATTGTCACATTAGGCAGCCAGTGAAAGAGTCCCTCGCGAATGTCTCTAGTTAGTCACCTCTCAGTCACTCGAATGAAGAAAATGAAGAAAAACTATTAGTGCCACTCTACTCTACTCTCCACTCCTTTCCATCATCCACTGCATTCCCCACTCTACATCTCCACTTCACTTCTTTTCTGCTGCTGCTGCTGCTGTTGGGTGGTTCAATGCACTCGCTCTCTTTCTATACGTGCCACTCCCTCTCCCCCTTTCGCTCACACTCCCTATTTATCTGCACCGTGCTAAAAGCATACAGCCAGCACTTTGGATGCACTTTGAGATCCAGCCATCAAATGCAACAAAAATAAAAGAAAACGTCGAAGATGTTGAGCTCCCAGGAAGTAGAAGAAGAAGTACATACATTCATACATATAGGAAATTGTTTGAGCAAGTTGTGAAGGGAAACACCTAGAAGGGATATATGTACATATTCTGGGGTGCCACAGAAACCTCTAGAGATTTTGACTTGCGAGATCCGTAGGTGCCACAGGATATCTAGAGATTTCATTTTTCGGACAATTTTTTCGGAGTTCACGCGCAACAATGAGAATTGTAGGTCAGAGTTGTAGTATTTCAAAAATAATTTTGTGAAATGCTTTGTATATTTTATTGTTTTTCATTAGGGATCTGAGAAATATTGTTTTGTATAAGTTACCGAAAACAACTTTTGCATTTGGCCACTCTTCACGCATATCTTTGAGTATTTTATGAACAACAAAATTTAAAATTTTTGCCCCCTCAATTAAAGTGTCGAGTGACAACTTTTCATTTTTTGAGTAAAGAGTGTTTGAGCAGTGAATTTAACCAAATCTCTAGCCATAATACTAATACTGCTAACCGAGACAGCATGCTGTGGCACCTAGCAAACCAACTCAGTTGGAATTCGGTCGGTTTGACAGTATGTTGCACTCCTAATTGATATGTATATTCCTTTGACAGGACAGGACGTTCCCTTGATAGATCCAGGACCCTGAGTTTCACTCCAAGAGAGCTTTAGTAAATTCGATACAGTTGCTATACCCTCTATAGATAAAACAGACATTAATCTTAGTCACAGTGCTTTACGACTATCTTAGAGATCCGAATGAACTTATTCTCCATGCCATTGATCCATAATTAATATTTAATTGAACAGATTTCATGTACATTCAGAAGCATTTCGAATTGCGTGTTGCACCATGAATACGAGTATTTTTTATTTTGTTTGCCAATAATGAATAATAGTTTCCCCAATAACATTTTGCCGCTTTTAATAAACCGGGTAACCTTTTGGTTCGGTTTCGCTTTGGAACAAACAACACACCCGCCTAACAATTTACACCTTGTTAACAAAAACGGAATGGAATTGAATTAAAAGTAAATTTAAAATTGCAAATTTCAAATTAGCTACATAAATTAAATGCATGTGACATTGTTCCGGATATGTTTGGATGGAATTGGGATTGGCATCAGAAACGCATGGGGGTGTACGTGCTCAGATTCGCTTTCTCCTCCTCCCACGATTTGCATTTGCTGTCTTGCTGTTTGATCTTCGTTTATGTGTTTCATCAGAGTTTGTTTGTTTTGTTTTGTTTATCTTTTGGGGCAGGGCAGAGCAGAGTCAGGACCTAAACCAAAAACCAAAACTGACCCGCGCAAGATAGGAATGCGTTTACAAGAAAAGCAATATCTTCCGATAAGCAAAAGATCAAAAACAATTAAAAGACCATAAACAACGGAAAACAAATGTTGGAATGGAACGGAATGGTATGGTATGGGTTGGGTGTGGTATGCCATGCCATGGGATGGGATGGATCCGTGGATCTTTATGGAGGTACTATGTACTGCAAAGATATGCAATTTGCAATCAGGAATGGTGTGTATGAGGGGGAATGAGATGGAAGATGGAGCGGAGCGCGTTGTTTATTTAATTGAGCAAAATAAACCAACAAAAAAAATTCAAGCAGGAAAACACAGAAATAATGATGGTATGGACGGTGGATGGATGATGCGGGAAGCAGAAGGAACGTACGAAAGGGAGTGATTGAGTCCAGAAACGGTATGCAAAAGAGGACAGAACTTAATATTTATTGAAGAGAATCACGTTTAACGGGAATTAGTAAATAGTATTACCTGTACCGCTATACGCTGTACCAGCTTATTAGATTGCTCAATGTTCTTGTTTTACCTTAAGTTAATCCCACCAATCATTTCACAACTTTTCTGTTGATTTTTCCTATCAAAATGTATTATCTCTTGACTCGTGCACGCGCCGCGTTTTGTGAGCGTTTTTAAGCGCCACCTTATTTGGACTTTTTCTCGAGCTGTTTCTTGGTAGATCAAGAAATTTGTGTGTGTGTGTGCTCGAGTGCGTCAGAGAAGAGCTGATCGGAGTGACACGGTGCGAGAGAGAGAGAGGGGTGTATAGTGTACGCCATGTATGTAGGTAGATGCGATCGATTGACAATCTTTTGAGGCGATCAAGCTTAAAAAACACAACCAAAAAACAAAAAACGCTGCTAAAGCTGACCAATTTTAGAATCTTCTCTGATTCCACTTCAAATCAAACAAAATTCACACTTAAATGTGGGGACTGGTCGCTTAAAGCGACTATTTTATACGATTGTATATACGATTGGGAAACAAAGGGCAGAGCTGCGTGGAAGTGGCCCCAGAGAATCGAGCTCGGATTCGGAGTCGACTCTCTTCCGCCGATCAACCATGAACTCGGGCGTTCCTCTGCTTCTGCCTCTCCCCTCTCCCTGGCTCTTTGCTCATCGTGTTTAACCTTTTAAAGTTCAGTTTAGCAAAGCGCTGGAAAGTTTTGTTGCATACCTATTAGACAGGGGGTATGATGAATGGAAGCAGAATAAGGGATGTATGTATGTATGTACACACAGAGAAAAATGGCATAGTAAAAAGAAGCACACTCATATTAAAATGAATTAAAAAGTAGTGAAGTTAATTAGAATACAATTTGTTTCTGTCGGTTCTATCCCTGTATGTACACAGGTGTCTTATGTAGCTATCGTTTGAATAATCGATCTGCTAGGGTATTCAGTGGGCCTTCACCCTTTCCTCTCCTTGTTGTGTTGCCCCATGAAATTCTCCGCCCTTCTTGCTACTCCGCGGCTGAAGTGGTAGGCAGCTTCGTCATCTGTTCCAACTTTAACCCGAAAAAAAATCCGAATCGGGTCGTGCCACAAGCATTTTAACTGTCTTACGTTAAAAAACAGTGGAAAGAGAAGAGCAGATAACACAGAGCAAGAGCAAGAGCGAGAGAGATGGAGCCAGATACAGAGAGAGGGTAATAACTTTATTACGATCTGAAAAGACCTTACCCAATTAGACAATGTGGTTGTTGCGGTTTGTAGTTGTTGCCGATTGGAGTGCAAAAATTGTAATTTAATTAAAATTAATATGGTAATGATGCAGCGGGGCCCCCAACACAAAGCAGAGCTGATGTAGTGGTATTCTTGATACCCTGTGTAGGAAGTGGAAAGAAAAAAAAAAGTTTCAACAGATAAAAAAGTAGGACCAGGCAATAATTACTCAAGGAACAGAGTAAATTTAGAGCTATTTAATCATGGCGATTTTTTATGAGTTTATGAGACAGTCGTATTTTGCCAGGTTTTGGGGCTGGTCTTGGGCTCTTCACAGGCAACTTCTTGGCAACATTGTTGCCTCATTGCGTATGCAGATCGTGTTGCTAATCGAATCAAACGCAAAATATGAATTCATTGAAATTTGTGGTCAGACTTTAGCTGGTTTGTTTATCCACCTGTCGTCTTGCAGTCAGCCGACTTCTGGTGACTCCGAACACCACTAAGTATTTCAGTTTAGTGCCAGAGAATTTTAATATCCCATATTCTCTGAATAAATTGCGTATATCATATTCGCGTGGCGGTACTATATGTGCATGTAACATATGGATTGAAGACAGTTACGTTTGAATGAGAAAAGGCATACACACGCACTTGCTCCTCTTCCCTCCCTTTATACCTCTCCCTACCTTCTCGTCTCATTGCATACTCGATCTCGAGTATCGCTTGCTCACATCTGCATCCACAAACGAGGTGTATTTTGTTTTGCATTCTCGAGTCCTCAGCCGTCTCTCAAATAGTGGGTATCCCTATATTCGTTACATCAGCTAAAAGCCTTTCCTACGTGTTTAATTTTATTTTATGATGTGACATTATGATAATTTGTTGCTGTTCCCTGGCCCAAATGCTAAACACGGCAGCCGATTTCAGTCATGAAAGAGAGACTACTAGACAAATGTTCAGTGAAGAGGGAAGGAGGAGCAGTGGCTCGTACGCGAAAGAGCGACAGGAGCAACAGAGTCCAAGTCACTGTTTATTTTAGTCATCTGTCACTGTCATTGGCGAGCTTCACAGAGGAGCGAACAGCAGCAGCAGCAGAAGCAGACAGAAGGAGAACTTTAGCTGCCGGAAAGCAGAAGCCAGAACCCAGACTTGGAAGACAGTGACAGCCCCCCATAGCTAGAGCTGGAGCTGGCAAAGGGGATAAATACATACATACACTTGTGGGAGGGGTGGGGAACGGAGAACGGAGAACGGACGCGAGGCAATTAGAAAACCAGTCCAGCGAGAGCGACGACAGTCAAACGCTTCTCATTATTGATGGGGATTCTCAAGTACAGCTGAATATTGGAGCGGCAATATTAGCTAAGTTATGGATGCGTCATGAACTTGATTCATTTTGTGTTAATACAATGCAGATCTCTAGGTATCCTGGGAAGACCTTAGTGATGGTAGAGTATCCAATCATCGCTATTTTCATGCATTTCCAATCCCAATCCCAAAAAAATTCCCATTCCATTGGACTTCTTTGCGATACTTGCGTGATGCGTTGTCGGGACGTATTTGGGCTCACCTTGTTAACAGCAGGAGGAGTGGACAAGAAGCAGAAGCAGCTGGTCAACTATTTGGTATGCCAGCGTTGTCAACAATGTTGGTTGTACTTGCACGTTGCACGTTGCCTGCCTGACTGCCTTGCCCTCTCCTCTGTTTGGGTGTGTGTGTATGTTTGTGTTTTAGTTGTTGCCGGAAGTGCAATTGCTTCATTACGGCACGTACTTTGTCAAAAGGCGTAAGGCGTTGAGTCATTTTATTTGATTTCTGGCGGGGACCGAGGGCTCCTCCCTGCCAACTTATGAATGAATGAAAAATATCTCTTGCCACAGTACACACCATGTGTGGGCTGTACTCAAGAATGAAACCACATGCTAATCTCTCGCTCATTCTATCTATCTTGTTTACAGGGGCAAATTCGCCGCCGTTCGCCGTGCCATTCACAAGAACACGGGCTCCCATTTTGCGGCTAAGTTCCTGAAGCGACGCCGACGGGCACAGAGCAGCGATAAGGAAATCAAGCACGAGATCGCCGTGCTAATGCTCTGCGAGAGCGAGGACAATATTGTCAATCTGCATGCGGTGCACGAGACCCGATCAGACACAGCCCTGCTGCTGGAACTGTAAGTGAAGTGTGACCCCTCCTGCTGTTTCTTTCAACCCTTACTTTAATGTACTTTTATGTGCTCCGCTCCTCCCGTGTAGGGCCACTGGTGGCGAGCTGCAGACCATACTAGACAACGAGGAATGCCTGTCAGAGGCCCAGGCCCGCCACTGCATGCGAGAAGTGCTGAAGGCGCTCAAATTTCTCCACGACCGATCCATTGCCCACTTGGACCTCAAGCCACAGAACATTTTGCTCGCCGGCGAGCGTATAGAAAGTGAGCCCAGTGTCCGTCCGTATATTAAAACGTTTATAATTCTTTTACATCTTCTATCTTCAGATGGCCTCAAGCTCTGTGACTTTGGCATCTCGCGAGTTGTGTGCGAGGGCATCAATGTACGCGAAATGGCCGGCACCCCCGACTATGTGGCCCCCGAGGTGCTCCAGTACGAGCCGCTCTCTCTGCTGACGGACATCTGGTCCGTGGGCGTCCTCACCTATGTATTGCTCTCCGGCTTCTCGCCCTTTGGCGGGGACACCAAACAGGAGACCTTCCTCAATATATCGCAGTGTGCGCTCACATTTCCGGACAACCTATTTGGTGGCGTCTCCCAAGTGGCCATTGACTTTATACGCCGTGCATTGCGAATTAAGCCAAAGTGAGTGGAAAATGGAGTAGGCTCTGAGGGATATTTAAATGTTTGTTTGTTTTTAGCGATCGCATGAGTGCCGCTGGATGCCTGGAACATGTCTGGTTGAAGGATGAGAGCTCGCTGGATAGACAAATTTATCTGCAGGCACAGAGCGATGCCGAAGAGGAGGAGGAGCATGAAGAAGACGACCTAGAGGATGAAGAAGTGGAGCAGCCAGTGGCAGAGCAGAAGGCAGAGGAGCAGCAGCAGCAGCCGGAGCCACAGGAGCAACAGAAGCACAGCAGTGGCAGCAAAAAACCCACGCACAATGGCATGGGCCACAATCGGGCCCACAGCAATGGCAGCAATCACAGCAGCAACAGCAGCATCTCAAAGATACCCATTGCCACCGGGAAGCTTCTTGGCAGCCCCAGCACAGAGATAACAACAGCCATACACACGCTGACCAGCAATGGACACGGTAACACGGTCTGCCTGCCCGCCAAGCCCACACAGATCGTGACACCCACACGTCGAGCGTCCGACTCGGACAAGGAGAACACATACATGGCCACGTTTGTGAAAAAGCCCCCGGTGCAGGCCACCATTCAGCTGGGCAGCAATGGCCTCGAGGAGTCCTCGACAGTGGTGGCCACCCTGACACTCTTTCCCGATGCGCCCACCACGCCGAAAGTGATCCGCAAGACACCCACGGGAGAGTCGAATGGTTCGGCCACCTCGGTGAAGGCTCTGGTCAAGAAGTTTCAGCTGGAGGAGACACTTGTGTGCGCGGGAAGCAGCAGCAGCAGTCCCAGCAGCAGCAACCACAATGGCCATAGTCTCATCAATGGCTGCAGCAACACCAACGGAAACAATATGCGACGCAGTGCAGGAGGCAACAGCAGCAACATCAGCTACTCCGCAGCATCAGGGACAGCAGCACGAATGAACTGCATTCGTCGTGCCTCCGAGCCCCTGACGGCCGTCTACAAGAAGCAACCACAGAACAGCAGCAGCGCCAACAGCAATAGTTCCAGCAGCAACAGCAGCAGCAGTAATCCCAGCCCCGGCAGCAGTCCCAGCTCGGGTAGCACGGCCACCCTGCCCCTGAACAGACATCGCCTAGCGTCTGCGTCAGAGCCAGCGAGCACGGTCAACAGTAACAGCGCTGTAGTCTCAAGCAGCAGCAGCACCAAAGCGACTGCAGCCACTGCCCACCATTTGCACCATCACCACTTGCACCACCACCATCATCATCATCACCATGTGGTGATCGCCGCAAAGAACGCAGCCGCTGTTGCCGCCACCAACAACCTGAATTTGGACCAGGGTATCATCTGTTAGCTAAGGGCCAGCCGTACGAGACGCAATGCCAAAAGTTTCTTTCATCGCTTCCTGTGCTGCATGTAACAGAGCCCGTCGCAGCCCGGATCCCCCCAGTCGTCCCCCAGTACCACAGCGCGGCGTAGCAGCAGCTCTCCTAGCTGCTGGTCTACTCGGAGAGACTGCCAACGCCACCAGCCCATTGGGAGATTAAATTGCCATTGGATAGGCAATGGCAATGGCATCAGATGCTGCAGAGGAAGATGGAGGCGATGGATAGGGAGCTGGATATGGAAATGGAGATGGACAGGAGAGAAGGAGCTGGATCAACAGGAGGATGCATTGATTTGATTTGAGTTCGTCTTAGTAAATAATTATTGCCTTAGTGTCTAGTTGGATGTACAGCAGAAGGGGGGGACCCCCCCCACCCAAAATTCATCCACTCAGTTAGTAGTAGTATATCCGACCTCCCCCTCAAACACTTATCATCTACATACACAAACACACACACAAACACACACAGAAAGTGGAAAATGGGAGTACCAGCATGATGAATGTAGCTAAATCTAAATGAGTTTTTATATAGTATAATTCGAGTTGGCAGCTTTGCGGCCGTATTGCCAAACAAAAAAAAAAAAACAAAACATCAACAAACAACAAAAGAAATAATTTCGAAACGAAAGAGATGGAAGAATATGGAAAGAAAGAGAGAGAGAGAGAGAGATAGAGAGAGATAGATAGATAGGGAGTGATGTTTGGTGGAGTAAGCAAAATGATTTCAATGGAATTTTGGTAGACATATCATTCATGTTTGTTATACAAAATCTTATACTCAATGCGTGTCCGGGATGAGAAAGGAACGGAACGAAATGGACCGTAGAAAGTAATGAGATTCATAGAAAAAATCCATTTTATCAGCGAATATATATATACATACCTATATATTTATACATAAATGTCAATTAGAGCGTTCTGGCATAGCATAAATTACGTTATATATACATGCAAGAAGCATGCATAGAAGTCTATAAACTTATACATAAAGTATATTATATGTACCAAAAAAGATAGATTCATTTCTATGCTAAAACAAAATGTGTTGCAAATTCGTTATCTTAATATATATATATATATAGATATCACATATTAATGTATCAGCCAATCAAGCAATCAATCAATCATGTAGACGTGTTTTTTGATTAGAGGGGATTTTAGAGAATGTTACAAGCCAAGCAAAATTGTTAATTGTGTGTCTGTGTGTGCTCGTTCGTTCAAATCGTTGGATAATTGTTGATAAAATACATAATACATATTACATAGAATGCCCGTATATATATGTACCTATATGTATATAGTTAATATGTATGCCCATCCGGAGGAAGAAACACTTAATGCTTATGTTATATCTAGCTCTAGCTCTAGCCCCACTTCAGCTCCCATTTCCAATTTTAGTCCCATTTCCACTCGTTCCGTTAGGCCCCCCCTCACCATACTACTACCCATCTCCTCCATTGTTTTCCTTATGTGGAGTCGGATTTTGTATATAGTTTTCCCAGCAATCAGAAATTGCTGTGTACTTTACATTTAATTATTTTTTTTTTTTTTTTAATAGCGTCTTAGAGCATTATACGAGTTGTATTTATTTGGCAAAAGGTTTTGTGTGGTCGACGGATGAGCATAAAGGATGGATTGATGGTCATTTAATTGTTAAAGAGAAATGCTTAAGTTATCATCATTGATTACCCTTTCCTCTTTTATACTTAATAATTGCGTGTACTTCTCTTAATTATTACTTTTAAAAATATACCTTTTTTTTTAATAAACTTAAACCCCTGTTTTTTTGTGAGGAAAGCAGCCGACATACATATGTATGTACAAATGTAAGTCTAAAGAGATGATACGATGCGAAAATTGTGTTTTAATTTGTAGTAATTTCAAATAATTTTTTTGTGTTAGAGAACCCATGCATCTGCGCCGGGGAGAATATGAAACAAAGATGAAAATTCTATTATATATGTATTCTTTTACATATTATTTTATAGCTAACTAATTTAAAACATATTCAATAAAAACCACACAAAAATGCAACAGTTTTTTGCCTTTTCATTTGACTGTGGACTGTGTGGACTGCTGTTCTCAGCACTCTCCCTCAGGTATCCATGGCGGAAAGCTGCATCTAGAGTTGTCATCACAACAAGGCGTCTAAATGTATTCCGTTTATGCGCTGTGGAGGCGACGTCCATCGGCGCCACAATTGTTTCGTATCCAATGGGCTTGTTAATGCGTTCAATCCAAAATATAAAAATATACAAAATATAACGGGATTAATTGACTACTATAAATAAAATAACAGAAAGAAATAAAATGGGGAATGGATATTCTTGAAGTTTGGCATGGAAAAAAAAGGTTTCTTTGATATTTGCTAGCTTTTAAAATTAATTTTAAATTTTATTAATATTAAGTACTATTTAATATTATTAAAGTAATTGAATTTAAATGGTTTAAAAGATGTAAACTAAATTGATTTAATTCTGCTACATGGCTCAACGCATCTAGAAATGCTGAAATATTTAAATTGAAATATTTTTCCTAAAAAAGCAGGCATTGGTAACCTCTGACCTGAACAAATTCTAAATTCGTTGTATCTATCATTTTCGATTTCAGTTACAGTTTGTGTGCTTAGATTGTCCAAATTCCCATGTGACAAATTTCACCAATTCACGATAAATTTACTGTTAGTTCGATTATTAGCCACTAAAAAATGGCGGTTTCGGCTGGTCTTGGATCAGCAGGCGGTGCAGCAGGAGGAGGGGTCGGCAGCCTGCCACCGGATGCTAAGCCCTGGCAACGCATTGACTGGCCCCCCTGCGTGCAATCGCCACTGTTCATGGACTGGGGCAAGTACTACACTCGCCGCTTGCGCAATAAAAAGGCTCTCGAAAGCTACGGTCGCGCCCTGGCCGTCTGCAAGCAGGATCAACAGAAGCAGCAACAATCCTGCAAGTATCCAAGCCCCGAGATGCGCGGATCCATAAAAAACTGCCAGAATGAGCAAGGATTCTGTCGGAACGATTACAAGACGCTGTTCCTGCGCAGCCGGTGCCAGCGATCAATTGCCCAGTCGGAGGGCGCCCTAATGGACGCTAGTCGGGCAAAGGAGATGATGTGGTTGACCCAGGAACAGATGGATAGTAATGTGGTGGGCACCGCGGAGATTCTCATGGAGAAGTGCGACGCCCTCTTTGACTGCAACGAATTCGAAAGAACCCTCCGGACATTGCACACGGAGGCGCGCCTCTTCGATCCCGCCAGTCAGGTACAACGTCGCTTTGACGTGCGCAAGAAGAGGGTGAGTCAATGGTTGAATACTAAAATTTTGCGTGTTCCTTTGGAAATATTCAGCTCCCCCCTCCACCACCCTTTCCAGATAATGGGTGTGTTCGAGGATACCGTGGGGGAAACGCTCGGCCCATTCATGCAGCAGAATAGTGGCGCCATCGATGAGGTTCTGCGACGTCGTCAGGAATTAGCCGCCTTTGTGCCCTGTCCGTTGTGGAAGACGCTGCAGGAGCAGCAAAAATGTGACGTTCAGAGCGTGATCGACATGAAGATTGAAACGCTGACCTCCCTGGAGCGTTCACGGCGGCGTGCGAGCAAGAGCTTCTACAACCACCAGTATCTGGGTAGGAGTGCCGTAGACGTGGCCCTGCTGCACCTGCTGCGCAGCAATCAGATCTTTCTGAACCCGTTAATGCACGGCACTACCCCCTATCTGCGGCAGCTCAGTGGAGAGCAGTATGGCATCGTCAGAAAGTTTATGGTGAGGTGGGAAATGTATCCAAATGAATCCATTAGTCTGATCCCCTTCTGAATTTACAGAAAATGATGCACGCCCGCAATCCGCTGTACAACAGCAAGAAGGAGAAATGCCGGAACACGCTCAGTTGCGAGAAGAGTCGCGAGAGATATCTGTTCCACGTGGAGTACCAGACCAGGCGCGACTGCATCCGAATGCTGCGAGAGGTGCAGCAGCTGCGTGCTGAAGGCAACGTCGAGGGGCTCACGGACTACGTTGAGCACATAATGTCCAGAATAATTGACCTTAAGACGCATCGCACGCTGCCCTGGAAGTGGGAGTTCGTCAACGATGTGTATAACAGCCTGGCCCTGGCCCATGTGGATCGGTGTGCGGTGCCAGCGAACGTTGACTTTTTGGATCCGAAGAACCGCCTGGTGCTGTACCTGCTGCAGCCGGAGCGCACCAAGGACATGACCATTAGCTTTGGCGGACCCAACCTCTATCTGGAAATAAAAAAGGAGGAGGAGCGCCAAATTCGATCTAAGTAAGTGTAAAGGGAGGGAGTAAGTATCGCCAATCATGTCCTGCTGTTCCTTGCAGCCAGAAGATGGATCATCTGGAGGAACGACTACGCAACTCCCGCTATCCCATCGAGCGGGCCTATCTGCGTTTCGAGATGGCCCGTGGACACTTTAAGGAGTTCCGCTTCGACAAGAGCCTGGTCATGGCCCGAAGCGCCTTTAATGGTGAGTCCAGCCGGCTCACCTTTGTTCCACCATTTGTAACCATTCCATCTGCAGAGGCCCGCAGCTGCAACAGCCTGATTTGGCGCTACAACAGTATCTTCCTGGTCTGCCAGGTTCACGCGGTTCTGAGTCGCTTCGAGCGCCTCAAGGAGTCCCTGGCAAAGGCCAGTCAGCTGGCCAAGGACCTCAAGTCACCCAAGTTGATGGCCTACCTGGCTATCTGCCACACAGTCAATGACAACGACCTGGCCCTGCGCCGACTGCGCCACTCAGAGCTGTCCCTGCGAAGGCCCCGCAAGCGGGGCGTCAATAGTGTACCCTCGTTCAACTCCCTATCCAGCAATGCCTATAGCCTTAGCTGAATTAGCTCCAGCAATTGCAATTGGCTTTCATTTAACTCGTTTTTAGGGTGAGTGAGAGCCAAGGTAGCTGCTTGAGCATCTACTGCTTCGGATTGTAACATCTTGCGGGTGTGTATTACTGCTTGCCGTTCGCGCTGCAGTTCAATCTCTGCCATTCTTTGAACCCAGTTGACCCAGGCTGCCCATATTATTAAGGATTATTAAGGATTTAAATTATGCTTTATTCGCTTGAGTTTGGTTTGTTGGTTTCAATAAATAATAAATACGTATTAATTAACAAGCATCAACGTTTAGCAGTAACAACTCATTAACAATTACAAACTACGATAAATTAAGTGTTTAGGAGACTGCTTGACGGCTTTGTGGCGGCGACGTTGCCGATGTAGTCGATGGCGCCTGGACAACGACTTGGCTGCAGCTGCTGTCGTTGTTGTTGTCGTTTTCTTTGTCGCTGCTTTTGCCTTATTGGCTACCTCGGCAGCTTTGTCATCGTTTATCTCTGCCTCTACCATATCAAATAGCCCAGTGCCTGTCTCCGCGTCCGGATCCGTACCCGTTTCTATCTCCGTCTGCTTCTCTGCTTCCTTCTTTCTTCGAGTGCACTTTTGCTGGGGGTTCCTTCACCTTGCCATCTTTCCCAGCGTCATCATCACCATTTAACTCGTTGTCGCTAATGATTTCGTTTTCGATTTCTTCTGTCACTGTGGTGGGTGCTTCTGTATCTTTCTCTGCCTCTTGCTCTGTCTCCTCTTTAGTTGACCTCTTCACCTCGTCAACCCTTGCCTCTTCTTTCTCCCTCAACTTTTCGCCATCGATCTGCTTGTGGTTTGTGTCATCGTCGCCACCAACAACAATGATCGGCTGTCGAGTTGTGGTTGTTAGACGCGCCTCAGGGGCTCTTATTGAATTGGTAATTGTTTCAATTATTTCGTTTGGCTTTAGGCCGCTCTCGCCAGCAATGGCAGGTGTCTCCGCCTCCGCCTCTGAGTCTGCATCCAACTTTTCATTTTCCTCCGCCTCGTTGACAGCCTCCATTTGGTCTTCTTTGTTGGCCATGTCTTGATCGCTGGCCATTAGCATTTCACTTTCAATTGGCTGTGGCTGCTGCTTCTCCTCCTCCTCTGGTTCAGTATAGTCATATTCCGCATCAGAACCATTTCCAAGTTCCATTTGCTCCTCATCATCATCATCATTGCCCTGTGATTCGGCGGGAGGCAGAACGGGCTTTCCATTCTTGTCCACATACTGGAGGCCATCGAGGCCCAATCGCATGCACTGGAAGTGCATCTCAAAGAGATCTGTGGTGGCGAGCCGCACCACAAAGTCCATGCACATGTTCAGGTTGTTGCCCACCAGGGTTACGTCGGTCATCTGGACGCACATGGCCATGGGCACCCCCATCATGACGGGTATGCAGAACGGCGCCGGATTCCGCACCGAGATCCCGTACTTTGATGAGGGCCGCTGATTGAGGTACACTTCTAGCTGCACCTCCTCCAGCTGTGGCACGAACGTGACATTTGCGCATACTGCAAAAAAAAATTAAAGAGAGAGAGGGGAAAAGAGTGAGTTAGTGAATGAGACAATGAACCGATTCCATTCAATGAAAGAAAGTTTCTGGTGGCAAATTCAGATCCAGACCAGAGCGCTACAATAATTTGTGGTATTTTGATTGGCAAATGCAACCATGTCACGAAACGAAATCGAAACAAGATTCAAAGTAAAGCTTAAAACCTAGAACCTCTGACGGACGTCTGGGTTAACCTAACCTAATTTAAAGAAATCTTCCCTTTCTGTATTTAACTAACCACGAACTCGTTGACCCGCTGACTCACCTTTTTGGTCGAATTTGTACTGATCCACTTTGAGGCCGGCACAGCAGCCGCAGACTGGACCACGACAGTAACACGGCTGCCCAAATGTTGACCAAATAGACCCCTTGGACGAGTACTTGACGCTGGTCAGGTTGCGACCCCGCGACGCGCTCACAGTGGGCGGCAGATAAGGCGTGTGCGTGGCCAGCTCGTAGAAGATGAGGCCGCTGCTGTAGCTGCGGCCAGCGGTTGGTTGTGGATGCGACGCGACGAAGAGTAGAGCCAGGCATAGACAGGCAGCGGGTAGGGTCAGCATTCTGGTGATTATCCTGGCAGCAGGCGTTACACTTAACAAAAAACAGATATCACTGAACAAAAAATTCGCGGTAAATATAGCCAAGCGGTAAGGGGCTGGGCCTTGATGAGGTATGCAACACACAACGTTGAACGGATAACGGTAAGTCAGTAGACCTCGCAGTGAACAGCAATGGCAATGACAACCGCCCGCGATCGACGACAATTGAATATTAAAACGCTGAACGCTCTGAACGTTAGCTAAAAAATGAAATGGAAACTGCTAGATATGGCAGCAGAGAAGCAACCACGCTGGCAGAGACAGCAGCAGTAGCAGTGACAGCGGCAGCAACAGATGCCGAGCTCCAACGACAAGCAGCAGGCAGCGGTCTTCGTTAAGTTGCTGTTTTTGCGAGCAAACTACAATTTATACCCTGCTGAAAAAGACTTTTGGCTTTTTGATAACATCTCAAGAAAAAAACGAGAAGGAACGTGTGAGTCGCTTCTGGGGACGCGACTCTACTTATACCCGTACTCAGTCGGTATACATTTTTGAGGATATAATTTTTTAGAATTTTAGAATTAAAAAAAAAATTTTACATTTTACATTTTTTTGCTACATCTGTTATCTACATCTACATCTACAATGTATATTTTACATGTAACATGTAGATTATAGATGTACCATTTATATTCTACATCTCCTCCGCTAGGGGTTGCTCGCGCACTGAACGCGGCAGAGTGTGCGAGCGAGAAGGAGATAGAGTAGTGTGTCTCTGGCTGAAAGAGGCGGGGGAACCAACAGAAAATTAATTTCTTCATTCTGGCTATAATTATGATCCGATCTGATTCATGTTCAGCAATCTGGTAGATATGGGCATTCTCTACGATACTGCGTTTTTAGTTTTATCGTATCTTTAAAATTGTGCCTGCCACAGAGTTTCGTCCTTTGTGGGGGCGGAAGGGGGCGGGGCGAAATTTTGAAATACACTTGTAGCAGTGTGATATCACATGAGTCTTGAAACCAAATTTGGTTGCCCTAGCTCTTATAGTCTCTGAGATCCAGGCGTCAAACAAGACGGACAGACGGACAGACGGTCAGACGGACAGACGGACAGACAGACATGGCACTATCGACTCGGCTATTGATGCTGATCAAGAATATATATACTTTATGGGGTCGGAAAATTCTCCTTCTCTACGTTACACACATGCACTTTTACCACAAATCTAATATACCCCTTAACTCTTTTTTGAGTACGGGTATAAAAAAACAGCACCAAGAATGGGTATTCGGGATTGATATAAAAATGATTGTAGCAATTTTTAGACACCGCCATAACACCAAGTGGTAATCGCATTGGGCTAATTGAGATTCAATTGGTGCTTAAATATTTCACAACTTCAAGAATTAAAGACTTCGCATAGATCTACCAATAAGAATACATGTACATATCTATGTCTTTAGAATATTTAGAGGCGAAGAAGAAAAGGCTGAGGAGCAGAACAACAGTAGACAAGCAGAAGAGCATTGTAAAAGGAGATTCAAAGCAGTCCGCCGTTACATTAGGAGTATCAGCAGAGATCAAGCCGTGTCGTTTAAGCTAAATATTCTTATAATTTTCCAGTCTACTGCGAATTCATAAATTAAATAAACAGTTAATTAAATAATATCTTGCATATAATACATATACATATGTACATATGAATATATTTTTATCTTCGGAAGATCATTTGACATTCAGCTTGATTTTTTCCTCAAATTTTCTGCCCTCTTATCAGCGCGTCAATCGAGAGCTGCTGCTGTTTTTGTTGTTGTCTGTGTCGCGCTACTGCTTTGTTTGCCACAACTGCCGCTGCTGCGCGGGGCACGGGCACTGCTGTTCGTTTTGTTGCGTGTGCCGCAGCACCGAGTTTTTTTCGGTTGACAGTGACAAGAAAATTGTGACGGTCGTGACTGGCAGGGAAAGCCAAAAAGAAGGGGGCGGCTAACGTCTGTACGGCCGCCCTACACCCCCTTCCATTGTGTTACGCAAATCACTTGGGGCAGGTCATGGCACGGAGATAGACTCCCAGCCCAAAAGACTCTCACCAGAAAGGCCAATACCTGCGTGAGTGTTACTGTTACCTCTCTTTCGTACTGTTACTGCTGCTGCTGTTGCTGCCGATTTGTGTGCTGGCCAAGTCCCTCCATATATTCCATGGGGCTTATTTAAGCCCCAAATGGAACTTTTTTTTGTGCCAATTTTGAACCAGCAATTGCGTTAGACGCATTGGTATTGCATAATGTCTGGACCCGGAGTGGACCGTAGACTGAATTGTAACTGGAGCCTTGCCACTCTGGGCGCAGCTTTTGTCATATCAAAAGATGGCAATACGATGCTTGACACAAATAAAATATATCTGGGTATCCACAGTATTTGGATAAAGTTAAGCCATATATTTTATTATTTAAGGAGTTTGTAAAAATTTGGAAAAAAATTGAGAAATTGAGAAATAGAAAACAAACTCTCCAGTTTCGGAGCTGTTAACAATTAACTCTAATAGCCCCGTCGCAGATTGGAGTCGATGCAATGCGCCATCGTTTATGTAATGAGCCGTCACCCATTCACATCCACTTCGTCATCATCATCAGCAGGTTGTTGTCGGTGCAAATGGTAGATGGAAGGCGATGTGGTGTAGTCTGGTGTGTCGATGTCGAAGTAGTCGTCGCTTATTAGGCATTATTATTCATTACTACTGATAAAATCAATTTGGAATGCCTCCGACTCTTGCTTTATTGTTTTCTTTACTTTGCTTTTCTTTTCTCTTCTTTCTCGACGTCTTTCAGATAGACAGTCTGTGGTAATGCCAAATTAACGCAACTGCAACAGACCATCCATGGCAGCCGCATGTGGGTTAAGCTACGGGATGAAGCTTAGTGAAAGAGAAACAGAAATAAGGAGGAGTTGACACAGACGACTGTGAAAACTGTCCCGGACCCAAGGATCTGGACAAGATCATGGTCAGACTCGATGCTGATGAAGGGCGTCAATCAGGATAAGACTCTTAGCCACTCGTAAATGCCCAATGAGTGCAGAAATGTGAAGCCATCCTCACATGCCTGTTTGAGCCCACCAAGCATAAGTTGGAAGTCACATCTGCCGACGACTACGGGGCGCTGCGCTAGTACAAAAAGGATAAGTTTACTTAAATGGTCAAGAAAGTGAAGGAAGCCGGCGCTACGACGACAAAGCCAACCATCTGCTGATGCAACAGGAACTCTCCGCCATTGCCACTAGTGGTCGCAAACCCAATCCGCATGGTGATTGTGGTGTTGCGGATTAGGATTGCAGATTACTGTGCCATATATACATTTTGCAGCAGGAGATATGTGGCTAGGGCCTGCCAGAGAAATTAGTCGCCAGAAG